>OU892285.1:33911808-36311808 GCA_917834065.1 Ceutorhynchus assimilis
TTCCAAAATTTTCCCTTCACTAGTTTTCCAGGAAAACTTTGAAATATGTGAGACTGTATTTTCAACTAATTCAGTTATTGTAGGTTAATTTTCAAGATTCCTCATGTTGTAATTTTCTATTGGAAAAATTTGAAATTCTGGGAAAATGAGCTTCTCACCTTCCTCTTTACATGCAAAAAGTTTCAAAATGTTCCCTTCACTAGTTTTCCAGGAAAATTTTGAAATGTGTGAGACTGTATTTTCAACTAATTTAGTTTTTGTAGGTTGATTCCCAATATTTTTTATGTTGCTGTTTTCCACTGGAAAAATTTAAAATTTTGGGAAAATGAGCTTCTCACCTTCCTCTTTACATGCAAAAAGTTTCAAAATATTTCCTTCACTAGTTTTCTAGGAAACCTTTGAAATATTTGAGACTGTATTTCCAACTAATTCAATTTTTGTGGATTGAGTTCCAATATTTGTTATGTTGTTATTTTCCACTAGAAAAAATTGAAATTTTACAAATATGAGCTTCTCACCTTCCTCTTTACATGCAAAAAGTTTCAAAATTTTCCCTTCACTAGTTTTCCAGAAAAACTTTGAAATGTGTGAGACTGTATTTTCAATTAATCCAGTTATTGTAGGTTGATTTCTAAGATTCCTTATGTTGTTATTTTCCACTGGAAAAATTTGAAATTTTGGGAAAATGAGCTTCTCACCTTCCTCTTTACATGCAAAAAGTTTCAAAATGTTCCCTTCACTAGTTTTTCAGGAAAACTTTGAAATATGTGAGACTGTATTTTCAATTAATCCAGTTATTGTAGGTTGATTTCTAAGATTCCTTATGTTGTAATTTTCTACTGGAAAAATTTGAAATTTTGGGAAAATAATCTTCTCACCTTTCTCTTTACATGCAAAAAGTTTCAAAATTTTCCATCTACTAGTTTTCCATCAAAACTTTGAAATGTGTGAGACTGTATTTTCAATTAATTCAGTTTTTGTAGGCTGATTCCCAAGATTTTTTATGTTGCTGTTTTCCACTGGAAAAATTTGAAATTTTGGGAAAATGAGCTTCTCACCTTCCTCTTTACATGCAAAAAGTTTCAAAATGTTCCCTTCACTAGTTTTCCAGGAAAACTTTGAAATGTGTGAGACTGTAT
Organism: Ceutorhynchus assimilis; assembly: GCA_917834065.1. Classification (NCBI taxonomy): domain Eukaryota; kingdom Metazoa; phylum Arthropoda; class Insecta; order Coleoptera; family Curculionidae; genus Ceutorhynchus; species Ceutorhynchus assimilis. The sequence continues at coordinate 33,912,948 of OU892285.1, forward strand.
TTTCAATTAATTCAGTTATTGTAGGTTGATTTCCAAGATTCTTCATGTTGTAATTTTCTACTGGAAAAATTTGAAATTCTGAAAAAATGAGCTTCTCACCTTCCTCTTTACATGCAAAAAGTTCCAAAATTTTCTCTTCACTAGTTTTCCAGGAAAACTTTGAAAAGTGTGAGACTGTATTTTCAACTAATTCAGTTTTTGTAGGCTGATTCCCAAGATTTTTCATATTGCTGTTTTCCACTGGAAAACTTTTAAATTTTGGGAAAATGACCTTCTCACCTTCCTTTTTACATGCAAAAAGTTTCAAAATTTTCCCTTTTTTTTAGAGGAATTTGTGGAGTATTTGGAGAAGTTCGTGGTGGGGTATTTGGAGGAATTTGTGATGGGGTATTTGGAGGAATTTGCAGGAATTATGCATAAAAAATTCCCCTTTGAGGAATTGTTTACACCCAATTCTGGTATGGTGGTTTACCCCTTGTCTTTGTTAATTTCAATCCGATCCCAACGTAATTAGGCTTGAAAGAAAGCCAGTTAAATCCTCTACAAATCCTTAGTGAATAATTTCAATGCAGCTTGAATACGTTTCAGTTGTTTAAGCTTCAAAGATTTTTCGAGGTTTTTTTACTTTGATTTTTACCAAGGTGAACAAGGCGTATGGAATAAACCACCTCCACCGAATTTCTGCAAACAATCCTCAAAAATTCCTCCAAACTTCTCACAATTTCCCTGTAAATGCCTGTTACAAATTCCTTGAAAATCCCCAAAGATGTTTGTGATAAGGAATGTATTTTTTTATTTTTATTCAGTGTTGAAACCAATATTATTTCCCCAATTTCTTATACATTCCCCCAATTTCCTATGAATTCCTTCAAATTCCGCACAAATTCCTCAAAATTCTCCATAAATTCCCCACACTTTTGACAAAGAATTCCTAGTATGGTTTTGCACCTGAAAAGTTTCTGTTTCATTTCTGAACTAGTGACACAAAAAGCCCAAACCCCACTGAGTTTTTGTAAATATTGATGGTAGGTTTTTGTGTCAAAAACCTAAGTACTGGGTTTCTATTTTAAACTTCAATTAGGCTCTGACGTCTCAAAAAAAAAAAGTTGAGACAACCATTTTATATTAAATTTAATCTCCTCTTTTGATTGGTAAAGTGGAAAAATTAAAACAAAAAAAACAAAGATAGAATTTCTATGGATAGAGGAATTGGGGTACAACATAATGTTTTGTGATTTTCCCCCTTGAAATTATAATCCTCACTTTTTGATAAGAATTCGTCAAAATACATTCAAAGTGTACAGGATTTTAAGGTTGATCCTCTAGTCAAGGTGATGCAAGTAATATAAGGATTTATTATACAATGTGCATGATTCCAACTAACAACAAAATCCATTCGAATTGATTGCCAAGGTTCAGGACGCGAAAAGGTCAGGAAATTTGTCTGTGTATGTAAAATTACGTCACAAATCCAAATATTGTAGCAAATAATTTCCGACTTTTATCAATAGAATTATTAATATCTTATTCTAACAGTTTGTCGAGTAGTCAAGGACCAACAATATCTCTCTCACTGAATTAATTTGAGATTTATGACGGTTTTATGTAACTGAAAGTGCAAAGTACATATATATATTGTTTTTAATGAATGCCACGTGTAAATTTCAACAATAATACAGAACTATTGCTTTCAATTAGGAAATCCCCTTATTATGAATGATATCAATAATAATTATCAGGTATGTATGTATGTATATATGTGTGTGATGGAGGTGTCAGTTGCACTGCGAACAAGGTTGATCTATTGTACCCCTCCTTCTGCTGCTAAGTTCGGGTTTCCTGCTTAAAGCAGCCCCTCTAGTCCTAGGTCCTTTAGGAATTTTAGGATGTCTAGCGGTTCCAGGGCTGGAATGTCTTCCAGCTGTATAACGGGACTTCCCAAGTTCTTCATTCTTGAGCGGCGTACGGCATCGCAGTTCAGTAGAAGATGGTGAGGTGTTTCTTCACCGTCTTCACAGAATCTGCAAGTGTTACCTTCTTCCAACCCCAGATTATGTAGGTGCTTATTCAGTCTGCAATGTCCCGAGAGAAACCCGGTTAGAGTTTTGAGACTTTTCTTGCTAAGGTTGACCAGCAGTTCCGATCTTTTTTGGTTGTAGCTGCCCAATAGATATTTGGCCTGTCGTAGTCCTGGTTGATCTAGCCATTGTTTGTTCCTTAGCCGGTTCTCTTCCTTTTTGAGGATTTCTTGGAGGTGCGCATTTCCGACGCCGCAGAATGGTTCTGGCCCAATGAAGGGAGTGACCGCTCCCGTTTTTGCAAGTTCGTCTGCGCATTCATTGCCCTCGACTCCTATGTGTCCAGGAACCGATAGTAGGGTTACTTTGTTTTCCTTCCCCAGCTCATTGAGTTTCTGTAGACATTCCCATACTATCTTAGAATTGATTATCGGCGAGCTCAATGCTTTGATAGCTGCTTGGCTGTCAGACATTATTACAATTTCTCGTTTTCGGTACCTTCTGTTCAGGTTGAACTGCACGCATTTTCCTATCGCATGAAGTTCGGCTTGGAATATGCTTGGTGATTTGCCCACTGGCTCCGAATATCTGGTTCGTGGCCCGAATACTCCGGCTCCTGTCCCCTCAGCAGTTTTGGAGCCGTCTGAGTACCATTTGATGGTGTTTGCCTTAAGGGACTGGATACATTCTATGTTCCATCTGTTCTTTGTACTTAGTTCGATGAAAAAGTTTTTCTCGAAACTGAATTTATCAACAATCGCGTCTTTTGGTAAGTCCATGAGGTGTGCACAGTTTGGGAGAGGGAAAGCTCTGCCAAAGTGCGTTTTCCCTTGTAGATTTATCTTCGCCAGTCTTAGATATGATTCACTGGCAACCCGCTTCACTGTTGTGTGAAGTGGTGTTAGGTCTAGGATGACTTCCATTGCCGCGGTTGGGCATGTTCTCATTGCTCCTGTTATGCATAGACATGCTAGTCTTTGTACCTTTCCTAGGGTTTTCCTAGCCGTTACTAGCTGGGTTCGGCTGTACCAGGCTACCACTCCATAGGTGATGATAGGTCTCACTATCATGGTATACATCCATCGTAGGATCGATGGGTTACAACCCCACGTTTTGCCCGCAATGTTTTTACATACCATGAGTGCCGAAATTGCTTTGTTTGTTATGTTCTCTATGTGTCGGTTCCAAAGGAGTTTAGAGTCTAGGGTTATTCCTAGGAATTTAACTTCTTGTTTCCAGTGAAGCCTGCTTCCATCAAGGCGAATGTTCCTCAGGTATGGGAGTTTCCTTCTTTTTGTAAATGTTACCAGTGTGGTTTTGGATGGGTTAAGGCTCAGTCCCACAGTCTGACACCATTCCTTCGTGGTTTGGAGTGCTTTTTCTATAAGGTCACAGAGTGTTCCTTCGTGTTTGCCTCTGGCTATGATGACAATATCATCGGCGTAGCCAAGGCAGTTGAAGCCCTGGTCTGTCAGTGTATTTAGTAGATCATCGACTACTAGACTCCACATCAAGGGTGAGAGTACCCCTCCCTGTGGACATCCTCTCGTTGTGGTGACTTGTATGGTTTGTTCCCCCACATCCGTTTCTGCAGTTCTGGTGGCTAACGTTTCACACATCCAGGTGGATGTGGTTTTGTCCACTCCTTTTCTGATAAGCGCATTCTTTATTGACTCATGAGAGGTGTTATCGAAGGCCCCCTCTATGTCTAATAAGGCGCAGATGGCTACTTCTTTATTCAGCAGTGTGTTTTGGATGCTGTCAGTGAGTTCAAATAGAGCGGTTTCTGTTGATCTGCCCGCTCTGTAAGCATGTTGCCTAGGGTGTAGTGGCGTCTTTTCTAGAACATTTGTTCTGATATAGTTATTTACAACTTTCTCAACTGTCTTCAGCAAGAACGACGTGAGACATATAGGTCTGAACGACTTCGGTAGAGTGGCATCCTTTCTCCCTGCCTTTGGGATGAAAGTTACTTTAGCTCTTCTCCATTGACTGGGTATGTATCTGGTCGCAAGGCTGTATCTAATGAGTTTGATTAGATACGGCATAATTTCATTTTGCCCTTTTTGCAACAGGGCTGGAAAAATGCCGTCTACTCCAGGTGATTTGAACGATTGAAATGAGTCGATCGCCCAAGCCAGCCGCTGCGGAGTGCAAAGGTTCTTGGCAACCTCCCAGTTTTCTTGCTTGGTTTTTCTGTGCCGTTCTTTGTTTTCTTCAGTACCATTGGGTATGCTTCCTGGAAAATGGGTTTCCAGTAGTAGAGCTGCTCGTTGCTCTTCATTTTCTGTGTAACTGCCGTCTGGTTTCTTAAGTGTCAATGGTCCTTGCGTCCTGCATTTTGCCAGGGTTTTGTATAGTCTGGCTGCTGATGGTGTTTCTGTGGTAGATTCACAGAAGTTCTGGAAGTTTTTCCGTTTGGCCTTCCTTAATTCTCTGTTGTACTCAGTCAGCTTTTCGGTGTAGCCCTGCCATTCTCCGTCCCATTTGGCTCTGTTAAAGAGACAGCGAACTAAGCCGTGACAGGTGACTATTCCACCATTGGCAACCTTTTTTGTTTACTTGTTCCTTTACAGGACAACTGGATTCGTATGCCTCCATGATTGCTCCGTTAAGGATTTGAAGGGTTTCTTCTGCTTCACGTGTGTTCCTGCAGCTAACCTTATTTTGTTTGAGGTTGCGTTGCAGTTTGCTTGTGTATTCTTCCCAGTTTGTGTTTCTGGGGTTTCTATACGAGGCAGTTCGTTCCTGCACTCCTTTTACTTCAAATATTATGATTCTATGAGCAAAGAGAGAGGGTTCATTTGAGACTCTCCAATTCCTGATCATTTGGTCGATATTTGGACTACAAAGTGTTATGTCTAACACCTACTGTCTGACCCTAGTAACAAATGTTGGTGTATTCCCTACATTTAGTATATTCAGGTTTGTTTGAAAGATAAATTCTAACAGTTGCTCACCTCTTAGGTTTGTGTCGGTACTTCCCCAGATAGTGCTGTGGACGTTGGCGTCACAGCCAATTAGGAGCGGTAGTTTGTTCCTGTTGCAGTACTCGACTAGTCTCTGTACTTCTTCTGGTGATGCTTGCCCATCTCCAGCGAAGTAGCCTGATGCCAGTACTAGGTCGCGGTGTGGTGGGTCGGTGGTAAGTTTAACCCGAACCGTAACCAAGTCCCGCGACGTAAATTCTGAAGGACATAAATGATTAATATTTTCATTCAGGAGAATGCATGCTCTAGGGTCGTTAAACCGACTGTCCCAGATTATTTTTGCCCCTTTACTTGACAGGCCTTTGATCTGCCCCTTGTGTATCCAAGGTTCTTGGATTAATACGGCTCCCAAATGTGCCGACGTAAACAACCGCGCTATGGCAGCGGATGCACCTGGGCTATTGTGGTGTAATTAGCCATCTTACCTGTTATTGTTGTTTCTGGTGTGGTGGAGTGATGACCTCCTAATCGCCCAGAAGCATTTTTTCTTCCTCACTGAGAACTTCCTCTACCGGAGTGAGAGTTTTCTCTCCCTCCTCAAGGCCTTCGTCTTCTTTCCCTTCGTCTTCTTCTGAAGGAGACTTCGGTTTGGATTCCGAGGAGGTGGGCTCGTTCGGTTCCTCGTTAGCTCCTTCTTTATCCTTTCTCTTCTTTAGGCCGTGTACGGGGATTTTCCCGAACCTATAGAAGAGGTTGTACCCCATTTTCCTAATGGTATCGCAGGACCCATCGTCTATGCCGATGTTGAGTAACTGGCCGTTACCCTCGTCCTTGCAGCCCATTACTTTCCACAGCTGAGTGCTGAGCCCTTCGTTTTGGGTGTTTACCAGGCTTAGAATTTTAAGGGGGTCTTGCCCTTTGCTTCCTGGGAAGAAGACTGTGATGGTGTGCGCCTTTGGGATGTCGTCTCCCAGGCACACCATCAGCTCTCCTCCCTGCCAGGTTTCCAACCTGGGGACGTGCTCTATCAGCCACTCAACTGTTTCCTTGGTGAGGCAATCTATCACCAGCATGCTTGGTCGGAAATGTATACCTCTAAATTGGAGTTTATGTTCCGCCCCTTTCATCATTTCCTCCACAATGGCGTCCTCTAGGGCAGAAAGTTCTTCTGCACTGAGGGTTTCCTTAGGGAATGCCGCGGGGAGTGCTGCCGCCTTTATGGTTTTTGCTGACGGCGTAGCTGGTGCTTGGCCCAGCGGCTCTGTCAGCATGAGGAGGTTCCGTCCTCTTCCTTTTCACGTCCGCTTTGTGCGGAGGGGTTATGTTTTTGGGCCCCCTTTTCTGTGCCTTTTTTGGTGTCTGCACTTTCCTGGTCAGTGCGTTTTCTCTGGCTTCTTCTGGTGTCATGCCCTGTTGAAGAAACCTGAGGTACCATCGCACTCCAGCTCCACTGAGGCCTTTTCTCAGTGGGTCGTCAAGCCCTCCTGGTTGACCAAGAGGTGGGTAGTATGGGATCAGCCTTTCTTCTTTGGGGTTTCTCCCCCTTCTTCTTTTTTGCAGGGTCCTTTTGTCTCTGATTAATTATCAGGTATCTAAGATTTTTAAAATATCCCTTGTATAAGGAGAGGGTATTTTTAATTTAATTATAAGCAAAAAAAAACAGAACATGCATCAACAACTCCAAACCCAGGAAAGACTGCTAGCTACCCAAGTTGGTACATGAAGGACACACTTTGCAGAACCTACAGGATGTTGCCAACTTGCTAAACCAATACTTTTCCGGAATTGTTGCAGAATTAGCAGAAAACATCCCCCCAAAAATTTTTTACCCTCAACTCCAACCAACTTCTACTGCCTATATAAATCAATGGGAACTTGTGACAACAGAAGATGTGACTGTAATTATAAACAAATTAAAACCAGGAAAATCACCTGGAACTGACAGTTTGGGCATTAATACAATCAAGGAATTGGAAAACACAACTAATATATTCATAAATGTAACAACTTTGTGATACAGTACTTTCTTGTACTGGATATTTTCTCTCGTGTGATATTGTCTAATGTATAATAATACGGTATATTGTGATAATGTTATATATGATACTGATGATAACAAAGTCTAAATTCAATATTTCAATTCCAGTCTACGACATATCAGAATACAGACGCAAACACATGAAACAGTACGCCACCCACGAAATGTTCCGTGCTGACAACCTGCCAGCCTGGCGAATCCGTCAACAAAGTTTCCGCGAAGCCTTGGAAGAAGCTTGTGATTGGCTGGCGACCCGCGGACACCAAGTGGCCGTCCTGGACGGTCCCAACGTGTCAAGGGCTCAGCGCCAAGAAATCTATGATCTCGCCTACAGCCAATTGGGTTTCAGAGTGATGTTCATCGAGTGCGTTTGCGAGGATCCAGTTTTACTGGAAAGGAATTTCAAAGAAATCTTGCAATACAGTGCTGATTATAGAGATATGGCTACTGAGCAGGCTCTAAAGGATTTGACATTGAAAATGGCCCATTACAAGGCTCAGTATGAGTCGCCCACTTTGGGCAGTTTATGGGAGTTGCCTTGTCCAATGGTGAAGTTGCTGGATGGCGGTGAAGGTGGAGTTATTGCACACGGAGTCACCGGAGTACGTGAAGGGAAAATATTGGCTTATATTTCTACACCCAAACCTTACCAGCAGACTTTGTATTTTAGCAGAGTAAGAATAATTTTTCTTTTTGATTTATGCAATTATTAATTGAAATTTTTGTAGCATGGGGAAAGTGAATTCAACGTAATTGGTCGTATTGGTGGTGATGCCCCACTATCCCCCAGAGGGCGTATGTATTCAAAATCCTTGGCCAGACATGTCCAAGATTTGAAGCTGCCCTCTTTGCAAATTTGGACTTCGACCTTGCAACGAACCAAAGCCACCAGCGCTTTGATCAACGCGCCTCAGCAACATTTGCCCGAATTAGATGAAATTTGGTCGGTAAGTAACAAGATAATGCTACAGTAACTAAGAAAAATTGATATTTAACTCTATAACTTGCAGGGTGATTGTGAAAATCTCTCATATGAAGAACTCCAAGATCGTTTTCCCAGAGAACTGGCACTCAGAGACCGTGAAAAGCTCAAGTACCGTTACCCGCAAGGTGAATCCTACATAGATGTAATGCAACGTCTAGTTCCAGTGCTGACTCAGCTAGAGTGCGAAACTAACGTGCTTACTATCAGCCATCAAGCGGTACTGCGTTGCGTGCTTGGCTACTTTTTGGAAACCGATCCCGAAGAGATTCCTTATATCCACGTACCTTTGCACACTATTATCAAGGTATGAATTATCCATAGGCCTATAAACAACTAGTTATTATTGAATTGTGTTTTTGCAGATCACTTTGCAAGGGTACAACTACAACATGGAAACTGTCAAGATGCCGGTGGATTGTGTGGACACCACAAGAGCTAAACCTGTTAATTGCTCAGAAAATCGTACAGCTGAAGATGCTCTGTTGACTTTGCCCGCTCATTTTGAATCTGTTGCTTGTCTCAACAACACTTTGGCTAGTTGCACCTAGCTAGGTCGAATAAGACGTGTAGCAACTTGGCCAGACTATAATAGAGAGTGGCTAAATTAGTCTTTTTAATACATATAATTTGATTTTATTTAGATTCTAGCCATGTTTTAATACTAAAACTTTATTTGTTGCTACTAATAGTGATATTGCCTACAGGACTGCAAAAATAACACCATAGTTATTATTTTTCTTGTATCGTTTTATTAGGCTTAGTTTTTAGTTGGCTAACATTTAGCTAGAATAGTTTTTAGACCACACAAAAGTGAATATTTGACTGATATGTAAAAGTGTAATGTCAATTTTTAGATTCCCCTCGAATTGTAAATAGGTTTTATTGTAGGGGCATTGCAATTAGTTTTTAGGAATTACATTCTATTTGTTTTTTGCTCAGAAAATCTCATGTTGGTGTTTGGTTTTTACAACTTTATAACTATTGTATAAAGTCTTTTAGTATTAATTGTTTGTAGAGCATTTTTCTTATTTTCCTTTAATAGTTTTAGTTAGATGAACTGATTTCTTGGTTTTTTTGCTGCAATAATTTGCAAATATTTCTGTTTTAAGAATAGATGAAATATATAATATAGATTACCTACTACATAATAATAATTATTGTTGTTTTTTTTTCCTCTGTCCACTCTGCCTGTAACCCACAATCCTCACAAGGGTCCAGATCCTGATAATATTCATCCTGTCTTCCTTAAAAACTGCCCCTTTATTCTCGCTAAGCCCCTAAACATTATAAGTATTTAATAAGTTCTTGGAAAGTGGATATTCTCCCAAATTCTGGAAAACAAATTTTGTCGTCGCAGTACATAAATCAACAAGTCCAAGGATATCCACAGATTGGTGGTTTGGTGTCGTGATAATAATGGTATGCATGTTAAAATCTCTAAGTGCAATCTCATGATATTTTCTCGTCGTATAGTTAAAACTAATTTTCAACATTACCATCAGGTGTAAACATAAAGGATCTTGGAATTATTCTTGATGATAAGCTATTATTTTCCTCTCATCTGAGAATGTTGGGATTTATTGAACGCAATACCTCTGATATATACTGTATGTTCCATTAAAATTCTATATTGCAGACTTGTTAGAAGTCTCTTGGATTATGCCAGCTCTGTATGGGACCGCCAGTATGCTTTCCATATCCACAAAATTGAGTGAGTGCAGAAGAAATTTATGCATCGTATTCATTTAAAATTCTATAGAGACACTGAATATAACTACGAAAAAATGTGTCAGAGGCTAAATATGTCATCCCTTTAAAAAAGAAGAAGTATTCATGACCTACTCCTTCTTTTTGAAATTCTCAACTCCCTATCTCACTTCTAGCATTGGTTTATATGAACCACTTTTTAATACCAGAAACATTACCGCACCAACAACGTATCATCCGTCAGCATAGCAAGAAATTCAAGAATAATTACTTATCATAAGTCTTCTTTATGCTATGCTTCTTTGGTTTCTTTCATCAAGGCCAAAAATACAACCAGCTGTTCGTTGCCTGGGGCGACAGCAGAAAAGTTTGTGTTTGTCAACAAAAATAAAAGTTTAAGAAAATGCAAAATGACTCTTTATATGGAAAATGCAGTTACTTTTCCTGAACCCGGCTCGATTTCCATCAATACCCTTTGGCACCCCAACGTATCCCTTTTAGCTGTGGCCAGCTTTTCTCAGGAAAAAGGGGGATTTGTGATTATTTTCGATGAACTGGTAAGAATTATAGGTACAATCATACAAACACTTAGGTAATGAATCTTCTTTAGGGAGAATCAATAAAAGACATCTATTGCCCTGTACACCGCAGCTATCAAGTAACCGCTTTAGCTTGGCACCCGGAAAAAACGCTTTTAGTTAGCGGTTGGGAAAATGGTGACTTAAAAGTCTGGAATGGAACCGACAAAGAGTTTATTGCAGTGGTTGGGCCTCACAAAACTCCAGTTACTTTGTTGGAGTTTAGCGAAAAGGGCGGACGATTAGTTTCATGTGATTCCGTAAGAATTATATACAGGGTAATCCAACAAGCACGCCTAGGTCAATAGTAGCCAAAACGTTGAACTTATGAAAAAATGTTCTGTATAAAAATTTTAGGATTTCATCTCTGCTATCACCCAAAATTATTTTCAAGTATACAGGGTGTCTTAAAAAAGAGTAGTTACAAATTTTATGTTTTTTTTTTTAAATGGAATAGGGTAGGTTTTTGTGTGGCAAATGAAGCCTCTATATGCTCTGTATTCAACTTTAAAATTGTATTTGGGGTGAAAGCAGAGTTGCCAAGTTATGATTTTTCGAAGAAAAAAATAGACCAAAACATACTTTTCTAAAATTGTCCTATCTCCGCCACTGTACATTAATTTCCCTTGAAAATTTACATGTAATTTATTGTTAGTCTAGTTGCTGCTGCATTATCTTCATTTTTCGATTTAAGTATACAGGGTGTCCAAAATATTTCTCTAAACACGTCAATTTTAAAATCCATTTTAAATGAGTTTTTCAAATGCAACACCCCGTATATTATTTTTCTATCGAAAAGCTGAGAATGTCCTCTTTCAGAAAATATCATATTTGTCGTATCTATCTCATTAATATTTTGAGATATTAAGATTTTCCCTTAACTTTGCACAAAAAAAACGATGAAAAGTATAGTAATTTGGTAATTTTACCTGGAAATTTTTTCGGGAGTTTTGAAAATTTTATAGGTTTAGACGTGTTCTTTCCGAATTTCTACTTTGCCACCTCGTATTTTTGCCGCCCGAGCCACAATATTGAAAAATTTCGCCAAAAAAACAGGTTTTTTTCACAATATCTCATCTCCTTTCTTTCTCATTAACATGAAAATATAGTTATGTAACCTATCTAAATTAAACTAGAGAAAATTTTCCCATAATTAATCTTTTTATCTTGTAGAATAAATAGTTTCAGCGTAAGAGTGCGACAAACCAACATACAGCTACACCAACACGTATTTGTCGTATATTTCGCCACGTAGGTATTTAAAAAAACCTGTTTACTACGGTCTGTTCTTTTTTTCGCAGATATAAGGGAACGTACTGTCATGGCGTGGAGCGCCCTCTCTCCCTTCTACGAGCCATCTGCTAGCGGAGTTCAAGTATTTTGTTCGAATCATCAGTACAGGGTGTTTCCTTATATTTTGACCCCTACCTACAGCTTTAGCTATACAAGGTGAAAAAAACTTCAAATATGAAAGTTGTAGGGTTTTATGTCTCTTATCTTTTGCGAATATCAAAACGGGCAAATGACAGGTGCCAAAATGACAAACACTTGCATTATTCAAATGGGCGTATTTGTGGGAACGGTAAATGCAATCAGCATTTTCGGTTGAGTGAAACAGCAGGTATTACGGCTTATTTGAACTGCGCATGCGCACAACTAAATTCGGAAGAACGCCCTTATGGGTGGTATTCGCTACACACGGTCAATGAGATTGGTCTGGATACGGCTAAACTTATACTGGCGGAAGCATCAATAGGTCCCTGCTCGGGCGCCAAATTTCAGGGCGAATCCCCAGTTAGGGTTTATTCAGTGGTATACCTCGGGCGCCACCCTCAGGATTAAAGTGGTGGAGGGTCCACGTGCACCAGGCAGTTTTGTTACAGTGGAGAAACGGTAATCCAGGGATCACAAACGATACTTGATCAAAACTCGGCGAGTCTACGGTATGAACACCTGAAAAGTTGTTAAGAGAGGGTGTTATAACAGTGCGAACGATGGTGAGAGAAAACTTATGAACGGCGGTGTGAAAAGCGGGTGGTACAGGCGGTCAGATGCAGAGTTACCTAACTATTCTATAGGCTTGTGAAGTGTCGGAACGGAAATGTAACGACGCTGAACAATAGTAGTAAAAATTAGTAGCAACAGGCAATTATGGTAAAAACTCCGGTAACCCAAGCAAAAATACGGAAGATGCGTGCAGTTCAACCTGAACAGAAGTTATCGAAAACGCGGGATTGTAATAATGTCTGACAGCCAATATTTTTGGCTAGAAGAATGATAGTTTTTTTTTTCTTCTGATTCCAAATATACCATATATGTTGATATTTAGTTCAGTTGTTTTTAGAAAGTAGGAATTCGGAAAGAACACGTCAAAACCTATAAAATTTTTAAAACTCCCGAAAAAATTTCCAGGTAAAGCTACCAAATTACTATACTTTTCACTGTTTTTTGTGAAAAGTTAAGGAAAAATCTTAATATCTCAAAATATTAATGAGATAGATACAGCAAATAATATAATATTTTCTGAAAGAGGACATTTTCAACTTTTCGATAGAAAAATAATATACGGGGTGTTGCGTTTGAAAAACTCATTTAAAATGGACTTTAAAATTGACGTGTTTAGACAAATATTTTGGACACCCTGTATACTTAAATAAAAATATGAAGATAATGCAGGAGCAACTAGACTAACAATAAATCAAATGTAAATTTTCAAGGGAAATTAATGTACAGTGGCGGAAATATGACAATTTTGAAAAAGTATGTTTTGGAATATTTTTTTCCTCGAAAAATCATAACTTGGCAACGCTGCTTTCAACCCAAATACTATTCTAAAGTTGAATACAGAGCATATAGCGGCTTTATTTGCCAAACAAAAGAATACCGTATTCCATTTTTAAAAAAAAAACATAAAATTTGTGATTACTCTTTTTTGAGACACCCTGTATACTTGAAAATAATTTTGGGTGATAGCAGAGATGAAATGCTAAAACTTTTATACAGAACATTTTTTCATAAGTTCAACGGTTTGGCTACTATTGACCGAGGCGCGCTTGTTGGACTACCCTATATATCTACTTTTGGTTGAGGTATTGAAATGTAGTTTTTCAGAGTGGGTCAGTTGTGGGTTGGAAGGTTGATACTAAAGGTGAAACGAACATGCTGTTTCATTTGGATTTGAATAAGGAATCTATTACGAATCTTACGTTTAGGCTTACAGTGAAGACTTCTAGTGATTTTGATGTTGAAGGTCTGGCTAGAGCTGCAGTAAATGGTAAATATAATGCAAATCAAATAGAAGCTTCCGGCTTTCTCGTTGGCATGTGGTAATTTAGTTTTTTAAAGTGTTGTATTGAATATTTCAGGTGATGAAAATGCATTGGACATGTTCAGCAATTGGCGTCCGAAAACAACAGCCAGAAAATTTAGAATCCAAGAAGGCTCTGATAATTTTTGCTTTTTCATTGCCACTCAAAATGGTTCAATTTATTATGTAAACGCAAATGGTTCTTGCACTGAAGTACTAAACACAGAAGGCACCAGCATCTCTCATATGCTTTACCAAACTAACAAAGAAGCCTTGGTAATAATGATGGAAGGCCTTACAATTGGCCATTTTTCGGTGGATAGGCAAGGCAATTTAAGCGAAATTGCTAAGGTTAAGTTAAGTGGGAGGCTTCAAACTAGCAGTCAAGGTTTAACTTGGGCCGGCAATTCTAGCTTGGCTATATTAGCTGGAGATATCACTCTTAGGATTTGGGATTTGGAAACCAATGATAACTTTGTTTTGCCTACTACAATGAAATTGTATGTCAGCGATAATAAGGCTTCGTCTTCTGTTAGTGAAATTTTCACTTGCGTAGCTTACTGTAAGCTTAATCAGACTTTATGTGCAGGAACTAATATTGGTAATTATGTTTATTTTCATGGATGATTGATAGAGATAATGTTTGGATAATTGATATACATAGTGTTTAAATAATTGGGCAAGGGTCAAGAGCTTGGAACAAGAAAATAAACCAGCTCTATAAAACGCTCCACAGTTTCCAAGATAAAGGAGAGATACTGTGATTAAGCTCTTGTTTTCGTGGAAGAATCTAGATGTGCTCACATTGAAATTTACATAATCGTCTAGACAAGCCTCAATGATTTATCTATCTACTTTGAAAATTAAAAGCACTTATTTTGAACTTATCATTAAAGTGAGTGTTTCTCAATTTGTAAAGTTCGGGATTTTTAGAAGCGATTTCATAATATGATTTGGAAGTAACCTCAGATGTCCTAAAATCCAATCTCTACACTTTGGGATTAGTTTTTAAAATATTCTTGGTTCTTGAGTTGCTTTTGAAGAAGTTTTCCATGAATTCAAGAGCCGGTAACAATCAAAATTTGGACTATAGGCGGCTCTTGATTCGCTGATTTTGTCCAAATCTTGATGAAGAATTCCTCAGGCGAATATGGAAAACCCCAAATATTGTCAAAAATGTGTGTTAAAGTCCAAAATTTAACTATTCTCGGCTATTGAGTTGCTTTTGAAGAAGTTTTCCCATGAATTCAAGAGCCAGTAACAATCAAAATTTGGACTATAAGTGACTCTTGATTCGCTGATTTTGTCCAAATCTTGATGAAGGATTGCTGAGGCGAATATGGAAAACCCCAAATATTGTCAAAAATGTGTGTAAAAGTCCAAAATTTAACTATTCTCGGCTCTTGAGTTGCTTTTGAAGAAGTTTTTTATGAATTCAAGAGCCGATAACAATCAAAATTTGGACTATAAGTGGCTCTTGATTCGCTGATTTTGTCCAAATCTTGATGAAGAATTGCTCAGGCAGATATGGAAAACCACAAATATTGTCAAAAGTGTGTGTGAAGGTTCAAAATGTAACTATTCTCGGCTCTTGATTTGCTTTTGAAGAAGTTTTCTATGAATTCAAGAGCCGATAACAATCAAAATTTGGACTATAAGTGGCTCTTGATTCGCTGATTTTGTCCAAATCTTGATGAAGAATTGCTCAGGCGAATATGGAAAACCACAAATATTGTCAAAAGTGTGTATAAAAGTCCAAAATTTAACTATTTTCGGCTCTTGAGTTGCTTTCGTAGAAGTTTTCTATGAATTCAAGAGCCGATAGCAATCAAAATTTGGACTTCAAGTGGCTCTTGATTCGCTGATTTTGTCCAAATCTTGATGAAGAATTGTTCAGGCGAATATGGAAAACCACAAATATTGTCAAAAGTGTGTGTGAAGGTTCAAAATTTAACTATTCTCGGCTCTTGAGTTGCTTTTGAAGAAGTTTTCTATGAATTCAAGAGCCGATAACAATCAAAATTTGGACTATAAGTGGCTCTTGATTCGCTGATTTTTTTCCAAATCTTGATGAAGAATAATTGCTCAGGCGAATATGGAAAACCACAAATATTGGCAAAAGTGTGTGTAAAAGTCCAAAATTTAACTATTCTCGGCTCTTGATTTGCTTTCGAAGAAGTTTTCTATGAATTCAAGAGCCCATAACAATCAAAATTTGGACTATAAGCGGCTCTTGATTCGCTGATTTTGTCCAAATCTTGATGAAGAATTGCTCAGGCGAATATGGAAAACCACAAATATTGTCAAAAGTGTGTATAAAAGTCCAAAATTTAACTATTTTCGGCTCTTGAGTTGCTTTCGTAGAAGTTTTCTATGAATTCAAGAGCCGATAGCAATCAAAATTTGGACTTTAAGTGGCTCTTGATTCGCTGATTTTGTCCAAATCTTGATGAAGAATAATTGCACAGGCGAATATGGAAAACCACAAATATTGGCAAAAGTGTGTGTAAAAGTCCAAAATTTAACTATTCTCGGCTATTGAGTTGCTTTTGAAGAAGTTTTCCATGAATTCAAGAGCCAGTAACAATCAAAATTTGGACTTTAAGTGGCTCTTGATTCGCTGATTTTGTCCAAATCTTGATGAAGAATTCCTCATGCGAATATGGAAAACCACAAATATTGACAAAAGTGTGTGTAAAAGTCCAAAATTTAACTTTTCTCGGCTCTTGAGTTGCTTTTAAAAAAGTTTTCTATGAATTCAAGAGCCGATAACAATCAAAATTTGGACTATAAGTGGCTCTTGATTCGCTGATTTTGTCCAAATCTTGATGAAGAATTGCTCAGGCGAATATGGAAAACCACAAATATTCTCAAAAATGTGTGTAAAAGTCCAAAATTTAACTATTCTCGGCTCTTGAGTTGCTTTTGAAGAAGTTTTCTATGAATTCAAGAGCCCATAACAATCAAAATTTGGACTATAAGCGGCTCTTGATTTACTGATTTTGTCCAAATCTTGATGAAGAATTGCTCAGGCGAATATGGAAAACCACAAATATTGTCAAAAGTGTGTATAAAAGTCCAAAATTTAACTATTTTCGGCTCTTGAGTTGCTTTCGTAGAAGTTTTCTATGAATTCAAGAGCCGATAGCAATCAAAATTTGGACTTCAAGTGGCTCTTGATTCGCTGATTTTGTCCAAATCTTGATGAAGAATTGTTCAGGCGAATATGGAAAACCACAAATATTGTCAAAAGTGTGTGTGAAGGTTCAAAATGTAACTATTCTCGGCTCTTGATTTGCTTTTGAAGAAGTTTTCTATGAATTCAAGAGCCGATAACAATCAAAATTTGGACTATAAGTGGCTCTTGATTCGCTGATTTTGTCCAAATCTTGATGAAGAATTGCTCAGGCGAATATGGAAAACCACAAATATTGTCAAAAGTGTGTGTAAAAGTCCAAAATTTAACTATTCTCGGCTCTTGAGTTGCTTTTGAAGAAGTTTTCTATGAATTCAAGAGCCGATAACAATCAAAATTTGGACTATAAGTGGCTCTTGATTCGCTGATTTTGTCCGAATCTTGATGAAGAATAATTGCTCAGGCGAATATGGAAAACCACAAATATTGGCAAAAGTGTGTGTAAAAGTCCAAAATTTAACTATTCTCGGCTCTTGATTTGCTTTCGAAGAAGTTTTCTATGAATTCAAGAGCCCATAACAATCAAAATTTGGACTATAAGCGGCTCTTGATTTACTGATTTTGTCCAAATCTTGATGAAGAATTGCTCAGGCGAATATGGAAAACCACAAATATTGTCAAAAGTGTGTATAAAAGTCCAAAATTTAACTATTTTCGGCTCTTGAGTTGCTTTCGTAGAAGTTTTCTATGAATTCAAGAGCCGATAGCAATCAAAATTTGGACTTCAAGTGGCTCTTGATTCGCTGATTTTGTCCAAATCTTGATGAAGAATTGTTCAGGCGAATATGGAAAACCACAAATATTGTCAAAAGTGTGTGTGAAGGTTCAAAATGTAACTATTCTCGGCTCTTGATTTGCTTTTGAAGAAGTTTTCTATGAATTCAAGAGCCGATAACAATCAAAATTTGGACTATAAGTGGCTCTTGATTCGCTGATTTTGTCCAAATCTTGATGAAGAATTGCTCAGGCGAATATGGAAAACCACAAATATTGTCAAAAGTGTGTGTAAAAGTCCAAAATTTAACTATTCTCGGCTCTTGAGTTGCTTTTGAAGAAGTTTTCTATGAATTCAAGAGCCGATAACAATCAAAATTTGGACTATAAGTGGCTCTTGATTCGCTGATTTTGTCCGAATCTTGATGAAGAATAATTGCTCAGGCGAATATGGAAAACCACAAATATTGGCAAAAGTGTGTGTAAAAGTCCAAAATTTAACTATTCTCGGCTCTTGATTTGCTTTCGAAGAAGTTTTCTATGAATTCAAGAGCCCATAACAATCAAAATTTGGACTATAAGCGGCTCTTGATTTACTGATTTTGTCCAAATCTTGATGAAGAATTGCTCAGGCGAATATGGAAAACCACAAATATTCTCAAAAATGTGTGTAAAAGTCCAAAATTTAACTATTCTCGGCTCTTGAGTTGCTTTCTAAGAAGTTTTCCATGAATTCAAGAGCCAGTAACAATCAAAATTTGGACTATAAGCGGCTCTTGATTTACTGATTTTGTCCAAATCTTGATGAAGAATTGCTCAGGCGAATATGGAAAACCACAAATATTGTCAAAAGTGTGTGTGAAGGTTCAAAATTTAACTATTCTCGGCTCTTGATTTGCTTTCGAAGAAGTTTTCTCTGAATTCAAGAGCCCATAACAATCAAAATTTGGACTATAAGTGGCTTTTGATTCGCTGATTTTGTCCAAATCTTGATGAAGAATTGCTCAGGCGAATATGGAAAACCACAAATATTGTCAAAAGTGTGTGTAAAAGTCCAAAATTTAACTATTCACGGCTCTTGAGTTGCTTTTGAAGAAGTTTTCTATGAATTCAAGAGCCCATAACAATCAAAATTTGGACTATAAGCGGCTCTTGATTTACTGATTTTGTCCAAATCTTGATGAAGAATTGCTCAGGCGAATATGGAAAACCACAAATATTGTCAAAAGTGTGTGTGAAGGTTCAAAATTTAACTATTCTCGGCTCTTGAGTTGCTTTCGAAGAAGTTTTCTATGAATTCAACAGCCGATAGCAATCAAAATTTGGACTATAAGTGGCTCTTGATTCGCTGATTTTGTCCAAATCTTGATGTAAAATTGCTCAGGCGAATATGGAAAACCCCAAATATTGTCAAAAATGTGTGTTAAAGTCCAAAATTTAACTATTCTCGGCTATTGAGTTGCTTTTGAAGAAGTTTTCCATGAATTCAAGAGCCAGTAACAATCAAAATTTGGACTTTAAGTGGCTCTTGATTCGCTGATTTTGTCCAAATCTTGATGAAGAATTCCTCAGGCGAATATGGAAAACCACAAATATTGACAAAAGTGTGTGTAAAAGTCCAAAATTTAACTATTCTGGGCTCTTGAGTTGCTTTCTAAGAAGTTTTCTATGAATTCAAGAGCCGTTAACAATCAAAATTTGGACTATAAGTGGCTCTTGATTCGCTGATTTTGTCCAAATCTTGATGTAAAATTGCTCAGGCGAATATGGAAAACCCCAAATATTGTCAAAAATGTGTGTTAAAGTCCAAAATTTAACTATTCTCGGCTATTGAGTTGCTTTTGAAGAAGTTTTCCATGAATTCAAGAGCCAGTAACAATCAAAATTTGGACTTTAAGTGACTCTTGATTCGCTGATTTTGTCCAAATCTTGATGAAGAATTCCTCAGGCGAATATGGAAAACCACAAATATTGACAAAAGTGTGTGTAAAAGTCCAAAATTTAACTATTCTGGGCTCTTGAGTTGCTTTCTAAGAAGTTTTCTATGAATTCAAGAGCCGTTAACAATCAAAATTTGGACTTTAAGTGGCTCTTGATTCGCTGATTTTGTCCAAATCTTGATGAAGAATAATTGCTCAGGCGAATATGGAAAACCGCAAATATTGTCAAAAGTGTGTGTAAAAGTCCAAAATTTAACTATTCACGGCTCTTGAGTTGCTTTTGAAGAAGTTTTCTATGAATTCAAGAGCCCATAACAATCAAAATTTGGACTATAAGCGGCTCTTGATTTACTGATTTTGTCCAAATCTTGATGAAGAATTGCTCAGGCGAATATGGAAAACCACAAATATTGTCAAAAGTGTGTGTGAAGGTTCAAAATTTAACTATTCTCGGCTCTTGATTTGCTTTCGAAGAAGTTTTCTATGAATTCAAGAGCCCATAACAATCAAAATTTGGACTATAAGTGGCTTTTGATTCGCTGATTTTGTCCAAATCTTGATGAAGAATTGCTCAGGCGAATATGGAAAACCACAAATATTGTCAAAAGTGTGTGTAAAAGTCCAAAATTTAACTATTCACGGCTCTTGAGTTGCTTTTGAAGAAGTTTTCTATGAATTCAAGAGCCCATAACAATCAAAATTTGGACTATAAGCGGCTCTTGATTTACTGATTTTGTCCAAATCTTGATGAAGAATTGCTCAGGCGAATATGGAAAACCACAAATATTGTCAAAAGTGTGTGTGAAGGTTCAAAATTTAACTATTCTCGGCTCTTGAGTTGCTTTCGAAGAAGTTTTCTATGAATTCAACAGCCGATAGCAATCAAAATTTGGACTATAAGTGGCTCTTGATTCGCTGATTTTGTCCAAATCTTGATGTAAAATTGCTCAGGCGAATATGGAAAACCCCAAATATTGTCAAAAATGTGTGTTAAAGTCCAAAATTTAACTATTCTCGGCTCTTGAGTTGCTTTTGAAAAAGTTTTCTATGAATTCAAGAGCCGATAACAATCAAAATTTGGACTATAAGTGGCTCTTGATTCGCTGATTTTGTCCAAATCTTGATGTAAAATTGCTCAGGCGAATATGGAAAACCCCAAATATTGTCAAAAATGTGTGTTAAAGTCCAAAATTTAACTTTTCTCGGCTCTTGAGTTGCTTTTGAAAAAGTTTTCTATGAATTCAAGAGCCGATAACAATCAAAATTTGGACTATAAGTGGCTCTTGATTCGCTGATTTTGTCCAAATCTTGATGAAGAATTGCTCAGGCGAATATGGAAAACCACAAATATTCTCAAAAATGTGTGTAAAAGTCCAAAATTTAACTATTCTCGGCTCTTGAGTTGCTTTTGAAGAAGTTTTCTATGAATTCAAGAGCCGATAACAATCAAAATTTGGACTATAAGTGACTCTTGATTCGCTGATTTTGTCCCAATCTTGATGAAGAATTGCTTAGGCGAATATGGAAAACCACAAATATTGTCAGAAGTGTGTGTAAAAGTAGAAAAATTCAACTATTCTCGTCTCTTGAGTTGCTTTTGAAGAAGTTTTTTATGAATTCAAGAGCCGATAACAATCAAAATTTGGACTATAAGTGACTCTTGATTCGCTGATTTTGTCCAAATCTTGATGAAGAATTGCTTAGGCGAATATGGAAAACCACACTTGAACATAAATATTGTCACAAGTGTATGTAAAAATCAACATTTTAACTATTCTCGGCTCTTGAGTTACTCTCGAAGAAGTTTTCCATGAATTCAAGAGCCAATAATAATTAAAATTTGGACTATAAGTGGCTTGGCTCTTGACCATTTCCCAATTATTCAAACATTATTTGGTTATTCTAAATAGTTAAATTGTTTCAGGAAACATTTATTTTTGGACAAAGAATCCTCATTTATTAAGCGAAAATGTCGAAGACCAATGGGAATTGAACAACATCAACAATATCGGTGGTACAATCAAGCAATTGAAATGGGGCTCTTTTATGATGAGGCTACCTTTGCTCAGCGTCAACTGTGTGACTTCTATTTATATTATGAAGGAACAAACCGTAAGAATAAATTGCCAATGATTTCCTAGAGTTGAAACTCTGATTTATTTTCAGGTTTGTACAGCATTCTCTAGTAAAATATGGGCTACTCAGAAAACCACAAATCAAATCTGGATTGAATCCAATAAGAGTAACAAATTATTGGAGTTGGAATCACAAGTCAGTGATATGGCTATTTCTGAGGATTTTGTAGTGTTTTCAAATGGCAGGATTGTCACTGTTTACAATATCAGTTGGTTAGCAAACCAAAAAGGTATAAGAAATTGATTATTTGAAAACTTGATTCCAAAAAAATTGATTTCCAGACGAATCAGATGAGTTTACGGTAACTTACAGTAACAACTTCCATTGCGACAACGACGGTATAATTCTACATGAAAAAACCATAATAAGTTTAAGCTCAGAAAAGGTAACATTATACACTTATAATGGTAGTATAATATTCCATATTACTTCAACTATGAGTGAAGGTGAGCCTATTGGAGTAGATGTTACAAATAATTACTTGACAATAGCCACTATGGAGGGTTACCTGAAAATTTACGATTTAGCCGACGAAAATCACCCAAAACTAATTACTCCAATTAAAAGTTTAATGGACTGCATTGAAGATTTCGGCGAAGTAATCCAGGCCAAAACTAACTCCAAAGGCAACAAAGTGGCCTTTACCCTAGCAGCCTCTAATCTAATCCCAGATGGAAAACTTTACATATTGGACATAGAATCTGACGAAATAGTCACTTACGATTTCAAAAAGTATGAGTATTTTGATGAAGCAACTACATCGTATGATGAAATTTGCAAAAACCGCATCCCCTTATCAGTACATTGGTGCCAAGAAGATCAACGATTACTAATATGCAATGCCAGAAAACTAAAGAAAAATACCAAGAAAATATTTGCCAAAACTTTAAGCGAAGAAGATCAAATAGTTGTCACAATGTTTATTCTGCCAGAAAACAAAATAAAAATCCACGATATTAAGGCAATAGATTCTGAAGCAAGGCTTTTAGGCCTCTCAATACCTTACACAGTTACTTTACAAAAACTCAGCATAGTGCGTGAAATCATGAGCGACTTTAGTGGATTAGAAAATTGCAATTCAACAACCAAACAAGCTGTACTTGATTTTAGTTACCATTTGAGCCTAGGCAACATGGACGCAGCCTTTAAATCAATAAAATTAGTCCAAAGTCAAGGAGTTTGGGCAAGTTTAGCTAAAATGTGCGTCAAAACTCAACGCTTAGATGTAGCTATGGTATGCTTAGGCCATATGGGTAACGCCAAAGCAGCTGCAGCCCTACGCACAGCAATTCAAGACGAAACTCTGTCACAAGAATGCAAAATAGCTGTGCTAGCAATACATTTGGGTTTACTAGAGGAAGCTGAGCAATTGTATGTACAAGCCGAGAGATACGATCTATTGAACAAGTTACTCAGGTGCAGAAATAAAATGGAAGAAGCGCACGAATTGGCCCAAAGCAAGGATAGGATTAACTTGAGGAATA
Organism: Ceutorhynchus assimilis; assembly: GCA_917834065.1. Taxonomy (NCBI): domain Eukaryota; kingdom Metazoa; phylum Arthropoda; class Insecta; order Coleoptera; family Curculionidae; genus Ceutorhynchus; species Ceutorhynchus assimilis. The sequence goes on from OU892285.1 coordinate 33,935,981, forward strand.
CTGAGTATGCTTGGGCCAAGCAGTTGGAGAAAAGTGGGAATTTTAAGGAAGCGGCTGTGCGGTTTGAGAAGGCAGGGACACATCGGTACGATATTCCTAGGATGTTGAGCGAAAATCCGCAACAATTGGTGGCTTATATGAGCAGGACACAAGATAAGTGAGTAGTTAGTAGATAAGAGAAAGAAGATGTTAATCTCTGGTATGCATAGGCGCAACTAGGGGGGGTGCTTGAGGGTGCTAAGCACGAGTTACAAATCAGTACGCGATGTACGATTTTTTAAAAACAAATTTATTTCACTTAAAACTATAACAATATTTTTACGTTTAAAATTTATTAAAATTCGAAGCGTCGAAAGTGAATGCAAAGCTCTGACTGACGACGCTCGGCAAGTAGAAGCTACAAAAAGAGAATACAGAATGCAAGCTAATGAAAAATAATATGCTGATTAAATAAAATATACAATGTAGAGCCGTATGTAACTCCTCCCTCATTAGATTCAACTAAACATGTTGAAGGGGTAGTTGAATAATTGGTTCTTGGATTGGGTCTTCTGGATTGGCTTCTTGAGCTCTTCGTGGTCTTCGTCTAAGTTGAGTCAGTTTCTTGTAGGTGCAGTAGCTGACGAAAATTACCATTAGTAGGTAAATGAAGATAGTCCAAATATTTGGGGCTTCGACGATTCCGGGAAACGGTGTAAAATTAAGTTGATTGTCCTTAATTTGGTTTTCGATTTTTTGGAGGTCATCTAATTTCAGGTCATCTAGATGAACACTCAAGTTAAGTGTTGGCAGTAGTAGTTCTTCTTGATTATTCAAATCAGGAAATAATATAGGCTGGGTTTTTGTTTGGCCTACGTGTGCGTTGTTTATAATCACTTCTTGATTGCTGTGATTAGTTAGTTTGCAATTTTTTGGGATTTCGGCAAAATATGTACCAAATAATTTTTGATATTCTTCTTGGTCGCTGCATTCCATTTTGACTGTTTCTTCTTTGGGAATAATTATGATCCATTTATTTGAGAGGTCCAATTGATTGACTATTGGGATCGAAATCCTAACTTCGATTTGTTGACATGATTGGACTTGGTTACTTGATTCCAATAATTGGATTGCACATGGATTTTTGGTTGTGATTTCTGTGAGATCCATTTTGTCACAGATATAGTACTGGTTCTGGATTTCCTGGCACTCCGTAGATCGATATGAGAAGTGCAATTTGTTTTTTACCAAGAATTTACTTTTTGGAATGATTGTTTTGAATTTATTTTGTTTGTAAATTGGTATTGAGTATAAATGATAATAGTCGAAATTATTTTGATAAGCGATAGGAAATCGAATTAGAAAGGTAATTTTATTGTTTAAAATAAAACTTTCTATTTTTACTAATTTCTCGTATAACAATGTATTAGCTAGAGTAACCTCTAAGGGCATACTTTTCGCATTCACAATTTTTTGGATTCTTTGCAACTCAAAATATAGATTTTCAGTTTTTATGATACTCGGATGTAGTATTTTCAGTTTCGAAAAGGTAACTGCGTTTTCTACATCTTGCAGTATTGAGTCAATGATTTCGTATAAATTAATTATTTGATTGAGAGTATCTTTAATAATATTAGCATTTTCTCGGAAAGTGCCTTTTTGTACAATTAAACTAATCTGGTTTAATTTGGATTCGAGTAAGTTCTCGTTTTTCCCAATTTGTTGAATAGTTTTATTAAATTGTTCAATCAGCTTAATCGAAATGGCATTTTCCTTTAAGGCTTTTGATTTTATTTCAATTTGATTACTCTGTAAATTTTCAATTAGTTGTTCATAACGTTCTCCATCTGATGCGTCTAGGTTACCAGTAATTGTTTTGAAAATTGATCCGACTGCATTAATAAGCCCGCGTCTTGTGCGTTGTGGGTGTGGAATTAATTCTTTTAATTTTGTTTCAACACGGTCTTGAATTAAGAATAGTATTTTTATATAATTACTAGTTTCGATCTTATATTCTGCGTGCGTATTTACGTTATCGGTCAAGTTTTTTGATTTTTCTTGAAGTTTGTTGACTTCATTTAGGATTGGATTGAGGTCATAAAAATGAATTAGCGTAAATGAATATTCTTCTAGTTTGGCTTGTCCTAATTTAATTGGCAATAGTCCAGGATTATCAGCGATTTTTTCTAATTGAATTTTGTCTTCAAGGGCAATTGATACTTGTAGTATCCTGAAAAGAGAATATAGCAATTAGTCAAAGCTATATTTATTTTTTAATGGACGTTTTATGTTTGACAAGTGAATCTTTTCTTGAGATTCGAGTTTTGCTGTCTTTTTAGCTGTGTCGACATTTACTATTTTGGTCGGCTTATTGAATTTGTCAGCGTTTTTCTGTCGTATGTGTTTTTTCGTAAATACTGTTTGGTTTGGTTCAAATATTTCTGGGTTGTCTTTATTCACATTAATTTTTGTAGTTAAGTGTTCTTTCTTAGCCATTAATTTTTCGTTCAATTGCGCATAAAGAACTTTTGCTTTTTCTTTATGTTCATTTATATAATCTGATAAAATTAATTGATCTAATTTTAAATTAAAAGTATCATTTGATGTAATATCTCCTTGCACAACATCAATGGGTTTAAGGTTGGTTGTAGAGTGAATTGTATGATTATAAGCCAGAACGGCATATACAATTTTATTTTGTATGGTTGCGTTAGCGAAATTTTGATTGTTAAGCAATCTGATGTGCTCTGAAAGGGTTGAATGGAAACGCTCGGCGATACCATTCGATTCCGGGTGATAAGGCGAACAAAAGTGAACTTTTATTTTGTGTAGGGACAGTAATTCTGTCACTATGGTATTTTTAAACTCTGTACCGTTGTCTACAATTATTTGTTTTGGAATTCCATGATGAGAAAAATGACTTAGAAGACTGTCTGCAATTTCAGTAGCAGCTAGTGATTTAAGTGGATATGCTTGCGCATATTTGGAAAAACTGTCGACGATGGTGAGGAATTTACTTTTTTCTAGAGTGTAGGTATCAAGGTGAATAATTTCAAAGGGCCTTGATGCCGTGGGTGTAACGTTCATTGGAATCTTTACTGGGTTACGTTCATATTTACTACGAATACAAATTTCGCATTCGTTAATGTAAGATTGGACGGAACTTTTAAGATCGGGCCAGTAATATTTTGTTTTTAATCTTTGAACTGTTTCTTCTATGCCGCGGTGGTTTGACTTGCTTTCGTGGTAATTTTGTATGATTTCTTTAATATCATTTTTGTTGGTAACGTCGAGTAGTTTTGAAGTACATCTTTTAAATTGTAAGGAGGGCCATTTAAAATTGTTCTTGATGACTCGGCAAAATGGTTCATAAGCCTCTGGATTTTCAAAGTACAGGTGGTATGGTTTATTTGGCACTATTAATTCTTTGATAAATTTCATGATGTCTTCCTCGAAATTTTCCTGCGATAGTTGTACTATTATTCTACGTTTCTTGTTAAATAGTACAATTATTTTCGCTCTTGCTGGTGAGTGGTGTACCTGCTGCAATATTATTTGATTAGAACTATAATTGACAGCTGTTTCAATAATAGGTACTCCTACTACAGGGTTTTGGTCGGCGTTTGTATGGATAGTTGCATCATCGGCATCTTGCGCGATTTCTGGTGGGTCATTGTCCGGTTATGCTACAACTGATATTTGATCCATATTTTCGTGACTTGTGCTAGGAATTTCGTCATTATTTTGGTGGTTGTTGTCCTCTAAATTTTTAGTTACGTCTTCTACATATTTTTGCAGATCAAAAATATTTTCTGTTGTTTCTTTAGTATGAATTTCTATTCTCGATAGGGCGTCCGCATTTGTGTTTAATTTTCCTTTCTTGTAAATAATTCGATAGTTAAATTCTTCTAGTCTTATTCTCCAGCGAAGTAATTTTGAAGTTGGTTCTTTAACTGAAAAAAGCCATTGAAGCGGTTTGTGGTCTGTAATGATGTTAAATTTTCTGCCATAGAGATAAGGGCGGAAATATTTGGTTGCCCAAACAAGACACAAACATTCCTTTTCTATCGTAGAATAGTTGCACTCAGAGTCGTTGAGCGTGCGTGAGGCATAGGCGATCGGTAAATCTTGTCCAATTGGCCCTTGGGAAAGTACTGCTCCTAAGGCCAAGTTACTCGCGTCTGTTGTCAAATTAAAAGGTTTTGAAAAGTCAGGATACTGGAGTATGGGTTCATTTGTTAGTAAATTTTTGCACATTTTGAAACAGTTAATAAATTCTTCGTCATGATTGATTTTAGCGCCTTTCTTCAAACATTTGGTGAGAGGTTTCGTAACTTTTGCAAAATTGTTAATAAATCTCCGGTAGTAGCCTAACAGTCCTAGGAATCCTTTAATTTGCTTTGTAGTCTTCGGTATCGGATACTGCTTAATTGCTTTAATTTTATCGGGGTTTGGTTTGACTCCCTCTGGCGTCACAATATGACCCAGGTATGCGACTTCGCGACGCAAAAATTCGCTTTTATCAAGCTGGATCTTGAAATTAGAGTCACGTAGCCGTTGGAAAACATTTCTCAAGTTATTTAGATGTTCCTGTAAGGATGTCGAGAAAATAATGATATCATCTAGGTATACCAAACATTTTTCATTTTGAATACCCCTTAAAATTGAATCCATTATGCTTTGAAAGGTAGCAGGCGCATTCTTCAGACCGAAGGGCATCCTAAGGTACTCGTAGTGCCCATTTTCAGTGTTGAAGGCCGTTTTTTGTATGTCGGCTTCATTCATTTCAATCTGGTGAAAGCCTGATGCAAGGTCTAATGTTGTAAAATACTGGCATCTACCTAATTTGTCTAAAAGATCCGTGATATTTGGTAGCGGGTATTTGTTATCGATTGTCTTTTCGTTCAGTTTTCTGTAGTCCACGACTACACGCCATTTTTGCTTTCCTGTAGCATCTAATTTTTTTGGTACCACCCAAATTGGTGAGGACCAGGGAGAATTTGAAGGTCTTATAATTTTTTGATCTAACATTTTTTCTATTTGATTTCTTACTTCTTGGCGATGGATGAACGGGTATCTGTAAGTTTTAGTATAAATTGGAGTCTCATCTGTCGTTTGTATATGATGTTTCAAGTTACTAGTGAAAGATAGAGGTGTATTTTCTTGATAGAAAATATCTGAAAATTCTTCACACAGTTCCAAAGTTTTGTATTTTTCTTCATCATTAAGATGATCAACACGAATTTTTGATAAATCTAGTCTTTGTTTGGGTGATTCGTCAAAATTATTTAAATCTATCATCTCGATATTATTTCTTTCAAAAGGGTCTACTTCTATTTGTTCTGAAAAATCTAAAGTAATTGGCTCGCAAGAGTTATTTAAGATTGTTGTTATTGCAATTATTGCATAGCCATCTTTTGCGATTGTTAGTGATTCGGGTATTTCAATATTGTGTAATTTCATATAGGGAACAATAATTTCGCCATTTTTTATAGATGTTAATGCAATTAAGTTCGTTTTGTGTTTGTTGATATTTTAATTTGATCTTTGCATAGGGCGTAATAAGGTAACCACTATTAAAATCAACATTTGCTTGTAATAATTTTAAATTGTCAAGGCCTATCAAACCATCAAAAATGTTATGGAATTTGAATAGGTAAAATTTGAGTTTTCCTTTTTTGGGTAAATTAAATATTTTAGGTGCTGGTATGTTAGCACTATATTTATGGGCTGATTTCTGGAATACCGTACTAACGATGAAAGGATCGTTAATAACGAAATTCGGAAATAATTTAAATGCTATATTTGGGTCAATAAAAGATTTCGTGGAACCTGAATCAATTAAAATTTTGACGTTGTATTCAGGAAACACTATGTATGAGAGTTCACTGGTGTTGTTTAAATTTAATGAAATCACTGGGGGCGATTCCGTCAAATATTCTGATTGTCTTCGGCTGATTCCTGAAAATTTGATTCCACAGCCTGATTTGATGTGGTCGGTTCTTCTTGAGTTTCATTTGTATAATTTATCTGTGCTGGGTCAGCATAATAATAATAAGAATTTTCGGGGTTATAGATCTGCTGTTCATCATAATTTGCATTATTTTCGGGGTACGTTTGATTGATGACGTTTGATTAACTGTATTGATATTCTTCAGAAGTTGGATCTAGTTCTGTAGTAAATAATTCTTCAAATGCATATTTGGGCTGTTGCTGGTACTGTTGTTGTGGTTGCTGAAAATTTGATGCTTGAGCCACTGGTGTGAAATTTTGGGTGTTTTGGAAACTTACACCTGACATTGGTGTGGGCTTTGGCAAGATTTTTCCAGGATTTTGTCTGAATACGTTTGTTGGTTTTGGTTTACCAAAAACTTGGGAGTTAGAAAAGAATTTTTGTGGGCGGATGTTTGCATTAGGTCTAATATTGATAGGTTGTGACGGAAAGGGCTGCTTAAACTGATTTGGTGTATAGTTATTATAACCAAAATTTCTGGTTGGACCATTAAATCGAAATTGATGTTGTTGAGGTTTTGGTTTTGTATGATTTGCATTGCTATTATTGTGATTGGGTTGATTTTGGAAATATTTTGTGTTATTCTCTCGAATAACAAGTTGTATGGCATCAGCTAAATCTTTTGGTGACATACAACGAATTGTGTTGCCTAAAGGTTCTCTTAAACCGGCCAAGAATGTTTTTAAAGCAAGTTCTGTATACAAATTTCGTTTTATTTGGGCAGTAGCCACATCGTCGTGAGCATCTACGTAACTGCAGAGTAAATTAAGTAATTCGAGAATTCTATCATAGTAAGATTGAGGGGTCTCATTAGCATTTTGTTTGGTTAAAACAAGGTCTCTATTCAAACAAGACTCGTCGCGTCTGTCCGCGAAATGTCTAGTCAATGTATTTTTTAGACCGTCCCAGGTGGAGACATTCTGAACATTAACCACTAATCTAGCATTGCCAGAAAGTTTACCTATAAGAGAGTTTATTAAAAATATATTTTGGAAACAATTTACATTTACAGTATCATAAAAATTATCTATGAGAGATTTGCAAGTCGCTAAATATCTGTTTAGCTCGCAAGGGTTTCCCTCGAATTTTGGGACACAACTTAAATATTCGGGTTTAAATTGAGCCATAGTTACTGGTAAATTTACTGTAGCAATATTTAAAGGAGAAAAGTTTAAATTTTGTTGACTTCGCAAAAGCGTTATAGTTTGTGCAAAAGCAGTTAAATCTAAGTTTGAGCTATCAATAGGTAAAATATTATTTTCACTTTCTACTTGATCAATATTACCTTCAGTTTCTAATTGATTATTAGATTGATCAGTTAACACTTCTGTATTTGAAGCGGAGTCAGAGCTATTATCGTTTATCTCAATACTTTCAAAAGAGTTAATTAAATCGTCCAAATCAGACATTTACAAATTGCACTTACATAAAATATGCTATCAATTTTCGTGCCATAGAGTTTTCTTCTTATGTCTAGGTGGTACTATAAGGCCTCAGTCCTCTGGTGGCAATTTTGTAATCCAAGTCCAAAAGCACTAAGTCCTCGCAGATTTGATAGAGTTTGTTATCAATTCTCAAAATGCCGTCGCGAAACAATCCCCAATTAATTGCTTTACGCACACGAACACTTTCCGTAGTCACGGTCGAAAGTTTCTGATGTTCAATCAAAATCCCGAACCGTAAGTTCTTTTGGATAGCCAGTTGACCGTTTCACGATAAATCGATACTCGATGTATTGATTCCTGACTATCCTACCGACTGCGCCAGTTACAAATCAGTACGCGATGTACGATTTTTTAAAAACAAATTTATTTCACTTAAAACTATTACAATATTTTTACGTTTAAAATTTATTAAAATTCTAAGCGTCGAAAGTGAATGCAAAGCTCTGACTGACGACGCTCGGCAAGTAGAAGCTACAAAAAGAGAATACAGAATGCAAGCTAATGAAAAATAATATACTGATTAAATAAAATATACAATGTAGAGCCGTATGTAACTCATGCAACAAACTATATGTTTGTTTGAAATTTCAGACATAAAAAAACCTATTTTTTAAAAAAACCTATTTTTCAAAAAAAAGGCAAATGATAACGTAAGTACAAACCCTTGTGAAACTAACTTTTTTTACGCGTCTCATTTCCTTTCCATGAAACCCCATCATAAAAAAAAAAATGGTGCTGTAGTACCCCTCAAATTTGGAGCCTAGTTGCGCTTATGCTGGTATGGTGAACTTTTTTTTTAAGTTCATATGCCTTTTTATACGTGATCTTTGCTTCATTTTTAACGATATTGAAAATTCCTTTTTTCTACTGACGTTTCATAATAGCAACTTTTCGATTGTCATTTTAGTTTTGAAATGACATTCTTTTGAGCACTCAGTGCGTAAAAGTGACTTTTAGGCACTCAGTGCGTAAAAGTGACTTTCCAGTGCGTAAAAGTGACTTTCAAATGCGTAAAAGCGACTTTCAAGTGCGTAAAAGTAACTTTTAAGCACTAGTGCCTAAAAGTGTTATTCATTGTTCAGAAATAAAAAACACACTAAATGCAAATTTGAATTTTGTTTTGTATTTATTATGAATATTAGTCACCAACATGAAAGGTGTCAAGCAAAAGCAGGCGACAAATATTGAAATAAAATTGTGTTTTTTTATTATGAAACGTCAGTAGAAAAAATCTTGTATACAATACGTTACGAAACGAAATCTTTTAGTCACTCGACGTGTTGTCCAACTCGGCTTTGCCTCGTTGGACAATTTTCACGTCGCGTGCCTAAAAGACACTCATTTCGCAACTTATTGTATAAATAGCTATTTTTTTGAATCTGAAAAACCCGACAATGTTTGCAGGTGTTCATAAAATTTTCGGTTCATAGCCACAGGGGCAAACCACCTAGGAATTCTTTGCCGAAACTGTGGGGAATTTAGAGGAATTTGTAGAAAATTTCGAGGAATTTATGGAAAATTGGAGTAGGGATTTGTAAATTGTAAAGAATTTAATTGGGTTTATTTCAAGTTTAATTGCGTTAATTTAACATTATTTTTTCTTGTACTTACCTCACAAATTACAAAAACTTCATCATTTTCCAATTTTCCAGAGAAATGCTAAAATGGTGGGGCCAATACGTAGAATCCCAAGGCGAAATGTCCGCCGCCCTAAAAATCTACTCGACCGCCGGCGACGTCTACTCGCAAGTGCGAGTTTTGTGTTTCCTAAACGAAGAAACTCGAGCAGCCGAGTTGGCAAAGGCCAGCTCGGACAAAGCTGCCTTCTACCACATGGCCCGCTACTACGAAACCATTGGCCAAATCCAAGAGGCTGTTGACTTTTATATAAGGGCAACAGCGTATTCCAATGCAGTGCGTTTAGCTAAAGAGCACAATTTAAGTGACGAGCTGTGGAGTTTGGGCCTAACGGTTTCCAATCGGGACAAAATCGAAATTGCCAAATATTTCGAGGAACAAAATAATTTAGAAAATGCTGTTGTGCTGTATCATAGAGGCGGAATGTTGCATAAGGCTTTAGATTTGGCTTTTAAGACTCAGCAGTTTGATATACTGCAAGAAATTGCTACGCAATTGGATGCTGATTCTGATCCGGCCTTAATTGATAAATGCGCTCAATATTTTATCAATGAAGAGCAATTTGATAAGGCTGTTGATCTTTTGGGTATTGCCAAAAAGGTAAGAAAACTTATTTACACGTAGAGTCATTCAGATTAGAATAATCTATTGAAGCATTCTACAGATTGTTACATTATGATAAAGTAGGTATCTTAAATTTTTCAATAGATTTTTGTAGGAAATTTGAAGCTTCTACATTCACATTCTAATGAAGAGTTACATCAATAACCCTTTGCAACCTTCTATACAGAATGTAGAAACATACAAACTAGGTGTGACTTTATAAAATTTTGTGGTTTTGGTACATTCCATTCTAGAATCAGATCAGACTAAAAAAATTCATTGGAATTTTCTATAGACCGTCAAAACATAATACAAACGTTTTCTGCCGTGATCGTACCGTTGTTCTACAGATTTTATTTACTTCTGAGACATTCTTGTCTTTCTGACCGGAAAAATCTTTTTAAATTTTCTACAGATTATTGGAACATAATCAAGCTGTTTCTAGGGTGATGGTGGAGCTCTTTATATGTCTTTGTAGATAATTTCATACCTTCCATATGCTTTTAGCACATTTTACATTAGAATTAAAATCTTCTACAGATTCAAACTCTCTCTGGATTGATCTTCTACCGATTCTAAGAAGCAATTTTACACTTTTTACATACTTTTGAGATATTCTAGAATCTTCCAGGTTGGATTAATCCATTCAAACCTCCCACAGATTGTTGATAGATAATATATAGCGCTTTCTAAGGAGATTGTCAAATCTTTCACAGTTCTTTGTAGATAATAATTTTCATATGCTTTTGACACATTCATAGAGTTTGTGAGATTGGAAAAATCCATTGAAATCTTCACAGATTATTGAGCTCTTTTTCATGTGATCTTAGAGCAAAGTTGATTTGTTAAGAATTTTACAAGGAGTTTTTAAAAAATTCATAACTCTATTTCTGAGGCTTAGATTGACTTCAGATTTGTTGTGTTTGAAGAAAATACTTTATTAAATAATTCCTTGAAGTTTCAAATTGCTCAGATTCCTGAAAGTATTTTTGAAAAAATTCCAAAGTTGATTTGTTAAGAATTTTATAAAGATTTTCTAAAAACTTCATAATTCTATTTCTGAGGTTCAGATTGACTTCAGATTTGCTGTATTTCAAGAAAATACTTTATTTATGAATTCCTGAAAGTTTCAAGTTGCACAATGCTTAGATTCTCTGGAAGTATTTTTGAAAAAATTTCAAAGTTGATTTGTTAAGAATTTTTCAAGGATTTTTTAAAAAATTCATAACTCTACTTCTGAGACTCAGATTGACTTAAGATATAAATTCCTGGAAGTTTCAAGTTGCTCAGATTCCTGAAAATATTTTTGAAAAAATTCCAAAGTTGATTTGTTGAAAATTTTACAAGGATTTTCTAAAAAATTCATAATTCTATTTCTGAGGCTCAGATTGACTTCAGATTTGTTGAGGTTAAAGAAAAGACTTTATTTATGAATTCCTTAAAGTTTCAAATTGCTCAGATTCCTGAAAGTATTTTTGAAAAATTCCAAAGTTGATTTGTTAAGAATTTTACAAGGATTTTTTTTAAATTAATAACTCTATTTCTGAGGCTCAGATTGACTTCAGATTTGTTGTGTTTGAAGAGAAAACTTTAACTATGAATTCCTAGAAGTTTCAAGTTGCTCAGATTCCTAAAAGTATTTTTGAAAGAAATCCAAATTTGATTTGCTAAGAATTATACAAGGATTTATTAAATATTTCATAATTCCATTTCTGAGGCTCAGATTGACTTCAGATTTGCTGTATTTCAAGAAAATACTTTATTTATGAATTCCTGAAAGTTTCAAGTTGTTGAGATTCCTGGAAGTATTTTTGAAAAAATTCAAAAGCTGATTTGTTAAAGAATTTAACAAATATTTTTTAAAGAATTGATAACTCTATTTCTGAGGCTCAGATTGATTTCAGATTTGTTTCGATTGAAGAAAATACTTTATTTATGAATTCCTTAAAGTTTCAAATTGCTCAGATTCCTGGAAATATTATTGAAAAATTCCAAAGACTTTCTACTTATTTTCAAGACATTTAAGATCAAAAGAATCCATTGAAACCTCCCACAGATGATACAGCTTTCTAAATTGATGGTTAAATCTTTTACAGATCTTCAAACAGATTCTTCAAACTCTTTCTGGGGTGATCTTAGAGCCTCCTGCTGATTCTAATAGGCAATTTTAAACTTCTTACGTACTTTTGGGACATTCTGCAGCTTTCAGATTGGAAAAATCTATTTGAATTTTGTCAACATTGTTGATAAATGATACCCATACCTTTTTCTAGGTGGATATTGAAGTCTTTTACAGATCTTCGTAGACAAAATATTCTTGTAAACACATTCATAGAATCTTTGAGATTGGAAATCTTCCACATGATTCAAACTGATTCTGGAGTGATCGCACCTCTGCCTGATTCTAATAGACAATTTTAGACTTCTAACATATTTTTGAGACATTCTCCAGCTTTCAGATTGGAATAATCTATTCGAGTTTTCTCTACATTGTTAATAGATGATACGTACACCTTTTTCTAGGGAAATGCCAAAGTCTTTTAAGGATTTTTGTAGACAATTTCCATATAATTTTGACACATTTATATAGAATCTGTGAGTTTGGAAAAATGTATTGAAATCTTCTATGTATTGTTGAAACATAATTCAAAGTCTTTCTGGGGTAAACATCAAGCCTCTTCTTGATTCTAATAGAATTTTTACATACTTTTGAGACACTCTTCAACTTTCAGATTAGAATAATCTATCCAAACCTTCTGAAGAAGATAGATGATTTTCTAGAGAAATGTTAGTATTTTACAGATCTTTGTAGATAATTTCTATATGTCTATGACACATTCATACAGTTAGTGAGATTAGAAAAGTTCATTGAAATTTTCTACAGATTATTGAAACAGGATTGAACTCTTTTTCAGGTGATCTTAGAGCCTCCTACAAATTTGTATAGACAATTTTAGACTTTCTACGTATTTTCAAGACATTTTAGAATCTTTAGTCCATTAGTTCTTAGTCGTCCATATTTATATTTCCATTATGCTGTCTTAGTCCTCCATATTTATATTTCCATAGACCATAAGACAGAGCAATCGTTCTCGTGGAAACGTTGTTTCCCAGTTACGAGTATAGACACCCAGATCAGAATAATCCGTTCATAACCTCCCACAGATTAATAGATGATAGAGCTCTTTCTGAAGAGAAGGTTAAATCTCTCACAGGTCTTTGTGGATAATAATTCCCATATGTTTTTGACACATTCATAGTGTTTGTGAGATTAGAAATATCCACTGAAATTTTCTATGGATTGTTGAATCATGATTCAAATTCTTTCTCGGGTGATCTTAGAGCCTTTCCTGATTCTAAAAGACAATTTTAGACTTTTTATCTACATATCTTTGAGATCAGATAATCAATTTAAATCTTCTACTAATCAACAAAACATGATACAGACTCTTTCTAAAGCGATAGCCTTCTTTAGACTTTTGTAGAAAATCTGAGATTGTCTAAATGTAAAATCTAGAGACTCACAATTACAATATTCTTTGAAAAATCTTTACAGATCGTAGAGTAACCTATAGTGATTCTTGTAGGCAATTCCAGACTCTTCACAACATTCTGACGTCTATTACACTATAGAAAAATCCATTGAAATCTTCTAAAAATTTCCACTGAATTGATCTGAGAGCAATTCTTTGAATTACAATATTGTCCTTTAGTATTCAGAAGCCATCCAAGTATGTGTTGACCACAACGTCCGACTGACGGAAGACCTAACTGAAAAATTAACTCCTGAAAAGGACAAAGTAGACGAGCAACTAAGAATCAACGTTTTACACACCCTTGCAGAAAGTCTAATGTTACAAGGCGACTACCATTTGGCCACAAAGAAGTTCACCCAAGCAGGCGACAAAGTAAGTTTCAGCTGAATCCATAGCTCAATTTACTGTAAACCTTTTTCCAGATCCAAGCAATGAAGGCCCTTTTAAAATCAGGCGACACTGACAAAATCATTTTTTTTGCTGGCGTATCGCGACAACGCGAAATCTACATTATGGCCGCAAATTATTTGCAAACATTAGACTGGCAAAATAAACCAGAAATCTTACGCAACATTATTACGTTTTACTCAAAAGGCAAGGCTTTGGATTTGCTTGCAAACTTCTATGTTGCATGCGCCCAAGTTGAAATTGACGACTTTCAAAATTATGAAAAAGCTTTGGGGGCTTTAACGGAAGCTTCTAGATGTTTGCAAAAAATCACTGACAATCCTGCTCACATTCAAAGAGCCATGGAGATTGTACAGCAAAGATTCAGTATGGTTAAAAGGTTTGTTGACATTAGGAAGTCGTTTGAAAGAGGCGATCCACAAGCTGGAATGACTCAGTGTAAACAGCTTCTAATGCTCAACGGGCCAGAATTGGATGCTTCTGTGCGTCGTGGAGATATTTATGCTTTGATGATTCACAATTGTGTCAAGCAAGGTAATTTTTCTGAAGGCAAACAACTTGTAGTGGAGTTGAGGCAATTTCTTGCAAATGAAGGCATTAAAATACCTTTGACTTATTATGTCAATAAGGAGGTTATTGAGGCTTTGGCTAAGGGTTTAGGGGTGCCTTCTAGTAGTTTCGTGCCAGTTATTCCGAAAAAGGCCAGCGTGGATCGTGAAGAAGTGGATGAGGTTTTAGAGGAGTAAAAATTTAATCGTAGATGTATGTAGTTTGTTATTTAATTAAATCAAAATAAAATAAAATAAATTTACCTTAAACAGTTATTTACAATAATTATTTTCTAGTGGTTGGAAAAAAAATTTGGAATATTAAGGTGGCATCAAATCTTCAAATATTGACTGGCCAAACAATACTGCATTTCTTTCAACTCAATAATGACCCTATTTACAATGCCCTAAAATAGTTATATGTACAAATCTATAGTAATAATTCTATGCTTTGTAACACACTTAAATGATATGAGTAAAAAAGATAATTGTTCCCACTTTTTTTGCTTTGCATACTCACCTGTATTGCACTTAAATTAAAATCGTCCAAAAATTACAATTTAAATAGGCTAGAATTTTGAATTTTTGTATAAAGATTAAACCTAGTTAAAATAATTTTGTTTAGGCAGTAATTTTAGGGTAAAATGGTACATAATAAATGTATCTAGAGACTGATAAAATTGAAACCCCAAAGAAGGCTGTTGATTTCAGAATTTCCAACTTAAATTTTTTATATAATAACCTTTGTCCAAGTAGACACAGTTAACCAATTCTTGAAAGAAATCAAATATAAAATATACTTACAACTTTTCTTTTGTGCATTGTTGATAACTTAAAAACTTCTGGTTTCTGCTTTAGCTTCAATATTAAAATTTTGCAAAAGTTCTGGTAAATTTACACTTCTTCTTCAGCATTCAAGACTCTCTAGACTCATTTAAAAAAAAAAAGGATTTCTATATCACAATAATTCAGTTTTGGAACTAGCAAAAATTAAACGTTCCAAAACTGATCAAAATTCTAGTAAGACGCCAAAACATTTGCATTAGTAGGAACCACAACCGAATGGTGCTGAATCAAGTGCCCATTCTGCACAATATTCCCATTGGTCGAAGGCTGTTGTTGCATCTGCACAGGATTCTGATTGGGTTGTTGCTGTGCAGCAGCGGCTTGCGCAGCTTGTTCCGCTTTTTCCCTGTCGGCCGCGTGTTTTCGGCCGTGACGCACCAAGTTGCCCTTTTCGGCGAAGGTTTTGTTGCACTCGGTGCAGCTGAAGGGTTTTTCGCCGCCGTGCGACCGCCTGTGCGATACCAAGTGGCCTTTGCACATGAAGTCTTTTTCGCAAAGGTCGCACCTGAAGGGTCGTTCGGCTTGTTGGCCTTTGTTGTGAGATCTTTGATGGAACAGGAGATTACCTGAAATAATGAATTTTTATAAGTGATTCTCTTCACCATAATATCATTTCTAAATGACCAATTTACAGAGAACATAGAAAAACTTTTAATCTTTCTAAAATAAGAGTAGAAATGCTATAAAATCAGTTAAAAACAAACATATAGATAAGTCATCGTATAAAATTTCTGTTTATATAATATGATATGATAATGAAATAAACTGTTGCAGATGGTTTTTAGTCGGCACTGCCTGGACAGTGCAGATGGATTTCAGTTGACACTGTCTAGACAGTGCTGATAGATTCAGCCGCTGGGAACAGTGAGGAAAATGTGGGGAATATAATAAATACATTGGCGTACATTTTGGATAAGATTGGTAATTCTAGTGTCGAAGGAAAATCTTCATTTAAACTGTGGTATGGGAAAAAGCCTTCTTTAAAACACATGAGAATTATTGGAACATACTGTTATGCCCATGTATCAAAGTCAGGAAGAAAGAAAATTGATGAAAAGGCAGTGTAAGCCATACTTATAGAATATAACCAAAATGATGGATAACGAAGAAGAATCTGAGAAACTAATCAGATCGAAAGATGTGATATTCAATGTTGCCATTGTTGAAAGATCCTGTTGGAACTTCTTAGCAAAACAGTTGTAAGATTGTCAGAAGTAGGCAAGGTACTCTAGAACAAGAAACTAAAGAAAACAATGGACAAGACGCCGAAGAAGATGATAGTTTGGGAAATCGCAGTTTTTCTGTCACTCGTTCTGACATCTTAGCAGATAATGACATTTCAGAAGAAGTCTCAAATGAACCGAATAGACAACTGAGAGAAATGAGATACAAAAGCCTACCAGGTTTGAAAATTTCGCTATGATGGTTGCTGCAAACATTATGGAAATAAATGAGCCAATTAAGTATCGAGAAGCTATATCAAGTAATAGAGCAAATGACTGGAACATGGCTATAGGAAGAGAAATGAAATCTCTAGAGGAGAACTGTGTTTGGACTTTAGGAAAAGCTACCCAATGGTAAGAAGGCTATACCAAATAAATGGGTGTACAAGTTAAAATACAATCCAGATGGCTCTATAGATAAATTCAAAGCCAGACTAGTCGCAAAAGGTTATTCACAGAAGAAATATTGCTAGATTTGCTACAATGCGATCTGTTTTGAGTCTACCTGCCAATGAAAATTCAAGTCTAAGGCAGTTTGATGTATGTACAGCATTTTTATATGGTGAACTTCAAGAAGAAGTATACATAAAACAGCCAGAGGTTTTCAATGATGGTACAGATACGATGGTCTACTAGCCCCAAGCAACAAAGAAATGAAAAACTATTTTCTACGACAACTACAGATACTTTAAAGTCACGATAAAGCCTGCATCATATTTTTTGGGTATGGAAATCATGAAGTCAAAAAATGGATCAGTTATCATAAATCAAAAGGCATGTGCCAAGAAATTGTTGAAAAAATTTGGTATGAACAATTGCAGAACTGTCAAAACTCCAATTGTTAAAGATAATTCTCCTTCAGAAGAAGTCGAAATATAAAATTTTTCATATAGAAAAGCTGTTGGAGTATTACTTTACCTGATATCAGGATCAAGATCAGACATTTCATACGCAGTCAGTTTGGCGTCAAGAAGTTTGGAAAATCCAACTCACAAAGACTTTGTCCAAGTAAAGCGAATTTTCCGTTACATTCAAAGAAGACTTAATTATGGTATCACTTACAGGCCAAGAACCAGAAGAGGTTACTTAGCGGAAGGTTTCAGTGATGCTGATTATGGAGGGGATATAAAAACAGGACGCTCCACAACAGGAGTGGTATGTGTTTATGCTGTAGGTGCTATATCCTGATTCCTGAATAAGTCAGAGAACACCTACAGTTGCCATTCCTACAACTGTTGCAGCTAGCGAAACTTCAAAAGTACTTATATGGTAAAAAGACTATATGAAGAAATAATAACCCCAAAAAAAAAAATCCAATGTTATAAGTTGACAACAAAGCAGCTATTCGTTTGGTACAAACTTTCAACATGGAGAAATTAGGTATATTAACACAGAATCTGTGATTTTGACATTTGAAGGTAAAACCATACCCAGATAAGTGAACATAGATTATTGCGATGTAATAGTGAATGTGTATATTAGCCCAGTTATGATGTGCTCCAACTGCCTAAGAAACAAGCAGGCATACTGCCAAGCAATATCGCAGTGAAAAAAGGTATGCAAGATGTGCAGAAGAACATGATGAAACAGCCTGCGAAGCTGGAAGTGACACTTGTCTTTATTACGGAAACATCACAAAACTACCGACAGAAGGTGCCAGCAGTTTTTAAGGCAGAATGCCATTAGAAAATCATGACTACAGACAATATTTCATATCACGAGGTCAGACAAAAATTCCCCAAAGAAGAAGAAACAAGACCAGAACAAAACATAATTGACCACAAAGACCTCCCAATATTGAGAACCCCTAAGCACAGACAGGAGAAGAACAACGTAATCAATATCAACCAGAGAGATATATTTAGTGGTGTATTGAGTAGTACACAACAGCCTCAAAAGAAAAACACCAAGGTAACCTACAGGATAATGATCATGGAAAATATAAAAGGTGTCTGTCCCAGGGGGGTCACTTAAATCATAGAAAAAACAGCGTGCTCACAGGAATTAAAACAATGGCTTGTAGAAGAATGCCATAAGGTCACACAAGATAGTCTAGAATTTGATCAAGTTGCAGAAATTTCATATTACATAGAGGATACACCCGCTCAAATTGAAGAATCGTTACACATAATCAATATCAATATGAGAATAATACAATGGCATAGCAGGAGTGTTCTCAGTAACTACTCTAGAAATAGTTGGAAATCCAAGTCAATAAGATCTTAAAAAGGGAAAGTAGGAAAAATACCTTGAGAAATACTAGACAGGGCGAGAAGCCGGAATATAGCCGGAGAGCCAGTGCCGAAAAAAATCTCTGAATTTACTAAAGCCAGTTTTTGGTCAGTTGATTACAGTATTTACGTACATAGACATACCTCGGTCAGTCAAGCGAAACTTGGGACAAGGACCTAGGGTGTCGAGATAGCTAGGTAATGCAACGAATTTACTAAGGCTGAAAATCGCTATACATTATATATGACACATAAATAACAGTGATGTTTGTCAGTCAGTTGAATAGCGGAACTGGGCCGGTCATTCAGCCCCAATTTATGTAAAAAAAATAATAGGTCTATTTTTTTTTTAGAGTGACAGCGTGACAGTGACAATTCAAAATTGTAGGTTAAAGTTTAAATTAATAGGTTTGTTCAGTAATATTGATATTTTTTGCAGATTTTTACATTTAATGGGGCTGACTGACCAGCGCGGTCCCGCTATTCAACTGACTGACTAACACTACTGTTATTTATATGTTATATATAATATGTATAACGATTTTCAGCTTTAGTAAATTCGTTGCATTACCCAAGTTATCTCGACACCTTTAACAAGACACCCTGGGCCCTTGTCCCAAATTTCGCTTGACTGACCGCGGTATGTGTATGTACGTGAATACTGTAATCAACTGTCGAAAAACTAGCTTTAGTAAATTCAGAGATTTTTTTCGGCGCTGGCTCTTAGACTAATATGGATATTTTTAAATGATGATGTAAAAAGTTCATCGATGTTTTATTTTATATGGACATGTCACATTGAGTGGCAGTGATCCGTTTACTATGAAGAGAAGTAAGTGATTTGATGAGGCGGTAAATTCAACTTACCGCGCACGCATTTCCAGGCAATAAGTTGATCTTACAAACCCCAGAAATATAACATTAACAAGAATTACTTATAAGGTTTACTGAAGTACTTCACCCACATATAACAAAATCGGTGAGGACAACCATGAAAATAAAAGTTGCTGACTTTTGGAAGAGTTGCAAATACAGAAGTTGCCAATTTTTCAGTGGACACGCGCCTTTATACAGGGTGTCCGTTTTAAGTGATACCACTATTGCTATCTCTGAAATGAAAACAGGTACGAGATCGGTTATATAAGGTTATATTAGACAAATGTAGCCGAATTTAGTGTCCATTAGTGCTAAGTTCATAGGGTTGCCGAGCTTTTGTTCATTTCCAAGATATAAGGGAAAACGTAAACACAACTAAAAGCCTTGTGAAGATAACAATTACGCCATTTTGTAGAGAAGAAGAAATTTTGAAACTTTAATATTGAACACTTTTCTAAAGTTGATAGATTTTGAAATATTCATTAAATTTTTTACATTTTCCATTATACCAATCTCAGAAATGAACAAAAATTTGACAACCCTGTGAATTTAACTTCAATTTAACCAGCCGCGTCCCTCTTACCGGCGATAGCAATAGTGGTAACACTTGAAACGTACATACACCCTGTATAGGTATAGTTATTTTATTTTCGAACTGGAAAATCTCTATCTTGCATAAAACTTAATAATTATTTGGGACGTTAGGTCTCGTTAACCACCCTCGAATATTGAAGACCTCCGCTGTCACTCAAATAACTATAACATTTTTACTATCTAGACCATATGAATGTACTGTACGCATGTCCATTGATAAATAAATTATAATGGTAATAACTGAAGAACAAGTAACTTGTTTAAATTTCAATCTACTCAATTTTTATAATAGATGCGACTAGTACGGTATTTTGGACATATCAACGGCTCCTATTTCGTGAAAAAATCAGCTGGGAATCGAATGATTGCTTAAGGGAAATCAGGTAATCAATTGAGAATCACCATACCATACCATAGTTTTCATACAAAAATACTTGACAAATATTGGCAATCAGTCGCAATCATTGATCAGTGATTGTCAAATATGGAAATCATTGTACATTATTTGTAAGCATAATGGGTAGTAGAAGATATAATTTACAAAAATACGCCTCAATAAACCCGGAAACCCATTGTTTGGCGAGGAGATTTTTCCGGACGGGTACTGGGTGGATTTCCTTGAAAAAGTTTGTAAAATTGTGTATGTTTATACGAATGAGGCTATCGAAAAAGTGTTGGGACACTCTGCAAAGGAATTAAGGGAATAAAATTTGGTGGGTTTGATTCATCGTACCCAGTTATTTAAAAATTAACTATAGAAAGGGATTATCAAATGATTTTTTGGAAAAAGTTCTCAGGGCTTGTAGTGTTATGTGGTCAATACCTGATTATTGATTGATGAGAAAAGTTGCAAGTTTTTTATGTCTATATCCCCTCGCATATTACGTTCACTAAGGTAAGGTCAAAATAAATACCAACTTCAATCAGAATTTTCAGGCTATGGGAATAAGAGTCAACGGAATCCTAATTATATTATCAATGCATAAAATCCCCCAGAAATACAATTAACCACAAACAATATACAGGGATCAGCGGTCCATTCATCATAATGGCAGATTTGAATGCACAACACAGTGCATGGGGATCAGAAACAAGTAATTATAATGGGAGACGACTATTTGAAATTGTTAATGACCTGAATCTAATAATAATGAATGACGGTACTAGGACCAGAAATACCCCTCCTCATCAAAATTAAAGGTTCTTATATATTACAATAACATCAGCAGACATGAGGCCTATATGCAGCTGGAATGTGATAAAAGACCCTGGATCCAGTGACCAGCAAGAAAGAGATGGAATGCAAAAAAGGCAGATTGGGATACTACAATTAGTGAAAATAATAACAAAAAAAAACGAGTCCCCAAACCAAAGTGGTAGGATGAAGTACGCGATGAAATGTGAAGAGTAGACAAAGGCAATGAAACAATTCAAGGACAACATGTCGCTAGGAAACTTTTCAAATTATAAAAATATAGCATCATTCATAGCAGCTAGAACTATGAAAAATAAATAGAAGAAGAAGTTTAAGGAATTCACTACTAATACACAAAACGAAAGGTGGAACTCTGACAATGAGGAATGGGTAGAAAACATGCTGGATAATCTGGCAAGTTTCAGTTCACAACTTGGGAAGAAACCAGTAGGACAAAACACAGACAACAGGACTTCAAAAAAATTACAAGAAATAGACTACAATATTCAAAACAAGAACGATATAGCCCTGCTAGGAATATATAATAAAATAATGATAGCCAAACTGGGAATACCAAAAGAATGGAATAATCACATAATAATACAGATTAAAAAGCCTAAGAAGGAACCCGATGACCATACTGCTTTCAGATTGTTAGCATTTATCTCAAGCCTGGGAAAAATTTTGGAGAGTAGTTATCCTTAAAGGTAGAATGGAACATTTCCTTGAAAATAGAAATTTCTTCAGCCCTCAACAAAATGGATTTCGAAAAGGGAGGGGAACTATGGAAAATAAGGTGATACTGGCAAACAAAATATATACAGCTTTGTCAAATAATCAGACAGTGGTGTGTGATCTGAAAGTGGCTTATGATAATGTGTTAATACAGAGGTTAAAGTTGTACTTGCTAGAGGCCGAAATTGACAAGACAACTACAGAATTTATTTACAATCTACTTATGAAAAAAAAAAGTCTCCCAAAAAAAGGAAGAATCATAAGTCTTCAGGTGATTTGTATGGGATTACCTCAGGGATCACCTTTGAGTTCCATTTTGTTCAACCTGTATACTAATAAAGGAGGACAAACATCAATCCTACAATATGCAAATGATTTGGCAATGTTTGTGGTGGTCAAATAAATTGAATAGGTTATGCAGAAGGTGCAAAGTGCAATAAGCAAATAAACAAATGGCTCTAGGACAATAATTTGAAAATTTCTGTTGGTAAAACGAAGGCAATGGCGTTCTCCAAGGGAAGGAGAAGAAGGGAAGAAGCCCGGTGGAGAAAATTGAAATTCAAAATCATGAGATAAAGTAATTCATGGAATATAAATACCTAGGAGTTAGATCTGATTACAGACAATCATGGAATAACCAGATAGATCAGGCTACCAAAAAAGCACAAAGAGGAATAAATATTATGAGGGCACTAATGAGAACATGGTGGGGTGTAGATCCCAACATTCTACTGAGCATCTATAGAGGGTTGGTGAGATCACACTTAAATTATGGCTGCCAGGCTAAATACCACACTAGTCAGCTCAACTAGAACAAACTGGATAGAATACAGTTTCAAGTACTAAGAGTCATCACAGGGCGTATGAAGAGTATACCAGTATTTGTATTATTGTCGGAAACTTCCTGGTTATGCACAAAGTTTGCCTTCAAGAAAAGGGGCATTGGTCGAGATGTGGTAAACAGGAACTTGCTACACTTCTACACGCTATACAATCAAGAACCGCAATACTGGAGGAATAAACAATGTCCATCAATAATGGAGGCGGTATACCCTATTTAACATAGAAACCTTGAAAAAATCATATGAATATGGAACACAGTTATCAAAGATAAAATGGACAAATTTTAGGTTAGAAAAATATGGACAAAACGTTCCAAAAAAAACATGAAGGAAATTCTCAGCCGATTCCCTGGGTTTGATAAAATATACACAGATGCCTCCCTAGAACCAATATCGGGTGAATGCAAAGTTGGAATATTTAATAAAACAAGAAATATCAAGATAATGGGGAAATGTATGGACATTACCAATATCTGTACAGCGCAAGGTCTGGCTATATATGTGGAACTAAATTCTGTAATAAGAAACTAAAAAGACTCCAAAAGCGTAATACAAAAAATAATTAGAAGGGGAATCAGAAGAGAATCCGACAAAATCACGCTGAAGACTAGAAAACAAATAATGGAACTACAGGAAATGGGAGTGACAATAATGGAAATTATATGGATATTGGGGCACTCAGGCATTGCAGGAAATGAGATGGCAGACAGATGGTTGCGACAGGCAGGATTCTAGAAAATTATGTCAATACTGAGAGACACTACTCAAAATATTACAAAAATGTTAAAGAGGAAGCATGGAGTGGAATAACATTTACAGCGAAAAGGAAGACGACTGTAATAGCAAATACTTCTCACGCTGAAAAATATAAAATAAGCACATTCTACAGAATGAGAAAGATTCATTGCAAAAAATGTTTATAAAATAGGCATAGCTCCCAATGATAAATGTAAAGTGGGTGACATCACTCAAGTCCTGTTGAATTGCAGTCAGAAAAGAGTGCAAAATAACAATTTGTATCTAAAGCTGGTTGAACACAAGAATAGCCCAATATTGTTAGAGGAAATCTTGGCTGACTCAATTAGTCGAGAAGCAAAAGAAATTAAGTATGGACCATATTGAGCGATATAATATTGAAATTTGAAAGGCACACAAAACCCAAGGAACATATTCATACAAAATAATTTTTATTAGAAGGTCTAATTCACTTGAATGTAATGTATGAATATTATTGGAAATATAATTATTATTCTAGTTACCTTTGAGCGGGAAAGATTTTCCACATTCGTTGCAAGCAAAAGGCCGCTCTCCCGTATGAGATCTCATGTGTATCAACAAGTGCTCTTTCCTAGTAAAAGGCTTCGAACAAACGTTGCAACAATGAGGCGTTTCTCCTGTATGTTGCCTCAAGTGATTAGTCAAATGCTCTTTTCTGGTAAAAGTTTTCTGACAAAACTCACATCTATGCGGAGATTCACCTAGTTTTCATAACAAAAATTAAACACAATTTATTGCAGCAAAAATTCTTACCTGTATGAATCCTAACGTGATTCGTCAAATGTTCTTTTCTAGTGAAAGACTTTGAACAAAAATGGCACTTGTGAGGCGACTCACCAGTGTGCTGCCTAATGTGATTTTTCAAGTGTTCCTTCCTAGTGAAAGATTTGGTACAATAAGTGCACTTGTGCGGCGACTCCCCAGTATGTTGCCTTACATGATTCACCAAATGATCTTTGCGAGTAAATGCCTTGGGACAATAGGTACATTTAAATGGGGTTTCGCCTGTGTGCTGACGCACGTGATTGGTCAAATGTTCTTTTCTAGTGAAGGATTTGTTGCAGAACATGCACTTGTGCGGCGATTCGCCAGTGTGCTGACGCACGTGGTTCAATAAGTGCTCTTTTCTAGTGAAGGTTTTTGAACAGAAGTCGCAACGGTGAGGGGTTTCGCCGGTGTGCCACATTATGTGGTTGGTAAAATGTTCCTTTCTTGTAAAGGCTTTGCCGCATATTTCGCACCTAAACGGAGTGTCGTTGGTGTGGCTTCTCAAGTGATTGGCCAAATGCTCTTTTCTTGTATATTTTTTGCCACAAATTGTGCAACAATGCGGGGTTTCTCCTGTATGCCACATTACGTGATTCATAAAATGCTCTTTGCGGGTGAAGGATTTTTTACATAGCTCGCACCTGTGTGGTGTTTCGCCTGTATGTTTTCTGACATGATTAACCATATGTTCTTTTCTGGTGAAATTTTTGCCACAAAACTGACATCTGTATGGTGTATCGCCTGTATGGCATCTTGTGTGATTTTCTAAATGTTCTTTTCTGGCAAAAGTTTTACCGCAAATGGTGCAACCGTAAGGTTTATCAGCCGAGTGACGTTTCATGTGTCTTTCTAGTGTAGGGGCATTCGCAAATACATGAAAGCATATTGTGCAAGTGAACATGCTGCCTCCCAAGTGACATTTTCCGTGGCGAGTCAGTTCTTGGCTGTTCTGAAAAGATTTCCCACACACTTGACAGGTGAATGGTTTTTTCTCGCCATGATAACGTCTGTGGACAATCAGCTGGTATCTGTATTGAAAAGATTTCATGCACAAGTCGCACTGATGATTGGCTGTTGTTATAACTGAAGTAGTATTATTTTCGGGTTGTTGTATATTGTTTTGTGGGTCTTGTTCGTCTTTTGTAATTATGGCCACATTATTTTGAGGTTGCAAGTTAACGCTATTGTTGTTATTGTTTGGAGGTAGATTTTGAGCTGTGGAAACTTCTCCTGGGTTTTGGAGCTTGCCAAAAATCTCGTGATAAGCTATTAGTTGATTTAAATCATCTACGTTTACTTTGTACATATTTTGCACCATTTCTACGCCTAAGGTTTTAGCCAATTCTTGCTCTTGCATGTTGGTTTGGATTTTTACTACAAAAAAAAATAAATTAAATTAGCTTAATAAATAAAATAATATCGACTCACCAATGCTGCCATCAGCAGTTCTAACATCCATAATATTGCCCTTTAATTCTTGCAGTCCTAATTGGGCATTATTGAGAAACTTGCACTGTATAGATTTTTCTTCTTTTATCATATTGTCCATGTTGTTGATTGAATTTTGCTGCTGCTGCTCCGCCTGTTGTTGATTGTTTTGCTCCATTGTCGAAGACTCCATTCGTACCATTACATTGTCCAAAACTTGTTGCACTTGCTGAGCTTGCAGTTGTTGCAACGCCAAGACTTGGGTGTTGATTTGAGATTCGTTGAGTTGCATATGAGTTGACATTAGGTCTTTTTGCTTGTCTTCGTTTTCGTCGATGACCGAAACCATATTGTCTTGGTTTACTTGGACTTGGACCAAGTTTTGCTGGTTATTGTGTTGCTGTTGTTGCTGCTGCTGGGAATTTGACATCTAAATAAATTGAATTAAAGCTTGAAATAGTCACAAAAAAAACTTATTTTTACCCTAACTTGATTGGTATGCTCTATATGTTGTTGTTGCTGTTGATGGTTGTGCTGTTGTGAAACAGCATCTAAATGAATAGCGCCTGCAGGTATTCCAATAGTCCCTTGAGAAATGCTTACAGGCAACTGACCGTGCTGTTGCAATAGTAATTGGGGATCAGCTTGCAAAAGTCCTGCAGCGTGTTGGCCTAATACAGCGTCCTGCGTTAAATTGCCTTTGTTGTCTCGTCCGGGTAGACCGTAAACAGATACTTGAGGTATGGGTCCTGGCAGTAGATTAGTTAGTACCCAATATTTGGCTACGCTACTGAGGGCTACAGCATTTAAGGCTGTCGTGTTCACTCTTAAGTCGGTGGGGATGGAGTTGGGGTTTTGTCTCGTACCCTGAAAGAACAATTGGATAAATTAAATGGCCAAAATTATTTATCCTTCAAGAATCTGAAGTTGTAAGATGTTTGTTTAAATTCTCCGAGTGAATAAAGCATAGAATCAGAGAAAGGGTTAACTTAAAAATCAAATCTTTAGTGATAATTTAGTGTATGGAGTTTGGGGGATCCCAAATGACCATTAGGAAATCCAACAAAAAAAATTTTGAAATTTCATCGTTTTAGTAAGAAGGCAGCTACCTTATGATTTAGATTTTGGAAAACTTTGAAAGGGCATAACTTTTTTTCTATTATAGATAGAAAGCTGAAATTTTCAGCGATTCTTATCCCAGTAGAGGACTACAATCACTGAAAATTTCACCTCATTTAGACTTATAGTTCCCGAGATCAAACCGTGTTAAGCAATTTGGGGTGATTTATCAATTTTTCTGTGTGCCTTTTTTCATAGATGATCTAGATTTTGGAAAACTTTGGAAGGTCATAACTTTTTTTCTATTACGGATAGAATGCTGAAATTTTCAGCGATTCTTATCCCAGTAGAGGACTACAATCGCTAAAAATTTCAGCTCATTTAGACTTATAGTTCCCGAGATCAAACCGTGTTAAGCAATTTGAGGTGGTTTATCAATTTTTCAATTTTTCTGAGTGCCTTTTTTCATAGATTTCGGCTTCAAATCTGAGAATAATTGAGTGTATAGAGTTTGGGGAATCCCAAATGACTATAAGGACACAAAGTCTTAACAAAAAAAAAATTGAAATTTCATCGTTTTAGTAAGAAGATCCTGGAAAACTTTGGAAGGTCATAATTTTTTTTCTATTATAGATAGAGACCTGAAATTTTCAGCGATTTTTATCCCAGTAGAGGACTACAATCTCTGAACTGCTCTATAATTGATACTGTTGGCATTCATGAAAAAAGACCCAGAAAACAATCGACCGGAAGGCTAGGATTTTAGCTCAAGAGCTCATTTGAAAATAAAATATGCTTTTCGACTATTATTTCTTTCTAGTTTTCCTTGCAACTGTAAATGGATTAAAAAATGGATGTAAGCTAAATTAAATACGCCCTTTAGAACATTTTGAAACATTTATTTTGAACAAATAACGAATCTATTGACCCTATGCGCTTGTACTGAGTACTGGCGGTACAACAAGTCAAAAAATATAAAATTTTCATTGAAATCTCAAATTATAGACGGAAGCAACTTTACATGTGCTCCTTTGTATTGCCTCACAATCGTATATACTCCAATGTATTCTTTTATTGTGTATTCCTTTGTATTCGTTTGTATTTCATATTATTCAGTGTACAAATTTGGCTGTCAGTTTACCTCTTGAGAATAGTTATATAACAATGTAATATAACTCTGTCAATGATATTTGTTAAATGTACAGGGTGGCCCATTTTCGATTTAGGAAATACAGGGCACTTTTCAAATTTTGTCCAATTTTAAAAGACTCTCTAATTTCCTTATTATCCAAGATATCCAAAAACGAAAAATACTTTCTATAGGCAGTTTTTCAAGGAGAATCCTGTGGCATAATCAATTTTTCTCCAGATGCCTCCGATTTTGGAATATTGACCAAAGTTGTGTTTTTTTAAATGGGACACCCCGTATATTATTTTTTCATTAAATAGCTCTTTGTGAGCTGATTTCAATGATATAAGGTTTTATACCTTTACCTTCAATAGTTTTGGAGAAAAAAAATAAATCGGCTACAAATTTCTTAATTCTTAATTCAGTTTTTAAGTTCAGCTAATTTTTTTTAATTTAAACTATGAATCGGGGGTGATAAATAGGCAACACATAATTTATTTAATGACTTTATCTTTCTCTAGCTCATTGTTTCTTATGGAAAAAATGGAATTTATTTTTTTTCTCCAAAACTATTGAAGGTAGAGGTATAAAACCTTATATCATTGAAATCAGCTCACAAAGATCTATTTAATTAAAAAATAATATATATGGGGTGTCCCATTTAAAAAAAAACACAACTTTCATCAATATTCCAAAATCGGAGGCATCTGGAGTCTGGTCATGCCATTGGATTCTCCTTGAAAAACTGCCTATAGAAAGTATTTTTCGTTTTTGGATATCTTGGATAATAAGAAAATTAGAGAGTCTTTTAAAATTGGACAAAATTTGAAAAGTGCCCTGTATTTTCTAAACGCATCAAGTTAGCCGTGATTTGTCTTCGCCATTGTTATTTTTTCAAAAAAAGAGCTCGAGAATGTGCTCCCAGATTTTTAATATCTCTGCTGGTTTTCGATATAGCCTATTAAAACATCAAAAATGGGCCACCCTGTACATATATAAAAATATTTCACATTACTCGTTATCTGTAGATTATACATATGAACAAGTTATCACAGTTTCAAACTGACCTGACTGAAACTCATGTGAAAATGCTTCCTTAAAATATCATAAGTAAAAGCTTAACCTACAATCATATGGAGACTGTGCAGATACAAGACGATCCAGGAGTAGATAATGTAGATATTTTGGGTTATACGGTAATGCAAATATGGTTGAAATTTTGACAAAATCACTATCAAAGGAAGTTACTCATTCACCTTCGTTTTTATATGATATTTTGGAGCGCCCTGTATAACGTCAATAATCTATGTTTGCTGGGATGTTAACTATAGTGAGAGGTTTTGCTGTGTTATCCCAGAAATTTACTTTATTTACGGGAATCTTCCATTAAATGTTATAAACTTACAATATAGTTACAATACAGTTAATAACATATCAATATCACTTACTAGTAACTAACTATCAAATAATAAAATATCCCATACCATCTTATTCTCTACCTATTCTTTCAAATCAAATCAAAAAATGCTTTATTGTATAAAGAGCCTAAATACCCTCATGTACAAAGCTGAAAATAAAAACATATAAAACAGTATAAACTCAGTGGTCATAGAAAAACAAATAAAAAAAAAAACATCAAAAACAGCTAAAATTCCTTAAAATATATAAATACAATTTAAAAAGCTTAAAAAAGAAAAAAAAAAAAACAAACATTACTTTACAAACATAAATCATCCGCATAAAACTCGTCAAGGCAATAATAAGCTTTTTTCAATAACATCTTCTTTACTAGTTGGCCAAACTTGTACATCTTTCTACCCTCATATATAATTGAATCTATAGTAAGGGTACTTTTAGGAATGCAGAGACTCAGATTTTTACTGCTATATCTTGTCGCGTAAGCATTTGCTGTAGCGACATCAGATCCCCTGCAACCAACTCTACTGTACTAAGGATAAAAATACTAGAATCCCCTCCCTAATAAACAGTGGTCTACAGTGATCTCTGTGACCAGCACCTCTCAAATATCTCACAGCTTGCTTCTGTAAGACAAAAACAGACTGAATAAGATGCCGGCTGGCAAAGCCCCAAAACTGTATGTCATATCTTAAATCGGAACTGAGAGAATAGATGGCAGTCCCCTAAAGAAAATGTTTCAAATTTTTTGTGCGATGCTTTTTTCAGTAAAATTAATTCTTTCAAGGTGTCGACCATCCACTTTTGGAATTTAGAATTCTTATGCTGATGTACTGAAGTTGATAACTTAATAGCATTGTAAAGCTGTTCATAAAATGCTTGAATTATAAGTGATCCAAGGCATCAATCAATAGAATGCTACCCCAATCAACCATATCATTATGTTTATTGTGTTCTTTTAATGACAGCATATTTTCTGTCAGTAGTACTGCATGCGCTCCTTTGTAGAGCTTTGTATTGCCTTGCAATTGCATGTATTCCTATGTATTCTTATGTATTCTAATGTATTCCTATGTATTCTTGTATTGTATCCCTTTTAGACTCCTTTGTATTCTTATGTAGGTACTCCATTCCATGTATTCAGTGTACAAATTTGGCTGGCGGTTTGCCCCTTGGCTTTGAAATTCAATTTTTGAATATCGGCAGATCTTGATTTGCTTTAAAATTCAATTTTTGTATATTCTTGGCTCTGGATTGGATTATGTTGAAATCTGTTTCTCTTGAATATCTTTCTATAAAAAATGAGGAATTCATTTGAGGCCAATTTTTGACTATTCCAGGCTCTTGAATTCTGTTTTTTCCAAATTTCATCTACAATTTCAATAACCTGAAATCCCGTCTTATCTACTATAATATTCTGTTGAGCTAATCTAGATATTTACTGCAATTATATGTGAATCCTATTTGTAGAGCTTTGTATTGCCTTGCAATCGCATGTATTTCTATGTATTCTCATGTAGTCATATATATGTATTCTGTCTGGTATTTCTATGTATTCCTTTGTACTCTATGTATTTTATATAATTCATATTAATATATTTTAATTATTTTATACATAGTTGCTTCAAGTATTCTAGGTACTTGGAGTACTTTATCAGAATCTTTTTTACCACTCTTGAAGATTGGCACAATATTACTAACCTTCCAGGATTTCAGGATAAATGGATGATTGGAGTGATTTATTGTATAAAATTTGCAAAGATGACGCGATGGTGCATACACTTTTAATACAAAATCTGGTATACCATCAGGACCAGAAGTTAGTTTATTTGGAAGTTCAGAGATTGCATTGAAGATATCAATCTTTGAGATCTCATAGCACTGTATGTTATTACTTATACCTATTATTGTCATGAGTATCGGGTGTTAGAAATGTTGATTTTTTAGTAAACTATTTTATAATTTTAGAAGCACATGTCAGAAAGTTTCTTGCAGTCTGAACGTAACTGAGAAAATCTAAGATGATTAGCACTAGTTTGATCTTTGGTATAAATAGAGTGAGTTTACTTTTTCTGGAGTGTCAAATTACAAAGATTAGCAGAAAACCATTTAGGAGAAATAGAAGTTTTGTACTTTTTAAAAAGAAGTTTTGAATATATCATAAAAAAAATGCAGCTGCTACATCTACATTAATGCTGTTGGTACCAATGCAGTTATCCCAATCTATTGATGATAAATAATTGTTCAGTTCAGAAATTCTGGTGGTTCAGATGAAATGCTACAACTTTTGTACGTACACCTTTCACCTATCACCTGTAATTATGACTGCAGGTGGGTGTCAAAATATGGTGACTCACTTATAGTCTGACAAGTGGTAACTTGGTAGAGACGAAAGGGGGAAGAAAAAAGGGGCGTAGCCTAAAAATATTCAATGACACCTCAACTGACACCGCCTGATGACAGCCATGTCTTTGGGTTCAGTGGCACGAGTGGCACCGAAAACACCAGGGAAATAAACCAATAAAATTATTAGAAAAAAAATCTCTAGTTTCGCCAATAACCACGCCACTGCGTGCTGTCGTTCAGACTCTAACCAATAGAATCATGCCTCTGAATAATCACGCCTCTCTACATCCATCATTTCGCAATGTTGACGGATTTTTTTCTATTTCAAAATACTACCTATGACCATATAGCGAAAAAAAAAATGTCACTAACTTGTTTATTAGAGTTTCCGTCAAGTTTGGCAAAGCAGCAAATTCTATTGGAGTTCGCCGTTTCGCTAGCCAGACTATACCTAGAATGCTAATAATTGCAAACGAGTAACAGTAATATAAATATGTTGTATTACTTGTTCTTTTAGCTAGGGTATATTAGGTTAAGGTTAATATAAGGTAAGTTGATAAATCATTGTTAGCTGGGATGTTAAGTAGTGAGAGCTTTGACTGTATTATCCCAGAAATAAAAATGTTCTTTGTATAATAATAATTATTATTCTTACTATTCCACAAAATTACTCTAATATTTTCTCCGAGGGGTGTCTCACGGTCGGAAATAGGTGTACAAATCTCAAAATGATTTCCGGAAATGTTGAGAAATTACAGAAATTCATCGAGAAATTCCCTGTAAATTGTCACAAATTATGTTAATTCTCAAAAATTATAGGAAATGTTTGGAAATTTTGGAAAATATCAGGAACTGTTAGGAAATTATTCGAAATATTGGGAAATTTTTCGAAATTATAGAAAATTTACTGAAATTGAAGATTTCATTATGAATGACTTTAGCAGAAAGTCGACAAACAAAGTCACATAACCTATAAATAGCATTGTCAATGTTATTAATTTTTTTTTCAATTTTGGGCTTAAAGGACCCCGCACACTTCTTATGGGATTTCTGACCGCGGTCAAATTTAACCAAATTTTGGCATGTTATAGATCTCACCTTTCTGATCAATAACTCTCATTGCCACAACTTAATCCTATGACTAGTTTCTGAGATACAGGTAGTTTAATGTCCAAGAAATGCACACATTTTATATGCATTTACATCTACCTGTCACCTAAAAATGCCAGGATGAACAGGTATCCTCACGCTCAGGTGACAGGTAGATGTGAATGCATATAAAATGTGTGCATTTCTTGGACATTAAACTACCTGTATCTCAAAAACTAGTCATAGGATTAAGTTGTGCCCATGGTAGTTAATGATCAGAAAGGTGAGATCTATAACATATTAAAATTTGGTTAAATTTGACCGCGGTCAGAAATCCCATAAGAAGTGTGCAGGGTCCTTTAATAATTATGGCAGTTTTTGGAGAACGTGATATGTTTTATCGAGAGGCGATGAAGCGATGTGAGTTTGGTGATTGTAAAAGTGATAGTCGAACGAGTTCCATTAAATTACCAACCCTATTTGCCTCCACTGGAGTTTAAGGTAACACAGCATCTTGTCAAATCTACGCTTTCGTAAGTATTCGGTGCATTCGCTATAGCTTCTTTGGTTGGAAAACGTTTGATAAAATCAACAGAAAGTGATGTGACAGGTGCTGTGTTACCTAAAAGTCCAGTAGAGGCAAATGGGGTCGTTAATTTAATGGAACTCGTTCGACTATCACTTTTACAATCACCAAACACACATCGCTTCATTGCCTCTCGATAAAACATATCACGTTCTCCCAAAACTGCCATAATTATTAAATTTAAGCTCAAAATTGAAAAAAAATTAATAACATTGACAATGCTATTTATAGGTTATGTGACTTTGTTTGTCGACTTTCTGCCAAAGTCATTCAAAACTGTCAGTCAAGTAAGTCAGTCAGAATTGTAAAAAGTTATCAGACGTGTTAATTCACTGAGAATAGAGAGTTATTGGACGTGCAATAAGGACAAGCAGTATTTAAATTAGCCTTATTTTGACATCTACGCATGCGCATTTGGGTCCGAAAATATGGATTCCCTTAATAAGGTTACTGCTTGTCTTTATTTGTGTATGATTAGTGCAACGCCGTAAACTTCCCTTATTTCAAATTTTTGACATTTTGGACGACTTTGACATTTCGCTTTTCCACGATGATGTAATTTTACTTAGAAAATTTATTTTTTACAATAGTTTTCCATTTTACTGTGGGTAACATCAAAAAATGGGTATCAGCAGAAAATCACAAACAAAAATAAATACTTTTTGAGGCTGAATTTTATAAACATAGCTATCAGCTGTCAAAATTATGAATACAAAATAAGGTAATACTCTACAGTCTTCCAATAACTGTTTTTTTCTTGGAAAAATAGTGCTGATGCACTAATGAAATAACGTAAATCCTTAATACTGCGAAGCAGTATTTAATAGTTCCAATAACTCTCTAATATATTTCGTTGAAAGTAGAGTCGTGTGTGCCTTATTAACAGCCCGGAAGTCCTTAATTACAACAGGTTATGGGCCCAGACATGCCTGGTCGATAAAGAAGGAAGAAAAAGGATTTCGGGAGTGAAAAAAATAGATAAAAACATAACCCAGCCTAGAGAAAATTTGTCAAATTGTCAGGTTGTGTCAATAGTACCTGCTGTTGGTGGTGTCTGGTTAAAACTGACAGAGAAAACTGGTCAAGTTGTCAGATTGTGTTAATAGTACCTGCTGCTGGTAGTTTCTGGTTAAAAAGAACTGTCCGTCAGTTAATTCAGGTAATTGACAGACGTTAAAACAAAGGGGCACAAAAAATAGAAGATTGAAGATTAGAAGGTAGAAAGGCTACAGAAAAATGTCAGACAATCACACACTGGCCGTGAAACTGAATGGAGAGAACTGGACTGTTTGGAAATTTCAAACAATGATACATTTAAAGTCTAAAAACCTTTATGGCATAGTAAAAGGTGACATATTGAAGCCTTTGGGAGAATCTACAGATAAAAAGGTGACTGATTGGTTAATGAATGATGCAAAGGCACAAGAAGTAATTGTTAGTAGGCTCGAAGAAAAACCCCTTAACCATGTGTTGGCATTTGATACATCTGTAGAAATGTGGCAAAAATTGGCTACAATTTATGAAAATAAATCACAGGTGAGTGTGCATTTATTACAACAAAGATTTTTTAGTCTTGAATTTGGAGTTGGTGGCATAGCTGAACTAGTTTCACATATAGAAGAAATACAGGGAAAGTTGAAGCAGCAAAATGAAGAAATAAGTGAGAAAATGGCAATTACAAAAATTCTCATGACTTTACCAGAGACTTTAAAGCATTTCATTTCAGCTTGGGATTCGACACCAGAAGATAAACAGACATTGTCAGAGCTTATGTCCAGGCTTTTAGTAGAGGAAGAAAGAACTAAATCAGAAAATTTAGGAGCAGCATTAGCTATAAGAAGAAAGAAAACGCGAAACTACTCATCAGGGGATCGAGTGAAGGAAATAAAATGTTTTCAATGCAACAAAATGGGACATTGGAAGAAAGACTGTCCACATAGAGAAAACAGAGTTTCTCATTGTTGTAAGAAGGAAGGTTTTTTATTTATAAAAGATTGCTGGTTTAACAAAGATGGTCAAAAATATCGAGACAAATAGAAGAAACGAAGAATAGGGTAATCAAGTAAGGGATGGAAAAAATCCAAAAGCCCATTCAACACAGGCATTGGTGGGAATGTCTAGTTTGTTAAATTACACAAACATCCTAGAAAAAACTGGAGAAACTAGAAGGAATGATGATTGGTGGCTAGACAGCGGTGCCACAGAACATATGTGTTATAGCAAAGAAAAGTTTGTTGAAATTCGAAAATCTACAGAGCTGAGAAAAGTAAAAGTTGGAAATGAAATTTTGTTAAATGTAGAAGGAATAGGAATGGTCAACGTGCAAGCATTTAATGGAAAAGAATGGATTGATACAAACTTGCTGGAAGTTTTGCTTGTACCTGAATTAGATGTTAACTTGTTTTCATTGAGTACTGTTCTTGATAGAGGCCTTGTAATGCATTCAGACAAAAAGCAATGTGAATTGTTGGATGAAAATGGGAAAATAAGAGCTATTGCTAATAGAAAAGGGAGGCTATACAAAATGAACTTCAAATACTTATACACAAGGTATTTTGTCACAATACAATCAAGTAGAAAGTTTAACTGATTGGCATCAAAAACTAGCACACATACATTTTAATCAAGTGAGAAACTTGTTAAAAAGAAGTGAAATAAAGTATAAAGATATAGATAATCCATTCTGTCAAGAATGTTTAGCAGGAAAACAACATAGACTAACATTTCCACATAGTGAGTCAAGAGCTAATAGTGTGGGCGAGCTTATACGTGGTGACTTGGAAGGTCCAATGGAAGTGTCTTCGTTGGGAGAAGCAAAGTATTTTTTGCTGTTGAAGGATGATTTTTCCGGTTTTAGATTTGTTTATTTTCTCAAGAAAAAGTTAGAAGCGGTAGCAAATATAAAAAAGTTTTTGTATCTGTAGAATTTTTTTCCAAAAAAAAAACCTATTCAAAAAAAACGATTTGAAAATCGAATTTTTAAACTTTTCCGAAAAATGCGACGATGCCGAATTTCTCATTAGTAAATCATTACACAACTCACTGCCTAGAAAGTATTTTCGTCCTTTACTACACTATAAAAAAATTAAGGATAGATATAATCCTTGAACTTATTTAATTTAATTTAAATTTCTTTAGTAGCCAATGAGACGACGTTTTCAGTCAGGTGATTATTTGTTTATACATATTATTATGTATTTGCGATTTTTATTTATTAATTTATTGAAATTTCACAGAACCAAGAACCACTTGATAGCTGGGGATGGAAAATAAGACAAAAAATACTGAGTATATTATTAATTAAACAATAGTTATTTTAGATATACCTAGGTTATCATTAAGGGCCATTTTTAGAATAAACAATTTGGAACTTTGCATAGAAGGATTGGGAACCTTTTTAATTATTAAGGGCCAAATTATGGACCAACTGGTAAGTGTCTGGTTATTGTTACCTAGCAGGTACTTTCTTATTCTCTAGTACCTGCTAGGTAAAAACCAAGGTAAAAACCAGACGTTTACCAGTCAGTTCATCATTTGGCCCTAATTATTGCTTTTAATTAATACATTTATTTGTTGTTTTAAGGGCCAAATTATGGACCAACTGGTAAGTGTCTGGTTGTTACCTAGCAGGTACTTTCTATTCTCTAGTGCATAGAAAGTACCTGCTAGGTAACAACCAGACGTTTACCAGTCAGTCCATAATTTGGCCCTAAGGGAAATTGTAAGCCAAAACAAACAAAAACAATTAAAAAATGACAAAGTCAATTCTTTTGTTCATCATGAATGAATCATCAATAAATAATTAACTAAAATCAATCAACACTTACGTCATTATTCGGATTAGGCCCGTGATTATTTTGAATATTATTCTGATTATCGTTATTCATCATAATAATAATCAAAAAAAAAAATAATGAAAATTAACAAACAACAAGATCCATTATTCAGGGGGGGACGCGAGAGGCAGCCATTGGCAAAACCTTATCAACTCGATTTTCTCGGTTTTCCGGACCGGAAAATCGTCTGGAAAGTGCGGAACTATCGGAAAAACGACCGCGGGCTTCAGGCTATCGTTTTTCGATAGTCCGGCATCGCGGTTTTGGACGAGAAACTCGGAAATTTGCGGAAAATCTGGAACTGAAGCGGGGCGCCGCAAACTTATAAACAGACGGAAAACAATATGGCCGATTCTGAGCAGGGACGAATAATCTTCCGATTTTTTGTTATTTATTAATTAAAAAAAACGATTTTTGCTTCAAACGATTAAGATAAAATTTCTATTAATTAATTGATTGAAAAATTAACGAAAACAATTGCTTAATTAGCAAAAATTTGAAACAAAATTCAAATTAATCGCTTACCGCCTTTTTTGTTGTGACCTGCCCCCTGGTTGACAGATCGATATAACAGCTGGCCAATGGCAATCGGCTATTGGTGCCGCTAAATTCAAGTTTTGTTTACTAAATTTAAAATGAGGCAGGAATTAATTAAAGAATTATGAATTAATTAACGGTGATTATCATTTGATGATAAGGATTCTCAAAAAATGTGAGCGCTCTTTTATTTTGGCTTTTAATCTTATTTATTCATGAGTATGTATCTCTTTTTAACGTAGGATAGACAGAAATAAAGCTAGTAGAACATCTAAATCGGTGAACTTTCAGATTCGAGGGGTTCTATAAGAAAGAGGGAGATAGCTATATTGTAGGTAAAAATACAGATGGAACATTAATTTTTCTTTCCGTTTTTCTTTTTTTGCATCTAATTTTCTGTTTATTCCATGCTTTTGAATTTTCTTTTATGTTTCCGATCTGAAAATGAAAAATAAAGAGCTTGAAATAAATAAATTAAGAAAATTTACAATTTCAATGCAGTTTTGATGATTTCACAGCTGCAATAAGGCTCCAAATTTCAAACTAAAAACATTGAAAAACAATTTTTTCCCTGGACATTAGAATTGGAAAACCCACTTCCAACAACTAGGTGAAGTCTTTCAAGATTCCAGTGTCCAAAATGAAAAAAACTAGACAACAAACAGTAAAATCTCACCATATGGGGTCCAGGTTTTTTTCCTCTGGGTTATTAATGACTGCCCTGTAACAAAAAGTTTTTGATTTAAAGTTTCTTGTTGTGAAAAACTTTAATTTTCAATAACATTTGCAAATTGTCACTTGAATAAGCCCAATTTCCACACCACCCTAGAGCAGTGCCGGTTTAAGGTAGTTTGCCGCCCCCGGTGCTACAAAAACTCAGCGCCCCCCGCCCGTTCGGAAAAAAACAAAACAATTTTTTTGGAGCATTTATTTCAAAAAATGTAATTGTTTTATACAGGGTATCCCAGGGAAAACAGTCCATCTTGATTTATTGGATTTGGAATGAGAATCTGGGGAAAACGATCGGACACGTCAATTTTTGATTTGAGGAGGAACCATTTTTCAGTTTTTTTAACTCCCGTAGTTTTAACTAGGGGGTTAAAATTGCTAACTAAACTGGGGGGGAACAACCCCCCAAATTTGAATAGGGGATAGGGGTCCTGTCCCTGTCCTACCTCTTTTTAAAGGTCTCATCGAGTTCTTTAATTATGACCTTTGATTTTCGTCTTATCATTTTCATCCGTAACGAAATGACAGCTTGTCAAAATCTTGAAAATAGACTATTGTTTTAGTGGGAGTAAAAGCGATATACTTACCTCCCCCTAATAAAAATACTTGAAAGTGAAGTTTTTCATCTTCACCCTCAAATCAAAAATTGGTGTGTCTGAACGTTTTTCCCGATTTTCATTTCAAATCGAAAAAAATCGGGGTGGACTGTTTTCCCAGGGACAGCCTGTAGGTATACAGGGTGAGTTACTAAGTGCGCGGTGGTCCATATCTCCTATACTAACGGAGATCGAAGAAAAAAAAAATACAAAACTTGTAAATAAAGTACTACATTCCTAAATTATTTTCCAGTATACAGGGTGGCCCAATAGCTAGTAGTGACACAAAGTTATGTTTTTTTTTAAATGACTTCCCCTGTAGGTATATTATAACATTTCTGGATTCTGCGAAAAATTATAGACATATTCCATGTACGATGTCATATACCTATCTTCAACTATTTGCGAATTGACAGTTGAAAGCTGACTTTTTTGCATCCTTGACAGACTGTAAAACCTGAACTGTTAATTCAGGGTTGCCAGATGGTTATAACTAATTTTCCCCAAAGGATTTCAAAAATACCCCAAAAATCACTGTTTGTCAACTAAAATCCCCCAAATAAATATAGATTTATTCTCGACTCATACTTGCAAAAAAAAAAGAAAGACAAATTCGTTGAATATTTTAAAATAAAACTCATACCCTTACCACTTTTTTATTTGTTTATATTTTTCCAATGAACTATAACCAAAAACTGGAATGCTAACACATAAGGACGAACTTGAAGCCTAGTGCGGCTGCTGCGGAGGGGATACCTGTTTTTGTCGCACTCATTATGTTAAATGGCGAAAATTGCTTCCAACACGTATTCCAATTGATGAAACCTGTGAAGGGAAACATGACAAAACTTTCGAAAACGTCATATGTCAGTGAGCAACAGAAAAAAACAACATTCCCCCTTGTGGCATCTGTCTTTCATGGATTCATTTTTTTGGCAGATATGGCAATGTGTGCGCATTCCAGTTTTTAGCTATAGTTCATTGTATTTTTCTAATCCCAAAAATAAAATGACAATTGACAAATGACAAATAAAATAAAATGTTGTGACTGGTGACAGAACAGATAAGTACAGTTGTACCAAGAAGTTTGGATAGTTTATTATTATATTAAGCTGTATTAAAATTTAAAATACAGCAACTTACAGCACTACACACTATAACCGCAAAGAAATGCAAAAGGCAAAATAAAAAATGCAAGCAACGTCGGTCGTTGGGGATTCCCCCGATCCGATTTGTAAAGTCAATTGTCATTTGTCATACAAATTAAAATAGATCTAGAACTGAGCGTTTGCGTTCATCCCGAGAAGAAGCAAACTGTATCTTTTTTATTGGTACTTGATTGAAAAAATAGATGGCGCAGTTGTTTTAATACATTTTTTACTTTAGTTTTATTCATTGAAATATACCCGATTTCCCCCAATAGCGAAAATTCTTACAATTCTAACCCCCAAAAAATCCCACAGAAAAAACTATTCCCCAGATTTTCCCCCATCTACTTGAAAATCCCCTAAATTTGGGGGAAAATCCCCCAATCTGGTAACACTCGGTTAATTTTACAAGAAAACAGATTTTACATTCCTATCTTAGTTTTTCATAAACTATCATTTTGACACCAATTTTGAATTTAATCCATGATTAAAAATTCCGCCTAAATTATTAATATTCGGTTAAATTCAAAGTTGATGTCAAATGATAGCTTATGAAAATCTAAGATAGGAATGTAAAATCCGTTTTCTACGAAGGCGTAGAAGGGACATTTATTAAATTTTTATTTGCTGGTAGTGATGCACAATTAATTCCGTGTTAATTAACTCGGAATTAATCCCCTCCTATTTAATTACGTATTAACTAACTCGGAATCAATTTCCTCTTAGTTATAATTTCGTGTTAAGTAACAGGGAATTAATATGCTCTTATTTAATTTCGTGTTAGGTAACTGGGAATTAATCCCCTCTTATTTAATTCCGTCTTATTTAATTTCCTCTTAGTTATAATTCCGAGTTAATTAACACGGAATTAAATAAGAGCAGATTAATTCCCAGTTACTTAACACGAAATTAACTAAGAGGAAATTGATTCCGAGTTAGTTAATACGGAATTAAATAGGAGGGGAATAATTCCGAGTTAGTTAACACAGAATTAATTATGCATCTCTACCAGCAAATAAAAATTTAATAAATGTCCCTTCTACGCCTTCGTAGTTTTCCTCTAAAATTAACCGTTTAGGTTTCACAGTCTGTCAAAGATGCAAAATGGTCAATTTCAACTGTCAATATTTCACAGTTGAAGATAGGTATATGACATTGTACATGAAATATGTCTAGAGTTTTCCGCAGAATCCAGAAAAGTCATAATATACAGAGGGAGTCATTTAAAAAAACATAACTTTGTGTCACTACTAGTTATTGGGCCACCCTGTATACTGAAAAAAAAACTTAGGAATGTAGTAATCATGTTTATCTACAAGTTTTGCATTTGCTCCGTTAGTATAGGAGATATGGACGACCGCGCGCTTAGTAACTCACCCTGTATATTTATTATGGAACGACGCCACCGCCGAACAATATTATTATTGAGAAAATATTTGGTTTGATTTTCTATTTTCTATGCTTTTCCATCCATAGACGCGTTTCGACCTATCAGGTCTCATCAGTATGGCTAGGAAAAGCAAAGAAAACCAAACCAAGTTTCGTGCCTGTAGGCAATATATACATAGTACAACGGTCGAAATTTGATCGTGGCGCCATCTAAGACAAAACCTCAACACCAAGCAGCAATTTTCGCTGCAATATGGTGACTGAGAATCTAATCGGCCGACCAAAATTCAGTTCGTGGGAAAACCCAGAATCATCGGTGGATAATAGGTTTTCCTATTCTGGGTTTTCCCACGAACTGAATTTTGGTCGGCCGATTAGATTCTCAGTCACCATATTGCAGCGAAAATTGCTGCTTGGTGTTGAGGTTTTGTCTTAGATGGCGCCACGATCAAATTTCGACCGTTGTACAATATTATTATTATCTTGAAATGAATAGTTGAAGTGAGATGCGAGCTGACTGTTATCTGTTATCGTCCGGGGCCCGATTCTCGGACAGGGAGTAGAGCTCCCCGATAGAACGAACTTTTTTGTTCTTGTCAACGTAATCGAAAAGTAAACGGGAATGATAAAGACAAAAAATGTATTCTCTCAGGAAGCTCTACTCCCGGGCCCGAAAATCGGCCCCCGCACCTACAGAATTTAAGTAGAGCTGGGCATGGCTATAGAGACGGGTGTAATATGAGTGTAATCGTACTTACTTATTTTTTCTAGACGTATGGGTAGTAATCCCTAAAGTAAACTTCTAGCTTTTTGCTTTGATTTTTCGTATTATGGTTCAAGAAATAAAAACGTAATAATAAAGAGGATACATTGAAATTTTAAGGGTCGTTACGCGCTTCGCGCGCGGCCCCTAATAGTCCAAGAGCCCAGAGCCGCCAGACACAACTTATTTTCTAAAGGACAGAATATGTGTGGGATTGAGTAGCACTTATAGGTACTATGAACGTAAGTATGTATATTCGCTAAGTTGGGTAGACGGCCAATTCACCGTTATTTGTAAATAACGGTTTTTCCTATCATGGGAAAAACCTAATCCCATTTCTACTCTAGCCTAGAGTAGACTGTAAGTTTAAGAGTGGGAAATCAGTTGACAATGGTCGCGTTCACCAGCACTCAACATGTTGAGTGATTAGTCAGCGGCTTTGTTGATAACAGATAAAAATCAGCTCTGGGCCAATCAAAACTGTTCTACCTTGTGAATTCCACTTGTTGGAACAAAACCGCTCACTAACCACTCAACATGTTGAGTGCTGGTGAACGCGACCATTGATATCTCGCTCACTCTCAAACGCATGCATAGTACCCTCGCGCTTACACTCCCGGAAAAATTATTTTGCGTCTGGGGGGATGTTTGGCCGGTGCGATTGGTCTGGCTGAGCACACGTAGTTATGAAATGGTCTCCCCAATACCATATATAAAAATCAAGCGTTAGAACAAAAGTTAAAGCTTTCTTCAGCTTTTGCACCTGATGTTGGTAAATTGGCCGTCTACCCAACTTAGCGGGTATCCATACGTTCATAGTACATAAGTGCTACACAATCCCATATATTCTGTCCTTTAGAAAATAAGTTGTGTCTGGCGGCTCTGGGCTCTTGGACTATAAGATTTTGCCACCCGGTGCTTCTGCACCCAAAAAACCCTTGGTTAAACCGGCCCTGCCCTAGAGGTACAAGCTGTCAGTGCGTTTTTTTTTTTCAAGTGTTTTCCCCATTAGGCTTAATGCACTTTGAAATTACACTTGTACAGCCTAAACCGTCAACTATCCATTAATTCAACCTTCACTCGCCAGCTAGCAAGGCACCACTGTAAACACTTATACCATAGTGTATTAGTGCAAAAAACGAGGTCCAGGACAACTATGGCATTAGGCTCCCCCGGGGCTTCCCTGCCTTGAAGATTCAGTCGAATCATGAACTGTTTTTTGGGAATTGACCTTTGGAATTGACACATATGTAATTTCACCTGGAAGAGAAAAATAATCAAAGTTTGAATCCATGGCCATGTCCATCCATTGTCAGTCAGCTGTGGCTACATCTACCATTGCTAGTTATTTTGTCCCAATGTCCGCACCATTCCCAGTCATTTGTCCCATGTCCAGGGTGACAACCAGTTTTCAAGAAAGGTTGTCCAATGTCCAAAGCACAGATTAACT
The DNA here is from genome assembly GCA_917834065.1 of Ceutorhynchus assimilis. Classification (NCBI taxonomy): domain Eukaryota; kingdom Metazoa; phylum Arthropoda; class Insecta; order Coleoptera; family Curculionidae; genus Ceutorhynchus; species Ceutorhynchus assimilis. Next base: position 33,979,739 of record OU892285.1, read on the forward strand.
CGGACGGGTTAATCTGTGGTCCAAAGCAATGATGTACCTGTCAAAAATCCGTCTAGAAGAAATTTCTTATTATTAGAGTCATAAAATAATACATGATTAGGCTCAGGATGACTTCTGGACTTTGCTTACAGGGGGGCTCACCTAAAAAAAATAACACAACGGCAGGAAAATTGTTCATGTACCGTACTTGAGTATACTCAAGGAAGAAAGAAATACAATAATCTTTCTATGCACAATACTCAGGCTTGCCAAATCCTATCAGAAAATATTGTTTAACAACAGAATACATTATGAATACCCAGTAGTTATTTAAAAGAATCAAGTACATTTAATGCTTGTATCTACCTGACAAGCCACGTATGATTTATCTAGTATAGTCATTCACTCAAGTCCGAAAAAGTTCGTTGAATACTGGAACATAATTTCTGAGAAATTTTTTTCTTTGTGGATTAAAAAACCTTTCCATTTCTGCTCTTGAACTCTCGGGAAAGTTTATTGAAAATTTTTGGCCCAAGATAGTTTATAGGCCTTAGATTAAATGTGTTGTTATTAATAGGAGTTACAATAACTCTTATCGCAGATGGAAGTTCCTGTATGTGTTTTTCCTATTTTAAATGTTGATCTATGACGACTAACCAAGTATCTAATTACAAATTAAATTTAGTGCATATTTTTAACTTGGTTTTACGGACACATAATCCCGCATCTGAAAGTCAGGTTTAATTACAAATGAACATAAAGTTTCAGCTTTTACAAACAAATCTTGAGAAAAAGTATCCAAATAATTATCTTATTGGATCCTGGACTATTATTAGGTCTACTAATGAACTATTGACCGGATTCTCATAAATCGTTTAATGACTGGCTTTCCCAGAGTGCTTACCCAACACCTTCATGAGTGTCTCAAAAAAATTGGATACTTTTAAATTGCCTTTACAACTGCATAGCTACATGTGTCTCCAGCAATCAGCTAAAGAGTTTGTAGCTATGGATTTATTAAACTGAAAAAAAAATCATTTTTTTTGAGACACTCCAGCATTCTATTACAATAGTAAAATCTGTTTTTTTTTTAAAGATAAAAGTCAAAATGACATTATGTTGGCAATACAATGTAAAATTGTCAATGCTTTCAAATTTTTCGTGTAGAAAAGGCTTGTGTTGCCAACATAGTTACTAAATTTTTGACTTGGGGAATTATCTTTAAATAAAAAACAAACTTTACCTACGTCCAGCATACAGCATTCTATTCCATCAACAGTACCTACATCCCAACAAACACAATACGTACTGAAGACGTACATTTTAGGTCCTTTTTACGTCGGTTCGTCGGGGATGTAAAAGTACGTTTTGAGTGCGTACGTAAAAAACTGTATTAACATACGAACAAAAAAGTACGTACTAAGAACGTACGTGAAAATCTATATTGCGTACGTCTTGTAGAAGACGTAAGGTGAAAGTACCTGTTAGCCGGCCACCCCCTGTTGTCGGACACTTTATGACAAAATATCCAATAAATAGGAAAATATTATATCAAATCCCTTTTTAGAGTAATACCTACTTTCAGAGACTATTTCCCCACCAGCTTTTGCAATACCGTCCTCTTCACGGGCCTAGACCAAATTAAGAAAAATAATAATATGTCTATTGTTTTTCCTAACACAGCCCTTTTGATCAAGTGAAAAAGTTTGCTAGTGTGAAGCTAAGAAGGAAATAGTAAGTAAAAATGTTCCTACTCCATTTTTCGATATTTTGTTGATGTTTTTAAGTTATAAACATGTTAATTTACGATTATAACCATAAAAATTAAATGAATATTAATATTTTGTTTATTTTATTAAATGTCCGGATAACCGGTCCTATAAATAGGCAGATTCCTCTTCTCGGCCACTCTGTCCGACAATGGGTCCGGCACGTTGAAACTACCTATATGTATCCTTTTCTAGCCTATTTGATTTTCAACTTAATTTTCCTTATTAGATACATTAGAAGATTGTATCGAGATTCTATGGACCAGTTTGCGGACACTATAAACCACAAAGGCGTCAAATTGTAGTATACCTGAAAAGGTGTCCGAGGAAAGGTAGGTGTAAAGTTCTCGGACATTTTACATTACTTAGATGGGTATGGGGTATGGGGTAGTGCTTTCTACTTTCATTTTAATAAAAAAGTGTTACAAGTATACAGAGAATAAATCTGATAAAAGTATTTATGAGATAGAAATTGAAGAAGCAATGGAAAAATCTCCTAAAGATCAAAGTGATTATTCTGGAACTGAGAAACCTGATAAAACAACAGACATAGGACTGGAGGCTCGAAAAAACTCCCATTAAACTGCCAAATGTTGCCGTTGCTGTAAGTCCTTTCAGTCGCCACCCCCAATTTCCGGAACCTATCAAATAAGAGCCAAGAATACAAAAAAAAGAGAATTTACCAAGTGCCATCTCATTGAAGGCATGGAGATCATATTATTGGAGAAAGGAATGAGAAAAAAAAAAAAAACTTGTAGTACAAAAAAATAAACAAGAGGACTAGAGAAACAAAATACCAAAAAAAGTGCAAACAATGATGGAAGAAAATAAAAATTCCAAAATAAAATATTGGTTGTGAGAAGTGCCCAAACTGGTACTATTTAGCATGTACTAGTTTATGTGGACGAGAAAACGTATTTCTCGGACACGTGTCCGACAACCGGGTCCCTTTGTGTCCGAGAAATGTAATGATTGTCCGACAACCGGCAAATGCACGTTTTTTGAATAAAGCATTTTTCTACAAAAATGCAAAACATTTTAACTTTTTTTCTTGCAGGGATCAATTTTATATACTATAAGGTATCATAAAACATTATTTAAATTCGATTCGCTATATCCACTAATTTTCAATCGCCATTTTATTCCAGAATTTGCCTTAAGTGGCCGACAACAGGTACTTTCACCCTAAATACGTACGTTAATGTACGTCCCCAACACGTACCTAAAAAGCCGTACTGAGTACGTCCCTGAATGTACGTACGTGGGACGTACTATTTTGTGGAAAACGACCGTCTTAAAGACGTCCCTCGTACGTCGGCGTCGGCGGGACCTAAAAAGTACGTCCGGGGATGTACTTTCGTCCGAAAAAGTACGAATTATGGACGTACTAAAGACGTACTTGTTGTGTTTGTTGGGATATATCCAGAACCCACAACAGTCTACATCCCTGGATCATATTCATGCCTCACACAACTCGTCTATATTTTCTTCATTAACGCACTTTTGAAAAGCCAAGTCAAAAAAAAAAATTCATGAAATTAATAAAGGCGCGAAAAATTTTCTAGAAAACTAATTTTTGGACACCCTGTGAAATTTACTAATTGCCAGTGTTGCCGTTGGCTGGGTAATTCCACAAAAACCGAGTATTTTCGACTAGTGTTCGGGTAAAATATTGATGTGGGTAAGTAAAACCGGGGAATCCGAAATTAGGTACAGCACTATTTTTTTTTTTTTTTTTTCAACAATTTCAACTAATATTTTCCACATTGAAATTGAAGCGCAACTGGTTTCATTTTACATGATTTTAGAAGAAAAAAAAAACGAATACATCCAGTTCACACTGACAAATGGAATGGCATTGACGTTTATGGGCCGTGCCCTGCCCTATGCCCTAGCCTAGCTTAGGGGACGTTCGGTAAGTTAACCAAGATTCTTGGTTTTTCCTTTTCCGGTAAACGTTCCGTAACCTAACCACTCCTGAAATGGTTAGATTATGAAACGCGGTTCCGGTTCCACACACAAACCGCATGTTCAGGAACCAGACTGTCACCATGAACGAACCGCTCCATACCAATCGGTAACTCTGGTTAAGATACGGAACGCCGCCTTAATGATTTGGGGATTTTGTTTTCAGTGTTCGGGTAAAATTGGGTATTTTATGAGATTGGAAAGGGTAATGAGAATTCTCGGTCCGGCAACACTGCTAAGTGCCTATCAATTATAGAGAATCAAATAAATTATTTTAATTTAAAAAAAAAAAAAAAAAAAAAACATAAATAAGAAAGTTCTGGATTGTTCCAGACTCAGAATTTAGAAAAATCAAAATTCAATAAATCGCATTTACTAAAAAATAATTGTTGGTACTATCTTACCAAAATCCAGTAGCAACTATGGGTACACGACACAATAATTAAAAAATGGCTGCCAAAAAATCTTCACTTGTGTGAGAAAAAAATCAATAATACCCGGACGCGGCACTACTTTATCTACCGGTTATCGGTACTCGACTGAATCCCCGACAAAGAAAACCGAATCACAAACCCCCGCCAACCCCAAAAAAATAAGATAAACAGATCTAGGTATATATAAAAATCAAAGTTTACGGGGTATCCGGATATGCGCTCCAAAACCACTTATCCGATTACGATGAAACTTTGGTAGGTTGTTATGGCCATCCCAAGGAAGGTTTGTGGATAGGTTACGCATCTCGGAAAAAGAAATTAATTTTGAATTAATTATTAATTTAATTGTAAACAAACTCATTCACGTTACATAACAACATAATCCAACTTTTTTGACAGCATGAAACAACGTTGCCATATTTCAATTATTTAGGCTTGCATTCAACCGACGTAACTTTATTATTTTTTGAATTCAAGAACGGCTGGACCGTTCTTGAATTAATACCACGTATCTCTATATAAGGTGAATTCGATTGACCCAGATTAGATCGATTTGGGTTCAATTTAAGTGAACTTCTTCTGATCTAGATCATTTTTTTGTTGATAAGGGTGCACTAATCCAGCTTGAATCCAACACAGTGTGGTTCACTTAAATTGAACCAGATCGATCTAATCCGGTCAATCGAATCGGCTATAGTGTTACTGAACTCACTGGCAAGCGACTATGATATCGGATTAAAAAAAAAAAAAATTAAATAGAAAATCAACAACAAAACTTGAAAAGAAGTGTATTATTTCAAAATGTATTTACATGCTGGCAACGCAGCGGGTCATTAGCTAGTAAGGTAATAAATATGAGTGAGTGAGATGGGCAAAAAACCTAATTGCGTAATAGATTGGTATCCCGTATACCGACGGCAAATAAGTGTGTAAATCTCCTGTTTCTAGTTAGTTACAGGGCCGAATTAGTGTTAAATTTTTTAAGAAAGTTGCAAATAGGTGTGTTCCAACAAACTACAATGTAATTTACCGTCAAGATTCTGCGCAAAGCCTAAAATTTGTATTAGTGGCTCCGAAACCTTATTGATTATAATTTTTTTTCTATTCAGGCTCTCTGGAATAATTCTCAGTTTTTAAATTGTTCAAAATGTTGCTGGAAAGTGTCTTATTAGAAATTCTAAAATGTTCTAACTTGGCTTGAAGGGTTCTAGAGCATTCTATAGAAGTTTTCCAATAACAGATTTTTAAGTATTTTTATTGAAGCTCCAAAGTGTTCTAAATTGGTTCAAAAAGTTCTAAAATTGAATCTTAATTGTTCTAAAATAACACAGAGGTTTTTTAATTGTTTTTTGATTATTTTTGACCGAGAAAATCAATAATACCTATAGGTATATCATTGGGAATTAGGAGCATTAAATTCTCTATAAGCCCATGCAAAATTGGTTTTCGTATCTTGTGAAGTTTCCAAGATATTAAGCTTCAAAGTTGAAATTTAGTCCACTGTTGTGTTTCTTCATACAAGAGAACTTCGTTTTGCTTAGTAGATTTATTTCCCTAAATACATACAATAGTACTTATGGAGAGACGTGTATCGACCTAATGCTTGACTAAAATGTCCTTTTTTACTATCCAAAGTACTTAAATGTATAGAGCTATTATAATTGATTAATCATTATGTTTACTACAGATATTCCATCAATTTGTTATTTTTGAGACTAAAGTTTAATGTTGTTTACGTCATAAATTGACTCTTAATGAAGACAAATAAGTGACAGATGAATAAGTAATAATGAAGTTTGAGATTAGTGGAAAAATAGCTAAAGATGGACTGGTACATAACACCACATTTTGTCCAAAACTTCAAACTCGATTTACTCAAAAACCGTAAATGCTAGCAATTTCAACTAAACGCCATTTTGAATCAAGTGCTACAATCATTGAAAATTTTATCCCAGTACCGCTTTGGATTACCGAGATATTTAAGATTGAAGATTTTCAATTAAAAATCCACCCTAAGAAAAAAGTGCAAAAAATTGAAATTTTCTATTTTTGGATTTTTCTAAATTTTGATTTTAGAAATCGATAGAGCCAGTTCGAATTAGTTAAAAACAACTCTAACATCAATTGCATTTGGAAATTTCAATGAGAAAAAAATTCAAAAGGAAATCTAATTTTTGGCTCTGGACATTTTTTGAAATCCTGACATGCTCATGAATAATTGCTTATATCTTCGATTATTTTCAAGCAAATTAATCAAAATTATATATCATTAAAAAGAGCATTAAATTCTCTATAAGCTCGTGCAAAATTGGTCTTTGTAAACTGTGAATTTTCCAAGATATTGAGCCTCAAATTGGAAATTTAGCTGAAATTTTGTCCAAAACTTTAAACTCTTATTTTCTCAAAAACTATAAATACTAGCGATTTCAGCAAAATACCATCTGAAAGCCCTTTCCAAGAGCTACAATTACTGAAAATATGGTTCCAGTACCACTTTTGTTTATCGAGATATTCAAGATTGAAGATTTCCAATTGAAAATCCAAAGGGGGTTAGGAAAAAGTTCAAAAAATTTTAAAAAATTATTTTTGAGTTTTTCTTAATTCTGACTTCAAAAATCGATAGAGCGAGTTCAAATTAGTCAGAAACAACTTTTAAATCAGTTAGATTTAAAAATTTCGACGAGAAAAAAGAATCCAAAAAGAAATCTCATTTTTGACTCTGGACATTTTTTAAAATCTTGACACGCTCATGAATAATTGCCCATATCTTTGATGAAATTTGAGCAACTTAGCTACAATCATGTATCATTAGAAAGAGCATTAAATTTTCTTTAAAACTGTGCTAAATTTGTTCCAATAGCTCAAGGGGTTCCTGAGCTACAAACCTTCAAAGTTGCACTTTAATCAAAATTTGGTCCAAAACTTCAAACTCAATTTTCTCAGAAACTATAAACGCTAGCGACTTCAGCTAAATACCATCTGAAAGCTCTTATCAAGAGCTACAAACCCTGAAAATTTTGTCTTAGTACCCCTTCTGGTTACCGAGATATTGAGGGTTGAAGATTTGCAAATAAAAATCCAAAGGGGTAACCTTAGAAAAAGTGCAAAAAATTGGAAATTTCTATTTTTGAATTTTTCGCAATTCTGACTTCATAAATCGATAGAGCGAGTTCAAATTAGTCAGAAACAACTCTCACATCAGTTAGATTTCATAATTTGGACGAGAAAAAAAAATCCAAAAGGAAATCTCATTTTGGATTTGAACATTTTTTAAAATCTTGACAGGCTCATAAATAATTGCCTATATCTTCGATGACATTTGAGCAAATTAGCTACAATCCTGTATCATTGGAAAGAGCATTAAATTCTCTTCAAAACTGTGCTAAATTAGCTCCAGTAGCCCAAGGGGTTTCTGAGCTACAAACCTTCAAAGTTGGACTTTAGTCAAAATTTTGTCCAAAACTTCAAACTCAATTTTCTCAAAAACTATAAAAGCTAGCGACTTCAGCTAAATACCATCTGAAAACCCTTCTCAAGGGCTACAGTTCCTGGAAATTTTGTTCCAGTATCGCTTTTGGTTACCGAGATATTCAAGATTGAAGATTTCCAATTGAAAATCCAAAGGGGATAATAGATAGGTACCCTTCGAAAAAAGTGCAAAAAATTGAAAATTTCTATTTTTGGATTTTTCTTAATTTTGACTTTACAAATCGATAGAGCGAGTTCAAATTAGTCAGAAACACTTTTAACATCAATTATATTTGAAAATTTCAATGAGAGAAAAAATCCAAAAGGAAGTTTCATTATTCTCATTTTTGGCTGGTTTTTTGAAATCTTGACACGCTCATGAATAATTATCTATATCTTCCATTATTTATGACTAAATTGATAATAACTATACATCATTGGAAAGAGCATTAAATTCTCTATAACGCTGTGCAAAATTGGTTTTCGTAACTTTTGGGGTTTCCAAGATCTTGAGCGTGAAAGTTGACATTTAGTCGACATTTTGTCTAAAACTTCAAACTCGATTTTCTCAAAAACCGTGAACGCTAGCGATTCCAGCTAAGTATCATTTTCAAAACCTTAACCTTAGAGAATAAGACTAGAAGATTCAAAAGCCTGTAATAGAAAAACAATGATTTTTCTATCAAACATTCACATAATATTAGGAAATTGCCTATAAATTGAAAAATTCAATTAAAAAACCCTTCAATTGTGTGAATTCTCCCTCTTAAAACATATAACATAGAACCTAAAATTATAAACAAATATTTGATTAAAATATTACATTATTACATTACATAGTGCAAGCAGTAAAAAACCTTTTAATAAAGTCAAAGTATTGCCTAGTACGGCTCTGACCACTCAGACTTCTTGGGGAATATTGGAATATTGAAAACACTCAAAATATTTTCTTGATCCCAACTTGCAAATTCGAGTTGTTTACTAGTTTAAATACTGCAATTTAACTCTTGGGGTAGGAATAGCCGCATTCCTTTCTAAATTAGTAAATTGTCCACCCTTCGAGCTTATGGCAAAGAATGATTCACCTATGGCCTGAGAAAAATACTGATGAGGATTTTGGTTCTCGGAGGTAGAAATGGGCTTCTTTATTTTTTTTATTATATTTGGGCTTTTGGTAGATATTGATAAATATAACTTTGTTGAAACTTTGAGAATTAAACAATGGTGTAAAAAAAACATCCTAAAACCTGAAAAATCTCCCTAATGTGGGTTTCACACATTACTAACCAATTCCAACCATGTATACCATCTCAAAGTCACTTCCTACCAAACAACAAAACATCTAAAAGAGTCAATTACCATCATCAGCATATTTTTCCACTTCTACTACCACACTACGGTATAAAACCGACCATACAACAACAAAATCTTGACCAGTTACGGTAGTACCGGCGCGCCAAAATGATTCTCGCTACAATAATCGTACTTTTTTGTTTCACCGCCAACACTGCTCACGCCAAATTCAAAGTCATCCGCGAGTGGAACTATGTAAATTTCACTTGGCAAAATCCAGAAGTTTACCGTGACAATCTGGAACAACAAACATACATCCCTGAAAACAATATTATAGCCGGTTTGAAGTATTTCCAAGGGTACTACTACATTACCGTGCCTAGAATGAAACCGGGAGTACCGGCAACTCTTACCAGAATCCTTGCCGAGCAGGACAAAGACACTAGTCCACTCCTGGAACCTTTTCCAAGTTGGGAAATGAACACTTTAAACGATTGTGACTCGTTGCAAAATGTCCAAAACGTGGAAATCGATCCGGGTAATGGTTGGATGTGGATTATAGATGGAGGCAGAACTCAGACTCTGAGCAAATCGCCTGAGGTTAAATGCAAACCCAAGCTAATGGTGTTTGATGTTTTAAAAATGGAGCAAGTATTGAAATATGAGTTTCCCGAAGAGGTTGCAATGTTTAATGGGAGCTTTTTGTATGATATTGTTTTGGATAATACCGAGCAAGGATATGCTTATATTACGGATAATAGCGGCAAAGATCCTGGTAAGGAATTTTCTCGTTTAAATGATGTCTATCTTATATATCAACTCTTTGACGTCAATAAAAGTTTATAAGTTGCAGAAACTGAAAATAATTCAAAATTTGGACTATTTCCGGCACTTGGTTAACTTTAAGAAAATTTAACAGCGATTCAAGAGCCTGGAATAATCCAAATTTTGAATCTTAAATTGCTAGAGATTTTCTCTGGAACAAATGGCCATGGTTCTACATACATCTCAAATTGTCTAATGCATCAGACTATGGGTGATGATTCAAACTTTGGACTTTTCCCGGCTCTTGGTTGGTTGGCTCAGGAAAATTTGTTAGTGATTCAAGAGCCTGGAATAGTCCAAATTTTAAATCACTGCCTACTGAAGACAAAAATGATGCAAATATTTTTCATCAAAACAAGTTTTTCTCTGAATCCCATAATTGTACTCGGGTATAATAATAATTGTTTAAACTATTATTATATCATTACCCATTATTGTTCAAAGTACCGGTAATTTGTACTCGTTTTTACTAAATCGTATTTTATTGTTCGCACAAGTAGTCCAAAATACCGGTCCTAATTCCTTTTGAGTACTTATTAAGTGAAGTATTCTTTATATTAATTATTTAATAGCCGTTATTTACAAAAATATATTCCACCTACCCATTGATATATTGGTACTACACTTGGTTTAAATTATTCATATAACGCGGTAGTAACTACATAAACAAATTTGTTTGTGTTTTATCTAATTTAGTACCTACACATTTGTATAAAATTCACGGTCTTCTAATTTCCCAACTATAATAATTTAAAATAGTACCGTTATGATAATTACTTTATCGAGCAAAAAAGTGGTAGGTACCTACTACTTCCTTAAACTTGTTAACCTTTGCATCCGTTTTTTTTTTCAAGGTAGTACTAGTTTCGTGTACTAATAAATTGGCATTTGCCTTTTATCTACTAACTTTATGTAGTACCTACTTTTTCAAAAAATATATAAATTTTTAATTTATTATTATTGTTGTTTCTTCCTTTATAATAATAATTGGTATTCATTTATTGGTACTACCGAGGTGCGGCCTTCAAATTCACGGATTAAAACAATAGTTGCATCATTTTTTCCTAATTAATTATTGATAAGTAGTCACATCGCTACTTTGTGGGAAAAATGCTATAATTACTATAATTAAATAGTGAATCTCATCATGTGTGATTTTTTACATAAGTAAGGAAAAATGGAATAAAATTGTTCTTCTCGATAATATTATACAGGGTGTCCACTTAGTGCGATATCCCTTTACAGGGTGTGCAAATTTAATCCATGATTAGAAATACCTTATAATTTAGATTTTGGGAAACTTTGAAAGGTTATAACTTTTTTTCTATTATAGATAGAAAGCTGAAACTTTCACTGAATTTTATCCCAATCAAGGGACTACAATCCCTGAAAATTTCAGCTCATTTGCACTTATAGTTCCTGAGATAAAACTGTGTTAAGCAATTTGGGGTGGTTTATCAATTTTTCAATTTTTCTGAGTGCCTTTTTCCATAGATTTCGGCTTCAATACTGAGAATAATTTAGTTTATGGAGTTCAGGGTATCACGAGGGACCATTAGGACACAAAATCTCGACAAAAAAAAATTTGAAATTTTATCGTTTTAGTAAGAAGGTACCTACCTTATGATTTAGATTTTGGAAAATTTTGAAAGGTCATAAATTTTTTTCTATTATAGATAGAAAGCTGAATCTTTCACTGAATTTTATCCCTTCCAAAGGACTACAATCCCTGAAAATTTCAGCTCATTTGCACTTATAGTTCCTGAGATAAAATCGTGTTAAGCAATTTGGGGTGGTTTATCAATTTTTCAATTTTTCTGAGTGCCTTTTTCCATAGATTTCGGCTTCAATTCTGAGAATAATTTAGTTTATGGAGTTCAGGGTATCACGAGGGACCATTAGGACACAAAATCTCGACAAAAAAAAATTTGAAATTTCATCTTTTTAGTAAGAAGGTACCTACCTTATGATTTAGATTTTGGAAAATTTTGAAAGGTCATAACTTTTTTTCTATTAAAGTTAGAAAGCTGAAACTTCCACTGAATTTTATCCCTTTCAAAGGACTACAATCCCTGAAAATTTCAGCTCATTTGCACTTATAGTTCCTGAGATAAAATCGTGTTAAGCAATTTAGGGTGATTTATCAATTTTTCAATTTTTCTGAGTGCTTTTTTTCATAGATAGAAGAACTGGAATGTCACAATAATACTGAGTTTTGGAAAAGAGAATTTTACTTTACCCATAAAACTTCCTGAAAATTCCCTAGACTTAGACTTTCTCGAATTACCACTCAAAGTTTCCCTGGATTTCTTTAATATTTTTCCTCTAAGATCTCTTAATGAACACATCTGTGACATTCACGTAAAGTTTATATAAATTTGAAATAATTTTTTTACCAGCATTAGTTTTATCGTTTATGTCAACTTTCTCGTTTTCACCAACATAATCAAGTCCTTGAATATGCTCCAAAATTGAACTGGAAGAATTCTTAGTAACTGGATGCCTTGTCTTTAGAAAAATTTCCAGCGAATCAAGAGCCAGTAATATTTAAAATGTAGACTAATACAGGCTTTTGATTGGCTGGACAGGTTCTCTGGATGCAATCAAGCGCCGGTGATAATCAAAATTTGAACTAATACCAGCTCTTGATTCTCTAGACAGTTTTTCTAGATGCAATCATGAGTCGGTAATAAATCAAATTTTGATCCTGATTCCTTGGATAAATTTTTTGATAGAGCTCAGAATTCAAGACGAGAGTAGAGTACAAGTCTTATTCTACAACCAAATCCCATAGTAAAGCTGAGATTCATTGAGGTAAATCTGGCAGAAATTGATTTAGAGCCATGAAGTTTGCTACAAATAATTGCTAAAGTGCTACATGAACATATTTTACATTTACTTGAACTATATATGCGTCACATTTAACATAAAATTTACCTTATTGTGATTTGAAAAAAATTAGAAAATATATAATTGGGAAGTAGTTACGTGAATCTTTACCTTCTGTAGCTGTGTTAATTATTAGACTTTTCTTATAAACTTTGTTAATAAGTACTTTCTCAACTAGAAGGAAATACTTCTTTAGGTGGTTTTCCCTTTAAAATTTAATGCAGAAACTATAGGTAGTTGAAAAATATTTTCCGCATTTATATGTATTCCTTCAGATTTTCTTATATCTCATCCTTCACCGTTTCCAAGAAAAAATTCCTAGAATAGGTATGTTGAGATGCTCAGAATATGTCGAAATTAATCAGAAAATCATTGCAAAATCAGAATTTATAAAATACCTACCTGAAGAGAAAATATCTTTTCTGGAGTTGGTTTTTTTCTGAACAAAACACTATAGGACTTTATATCATATTGGCTAGATAGTCACTGTGGAAATCTCTTGTCCTATACAGGATGGAGATCCATGTGGAAATCCATGGAAATCCGGTGGAAATAAGTGGAGATCCCCTGAAGATACATGGAGATCCCCTGAAGATACATGGAGATCCGGGCAAATACCCGCAAATCCAACTTCGGCTGCAGAATCGAAAAATCGAAATTACATACGTGCGAACATCATTTTACCGTCGTTATTAATGTATAGGTTCCAGGAGGTGGAAGCAAATGGCAAAAACAAAACAGGTGTGACGTCAGGTAACCATAGCCGTTCTAATGTAGGGTGCCAGTGGTGCCAACAGCTCACATTCTTTTGAGTCAGATTGAAATCCACGGACTTCAGGTAGTCTCGATGGAAATTTTCCGTCCTATATACTGGATAAGGATCCGTGAAGATTTGTGGAGATACACGTAGATCCAATGGAGATACATGAAGATGCGGTGCAAATACCTGCAGATTCAAAAACTTTTGCTGCAGAATCGGGAAATCGTGATTGCGTGCGTGCATCATTTTAACTGGTACCGTGGTTATCAATATATAGGGGGGTCCGGAGGAGATAATGACCGTCGTTTATAATCTGACGATTTCCGTGTGAGGAGCGAGGAGGTGAAGCATTTGGCAAAAACAGGTGTTGCGTCAGGTGACCATTGGCGTTCTAATGTAGGGTACCACCAGTTCATACATTCCTTTGGAGTATATAAGATTAAAATAGACGGACTTTACTTGGAAATACATGGGAATCCAGATAATTTCCATGGAGATCCATTGATCCAATGCCTCGAGATTTTAGGATATCATTGACTGGATTTTTTCCAATGTTCAATTTTTCATTATTCTCGGCTCTTGATTCGGATCAAGAGCCGGGAACAAGCAAAAATTGGATCAAGAGCCGGGAATAATCAAAAATTGAGCATTGTACAAGAAAGGAAGCTACAAAATGGTATAAAAATTGGTTTGATGGCTGATTTATTTCAAAAAATGTTCAATTTTCAAATATATATATTCCTGACTCTTGATTCTAATTTCCTATGTGCCAGTTTCCCCTTCGAATTTCCCAAAAATTCCCCATATTTTCTCGAAAAACTCTTTTTCTTTGGAATTCTGTGATACTTTTCTAAGCTTTCTAATACACGTAGGTTCTTCATCTCTCACTTTCTCAACTAGAGGCAAATACTTCTTTAGCTAATATTCCCCTTTCAAAATTTGTGTAGAAACTTTCTCTATTTATTTGAGAAATATTTCTTGCATATGTTTCTTTAGATTTTCTCAAATATATCATATTTTCCTGTTTCCAAAAAAAAAAAGTTCCTAGAATATTGTCTATTCACAATCTGTAGTCCAAAGGTACAGGTAAAATTTAAATTTAAAGGTGATAAATTTACCTGTACCTTTGGACTACAGATTGTGAATAGGATATTATGTATGTTGGTATGGTCAGAGAATATCCAGAAATTTTAAAATAGCATCCTGTCGAATCAGAATTTGAAAAATAAAGAGGAAATCATTTTTGGAGTTGGTTTTTCTTGAACTAGACTATGTGAACTTCCATACCATATTGGCGAGGGAGTAGTCAGTGTGGAAATCTTCTATCCTATGGGATGAAGAACTCATTGTGATTCGTGGAGATCTATGTAGAAGTCCATGGATATCCGATGAAAATACGTAAAGATTTCCTGGAGAAACATGAAGATCTGATGCAAATACGGGAAGATCCAAGATAACTTCGGGTGCAGAATCGGAAAATCGAAATTACGTACGTGCGCACATCATTTTACCGTCGTTATTAATGTATATATAAAGGTCAAGTGGAGATACATGGAATTACCAATGATCTCCTTAGAGATCCAAGAATTTTCCTGGAGATCCAAGGATATTCATGGAGATATATGGAGTTACAAAACATCTCTACAAATGTAGATTTTTCTGTATTAAAAAATCGCAAGTGATTATTGTCCGTCGTTTTTCCGTATGAAGTTCCAGGGGGTCAAGCAAATGGCAAAAACAAAACAGGTGTGACGTCAGGTAACCATAGTCGTTCTAATGTAGGGTGCCAGTGGTGCCAACAGCTCACATTCTTTTGAGTCAGATTAAAATTCACGGACTTCAGGTAGTCTCGATGGAAATTTTCTGTCCTATACTGGATAAGGATCCGTGAAGATTTGAGGAGATACACGTAGATCCAATGGAGATACATGAAGATGCGGTGCAAATACCTGCAGATTCAAAAACTTTTGCTGCAGAATCGGGAAATCGTGATTGCGTGCGTGCATCATTTTAACTGGTACCGTGGTTATCAATATATAGGGGGGATAATGACCGTCGTTTATAATCTGACACTTTCCGTATTAGGAGCGAGGAGGTGAAGTATTTGGCAAAAACAGTTTTTGCGTCAGGTGATCATTGGCGTTCTAATGTAGGGTACCACCAGCTCACATTCCTTTGGAGTATATAAGATTAAAATAGACGGACTTTACTTGGAAATACATGGGAATCCAGATAATTTCCATGGAGATCCATTGATCCAATACCTCGAGATCTTAGGATATCCCTGAAGATCATTGACTGGATTTTTTCCAATGTTCAATTTTTCATTATTCTCGGCTCTTGATTCGGATCAAGAGCGGGGAATAATAAAAAATTGAACATTGTACAAGAAAGAAAGCTACAAAATGGTATAAAAATTGGTTTGATGGCTGATTTATTTCAAAAAATGTTCAATTTTCAAATATATATGTTCCTGATTCTTGATTCTAATTTCCTATGTGCCAGTTTCCCCTTCGAATTTCCCAAAAATTCCCCACATTTTCTCGAAAAACTCTAAATTTCTTTGGAATTTTGTGATACTTTTCTAAGCTTTCCTAATACATGTAGGTTCTTCATCTCTCACTTCCTCAACTAGAGGCAAATACTTCTTTAGCTAATATTCCCCTTTCAAAATTTGTGTAGAAACTTTCTCTATTTATTTGAGAAATATTTCTTGCATATGTTTCTTTAGATTTTCTCAAATATATCATATTTTCGTGTTTCCAAATTTATCATCTTTCAATGCTATTTGATAGGGAAAGGTGATAAATTTACCTGTACCTTTGGACTACAGATTGTGAATAGGATATTATGTATGTTGGTATGGTCAGAGAATATTCCAGAAATTTAAAATAGCATCCTGTCGAATCAGAATTTGAAAAATAAAGAGGAAATCATTTTTGGAGTTGGTTTTTCTTGAACTAGACTATGTGAACTTCCATACCATATTGGCGAGGGAGTAGTCAGTGTGGAAATCTACTATCATTGTGATTCGTGGAGATCTATGTGGAAATCCCTGGATATCCGATGAAAATACGTTGAAGATTCCCTGGAGAAACATGAAGATCTGATGCAAATACAGGAAGATCCAAGATAACTTCGGCTGCAGAATCGGAAAATCGTGATTGCGTACATTTTAACTGGTACCGTGGTTAAGAAATGTATATAGAGATCCGGAGGAGATACAAGGAAATTCATGGAGATCCCAGGATATCCCTGAAGTTCTATGGAATTACAGAGTATCTCCACATATCGAGATTTCCTGTAATGAAAAATCGCAAGTGACTATATATTTTTTGTCCTACGGAATTTGTCTTTAATTTGCATTAGGTCACCCTATAAGTGCATATATTATCATTGGTCTCACAACCGTAGTGTATAGCCAGTGTACAACTGACGGTTTTAGTCCCCATATTTTTCCAATCGCACTTTTTAGTAACATCAACGTCATCTTGGATGTGTTGGTTCCCTGTTAGTTTCATATCTAGGATGACGCCTAGAAACTTAGTTTCCCTGCCAAACTCCAAGGTTTTTTGAAATAGACTAGGGGCGATTAAGGCCGGGATTATGTTGCTTGTTTTTTGGTGAGTCCTCTACTCTTGTCACTAGTTGGTGTAGAGCTGGATTCGCAAGATTTACTTGGTTGAAAGGCATGCTGGTTTTGGTGGAGTGGCCTCTGTTTCAGTGAGGTTTCCCTGATGTGATTTTTAACTAGTTTCTCTGTCACCTTTAACATAAAGGCTGATCGGTCTGTATTATCTGGCCTGAGATCACTGAGATGGGTTTCTGAGATAAAGACCGCTTTTACTTCTCTCCAGAGGACGCAGGATTATAAGTAGGTACCCTCTGGTTATCAATGTATATGGAGATCTGGAGGAGATACACGGAAATCTATGGAAATTCAAATCATCTACATGGAAATTCAAAGATATACCTGGAGATCCCAGAGGATATCCCTGAAGTTCTATGGAGTTACAGAGAAGATCGACACAAATCGAGATTTTCTGTAATAAAAAATCACAAGTGACTATAGGTATACTTTCAAGAAAGTAGCCCAGGTGGAAATTTTCTGTCCTACGGAATGAACATCCGTAGAGATCTGCGCCTGGATTCCCAACTCACGACCCACGATTCAATAGTATTGTCTATCTATTTTATATGGACGATAAGTGGGTTCGGAATTCGGGCTCTGATATGTGAAGATCCAGGGATATTTGTGGCGATACAATGGATATCCGGTGAAAATACACGGAGATCCACTGGAGATTTGGGAAATCCGGTTAAAATATGTGAACATAAGTACCATACCGATTTTGGAAAAAAATGGACACAATGTTGATAGAGAAAATATTAATCACCAGTCAAAAGATGGACTGTGGAAAACGATCAAAAAACATCAGAAAAAAAAATTAAAACTCAATTTGAAGCAAATTTTTTCATATTTTCAACCCATAAGGGCCATTGTGGAGATCCAAGAACTTCGGCTTCAGATGTGTATGCGTATGCGTGCATTTTAACTGGTACTGTGGCTCTTGATTTTCGATAGTTTAATAGAGTACAGCCAAAATGGCCGAAGATACTGAGAAACTGATATACGCTTCTCGTCCTCTTTTTAAGTGTATCATTTGATGGTGATAAGATTGGTTGGCGAGGTACAGGATGTTTTTCAAAATCAGCTGCTTTTTATAATCCTCTATAACTTCTTACCCTACGGAGATATAGAAAAAGTGCAAAAAGGAAAAATACTTTTTTTTTTACGTAGAATCCAGTGGCGTACTTGGAAAAAATATGGGGGCTTTATCTTCTGAGATATTCGAAAAAACAAAGATTTTTCAAATGGAACACCCTCTATCTTATTGGTTCAGTATTTTGAGAAAATAATTGCGAGTTCAACGATGATATGACGTTTAGGTCTAAATGGCGAAAGCAACAAAAAACACTTTTTTCTACTACCGTGCGTAAAGTACTCACTTTACGAACTATTCAGAATACGTAAAATTTCACTTCACACATAAGTGTATAAAGTAATTTACTTCACACACTAGTGCGTGAAGTAATGTCAATGACAGATGTCGACACTGTCAATTTAGTATTTTTCTGGTAAATTACTTCACGCACCAGTGCCTAACGTAAAAATATTTTCCTACGACCACATACGAAAATGACAAAATCCGCACTAGGTGGTTCTTTGGAAAGCGCTTAATATCACACGCGTGCTGAAAGTACTTTCAATACGCGTACTGAAAGTACTTTCAGCACACATGTGGAAAATACCGTTGACATTATTTGTGATTGACATTGACAATTTACTTTCAATATGTGGGTTGAAAGTTGAGAATACTTTCAGCACGTGTATTGAAAATGAAAAGAAATAAAATAAGAGAAAATTGGTGTAAATTTGTTAAATTGGTCGTAGGAAAAATGTTGTACATCACTCGTGAAAAAGCGTTTTTCATACACTCGTGTGATTTTCGCACTCGGCTACCGCCTCGCGCGAAAAAGCACTCGTGTGAAATTTGTCACTTTCTACACTCGTAATGTAATATACTATTTCCGTACTAGTGCGTGAAGTATGTATTTGTTTAAATTTATTTTTTCACACATATGTATTTAATTGGTAGTAGAAAAAAATTTGTATGCAATACGTGCGTAAAGCACCTTTTTTCACGGATGTGAATGTGAATTTTGACGCACAAGCCGAAGGCGAGTGCGACAATCACATCTTACACACTTGTTGCATAAATAACTGGGAAAAATTAGAAACAAAAAAAAAATCTAGAATTTTCAAAATTAAGTAAAAAAAGACGTATTTTTCCTTTTTGCACTTTTTCTATATCTCCGTAGGGTAAGAAGTTTTAAAGAAGAAATTATAAAAAACAGCTAATTTTCAAAATCACCCTGTACCTTGCAAACTAATCTTGTCGGCCAAGATCTGACTACACCATCAAATGACACACTAAAAAAGAGGACGGGAAGCGTATATCAGTTTCTCAGTATCTTCGGCCATTTTGGCTGTACCCTATCAAACTATCGAAAATCAACCACCCTGTCCATGAAAGTCCGGAGAAGATACATGAAAATTCCAATGATCTCCATGGAGATCTAAGGATATATGCCTAGAGATCCCAAGGATATCCCTGGAGATTTAAGCCTGGCAATCTATGGAGGGAAGATATCCACAAATAAAAATTTTCTCTCCCAAAAAATCGCAAATGACTATACCCCCTCGCATATTTGATTGTCGGAATATTCCAGAAAAATCTTTGTCTTATAAAGGAACTTTTTTCGTAACAAATAACCTTCAAAATTCATTATAGACTATATGAGGCCTTTTCATTCAATAAAACAAACTGTAATAACTAAATCTGAAGCTCATAGATTGAAAACTTCCCAGCCAGTTTCTGATTCTTTGTATATAATTATTGTACTTTTTCATCCCATTCCAGGTATCATCGTTTACTCAATCAAAGACCAAAAATCCTGGAAAATCCGGCACAGTCAATCGATGCGAGCCGATCCAACCGCATCAACTTTCCGAGTAAATGACATCTCCATCAGTGCCTCCTTGAATTTGGCTAGCATCGCCCTGGGCCCTAGAATTCGCACCAGTTCAGACAACAAACTAATCCTCATGGAAGAACGCGAAGTTTACTACTCACCTTTGTCCTCACTGCACCTATACAGCATCAATTCTAGTGTTTTGAGGAACCCGGAGTTTGCTTCACAGAATGGTGAGTATCAAGGTACTGTCAGGGATTATGGGATGAAGGGTTCTCAAAGTGTTGGAATGGTAATGGATTCTGCAGGAGTACTTTACTATAGTTTATTGGCTCTTAATAGTATTGCCAGGTGGGATTCTACTACACCTTTTCAAACTGGACAAAAGATTATTGCCAAAGATGAACGGTAAGATTTTTTGGTTTTATTTATATAAAACTAATGTTTTTCTTTCATAATATAGATACTTAGAATGGGTAAATTCTTTTGCCTTTGACGAAAGCGGCAACCTAACAATCCTGGTTAATAGACTAGATAAATTCATCTATGGACAACTTAACATCAGCGAATCCAACTTTAGGCTCATAGTTTCAAATGTTGGTGCAAAAAGCTATTTGCATGATGAGTCTTATAATTATGACAGCTCTACTACAACTGAAAAGAAGCTGGAGCCTGAACCTACTCCTGAACCTGAACCATCAACAACTAAAGTGGCTCCAGTTTCTGAAGTCAAGCAATCGTCATCCGCTTCAGAAAAAAGCGCAATAATGTCACTATTATTAACATCTGTTGTAATGATGTATTCTATAAGATAATTTTTGTTATAGAGAGTAATGAAAATGTAAATATTCCTAGTCAAAAAGAGTTTATATATTATTTCCAATGTTAATTGAACGTTTTGTATGCCTAACACAGCGTAGTTCATCATCATCTTTCCGCCATAACAAAAATTGGAAAAATAAACATGACATGCGGTGGTAATCACGATAACCTTGGCCATTTACATAATTATTTAAGGAAAAATAAATATACATACCTGTCCATTTGTTAAATGGTTAAATAAATAACTGGTTTTTGTTGCGAAAGCGTCATTTGATTTGTCCCAAACAACAAATAAGTGATTTGAAATCATCGGCTTTTTGTTTATCTTTGTTGCAAAAACGTGACATTTTTTAACAATGTTATTGTTAATCGGTTTTTGCATTTGAAATTTTGTAGCAACGTTATACACAAGTTTTTACCGCAAATGTAATGTGTCACGTCTTATTCACGACCCTAAGTTGAGCCCTAACATGAAAAAAGATATTCATTGCTGAGTTAAATCATGCATGAGTCGAGTTGCCAAAATGTAAAAATAACAAAGCATACTTCTGCACCTTTACAACAACCTGACTTTGGGTTTTCTCATATTTATATAGACATATTAGTAGGTCCTTTACTATTAACATGTTAAGGTCAATTTCAGGTTTCGAGATTTAGCATTCATTCCGTTATAACCACGGATCAAGGTAGAAAATTTGAATCAGGTATTTTCAAAGAATTAACCTAGTTTTTAGGTATCAAGAGGATTCGTACTTGCGCCTAGTGTGTCTATCCTAAATCCTCTTTGACTGTAGTACGGAGACTGGTCGAATTTTCACCATTGGTTCTACTTAGTCTCCGTACTACAGTCAAAGAGGATTTAGGATAGACACACTATATTTGTATATTATAATTTTGTACATTTTTTGAATTTTTAGTATGTTTTGCTCTTATGCCATGTAAAGAATACCACAAAATTTCATATTTGTAGCTTGCATAGTTTTTGACAAATTACTCAAATTTATGGGAGGTTGTTATTATACCTATTTCACTTTTCAATAACAACTATGTAATTGTTTAGCTAATTTGTAACTATATCGATTTAATGCCTTAATTCAATTAGCGCATACACACGTCAAGAGATCCAATTTTAACACGAGATTTCCACATAAATAACACCATTTTGCAGAGGTAAACAGATTAATTAGTATGATTTTATAGTTACAACGACTTTGCGCAAGGTTGAAAAAAACGAGGAAATATTGTCAAATAAAACAAAAATGTTTCAACTTCAAAACAATAAAAAAAAATAGTTTATTAAGTACAGAGAGTTAAATTTTCCTGTTACAAAAATCGAAATCATCCCGAACAAACCCACTTTATAAACTCAAAAAGGAACTTAAAATCGTATTCTAAAAAAAAAAAACCTAAAGTACATTTAAAGGCGGTTACACATAGGCGTGGATGGCTTGATACATATACGTGCATGTCGCTTTTGTACAGACACTTGCACAAAACTAGCAAAACTGTCAATCTTGCTACTCTTGCTACAGTGTTTCAAGTGTGCATACAAAATTTCAGAATTCACCTGAACGTCACATTCAAAAACGCGACAGTATTTTGCATACACATTGATATTTTTGCATGTGCGTACATGTTTTCAGACATCCACATCCGTGTATAACCGCCTTAACCTAATTTGAAAACAAGAGATCAATACCAAAAATAAAACAAAAATTCTGATTTCCAATTACTTACTTAGTACCCTTCATTTTTTTTTTGTGCTTTTACAATCAAAGTCAATTTTCTAAAAACAAATTTCAAATGACAAAGATCCTTCCTTAATCATATCACAACATAAATGAGATTAAACATCACTTTAAGATTAAGACGGCATTAAATTCAAATACAGTTATTTTGTAGTAGTAATTAAATCACACTTTCCTTAAGCTATACAAATAATTCAATTGATTCAAAAGGGGGGGGGAGAAGGAACAAAACTTGTGAAGTGATAATTTTATCCACAATTTGCTGGCAACATTTGGGCATATTATAGTAAATGCTGCCTATAGAAAAAATTATATATATATATATATACAAAAGAAAACTTAGTTTTCGATTTCGGGGTATTATAGACTAGAAATTTCAACTGCCAACTGACATTTAAAAATAATTGGAACACATTTGAGATATTAATACTGCCTATATGGCCCTTTACAATCAATTGAAACAAACCCTCCCTTACATAAAAAATTCCAATGTAATTTTGACTCAAAAACGTCACGATTTGTAAGCTAGAAAAACTGTTATTCTGCATTATTAGTTTTGTATTTTTTAAAATCGCAACAACTCAAAAATAGTAATTAACAAATTCAATAACAAAAAAAAAAACTGATTTTCTTTTTTAAGCCTCAGTGGATGCAATGAGCTTTCCTCCTCCTGAAGAATTCTTAGGAGTGTAGGCCGTAGCGTTAGGATCCAATTTAGATAAACCTGGCGGGCTTTCTGCTAATCTAACCCGTGACATTTGAGCTGCCTCTTGCCCGGCGGCAAACCTGTCATTTGGCATTACTGCTAAAACTTGAGCCACTTTGCTTTTGAGTTCGTCGATTTCTTTTTCTTGAGATCGGTTCGAACCTAAAAAAAAAATCCCCACTTGAAGTATTAGATTTGATAAAAGCAAAAAATTTACTTCGAGTAATTTCCAGGTGACGTTTGGCTTCACCTAAAGCACTGAAAAGGTCCAGCTTGATGCGGGTTTCAGCAGATAGAGCGTTTTCGAGGTGGGAGTTTTTCTCTTGCACCGACGCTAACGCCACCATTAGCATTTCTGAATCGCGGACTTGGTCGCTGACAACTTGTTTTTCTAATTCTAGAGTCTTACACCTACATATAATTGTACAATTATTATTGAAGCACGATTTTATTGTGAAAAAGTTGTACCTTTCTTCGGCCCATCTTTGTGCTTGCCGACACTCTGCCAGTTCTGTTTCTAGTTCGCGTCGTCGCGACTTGCAAATGTCTGTACATTCTGTTCTGGAAGATTGTTGTGCTGTTACCTGAAATAAGGAAGTATTAATTCAGTATAAGAGTCAGTAATTTTCAATCAAATTTTAGAAATTATTGGAAATTCAAAACGAAATCAAAATTCTTCAGGAAGTAGCATTTTCTAGAGATGAAGGAATTGTAAGTAATATTAGAGAATGAAATTCAACAAATGAGACTAAACGATAGATCAGCACAAGGCACAAGGCGTTCCATGAATAAACAATTCTGTTGCTCAGAAAGTTTCTTCTAGACAGTTTGGCGGTTTTTTCTTTTTCGAGTTTGTTTGAGTGTCTACGAAGATAGTTTTGGTTTTGTACAAAGATTTCTCTGATATCACAATTATAGTTGTTGCTGGGTATTTTGTATGTTTCGATTAAGTCTCCTCTATGTCGTTTCTCCTTTAAAGTTTTAGTATTGTCAATCCCTCTGTGTATGAAAGGTCTCGTAATTCTGGTGTTTCTTCTTTGTATCTTCTATAGAATTTCTATGATCTTTGACAAAGTAAGGATTCCACAATGAGAAAGCGTATTCAACTAATTTTTATACAGTTTGCCTATCATATCTATCGAGTGATCTTTAAATGTTTGTTTAATGGGGTATACAAAAGAAATGGCTTTTCTGGCAATCTTTAATATGTGGTTCTTCCATTTCAGGTCTAAAGTTATTCTGATTCCTAAGTCATTTTGATTTGTCACACATTGTAATATCGCATTGTTCGTATTCTTCGTTAGGATCGATTCTTAAGACTGTACATTTGAACTCATTCAACTTCATTTCCCAATGTGTAGGCCATTTTTCAATAGTTTTTAGGTCAGCCCTTAGCTGCCCTGCATGTAGGTACTAGCAGATTTGTATAAAGCTTTCCATCGTCTACGAAGTTTTTCATTTTAGATTCAATGAGACTAATGAGATCAAACAAATATGATGGACAATTCCGCTACTAACAAGATGGTGATTTGACAGCACACCATTTACTCTTAACTTGATAAAATCTCTCATGTAGTAGGTCCTCTATTACTACAATGAGTTGACCTCTCACTCCAAAGTGGATTAGAAGAAAAATAATGTAGGACTTAGTTGAATGCCTTCTCATAATCGACATAGATCATATCTGTTAGGTTGAGAATTATCATGGTTATCGTAGGTATTTCATCTGGGCCTGAACGTTCAAATAAAGCAGAAAAATTTGAATTTTTTTAAAAATATTCAACAAAAGAGTGAGAAAAAAAGAAAATTCATTGACCCAATGAAGATTATGCAATACAGGGTGTCCCAGCGGAGAGTGACCAATTTTAAATGTTTATAACTTTTAAAGCAGCTATGCTAGGTACCTGCGGTTTATGCAATTCGATTTCTCTGGACGCAAAGTCTAAAAAAAACTTTGCGTCCAAAGAAATGGAAATTGGTTACCCGTGATATTTGGATGAAATTTAAATATGTTATTGGGGATGCCGTAAGCAACATTTTTTACCCTGGGCACAATCCTGTATATATGACAGGTGAGGCGTGATTAGCTGTCAAATATTGGAATCTTATATCCAAAAGCCGAATAACTATGGCAGATTCTGATGAAGAAAAAATCTATTTCTACTAAGTCGACCAAGTTAAGTCGAAAAATGTCAACCATTTTGACGCCTGTCAAACCCCTGCCAAACGGCAGAACTCATCTTTTCCAGTTTTCAATATTTTATGATGTCATTTGAATTTTTACCTTATATGTAAATTCTGAATTCAAAATTTGAAAAAAATGACATCATTGTGGATTTCATTTGTAAGTGTCAAAATGTTTGAGTACTTTAATGATTTCATTATAGTACTAAGTATTATAATGACTAATGAAATAAAATCCTTTATACTGAAGCTACATACTTTAAAATGAAAATTGACATCTCTGTCAAAATCTGAAATCTGCATATAATGTTTTTTCATGCGTTATCATAAATAAGCCTAACTTAAATTGAAAAACAACTAGATTTTATTTTTTTTTGAATTAAAGCTATTGACAGATTCTGACAGCTGTCAAAATGTGTCGTGCATGAACTTTGTTCAATGTTTTATCACCAATAAACCACCTTAAAACGAGAAAGAACCAGATTAGAGTATTTTTTTCTACTAAAACAAATGACAGGTTTTGACAGTTCTGTCATTTTTTTTTTCAATTTTTGAATTCAGAAATTAAATACAAGTTAAAAATGTCAAATGACATCATGAAATATTGAAAACTGGAAAAGATGAGTGCTGCCGTTTGGCAGGGTTCTGACAGGTGTCAAAATAATTGACATTTTTCGTTGGTTGACTTACTAGAAATAGATTTTTTGTTCATCAAAATCTGTCATAGTTACTCTGCTTTTGGATATAAGATTCCAATATTTGACAGCTAACCACGCCTCACCTGTCATATATACAGGGTTGTGCCCATGGTAAAAAATGTTGCTTACAGCATCCCCAATAACATATTTAAATTTCATCCAAATATCACAGGTAACCAATTTCCATTTAAATATTGCGGGGTCCTTTTTTTGAAACTTATACAGGGCGAGTGAAAAAAAAATCCGTTTTTCATCTTCGAAATTCTTCAGTATTTCTAATGGAACACCCTGTATGTCACAACGTCAAAAAAAAAAAAGATTCATATTCAAGGTATCCATGTACCAATAGACATCGTCTCTAAAACTTAAAGTGTTAGCCGTGAAAAATCAAAATCGTAATCTTGGTTTTTCTGGAAATGCATACAACTTCATGTTGCAGGTACTTGATATCACTATGGCAAAAAAATTTGTAACTGCAGTTAGATATCAATTAAGTTAAAATACATTTTCCAGGAAAATTTAAGGAGTTCCATGGAACTCTTTAAATAGAGATACCCTAACAGTAATAGTTTGGTATGCAATCTTTATTGAGAAAAAATACAGACCATTTTCATTAATGAGCCAACGATAATAGAAACTGTATACACTGATATGTTCTTTTTCCCACAGTTAAGACATCTTGGATGATATCTATTTTCAGCAGGATGGTGCCCCCACCTTATTATTCTTTAATAGCAAGGGAATTACTAGATATGACATTTGGGGAAAGACGGATAAGAAGAGCTGGTTCTATAGAATCGACACCTCACTCTCCTGACTTGAGAGTTTTTGCGTGCTGTGTCATGTCTATCTGAGTACAAGGTACCAGACAGAGCAGCCATTTGTTATGTTATTCAATTATCTATTAGTTAAAAAGTTTTTTTAATTTTAAAGTTTTTTTAAAATTAATTAAAAGTTCCTTCTTTGTAGTTTCTGGCACTTTTCTTTGCTTAACTTTTTGGAGTGCCCTCTCAGTACCAGAAAGTTGCTGATTTTAAAGGTATTATCGATTTTGTTGCATGAACTGATCCACTTGTATGTTTCTATCAGAAATCTCCCCTTTGCCTTCTTTCTCTGAGTGTTGTATTCCTCAGTTTCTCTAGTCTTTCCAGGTTCGGTTTAGCTTTTCGTGCCCTGCCCTATGTGTTTTGTGACTTTTCTCTGTATCTGTAGGCAACTCGATGTTTTTGATGCAATACGGATTCCAGAATGAGTGTGCAAATTCCAATTTCGGCCTAATATACGGTTTATATAGTTCAATGTCTTCTGATTGGTCCTGGAGTGCCTTTTTTATTAGAAATATTAGACTGAGACTATTTGTCTTCTTTGTAATATTTGATATATGTAATATTTGTAACATTTGATATATATATATATATATATATACGTCCCATTTTAAATTGTATGTTACTGTTATTCCAAGGTCTCTCTGGTGTTATCTGCTGTTGGTTAAGCATGTATATGTGTTTTGGATTGTTAGCTCCTATGTTTAAAATGGTACATTTGTTGTGGTTCAGAGGGAACTGCCATTTCTTAGATCAACTATCTATCTTTACCAAGCTCCTTGTAATGAGGTGGTCAGCAGTCAAAAGGGGTTGCTAAAAACTTTTCCGTCATCTGCAAAGAAAAGTGCATAGCTAGAAATTGCTTCACTGGTAAACATTGTGAACAGCAGAAGTCCCAGTACTGAGCCCTGAAGAACACTACTCTCCACTGCATAACTTTCCGAGAGCTTCCTATTTATTCTGACCTGGAACTGTCTTCCAATTAAAAAGTCCCTGATCCATTTCAAAAGATCTCCCCTGACACCTCGCTGCCAACCTTGTGCAGTAGCTTTTTATGAAAAACTTTGTCAAAAGCTTTTTCATAGTCTAGGTATTCAAAATCTACTGGTTGGTTGTTGTCTTGTGCTCTTGTCCATTTATCTACTCTTGTCAAAATATTTGTAGTGACTGATATCAGTGATATCTCTGGTAGAAATCTGTGCTATTTATAGGGTATCATTTTGGTTATTGGCAGTCATAAAGTCTGTTAGTTCTTTTGTGATAACTTTTTCCTTTGTATTTTGCAAATACAGCTGGTTAGACTAACATGTCGGTGGTAGTTATGGGATCATGCCTACAGTAAAAGACCTTCAGAATTAAGGCTTCAATAAGCTAAAATTCAGTACAGATTATTCTGACAACATGAGATACAACATAACAGATTATTAAATAGGAAACACAGTAAATAAGGTAATGAGATACACATTAACATTCTTCCTCGCTCAGTTTTTGACATAATCTTGAAGATATGAAGGTGGCTTATGTTTTCTTTTCACTATAACATAACCGGATTCATCTGTAAGTTTTACTGTAGATAAAGCTGGAAAATTTTCATTGTCAGATTGTTCAGAATTTTGGGGAAGAGAACGATTAGAATAATTTATAGGAAACGAAGATGATAAACGTTCTGAACTGACCGATGTAAAGTTTTCTTCAGGAATGGGTAAGTCATTAAAATCTTGTTCTGACAGTTTTATAAAATTTTGATGTTGTTCTGGTAGTATCACATCATTTTGATCATAGAGATTTTGATCTTGATCTGTCAGAGCTAGCAGTGTTACATCTCCCCTTGGTGCTAAATGACGAGTTGATACAGTTATTTCTGTTCCATTTGATAGACGTACATGAGCATAATCTGAATTTGCTTCCAGAAGATCAACTTCTTCTACTAGTGGATCATATTTGCTATGTTTAACATGTTTTTTGAGAAAAACTGGTCCTGGGGTGCTCAATCACGTAGGTATTGAGGTTCCATTACTCGACCTTCTAGGATGGTTGAACATGCGTTCATGAGGTGTAGAATTAGTTGCATGTAGAGAATCTAATAATACATCTTTCCATTGTTTTACGTCGAGGTTTCTATATTTGATTCCAAATTGAATAGTCTTTCAAATTGTTCCATTAAATCTTTCACATTATCCATTTCCGTCTGGATTGTACCCAGTTCTACGAAAGTAACTAGCTTCTTGTCATTCACAAGCAATGATTCTATGTGATTTCTTGGTCTTGTTGGAAAAGTGACGAGTTGTTTCAAATTGGTTTCCTTATAGCCGTCCAAAAAGTCTCTTGTTTCTCTGCCTTCCTTTGTAAGAATTAGATTTTTTCAAGCTACTTCTGGATAATTGAAATCACCAAAGATTATAGGATTTTTGAATTTTTGGCTCACTCTCTTTATCACTTCTATCAGGTCCATATTCTCCTGTATGCCTACTATTCTACGTCCAAAAACAGTCCAGCTTTGCCTATTTTACATCTACCCATATTGATTCAATTCTGGATGCGTTGTTTCGCACATACGATTGATTCAGTATGTTGCATACATTTCTCTTTTATCCTGTTATTCCTTTACATATATGATACTTCCGCCCCCATCTGGGTTTGTCTAAAACACTGAAAGGTATTGTAACTTGTAAGACTTAGCAATTGATAGTTTGTTTCGCTAGCCCACAATTCTGTAACAAATATCAAAGTAGGCCTGCTTTACTCTTGTTTAAAATTCATCTAGTTTTGAGAACAGTAATCCTGCGTTGGTATATAATACAGTAATTTCCATCAGACATGAATGGACCTGCCCAGTGATAGGGGCAAAATTGAGTTCATTTTTTGATACTGCTACGATTCTTAGTATTTGGTTAACATATTTGATCTTAATGTTTTTCTCACTTGGTACCTTTCGAGTTTGGAGTTTGCCCAATATTTCCTTCAAGTATTTTCTCTGCGTTTCAGTTTGCTCGCTTTTTATGTAGATTACACTGTGTGAAATTTTCTGCACTTTAGAGATTGTAGTGCTTATTCCTGCGTTGGTAGACCTATCTTTACTGGTCTTTTTTTAGTTTCATCTTCCCTGCCCAGTCTTATGATCTTGGCTTCTTCTGGGAGTCTCAACACCATCCTTGTAAATGACTTGATTATTGTTTCTCTATCTTCTCTGGCTTTAACCTGCTGGTGTTCCCGCTGATATTCTCGTTCTTACATCTCGATAAGAGTAAGCTCAACTCCTACATGGTCATCTGGTTTTTTTAAAGCCTCCACTTTCGTTTCCAGTTTTTTTAGAGCATCTCCATATAACATCCCTGTCAGTTTTTTATCTACTTTTATCTCTGAAATATCTTTTTTCGTTGTTTCATTCTCCTTTCTCCTTCTATCCATTGATGCCTAAGAGCGCCGACGTCATTTTTAAGGGCATCCACACTTTTTGTGAATTTACCACCTTGTTCTTTTATTCTTTTAAGATCCTCTTGGTTTTTTGGAATCTTTTCCTTCATCAACATGATACTCTCTTTTCAACTTTGGTACAAAAGAACATGGTAGTTCTAAGGTGCTTGGGATGACTCCTATTTCTTGTGCCATCAATCCAGTAAACTCGCTGCAGATCACCTCTTTGCAGAAGTAGCGAAGATATCCGAACCGTTCACTTTGAATAGTATTGCAGCATAACTCCCAAACAGTCCTCAATGGATACTAGAAACCGACGAAATAACTCTCTGTATATAATGCTCCATTCTGTTCCTTAGGGCTAGATATTTTAACATATATTAATTGGTAGGTTTAGTGCACAAATGATTTTGACCATTTTTTTTATTTCACTGTCCAGTCTCTTTTTAAACAGGTTGATTGAAGGTGCATTTACAGTGGACCAACTGAATCGATTTTAATTATATAAATTACTTCATTGGACACAAAGGCCTAGTACAGCTCTCCTTACAGAGTATCTTGTTACGTCCCCTCAGATGCTAGGTATCAGTGGAGTCAAACACACTTGTGGTATCTACTTATTATTTTGAATGTCTACAAGATTCTCATACGTTCGTCTCTCATATCATAAATTCAGCCGTTATTGGTATAGAAGGTCACAAAGAGCTAGACATTTTTTTGTTTCTATCGGTTGGACTTTTTCAAGTGCTTCAATGTCCTTGACATTATAAGAACTCCATATGCTGTGGGCATACTCCAGCCTGGGTTTTATGTAAGCTGTGTAGAGCTTTAGAAACATTTGGGGCTTTGGGATCTTTAAATGCCTTGGAAATCAGGTACTTGATGGAGTTTGACTTCCTTATGATGCGGTTTTCTCACTTCATGTTTCCAATAACGACAATTCCTGAATAATTTTGTTCAGCAACACAGATTACCTGGGTAAAACCAATGAAATATTGTATCCTGAGATTGTTTTTGCCTGGTGGAGAATTGAACACTTGAAGTCATTCAATGGCATTTGTGAGGTAGTTGTCCACGGTTTGATGGCATCTATGTCCCCCATTTTATGTTACAAAATAACTATAATAACAGGTATCATTCCCAAATGATATGCAAGGAAGAGTAGAGGGTAAAGGACTGATTCTTAGGGAAACCATTAAAAACTTCACAGGAATTTGATTTCATGGAGCTTATTCTGACACAGAACTGTCGATCCTGCAGAAAATCTTGAATAAGGTCGAGTAGGAGTCCTCTTATACTATAGTTATGGAGCTTATGAAGAAGCTAAAGAAGATTGTTCATTATGGCTAAGACAAGATGTGACAAAACTGCAGCACACTTGTTAAGGAAAATGGCAGAGATTTCGTCTTCTCCTGGACCAGAATCCAATTTCTCAGGTGTAAAAGTTTCAATTTCAAGTGAATTAACAGAGATTGTGTCAAAATCGAAGTTGGCCATATGGCTTAAATCTTCGCTTGTAGAAACACTCTGAAAGTCTTTGGCAAACAATTGGCAACTTCTTTCTCATCATTAGGCGCAGTTAGTGGTTACATCCCTAAGTAAGAAATGTGCAAGTCTTGAACTAAGAGATCGGCTTATGTAGGAATAAAATTGCCTATCAGAAGGGGCTACATATTTCCTTCTAGACTGTTTAATCTTGGCTTCAAGGAAATTATTTTGGTTCCTGTAGTTCAAGTTGTCAGTCTCAGAGATTCTTTTCAATTTCTTGTACCGCAAATTTCTCTTTTTTTCAATGTGTTCAAAAATTACTTATGGTAAACTGTTTTTGCCTTCCAGAAACTCAATAATATTAACTTCAAAAAAAAATTTTACCTGTGCAAGTCTCGCTTCCTCTTGCTTCCTATTTTTCCTCTCCTGATTGAGTTGAGATTCCAAATTTGTCCGCAACCTCCGCTCCTCGGCCACCCGCCTTTCTAAACTACCAATAGACTGTTTATCGCTTTGCTTAGACGCCGCAAAGCTTTGCAGCCGCTCTTGCAAATCTTCAATTTGTCTTTGGAGCAACGACTGTTCGGATTTAGAGCTTCTTTCACTTGTAGTTAGAGAAGCCACCTAAAAATCCAATTAGAATATGTATTTGAAAATTTATGTTGCTAAAGTAGTATAAACCTGTATCCGTAATTCTTGTTCGCTGGCCCTGCTCTGTTGCAAATCGCTTCTGAGCCTTTTCGATTCGGACTCTAGTTTTTGTAGGTACTCGTGAGCCTCGCGCTCTTTGTCTTGTTCTCTCCTGTCGCGTTTTTTGGCCTGTTTCGGTTCGTGTTCTGTGGGTTCTTCGTGAATATCCACCACTGAACCGTTACTGTGTGAATGATTTATCTAAATAAAAGAAAATAGGTATTTGATGATTTTTTTTTGGGCTGTTTTTGTATTGTTTTACCTTATTGTGTCGTTCTATATGTCGATTGTCATGGTGGTCACCAGCGGCGTCGCCTCTGCTTTTTTCCGCTGACGACCTTTTATTGTGAGATCTGTGGCTTACGCCGTTTGGTATTGTACCATTTGGTATGTGACCATTTTTTTCCTAAAACAATATTCACCAATCTTGACAAAGAAAATTTGAGCTAAAGGCACTTTATAGTGTTATACACGCTACTAAAAAAAAATCATATATGACTTGTCTTATTATTCAAATAATACCTTATGACTATGGTTGTTAACCTTATGATTATTTTGTACATGTGGTGTTACTGTAGCTGCTACAACATTTGTAGTAGCATTCTGTTGCACCTGCGGCTGTTCCACTGGGGGATCAGGTGGCGCTTCAGATGGCAAAGCTTGCTGCATCAGCTGCATGTAAAACAAATTCTCTTTGGCTACGTGCTGTTGCTTTCGCTGTCGCATTCTACAAGAATCAATAATAATGAATTTAGCAAATCAATTTTTTTTTTGTGTGTGTCAATACCTGTAGCCAACATAGGATTTGAAACCAAATCCCAAAGTGACAACTGGATAACCTATACAGTGTGCCGCAAACGGCCTGCACAAATCCAGATGTCCAGGAAGATGTTTGACATCTCGCAGTCTGACTGCCACTTCTAAATAGACAAATAGAATCCAGAGCACCACAGTTGGGGCACAAATCCCTATTTGAAAAAAGGCAAAATTAAATCTTACAACAAATATATAGTTGATTTTGGTTACCTTTGTCTGTATGCCAGACATACTGGACCCATACGTAAGTGCTGGCGGCGAAAAACAACCAGTTGACCGGTATGAAAAAGTAGCACAGCATGTCCGAGGTGAGCGCGACCAGGACGAAGAAAACGGAAAAAGCGAGGCCCTGGTACTTAAACGAGTCGTAGACCGAACGGATCAACAGGTAGAAGGGCCATAGGTACTCGAAGCGGAATTCCAAAATGAAGTCGGCGACTAGGACCAGGATCCACAGGATCAGAAACTTCAAATAAAGGAGAGTGCTAGAGGAAAAAAAAAGAATTATCTAATTGGGTGAAATGTTTGAAATTGTTTCATAATTTTCAATAGGTACGTAGGTATTTTATAGACAATTCAACATAGGTAGTATCAAAGGCATTTTTTGATTCTCTCTTGGAAAAGTTCAATTCATAAGTTTTTTTGGATAGAAGTCATTTTTACATTGAGCCATAAATCACCCTGTATTTGAGAGAATGTTTTTTTTATAGGAAATTCAGGTTTCCAGTTTCTGCAAGACAAAGGAATGTTCTATCAAATCCAGAAATATAATCTTCATACAGGGTGTTTCTGAAAAGTTAGAGGCCTTTGAAATTGAAGATTTTTGTGTATTGTTGTATCAAAAAAACCAATAAAAAAAAGAGAAATACAGCGGGAGAGTTCAAAATTTTTGCATCTTTATTTAAAGAAGAAAAAATATTAAGTTTTTAGACATGCAGAGGGCATTACAATACCTCTGCATGTAAAGTACCAAGCTACCAAGAAAAGTAGAGGTTCCAAATTAGAACCTTGGGAAATACCTGATGTAATTTTATAAACCACAGACTTACATCCTTTTATTTCCACATACTGGTTCCTTTTAAAGAGGTAGGACTTAATAATATTAATAAAATAAAGAAGCATTTGACAAGGTGTGCCATGATGTTCTTATAAGGAAACTCAAGCAATTCTCATTTAGTGATATTTGGTCTCTTACATTGGCAATAGGCCTCAAACTGTCAAAGATGAAGCTAACTCTTAGAGCTATGTGGCCTTGTCTCTATTGTTTATTAATGATATATCTAATTATGTGGGTAGTTCAGAAATCTTAGCTTACTATATGCAGATGATCTGAAAATCTTCAAAATTATTGAAAACGAAAATGATACATTACTTCTACAAAGGGATGTAGATGTGATGAAATCCTGACTTTATGTCAAGATAATAGGCTAAATATTGGTAAAGGTAAATATATTAGCTTCTCTCGTAAACATTTTAAATGACTATAAAATTTGTGAATTGAGCTCTGAAATTCTAGATTTAAGTATATTATTCTTAAAAAATCTCTTTTGCACTTCATGCTGATGATGAGGAAGCTGGGATTTGTGATGGGAACCTGTAATACCTTTGAAAATTCAAACATTTTCTACCTTTTATATATACAGTGAATATGCCACAGTGATCTGGAATCCTGTTACTTATGTCCATACAAACTCAAGTGAAGAAGTTCAGAAAAAGTTTTTCTCTTTCTTAAAAAACATGGTTTTATCCAAGCTTTCCACACCTTATATCATATCAGACAAAATTAGGGGAAGTTGATGGAGTACAATTAAAAGTATGTATTTTTAGAGAGTTTTGTGATATCAATTTCATCTATAATATGTATTCTAAATAACAATATAGATGTACCTGAGTTGTTATCATATACAGGGTGTCCTAAATAACTTGAGGTACATCGAACCCATTGAAAATACAGGGTCAACCAGATAGGAATAAAAATGCGCAATCAAGTGCCTACAAATAATCTGTGATCAACTTCTTTGACATTTTATATCGCACACTCTGTATAAACTTCATTGTACCTACTTGATACATGATGTGAGGTTAAGGCAGAGAAACATTACTTTTAAAGTATCTACTCCTTTAAGGGCGGGTATTATAAAACTGCTTTGACAGTTAACTTAAAGTTAACTTTTTGAATTACATGTAATTCCAGAAGTTAACTTTAAGTTAACTCTCAAAGTAGTTTTATAATACCCGCCCTAAATAAATGTCTAGAGAGTGTTAATCAATCAGATAATAATAATATTGACATTTGCCTTAGTACAAAGACTTAACTTTATAGGGAATAAGGGAAATTATTATAAATATACTGCTTAGTCCTCGGCTCAGCCCTTGTTTGTAATGTGCTACTAACTGTAGGTTTACTAAACTGTACTAAAATCTGGTACTTGTGCAGTATAAATAAAGTTCCGTTATTATTAGGATATATTATGGAATAACCGAATTGATAGGTTTGTAGAGAATTTAATTGGCTTCAATTACAGCTTAATTACACTGAAATCGAATGAAAATTAACGGAGCTGTGAGGCAAAAGCTGTCTTAGTGTCATTTGAAAATTTTCAATATTTGATAAATTCAATTTAGAAGCTTCTTAGGTGCAAAACTATCGAAATTGAAATAAAATCCTAATTAACAGGTTTGTAGAGAATATAATTGGCTTCAATTAGAGCTAAATTACACTGAAATCAGATAAAAATTAACGGAGATGTGAGGCAAACACTGTCTCATTGTCATTTTTGGAAAATTCTCAATGTTCGATAAATCCAATTTTAAAGCTTCCTAGCTGCAAAATTGTTGAAACTAAATTAAAATTTTAATTAATGGGCTTGTGGAGAATTTAATTTGCTTCAATTAGAGCCTTATTACACTGAAATCAGATAAATATTAGTTGAGTTGTGAGGCAAAAACTGTCTCAGTGTCATTTTTGGAAAATTTTAAATGTTTGATAAATTCAATTTTGAAGCTTCTCAGGTGCTGTTGTAACAAATATACAATTTTTCCTAGCTAAGTAAACACAAAAACCGTACAAAAACACAATCCCCCGCAAAAATTCACAAACCCAATAGAAGTTTTCAAAAACCTGAGTTTTTGCCAACCCTGATTTCAATGTATTTCAAAATTACTTTTAAAATTCGTAGTTGATTTTCATACATTTCTGAGAAGACATAGGTACTTGATAGACCTGAGCTCTAATAAGAGGCATATTATTATTATTCATCTAGTATCATTAGTCAATATCTTCAAAACTATTCATTATTGGACTTAGCGCAATGGTAACTTTTAATCAGCAAGACTTGCTCTAAACGCAATGAAAAATTCAGGAAATTTCCACATAAGTAGGTCACTTTTTCATAAGGTTTGAACGAGGTCCTTTGAGGGGTACAGGAGTTGAGCCTGGAATATTCCAAACCTGACACTAAATAAAGAAAAGAGAAATATAGAGGGTAGACATTTAGGAAAAATTAATAATTTTTGATTCTATTCCAGGCTCTTGGATGTTCCTCATTCTTTTATGAAAAGAAATTTAAGTGTAACAAAATTCAAGAGCCTGGAACGAGGGGTTTTTCACCTTGTTAATCGATGTATAAATCACTGGTTAATATATGTCAATACCAGGTAAATACTATGTCAATACTTGTAGATATCAATGCTCAACTGGATTCAGACTGACATGACGGGTCGAGTCCAGAAGGTCAGGGTTAACAATTTTGTATCTCGTGAAATACCAGTGACCTCTGGAGTTCCACAAGGTTCACATCTGGCTCCACTAATTTTCAATATCTTTATACATGATGCGGCATCTTGTTTTGTTTCTTGCAGCATCCTTTTATTTGCAGATGATCTAAAGGCATTTAGAGTTATTTTCAGTCCTGCTGACTGTCTGGACCTTCAGCGCGACCTAAATGGATTTGTGGAATGGTGTGATTCCAATGGAATGGAGCTAAATGCGTCCAAGTGTAAACTCATGATTTTTTCACGAAAACGAGTAAAAACTAACTTTGATTATCTCATTAAGGATGACGTTCTTACAACAAATGAAACTATAAAGGACCTTGGTATCATGCTTAACCCTGAACTCTCTTATGTTGATCACATTACTGTCATAGCGAACAAAGCTTTTAGGATGCTCGGGTTCATAAAGAGGAACACTCATGATTTTGCCTCCATCCGTACGCTTAAAATTCTTTTTTGCAGTCTTGT
The DNA here is from genome assembly GCA_917834065.1 of Ceutorhynchus assimilis. Taxonomy (NCBI): domain Eukaryota; kingdom Metazoa; phylum Arthropoda; class Insecta; order Coleoptera; family Curculionidae; genus Ceutorhynchus; species Ceutorhynchus assimilis. The sequence goes on from OU892285.1 coordinate 34,017,293, forward strand.
TAGGTCTCATCTAGAATACGCGTCCTCTGTGTGGACTCCATACTATAAAATACATTCTTCAAGAATTGAGAAGATTCAGAGAAAGTTTCTTCGCCATATTAACTACAAATTTTTCAATAATAAGAGCACATATCCTGTACTTTATCGAGAGTTGAATCTCCTTCCATCGGAGACTCGCAGGGATCTCCATGATCTTCATTGTCTTTTTAGAGTGTTCAATTCAATGATTGATTGTCCGCAACTCACTGGTAAGATTACTCTAAATGTTCCTCGGGTTAATACTCGAAATCATTCTTTAATGTACCATTTTGTTGTACTAACTATAGTAAAAACTCTTTTTTCCCTAGAGCCATGTCTTCTGGCCAACAGATTTCCTGAGCTTGATTTCACTTGCACAGAGAACCATTTCCTCAGGTTATTCCAGTCCTGTATCCATAAGTGATTATTGCTTGGGCCTAAATTGTAATTGTAATTAAATTATATTATATATTTTTATATTTTAAATATTTTCATAACTTGTAACATAGTTTTAAGCTACCAACCTTAGGCTTAGGTTTAGGCTAAGTATTAGTGTATAATATTTCACTGTGAATTTTTGTAAAGAAAAAATGGACATTTTGTCCGTCAATAAAAAAAAAAAATATATATCTAGGCAATATAATATGTCAATATCATTGGTTGATACCCATTAATAACATGTAAATACCTGTAGATATGTCAATAACTAGAATTCTAGCAAGACAAATATTTGATTTTAGTCTGTCAATAGCATGGCAATACCTGGTAATATGTGATAATACTAGGAAAATACCTGGCAATATGTGGAAATATTTTGTTAATACTTACATGGAAATAGTTGGCAATAACTTGTTATTAGGTACATAGAAATATCTGTTAATACATGGAAATATCTTAGTTAGTACTGTTAATCAATGTACAAATTTTGTTAGGTGAAAAACCCCTCTCATGAATGTATGATATATGTACACCTACTGCACGAGTGAAACACCCCTCGACTTTTGAATGTTTCTCATGCTTTTGTGTAAAGAAATTCAAGTGTAACTGAATTCAAGAGCCTGAAACAATACACAAATTGACATTATGAAGAAAAAAGGATCACAAAGTCGAAATTAATTCAAAATTTTTGCTTTTATTCCAGGCTCTTGAATTTCCCTTATTCTTTTATAAAAATGAAGAGACATATTCCTTATTTTTGGTAGAGAGAACTTGAGAGAAGTTGTGGGTTAAGAACAAAGTGGAATAAAACTTCCTTATATACAAATTTGCCGATGTTTCGACCAAAAATGCCTTGATAAGGACCTGAATAGAAGGTCGAAAGGTCGGCGGATTTGCAGATCAGGAAGTTTTATTCTACTTCATCTAAAACCCACAACTTCTCTCTATTAAAATTAATACTTTGGAGCACATTATATTTTCACTATGTTTCTTATTTTTTCATAAGTAGAAACTTGAGACAAACAGAAATTTAAGAGCCTAGAATAAGTAATTAAAAATTAACACTAGAGATAAGAATAATGTAAATAGCATTAAAGCCTTAGTGAAATCAACAACAAATGTAAAGGGTTTTGATTTTGTGTTGGAAAGAATATCACAAGTTGGTTGTTTCTTTAACAGCTTTTATTCAGTTGATTGGGAAATGTTACCATTACAGCGTAAGAGTGCTTCGCACTAACGCTATGATAAACACGCAGATCCTTCATATCAATGTACTTTCTCTGAGAAGGAAAGTTGATGAGGTAGAAGCTTTTATTGCAGACAGGAACATTGACATAATTTGTCTGACGGAGCACTGGATAACAAAAGAAGAAATGCAGGTTGTTCAAATACAGAGCTAATCCCTCAGAGCCTCAAGATGTGAGTCAGTTGGAGGTGGGACTGCCCTATTCACCAAAGATTTTTTAGTCGCAAATGACGTGAATATAAGTTTCAATATTGAAAAATGTATAGAATCATGTTGTGAATATGTGAAAAACTTAAATGTTTTTATTTTAAATGTTTATAGGTCTCCCTCGGGATGTCTTGACACCTTCACAAAGGAGCTTGAGGGCTTACTTATGAAGCTGGGATCATGTAAACAAATAGTAATATCAGGGGACTTCAATGTTCATTTCAATACTTCTGAGGCTGCCTGTGTTCAACTTTGCGACTTTCTCGGTGGTTTTGGTCTAGTGCAAACAATCTATGAGCTTACTCAAGGACCTTCCTGTCTGGATAATTTGTTTGTCAGTTTGGGAGTCGAGGTATGTGATTCTGTGGTATTTGACTTGGGTTGACAGGGTTCAGATCCTGGAGCTCTTGATGGAAGAGCCCCCAAAAGTTGTAGAGAAAAAAAAGTATGCAGGCTCATAACACAGCGAGGTCTGTTTGCATTCCATGGTATCTTGGATGCTGAGTCTTGGAATCTTGTCACTGTAGAGGAGAGGGTATGAATACGAACCAAAAATTTAATAAAGTCATGAATATTTTCGAGCAAGCCTGCCTGCACTCATTTCCTAAAAGGTCCTATAGGGTCAGATCAGACCAAGGAAATAACATTTCCTGGTTCAGTGAGGAGCTGAAGGCAATACGTGAACGACTAATGTTTTTGTGAGATCTAAGTAGACAATACGGGCATGTGAGTAATACTCAACATTATAAAAACTATAAAGCTATTTATAAAAATACTATCAAACTAGCCAAGGTGCAGTCTAATGACTATCTTATTAATAGGTACTTCTAACATTCCAACTAGGACCATCTGGAAGATTATAAATGCACACACCAACTTGTCATCAATGATTTCAATGACTTTTTCTCAAACATTGCTGAGAATGTAGTTGGAGGTATTCCAAATGTGGGTAACCCACCAGATGCATATTTGTCTTCCCTTGTTCCATCTCTGGTTTTTTTTGGCTTTTCACAAATTACATATCACGAAGTGCGGGAGGTGATTGATAGCCTCAAAATGAAAAATAGCAGGGATATTTTTGGTCTTCATATGAAAATGATAAAAACTGTCAAAAACGTTATTTTGATACCTTTAACAAAGCTTATAAATTTGGGTTTGAGAGAGAATGTGTTCCCGGATGTTCTGAAAAAAGCCACAGTGATTCCCATTTTAAAAAAAGGGGATACCAACTTGTGTGAAAACTACAGACTGATATCCCTGTTGCCAATTATTTCTAAAATATTCGAGAAATTTATAGCTTTGCAACTGGCAAAGTTTTTCGAAGCAAGTGGTCTTTTCTCACTGTGTCAGCTAGGTTTCCGTCAAGGTAAAAATACGGTGATGGGTATTTTTGACCTCATCTCAAGCATCATGGAAGCTTTTCAGGATAGGCAATATAGCATGGTCTTGTTTTGTGATCTTAGTAAGGCCTTTGACTGTGTCGACCATGGTATCCTCCTGCAGAAGCTTGAAGCATACAACTTTCAACCCAGCAGTATCAAGCTGATAAAATCTTATCTTAATAACAGGTGCCAACATGTGAGGTGTGATGGTGTGACATCAACAGAGAGGGTGGTGAACATTGGTGTTCCACAGGGTTCCATTTTGGGCCCCATTATCTTTCTTATTTACATCAATGACTTACCAGCAAATGGCGACAGTGAGCATTTCACCCTCTATGCTGACAACAACAATTTTTTTTGCTGGAGACACTCTGGACTCTGTGTAAGCTGGATCCATGGACGCACAGGCGAGGGTTGAAACATGGCTTGCGTCGAACAGGCTGTTGCTGAACAGAGAAAAAACCAAAAAAATGGTTTTCGCGATGAGAGATGTTGGTGACTGTGAGGATGGTCTGACAAAGTCAGTATTTTTGGGTGTCACACTAGACTCATAGCTACAGTGGAGACCTCATATCAACCAGGTCGCCAAAAAACTAACAGAGGGCATTTATTTTGTTAGGAACCTGTCAGCTTGTGTCTCTTTGCCTGTTCTGAGAGTGGCATATTTTGCAATCTTCCATTCCCATATATCCTATGCGATTCTGGCCTGGGGGCACTCTGCGGGGGTTCATAGATTGTTTGCTCTGCAGCAGAGAGTGGTGAGGGTGATGGCACGCCTTGGATATAGGGATGAGTGTAAGGGGGCATTTGTTTCTTTGGGAAGACTTACGGTTCTCTCCCTCTAATGTCTTTCATAGGAAGGTTAAGGAGGTTCTTTTACAGAACAGTTTTTATTCATTCTCTGGATTTCTAGATTTTGAATTTTAAATGAAATGTATATTGTTAATATGTGTTTTTAGCTTTTTTTTAAATTATTATGTAAGACAAATGTCTAGTTTATTGCCTCCTTGTAGTTTGTATCTATTTTGATTTTTGATGTGTGTAAACATTATTTGTACTGGCATGATTAATAAATGATGATGATGATTGATCCTCGAAAGTTTCAGGTATAGGGTGTGATTAAGACAGAATTGACTCAAATTAGGTCTTGATATTGCAGGGAATTTTTTTTTTGATTTGATAAATATATCTCTATCACAGGGAGTTTTTCCTGATACCTGGAAATATTCCACTGTAGTCCCAATTGAGAAGGTCCAAAAATCAATACTTTGATCATCGCATGAGACCATAAACATATTAACAGTTTATGAAAAGGATCAGCTGCTTCATTGGATGCAGGTCATATTAATTCAAAATAATTATGAATAACAGTATCTTAAAACAGGTTAAATCTTTCAAGTATATTTGGGTGTAATGTTGGATCCTGAACTTAATCTATCTTTGCAGTGTGACCACATAAAAAAAAAATACCAAAAAAGTAGGTTTTATGTACAGATTGAATCACAAAATCTCACTTTTCGCTAAGATCACAATCTATAAGTAAATGATTACTCCTCATTTCAAATATTGTAGTACATGACATCATTATCTTAATTTGACCCACAGAGATTTGCTACAAAATTGTTGCATGAGAATAATATAACTTTGTAACAGAAGAACATCAATAAAATCTATACTATATCGTACATTATTTAGCATTATGTCAGTAGCTCGGTCAGTAGATCTTTGTTGTACAGGGTGATTCATTAAGAATGGCACTCGGCCATATCTCAAAAACTATTCATAGTAGTCTTGTCAGAAAAAAATTATCCCATAAATATGGCCAAAAGAAAATGCTGGAAATATATTTCAGCTTTCTAAAATGACCGCAAGGGGGCGTAACCCAACTGTCAAAGTACAAAAATGGTTTTATTTTTGAAATTTCAAATGGAAACGTATCTTGAAAATGCTAGCAATAGATTTTTGATGAAATTTCACGCAATTTTGATTCATGACTTTTTACCATAACTTATCGGATAAGATAGTTATGAGCTGTCAAATATTGCAACTTAAGAACACGAATAACTTCAAAACTACTCAACGAATTGGGTCGATCTTAGGTTCGTTGGAAAGACAAGAGTCTATTCTTTAATTTTGTTGTAAAAAATTCCAACTTCAGTTAGTTAGACTGACTTTATTGGTGGATATTTGAAAACAATCGAATTTTTCTAATTTTTCTTGAAATTTTCAAATGGAACAGTATAAGATATGTTCAATCGATTTTTGAGGATGTTTTACACAGTTTTTCTTTATTATACCTTCCTACAAACGAATTCCAGAGAGTGTTAAATATAATTTTATCAAAAATAATCAATATTTATGAAAAAGCCCTCGTAAATAATGACTTCGTTTTTCTGACAGTTGATTGTCATCATTGATGAACGTCAAATAATGAAAATGCGTTAGGAAATTATAGTGCCAGAACGTTGGTTGTATTCTCCTCGCACGTGGCCCTACGTCTTCGAGTGAAAGAGGGGGTATGAATACTACCTGTAACCCTTAAACGATTATTCAACCTCCTGATGGATCTAGGGTCAGGGTGAGGTCTTTGGGGATAACACCCGGAATAAATATGTGCTGCGATTGCTGCATTTCCGTTACATTCATGCAGCTCAAGGATGTCCTGTGCTTCTCCATTTGGGAAATGGGTATTACAAATGCTTTTTTTTATAGTCACCTCACATGCACAGAGTTCACTTCTCACGTCGTCAAGAATAGCCGTCCAGCTATGAATTATACATGGCTGGTGTGCACTCATTGTGACGCCCAGGGTGATTTTGAACGCACCCTTGAAAGTTTAAAAATTTGTCAGCCTGACATATTCAACTAGTATCTGTTCAATTTACAAGGGCTTTTTAATAAATACTGATTATTTTTAAGAAAATTAATTTTAACACTGAAATTCGTTTGTAGAAAGGTATGATAAAGAAAAACCGTGTAAAACATCCTCAAAAATCGATTGAACATATCTTAAATATACCGTTCCATTTGAAAATTTCAAGAAAAATTGGAAACATTCAATGGTTTTCAAATATTGACCCATAACGTCAGTCCTACTAACCAGAATTTAAATTTTTCACAACAAAATTAAAAAACAGACTCTTGTCTTTCCAACAAACCTGAGATCGACCAGATTTGTTGAGTCGTTTTGAAGTTATCGGCTTTCTTGAGTTGCAATATTTGACAGCTCATAACTCTCTTATCCGATAAGTTCTGGTAAAAAGTCATGAATCAAAATTGTGTGAGTTTTCATCAAAAATGTATTGCTAGCATTTTCTAGATACGTTTCCATTTGAAATTTCAAAAATAAAACCATTTTTGTGTTGTGATTACAATATTAAGGTAACCTGTTTATATCACTATCCTTGAACCGAATGTCATTTAAGAAAAGAAGACATACTTGTCAATTAAGTCAGTTCTGTCAAGTCGAATTATTGTTGTTGACAAGCTAAATTGTTGTTCGAGAATTTATATTAATTTCCTGCGATAAAGTTGTTATATCCGAGTTAATTAACTGTGTTTCATTTTGTGTCTAATTAATCCTCAACCACTAGCACTTTCCAAGAGGTTATGGGCCCAGGAAGCGTGGAAAATAATTAAATAAATATGTGACCAAGAAAAACGTGAGACAAAAAAAAGTTTTTTTTTGGCAAGGTTTTACAATAAAAATAAAAAACCATGTCCAATAACGAATCGAGCTCCGGAGTAAACATGTCGATTGAAAAACTCAAAGGCCGGGACAATTATACGGACTGGAAATTCCAGATGAGTGCTTTGTTGAAATTGGATGGACTTTGGCACTGCAAATTTGGATCCTGCTGCAAAAGCACGCCATGAGGAGAAAGCATTGTCCAAGATAATCCTGTCCTTGGACAAATCTACATATCCACATGTTATGCAATCGAACACAGCTCTTGAAGCTTGGAAAGCACTCGAATTAGCTTTCGAGGACAAAGGGCTCCATCGCAGACTGCGATTGTTACGGAATTTGTGTTCAATTAAGCTTGAAAGCTTCAATAACATGGAAGATTATGTAAATGAAATCATGGCTTTGTCGCAACAGCTGATGTCAATTGGTAAGCCTCTAGACGATGAATTCCTAGGAGTTATTATGCTCCAAGGGCTTACAGACGACTACGAACCAATGGTGATGGCACTCGAGAACTCTGGTGTTGATATTACATCAGATTTTGTCAAAACAAAATTACTGCAGGATAAAAAATGGCAGAATGGCAAATCTGGTGGCGATTCGGCCTTAGCAGTGCATAAATTCAAAAAACCTCCATGGTGTTGGAATTGTCGTACAAAGGGTCATTACAAAAATCAGTGCCCAAAGAAAAAGGACGAAAATCCCAACGAAAACAGACATCATGAAGCTTCAAACAGAAATAAAGCTCCAAACAAAAATAAGTCTTTATTTGTTGCTGCTCTGGGTCTTGACATGAAAGGAGATGACTGGTATATTGACAGCGGAGCATCATCACACATGACTGGCAATGAGGAGCTGTTGACTAATTTATCCAGCGAAAATTCTGGACAAGAAATTATGGTAGCCAACAACTCCAAGCTGTGTGTAACAGGAACCGGTATTAGTTCAGTTAAACTAAGACAAAGTGGTGTTAAAATGATTTCTGACGTCAAACTTGTGCCAAATCTTTCAGTCAATTTACTGTCTGTGAATTCTATGGTTTCCAAAGGCTATTGTGTTTATTTTGATGCCAATAATTGCAAAATTATGGACCAAGATACTTGCCAGATTAAGGGAGAACCTTTGGCAACAGCAACAAATGTGGATGGCCTGTATAAATTGGATGTTCTCATAGAAAAGGCAAACATTGCAAAAATGTCAAGTTCGCAAATGCTTTGGCATAAACGATTGGGTCATCTGAACCACTATAGTATGGATCTTCTAAAAAATGGACTTGCAACTGGTATTTCATACAAAAATAATGAAAATGCTGAATATTGTGAGAGCTGTATTAAGGGAAAACAAGCAAGGAAGCCATTTCCTTACAACCCTAGCAAAAAATTAGCAAAAGGTAAGCTTGACCTAATACATTCAGACATTTTAGGACCATTAGAGGTTGAATCTTGGAGTGGATCCAAATATATATTGACACTGATTGATGACCATAGCAGAAAAATATTTTGTTATTTCCTGAAATCCAAAGATGAGGTGCCTGATATTTTCAAAGAGTTCTGCAAATTTGTAGAGAATCAGACTGAAAGAAAAATAAAAGTTTTAAGAACTGATAACGGGGGTGAGTACTGCAATGATCGTTTAAATAAATTCCTTAAAGACAAGGGAATAAAACATGAACTCACCGTACCATACAGCCCACAACAAAATGGTGTGGCTGAAAGGTATAACCGGTCCATTATGGAGAAAGTTCACTCTATGCTTGCAGACTCTGAATCCACCTAAACAAATGTGGGCAGAAGCAGCCAACACTGCTGCTTATCTCTTGAACCGTTCTCCAACCAAAAAGTTATCTGGTGCTACACCAGAGGAGAAATGGACGGGTTGTAAAGTGGATTTGAGCCATTTAAGAATATTTGGATGTAGAGCTTACGTGCATATTCCTGATGCTAAAAGACGTAAACTTGATGAAAAGAGCAAGGGGTATATTTTTGTAGGGTATTCAGAGACTACTGTTGGATATAGGCTACTGGACCCTAAGAATCACAGTCTAAAGATTGCTCGTGATGTAGTTTTCTTGGAAGATAATTTGGAATCCACTACAAAAAATGATGTCCAGTTGCAAGCCATTGTTCCACTTGTGGTAGAAAATGATTCTGATGTCTTAAACAATGCTGCTGCTTCCATCTCTTCTGAGACTTCTTCAGATTCTCAATCTCGTGTAGAGGAAGAAAGCGATGCTGAGGAAGAAAGCGATGCTGAGGAAGTTTGTGATGCCAGTAGTGTTGTGGACAAAGTCGAGAGTGCTTGTGATAGTGAAAGTGCTAAGGACAGAAGGTATCCTAAAAGAGACTCACGTAAGCCTGAAAAGTATAATGATTATTTATTAACTGATGATTTTGACAATGAACCAGATTTTGTTATGTTTGCTATATCTCACGATCTGGAACCAATTACTGTTTCTGAAGCATTATCAAGTGCCCGAAGACTTGAATGGAAATCAGCTATCAAAAATGAGCTAAATGCGTTCAAGGCAAATAATGCTTGGGAGTTGGTTGATAAACTCAACAATAAGAATATTGTTAAAAATAAATGGGTATTTAAAATTAAAAGGGACCAGAATGGGGATATAGCAACATACAAGGCAAGACTGGTTGCAAAGGGTTTTACTCAAAAATTTGGAGTAGACTATTCAGAAACGTACTCTCCAGTTATTCGTTTCAGTAATTTTAGACTTTTGTTGGCAATGACCGCTGAATTAAATCTTGAGACGGTACATTTAGATGTGGAGACTGCATTTCTGAATGGTGACATAGATGAGGTGATATATATGACTCAACCAGAAGGCTTTGAGGAACCAGGCTCAGAAAATAAAGTCTGTTTGCTCAAAAAAGCCATATATGGCCTCAAACAATCGTCAAAACTGTGGTATCAGAAAGCACATAAGGTACTATTGGGTTTGAATTTTAAGCAATCTGAAATTGAACCATGTATATTTTACAAAAATACTCAAAACTCAATGGTTATTGTGGCGCTTTATGTCGACGATTTCTTTGTTTTCCATAATAATACTGAAGAGGTTGAAAGCTTGAAAATTGAACTGGATAGGAATTTTCATATCAAGGACTTAGGGCCAATTTCATATTGCTTGGGGATGAAAGTTGAGAGAGATAGATCCAAGAATGAACTTAAATTGAGCCAAGAAAAATATATTGATAAAATCCTTCAGAGATTTCAAATGACTGATTGCAATATTGTTAGTACACCTTTAGAGCAAAAAGCTACACTTCCTTATGATGGAACATTTTATGATTGTCCTTATCAACAATTAATTGGGTCAATAATGTATCTGGCAGTGTGCTCAAGGCCTGATATTGCATTTACAGTTTCATACCTAAGTCAATTTAATATCAACCATTCCAAAGAACACTGGCTAGCAGCCAAGCGTGTGCTTAAGTATTTAAAAGGTACAAAAAGTATGGGAATATTATTCAAAAAATCGAATTCACCCATAACAGGCTTTGTTGATTCAGATTGGGCCAATGACATTCTTGATCGAAAATCGTTCTATGGATTTATCTTTACATTGGGTAATGGACCCATATCTTGGGAATGTCAAAAACAAAAAACATTGGCCTTAAGTTCAACTGAAGCAGAATACATTGGTATAACTGAGGCGACCAAAGAGTCCATGTATCTGAAATATTTGTGTTCTGAAATCTTTGATAAAAATAAAAGTTGTGATTTTCTATTCAAAAATATTCCTTTGATTTACAATGACAATCAAAGTGCCATAAGATTATCAGAAAACCAAGTATTTCACAAACGTACTAAACACATACATGTCAAATATCATTTCATACGTGAAAAAATTAAAAACAATGAAATTCAGTTGAAATACATGCCAACGGGTGAAATGGTAGCAGACATGTCAACTAAAGCTTTGGGTAGTGCCAAACATAGGTTTATTTGTGAAAAGTTAAACATGAAGTAGGTATGATAAATTACCCACATATTTAACTTTGATTTATTCATATTATGTGTTTGAGTTTATTTTTATTTTTATGTCATACCAGTACATTATTGTGTTTTTATACCTTAGATACCATCTATATAATTCATTACTTTATGCCCGTGCGGGCATAAAGTACACATTATGGCCCGCGCAGGCATGACATAAAAGTTTGTATGCACCATGGGTACTAATAGATATATACCCTCGGGCAACTTACGAACCCTCGGGCCAGAGGCCCTCGGCTTTGTAAGACTGTCGCCCTCGGGGCATAATCATCTACTTAGTACCCTTGATACATAAATAACTATTATTGTTTACCTTTAATATTGAGGGAGAATGTTGTGATTACAATATTAAGGTAACCTGTTTATATCACTATCCTTGAACCGAATGTCTGTTAAGAAAAGAAGACATACTTGTCAATTAAGTCAGTTCTGTCAAGTCGAATTATTGTTGTTGACAAGCTAAATTGTTGTTCGAGAATTTATATTAATTTCCTGCGATAAAGTTGTTATATCCAAGTTAATTAACTGTGTTTCATTTTGTGTCTAATTAATCCTCAACCACTAGCACTTTCCAAGATTTTGTACTTTGACAGTTGGAGTTACGCCCCCTTACAGTCATTTTAGAACGCTGAAATATATTTCCAGCATTTTCTCTTGGCCATATTTATGGGATAATTTTTTTCCGACAAGACTACAATGAATAGTTTTTGAGATATGGCCGAGTGCCATTCTTAATGAATCACCCTGTACAACAAAGATCTACTGACCGAGCTACTGACATAATGCTAACTTTTGTGATTAAACTAAAATATAATATGTTACCATCATATTTATCTGATGAAGTTACTTATGTGAGAGATGTTCATACATACCAAATGCGATCAAGTGTAGTGGATAATTTTTACATTAATGATTTTCAGAGTCACATTTTGTTTAGTGTAGGCTTAAGAATGTTTACCAGTATACCTGTAGAATTAAAGCAGTGTGGCTCCTACTCTAGATTTAAGAGTGAATTAAAAAAATACATAAGAACTTGATAGACTTTGTTGAATACTGTTACATAGACATTCAAAGTTAGATATACTTGAGAATATACTATACCTCCTGGTTTGAAATAATTCATAAATTCATATAGGAGCTTTTTTCTACTTGCGTGCGCAAAGTAATCACTTTGCGCACTCATTTGCGTGCGCAAAGTTAAACTTTGCGCACGAAAACTCTTTGCGCACTTATTTTTGTTACGCATAATTACCATAGTTATACTTGATTTTTCATTGTTTTGATGGTTTCTGAATAAATTAATATTCATAATGGAGGGTTTTAGTTGAAATTAGCGCTTAGTTAACATGATGTTTCCTATCAAAGGTGTCCAAATTGGACCAGCCTGTACTGCTAGGAATTTGTACAATTTTTGTTATTTGAGAGACTCTCATGAAAATATTCTAGCTTGTATTTTAGAAATTCCAGAAGATGTTCAAAGATTTTTGGGAATTTAATTTAAAAGACATTCTAAGGAATTCCAATAGATTTTAAACGTTTTTTGAAGATTTTGATTTGATTGATTTTTCTAATATTGTAACAATTCAAAGTCTACTTTTTTAAGATACTCGTAGAAAAAATATTGTTCCTAACACTTGCGCAAAGTGTCTTTCCCGCACTCGAAAGTTATCCGAACTCCGCTTCGCGTCGTTCGTCTAACTGCTTTTTCGTGCGGGAAAGTATCACTTTGCGCACTTGTTAGGAAAATAACTATTATAGGTCTATAAACCTAGCAGTCCCAAGGTGGAAAAAAACTTCTGGAACTATATAATAATTAGGTGGTTTTTAGGTGCTAATTAGGGCCTCTAATTAAAAATTAGGTGCTCCTTTAGTTTTTGAGAAAATCAAAAAAAACTAAGGGACTGCTAGGTTTATGAAAGCTAGCAGTCCCTTAGTTTTTCTTGATTTTCTCACTAACTAAAGGAGCACCTAATTTTCAATAAGAGGCCCTAATTAGCACCTAAAAAGCACCTAATTATTATATAGATCCCGAAGTTTTTTTGCCATTCTGACACACCAACAAGTAAACGTAAAGCCAGCAGTCCCCTAATAATTAAAAAAAAATCTGTAACTCAGTTAATGATTATTCAATTCTATTTTTTCTTCAACTATTAAGGAGCACCCGAGGGGGTAACATCTTCTTGAATTTTGTGACAGTATTGCGACAATCCCTACGATTTTCCTAAGATTGCTGCGATTGCAACTGCAATCCGGGATTGTGAGGCGATTGTTAGATTTTGGAGGATTGCATTGTGACTGCATATGATTGTGAATGATTGCAGACAATTGTGAATGATTGCAGACGATTGTATGCGATTGCGAGTGACTCAGAAAGATGTTTGGTAGCTGCTTGAGTTACTGAGTTACACTGACATATTATTATCTCAAGGAACATATTTATTTATTTTAGCCATTAGATTATAGATTTTTATTTATTAACCCACACATAAAAATACGAGTAAAAATATGAACAAATATATTTTGCTATTCTTTCAAGGATTTCAAAGTTGTACATGGGTATGTACAGGGTCTGTTCCTTTCTTGCTCATGAATAGTGTTTATAGTGTCGCTTCTACAACTTGAACAAAAAAAATAATAATAATAATAAAAAAAGTTAAATACAAAAGTTGTAGGGTTTTATCTCTATCATCTTTTGCACATGCACATGTCAAAACGGGTAAATGGCAGGTGTCAACAAACACTTGCATTTTTTCAAATGGAACACCCTGTATCTTTTTGAATAAAATGATATATTTCTTCTGATTCCAAATATACCATATACAAATGTTGATATTTGGTTCAGCAGTTTTTACGATATCTAAGTTTTAAAATGCAATTTCATTACCCTAAATCAGGTTGGTTCCCCATTCCTTAAATCAATGGTGAGGCTTACTTAATGCAATTTTGGTATGGTGTATTTGAACTCAGAAGGAAAAGATCAATCATGCTAGCCAAAAATATAATAGAGATAATACCCTACAACTTTTGTATTTAACTTTTTTTTTTATTTAAGTTGTAGAAGCCGCACTACTATACCTATAACAAAGTTGAATGGATATATATATTTTTTCAATATCTTGAGCCTATTCGCAAAATCCTCCTTGTCTTGCTTTCTGAGATGAAAAGGACCATATTTACAGGGTGTTCCACCGGGAACCGAATCGATCTATACCTATATGGAAAACTGTATGCAGAAAATTTTTGAAAATTCGACAGTATAGGTGCTAATGTCAGTAGGGGCAACCCGGCTAAAATATTTTAAAAATGGTGGCACTTCCGGTTATACCGAAAGAAGACGTCAACTTGCTTATTTCAAATGAGATACCCTATGTGATTGCATATTTGGATTCTACGTAAAATTCTGAGCAAATTCATGCAATATACCCTATACTTAAGTTCAACTGTTTTGGAAATATTGACAGTTGAAAATTGACTTTCTGTAACTTTGACTGGATGTAAAACCTAAAAGGTTGATTTTAGAGGAAAACCGATTTCACATTCTTATATTTCCATAAACTATCATTTGACATGAACTTTGAATTTAACCGGAGATTAAATTTAATTGTAATTTTTAATCATGGATTAAATTAAATGGTGTTTGGTGATAGTTTATAAAAATCTAAGACAGGAATGTGAAATCGGTTTTCCTCTAAAATTAACCGTTTAGGTTTTACAGGCTGTCAAAGTTGCAAAAAGTCAATTTTCAATTGTCAATAGAGAGTTATTGGAACTATTAAATACTGCCTGGCAGTATTAAGGATTTACATTATTTTATCAGTGCATCAGCACTATTTCTCCCAGAAAATAACAGTTATTGGAAGATTGTAGTATGTTTTGAGTACGAGGTTGAGTATTACCTTATTTTGTATTCACAATTTTAACAGCTCGACAAAAGCGAAACGTCATAATCGTCAAATTGTCAGAAATGTTGAAATAAGGGAAGTATACTGCCTCGCACTAATCATATACCTACAAATAAAGACAAGCAGTAACCTTATTAAGGAGATCTTTATTTTCAGAACCAAATGCGCATGCGCAGATGTCAAAATAAGGCTATTTTAAATACTGCTTGTTCTTATTGCACGTCCAATAACTCTCTATTATTTCCAAAACAGTTGAACTTGGGTATAGGGTATATGACATGAAATCTCCTCAGAATTTTACGTAGAATCCAAATATGCAATCACATACAGGGTGTCTCATTTAAAATAAGCAAGTTGTCTACTTGCGGTATAACCGGAAGTGCCACCATTTTGAAAATATTTTAGTGGGGTTGCCCCTACTGAAATTAGCACCTATACTGACAAATTTTCAAAAATTTTCTGCATACAGTTTTTCATATATGGATCGATTTGGTTTTTGGTGGGACACCCTGTATATTTTTTGCTACTATTTGTATCTTTATCTTGTCAAATGTAATCATCAAGACCTCTCCTGAGGAACTTCATTTTATACTTCACTTCAACATCTAACGTCTCTATGATCCGGTCAATATACCATGTATCATATGCAGCAGCATAGTATTCTTCATTTTTCAAAGACATTTCTTCACAAAATGTTTTTTCTTCTGCTCTCATTTCCCAATTCACTTTTTTCGGAATACAGCTTCGACCTTCAGAGGTTGCGGCATCTTCTATGCTTGGAGCCCTTGTTGACTGCAGTTTATTATTTTTGCTCTTTTAATAGGCTCTATTCTCGGCTCTATTCCTACTTGACGCTGTTCTATTACTTTATTTATTTTTTTTTGACAATTTTGCATCTGAGATTTCCATCTGTTCATAACTCGGTTGATAACTTTCCGTTTTTACTTGCGTTTTTATTGGAAAATAGAGAACACAGTGTTGATTTTTTCACCAACAAATATTTTTAGAAGGCTTTAGGGTCTAATGGTATGTGTTAATGTAATGCAGGGCTGGCCGCCAACACTGGAGCGAATAGAGTTTATTTTTCTTGACAGTAGGATACCGCAGTGAAAACTCACAGAAAACAACAGTTTAATCGCTAATAAATAACATAAAATAGCAAGAAATTTGCCTGTCAGTCTATCTTTGCCGACTGCGCTGACTCTTACTATAAACAAATAAACGCGCATGCGCGGTTCGCGATTGTACCTTAAAACAAGTGATGGTGTACGCGATTGCCAATGCGATTGTCAGATTGCGACAGCGATTGTGGGGCAGCGAATGCGATTGTAGGATTGTTTTACAGAGATTGTGAGATTGCAAACCCGATTGTGGGACTGCGACTGAGATTGTCACGGATATTTAAGTGATTGCAAGCGATTGTTGAGAATTTGTGACAGTATTGCGGCAAGATGTTACCCCCTCGGGAGCACCTATAAAGCACCTTATTCTGATAAAAAAGAAATTTTTGGAAAAATATTTTCCACTATAGGGGACTACTAGCTTTCATACATAACCCCTTAGTTTTTTTTGATTTTCTGAAAAACTAGAGGAGCACCTAATTTTTAATTAGAGGCCCTAATTAGCACCTAAAAAGCACCTAATTATTATATAGAACCCGAAGTTTTTTTGCCATTCTGACACACCAACAAGTATACGTAAAGCCAGCAGTCCCCTAATAATTAAAAAAAATCTGTAACTCAGTTAATAATTAATCAATTCTATTTTTTCTTGGACTATTTAGGAGCACCTAAAAAGCACCTAATTCTGATGCAAAAAAAAATAATTTTTTTACTATAGGGGACTGCTAGCTTTTATAAACCTGATTTTCTCAAAAATTAAAGGAGCACCTAATTTTTAATTAGAGGCCCTAATTAGCACCTAAAAACCACCTAATTATTATATAGTTCCCGAAGTTTTTTCCACCTTGGGACTGCTAGGTTTATAGACCTAGCTTTTATTGCTATAAAAGATCTGTCTCCACAGAAATCACAAACCAGTCAGAGTGTTTTTGATTGGTCCAAATTGTCAACAACCAGTTTCCTGACTGTTTTCAAGCAATGAAATTCACCTTGACTGGTTTGTGATTTTTGTGGAAACAGACCTAAAGTGTTTGAGTTCTCAGTTTGATATAAATAGAGAGGAAAATTCAAAATGTTTTTTTCTATTTCTGTTGAATTTTCCTTATTTTTTTATGAAAAGAAATTTAGGAGAAACAGGATTCAAGAGCCTGGAATAGTCAATTACTGCAATTGATACCATATAAAGAAAAGATAATTAAAGAGGAAAGAATTCAAGAAAAATTGGAATTTTTTTCTTCTAAGTATAGGTCGAGGTATAGGTATTTCAGGTTCTTGGATATTCCTTATTCTTTTATAAAAGGAGATTCAAGAGAAACAGGATTCAAGAGCCTGGAATAATCAAAAATTGACACCTATATACAGAAAAGAGATGCAGTAGAGAGCTTGGAATAGTGGACTATTGACAATAGAGAGCAAAATAAGTTGAAAATTTTTATTTTCTGAAAGAAAAAATATTGCATTTTTGGCCATGCAGGAGGTATTTACAATAACTCTACATGCAAAGTATAGCCTATTATATATGTGTACAGTAATAATGTAATGCAAAAGTGTATTCCAACCAAAATAATCTCGGTAGTGATATTTTTAGATACACAATAATAAGATTTGTTTTGACAGCTGCGGCCCTGCAATCGTTTTTCGTGGTTCTTATCACACAAGAAACCTGATAAAATGCTTTAGCAAAACCCCTATTCAACACGAAAGGGTTCAGTAAACCCTTTCGGGAAATTGAGAGCCAAAAAGGCCTAAATCCACAGCCATTTTGTAACACATATGGTCGAAATCGCTTAGACTGTACCCCTAGCCAAAGCCAAACGACGCGATTGGGTCACATTCATACCTTCCGTAAAATCCTTCGGCGATTTTGTTCTTTTTCATGGGTCTTCTCATCTTGGCCAGATCCACATTTCGTCTCTTCATAGTTTCATGCGGGACCGTTTAACTAAACAACCGACTCTTGCCTTGGCCCCCCCGCGTTAGTTTTCCTCCGATTTCCCCGGGAAATTCGCGGTATTTTCGATTTTTAAAAAAAAAATATATATATAATCACTTTTTTATTTGCGGCAAAAACGAAACGTCCGTCTTTTTCCCCTATATTTTCGTGTGTGTGTTGACAATCTTCACACTGCAGTTTGGTTTTAGTATCGACTGTCATTTGTAGATGGCGCTAGGTCAGGTTTATCGATATTAGTTGGTATCAATACGATATTCATTTTAAAATCTCTATTTCTTTTTTTAAATATCGATATTTATATGAGAAAATATTGATATTATTCTTTATTTCTCAATTTTTATTTATTCCCGGCTTTTGAATTTCACGAAAAAATAGAAAATTAGAAAATTCAAAAGCCGTATCGATATGCTCCATCATGGGCAATCATTGCACAAAACGATCGATAAGCCTAGTCTAATGTCAAGACTGTCAACCAAGTGTCAGTTCAGTGTTATTTTTCCTTTTTCATTATTTTCTAATGACTTGCTCTTTGTATTGTTATAATATTGTATTAGTGCATTTTCATCTGTAAAACCACCCAAAAACAGTTCGTTAAGTAAGTACCCTTTTATACTATTATAGTATTCAATAAACAAGCCCTTTAAAGTTTAAACTAGAATTATTTTTAAGGTTAGATTTCATAGAAGTAGCCCTAAACTCTAGTAAAATGGAATCCCTAGCCACAGACTCTGGCAAAATCGTCAAAATGGAAGTGGACTATAGTTCCACTTGCGACGACAAAATCCCCGAGTGCCAGAAACTGGCCAAATCTGGCAAACTGCATGATGCTCTCGAACAACTTTTGGCTCTCGAGAAACAGACTCGTACCGGTGCCGATATGATTTCTACTGGCAGAGTTTTAGGTAAAAAACACCTTTCTTTATGTTATAAACGAGTTATTTATGTTGAAAATTCCAGTGGCAATTTGTCAAATTTGTAAAGAAGCCAAAAACTGGACTGCCCTGAATGAGCATATCATAATGCTGACCAAAAGGAGGTCGCAACTGAAACAAGCTGTCACCAAAATGGTACAGGAGTGTTGCACTTATGTGGACGGTACTCCTGATAAAGAAACCATGATTAAATTGATTGATACACTAAGGTTTGAAAAACTTCTTATTTTATAGGGAGTGACTACTGTTTTTTGGCCTTAAATTTTGTATTTATTCCTATTGAGTATTATTATTTTTCCATTAAGTGGTTTATGGGAAATAAAACGCTAGATTAATTTCAATATGTCTGTATTCGATACCAGTTTCTCTAAGACTAAATTTTCACATAATTTTTACAGGCAAAATTATACATTTCATAGGGTGACTCACCACTTCTCTTGTTTACAAAAACCCTTCCAGGTACCAGCCAGAAGTCATAAAAGCAGACCCTTTTAATGGCATTTGCTTTTTCTCAGGCTTTTAAAACAAATTTAATATTGCCACATATTGCCTTTTGGAACCTGGTTGACTTATTTTTGTATAATCATAATTCTAACACGCCCACTCAAAAAAAAGACTCAACCAGTATATAAATATGCATTCCTTATATCCTAAATATATCTTATTTATTATTTCTAAGAAAATAAACTGGTAGGTATATAAAAAAAAATTCAAACACAGACAAAACAAAAATACAAAACTATTATAGTTATCAAAAAAAAAAAAATAAACATCTACAGTAAGCCAATCTTAGATCTTATCATGTGAAACTTTACTGCTGTGGTAGTGGCTTCGTAAACGCATCAGCTAATTGTTCACCTGTTGAAATATATTTCAATACTATTGTTTTCTGTAAGATTTGTTCACATGTAAAATGATATTTTATGTCAATATGTTTGGTTCTTTTATGATTTATAGGGTTCTTTGCTATATTTATGCAACCATTATTATCTTCGTAAATAATTATGGGGGCTTGTATTTTGAAATTAATGCTCTCTAATAAATTTCTTAGCCATATCGCTTCCCTAACACACTCAAAAAGAGCCATATATTCTGCTTCAGTAGAAGAAGCAGCTACTGAGGATTGTTGTTTTGAGTTCCAGGATATTGTACAATTTTCAAAGACTTTAAATAAAAAGCCTGTAGTACTTTTCCTGTTTAGCTCATTATTTCCCCAATCTGAATCAACATAGCTCTCAACCATATTGACATAATTATCATTGCGTTTATATGTTAATTTAAGATCTACAGATCCTTTCACATATCTTAATACTCTTTTCAAGCAAACCCAAAGCTCATTATTACTTTTACTTTGAAATCTGCTTAGAATACTTATTGCAATACAAAGATCTGGTCTTGTACAAAGCATGGCGTACATAAGACACCCAATCAAATTTCTGCATGGAACATTCAAATTCTGATCCCTATTCAGTTCCTCATAATTTAATTTATTTTCTAATGGTGTGCTTACAGATTTGCATTCGGACATGTGAAATTTATTTAGAACTGTTTTTAAATAATAAGTTTGATCTAAAATTATAGTGTTTTCTGTTCTTGTGATTCGGATTCCCAAAAAAAGTTTAACATCTTTTAAGTCCTTCATTTGAAATTCGCTCATCAGATAATTTTTAAAATCTGACATTGTATTTCTTTTCGCTGTAAAAATTAGAATGTCATCAACATATAAAATCACATAAATATTCCTACTTATGTCTCCTTTATCCAATAAATATAAACATGGATCAACTGATGAGCTTTGAAAATTATATTTTTTAATAGTTTGATCAAAATGTTCATACCAGCATCTAGAAGATTGTTTTAGGCCATAAATTGATTTATTCAATTTGCAAACTTCATCAACGTCTGCTTTTTGGACCTTCGGGAATTTTCATGTAAATTTCCTCATCTAAAGTACCGTGTAAAAACGCTGTTTTCACGTCCATATGATGAACAAGTAAATTATGCTGATTTCAAAAAGCCAACATCACTCTAAATGTTGTGATGCGGGCGACTGGTGCAAATGTTTCATTAAAATCAATTAAATATTTCTGACTAAATCCTTTTGCTACCAATCTTGCTTTATATTTTGTGGGATTTCCTTGTTCATCAATTTTGACAGAAAACACCCATTTACAATCTACTATATTTTTGCTGCCTATGGGTTTATTTACAAGCGTCCACGTGTTATTTAAATTGAGCGAATCAATTTCATCCTTTATGGCTGCATCCCACTGACAACGATCATCCCTTGTTTTAATTTCTTGGTAAAATTTTGGAATTGATTTTACAAGGGTATGTGCACATAATATATGACTGTTATAAACGTCATTATTTATTTCTTGATCGTTATCATCAGTGTACAGAGGCTTTCGATGATTTTTGATTCTCTTGCTTCTTCTAAGGTTAGAGCCTTCTGATTCATTTGATGTTTGTTGTTCTAATTGGATATTTTTATGTTCAGAATCTACTAATTTTTCCGAGTTCAAGTCGGTTTTATTAGTTTTGGGCAGGGATATTGAATCGGCGTCACTTTTAATGGGCCTAGTGACTTTGTAATTTACCTCATTGATTATTACGTCTCGAGGTATTGTAAAATTTTCCTTTTCAACATCCCAAATTTTATACCCGTTAGGTACGTACCCCATTAAAATCCCTTTCATTGATTTTTCCTCGAATTTGGTTTTACGAGTTTTAATATGGACATAAACGGTTGAACCGAAAATTTTTAGATTGTCCAATCTGGGCTTTTTATGATGCCACAGTTCATATGGTGTTTTATTTACCTGCAGAGCGGAGGTTGGTAAAATATTTATTAGGTAGGTAGCTGTTAAGACAGCTTCACCCCAAAAAGATTTATCCAACCCCGATGTATAGATCATCGTTCTCGCCTTTTCAGTAATAGTACGATTAATCCGCTCTGCTACACCATTTTGTTGAGGGGTATGAGGTACAGTTAGATGATAAGAAATGCCTTTCTGACCACAATACCCTTTCATTTCATTGGATAAATATTCTCCTCCATTGTCACAATAAATATTCACTACTTTATAATTACTGTGTGTTTCGGCTTTTGCAACAAAATCTTTAAAGACTTTTATGACTTCCGATTTCAATTCAATTAAATATACTACAGTATAGTGCGTGAAATCGTCAATAAATGTTACAAAATAATTTTTATTATCAACAGTAGGAGGAGTAATTGGTCCACAAACATCAGAATGAACAATAAACAAAGGTCTTTTAATATGTGATTTCGATTTGGACTTTGCAAACGGTAGTCTAGTTTGTTTCCCATTTATGCATGCTTCACATAATATATTATTTACAGGGACAATATTATTTATATGACTGACATCTTCTACCATATTAAAATGCTTTAATTTTGAAAATGATTGAGCACTTGGGTGCCCTAAACGTTCATGCCATTTTTGGTAGTTATTATTGTCAATCATATTAATTTTATTCCCATGATTTTTAGGTATTTTAAATTTTATACCTATTAAACCATTAATGGGCTCACCTGTAGCTATTGTTTCACAATTGCGTTTAATCTTCACTCCATTTTCGTCGAAAATTACCACCATTCCTTTGTTCTGGAGGCGCGTCACAGAAATCAAGTTGTAGGGCACTTCAGGTATAAATAATACATTTTCCAGAATCCCCCTGACTCCAAGATTTGTTATCACTTCCATCGATCCTGCTTTTGTGGCTACAACTGTTGTTTCATTTTTAGCTACTGCTATTTGAATTGGTCTTGGTAGTTCATATTTTGTTGAAAGGAATTTTTCTTGGTTGACAATATGATCTGTTGCCCCAGAGTCAAGCAGAAACAATGTGTCTTCAGTCTGCTTCAATGTTGTTGTTGCAAGATCATTTCTGAGCATAAAAGCAAAACCATTTCCTTCTGATTGCGTGCGTGAAACAGTTTGAATGTTGCGTTGTTTTTCCAGCATTTGTTTGTAGAAGTAGCAATCTTTTATTAAATGGTTTGTTCTACCACAATGATCGCATTTGATGTTTGACATTTTAGAGGCAATTTTTGAATCCTTTTTGAAATTACCTTTCTGTTTATTGTGAGGGAATTTCTTCTTTTTGTACTGTTTTTGATTTTGATGTACAGGGAAACTATGCTTGTTTGAGGTGCCTCTGAATATGTTGAGAACTTTGAGACTTGTCGTGGTGTTGTCGTTTTTGAGTTTCACTTCGTGATCTAGTAATCGCGTTTTGACGAATGACAAATTCAAATTGTCCTCTCCTAAAGTCTCCAATGCAGTGATTACACCCTCGTAAGCAAACGGCATTGTTAGAAGAAGATGAGAAATTTTGTCCATCTCGTCTAATTTAGCTCCCGCTGCTAGTAATTCTGTGATAATGTCATCAAAAATTGTAAAGTGTTGTAGCAAATGCTGGTCTCCTTGGAACTTGAGGCTGAGAAGTTTTTTACGTAATGCCAATTGTGTGGCTAAACTTCTCCTTTCATAAATTGCATCCATGTCAGCAAATACATCCCCAGCAGTCGGTTTATCTTTGACGAAGTTCAAGAATGAGCCACTGAGGTATTCTGTGATTATGCCTTTCGCATACACATCGTGCCTTTTCCATCTATCATTGGGATCAGCAGGAGGCGTCTCATCAACTACATAAAGTACTTGTGCTTCCGCTAGTAGTAACCTTACACGAAATTTCCAAATACTGTATTTTTCCCTGGTAAACGGTTGAACATTCCTCGGTTTTGTTTTCTCCATAATAGAGATTTAGCGACACTTAGAGAAAACACACGTTCGTGGCACTAATGTGAGTGCCCACAGCACAGGATAAATAATTAACACAAAATTAAACGAACGTATTTAGTCCACTATTTGCTATTCGCGAATTCTGGGCCCATAACCTATTGAGTATTATTATTTTTCCGTTAAGTGGTTTATGGGAAATAAAACGCTAGATTAATTTCAATATGTCTGTATTCGATACCAGTTTCTCTAAGACTAAATTTTCACATAATTTATACAGGCAAAATTATACATTTCATAGGGTGACTCACCACTTCTCTTGTTTACAAAAACCCTTCCAGGTACCAGCCAGAAGTCATAAAAGCAGACCCTTTTTCTTTAAATAAGTTTCGACTGATAATACATTTTATTATGTAGATAATGGCATTTGCTTTTTCTCAGGCTTTTAAAACAAATTTAATATTGCCACATATTGCCTTTTGGAACCTGGTTGACTTGTTTTTGTATAATCATAATTCTAACAATTCCTTCCAATCTATTATTTTAGTCAAAGTCAAAAAATGCTTTATTGTGCAAGATACATTCTCATTCACTAATAATTTTTTTCAAAGGACTAAGTAAAATCAGCCATTAAAAACATCTAGGTAAGTATAGTCCGACAAATACCATTTTAAAGTCACGTGATACTGGTGGCAAAAAAACGTATGTCCATTGATTGTGTCGTTGATATCACCTACAAAAAGCTACTGGTGGTTAATTACTATTGAATTTTAATATATGTTCCCACTAGCATTTTACAAACGCGTTTCTGAAGTAGTATTGACCAATCAGAGGGCAATTTTAATACTTGCAATTGTTGCGAGACTCACTTTTGTTGCATGTGCTGTCTGTTGTAATACATTCTGAACTTAAACTGAGTACCCATTTTCTATTTGCTTCTTTTCGAGTTGGAAAAAGGTTAATATAGTCAAAATTATTAGCTGTGTTTGTTCGTTGTATTACTTTCGAAAATAACTTTGACAAACTAATTGATGGCAGTGACGGATTCTATTTCAGGTAAGAATATTATGAACAATAATTAGACAGCAATTTTTTTTGTCAATTTTACTATCACCACTGTTTGAGATGTATTCAACAAGGATAGAGAAAAATCATGTGACTTTAAAAAGGTATTTGTTGGACTATATATCCCATTCTCCCTGTTTAAAAAATCCAAAGTTCTATCCACAAAAAAATGTCTCCTATAGTTAGTCCTATGGAACCTAACAAAAAATACATGAAATCATTCTATTCAATAACCTAAAAATAACACAAACATCAAACATAATCCTTCTCTTTTCTAGTGATAGGAACTTGAAATAATTTGAAAGATGTATTAGCAAAGTTATGGTCCTGACAATTTCAAGAGTGAAGCTCAACATTCAGTTGGACTTTACAACCAGTTGATTCATATGGTCAGTAAAATATAAATAAGAATCAAATACTTAGTACCTCTAAGTCCTTAGCTACATCACTTATTTTCACTTGGTGACTATTTAATGAGCAGGAAGATTTGATTTTAAATTTCTTCGGAGTAAATGAAATCTGGAAACATTTCTCATTATTTAGATTTTTAGATCCAATAAGTTTTTCCTCGAGTTTTTCTTACACCAGTCAGATAAACTATCAATATCACTTTGAAGTAAGGCAATATGAAGTTCAATAGGAATTATTAAAAATAACTTAAGGTCATCTGCAAAAATCAAGAATTCACAGTTATCCAGTTGCTCATTTAGGTCATTGACAAATAGGTTGAACAATAAGGGAGAACTTTCCCCTTCCTGAAGCACACCAGAAGTAACTCTAATAACCTTAGATAAAAAATTACCAATTTTAACAATGAGCTCTCCATATCTATAAAAAACTTTGCCAAGCTCTCAGTAAAACCTGAAATCAACTTCTTAACCCTTTCACTGCTAAGTCTGAGTTTTTGGTCTTCTCCCATGTGCGCACAAATTCAGGCGCTGCGTTTTTATATGTGTCTGGAGCAGCGTAGTTCCGTAGCGTATATATATTATTATTATTATTATTATTATTAGTTTCAGCAGTAGGCGGATTTAAAATCCGATGAGACTACTGAGTCTGTTGTACTGCGTGTGTCATTGTTTGGTGTTATTAAAATCACATTTAGATTGGTCATGCAGAGTAATGCACAAACATATTGTTCCAGTCTTCGATTTCCTTGTCAAGGCGATTTTTGAATTGGTTCTTGGATGTTGAGTTTACGGTGTCGCTGCTCAGAGAGTTCCAATGATACACCACCCTGTTGGACAGGAAGTTTCGTCTAAGCATTTTGTTGCATTTTTCTTTGGATAGCTTTTTGTTGTGACCCCGTAAGTTTTGATTAATGCTGAGTTGGTATATATTGGTTAAGTTGCAGGCATAGTATCCGTTGAGAATCTTAAATGTCTCGATAAGATCTCCTCTGGTTCTGCGGTCTTTCAGTGTGGTCAGGTTCAATTGAGTCAGTCTGATTTCATATGGCAGATCTTTAAGTTCACTAGGAAGCTTAGTAATCCGCCGTTGTACTCGCTCGAGTTGTTCAATGTCCTTCACATAGTAAGGATTCCAGATTGATTGGGCATACTCAAGTTTTGGTCGAATGTAGGACTTATACAGTTTCAAAATCATCTCTTTAGAGTGGTCTTTGAATGCTGTTTTGATGAGGTATGTCATTGAGTTTGCCTTTTTTGTTATATTAGTGATGTGTGTCTCCCATTTTAGGTCTGCCGTCACTGTGATTCCAAGGTCTTTCTGCTTTGCAACAGTTGTTATTGGTGTTTGTTGTAGAAAATAGCTATGACTAGAGTTATTCTGGCCTATGTGTAGTACAGTACATTTGGAATCATTAAGTGGCATTCCCCACTTTGTTGTCCATTCCTTTATTCTGACAAGATCTTGCTGTAGGTCCTTATGTTGTAATAGAGGGTTACAATATAGGTTACCATCATCTGCAAAAGATGCATTTTTTGTTGTAAGTCCCTGGTACAGATCGCTCAAGTATGTTATGAATATGAGGGGACCGAGAACTGAGCCTTGAGCAACTCCGCTGTGTACTTTGTGCTCCTGCGACAGGCTAGTACCAATTCGTACCTGGAAAGTTCGACCAGACAAAAAACCATCACCAATCAGCCGTAGTAAATCACCTCTGACTCCAAATTGCTGTAGTTTGTATTTGATGTATTCGATTGGTATTTTGTCAAACGCCTTTTCGAAGTCAAGGTAGACCACATCCATTGGTTCTCGGTTGTCATCAGCCAGTGACCAGTCGTTGAACCTAGTTAGAAGGTTAGTGAATGTGGATTTTTTTGGTAGGAAGCCATGCTGCTGTGAGGGTATGATCCTTGTTTCCAAGAAGAAAGATGTAAGTTCTTTTGCTATGACTTTTTCCATGCACTTACACAGCATGCTAGTTAAACTAATTGGCCTGTAGTTTTCTGCCAACTGTTTATTTCCTTTTTTAAATATTGGTGTGACAATAGCTTTCTTCCAGGCTTTCGGAAATTCCCCTGTTGTCTGTAAGATGTTTAACACATTTGCCAGGGGTGCTTTTAGAACTTGTACACAATTTTTGAGAAAAATGGAAGGAATTTCATCTATTCCAGGACTTGAGTTGGACTTTAATGACTTTATGGCAACTTCTAATTTTTCTGGTGTAAATTCGATGTGATTTATCTCAGTTACCGTGTAAGCATTTACTGGTAGTGTGGGCCTAAGGGTGTTTGCGTCCAGAATAGTAAAAACACTCTGGAACTGCTGCGCGAAGCACTCTGCGATTTCCTGATCAGATTTGAACGGTATTGAGGTATCCTTATCTATTAGATTGAAGCTGGCATGCTTTGAGTTTAGCGAACGGCTTATGTATGAGTAGAATTGTTTAGTGTTCGCTAATAAATTGTGTTCATAGTTTCTCCTGGCCGATACTGTGCAGGTTTTTGTTTTGTTGTTTTGGTGTTGATAAATTTGATAATTTTCTTCAGATTTGTTGTTTTGGTAATTATGCCAAAGATTTCGCTTTTGTTGAATTTCTTTGAAAACTTCTTTTGTGAGCCATGGTTTTTGCGGATTAACTTTTTGTGGTTTGTTTGGGATGTGTTTGTTTATTGTGTTTGTTAAAGCCTCGTAGAATTGGTTGAAAGTCAATGGGTTTGCCAGTCTTCTTAATTCCTGTTCAAGTGTTTCATTAACTGCGATGTAATCTGCTTTCCAAAATTGCCTTTTGTAAATTTTTCTGGTTGGTTGAGCAGCTACATTTATTTGTGACTTGGCTGTGATTACAACATGATCACTTTTTCCCAAGGGTGCGTGTGATTTGATATCAAAAACTAACTTTTTCTCATTGGTTATGAGTAGATCAAGTAATGATATCTGGGTGTTGCGGATTCTTGTTGGAAAATTTATTTGCTGATACCCCCTATGGTTTTTATAGCTTTCTAGGAAGGCTTGGCTGCACTGGTCATTTGGATGGACTTCCAGTGTATTCCACTTTATTTCGGGGTAATTGAAGTCTCCCATGATGTAGACAGGTACTTTTAGTGACAATGCATTTTCGATGGTTTTTATGAGTTGTATGTTTTCTACTTCTGTGGTTTTTTCTTTAGGTCTGTACACACATGCAACTAGAATTTTGATTTTGCCAATCAATATTTCTAACCAAATTGATTCAACAGGTTCTATTGTCTTGTATGTTTGAGATATGGTCGCGTGTACATTGTATCCTGCAATGTCACTTTTAACAAAGGCGCAAATTCCGCCACCAGCTGCTCCTCGGTCTTTGCGAAACAGTGAGTAACCAGGTAATTGGATTAAGCTGTCTGGTATTTGCTCAGTTAGCCATGTTTCAGTAATGAGAATGATGCTCGCGTTAGTGCTTTGAATACTTATTTTTAGTTCATCGAGCTTGTTGGTCATGGAGCATAGGTTACTGTACCATAAGGAGACTTCAAACATAGTGGCATGCTTTAGTTTTTTGCGGTTTGTTCGTGGGAGATAACTATCCTAGGGATATTATTGAGATACCTGATCTTCAAGGCAGCCTCTCCTTTTTGTTTGTGTTCTTCCAGTTCTTTCAGGATGTTTTTTAGGTATGCTCTTTGAATGGGTGTTTGATCTGATTTGATATAAACTCCTTCCTCTTTGAGATTGTTTTTGTTTCTGAGCACTTCTCGGGCAGCAGCTATAGAGGGCAGAGTCACACGGATTGGTCTTACTTTACCCTGGGACTGTGCACCCAGTCGATAGACTTTAATGTCAGTTCGCTGAATATTGTTATTTACTGATTTAATCAGTTTGTATGCTTTTTCTGGGTCAGAATCTGGATCATTTTGATTATTGCTTTCTTTTGCTCCGAAGATCAGTACATTTACAGATCGTTTTTGTCGCTCAGCCATTTCGCAAAGTGTTGGCTCAATAATTGAGGTGTGATCCCCTGGTGGGGGTTGATTTTTACAAATAGTTTTTTGTGCCGTGATCTCGGTATTAAGTTCTTCAACTTGCCTTTTTAGGTTTGTAGTGTCGGCAGCCACCTGAGCATAGCTTGGTGCATTTTCATTGATTTGTTTTTTCAGTTCCTTGGTAACCTCTTCCAGACTATCAATTCTCTTGTTGATTGTTGGCAGGTCCTTGACAGTTGCATTGATAGTATCCAGACAGTCTGAGCAAAAGTATTTCAGGCTGTGGGTTGAACATAGCACTCGGATTTCACTTGATGTAAAGTGGTTGCAGTTTTTGCAAAATATTTTTCTGCATAGGTCACAAGCGCATCCAAATAGCTCCTTAATTTCCTTGCTTTTGGAGGTGTCTATGAAGTAGCACTTTCCCTCACAGTTTGAACAAGTCAAAGAACTCATGGTTTTGGGTTATGTTTTTGTTTACCACAATTTTTATGGAAAAATCGCACTCAATCAGAACAACTATGGGTTTTATCGATAGATAAGGAGTTTGTGATTTAAATCAAGTAATAAAAGTTTGTTTGTGTTCACTAATTTGTATATATTCTTGGAAAACTTGCTTGAGAAAAATAAAACACACGACGCACTTTCGAGGTTAGGGTCTATGTAATAATAATAATAATAATAATAATGAAGCCTTTATTCATAATTAAGGTGCGAGGTAGTAATAAATAACAACAAATAAGACGGCGAGATCTAGCTTAGCTATTCTATCTAACCGTCGGTCAAAAAATTATAAAGAAATTTTACCTAATATTATAATAGTAACTAGTAACTAACAGATACTATAAATTATAAATTGTAGAATATAATGTTAAGTACCCAATAATAATTATAAATTTTAAATTATATCATACTATTACATTTCAAATTATATCTACTTAGACCGAGACTCAGATCATATTACACTAACAAAACCGAATGAATTCTAATCATCATTTAATTTTTTTTATCTACAAGCGTTTGGTTATGACATTTTTACATAACCATTTTTCTAGTATTTGAGTTACGTCATGAGATTCATAACACAACTAGTGGTGTTATAGACTAGGTTATGAATTCATAACACAACTAGTGGTGTTATGGACGAGATTATGAGTCTATAACATAACTATTTTTGGTGATTTGACAAATGTCAAAGGTTAAATGAAGGTAGACAACTATTAATGAACAAAAATAATTGGAAAAATATTCTTATTTTTCGCTTTGTAGATAAAACGTTGTACATCACACGTGCGTTTAAACATGACTACATAACTCGTGTAACTAGAACGACTCGGTCTACGACCTCGTCGTTCTAATCCTTCACACTTGTTATTGTAATCATGCTCATAAACGCACTTGTAATATAAATAACTATTTTATCATCATTTAATTTTTTTTTTTTTTTTACTAAAAAAAGTCATGAACAAAGAGTGTAAAAAAACCTTATACGGTTCAGATGCGATGGTGGGGAGTCTTCCGCGTATTTATACGTCTGAAGCAGTCGAGAAATAAATTGTTTTTTTTTTACAAAATATGGCTGTCACTCTAAATTTTTGATGTTGAAAATATAATATTGACAATATACAAGACTCTAGTACTACTTTGCACACATTAAAATGTGCTGCGTTTATATACATCTGGAGCAGTTATTGGATTCGCATATATATACTTTTAGAGCAGCTAAAAGGTTAATAAACAAATTATGATTGATTCTGTTAAATACCTTGGAGAAATCAGTATACACAGCTTATGCACAGCATCGACATCCACCTTAGGTATCCCCTCTCCAAGGCATCTGTCAGTTTACTGTGGTAGATACGTAAATTACTCAGTGTGAACTGACAACTGACCCCTCCCTAAATCCATGTTCCTCATGAATAAGGATTTCTTAACACTCCAGTTTAAGTATGTATGTGTACCGGGTGATTGGAAACGCCAAAAAATTCCAATAATAGTTATTTATGTATCAAGGGTACTAAGTAGATGATTATGCCCTGAGGGCGACATTCTTACAAAGCCGAGGGCCTCTGGCCCGAGGGTTCGTAAGTCGCCCGAGGGTATACATATCTATTAGTACCCGTGGTGCATACAAACTTTTATGTCATACCAGTTGGTTGTGAATAATAAATACCTGGGAAAAAAGTGTCACTTCGCAAATTGTCATCAGTGTGCAAGCATCATCATTTTTTGACAAAAATAATATGTTTATAAGCGTAAATTTATATTTTGTTAATAAAGAATAAGTTAATTGAAAACTGTTTTTTGCGTCTTTATGCCCGCGCGGGCCATAATGAATTATGTAGATGGTATCTAAGGTATAAAAACACAATAATGTATTGGTATGACATAAATGAATTATTGGAATTTTCTGGGATTTATTGGGATTTTTCGACATTCATTGGAATTTTTTTAAATAGTGATGATTCAATCAAAAAATAATTGACTTATCTTCAAATTGAAATTTTTCCTCCAAAAACTACTATGAGGAGAAATGTAAAATTTTGAATTAGTTGTTAGTTAAGGGTTTAATACTTTATCAACATTGTGTCCATCGTTTTAGTAAGAAGGTACCCCCCTTATGATTTTTTTGGAAAACTTTGAAAGGTCATAACTTTTTTTCTATTATAGATAGAAAGCTGAATCTTTCCCTGAATTTTATCCCTTCCAAAGGACTACAATCCCTGAAAATTTCAGTTCATTTGCACTTATAGTTCCTGAGATAAAATCGTGTTAAGCAATTGGGGTGATTTATCAATTTTTTAATTTTTCTGAGTGTCTTTTTTTTCATAGATTTCGGCTTCAAATCTGAGAATAATTTAGTGTATGGAGTTTGGGGGACGTTAACTGACCATTAGGATACAAAATCTCAACAAAAAAAAAATTCAAATTTCATCGTTTTAGTAAGAAGGTACCTTATGATTTAGATTTTGGAAAACTTTGAAAGGTCATAACTTTTTTTCTATTAAAGATATAAAGCTGAATATTATGTATTATTTGGATAAAATCGGAACACTTGGGGCTAGTTTCACAAACAGTGGTAACCACAAGACACTGGTAACCTTCTGGTAACTCACAGTTTAGGTATCTGTTTCATAATGTGTGGTTGAGTGAAAAATGGTCAAGCATCAGAAAACCTAAGTCAATTCTCATTTTGCAAACTTGCGGTTGAACCTCAACTTATAGTTTACAGAGGAAACAATACATTCATTTTCAGACTGAAATGTGGACAGAACACCAGTCCAAAAGGAACCATGCAGTAGTCACTTCCTATTTTATAATACAAAATCATTTTACATAAAAAAATTCTAGGCAAGTTACTGAAGGCAAAATCTATGTCGAAGTAGAACGCGCTCGTCTCACACACAAACTGGCCAAAATCCGCGAAGAAGAGGGCAACGTCCAAGAGGCCGCCAACATAATCCAAGAGCTCCAAGTCGAAACTTACGGCTCAATGGAAAAAAAGGAAAAAGTAGAACTGATTCTGGAGCAAATGCGCTTGTGTTTAGCCAAGCAAGACTACATAAGAACTCAGATAATTTCCAAGAAAATTAACACCAAGTTTTTTGAAGATGATGGAACTCAAGATTTGAAACTTAAGTATTACAGATTGATGATGGAGGTTGATGAGCATGAAGGTTCTTATTTGGCTACTTGTAAGCATTACAGGGCTGTATTGAATACGCCTAGTATTCAAGCTAATCCTGTTGAAAGACAGAATACTGCTAAGGCTGTTGTTTTGTATTTGGTATTGGCAGCTTATGATAATGAACAAGTAAGAATTATTTGTTTTCGGTAAATTTTATGTCTATTCCAGGCTCAGTACCTCAATTTATAGAGAATTTAATACAGTGTATAATTTATTTTGAAATTAAGAAAATCCAAGAGCCTGGAATAGACAAAATATTGTTTTATTCATTTTATAAAATCTTGTTTTCAGTCTGACTTGACACACAGAGTGTTAACAGACAAAGTCCTGGAAGAAATCCCTCTGTATAAATCTTTGCTGAAACTCTTCACCACTCCGGAATTGATCAAATGGTCCGGCATGTGCGAGTTGTACGAAAAAGAATTGAAATCCACTCCAGTATTTAGCGGTGATGAAGAAGCTGCTAAAAGATGGACAAATTTAAAGTAAATTTTATTAATAATTTTTCGTTTAAAATTCAAATAATTCTAATTTTAAGGTCTCGTGTTGTGGAACACAACATCCGAGTCATGGCTAAATATTACACCCGCATCAAGATTGACAGAGTGGCTCAGCTTTTGGATTTATCCCGAGCTGAAACTGAAGAGTTTCTTTCAACAATGGTTGTTAGTAAAACTGTTATTGCTAAAACTGACAGGCCTGCAGGGGTAAATCACATAATTATTAATTTTATTTTATTTATTATTTTTCGTTATTTTAGGTTGTGCACTTTCAGCAAACCAAAGACCCCAGCGATGTGCTCAATGATTGGGCCCAGGATTTGGCTTCTCTGATGCAGCTGGTCAATAAAACCACTCATTTAATTAATAAGGAGGAATGTGTGCACAAGCATTTGCAAGTGGCCAATGCCTGAAAACTTGTATCCTTGATTTTCAATTATATATTAAAAGCTTTGTGTATTTAATAATATTTGGTTGCACATTTTTTGCTAAAAATTGTTGAGTTATTTTCCTAATATTTTCTCTAATAATTCTAATGGCTGATGGCATTAAGTCTCTATTAGGGAATCCAAACCACGTGCCTTTTGCCAACCAGCCGGCATTTTTAAATTTTTGTGTGGTTAGAATACGGGTTGTTACATGTCAACGATGTCGGAAAAGTGTCAGATTTGATAAAGTCTAGTACTCATAACAGCGAAATACGCTGTTTTTTGACATTGCTTCGACAAGTTGACGTTTTATGCGTGAATCAAACGTCAAATTGTCGAAGCAATGTCAAAAAAGAGCGAATTTCGCGGTTATGAGTACTAGGCTTAATCCAGTCAAAAAAAAAACATATGTTTTTGGTTATTAGGCAATGGCAGCAAATATCCAGTTAAGTTCTCCAAAATTTTATAGAGGGCGCGAGTGAACTTGGAGTGCTTCAAATTTTGGCGGGAAATGTCAAAGATTTTAAACTGTTCAAATTGAGAAGGAAAGATGACTGCAATATGAACAATGGACAATGAATGAGTTAAAATATCTTCCAAAGCATTCAGTGGCCCTTAGAGAATATTTTTAAAAGTGTCAGCGTCAGCTTGTCTTGAAATCACACATCAGATTTAACTTTTGAGGTTAAAATTACAATCAATTATTTATGCACCAAAATTTAAATAGCTCCAAGTACAGAAGCGCCCTCTTCAACTCAACTATCAATATTATATGCCATTCAATCCATCTGTCAAAACGGAAAATTCAATGTGACGTGGCGGCCAAGCAAGTTTGTTTTGGATATGTTTTTATGCGTATTTTAAATTATTTTGCATACAGTTTTGCTAACAACTCTGATTTTCATTATTTAATAAAATATTTGACGCCTGAACTATTAATTCCGGCAGAAACTAGATATTTTTTTGTGTTTTTTGGCCCATGTGTGGCCGCCACGCCATATTGAATGTCACGTGGTTTGAATTGCCTAATTGTTTGCCAACCAGGCGCCATTTGGACAGGTCATTGGATTGCCTAATTGGTTCAGGGTGAACATTGCAACTGGACATGTTTACCCTGGAGTTAAAACCTACCAAATGTGAATTGCTATAGAGAAACCGGCCCTAAAAGATGCAAAATAGCTATTTATGTAAGGTTCGTTTCACCAGGGTTCATACTTGACCTTGAAACTTGAAAAAAAAGGTCTCAGATTAATTCATCTGACACATTCAATTTTATTGACAAATTAAAATGAATGACTTTTGGTTTAAGAACCGACGAACGTTTTTGATGTCATTGATTGGTTTCAGTCAATTTTTATTTGTTAAACAAGGAAGGCAAATGCTGGTGGCAAGTACAAACCCTGGTGAAACAAACTTTACCAAGGGGATTATGTAGATTATACAACTCACTGTACATTATTCCCATATGACGCGAGAGGATTAACAAGTGATAATCCTTACCATATGACACGAGAGGCTTAATAAGTGATAATCCTTTTGCACGGTAAAACTGGTGTTTTGACATTTATTGACAAAAAATTTAAATTTTTGATTCATGAAATTATTAATTAATAAAGAATTAAAGTTTGGTTCGTTGTATAACCTTTTGAATACCACTCGATTTTTCAGGATTACCTAATACTTTTACCTGACACTCAACGCGTTACCAGCAACACCACTCTTCCTTCGGAGTCGTGGTGTTGCTGCGTAACGCGTTTCGTGACAGGTAAAAGTATTATCCGGTAATCCTGAAACCTCTTGTGGTATTACATTCGAGAATTTCATACATCTGTCAAAACTGGTATTCCAACAATAAATTGACATGTTTTGATTGTTGATTTGAACCAATCAGATTGTAATTACGCGATAATTTGCTCGTGCAATGGAAATATATTTATAATTTTCGACAAATTTGCACTCATGCATTTTTAACTGAAAAAGGCACGAGTGCACTACGTGCACTCGTGCTCTAAAATGCATTCGGGCAAATTTCCTAAAAATTATCAATAATTTCCATTGCACTAGTTATATTACTATTGATTATAATGCCCGAAGGCGAAACTAGCCCGAGGGCCTTTAGCCCGAAGGATATATTTCGCCTGAAGGGCATTATAATCTTAAAATCCCCGTGGTGCATACAATGCTTTATAGATCATTACGCCCGCAAAAGCGGGCGTTATGAATCAGGTTGTTATAGTTATGTTAACGTATTTCGTTTCCTAGGTATTATAGATCTATGATAGTTAAGTAGAAAATAAAGTATCTATTGTTAACTGTGGAAGGAAAATATTGAAAATTACTTGAAAATTAATTCATATCATATGGTTCATTTTTCTCCCAAAAACCCTTTTCACGTGGCTCCGGTTTAACAAACCGCAACATACCGCTCAAATTCGAGTGGTAGGTATCCATCACGTCACTTTGTAACCGGGTTAGAAAACAGTATGTCTTTTCTCTAACCGTTTTGTAACTCAGTTAGTTAAACCGGAGCCACGCGAAAAGAACTAAAGAGAGGTATAAAACTAGCATGGAAGATTAAGGGGATTGTAAGAAACCAAGGATGATACACACTACAATTACTCTTAGACCTGTGTGTAACAAATCCCCCCTTTTCACCCCTCTTCATCTTACCAGTTGTGACGTAGGCAGCATGTTTTCTTGCCTTGACGTAGGCTGTTTAGGGCGGGTATTATAAAACTGCTTTGACAGTTAACTTCTGGATTTACATGTAATTCAAAAAGTTAACTTCAAGTTAACTGTCAAAGCAGTTTTATAATACCCGCCCTTAAACTTATTAGTTCTTTTCACGTGGCTCCGATTTAACTAACCGGGTTATAAAACGGTTAGAGAAATGACATACCGTTTTCTAACCCGGTTACAAAGTGACGTGATGGATACCTACCACTCGAATTTGAGCGGTATGTTGCGATTTGTTAAACCGGAGCCACGTGAAAAGCGTTATTGGTTTAAA
Organism: Ceutorhynchus assimilis; assembly: GCA_917834065.1. Taxonomy (NCBI): domain Eukaryota; kingdom Metazoa; phylum Arthropoda; class Insecta; order Coleoptera; family Curculionidae; genus Ceutorhynchus; species Ceutorhynchus assimilis. The sequence continues at coordinate 34,054,019 of OU892285.1, forward strand.
ATTCAAAGGTTTAAACAGTTGACGACAGTTATGACGTCGTAAATGGTAACACACCAATATGGCGGCGATTACCAATCCTGTAGGTGTGTATCAGCCTTGGTAAGAAACACTATGTAGAAACAGGGTGACACCAGTGGCGTACACTAGATCGACCAACGAATGCAGATTTATTTATATGGAAATAAACAAAATTATATAATGAGATGACAATTATTATTCAAAAACTGTACATGGGATTAGATTCATACTAACAGGGAAGGTTAAGGGGGTTGTCAGAAACAGGGTGACACCAGTGGCGTACACTCGATCGACCTACGAATTTTTGTCATCTAAATTCGCACTTTTTTGACATTGCTTTGACAATTTGACGTTTTATGTGTGTATCAAACGTCAAATTGTCGAAGCAATGTCAAAAAAAGCGAATTTCGCAGTTATGAGTACTAGCCTTTGAATATAAAACTACAGGAAGGAGCGTTTTCTATCTGTCACTACAGACAACGCAGGGACGGAAACGGCCATATTGAGCCTCCAAGTTTGGACTCAACATTTGTTTTGGTGGTTCCCTGTGTCCTCATTCAAGTGGATGTTTAATGGATTTTAGCGGTTTTAAGTGATAATAAGTACTGGAATTAGTGAGAAAAGAGTGAGTCATAATATTGACAATCATATTTAAATAAATATACGCCAGTGCCAAACCGGAAATACTAGTCGGCCATATGCAACCTCCACATATTTTGGTCGCGCAGATTCGAAGTTATGCTCCTTCCTGTAGTTTTATATTCAAAGGTACTAGCATAGACTTAAATACTACGTACTTCGTAGTATTTAAGTCTATGGTACTAGGCTAATCCCGTCACGTGCCTGTCAAAATTTCGGAGCAAATCGACAAAATAGATGACAAAAATGAAAACAGCCAGCCAATGTACAGAAATTTTATTAAAAGTGATCGTGAATAGTTCAAATTACTTTTGTATGTAAAGATTCAACTGGAATTTCATCACAGTATCGCTATCAATTCTCGATAATCAATGATCCAACTATCGATATTGTTTATTATCGATAAAGTCCTACCCCGGTAAACATTGACGCATACGTGGCTCCATCTATAAGTAGCTTCCAACATTAAAAACGCGTCATACGACACATTCGTGTCCTTCGCGAGGGTTTTAAGTGATAACGTCAAAAATCACAGATTTCGGTCTTGAAAGTCTTTTAAATGACCTCAGCGCGATAGTTTATTTAAATAATTTCGGTCACCCTCTCCAGAAAGTCGCGCTTTATTTTGAAAAATGTTCCAAAGGGTGATTTTGAAAAGCGATGTCGCTAAAGAAGTGGTTAAAAAAGCAGTCAGGGCGCAAAGTTTACGAAATTTAGCCGTACAAACTGTTAGGAATAAGCATTGTCACAGGTAAGTTCATTTTTTTCAAGCATTCATTTGGAAATGCTTACCAATTTATTTGCTTACATAATCTCAAGCACCTCTGACATAAGGACAGGTTTTCTAACCTCACTTTTGCCTTTTAATTTTGTAATTTAAAGGGCCACAATGAATTAATTAGTTTGAAAACAGGCTCATAAGGATACCTATAGGAGGAGGGCTTAAAAAGATAAAGCATGAGAGGTCAATACATATTATATTTCAGAAACTTGTGACCCAAGTATTGTCATGCTGTATGAGTGCATTTACCATAAGTAGTTCAAAGATAATCAAACCAAAAGTAAATAGTTATTTCATTGTCCAGAAAATTAAATAATACTTCTTCTCAATTGCCTATGGCCCCTTGTCATTCAGCAACAGTCAGCCACCTCTTCTGTAACTTTATAGATAGGGGATTCACTGACAAAAAGTCCTTCCTTTCATTTAGGGAAGCCTTTACTCGAGGGGTCTCTCACGGTGGGAAATAGGTGTACAGATACTGACTTAATAATAATAATACAAGAATACGGATAACATTTAACATACTCTTAAAACCTACTTACAATCTCAACAAAGTTGATCAATCACTACATACAGAGAAATACAATTTAGGATGAATGCAGTTTCCTGTCAATTATCATTTTGAATGCCTTAAGACTTATAATGTCTATATCTACATCTGAGGCATAAAGTTTAAATAGATCACACAAATTATAGATCGGAGAACACTTGGGCCCATTGTCACAATGTGCAGTTAACCTTAAGGTAAAGGTAACTTATACTGTAAGGTTACCATAAAAGTACCATTTCACCAAACTTTTGTGACATCTGGTTAAGTTCACCGGAGGTTAAACTTTTTTTCTAGGGTTGGTAACGCGAATAATGCGTTCAGTGTCCGTTTGCAGCAGTGGCCAGTGAAATTGATAAAAAAAAGAATTACATAATATGCCAACTTCCAACTTGTCATTATCAAAGAATGTCATTATATGTGTCATTTATTCCTTTTGATTTGAAAAAAAAATTCTTCAAGCCAAGTACTTCTATACTTTGAATTATACTTGGGTATTCCAAGTGTTAACAAGCAAGGAAATTTGAAACTATTCAGATTGTTATTCAGTGATTTTTTGGAATAAGGCCGCCAGGTTTTTTTGTGCTAAAATAATTGTCTTCCAAACAATGCGTAGTATTTTATTACAATAACTGTTGCTGACCCAAGCGCAGTAGTAATATAGGTAGAATCCCTGGTTTTCTTCAGCACTAAGAACAAGCACTACTATTGTTATTGACTTGAACTTTTGCAGCAGACTGCAGACTGAATAATCGCTCTTTTTTTTTTCAAATTTTAATAGCTAATAATTTAAACATACGTATTTAATTATTCGTTTAAAAGTTTTTTACTACTGCCGTTGTTCCAGATTAATCTAGTTTCTCCAGCGTAGGTTTTTTGTGAAATAAAATTACTAATATTTATGTATACCTACCTACCGCATTTTATTGAAAAATTCAAAAAATTAGGTCCTGGTTCTAAACACATTTTGATACTACAAACTTTGATACTCGCTTTGATACTAGTGTATTCGGCCGGAGTGTAAAATCTAGCAAAAAACTCTTGCCTATCATGTATTTCAAAATAATTGGGCCTCTCTCTAAAAACTCTTGCTTTGGGAGCCCTCTCTCCAACTTCAAATATCCCATAATATAATATCCTATAATATAATCACTATAGTCACTTCGTATGCATTTATATTATCATAATATTCTTGTTTTAAAATATACGAATTTTTCATCAAAAAACATACAGTAGTTGTAGGTTACTTTTTGAGAAAACCTAGGGTAAACCCAAACATGAAGTGCTGGTAAAGTATACTGGCGGTTAACCAAAAGATTTTGGTATACCCGAGATTGTGGAACGAAATTTTACCGGTTAACCCTAATCCGTCAGACATCTTCTGGTTACCGGCGATTGTGATAATGGGCCTTATAAAGATTGGTTCTAGGGTAGGCCAAGTAAAAGACATTTTTACTCCTTGAATTAATACCATTTACAGCAAAAGGAAGCTGTTCCAAAATACCTAGGCAGTCAATATTATTCGTCAAAACCCCATACAGAGTGCATAAGAATATTCCTATCCGCCTTTTCTTCAGTGACAGTCTACTGAACACACCCAACAAATAGTCATTGCTGCAGCCACGCTGGGAATAAACGCCAAACTTTCTGAAGTACAGACATTTCAAGAATTTTCGCTGCACACTTTCTATAATTTCACTCCAATTAGGCAATCCAACCACCTGTCCAAATGGCGTCTGGTTGGCAAACAATAAGCAAAAAACATATGTTTTTATTTTGACGGGATTAAGCCTAGTACTCATAACGGCGAAATTCGTTTTTTTTTGACGTTTGATTCACACATAAAACGTCAAATTGTCGAAGCAATGTCAAGAAACAGCGAATTTCGCTGTTATGAGTACTAGGCTTTATCAATACTGACATTGTTGACATGTAACAACCCGTATTCCAACCTCATAAAAATCTCAAAATGCCAGCTGGTTGGCAAAAATCACGTGGTTTGGATTCCCTAATTATGGTATTGGGGTGACCATATTGCGCTGCCATATTCTAAGATGGCCACACCGAGACTGTCAAAGAGAGATAAGCTAATGACAATACTTAAACATTTTGTGTTTCTTGTAATAAAACTTGATACCTTCTGAGCACTAGAAATTTTTGACAAATTATGTCCCAAGAAAGACAAAGCAGGATCAAAAATAACTCCCAGATCTTTTTGCTCAGACATTCTTTTCAGTATTACTAGGGTCGGCGCAAGCGACTTTGGCGCCCTAGGCAAATATACTGTCTGGCGCCCTAGGCAAATATACTGTCTGCCGCCCCCATCAAGTCAAAAAAACAAATATGCATGGCTTTTTTCGAAAACATGTTTTATAGTTTTATTAATGATTGTACAGGGTGCCCAAGATTCGATGGTTTTGGTGGGTTTCGAGTATTTCTATAAAGGACCCCCACTTGCGAGCCTCGATTTTCAAGAGAAATTTGACTGGTGGAAACCGCATCTCGATATGTCGAGTCGTTTACGAGGGGTTTTTGAAAAGTTTGGAATTTGACAGGGGGCTATACCTTTTTTATATATGAAAATTTGGTCTACTTTTCCCCTTGTAGCTTAAAAACGAATCGAGATATCGAGGTGCGGATTTCACCGGTCAACTTCTCTTGAAAATCGAGGCTCGCAAGTGGTACCCTAAACCCGCTAAAACCATCGAATCTTGGACACCCTGTACATAATATACAGGGTGAGTCCGAAATAAGTGCGCATTTTGTTATGATAGAGTATAGTAGGACAATCACTTTTTGTATAGGAACATGTGTCCGCAAACCTTTCGTTAAGAAAATACAGAGTTTTGACTTTTTGCCTTTAGATTCAAGATGCCTTCAGCGATTTTGTTCAAATTTTCAGAGAGTGTTTGCGATATAATATGATATAAATTTTTTTAACTTCATTGTTTAGTTTCCGGTGTCATGTGAACAGCGTGGGGTAGGTAGGTATATCGAACAACGAGATTAAATCAAATCAAATCAAATCAAATATGCTTTATTGTCAAAAAAACAATTGTTGTAGACAAAGCCAAACTTAGTGCTAAGAATATAAACTATACAAGCATACTATATAAAATAGAATAAAATAATATGTTACAAACAAGTTCAAACCACAAGACAAACACAAAAACGTAAATGTAAAAATCTAAAAATGGTCAAGGAAGTATTCCTCCATGCTATAATATGCCTTTTCAAGCAACAACATTTTTACCTGTTGTCTAAATAATCTGTATGACACTATCTTCCGAATTGACATTGGTAAGTGATTAAAAATCTTTTTGCTTTTATAGAAAATCGAATTTTGAGTCAGTGTCAATTTAGGAATTGGCAAATTTATATTAAAAGATGAGCGGGTATTATTTGTGTTTAAGGAGTGAATGATGGAGGAATGCTTCTTATGCATCAGACAGACAGTTTCCAGTATAATAATTGCTGGAAGAGTCAAAATTCGTTCACTAATAAAATATGGTTTACACGACGTCCTAAAACTAAGCCCGCACAGGCACCTTAGGGCACGCTTCTGTAAAACAAACAAAGAATTCAAAAGATAAGCGGATGAATTACCCCAATAGCATACACCATATCTTAGATGTGACTCAATTAAAGCAAAATACGCATCTCTAGCCACTGCAACATTCAGGTCACTCCTAATTGTTTTTATTGCAAAGCAGCCTGATGCTAGTTTCGAGCACAGCTGCTCAATGTGTTTGTCAAACCCTAACCTATCGTCGATAACTAAGCCTAAAAATTTATTATAATTTGTCTTCGTGACTGGCTGAGAGTCTAAGCAAATATCATTTAACATACACTTAAAATTTAAAATATTTGTCTTTGATACATTAAAAGACAAACAGTTGCTGTCACACCATCTTTTCACACTAGCCAGATCCTGGGTTATCATTTCACTAAGATCATGTGGATCCTTGCTATGCCAAAGCAGAGTAGTGTCATCGGCAAAGGATGTACCAAACCATACATTGATTTTAATTTTTTTATCTCGATAACGTCGCATCAAACAAGAAAAACTCGGGATACCTTTTTTGTTTAAAATTAAACAAGGAATCAAAAAATAATTTCAAATTTTTTAAAAAGCCCAGAGGTGTATCACTTTTTTCTTTAAAAAAAATAAGAGTCGCTCTAGATCCGGTCCTGGAAAAGTGGAACTCAAACGGATTTTTTAGAAAAATGCTTGAGAACATTGCAAAAACTCTCCGAATATTTGAACTAAATCGCTTAAGACATTTTGAATTTAAAGACAAAAAGTTAAAATTTTCCGAAAATTTCAACACTTTGTATTTTCTCAACGAGACGTTTGCGGACACATGTACCCATGCAAAAAGTGATCGTCCTACTGTACTCTATCTATCATAACAAAACGCGCACTTATTTCAGACTCACCCCGTAGGTATACCTGACTTACAAAATATATAGATTATAGAATATCTGCACAAAAAAAATATATACACAAATGCCCGCGCCTGCGGAGGCGGAAAAATCCTGTTCTGGCGCCACGCCCAAAACGTTAATTTTGTGCCAAAAATATTCACAGCATAAAATAAGTAGTTTTTGGGCGCCCGCCACCCGACTAGCAAAAACAGGTATAGCAGTATGTGCTCATAAGAAGGGCAAAGGGCAAAGTTTGTGTTTGGGTTTGCAAGAGAAATGGAATCCTGAATATTATGAAGAAAAGCAGAATTCAAAAGATTTTTTTTTTGTTGCCTTTTTGCCGCCCCTTTAAGTTTGCCGCCCTAGGCGGCTGCCTAGTTCGCCTAATGGTTGCGCCGACCCTGAGTATTACATTACCTACAGAATAATCATAAATGACGGGATTTTAATTGCGTGTGAATGACATGCATACAGATTTATCAAGGTTCAACTTGAAACTATTCTCAGAACACAATGCGACAATATCAGACACCTCTCGCAACTTGAAAAAACAACTTCAAATCATCAGCAAAACCAAGTGACTCAACATTCCTTACTCCCAAAATACCCTGTTAAATGCGATCAAAAAGAAAAGTGGACCCAGGTTTGACCCCTGTGGAATACCTGATAAAAACTATCGATTTACAGCCCTCAATTTCAACATACTGACATCGTTTACTTCGGTCAGTACCCAAGTATGAATGAATCAAATCGATTATAATTTGAGGTACATCCATATCCCCCAGGCTTCTCAAAATTATGCCATGCCGGACTTTATCGAAAGCCTTTTCTAAATCAGTGTATACAACATCAACTTGTGATTTTCTATTCAACGCTTCATGAATGAACTGTGAGAAGGTAGCGAGATGCGTAAATGTAGACCTCTTTGGTAAAAAACCATGTTGATTTAAGGCTATTTTATCCTTGACCTCAGCAAAGAGCATGTTGAAGATAATAATTTCAAAAATTTTAGAAATTGCACAGACATTGGTTATTGGGGTATAGTTTTTTGTCTTGTGTAGCTAGGACCACCCTTATGGACAGGGATAACCTTGCTGCATTTTAAAATTTCCGGAAAAATGAAACTATTTATTTCGAGATGTCATTTTAATTAGAATGTCTACACTAGAGATAAAAAGAAATAAAATGATAGGGAACTCTCTTTTTCAGATCATTATTATCAAATACACAAACCCAACTCCTAAAACCATCGAAATATGCCGAAGACAGTCTCATCAGGTATTACTCAAGCGATCTACCGACACACCATCGAGTAGCATTACCGGCCCTGTCTCCCACCATGGAAATGGGCACAATAGTCAGCTGGGAGAAAAAAGAGGGCGACAAACTAAATGAAGGCGACCTCCTGGCCGAAATCGAAACGGACAAAGCCACAATGGGCTTTGAGACTCCCGAGGAAGGCTATTTGGCTAAAATTTTAATCGCGGCCGGCACCAAGGACGTGCCAATAGGCAAATTAGTTTGTATTATTGTGGAAAACGAGGCAGACGTTGCAGCGTTCAAGGATTTTAAAGACGACGCTTCTCCTGTCAAAGCTGCTGCCCCTACAGTTGTTGCTCCTTCTCCTCAGGCACCTACACCTGTAGCACCACCACCAGTAGCAGCACCACCAGCAGGTAATTAAAAACTACTTAATAAAAGTTTGAATAGAAGTTGTTGTTTTGTCCCTAGTAGAACAAGGTGTAGCTTCCAGTGGACGAGTTTATGCAAGCCCCATGGCCAAAAGACTGGCAGAGCAAAGAAACATAAGATTACAAGGCAAAGGTACGGGGTTATTTGGTGGCATTACCTCGTCAGATTTAGGAGGTAAAAATCTAGACAAAATAATTGTCAATAAGTATTTACAATAACACATTAACAATAATTATAAGTGCATTTTAATTTGTTTCAGCTCAAACAGCAACAGCTGCAGCTCCACCAAAACCAGCAGCAGTGTCGTCTCATGCAGCTCCCCCGACCGCTGGTGCTTTCACTGACATTCCAGTGTCCGGTATGCGTAAAACAATAGCCAAACGTTTGTTGGAGTCCAAACAACAAATTCCCCACTATTATCTCACTCAGGAAGTCAACGTGGACGCGCTACTGAAAGTGCGCTCCAAGTTTAACAAAAAACTAGAAAAATCTGGACTCAAACTTAGCGTTAATGATTTTGTTATTAAGGCTACAGCTGTAGCATCGCAAAAAGTAACTTATAAATCAATTTATTTCAACTGTCACTTATAGTAATTTTTTTTTAGGTTCCTGAAGCAAATTCCCATTGGCTAGATTCTGTAATAAGACAATACAAAAATGTAGACGTAAGTGTAGCTGTATCGACAGATAAGGGCCTAATTACTCCTATAATTTGGGAGGCCAACAGTAAAGGTGTTATTCAAATTAGTAAAGCTGTTAAGGAGTTGGCGGCTAAGGCTCGAGATGGCAAATTGCAACCTCAAGAATTTCAAGGTGAGATTTTTTTGAATTCAATTTGACCATTTTCTGTTCTAATTTACACAGTGCTACAAAATATTGTGAAGAAGCTTCGAGAGATATTTCAATCAATACATTGTATTTCTAGGTGGTACCATCAGTGTATCAAACTTGGGAATGTTCGGAACCAACCAGTTCTGTGCCATAATAAACCCGCCCCAAAGTTGTATTTTGGCCATCGGTACCACAGTGACCCGATTAATTCCCGATGAAACCAAAGAAAGAGGTTTCAGGGAGGCGCAGTACCTCACAGTAACACTCAGTGCCGATCACAGAGTGGTAGACGGCGCTGTTGGCGCTAGGTGGTTGTCCGCTTTCAAAGAAGCTATAGAAGACCCGGTTGCCATGATTTTGTGAGACTTTTTATAGGGGAAAACAGGAATTCAAACTTTTGAGTGGCAACAGGGGCGCCACCTAAAACATTTAAAATAATATATTTTTTTTTGTGCGTCTTTATATAATTTATTTTAGTTTATGGATTTTTTTTTTGTTATAAAAACAACATTTTCAAGTTTCACTCAGGCATGTAAGGGGAGTTGAGAGGGGTTTTTGCATTTTTTTTACATTTTAAGGCCCATCATTTTTCATGGAAATGTTGTTTTTACACGCGGCTCTAAAACAAAAATAAATAAATATTTATGTTGATTTTATGTAAATAATAATAATATATAAAGTTATTGAAATGTTTAATTTCCCCAATATTAAATTTTCCAATCTTATATTCACATTACCTATAGCTCTGTTCCAAGTTCCAACCGTCATGAGAACCGTTCCAGAACCAGTAATTTCCAGTTGCCCACTTATTTTCCGATAAATTGAACGTTTATCCTACTTAACAAATGAATTGATCTACTGGAAATTACCCTGCTAGTACGGTTCTCATGTAGGTTGGAACCAAGGTTGTTTGAGAAAGGTAGGTTGCTTGATAACTGTATGACGTCATCTGGGTTGCCTCGTTATAATACAAATCTCCATAATGCGTCATAAAGTCACCCATTACCAGGCCACCTATTAACTTCAGGATTCTTGGGTTAGAACCATCCAGAACCAATGTAAGAACGGCTTGCAAAGCTTATATGTAACAACCTGAACATAGATGGCGCCACTTTTACTCTAAGTTACAGTGACTTTATTACCACAGTGGCGACAATTGCGGTCTCATTTTTGATTGGTTCAAAAATCCCATATGTTTTCTAAGTAAGAAACTTATCGGTGGCAACGTCGCTTTCATTTCAAAATCATGTAACTCCCAATTAAATGTTTTGCATACCTTTTATTTTAATTAATATTGTAATTTAATAAATATTCAAGTTGATTATATATAAATAGCTATAATTTTCCCTAATATGAAATCATCCAATCCTAGACTATAATTAGTTTAACTAACTGAACATAGATGGCGCCACTTTAAACTTGAAAAATTTATCTCTGGCAACGTCGCATTTGCTTGTCAACAACATGTGAAAATCTTAACCTAACTTTTGATTAAATGTTTTGTATACGTTTTTTCTTAAATTATTATTGCAATTTCAATAATTATTATTAATTGTTAACTATGAGTATGACAACGCCGCCAGCGGCCCTAGTGAACCGTAACAAAAAACATTTCTTAGGGGTACCAGCGCCCCTCGGTTATGTAGCTGGTGTTGGTAGAGGGTAAGTTTGAAAACAAGTTGGGGTTCTTTGAAATTTGCTAATTTTTATTGTTTTTAGGGCTACTGGGTTCACTACTCGGTCGGATATTGGTCCTGCAAGGGATGCCAACGATGTATCGTAAGTTTTAGTACAGTAAAAAGTCTTGAAACAGGTTAATTGGGCTAATTTTTTTAGAGATGATCGTCATGCCCCTCCAGCTGCTAAAAGAACGAAAAAGAAAGACGAGGAAGAGGAAAAAGAGGTAACAAGAGAAAAAAATGGCTTGATTTTGACTCTCATAGGCGCCAGCTTTCCAAAATCTGTATGGGTGCTTAGCCAAAGGTGGCATAAAATAGCTGAAGATATATTTTTGGTGTCAAATAGTAAATATTTCCTAACTAGTGCGGAAAGTGTCACTCTCAGAGACTTTCCGCACGAGTTGGCAACCTGTAAGTACCTGTATACCTACCAATATTAGGTATTCTACTTTTCCGCACTAGTGCGGAAAAGGGATAATTTCATGATCCAAAAGATATTATACACAACACAGGTTTGTTCATCTGTCAGGTATTTTTCAGATCATAATAGGCATTTTCGGAAATGGTGTTCCGATTAACCCGATCATCAACTAATTAAAATTGTCTTTTTTCAATAGCGTTCATTGGTGATTGGGTTAATCAGATCAGCGTTTCTGAAAATCTTTATTATGTAGTGCTGCTTACGTCAACGGTTTTTTGATGTGAAACTTTCATGCGGCGGACTGGTATTTGGACAATGGAGAGTGATTCGAAAAACGCGTGATGGGCAAAGGACCCCGCACATTTCTTATGGAAAAGTGATCTATGTGGAATTTTGCTGAATTTTTGATATTGTATATAGGGAGTCGTCCTTAACAAAAGTGATCATTGCGTTAATGTTCAATATCCAACAGTTTTCAAGATATCAATTAAAAACTTTTTTAATAATACTCTTCAGTATGACGTCACTCACAGCAAGGATCCTTTTCACTCTTGACTTTGACTTTACTCTTCTCCTTTTAACATTAAGAAAAGAAAAAGATAGCGACAGCGATTAGTGACAAATAGGTAGGTATGCAAACAACACCTAGCTCCTGCCGCAATCGTCAACTTCATGTCATGATGTGTGTCATATAACGATTTCATTTGTACATGTTGTTGTTTTTTTTTATTTCCTAAATGTTGAAAGGAGAAGAGTATAAGTATAGGTAGTCAAAGTCAAAAGTGAAAAGGATAGTTATAATTTTCGGTGCTGTGAGCATACTGGTGACGTCATACTGAAGATTATCAAATTAAAAAAGTTTTTAATTGATATCTTGAAAACTGTTGGGTATTGAACATTAGCGCAATGATCACTTTTGTTAAGGACGACTCCCTATACACAATATCAGAAATTCAGCAAAATTCCACATAGATCACTTTTCCATAAGAAATGTGCGGGGTCCTTTCGTTACGAGAGAGAAAAGTAACACAAAGGAATGGAGAAAGACAGGCAATGATAGCCGACGAACGATTGACACAAAACAAAGATTATAAACTATTATTGTCTGATACTCTCGTGACATCACTACAAGTGCGCGTTTTCCTCCGTATTTATACCCCGATTCATCACGTTAAGTCTAAAAGTTGTGTGACGAGGGGATAGTTTTCAAGAAGTTTCACTTCTACTATGTGTACGGTACTGTACAGGGTGGGCCAATTTGGACACTTCCTTATGGAAACACCCTTTATTTTTAGAGATAGAAAAAAATGAACCCCCCACTCTGAGGCTCAAATTTCATGAAATTTTGATTGGTGCAAACCGCTTTTTGATATCTTCAACCGTTTAGCCGCTAAAGGGCGATTCTCGATTTTGAGCAATATTGTGAACCCTTCATAACTTTTTTGTTTATGAAAATAATTGATTTCCGTAAAAACTTTCTGGAAGCACTTTTTAAAACAGAATTCAGGGACGTTCTCGGTTTTTTTCTATTTGGCGCCGATTTTGAGATATTGACCAAAGTCTGATTTTTTTCAATGGGACACCCTTTATATCGAGCTTTATATTAGGGCTGTTCGCACAGCAATCACAAACCAGTCAGAGCGAACTTCATTGGTTGAAAACAATCAGAAACAGTCAGAAAACTAGTTTCAACCAATGAAATTCGCTCTGACTGATTTGTGATTTCTCTGCGAACAGACCTAATAATATCCACCCATAATATATTCAGTATGCATAGCACCCATGGAGTCGGCGCCTATGTTGACTCTGCACACATTGAATATCCTTATAAGAAATTTTCACTGAATCTTATCTCAATAAAGGGATTATAATCCCTGAAAATTTCAACTCGTTTGGAATTACAATTCTTAAGATAAAATCGCGTTTAGCAATGTGGGATGAATTTCTCGATTTTCCAATTTTCCTGTCGTCCTTTTTTCCTTATTAATCCACCCATATTCAAACAAATTCCTTGCAGGAAGAAGAAGACCTCAACGATTCCAACTACGACGATTTCAACGGCTACGGAGGCTCCCTTTTTTCCAAAGACCCCTACGATAAAGACGACGCAGAAGCCGATGCAATTTATGAGGCAATCGACAAACGCATGGACGAAAAACGCAAAGAATACCGTGAAAAACGCCTCAGAGAAGAACTGGAAAGGTACCGTCAAGAAAGACCTAAAATCCAGCAGCAATTCTCCGATTTAAAAAGAGATTTAGTGCAAGTGTCTGCCGACGAGTGGCGCCAAATACCTGAAGTGGGTGATGCGAGAAACAAAAAGCAACGCAACCCTAGGGCGGAAAAGTTTACTCCGTTACCTGACAGCGTTTTATCTAGGAATTTAGGCGGCGAAGCATCCAACAGCATCGATCCAAATTCGGGCCTTGCGAGCATGGTACCAGGCTCAGCAACACCCGGAATGCTAACTCCAACAGGCGACATGGATTTAAGGAAAATCGGCCAAGCCAGAAACACTTTAATGAATGTTAAATTATCGCAAGTTTCTGATTCGGTTACCGGACAAACTGTTGTAGACCCAAAAGGCTATCTAACTGATTTACAGTCAATGATTCCCACTTATGGAGGAGACATAAACGATATTAAAAAAGCCCGTCTGTTGCTGAAAAGTGTAAGAGAGACTAATCCAAATCATCCACCTGCATGGGTTGCTAGTGCCCGTTTGGAAGAGGTCACTGGAAAAGTGCAAGCTGCCAGGAATTTGATTATGAAAGGCTGCGAAGTTAATCCTCAAAGTGAAGACTTATGGCTGGAAGCTGCCCGATTGAATCCTCAAGACACTTCCAAAGCTGTAATAGCTCAAGCTGCTAGACACATACCAACATCTGTAAGAATTTTGATTTGTCTAAAATTTGTTTTATTTAAATGCAAAAATTTCAGGTAAGGATTTGGATTAAAGCTGCCGATTTGGAGCCGGAAACCAAAGCAAAAAGACGCGTCTTTAGGAAGGCCTTGGAGCATATTCCCAATTCTGTTAGGCTGTGGAAGGCGGCAGTTGAATTGGAGAATCCGGAAGATGCTAGGATTTTATTGTCCAGGTAAGAATTAATGCAAATTGTATCAATATATTATAAAATTATTAATTATTGTAGGGCTGTAGAATGTTGTTCAACTGCTGTAGAGCTTTGGCTAGCATTGGCCAGGTTGGAAACATATGAAAACGCCAGGAAAGTGCTGAACAAGGCCAGAGAAAATATACCGACTGACAAGCAAATTTGGACTACTGCTGCCAAACTAGAAGAGGCCAATGGCAATCATCATATGGTTGAAAAGATTATTGAGAGAGCTATTAGTTCCTTGAGGTAATATTATTGTCAATTAGTGATGTAAAATTCCCGTAACATTCAATGACGTCACTGAGACCTTGTATTCGCAATAATCTCGCAGTTTTATAAAATTCTTCTGGAAATTTCGCTTGTGCATATTTAACTGGAAATTTCCCTTGTGCAAATTACACTGGAAATTTTGCATACAAATTGTCAAAATTAACAAGTGGAAATTTTTGGAAATATCCCGGGGAAAATTTCCAGAATTGTCATTTTTGACATTGATGCCCGCTTTTCCATTTAAAACGTATTGATGTCAGAAATCTGTCAAAATGTATTTTTTTGACAAACGCAATTTAAATGGGAAAGATCAATAACAATCAGCATCAATAGGAAAATTCGACACAACGTACTAAATAAACTTCAAACTCGGGAAAGGATAACGCACACCTTACATGGGATTTTTGGGCTCTATGGACTTTGCCCGTTTTTTTATATGTTGTAGAAGATTTAATTCTGAACAATCTTTAAATGGGAAGAAAACTTGTAGGTATTACGGTTTTTGAGATAATCAGGTCTATGATGTATCCGGTCCTGTTATTTTAACGGCTGTGTTATGGCTCAATATCTGTTGCTGTCTTTATTTTGACGTATAGAATAAACAGTGACAGATAACTTAACGTCGCTGTTAAAATAACAGAGAATGATACATCATAGGCCTGAATGAGCGTTGAAAGATGAACTTTTTTGCGACTTTTTGTGTGGAGAGTATACGAGATACTGGTGCTGCTGGTGTTTATCAGTCAAAATATTGACAGGTTCACATATTTTACGTCATTTAAAGATTAATGTCAACGATGTCAACTCAGGTTAAGGCCAGGATCGCACTGGGGTCAATGTTGGCGCCAGTGCGGTCCCGGCCTTAGCCTATGTTGACATTTGTTAGTGACGTGAAATATGTCGACCTGCCAAATTTTTGACTGATAAATACCAGTTTTTCGTATACTCTCCACACATCTATCAACAGTCACCAATCTATGTACTTTGACAGAGGCAGCGGCTGGTGCCATAAATGGTAAGGAACAGCTGGATGTTATTGTAACAGACTTTGCAAAGGCCTTTGATAAAGTGGATCATGGGCTTCTTGTCACCAAACTGGGTAGATTTGGGTTTTCTTTAAGTGCATGTAAATTAATGGAATCTTATCTCCTCTCTAGAAACCAACAGGTTAAAGTTGGTGGGTTTTTGTCAAGAAAATATCTTTCTACATTTGGGGTACCACAAGGTAGCAATCTAGGGCCCCTCCTGTTTGCCATATTTGTAAATGACTTAACCAACTGTATTGAATTTTCAGAATGTCTCTTGTTCGCTGATGATTTTAGGGTATATAAATGTATATCCAACCCTGTAGATTGCAACCTACTTCAAAAAGATATAAATTCTGTTGCTCAGTGGTTCACAGAGAATAAAATGCCTTTAAATACAAACAAATGTCTAACTATGTCCTTTACACGCAGGTTCAATTATCTTAGACATGATTATTCTCTCAATAATCAGGTGCTGAGTAGAAAAGATGAATGTAGGGATCTCGGAGTACAATTACAGGCAAACTTAAAATATAACCTACACTACGAAAACATTACAAATAGGGCATATAAAC
The DNA here is from genome assembly GCA_917834065.1 of Ceutorhynchus assimilis. Taxonomy (NCBI): domain Eukaryota; kingdom Metazoa; phylum Arthropoda; class Insecta; order Coleoptera; family Curculionidae; genus Ceutorhynchus; species Ceutorhynchus assimilis. The sequence goes on from OU892285.1 coordinate 34,070,041, forward strand.
TGGCTTTATAATTAGGAATACCAAGTACTTTAAAAACTTTAAATCAATTATATATCTGTATAATGCTCTGGTTCGGCCACACTTGGAATATGCATCCGTCATTTGGTTGCCTCAAACAGAAACTCACAATAATATGATTGAAAAAGTGGTTTCTGAGATATTTGTATGTTAGGAAACACAATATATACCCCTTTAGAATCTCATATAACAGCATGTTAGAGGAGTTTGGCTTGGTTAAGTTAAGTAAAAGACGTATGATTAATGCTATAATGTTTATTTATTGTATAGTTAACAATACCAAATATAAAAATTCTTCCTTTATTAATAAGGTTGGGTTTTTGGTTCCTAAGATCAATTTAAGAATAAGAAATACACAACTGTTCCTTTATGCACCATTAAGCTGTTCGCCTATAAACAGAATGCTACATGAATGTAATGTCTTGATACAGGAAAGTAATATAGATTTTTTTAATGATAATCTTAGAAACATAAAAAATACAATTCTCACTGTAGAAAACAATATTTAGGAGTAACCCAAATATCTATAACTTAAGGTGGATAGTTCGTACCTATATATATGTTCTAATTATGTCTGTGATTATGTCATTCTGTGTTTAGTATTATTATGTTATTTTTAGTATGCAAGTTGTTAGTATTTTTAATTTTGTTGTTTTTTTTTTCTCTCTCATACCCAATAAGCACTCCTACATGTAATTACTATTTATAGTGTTTGTACGAGTTTTAAATAAATAAATAATAAATAAATAAATAAAAAGTTGTAAAAAAGTTCATCTTTCAACGCTCATATCTCAAAAACCGTAATACCTACAAGATTTCGTCCCATTGAAAGATTGTCCAGAATTAAATCCTCCACAACGTATCAAAAAATGGGCAAAATCCATAGAGCCCAAAAATCCTATGTTAGGTGTGCGTTATCCTTTTCTATCAAAATATAACACGTTTTTTCAAGCGCTATGCACTCATGATTTTGTTAAAAAATTGGCTTCAGACAAAATTTTCAAAAATTTCCGGAAATATTTTAGGCACTGGAAAGTTCTTGGAAATATTCTCGAAAGTTCTCAGAAATATTCTCGAAAATTCTCGGAAATATTCTTTTGAAAGTTTCCAGGAATATTTCCATTCAGGAGAACGTTTCCCTTTTTTATCGGCGAATATTCTCGGAAATTTCCCAATGTTCGCGAATATTCGCATGGAATATTCTCGATTCACATCGCTATTGTCAATACATACAATAACAAAAAAATTTATATATTTTGTAGTTCAAACGGGGTAGAAATCAACAGAGAACAATGGCTGAAAGAAGCAATTGAGAGCGAAAAAGGAGGCCACATTCACTGTTGCAGGGCCATTGTCAAAGTGATCATTGGTTACGGAGTGGAAACGGAAGACCAGAAACATACTTGGATGGAAGATGCTGAAAATGTAAATAAAATTTCTCAATTTTTCCAGGTTTTAATGAATAATTTTTAGTTTACAAATCAAGGTGCCTACGAATGCGCCAGAGCAGTTTACAGCATATCACTGGCCACTTTTCCCGGCAAAAAATCCATCTGGCTACGAGCTGCTTATTTGGAAAAGAACCACGGTACCCGAGAAAGTTTAGAGGCCCTGTTGCAAAGAGCCGTTGCCCATTGTCCCAAAAGCGAAGTTTTGTGGTTAATGGGCGCCAAAAGTAAATGGTTGGCCGGCGATGTGCCTGCGGCGAGAGGCATTTTATCATTAGCTTTCCAGGCCAATCCTAATAGCGAAGAAATTTGGTTGGCCGCTGTCAAGTTGGAATCAGAAAATAAGGAGTATGAGAGGGCGAGGAGGCTGTTGGCCAAAGCTAGAGGTAATTTGATTGGCTATATGTGTTATTTACATATTTTCTAATTTATCGAAGATTGATATTTGAAATTTTAGTATGATGAGCCTCTAACTTTCCTCTTTTTCTCCCGGAAATGTCACAATTTTCTTTTTAGAAAAAAATTGGTGCGGTTAGGTCAGGACTCCGAGGCGACCATTTAATGTCACCACTCCTTTGTGATCCGTTTTCAAAAAATGCTCGCACGCAAAACGAACGTTGACGACCATAATAATATGACGACTTGATGACTGTCAAAAATTAAAAATTTCCACTCCCTCCCTTTATTTACGACTGACTTACTCTCGGAATAGTTGGGTCGTTTTGAGACACCCTGTATTTTCCTTCAGTTTAAATATTGAATTTTTCTCTAAAATTATTCACTTTTTTAGGTTCTGCTCCAACACCAAGGGTGATGATGAAAAGTGCAAAGCTAGAGTGGTCCCTAAACGATCTGGATGCAGCAATCACTTTACTCGATGAAGCAATTAAGGCTTTTCCAGACTTTCCAAAACTGTGGATGATGTATGGGCAAATATACGAACAAAGAAAAGACCTCACCAAAGCATTTGAAGCATACAATTCTGGAGTATGTCAACTACTTATTTACTTGTAAATTTTTTATTCATTAATTAATTCTAGATTAAGAAAGCTCCAAATTCTATACCGTTATGGCTCCAACTGTCCCGTCTAGAAGAAAAACGCGGCCTCCTGATAAAAGCTCGCTCGGTTTTGGAAAAAGCACGCCTGAAAAATCCCAAAAACGACCAATTGTGGTTGGAGGCAATTCGAGTCGAACTAAGAGCCGGAATGAAGGAAATCGCCAATTCAATGATGGCCAAAGCATTGCAAGAGTGTCCCAACTCAGGCGCTTTGTGGGCCGAAAGTATTTTCATGGAACCCAGACCACAAAGAAAGACAAAATCGGTAAAAATCTTCCATTTTTCTTATTGTCAAGTTTGAACACATTATTATTATCACAGGTTGATGCATTGAAAAAATGCGAACACGACCCACAAGTCCTGCTAGCTGTCAGCAAACTGTTTTGGTCCGAAAGAAAAGTCAACAAGTGCAGAGAGTGGTTCCAAAGAGCCCTAAAATTGGATCCAGATTTGGGGGACGCCTGGGCCAGTTGGTACCGTTTCGAGCAACTGCACGGTACCAAAGAAAAACAGCAAGAGGTCAAAGAGAGGTGCTTGGCCGCCGAACCACACCACGGCGAATTGTGGTGTACGATTTCAAAGGATATTAGAAATGTCGGATGGAATACTGAACAAACTTTGTTAGCTGTGGCCAAAGAAGTACCCATACCTATTTAAGATTAGTTTAAGGTAATTGATTATTATTAAAAAATAAAAGGCAAATTTTTAAAAAATACACAATGTATTTTTTACACAAAAAGACCTGTACATGTTGTTTTTAAGTAAGAAATATTACATAAATACACAAAAACCTTAGAAAAAATACAATATTATAGAATTTGCAAACACAAAAAAATAAAATAAACAGAGCTCTTATGGCTTAGAGCAGGTAAAGTTTCTACTCCTTATCTCCATAGTACACTGATTATACCTGCTCTAAGTATTATGGAATGTGAATACTAAGATGAAGTAAAAATTAATACAAGAAATTGGACGCAACCACTAAAAACTGTTCAAAAGAGATTTCTAGCTCACAGTCTTGAAAGAGGGTTATAAGTAACTGCGTTCCATTTTTTTTTCAAACCTATTCGATACTCACTTTGCACATGCCTGCGACTTTTCAATACATAAATTTTTCCCAACATTAAACCTAATACTTTTTTTATTTAATTAAATCATTTTCATATTTTCAACATATTAAAAGCTAGAAACAATAAACTAAAGGAATATTGCGCCCCTATAAATATCACATAAGACTCTTTGAGACAATACGATTACTGACAAATCGATTTTTGGCTCTCGAATTTTCATTAACAAAGATTTAAAGGCACAAAAGATCAGCGATCGTTTTGTCTTAAAGAGTGGTAACTTTGTCGGGACGTAGACGGTTGCAAGAGGGGCGTAGCGACAGATTGTTCCTCTGATCCCTCCAGAGGGCCGCCGGCGAGCTGCGCATGCGCCGCAACCGAAAGTTTCTTCTTTTGTGTCATCAGGCCTGAAATAAAAACCATGCAAATTATTAGGAACAAGCATTAAAGCTAGGTTTACATCAAAAGCTAACACAAACTACATTAAAAAAAAAAAAAGACAAAAGTGATCCTTACTCTGCCGAAATGCGTTTCCTGGAAATGGTCGCCGTTTAAATTCCTGTGCTTGGCCAATTTTTCCTTATTCATGGGACTTCCTGCGTTCAAAAGATTACATGTTTTTTTTACACAGCAAAAATATCAAAAAGCTAATTTGTATGGAAAATCTAACTAAGCAAGTTTGTTAGATTTCCCTCTAAAATGCAGAGTAAAAATTACTTTGCCTTATCACCCCAACCACCACAAGTCAAAAATACTTTTTGAAACGCCCTGTACAAGGATGAATTTATGGCATATCGTACGAAATTTAGTAAGGTTATGATTCTTTGGAGAACATCCTGAATGGAGATTTTAAAAATATAACATTTATACAGGGTATTTCCGAAAAATAAAAGGCCTTTGAACTTGAAGATTTTTCTTTCAAACTTAATATTTTTCAAACGCCCTGTACAAGTTATCTGGTTATGATTTGACACTCCACCTACAAGGTTTATTATAAATTATATCAAAAAAGGGTAAATACAACAGGTGGGGTTTCAATTTATAACTGGACACCCTGTACAAAGTAACGAGATTTGAACATAGTGAATGGAGATTTTTAAAGAGTATAGATTTTGAAAATATAATCTTTATACAGGGTGACTCCAAAATGTTAGAGGCCTCTAAGCTTCAAGATTTTTGTCAAACTTACTTTTTCAAACACCCTGTAACTTGTGCATTGAATTTCTCTAATAAAATACTAACTTTGTACAGGGCGTTTGAAAAAGTAAGTTTGAAAAAAATCTTGTGATGAAATTCTTGAAGCTTAGAGGCCTCTAGCATTTTGGAGTCACCCTGTATAAAGATTATATTTTCAAAATTTATAGTCTTTGAAAATCTCTATTCAGGATTTTTCAAGAAAATCATAACCTCAATTACAAGGTGTTACATAAACCAATGTGAAATCGTCTTTTTTTCAAAGTAACACCCTGTAACTTGTGCATTGAATTTCTCTAATAAAATACTTACTTTGTATAGGGCGTTTGGAAAAGTAAGTTTGACAAAAATTTTGTAATGAAATTCTTGAAACTTACAGGCCTCTAACATTTTGGAGTCACCCTGTATAAAGATTATATTTTCAAAATCTATAGTCTTTGAAAATCTCTATTCAGGATTTTTCAAGAAAATCATAACCTCAACGAGATGTTACATAAACCAGTGTAAAATCGTCTTTTTTTCAAAGAAACACCCTGTAACTTGTGCATTGAATTTCTCTAATAAAATACTTACTTTGTACAGGGTGTTTCAAAAAGTAAGTTTGACAAAAATCCTGTAATAAAATTCTTGAAGCTTAGAGGCCTCTAACATTTTGGAGTCACCCTGTATAAAGATTATATTTTCAAAATCTATAGTCTTTGAAAATCTCTATTCAGGATTTTTCAAGAAAATCATAACCTCAATTATGAGGTGATACATAAACCAGTGTAAAATCGTCTTTTTTTCAAAGAAACACCCTGTAACTTGTGCATTAAATTTCTCTAATAAAATACTTACTTTGTACAGGGCGTTTGAAAAAGTAAGTTAGAAAAAATCTTGTGATAAAATTCTTGAAGCTTAGAGGCCTCGAACATTTTGGAGTCACCCTGTATAAAGATTAAATTTTCAAAATCTATAGTCTTTGAAAATCTCTATTCAGGATTTTTCAAGAAAATCATGACCTCAATTACGAGGTGTTACATAAACCAGTGTAAAATCGTCTTTTTTTTAAGAAACACCCTGTAACTTGTGCATTGAATTTCTCTAATAAAATACTTTGTACAGGGTGTTTGAAAAAGTAAGTTTGACAAAAATCTTGTAATAAAATTCTTGAAGCTTAGAAGCCTCTAACATTTTGGAGTCACCCTGTATAAAGATTATATTTTCAAAATCTATAGTTTTTGAAAATCTCTATTCAGGATTTTTCAAGAAAATCATAACTTCAACGAGGTGTTACATAAACCAGTGTAAAATCGTCTTTTTTTCAAAGAAACACCCTGTAACTTGTGCATTGAATTTCTCTTATAAAATACATACTTACTTTGTACAGGGTGTTTGAAAAAGAAGTTTGAAAAAAATCTTGTAATAAAATTCTTGAAGCTTAGAGGCTTCTAACATTTTGGAATCACCCTGTATAAAGATTATATTTTCAAAATCTATAGTCTTTGAAAATCTCTATTCAAGATTTTCCAAGAAAATTATAACCTCAACTATAAGGTGTTCCATAAACCAGTGTGAAATTGTCTTTTTTTCAAAGAAACACCCTGTAACTTGTGCATTGAATTTCTCTAATAAAATACTTACTTTGTACTGGGTGTTTGAAAAAGTAAATTTGAAAAAAATCTTGGAATAAAATTCTTGAAGGTTAGAAGCCTCTAACATATTGGAGTCACCCTGTATAAAGATTGTATTTTCAAAATCTATAGTCTTTGAAAATCTCTATTCAGGATTTGCCAAGAAAATCATAACCTCAATTATGAGGTGATACATAAACCAGTGTAAAATCGTCTTTTTTTCAAAGAAACACCCTGTAACTTGTGCATTAAATTTCTCTAATAAAATACTTACTTTGTACTGGGCGTTTGAAAAAGTAAGTTTGACAAAAATTTTGTAATACAATTCTTGAAGCTTAGAGGCCGCTAACATTTTGAAGTCACCCTGTATAAAGATTATATTTCCAAAATCTATAGTCTTTGAAAATTTCTATTCAGGATTTTCCAAGAAAATCATAACCTTAATTACAAGGTGTTCCATAAACCAATGAGAAATTGTCTTTTTTTAAAGGAACGCCCTGTAACTTGTGCATTGAATTTCTTTAATAAAATACTTACTTTGTGTGTTTAAAAAGTAAGTTTGACAAAAATCTTGTGATAAAATTATTGAAGTTTAAAAGCCTCTAACATTTTGGAGTCACCCTGTATAAAGATTATATTTTCAAAATCTATAATTTTTGAAAATCTCTATTCAGGATTTTTCAAGAAAATCATAACCTCAATTACGAAGTGTTACATAAACCAGTGAAAAATCATCTTTTTTTTTTAAAAGAAACACCCTGTAATTTGGGCCTTGAATTTCTCTAATAAAATACTTTGTACAGGGCGTTTGAAAAAGTAAGTTAGAAAAAAATCTTGTGATAAAATTCTTGAAGCTTAGAGGCCTCTAACATTTTGGAGTCACCCTGTATAAAGATTATATTTTCAAAATTTATAGTCTTTGAAAATCTCTAATCAGGATTTTTCAAGAAAATCATAACCTCAATTACAAGGTGTTTCATAAACCAGTATGAAATTGTCTTTTTTTCAAAGAAACGCCCTGTAACTTGTGCATTGAATTTCTCTAATGAAATACTTACTTTGTACAGGGCGTTTGAAAAAGTAAGTTTGACAAAAATTTTGTAATAAAATTCTTGAAACTTAGAGGCTCTAACATTTTGGAGTCACCCTGTATAAAGATTATATTTTCAAAATCTATAGTCTTTGAAAATCTCTATTCAGGATTTTCCACGAAAAACATAACCTCAATTACGAGGTGTTACATAAACCAGTGTGAAATCGTCTTTTTTCCAAAGAAACACCTTGTAACTTGTGCATTAAATTTCTCTAATATAATAATTTCACACTGGTTCATGGAATACCTTGTAATTGATATTATGATTTTCTTGGAAAATCCTGAATAGAGATATTCAAAGACTATAGATTTTGAAAATATAATCTTTATACAGGGTGACACTAAAATGTTAGAGGCCTCTAAGCTTCAAGAATTTTATTAAAAGATTTTTGACCAAAATATGCAAAATTGTTAAACACAAAGATAACAATAAGGGATTCTATGGAGATAAGATTGAAGCTCTATTTGGTTATACAGGGTGTCAGGAATAACTTGAAATATGTAGGGATTTTAGAAACCATTCAAGATACAGGGTGAACCAAATAAGTCCTTATAAATAACTCCTTCAAATTCGGAATAGCACTGGATATACAAAACAGAAAAAAGTGCGTATGTATTTTATATTTCAAATTGCCCTATGTAGATTCAAGTTATTCTGTATACCCTGTAGAAAAAAAATCTACTCATAAACAAGCAATGTAATTTTTTTTACACCCTGTAATTTTCCGAAAATCTTCATAATATAGAGTTTTAAGGCAACAAAACTTTCTACGTAATTTTGACATATGTATTATCAAGTTACAGGATGTTCCTAAAACATATTTTTTGAAAGTTATTTTTAGTAGTAAATTAGTGGATTATGACCATCACCTGAATCAACATAAATAAAAATATCCCAAAAAAAAAACTCACCAATAAAACTGAGTAGTACTGGCAAAAATATTAGCCCATGTGCCGCTCCATACAGTACAATCCCAAGATACATCCTGAAGTAAAAAACTTTGAAAATCTGCGATTTAGCAAAGTACAGTACAATAATTCCTCCAAACTTCGTCAAAGTAATCCCCGAAAATATCGAACTGCCCATTTTTGCTAGGGAATCAGCAGCTCGCTCCACTCTAGTAGGTTTCACCGACACTGAAAAACTGTGCACCAAGTGCGAGCAAAATTCCACACTTATTCCAACCGCCATTACAAGATTGACCAGAGAAACTGCATTGAGAGTTATGTGCCACCAGTACATCAACCCTCCAAGATTCACCAAAATCATCGTAATGGTTATTAGCACTACAATACTGGAAAATATATCCAGGCCCATTAGTAGAAAAGTGGCCAGGAATATTGCTAACAAAGACACTCCAAGGCTTTGCAATGTATCTGGCCACATTGTAAGATATTGTTCGTAGAATACGTAAAACACTGAATAAGGAAATACTTCGACACCAATCTAAAAAAATTATTTCATTATAATATAAAACAATTATTGTTAATAAATATAATTCTTACAGTTTTAGTAAGATTGGCAGATATCACTCTAGCAGCCCGCATACTCTCATAATAATCAGCAGAAGTTTTCAATATAGTGTGATAAGACATAAAGTAGCTGGCTCCTACTTTAGACAATTGCGTACTGTGATTGGTCTCATAGTTGACGCCTTGGCCGTAAGCTGCGTGGCCCGCTTTAGCGCAACTTGCATCAGGATTGTCATTTAGGAAAAATGAAACGTAATGGTCAAATTGTTTTTCAGACAGTGGACGGTTGGTTGTTGAATTAAGTGGTATGTTACATTTTTTACAGGAGGCTAAAACATGATATTTGTTAGATTGATAATGTATATTGTATTTACTTACAATCTTCATGTGGACAAAAACTGCCATCAGCTTCGTGGTACTTGCAGCATTCACTAATAGCTGACCAATCGAAATAATCGTCCAACCAACTGCTACTGGGCTTGGCTATGAAAGTATTCTCAGGTGTTTTACTAGCCATGTAAACTTGAGTAGTGAGAGAATCCAAGTCACAATATTGCCCTCCGCAAATTAAATTTTGGTCTTTATAATTTGAGTAGTTGAGGCCGTTTTTTACAACAAAATACATTGGAGGTCCAATGCTTAGATAGTCTTTTAAGGATTTGAAGTATTTTAGGACAAATGAGTCTTCGGGCATGGAAAGTTCTTGATCCAAACCAATTTCTATGTGTGGAACAACTGCTATGGAAGAACAAAGCCAGCCGAAGAAAACAACCATTACCAAACATCTTACAGGCTTCTTCATTATTAGTGGTACATAAATAGACTTGAAAAATGTAAATAAAAGCCCTTCTTGACTTGTGAGGGCATCTGGTTCGTTTTTCTTAGAGCCTTTAAGGCAACAAAAAATATCAAACCTATATATATAAAAAATTCATTATTATTAAAATCTAAATGCAATATAATACAGTTTACCTGTTGGTACTTTGTCTGATTGTATCCAGAGACAGCAAGCTAACAAAACAAGTGATTTGCAGTAAAAAGTCAAAAAGCAAGGCCATACCAGCGTATAAGGCAAAAGCTCTGACTGCAGGCATGTCGCTTAAACTTCCCAAAAAGAAGCAGCAACTTTCTGAGACGCTGGTCAGTAACATACTGGGACCGACTTGTCCTAGGGTGCGTCCGATGTGTTGCGCGCTGGTTTCTCCTGGTTTTTTGTGATCTCTTTGATGGGTTTGAACTATAATGAAAATATTAATTTCTGAAGGAACTTTTATTCAAGAAAAGTAAGCTATTCATTTTTTCCCTTGATTTTTCCCAAATAGATTACCGCATTACATTTGAAAAAAAGCAGCCTAAATATTTAAAAATTCAATTTTCGAAATTCCAGTATAGTAAGTTCCTTCCTCTCTTTACTTTAAAGTTTTCAAAATTTTCCCATTAAGAGTTTTTTGAAAAATCTGGGTTTTTCTTAATTTGTGTTTTTAAAGTTATTTTTTTAAGATTTTCTCAAACTAGGATTTTGCACTGAATCTATTTGAATTTTCAGTAAAATAAGCGTGTTTCCTTCCTCTTTTTACTCCAAAAATTTTGAACTTTTCCCATCAACAGTTTTTTTAAAAATCATCAAAATGTCGGAGGGTGTGTTTTCCTTAATTTGTGTTTTTAAAGTAAATTTTTAACATGTTCTCAAACTGGGATTTTTCACTGAATCTATTTGAAATTTCAGTAAAATGAGCGTGTTTTCTTCCTCTTTTTACTCCAAAACTTTTGAACTTTTCCCATCAACAGATTTTTCAAAAATCATCAAAATGTCAAAGGGTGTGTTTTCCTTAATTTGTGTTTTTAAAGTAAATTTTCAACATTTTCTCAAACTGGGATTTTTCACTGAATCTATTTGAAATTTCTGTAAAATGAGCGTGTTCCCTTCCTCTTTCTACTCCAAAAATTTTGAATTTTTCCCATCAACAGTTTTTCTAAAAATCATCAAAATGTCAAAGGGTGTGTTTTCCTTAGTTTGTGTTTTTAAAGTAAATTTTCAAGATTTTCTCAAACTGGGATTTTTCACTGAATCTATTTGAAATTTCAGTAAAATAAGCGTGTTTCCTTCCTCTTTTTACTCCAAAAATTTTGAACTTTTCCTATCTACAGTTTTTTTAAAAATCATCAAAATGTCAAAGGGTGTGTTTTCCTCAATTTGTGTTTTTAAAGTAAATTTTCAAGATTTTCTCAAACTGGGATTTTTCACTTAATCTATTTGAAATTTCAGTAAAATAAGCGTGTTTCCTTCCTCTTTTTACTCCAAAAATTTTGAACTTTTCCTATCTACAGTTTTTTTAAAAATCATCAAAATGTCAAAGGGTGTGTTTTCCTCAATTTGTGTTTTTAAAGTAAATTTTCAAGATTTTCTCAAACTGGGATTTTTCACTGAATCTATTTGAAATTTCAGTAAAATTAACGTGTTCCCTTCCTCTTTTTACTCCAAAAAGTTTGAACTTTTCCCATCAACAGATTTTTTAAAAATCATCAAAATGTCGGAGGGTGTGTTTTCCTTAATTTGTGTTTTTAAAGTAAATTTTCAATATTTTCTCAAACTGGGATTTTTCACTTAATCTATTTGAAATTTCAGTAAAATAAGCGTGTTTCCTTCCTCTTTTTACTCCAAAAATTTTGAACTTTTCCTATCTACAGTTTTTTTAAAAATCATCAAAATGTCAAAGGGTGTGTTTTCCTCAATTTGTGTTTTTAAAGTAAATTTTCAACATTTTCTCAAATTGGGATTTTTCACTGAATCTATTTGAAATTTCAGTAAAATTAACGTGTTCCCTTCCTCTTTTTACTCCAAAAAGTTTGAACTTTTCCCATCAACAGATTTTTTAAAAATCATCAAAATGTCGGAGGGTGTGTTTTCCTTAATTTGTGTTTTTAAAGTAAATTTTCAATATTTTCTCAAACTGGGATTTTTCACTTAATCTATTTGAAATTTCAGTAAAATAAGCGTGTTTCCTTCCTCTTTTTACTCCAAAAATTTTGAACTTTTCCTATCGACAGTTTTTTTAAAAATCATCAAAATGTCAAAGGGTGTGTTTTCCTCAATTTGTGTTTTTAAAGTAAATTTTCAAGATTTTCTCAAACTGGGATTTTTCACTGAATCTATTTGAAATTTCAGTAAAATTAACGTGTTCCCTTCCTCTTTTTACTCCAAAAATTTTGAACTTTTCCTATCGACAGTTTTTTTAAAAATCATCAAAATGTCAAAGGGTGTGTTTTCCTCAATTTGTGTTTTTAAAGTAAATTTTCAAGATTTTCTCAAACTGGGATTTTTCACTAAATCTATTTGAAATTTCAGTAAAATGAGCGTTTTCCTTTCCTCTTTCTACTCCAAAAGTTTTGAACTTTTCCCATGAACAGATTTTTTAAAAATCATCAAAATGTCGGAAGGTGTGTTTTCCTTTATTTGTGTTTTTAAAGTAAATTTTCAACATTTTCTCAAACTGGGATTTTTCACTGAATCTATTTGAAATTTCAGTAAAATTAACGTGTTCCCTTCCTCTTTTTACTCCAAAAAGTTTGAACTTTTCCCATCAACAGATTTTTTAAAAATCATCAAAATGTCGGAGGGTGTGTTTTCCTTAATTTGTGTTTTTAAAGTAAATTTTCAATATTTTCTCAAACTGGGATTTTTCACTTAATCTATTTGAAATTTCAGTAAAATAAGCGTGTTTCCTTCCTCTTTTTACTCCAAAAATTTTGAACTTTTCCTATCGACAGTTTTTTTAAAAATCATCAAAATGTCAAAGGGTGTGTTTTCCTCAATTTGTGTTTTTAAAGTAAATTTTCAAGATTTTCTCAAACTGGGATTTTTCACTGAATCTTTTTGAAATTTCAGTAAAATGAGCGTGTTCCCTTCCTCTTTTTACTTTAAAAATTTTGAATTTTTGTCATCAACAGATTTTTAAAAATCATCAAAATGTCAAAGGGTGTGTTTTCCTTAATTTGTGTTTTTAAAGTAAATTTTCAACATTTTCTCAAATTGGGATTTTTCACTGAATCTATTTGAAATTTCAGTAAAGTGAGCATTTTCCTTTTGTCTTTCTACTACAAAAATTTTGAACTTTTCCCATCAACAGATTTTTCAAATATCATCAAAATATCAAAGGGTGTGTTTTCCTTAATTTGTGTTTTTAAAGTAAATTTTCAACATTTTCTCAAACTGGGATTTTTCACTGAATCTTTTTGAAATTTTAGTAAAATGAGCTTTTTCACTTCCTATTGTTATTGCAAAAGTTCCAAAATTTTCCCATTAACAGTTTTTTGAAAAATCATCAAAACATGAAACCTACCTAAAAAATGTATTAACTGAAATTTATCTACCATATGTTTGAAATAATTTGTTATTTAGTTTTCCTAGGAATGCCTTTTCATTGTAGATATTAAAATTAAATTTTAAATACATAAATTCTTACCTAATATAAAAATATTGTCCACTCCAACAGCCAAAACCAAAAACGGAATAACTTCAATTATAATCAACGTAGCAGGCGTGCCAACAAATCCAAACAAGCCCACAGAAGAAACCACAGAGGCTAGCACTATAGTGACTCCGCCCAAGCCCAAAGTCACTTTACTGTCAATCAGCAATCGAGAGCAGCTGTTAACTTGTCCCAGTGACACCGCAATGTAGGCAAACATAATCAAATAAGAAACCAAAATGGTTATGACATCGCCTTGAGATTCTCTATCCAATTCATCTTCTATAGATCTTTCACTAGTAAAAGCAATATCCATATGCTCAGAGGCATTATTTGCAATAAAATCTTGCATAAATTGCACAAACAACTTCTCCCACTCCATTGCTGGAGCTATTCTAGACTTGTTATGATAATTATTCACTAAGAAAGTGAGTATTATTGTATTGGCCTCTTCAAAATGAGGATTTTTAGCTAAATTTTCTCCTGGTTTCAAAAAACCTCCAAGTGCTATTGACGGTTCAATGGGGCCCCCATACGGAGCCAAACAATCTGTATTATAAGGATTTGCTGTGCATTTCAAAACGGTGTCCAAATAATTGATTTCAAAACCAGCAGGATCAATATCGGTTTCGTCAAAAGTGTCTACATCATTTTGCCAGTAGCCCCACAAACTTTGAATAACGCACTGGTCTAAAGTAGGCTCATCGCCTGGATTTTTCAAGGGGGTGAAGCAAATTTGATCCAACGAGTATTCAGTGCCTTGTCCTAGAGCTTTGATTTTCTCTTGCAGTTGCAAAACTTCTTTTAGGAAGGTGTCATTGAAGGCAGGCCCAAAAACTATAGTGCCTGTCGATGTAGGATGAGTAATGTTTGATAGATTTCTTGCTCTAATGATGATTTGTTCGTTACGGTAAAAGGGGTTGAAATGTGAATCAAAATATTCTTTTTCTACTCGACTGCGCGAAAATGGCGAGGCCCAAAGCTCGACTGGATCTGTTGTAATCTAAAAAATAATTGTGAAACAAAATTTTTAAAAAACAACAGTTAAGTAGTTACTTTTAGGTATTTAACTCCGTGTCCTAAGCTGACGACGACGCAGGCGCCTATGAAAAGTACCAGCCAGGGGCGTTCCGCGCAAACGGTGCCCCATTTTTCGAAGAATTTTTGTAGGTACGAGTCTGTGTTGGCTCCCAGTCTAAAATAGAATCAAATATAAAAATTTTGTATAAGAAAATCCGAATATTTTTATGCATTTTTACTTGTTGAGTAGTTTTTCATATTTGAGTTAATAGGATTTTTCATGGAGGTTGGAAATGATGTTAAAATATTACCCTATTAATTTCATGGCTAGACTCAAAGTTCAAGTTGGACAAAAATACAAAAAACTGAATGTTTATGAATTTTTATTTGTTATGGGCAGTGACGGCTCGTGACTATTTCAAGTGAGGAGGCTAAAAGATTTTAAAGATTTTCAGTGCTTTTGAATAGATCGAAGTTTAGTTAAGTTTAGTTAACTCCATAAAATGTGTACATAATTGAATCTTTATTGATTTTGTAGGATTTTGAGGATTTTTAAAAAACTTCACGTAATTTTTAAAGATTTTAGATTTATGAGATTTTAGGTGATTTTAGGGAATTTAGAAACGGTTTTTATGGCGTTTTTACCAACTAATTTACGGGAGCCTTAGCGATAAATATTTCATGGGAATTCTGCGAAAATTTTTGTTAATTCCATAGAAATTCCTCAGAATTTCACTAGAAAATTTTATGGAAATCCTCGAAATTCTATTCAAATGACAAATTTGAATAGAAAAACAGAAAGTCCTAGAAAAATAAACACAAAATTTCATAATACTTTTCAGAATTCCACCATAAAATTCAACGGAATTCTTGAACAAAAATTCCTCGGAATTACAGTAGAAGATTTCATGAAATTTCGACAGAAATTACGCAGAATTTCACAAAAATTTAATTCAAGTTTTCGGAATTCCACCGAAATTTTTCGTGATTCCATGGAAATTCCACGAAAATTCTGTTTAATTTTGAGGGAATTTTTCGGTTTCAATATAATTTCACTGGAATTCCACAATAAGATTTCAAGGAATTCCATGTAGGTGTAATTCGACGAGAATTCCTTGGAATTTGTCCAAGATCGAACACAATCCTCCAAATTCCCCATAAATTTTTCCAAATTCCCTATAAATTCCCCAAGTTTTTAATAAAGAATTCCAAGGTGGATTGCCTCTTGGAAAATACAGTCTCACACTTTCAAAGTTTTCCTGGAAAATTAATTGGGGGAAAAGTTGAAACTTTTTGCATATAAAGAGGAAGATTAGAAGCTTATTTTCTCAAAATTTCAAATTTTTCCAGTGGAAAATAATAACATAAAGAATCTTGGAAATCAACCTACAAAAACTGAATTAGTTGAAAATACAGTATCACACAATTCAAAGTTTTGTGAGGAGAAAGGTTAAACGCTGATTTTCCCAAAATTTCAAATTTTTCCAGTGAAAAATAACAACATGGAAAATCTTGGAAATTAACCTGCAATAACTGAATTATTTGGAAATACAGTCTCACACATTTCAACGTTTTTTTGGAAAACTAGTGAACGGAAAAATTTGAAACTTTTTGCATGTGAAGAGGAAAGTTAGAGACTCATTTTTCCATAATTTCAAATTTTTCCATTGGGAAATAGCGACATAAGGAATCTTGGAAATCAACTTACAAAAGCTGAAATAATTGTTAATACAGTCTCACGCAATTCAAAGTTTTCCTGGAAAACTTGAGGGAAAACTTATTAAGGGAAAATTTTGAAATTTTTTGCATTTAAAGAAAAAGGTCAGAGGCTTATTTTCTCAAAATTTCAATTTTTTCTAGTGGAAAATGACAACATAAAAAATCTTGGAAATCAATCTACAATAACTGAATTAATTGAAAACATAGTCTCACATAATTCGATGTTTTCCTAAAAAACAAGCAAAGGCAAAAATTTGAAACTTTTTGCATGTGAGGAAAAAGGTTAAAGGCTCATTTTCTGTGACAAGATTTCAGATTTAGAGCGATTTTGAGGGATTTCGGTTGATTTCGAAGGATTACGGGTGATTTCGAAAGATTTCCGGTGATTTCGAAGGATTTCGGAGAATTTCAGGTGATTTCGCAAATATTTTAATTTAAATTCAGACTGTTACTTATTTTTTCTACTTGCGTGCGCAAAGTAATTACTTTGCGCACTCATTTGCGTGCGCAAAGTTGAACTTTGCGCAAGGAAACTCTTTGCGCACTCATTTTTTGTTACGCATAATTACCATAGTTATACTTGATGTTTCAATGTTTTGATGGTTTCTGAATAAACTAATATTCATAATGAAGGGTTTTAGTTGATATTAGCGCTCAGTTAACATGATGTTTCCTATCAAAGGTGTCCAAATTGGACCAGCCTGTACTGCTAGGAATTTGTACAATTTTTGATATTTGAGAGACTCTCATGAAAATATTCTAGCTGGTATTCTAGAAATTCCAGAAGATGTTAAAAGATTTTTTAGGATTTTAATTTAAGACATTCTAAGGAATTCCAATAGATTTTAAACGATTTTTGAAGATTTTGATTTGATTGATTTTTCTACTACTGTAATAATTCAAAGTCTACTTTTTTAAGATATTCGTAGAAAAAATATTGTTCCTAACACTTGCGCAAAGTGTCTTTCCCGCACTCAAAGCTTATCCGAACTCCGCTTCGCGTCGTTCGTCTAACTGCTTTTTCGTGCGGGAAAGTATCACTTTGCGCACTTGTTAGGAAAATAACTATTATAAGTATATTCAAAAGTGTATCAGTAAAAACTGAAACACGCCCGCGTTGGCCGATTTATGAATTTTGAGCCAATTGCGAGGGATTTTTGGGTTTACGGAAAGATTTTTGAAAGATTCCGAAGGGATTTCGGAGTGATTTCGTGAATTTCGGACGAATTTGTGACACGATTTCGGGGAGTGATTAACCTCTCGAAGATTTCATCAAAGTTCTTTGGAATTCTATTAAAATTTTAAGTTATTCCATAGGAATTCCGCGAAAATTTCAAGTAATTCTATAGAAATACCTTAACATTTCATTAGAAGATTTTATGGAATTCTTGGATAAATTTTTTACGGAATTACAGTATAGGATTTCATGAAATTTCTTGGAATTCCACTAAGATTTCAATTTCAAACTTCCATATTTTTTTTTTTTAATTTTACTAAAATTCCTCAAAATTTTAACACTGAAATATCCTGGAATTTCACAAAATTTTCATAAAATTCTTCGGAATTTCATTGACATTTCATGTAATTTCTTAAAAATTCCTCAGAATTCACTAAAATTTTATGAGAATATCCACGTTCATAGCCAAAAATTTCTCGAAAGTCCAATGAAACTTCAAGGAATTTTTCAAAATTTAATTTATTTTCATAAGGACTTTTCGGAATTTCACTGAAATTCTCTTTTATAAGCCAGGAATTTCTGGGAATATTAATGAAGTTTCAAGTAATTTCTTAAAAATTTACCGAAATATATTGAAATTTCATGTCATTACATGAGAATTTTTCGGAATAGCACCGAAATTCTATGTTTTCAGCTTGAAATTCGTCGGCATTACTAAAATTCAGTAAAAACTGAAATTTCATGTTGGGAATTTCGGTGTAATTTCATGTAATTGTTTAAAATTCCTCCATGTAATTCATTTAGGATTTCGTGTAATTCGATCGGAATTTCACTGAAATTTCAAGTAATTCGATTCGAGAGGAATTAAAATTTAATGTGAATTCTATGGAAACTCCGCAAAAATTTCACATCTATTTCCTTTTTCAGAATAACATAATTATTCTACCGAAATTCCACTAAATTATGGAATTCTGAGACTTTAACAGATTTTTGGGGATTCCAAAGGAAAGGATATTTGAACATTTCAAAGGAAATATTTTTCAGAAATGTCAATGATTGGGTTTAAAATAACCTATAAATCGAGATTTCTTAAAAACATATGGCAACGCTGCTCATGATACAACAAACGCCAAAAAATTGAAATATCAAATATCAAAGTAGGCCTTGGTTTTCTTGACAATCGATATAAAATGGCGTCTTTTTGTTTCAAAGATTACGATCCGAAGGACCAAAGTATTGAAATCAGTTGACAATGAACGGGTTCGTATAACTCCGGCCCTTCGGGCTTGTATAACCTCGGACCTTCGGGCTCATGATTAAAATAGTTCCGGCCTGTCGGGCTCGTATAACTCCGGCCCTTCGGGTTCGCATGATTCCGGCCCTTCGGACTCGTATAACGTCAGCCCTTTGAGCTCATAATTGAGATAACCTCAGCCCTTTGAGCTCATAATTATTGAGATAACCTCAGCCTTCCAGAATCGAGATTCGAAAAAAAAAACATATAGAATTTTATTTTTAAGTTAAAAAGCTTAAATTTTAATAAAAGACGAGAAGACCCTATAGAGTCTTATATTTATAAATAATGTATGCAACACTGCTTATAATACAACAAACGTCAAAAAATTGACCGGTCCCCAATTTGGCTACTTTCTACGTATTCGCCGAGGCTTATGGCGTTTCCGATTGGTAGATTTGATGCGCACTGAGTGTATTTGCATCCTTTTAATCGACGTAGAAGAAAAAGTCAGAAATAGAAAAAATTGCACGAGTTCCGCACTAGATCTACCAATCGGAATCGCCATTACTCTATTTGCCCATGTGGTTTTTTTTTTAATTTTGACAACTTTTACCTTTTTTTTAAAAAAAAAAACAAATGTCAGAAAACGATCCCCAAGCTCCGAAAACCCTAAAATAAGAAGTTTCATCAATATATGTCAAAAACCAATTGCCTGGCAATGCCGAACGTCTTTTTTGACATATGTTAAAAAAAAGGTACTTCCTACGTATTCCCCGAAGCTAAATCTATTATATGTCCATGTAGGTTTTTTCAAATTTTGACAGCAGCTGTCAATCTCAAAAAAAAAAATTATTTTGTTTTTTCCAAAAAACAAAGGTTATATAACAAGTCGTTTTTTAGTGGGTTTTAGAGTGAGATTTATGTAACAATATGTAGCAACAGTTGGTACAAAAAATAAAATTCAATTTCCCGTCGGGTTTGGAATTCGAATTTTCGAATTTTCCCGGTTCCTGATTGGTTTGGGGATTTGAATTTTGATTATTCCCGGCTCTTGATTGGCTTTAAATTTTGAATATTCCCGGCTCTTGGCTTTAAAAAAACCTATAATCTCGGACCTTCGAGCTCGAGATTTAAAAAAAAAAACATATGGCAACACTGCTCATGATACAAAAAACGTCAAAAAATTGAAATTTCAAAGTAGACCTTGGTTTTTTTAACAATCGATACAAAATGACGTCTTTTTGTTTCAAAGTTAAGGGGGCAACATTGCTCCCATGCACACGATACAAAATACAGAAATCGGATTTAGACTACAAAAATAAACCGCACATCAGAATTTGCTGAAATTTGGCATAAACATTCCTTGATCGATTATCTAGAGAATAGTGCAGTTAGATTTTTCATATTTCGAATTTTTTTTTGGCCTATATTGTGAAAATGAACTATTTCCCAAAAATAGAAATAACCACGGTAAAAATTGAAAAAATAAGAGCACTATTCTCTAGATAATCGATCAAAGAATGTTTATGCCAAATTTCAGCAAATTCTGATGTGCCGTTTTTTTTTGTAGTCTAAAATCGATTTTGGAATAAAATTACAGATATTTTGGCAAATATAGTGCTTTTTTTCGAAGATGGCGCCACCACTTAATTCGTGATGTCATAATTAGGCGTTTTCGAAAACCCCGAACCGTTGGAGCAGCAGCTGATGTAGGTTGTTCAACGTTTCCAAAAAAGCCTATCGACAACAGAACCTCTTTCTCACCTTGTGTATTTGTTTTGTTTTTTATTATTGATGGTTTATAAAATAATAGACACAAAGCATGCTGTGCCATTAGTTTCCATTGAAAATAAATAGAGTATCTATTTTACGTACCTAGGTATTCATAAAAAAATTGGATCGTGTTTTGTAGGACAAAATGTCTTTGAAAAAATAAAAAGCTTCAATAATAATTATTAAAATGTATTTACAAAAGGTGGAAAGTGCTAAAATTAGAGTTTTTCCTTTGTGTTCTTGCATATTAGTGCAATAATAATATCCACCAATGCAGTAGAGCATTCCATTTAGGTATCTGGCGATTTGCATTTCTTTTACTAGCTCTTGGATCTTTTACCAATATCTGAAATTATGTAAGACTCCTGGTAAGATTATTTTTTCATTATTCCTCCGAGTATTCCTCTATTTGTAAGCCCATTCATGTGCCAATTGCTTCCTGAAAATCTCATACCTACCACAACTAAACATACCACAAAATCAAGCTCTACAACAAAACATCACTTTTACAGAGTAGAACAAAATTTGAAATCATACCAGGCATGGAAATACAAATCCCTCCATAATCCCATTAGCCAATCAGTGCGAACTGAGTGAAAAAAGTTGCACTGATTCTGTGAATTGAAATCGCTATAATATTTAAAATGCTTTCATCTTGGCGCCATTTATAATTTTTTTTAGAACTAAAATATAATTTGAAGGGGGGGCCGTTGCGGCCTTAAAAAATAATAAATAACAGAAACAGAAACCATCAAAACTTGAACCCAAGCCAAAAATTCTAGGTTACCTTTCTCGGTTTTGTCCTCTGCTTCTTTTTATTTTAGAAATTGAATTTTTCAAAACTGACATTTTAAAAGCTAAAGTTAACTTGAGTGTTACAAAGTTAACTTTGAGACATGTTTATAAAACCCACCCTAAATGTTCCAATTTCTTTAATTTCTGTTTCATCTGCACTAATTTTGTTCTGTTTGGGAGATGACAGATGAAAATTACTGACATTACTGTATTCCTTTTAATACATTGAGTTACACCGAACTGTCTGTTTTTTTTTAAAAGATAATTCCCAAGTCAAAAATTTAGTATCTTTGTTGGCAACACAAGCCTTTTCTACATACAAAATTTGAAAGCATTGACAATTTTACATTGCATTGCCAACATAATGTCATTTTGACTTTTATCTTTAAAAAAAAAAACAGATTTTAGTTCATTCAAGGACGAACCATAGTTCGTCTGTAAAGTCATGAGTTTGAACGCTGGCTAGAAGCTGCGTCTATGCTTACGTCAAACTATGTTCAATATGACGTTATGAGTTTTTCGCGAAAGCGTTTGTGTTCATGAAATCATGAGAGTAGTCGTCACAAAAATTCGGTTTCTTTAATATTAACATAACCTCAAAGGGCTTTTTGCATCCACCGCAAATTTGGTGCATCAGGGGAAAGGGGGATGCACTATGAGCGACTCGAGTGCTTAAGGCACTTTTAAAAGGAACATTCAAGCTTTTGACATTTAGCAGCTCCGAATAACTCAACGGGTAAAAGGAATACAATACAGTAAATGGCTACGTTCACCAGAACCAAAACGGGTTGTAAACAGTTGACAAATACCAACAGAATATGTTGAATAAACTCTTGGTTCTACTGAACGATTCAACTTTTCAATGATAGAAAGTCACCCTCTGAATATCATGTCATCACACAAAAACCCTTTACACGTCGCTCTGGTTTAACAAACCGCAACATACCGCTCAAATTCGAGTGGTAGGTATCCATCACGTCACTTTGTAACCGGGTTAGAAAACGGTATGTCATTTCTCTATCCAGCTTGGCGATATGGTTACGTTTAACGGTTAGAACAAAAACAATAGAAAATTTGTAAACAACAGAGAGCGGGAAAATTGTGACTTGTGTAAACTGAAATATTACTTTGTGTTTTGTTAATATTTTAAAGTTTCTACCTGCCTATAATCAATTGACTAACATGGAAACAATTAAAGTTAAAATAAATAATAGGAACATTTTTTTTTTTCAAGATACACCGGAAATTTTGGTGCCGTTGCTAGAAGGTAAATCAACCTATCAACTATTATAAATATTTGACAGGTGGTTGGATTGCTTAAATTTTAAAATAACATTTTTCTAACCGTGTCTCAAGTTAAATGAATCACCCTGTATTTAATCAAAAAGTGGCAAAAAAAGTCTATGGGAACTAGAACGGGCGCTGGTGATGTCTATAAACCAAAATTTATATGGTTTTTTGTATATGGTTTTCTAACCCATATCTTCTTGGTTATTTTATTCTTTTTGCGTTTAATTTTGATTATTTCACCAATTACAACACCTCCCGCGGCAATTAACTGTGTATCGGTTATTTTGCTATTGATTACTGTCACGATATTTTTTGGTACGTGTAGACACCTCAC
This sequence comes from Ceutorhynchus assimilis, assembly GCA_917834065.1. Taxonomy (NCBI): domain Eukaryota; kingdom Metazoa; phylum Arthropoda; class Insecta; order Coleoptera; family Curculionidae; genus Ceutorhynchus; species Ceutorhynchus assimilis. The sequence goes on from OU892285.1 coordinate 34,092,821, forward strand.
TTTCATGATAGGTCTATCGAGGTGACTATCATGAAAGCACTTTCATGAGAGTTATTTCACCGTGAAAACGAGCCTTTAGATTTTCATAAACTATCATTTGACATTAACTTTGAATTTAATCCATGATTAAAAATTCTAATTAAATTTAATCTCTGGTTAAATTCAAAGTTGATGTCTAATGATAGTTTATGAAAATCTAAGATAGGAATGTAAAATTGGTTTTTCTCTAAGATTAACCGTTTACGTTTTAAAGCCTGTCAAAGTTGCAAAAAATCAATTTTCGACTGTCAATATTTCCAAAAAAATTGAACCTAGGTATAGAGTGAATCACATGAAATCTGTTCAGAATTTTACATAGAATCCAAATATGCAATCATATACAGGGTGTCTCTCTTAAAATAAGCAAGTTGACGTCTACTTCCGGTATAATCGGAAGTGCCACCATCTTGAACATATTTTAGCCGGGTTGCCCCCATTTACATTAGTATACTGTCAAATTTTCTGCATACAGTTTTTCACATATAGTGTTCCCGGTGTGACACCCTGTATATGAGTTCATAGTTGTAAAGAGTCGAATTTTCTGATTTGAAATATATATGCGGTTTAACTACTTTTAATTGAGCCGTTTTGAAAAAATATTGGGGTCTAAACTTCAAGAAAATAATACATTGAAACGCATCAGCTCTGTTCCAACCGACATGGAGAACCGTTCTAGAATGGAAATCTACTTTTGTATTTAATTTTTTTTGATATCTCTTCGCATAACTTCTATAGGAGGGGAGTCAATATGGAAAGACCCTGTACAGTACTTTTTCTATTGCGCTCCCTAATGGGTTAGAGTCAATGGGGGTTGGAAATAATGTCAAAATTGTACCATATTCATTCTATAGCTATGTAGATTCGGAGTCAAAGTTAGAAAAAAATAAGAAAATCTGAATATTTATGCATTTTTGTTTGTTAAGGGTAGTTTTCCATATTTCGACGGGGTTTGAGTCAATGTTTATACAGGGAAATATCCAATTCTATGATTTTATGTTGTCTTTCGAATAATTATATTTTTGATTTAAATTTATTCTCACCTTTCTATGAACGACGACGGGGCATCATATTCTCCAGGAATCTTATTGATAGAATGCGTGTCCATTTCGTGACCAAGATCCGACGTAATACCTAGTAAAAACAGTCATTGATAAAAAAACCTACCAATTTAAACTTTTTTGAAAAAATGATGAAGTTTATTTGTAATATAATTCATTCGTACCAACCTCATACATTTTAACCAGTAGAAAAACAAAGAACAAATAAATTTTTGTATTTACAATTAAAATTTAGATGAAATATTTATTTCTTCTTGGCTGGCCTTGGTGCTCTGAATGTGATTTGAAAATAAAAAAAAAAAACAAGCAATTTTCGTGCTAGCAACTTAAAACTATAATACAAGATTAGTAACAGACATGCTTTGTTAATAGTTATTATATAAAAAATTTATCTGGAATAACATAGTTGTATGGAGGTAGTTGTTTGTAGATAAGTAATAGATTGTTTGTACCAATGTTGTCATGAGACAAAAAGATTTAGTGAAAAGAAACAATAGTAAATCATTTATCTTGACCAAAATTATAAAGAAAAGTTAATGAAAATGAGAGTGATTGATGAAACACGTACTGGATCGGTGGCTGCTCTGTAACGGACTGTCCTCGCCAGCACTCGCCTCTCCTTGCGCCATCGCGTGATACTCGGCCGAAGCGAGTCGCCTGCCGACCGCGGCGCGCATCTCTTCGGACCCTTGACCCACCAGACCAACTACAAGAGATAGAAAAACACACCCAAAACTTGTAAACCAAATTTTGAAATCAATATAAGAAAGAAAATCTTGGTTAATGGATTCAGGATTTTCTTACTTTTGTTTGAAAAAAGCTAAAGCAAAAATATCAATAATTCATATTTATAGAAATTCAATATTTTGTTAAGTGAAATTATGATGATTTAATTGCCCAGGATGTAAATCAAATTAGATATACATAATATGGGCTATTCCTCGAATTGTATAATTATTATTACCATAAAATAAATTTATTATGTTGTAATTGATGGCCCATGCTATATGCATTTAAAAAAAAAAAACATCCAAATACCCAATTAATTAATATTGGTTAATTGAAAATAAAATGTATTAGTAATTGGAAATAAAAATCACCACCCCATAAGTGTTGCCTTAAAAATACTATACATCAAAAGCGCACATACATACAAGACACTTTTTCAAATATTGGACAAAAGCCACAATTTTAACACATCAATCGTACCTTGACTAACATCTGCGTTAGCTTCCGATTCAATGACAGGGACCACACACTCGGGCTCATTTACCAGCCTGACGCCTGTTGAAAATGTGCTCAGAACTTTATTTTGGTGTATTTTGTAGGAAAACTTTTACATACAGTTCGGTTATAGTTCAGAAATGAATTTGACTCTTTGCTGTGGCCTGCCTGTAAGCCAGATTTGATGTTATTTGATTATTTTTTCTGAGGTTTCAAATTGGTTAAGGACCAGGATTGGTTCAAAAAGCAGTCAATTGTTGCTGGAAATTGATGCATTCATACAACCTTCTATGGAAGATTTTATAGGAAAATGTCTAAATTAGGAAACCAAGTTTAAAATTTTTTCAATTTCAAATTTCTTCAATGCAAAATCATAACATGAGAAATTCTTGAAAATCAACTACATATTAAAGTTTGAATTTGAAAAAATACATGCTCCTACATTTTCATTACTTTCTGAAAAACTAGTAGAGAGAAAATTTCGAAATTTTCAGAACTTAAAGAAGATAATCAGGAGCTTATTATAGTAAAATTTCAGATTTCCCCAATAGGAAATCATGACATGAGAAATTCCTGAAAATCAACTTTTATAGTTCCACCAATATTACTATTAATCTGTCATTGCCTAACTATTTTTGTAATCAAAAGCCATTGAAATATGTATTAACAATTCACATACATATTTTTGACATTAAAAAATCTCAAGCTAAAAATTGTATCATCAAAATTGGAACTCAAAAAAACGTCAAATCCCGACCTGAAACTGCAGCCAAACTGTATGTAAACGTTGAATTTTCGTTTTGAATGAACCCGAGATTGTACTTAAGCAAAATGAAAATTCACACAAAGTGATTAATGGTGATCCAACACATACCAAAATTCAATTTAATATAACTTACCTAAATCTTTCCCTGCGGGACAAAGTAAGACCACCATTAGGAACATCGAAGATCCGACAAGGAAAACTACAACCATGAGGAAGGCCATACCATCGAAACCAGCAATGTCAAATGGTTGAGGTTTGGGCGGTTGCGGAGGCGGCACCGGACAGCTGGCTTCGCAGTCCACACAACTACAAGCTGGAGTTGCAGCCTGGAATTAATTTTAATCCAGAGTTAAATCTAGCTAACCTAGAACTTAGAGGTAAATATTGAAAGTTCAAAAAGTTTTAATATGTGGGAAACTTTTTGAAATATCTAACTAGCATTTTATAAACTTCAATTCGATAGTACAGTACAATAATCCAAGATATTTAGAAATTATTTTTGGGTGTTTGAGGCAAAAGATTGCTAAAATTGGACGCAATCAAAATGTCATATTATTAAAAATTACTGAATAAATCAATATGTAGCCAAAATAAATCCAATCTCTGAACTTTGTAATAGTCATTACATAGAAATTTAGCTCATCAACCAAAATAATATATAATTTCATTTTGATAATCAGCGGATTTATTGTTCAATGACTAACCATTAAAATTTGTGCGCCTCATACGATTCTTATCAGCACAAAAATTGCAAATAATTTCCGAAAAACATCCGTTCTTGATTTGAATTTGTTTCGAACCACAAAACCATAATTATTGAGTAATTCCACAAAAACTATGAAAAGTATAAATATGAGATTTTGTGGTATTATTTTTCAAGACATACTGAACATTCAAAGCAATTAAACAAAGTTACAAGATCATTAGAAAAATACATGATTTTTGAAAGCTGAAATATGACAACCTTGCATAAATAGGGTAATTCCTTAAAAACTATTCAAGATACAAATATGAAATTTTGTGGTCATAATAAAAATTCAAAGTATTTGAATAAAGAATGACAAAGTTACAAGACATTGAAAAGTGAAATATGACAATTCTGCATATATTGGGTAATTCTTCAAAATCTATCTAAGATGCCAATATGAAATTCTGTGGACCTATTTTTAGGACATTGGAGCAAGTCATACTAAAAATTTAAACCCATTGACCAAATAATGACAAAGCTATAAAATTTCTAGAAAAATACATGGATTTTTGGAAAGTGAAATATGACATCCTTGCATAAATTGGGTAATTCCTCAAAAACTATTCAAGGTACACACATAAGATTTTGTGGTACTATTTTTAAGATATTGGAGCAGACAAAGTTACAAGACATTGAAAAGTGAAATATGACAACTTTGCATATATTGGGTAATTCTTCAAAATCTATCTAAGATGCTAATATGAAATTTTGTGGAACTATTTTCAACACATTGGAGCAAGTCATACTAAAAATTCAAAGCAATTGACCCAAAAATGACAAAGCTACAAGATTTCTAGAAAAATACATGATTTTTGGCAAGTGAAATATGACATTCTTGCATAAATTGGGTAATTCTTCAAAAACTATTCAAGGTACAAACATGAGATTTTGTGGTACTATTTTCAAGACATTGGAGCAAGTAATATTAAAAATTCAAAGTATTTGAATAAAGAATGACAAAGTTACAAGACATTGAAAAGTGAAATATGACAACTTTCCATATATTGGGTAATTCTCCAAAATCTATCTAAGATGCCAATATGAAGTTTTGTGGAACTATTTTTAACACACTAGAGCAAGTCATAGTAAAAATTCAAACCCATTAACCAAATAATGATGAAGCTACAAGATTTCTAGAAAAATACATGATTTTTAAAAATTGAAATATGACATCCTTGCATAAATTGGGTAATTCCCCAAAAAGTATTCAACGTACAAACATGAGATTTTGTGGTACTATTTTCAAGACATTGGAGCAAGCCATATTAAAAATTCAAAGTATTTGAATAAAGAATGACAAAGTTACAAGACATTGAAAAGTGAAATATGATAACTTTGCATATATTGGGTGATTCTTCAAAATCTACCTCATATACAAATATGAAATTTTGTGGAACTATTTTTAACACATTGGAGCAAGTCATACTAAAAACTCAAAGCAATTGACCCAAAAAACAAAGATTTCTAGAAAAATACATGATTTTTGGAAAGTGAAATATGACATCCTTGCATAAATTGGGTAATTCCCCAAAAAGTATTCAACGTACAAACATGAGATTTTGTGGTACTATTTTCAAGACATTGGAGCAAGCCATATTAAAAATTCAAAGTATTTGAATAAAGAATGACAAAGTTACAAGACATTGAAAAGTGAAATATGATAGCTTTGCATATATTGGGTGATTCTTCAAAATCTACCTCAGATACAAATATGAAATTTTGTGGAACTATTTTTAACACATTGGAGCAAGTCATACTAAAAACTCAAAGTAATTGACCCAAAAAACAAAGATTTCTAGAAAAATACATGATTTTTGGAAAGTGAAATATGACAACCTTGCATAAATTGGGTAATTCCCCAAAAACTATTCAACGTACAAACATGAGATTTTGTGGTACTATTTTCAAGACATTGGAGCAAGTCAAATTGAAAATTCAAAGTATTTGAATAAAGAATGACAAAGTTACAAGACATTGAAAAGTGAAATATGACAACTTTGCATATATTGGGTAATTCTCCAAAATCTATCTAAGATGCCAATATGAAATTTTGTGGAACTATTTTTAACACACTAGAGCAAGTCATAGTAAAAATTCAAACCCATTAACCAAATAATGATGAAGCTACAAGATTTCTAGAAAAATACATGATTTTTAAAAATTGAAATATGACATCCTTGCATAAATTGGGTAATTCCCCAAAAAGTATTCAACGTACAAACATGAGATTTTGTGGTACTATTTTCAAGACATTGGAGCAAGCCATATTAAAAATTCAAAGTATTTGAATAAAGAATGACAAAGTTACAAGACATTGAAAAGTGAAATATGACAATTCTGCATATATTGGGTAATTCTTCAAAATCTATCTAAGATGCCAATATGAAATTCTGTGGACCTATTTTTAGGACATTGGAGCAAGTCATACTAAAAATTTAAACCCATTGACCAAATAATGACAAAGCTATAAAATTTCTAGAAAAATACATGGATTTTTGGAAAGTGAAATATGACATCCTTGCATAAATTGGGTAATTCCTTGAAAACTATTCAATGTATAAACATGAGATTTTGTGGTACTATTTTCAAGACATTGGAGCAAGTCAAATTGAAAATTCAAAGTATTTGAATAAAGAATGACAAAGTTACAAGACATTGAAAAGTGAAATATGACAACTTTGCATATATTGGGTAATTCTCCAAAATCTATCTAAGATGCCAATATGAAATTTTGTAGAACTATTTTTAACACACTAGAGCAAGTCATAGTAAAAATTCAAACCCATTAACCAAATAATGATGAAGCTACAAGATTTCTAGAAAAATACATGATTTTTAAAAATTGAAATATGACATCCTTGCATAAATTGGGTAATTCCCCAAAAAGTATTCAACGTACAAACATGAGATTTTGTGGTACTATTTTCAAGACATTGGAGCAGGTCATATTGAAAATTCAAAGTATTTGAATAAAGAATGACAAAGTTACAAGACATTGAAAAGTGAAATATGACAACTTTGCATATATTGGGTAATTCTTCAAAATCTATCTAAAATGCCAATATGCAATTTTGTGGAACTATTTTTAACACATTGGAGCAAGTCATACTAAAAATTCAATCCCATTGACCAAATGATGACAAAGCTACAAAATTTCTAGAAAAATACTTGATTTTTGGAAAGTGAAATATGACATCCTTGCATAAATTGGGTAATTCCTCCAAAAATTATTCAAGGTACAAACATGAGATTTTGTGGTACTATTTTCAAGATATTGGAACAGGTCATATTAAAAATTCAAAGTATTTAAATAAATAATGATAAAGTTACAAGACATTGAAAAGTGAAATATGATAACTTTGCATATATTGGGTGATTCTTCAAAATCTACCTCAGATACAAATATGAAATTTTGTGGAACTATTTTTAACACATTGGAGCAAGTCATACTAAAAACTCAAAGCAATTGACCCAAAAATGACAAAGCTACAAGATTTCTAGAAAAATACATGATTTTTGGAAAGTGAAATATGACATCCTTGCATAAATTGGGTAATTCCTCAAAAACTTTTCAAAGTACAAACATGAGATTTTGTGGAACAATTTTCAAGACATTGGAGCAAGTCATATTAAAAATTCAAAGTATTTGAATAAAGAATGACAAAGTTACAAGACATTGAAAAGTGAAATCCGACAACTTTGCATATATTGGGTAATTCTTCAAAATCTATCTAAAATGCCAATATGAAATTTTGTGGAACTATTTTTAACACATTGGAGCAAGTCATACTAAAAATTCAAAGCAATTGACCAAATAATGACAAAGCTACAAAATTTCAAGAAAAATACGTGATTTTTGGAAAGTGAAATATGACATCTTTGCATAAATTGGGTAATTCCTCAAAAACTATTCAAGGTACAAACATGAGATTTTGTGGTACTATTTTCAAGACATTGGAGCAAGTCATATTAATAATTCAAAGTATTTGAATAAAGAATGACAAAGTTACAAGACATTGAAAAGTGAAATATGACAACTTTGCATATATTGGGTAATTCTCCAAAATCTATCTAAGATGCCAATATGAAATTTTGTGGAACTATTTTTAACACATTGGAGCAAGTCATAGTAAAAGTTCAAAGCAATTGACCCAAAAATGACAAAGCTACAAGATTTCTAGAAAAATACATGATTTTTGGAAAGTGAAATATGACATCCTTGCATAAATTGGGTAATTCCTCAAAAACTATTCAAGGTACAAACATGAGATTTTGTGGTACTATTTTCAAGACATTGGAGCAAGTCATATTAATAATTCAAAGTATTTGAATAAAGAATGACAAAGTTACAAGACATTGAAAAGTGAAATATGACAACTTTGCATATATTGGGTAATTCTCCAAAATCTATCTAAGATGCCAATATGAAATTTTGTGGAACTATTTTTAACACACTAGAGCAAGTCATAGTAAAAATTCAAACCCATTAACCAAATAATGATGAAGCTACAAGATTTCTAGAAAAATACATGATTTTTAAAAATTGAAATATGACATCCTTGCATAAATTGGGTAATTCCCCAAAAAGTATTCAACGTACAAACATGAGATTTTGTGGTACTATTTTCAAGACATTGGAGCAAGCCATATTAAAAATTCAAAGTATTTGAATAAAGAATGACAAAGTTACAAGACATTGAAAAGTGAAATATGATAACTTTGCATATATTGGGTGATTCTTCAAAATCTACCTCATATACAAATATGAAATTTTGTGGAACTATTTTTAACACATTGGAGCAAGTCATACTAAAAACTCAAAGTAATTGACCCAAAAAACAAAGATTTCTAGAAAAATACATGATTTTTGGAAAGTGAAATATGACAACCTTGCATAAATTGGGTAATTCCCCAAAAACTATTCAACGTACAAACATGAGATTTTGTGGTACTATTTTCAAGACATTGGAGCAAGTCAAATTGAAAATTCAAAGTATTTGAATAAAGAATGACAAAGTTACAAGACATTGAAAAGTGAAATATGACAACTTTGCATATCTTGGGTAATTCTCCAAAATCTATCTAAGATGCCAATATGAAATTTTGTGGAACTATTTTTAACACACTAGAGCAAGTCATAGTAAAAATTCAAACCCATTAACCAAATAATGATGAAGCTACAAGATTTCTAGAAAAATACATGATTTTTAAAAATTGAAATATGACATCCTTGCATAAATTGGGTAATTCCCCAAAAAGTATTCAACGTACAAACATGAGATTTTGTGGTACTATTTTCAAGACATTGGAGCAAGTCATATTAAAAATTCAAAGTATTTGAATAAAGAATGACAAAGTTACAAGACATTGAAAAGTGAAATCCGACAACTTTGCATATATTGGGTAATTCTTCAAAATCTATCTAAAATGCCAATATGAAATTTTGTGGAACTATTTTTAACACATTGGAGCAAGTCATACTAAAAATTCAAAGCAATTGACCAAATAATGACAAAGCTACAAAATTTCTAGAAAAATACGTGATTTTTGGAAAGTGAAATATGACATCCTTGCATAAATTGGGTAATTCCTCAAAAACTATTCAAGATACAAAAATGAGATTTTGTGGAACAATTTTCAAGACATTGGAGCAAGACATACTAAAAACTCAAAGCAATTGAAGAAAAAATTCAAAAGCTGCAAAATTTTTAGAAAAAAAACATAATTTTTGAAAACATTGAAATCGAGTAATCATTATTCCTCCAAAAACCTATTTTTAACCCAATAAATAAAACCTCAAGAGCATTTTTGGATCTCTTCCAATTGACGTAAACTTACATTTAACGGTTGATTGCAAGGCGTGATGGCCGGATCGGCAGGCGTAAAGTTACCGACTTTATCGGTGGACGAAGTGTTGAAATAGTTGATTTGGAAAGGCACAAAGGGATTGGCCGGACCTGCGGTACCCATAAACTCGAACCATCTGTTTGCTGTACATTGTAATGCACCCCAACTGCCGCACATCAAGTCTAAAGCCAATTGGCCTGTTGATGGTACAGAAACCTGCAAATTGAACAATAAATAATCATAGAATAATTATTAAATATAATTGTTTTTACCTGTTTGCATGAATTATAAGTTTTCTCTAAATAATTCTGGGTGATATAGTAATCGACAGCTGTAACGTAGCTTTTGTTGGTTTGCTCATTAGTTTTGGTCTCTTTGACTGCGATAAATGTAGATTGATGTGGAGAGCAAGTCAAGTCGCATATACTTCTGACTAGATTGAACATACAGCTTGGACACCTTTTCAAAAAATTCGCCGCCAAATTGACGCTCTTATCCAAAGTCATCATTTGGGTGTCGTCGCAACAAACCATCCCAGGATCCATATGGGGGCACCAGCTTTTCAAAATTGCCGCCCCTGTACTGTTCAGCGCTTTTCCGGTACCATTGTAGACGCAGTTTTGACTCAGACCGTTTTTCTGGTTGCATTGTCCGTACCAAATACAATGGCCGGTTTCTGGCAGATCTGTTCGGCTGGTCGAAGTGTTGTTTTGGGCGGTACGGACCTGGAATCATGATAATTTTCATTGTCAGGCCAAGTTTTTATCAGCTCGGGGTTTTTGATTTGTCACGCCACATTATTATCATAAAATAAATAAATAATGCTTAGTTGACTAATGATGGTTAATTTTACAAAAATCAACACAACCCTTAGTCATATTATTGACACCCTTGAACATCTCAAATATGTAAAGTGGAGCAAACTTTTCAAAATTAATATTCCTCTCGAGTGTTTTGTACACAATGCAATTATCCTTGAAAAAATTGCGCATTGAAGGCCCCCTTTATGTATTTTCAGCACGTTTCAGGTCAAAAACAAAATCATTTAATATTTTTGTAAACGGCTTAAGCCTGATTTATCATCTTCCTGTTGCATTTCAAGTCAATTACATTTAATTTTTGTAACCTTAAAAGGTCAGATAAAGCGGAGAAGGTAAAAAGAAAATGTTATTTCTCACAGACTTCTATTTAAGCTCCAATAAAAATTAATTGAGCTGAATTAGAGGTTATTTAGATGGGAAAGATTTATGTTGTATAATAAAAAATCAATGCTGTTATGGTTTTATCATTAATTTATAAGCACAAATTTCGCTTGCGTGATAAAAGCGCCTTTTACAAAGGTCAAGCAATAATTGGGCCCAAACTCCATTTTAAATTTACATCAATTAGAAAAATACAACTAATCAATGGCAATTTATACATTTCCTATAATTGTGACAAAAAAAAAAAAAGTAAAAACAAAAATAAACTGTGACAATTATCTAGGATTATGATACAATCTTATCAGCAGACATTTTTTCACATCATATAGTCAACAGAATAGAAAGTATGTATGTATGTACAAGATTTCCTTTTAAAGGTTAAGCAGTTTTTATTGTCCGATAACAACTATCAGTTGTGTAAATAGTAACAATAATAATTGTGTGTTTTCTGACACTTGCAAGATTGTTCCAAGCCTTGATATCCCAAAAACTGCTGGAAATCTAGAATCCAATCATTGATGACTCATTTAAATTTGTAAACCATTGATAAAGTGATAATACATTGACATTTTATCTTTTTTTTTCCAAGATTAAAGGAATTAGAGTGATTTGTGAGAATTTTCTAGACTAATTAGTAATAATCTGGAAAAATATTTTTCTCCTGTTCACTCATACACACTAAAAAAGCAAGGACTCATTAAATACGATTTGTTTATCTCACCTATTAACTACGTAAAATTCCTTAATTATTTAGTTTTAAACATTTTAAATACCAGTTAAGTCATAGGCCTAAATACGTATAATGGGAGATTGTTATGGTTAAAATGACTCATAATTTTATAGTTACAATAAATATGTAAATTTCAGACATTCCAGACATTCTCAAAAAGGAGTTTTAATTATTCTCAAATCTCAAAGTGGTCAAAAATTAAAAGTTATGAAATTCATTCCACATTTTTTTTTTTTCAAATGTCAATGAGAACATGGGGGATTGCAAAGTGAAAACAATGGATTACAGTGAGAATACATCGGACTACATGTATGTATTATAAAAAAAATGCAAGAATTTCATACTACCAGCTAAAAATAAAAATGATGTTTGAACCTTTATATTCTCGGCTCTAACTGGAAAACCTACAATAATACTGTCACTTTCAAACTCAAAAATGAATATAAAATAGAAATAGAATAAACTTTCCAAAGCTGTTTTATTAAATATAAACCATTACACTCAGCTTTTTGCATGTGCATTCGAACTTTGGTTCTCTGTTATTACGAGTCCTAGAGGTATTTAAACTATTTGACCTGCATCAGTACAGAATCATTTATTTTAATCCTTGGTTGTTTTTTTTTTCCTGTCATATGCAAAACGTTGTATACTGATTTTTCTAAATTAATAATCAGTCGATTATAGCACAGCTAATCGTAATAGCTCTTGAAATCATTATTCATTATTGTTTCCAGTTCTATTTGGTTAGTTCCTGAAAAACTAGAACCGTGTCATCACAGAACTTGAGATATTTTGCTCTAAGACATGCAAACTTTAGACTTTGGACATGCAGCAGATACTGAATAGGTCCAAGTACTGAGCCTTGAGCGCCTCCTACACTAATTTCAGTCTCGTTACTATTTTACCTATTTATATGAATCATCTGTCTTCATTCTGTTTAATAGGTTCTCAATAAGTCATGGCACTTTCCACAAAAATGACAAAATAGTTATTTGTTTTACTAGGCAGAAAAGTACAAGATTTAATGCCGCGGCTGGTGTTTCATAGCCGAGGCTAGGAAACCAGCCGAGGCATTAAATCTGCTTTTCTGCCATGTAAAACATATAATTTTTTCTCCGAATGTTCAAATTCATACATGGACATCTTTTTTATATTTATTTCATTCATTATTATTATCCAAATTATTAAATTATTTTGACAATTGTCATTGTCACCATCAATTTCAAATACCAAATTGAGTGAAATTATTACCTGGAACGTTGTGGACACTGTCACTTTTAATGCCTAGGCAGTGAAAGTCTACTTTTATTGCCTAGGCAGTAAAAATACAACTTTTGATCCTGTCAAGTGTCATTAAAAGGCCGCTTTTACTGACATTCGGAGAAAAACCCATTTTTTCTAGTTTTTTTTTTTTTTTTAAACAATGAAATGTCAACCGTGTCAAATGCTTTTTGGAGATCTACAAATACAGCTAAGACATATTTGATTTTATTCAACTCACTTGATATTCTAACAGATCTACAGTTGCTCCCAACATGCTACTTTTTTTTTGAAACCCATATTGATTTTTATCAATCTCAAATGTTTTTGAACGCCAGTATTATTTCTGGAGGAATTTGCAAGGAATTTGGAGGAGCTTTTGGGAAATTTGTGAGAAATTGAGAGGAATTTGCAGAGAGGAAGTTCAAGAAATTGAAGTAAAAAAACTTTGAAGCTTCACAGACAAAAACTATTCAAGCTGCATTAAAATTATATACAAAGGATTTGTAGAGCATTCAATTGGCTTTATTTCAAGCCTATTTAAATTTCTTATCAGGAGCAATTCTCATGTTTTTCAGGGAATTTGTAAAAGGCATTTGCAAGGAATTTATAAGAGACATTTGCAGAGAATTTGCAAGCAGTTTGGAGGAATTTGCAGGGAATTTGGAGGAATTTGAGTTTGCACATATTCGGGGAGGGTGGTTCACCCCTCGCAAATAGACAACAATTGGCATGAAAAATGAAAGTAGTGAAGAGGAAAAAACTGCACTTTACTACACCAACATGCTTGCTCTGGATCTTAGAAAATTTGGCTTCAAGATTTATGAGCCAATGAAGCTTCTTCTAAAATTTCTCTCTAAATATGAGGCTCAAAAAAAATACAAGCAAATCATGGTGGTACCTAAAGTGCTCAAAAACTCTATCTTTGTCATGTGAGCTGTATTTTACCTCTAAATTTGACAAAATCAAAATAGAAATCTGAAACTTTTTCTTGAAAATTTCATTTCTACAATCTTCAAAATCTTGTCCATGTAAAAAAATATATGACATTGTTCTGAATCTGAGACTTGATCTGAGATATCTGGAAATAGTTAAGTATAAGCAAATCACAAAATAAGTTTAAAGAAAACTAAAATCAGGATTAATAACAATAACCTCAACAATAACTCTTGGATTATCCACATTTTTTTTTAAATCTAGGTATATTAAACAAAAGCGAAATTCTAGGAAAAAATAGTCAAATAATATTAATTAAACAATTATTCTTAGATACAACCTCGGATACAACAGTGCAGTAGAAAAATCAAATAGAGATAACTACTAGTAGTAACATAACTGATGAATGAACTAATAAATAAATATGCAATTTTGTCGTTGAGTAAACACAATACAAAAACTATAACAAAAACCCAATAGAAATTTCCAAAAATCTGGATTTTTTCCAACCCTGAATTCTCTCCAGATTTCCCCAAACTTCCCAAGATTTCCCTGGAGAGTTTTGGATATCTCCTACAGGTTGTACATACACTGGATATCTCGTTGTGAATGACCCATCACAAATACATAAAAAACATTGAAAAAGAACTCATAAAGTAACTCATTACAAATTACAAAATAATTACCTAAATATTCTACAAAAACATCATTTCAAAGATTACAGCTTGATTTCAAAGATTATAAATATATTTCTTGGAATGCACAAGGATTTCAGATGCCTACAATAGATTACACATGATTTCTGATATGATTGCAAGATTTCAATGTAATTCCAATGGATTGCAAGGGGATGGTTGTACACTGATTTCAAATTGTGGTTTACCTGTTGCATGTATTTAGTTTTTGAACAACAAATTACTTTCAATCCTAATCAATCAATCATTTTTGTAGGATAAAATAAACCTGAAGTATTTAAGTAGATCAAGGATTGTAAAATGCAGATTAAACTGTTTTTATGTTAAAACTCAATGAAAATCTAAAAATTCATTTAAAATTACTTTTCGAAAGCCTTTGAAATATATATTTAATTTCCAATATTCCAATTGTCACAGTATATTCCCAGTGAATCCAATACTTTCGAGATTTTATAAAATGAAGTTTTCTTTAGAGGATAAAATAAATCAAAAATAGATCAAAAGCTGTGAAATCTTTTTCAGTTAGAGCCGAGGTTAGAGCCTCTGCTGGAATACAGTTTAGGACTTTTTCTGCTGAAACCCATTCACCTAGGTCTATAAACCTAGCAGCCCCCCCAGGTGGAAAAAAACTTCGGGAACTATATAATAATTAGGTGCTTTTTAGGTGCTAATTAGGGCCTCTAATTAAAAATTAGGTGCTCCTTTAGTTTTTGAGAAAATCAAAAAAAACTAAGGGACTGCTAAAAATATTTTTTCAATTTTTTTCTTTGTATCAGAATTAGGTGCTTTTTAGATGCTCCTAAATAGTCCAAGAAAAAATAGAATTGATTAATTATTAACTGAGTTACAGATTATTTTTAATTATTAAGGAACTGCTGGCTTTACGTTTACTTGTTGGTGTGTCAGAATGGCAAAAAAACTTCGGGATCTATATAATAATTAGGTGCTTTTTAGGTGCTAATTAGGGCATTGCTAGGTTTATGAAAGCTAGTAGTCCCCTATAGTAAAAAATATTTTTCCAAAATTTTCTTTTGTATTAGAATGAGGTGCTTTTTAGGTGCTCCCAAATAGTCGAAGAAAAAATAGAATTGATTAATTATTAACTGAGTTACAGATATTTTTTTAATTACTAGGAGACTGCTGGCTTTACGTTTACATGTTGGTGTGTCAGAATGGAAAAAAGCTTCGGGATCTACAGTGTCATTACTTAAGTGTGCAACATATGGGATTTTTTTTTAGTAATAGCACAATCAAAATATAAACAAGGCCAAAAGTTGGTGCATGTCTGATAATCATATTAGGTGCACTTAGAATAGTTGCAAATTAAACAGCATACAGGGTAGCTGAAACAATATCAAAATTGTACTGTAAAGTACAGTGGGAATCATTGCAATTGCCACACACAATAGGTATGTTCCAACCGACATGAGAACCGTTCTATAACGGTAATTTCCAGTCGATCAATTCATTTGTCAATTAGGATAAACGTCAAACTTATTGAAAAATAGGTGGACAACTGGAAATTACCGTTCTAGAATGGTTCTCATGTCGGGTTGGAACAGACCTTTTGGAATTAAAAGTTATGATGCCTAAATACCAAAACATAGCCTCCTAGGATTTTTTCGAAAAAAATCTATAATTTCTATATTTTATTATTTTTTTATTTCCGCCCTTAATACTTTCAAAAATTAATTAAAATCAAATCAATTTTACATAACTTTGTTCAAATTCAAGCATATTTGTAAAATTAACTTAGATTTTCAATTTTTTATGGAATCACAAAATTCATGTTTGTTGCAATGATATTCAACACAACTTTAAAATGTCGCAATTTTGTTTTTTTAACAAGTTAAAACATTACTAATGATAATATGCATATTAAAAAAAATCTCCCTAAAGTGCAGAAGTTTTATTTTATTTAAGTAAATATTACTACAATTTTGATATTTTTTGAGCTATACCCTGTATGCTGTTTGACTGCAACCATTCTAAAGTGCACCTAATATGATTATCAGACTATAACGTACTTATTTTGGCAATTGCCTAATTATACTGCATACGGCTAGTCAGCATCAGTTCGGCGGCCATGGGTCTATGGGTTCCTTGTATACATCTTAACTTTGGGTGCCACCAAGTTAATTGTGACTTAACTAGGAAGATAACTTAATGATGTTATAAACAAAACCTGTGCAATTGGAGAGCTTATCAATAAAACAACTAATTAGGTACAATAATGTATCTGGCTTCTTTATTAAAAATAATAACAAAATATAGGGATAGCCAGGAGGTTATTAAAAATGTGTTTAGAATAATGCTTGTACCAATTTATAAATATTTGATTATAAAAAAAATAAGAATGTAAATAATGTATAAAAATATTGATTTTCAAATAAACAGTTCTAACTGTCTGTTCACACTTGTGAAAGATTAGAACCACAATATCAGTTACACTCTACCAAGAGGCAAATTCAACACCAGAAAGGTGAAAATTATTGTTAGGGCAACCTCAGGGTAAAATTCTAGAATTCTATTTAAGGGGCACTTACCGAACGTAAATCAGTATCAAGTGACGCAATTCGGTGTCAGATGATTTATATAAGATTTGCCTAAATAGTAAAGGTGCAACTTACATGTATACAAGTGAAATGTAGGTATGTGAAAATTCAGAAGTTTCCAAAGTGAGATTATCTACAGGTTTGGTCTCACTATAGATAGGCTAAGGTATGGTAAGTGAGTCATGAGTCCTATCCACGTTGTATCTGTTTAACGTAGAACCCAATGTGGTTCTAGCAGAGTGGCACCAAGAGAGTTGCCGAAGAATGGCTACCAAAGCCCCAACTGAGAGCAATCTAGATCCAGTCTAGAATCTCTCTAAATACAGCTTAGCAACTGTCCAACTATAGTCTGAGACTAGGATTGTCCAACTATAGCCTGAGACTAGGACTAGGAGTAGGACCCCCCAAGCAGCACTCCCATGTTGGGCCAATATTGGGACAATAACTACGATTTATTGGCCCAAGTCAGATTCTCTATGTTGGCCCAATAAAAGATGTGGACATTCTGCAATATTTGTCCAAGAACGTATGTCAATATGTACCCAAAAACAAATACCAACGTTGGTACAATAACGTAACCAAATGTTGGCCCAAAAAGAAATAATCAATATCATATCAAGAACTTTATGCAATATAGAGTCAATTGAAATTACCAATATTGGCCCGAAGATGTATGTAAATCTTGGCTTTATATTATATTTAAATAAGGTAACGGACCAATTATAAGGACCGACTGAGAAGTGTTTTCTCTCTGCCGGACCATCCGTGGACCCGTTTCGCTGTATCACAACTCATCAGCACGGTTAAGTCCGGCCAGGGTCCCGCAGAGAGAAAACAACCAATTTTTGGCTTCATTCCGGAACCAAGTTTAAGACAGGTAAAGTGAAGATAGAGTCTCCATCTATTTTTTGGTCGGCACACCAAGTGCGCACATTGTATACCCTATATTGGACCAATATTTTCAATTCAGAAAATCTAACCTTGGTAAAAATTAGTATGTAAATATTGGCCCTTCATTGGGCTTTTCAAAAACTATCAATATTGTGAAAAAATTGAAAATAAATATTGGGTGTACAAAGTTTTTGAAGTGAATTTAAATATCAATAAAAAATTGAATGCCAATATTGAATTAATATTATATTACAATATTGTTTCGATAATATAAAATGTAATATTTGGCCAATATTTCATAAATCAATATTGTAGTGAGAAGTCTTGGGCCAATATTCAAATTATTGAAAAGATAATTAATCTATGAAAACAATATTGGTACAAGATTATTTTTAAATATTGTTTCCACATAGGTAAAACTAACGTTGCCCCAATATTGGTACTGTGTTGATTTAGCAACAAAAATTAATAAATATTGGCCCAACTGAAAAACGATGTTTACCCAATATTATGTGCTACTTGGGGGCCTATAACGATGTTCGTATAAAAAAACAAATCGAGCCCCAAATATTAGAAATAATCTTACCTCAAATTGAGGGATACTCTAGACCAGTGGTTCCCAACCGTTTTTTAGTCACGACCCTTTTACTGATTTGCTCATAAGGTCGCGACCCCCATACCCCTCAATAAATAAAAAACAAAAAATCTTTATTACAATATTAATATTTCGTAACTAATTATAAAAAGTCAATTTTTATTTTGTTAATGTGATGACTGAGCTTGCATCTCCGATTTGAAATTCTTCGGATTCTTGAGTTTTTCCTAAAAAGAGTTGAAAAACCACTTTCACGAAAGTAGGTAGAGGCCAGGGTTGCCAGACGTCCCCGATTTAGGCGGGACAATCCCGATTCTTAGAGATATTTCCGAACCGTCCCGATTCACGAATTGAATGTCAAATGTCCCGATTTTTAAAAATGTGAGGAAATATATCCCGATTTCCGGCCGACAACACCCTTTTAGGCTGCGTTTCCTACCTATATTGTTTTTTTTTCCTATCCGCTGTCTCGCTTTTTCAAAGTTAAAATCTGGCAACCCTGCATGTCAGGTGGTTTGGTATAAAAAAAAATATTACAGATTCTGTATTACCGGTCCAATGTGGTCAGGCCTTAAATATTGCAGAGTTCTGTTTGATCGGCTTCAATTTGAAATTGACGTAAATGTAAATAACACTGATGACATTCCAAGTTCTACTCGATTGGCTTATTGTTCGAAAAAAAAAGGTCGTAGATAAAATGTTTTACGTTACCTCTACTTAGTGCGGTTTCGAGTTTTTCATTACAAAGTTCTGTATTACTGGCCCAATGTTGTCATGTCAGGCCGTTTGATATAAAAAAAAATATTACAGAATTCTGTATTACCAGCTCAATGTTGTCAGGCCTTAAAGGTATACGAAAATATTGCAGAGTTCTGTTTTATCGACTTCAATTTGAAATTGACGTAAATACCACTGATGACATTCCAAGGCCTACTCGATTGAGCTAGCGATGTTGCCACATGATAAAATTCTATTTTTGGAAATTCTCATCTTTTGATTGGTTTATTAAATGAATGTGAAAAACAATCAAGAGCCGAGAATAATTAAAATTTGACTTTTAAAGCCAATCAAGAACTGGAAAGCGGCGTTGTCAAATGTTGAAAATAATTTTAAAAAATTAAAAAAACAACCCCAAATTAAGCAAAAATTCCCCAAAAATAATAAATTTTCTTTGAAAATCCTTGAACAACTTGTTTTTAAATTAAAGTTTCTGTCACTTATCTCGATGGGAAAACTGGAAATTTCTAGCAAAAAAACGAAAAAATTCAAAGTCCCGCACTTAGGGCCAAATTTATAGTCGCTCCTTGAGGTTTCCTCAGACCTTAAGGAAGCCTTGAACGTTTAGAATTGACATGACTTATTTGTCAAATAGTACCAAGTGTGCATTCTAAACTCATGATCTCCAAGGAAGAGTCAAGGAACGACTATAAATTCGGCTCTTAAAAACACTTTTTTCCATTTAAAAAATCCCGGAAAAGTGGAAAGTTCACGGAAAAACCGGAATAAAACACTAAAAATGGCCGACTGTCAAATGTCATTGTCAGGGCTTTGGAAATTACATTCCAAGGCCGACTTGATTGGAACCCGAGTGAAGTTGGCTACAAAGCAGTGTTGTAAACTAAAGAAAAATAGTATTTTAGTGAAAAAGCTGATTTTTAAAACTAGAAATTCCCTAAAAAGTTGTTTTTTAGTTTTTTTTTTTGCGGACGGAACACGGAAATTTTTGGCTGAAAATGAAGAAAACTCAAAGTTTCGTACTTAAAATTGATTTTCCCTGGAAAAGCAAAAATCCAAAGAAAAACCTCTGAAGATGACATTCCAAAGCCTACTTGATGAAACTTGAGTTTTTGTCACTTACCTTATTGAAAAACTAGAAATTTCTGGCACAAAATAAAGGAAATTTAAAGCCTCGTACTTAAAATCAATTTTCCGACCAAAGAAGCCCTGGAAAAGCGGAAAATCCGAAGAAAAACCTCTGAAGAGGACATTCTAAAGCATACTTGAGTTTTTAGGTCTGTTCCCACAGGAGTCTCTGACAGTTTGCAAACTGTCAGTAAGCATCGCCCATACATGTTTTCAATGCTGTCGTTAAAAGATAAATCTGTAGCTGAGCTGAACGATTGTTTCTGACAGGTTGCAAACTGTCAGAGACTCTTGTGGAAACAGACCTTTTGTCATTTACCCCATTGGAAAACTGGAAATTTTTGGCACAAAATGAAGGAAACTCTTAGCCACATACTTAAAACCAGTTTTCCCGATTCAAAAAGCCCTGGCAAAGCGGAAAATCCGAAGAAAAACCTCTGAAAAGGAGATTCTAAAGTATACTTGATGAAACTTGAGTTTTTGTCATTTACCCCATTGGAAAACAGGACATTTTTGGCAGGCAGTTTTCCTGATTGAAAACGACCTGAAAAAGCGGAAAATCTGAAGGGAAATCAGGATAAAAACACTGAAAATGGCCGACCGTCAAAGCTAACAAATGACTTATTCACTTGATTGAAGTTAGCCACAAGCGGTGTTGCCAGATTAAAACTTCCAGAAAAAGTATTTTAAATGGGATTTGGTAAATATTGCATTTAACACTGAAAACTTTTGTTAGAAAATTAAGGAAACTCAAAGCCTCGTACTTAAAACCAGTTTTCCCGATCGAAAAAGCCTTGGAAAAGTGGAAAATTCAAAAAAAAAACCTCTAAAAAGGACTCTCCAAAATCTACTTGATGAAACTGAATTTTTGTCACTTACCTCATTGAAAAAGTAGACATTTTTGACACAAAATGAAGGAAACTCAAAGTTTCGTACTTTAAACCAGTTTTTCCGGCTAAAAACGTTCTGGAAAAGCGGAAAATTCGAGAAAAAATACGAATTAATTTAAAATGGCCGACTGTTGTCCAAATCTGAAAAACCATTTTAAATGGGATTTTGCTAATTATGGCATTCAAAACTGGAATTTTTTGTTGGAAAATGATGAAAACCTAACGCCTCGTGCTTTCACTAGTTTTCCCGATTGAAAACGCTTTGAAAAAGTGGAAAATCTGAGGAAAAACTGGATAAAAACGTAAACACGTCACTGCAAAATAGCCGACTAAAAGCGACGTTGCCACATGACATCGATAACATTTTAAATAATTAAATTTAATTAAAACTGGTCAAATAAATAATTAATAACGATTATAAAACAATAAATTCCTTTGGAAACTTGTTTTCAATTGAATTTCAATGAAAATAACATATTACAAGGCCTACTTATCGAGTATAAATGAGTAAGACAAAGACAACAATAAAGTAGTACATACTATTGCAAAAACATCAAAAGCGATTATACATGAGTTTGACAAAGACAGAAACAATGTAGAACGTCATAATTCAATTAAAATCAAACACAAAGGAAATTATTTGATAAAGTAGTAGTAGTACCCACTTAAATTGATAACAAAAGTACCATTAAATTAAATTCCTTATATATCATTCATATTTGAGTACCGTGTACTACTGGACTGTTGCCTACTGGTCGGTTTTTTAATTTCAATCCGATTTTGATGAAATTAGGCTCTAATCAGGCTTGCCAGACGTCCCAGTTTAGGCGGGACAGTCCCGATTTTTAGAGATATTTCCGAACCGTCCCGATTCACGAATTGAATACCAAATGTCCCGATTTTTAAAAATGTGAGGAAATATATCTCGATTTCCCGCCGACAACACCCTTTTAGGTTGTGTTTCCTACCTATATTGTTTTATTTTCCTATCCGCTGTCTCGCTTTTTCAAAGTTAAAATCTGGCAACCCTGGAAGAGGCAAATGATATTAGTATCCGAAAAGATAGTATGAGTAGGGCGACATAAGGATATGAACTATGCATGGCACATAAAAACACTTAGAACTGTTTTTTTTACAAATCATCCTGTATCTCGGAAACTAATAGAAATTTGGCAACAACGAAAATATGTTTTAAATACCCTTTGAAAATGGCAGCTTTTTTCTAATTTAACCGCCCTCGTATCTCTTACCGTTTCTGATATACCAATGGTGGCCTATGGTATTTTGGACACCCTGTATATTGGCATTGCGACCTCTCCAAAAACTCAATGCGACCCCCTTAGGGGTCGTGACCCACCGGTTGGGAACCGCTGCTCTAGACCAAAGGTGAAGTCTTAAACTTCCAAATGCTGCTCGGAACAGTCCTATTAAAAAAAATGGAACACGTGTTGTAGGTTAATATTTCCACGACTACTCAGCGTGAGGTCGCAGATCAAAAGGGCAGATTCTTCATTTAGAATTTAGATTTCGGAAGAAAACTTTCATCTGTCAAACTTCTAATTTTGACATTGAAGAAAATTATAGAAAAGGACGTGTTCAGTTTCACCCCAAAAGTACGAACTGAGAATCGGTTGTGTAAAAAATGACTGGTGAATGTTGAAAAGTGCCTATAGAACAAGAATTATCAAAAGGTAGAACAGGTCTAAAGAAAATGCCTAGACAATACAGCTGTTCAATGACATGATGGAAATGAAAAGTCAAAGAGTACAAAAAAACAACAATTATTATCATAACCTCAGATTATTGATTGGATTTGAAAATAGAGATGGTGATGGTACTAACTCCTTTTCCTAAGATTCTAATCAATAACAGCGGGCCCTGCCGTACTGAATCAAACCTTCCTAGATCAATTAACCAAACTTGCAAATCTGAACCAAAAAAACTTCTAGTAGAAGGCAGCACTCAAGGCAACAAAATCTGGGCACAAAAAGGTTGTTTATTCATTTATTTCATTGTAGCTCTATATGGAATCATATCCAGTATGGCAAAACAAGGTAGCTTATTAGCCAAGAAATTGAAAACGTTACAAGACATGCACCAACTTTTGGCCTTGTTTATATTTTGATTGTGCTATTACTAAAAAAAAATCCTATATGTTGCACACTTAAGTAATGACACTGTAGATCCCGAGGTTTTTTTCCATTCTGACACACCAATATGTAAACGTAAAGCCAGCAGTCTCCTAGTAATTAAAAAAAAATCTGTAACTCAGTTAATAATTAATCAATTCTATTTTTTTCTTTGACTATTCAGGAGCACCTAAAAAGCACCTAATTCTGATACAAAAGAAAATTTTGGAAAAATATTTTTTACTATAGGGGACTACTAGCTTTCATAAACCTAGCAATCCCTTAGTTTTTTTTTGATTTTCTCAAAAATCAGAGAAGCGCCTAATTTTAATTAGAGGCCCTAATTAGCACCTAAAAAGCACCTAATTATTATATAGATCCTGAAGATTTTTTTCCATTCTAACACACCAACATGTAAACGTAAAGCCAGCAGTCCCCTAATAATTAAAAAAAATCTGTAACTCAGTTAAGTAATAATTAATCAATTCTATTTTTTCTTGGACTATTTAGGAGCACCCTCGGGAGCACCTAAGAAGCACCTAATTCTGATACAAAGAAAAAATGTTTTTTATTTACTATAGGGGACTGCTAGCTTTTATAAACCTAGCAGTCCCTTAGTTTTTTTTGATTTTTTCAGAATCTAAAGGAGCACCTAATTTTTAAATAGAGGCCCTAATTAATCAGCACCTAAAAAGTACCTAATTATCATATACAGGGTGCTACAAATTGGAGTGCATGCATGGGGATATCGGAAACCATAAGAGATACGAGGTTGATTAAATTATGGCAAAGTTGCGCAATTTTATAGATATTTGGAAAAAACCGAAATTTTGCAATATCATTTTTAATTTTTCCTGAGTCCATTTGAAGAGCAATTTCAAAAAAAATGTCACTTCATCATTGTCACTTTATTTCCTTCACAAGATGTTGCTACCAAATTTCAGATTCGACGTTTCGTCTTTGGGCGGCCATCATCAACTTTGTTTTTCTAAATACGGGCCTGGATTTTTTATTTCAGATTTTTAGAGCTTCTGATGTCCCAAAACCTATAACGTATCGCATTTATTCGAAAAATTGTTTTTATTACTTTTTAGCAATTTCCTACCAAAATTCTCTTTTCTGTCTCTCTCTAATACATTAAGTTCTTATGGAAAGTGCCAATAATATAAATTTTCCGAATAAGTGCAATATCCCATTGGTTTTGGATATCAGAAACTCTTAAAATTTGAAATAAAAAATCCAGACCCGTATTTAGAAAAACGAAGTTGATGATGGCGTCCCACAGATGAAATGTCGAATCTGAAATTTGGTAGCAACATCTTGTAAAGGGAAAAAAGTGACAATGATGAAGTGACATTTATTTTGAAATTGCTCTTCAAATAGACTCGGGAAAAAATAAAAATGATTTTGCAAAATTTCGGTTTTTTCCGAATATCTTCCGAAGTATTCGGAATTTTTCAAATTTCAAAACGGAATTTTATTGGTCATGAAATTGCGCAACTTTGCCATAATTTAACCAACCTCGTATCTCTTACGGTTTCTGATATCTCCATGCATACACTCCATTTGTAGCACCCTGTATAGGGATGTAAGCCAATTTTTCTGACAATGTCATGTCACAGTCAAAATGAAAATGACTGTCACGTCATTTATTTTTATGACACTCTTGTCATTTATGTTTTTATGGAATAAAGGAGCATTTACATTCACTTCTAACTTCAAGTTAAATTTGACATTTGATATTTTATCATTTTACATTGCAGAACAAAAATAAATGACCCTCATTTTACATCCCTAATTATATAGGTCCCGAAGTTTTTTTCTACCTTGGGACTGCTAGGTTTATAGACCTCATTCCCCTACAATCATAATATCCTTTGTCTCTTGAACACAATTGAAATTTGGAAATCAGCATCTTTAGAGATATTTTTTGATTTTTGTGTGTAAAAAAGAGTATCTAAAATACATATTATTTTTGAGTTTCTTTACCATAGATGAAAAATCTACTCAAACGGTCTAACAACATTGATTTTTAGAATTTACTGTATACCTTTTTAGACTGAATCAAAGTCTCTAGTGACTCTGGAATGTTTAAGAAAATCAAAACACCAGAATTTAGTTTTCAAAGATGAAATATATGAGTTTCTTCTCCGTATCCTAGACACTATTTTGATATAAACAGGTTCATATGCCAATAATAGTGGTAGGATGTTTGTTTACAATATTGCAAATCCGATAATATTTTGGCACCCACAAAATGATTCCATAGGCTAAAATTAGATCTAAGAGGCTTGTTTTTTACTAAAAAGCTATAAATCTTCAATATTTTGTTATAATTTGGCCTCAATTAGGGGATGATAGACAAGAATTTCAAAAACATTCTCTTTCAGCTTAAGCCCAAAAGAGAAAGTTACACGTAATTTTTCAAAATAATTAGGTATCTTGAGGCTTTCTTATTAGTTATTTCCTTAGATTATTCCAATTGCCTTGTATGTAGGTGACATTAGGGCATATCGAGGGGCATATATTTGTACTTAACCCTTTCCAGGGATGGAACAAGGAGCAACACAGAATTATTTGCAATTTCCGGGTTAAAAATACTATAATACAATTTTCACCAAATAAGTTGCAGGATAAGATAAACAGCCTAAAACCAAACACTTACCTCACTAGCCCAAATAAATATTAGTAAAAGGCACCCATAAAAGTGTAACCTTGACGCAGTAGTCCTTGTTTCAACATCCTTCATTGTGTTTTCAAAAACTTAAAAAACTAGAAATAAATAAATATCACAAATTCTTTGTTTGGTATTCTCTGAGGCACTAGTTATGCATTTTCCGCGACGCGATCAGCACGAGGAAACCATCGTTTTTTCCCTTTCGTAGTTGTTGTTCTTCTTATGACTGACTCTGACAGGAAAAATTAAATCACCTTTTGGGTCTTGGGAGGAAAATAAAAATAATTCAAACCAAAAAGCGCATGCCTAAATTGTCAACACTGTATTGCGACGTTGCCAAAGCTATTTAATATCTATGATTACAGATTTCTTCTTTTATTTTGTTTGTCAAAAAAAAATATACAGAAATTGCTACAGCGCCATCTCTATTATAAAAACTGCAATGATATATATAGATTTCTACTATTTATGTATAAATTTGAGCCAAACTTTGGAAAAATTTTGGCACTGTGATTTATGTCCTTGTGAGTCACATATGATTCATTGGCTGATTTTATATGTGCCTTCATGAGACATCAGAGAAAAAATCTTCATGTGTCTACTATTACAGATTTCTGCTTTTGATGCATTAGCCGAGGCTGCTTATAGTGGTGACGTCACTCGCAGGCCCTGCCAACTCGAGAATTGGTGAACGTCCGCCTTATGAGCCTTATGAGGAGCAATCCTGTTAGTTTACGAACGAATTCTTGGGAAAATATAAGGATTTAAGAGTTTGTTGTAGACAAGAATTGAGACAATAAGAAAATGAGAACAGATTTTTTTTTTCCTATTCCAGGTTCTTGAGTTTTCTCAGTTTTCTCACTCCAGTCTCTCTTTCAACTCTAAAACATCAGATTTTGATCTTTTTAAATAGGAATACAGCTTACAGGCACATCTTTTCAAATTTCTGCTTAAAAGAGCACACATTCTGAATTTTTTAATCTTCTCTACGTTCTCTAGTTAAGTTTTCGCTGTACGATAGTCAAAAATAAGATTTAAAAAATCAGTCCAGCCCAAATTCTATTCTAAACCCCATCTATAAATTTAATTTTATCTCTAGTAGAAGCGGGAATAGAGTTCACAATCACCTCTTTCCAAGTTTCAGCTCTACAAATTTTTCAACCTACTCTACACCCCTACTCTGCACCTTGTTGCCACAATTTAAGGTTTTTCTGGAAAACTGCTGATGGGAAAATGTTGAAACTTACAGGGTGAAAGGAGGCGGATTAGAAGCTGATTAGATTAAGCTAAAATTTCAATTCAATTCAGTAACAAGAAAAATTCTTGAAAATTAAATTTTAAAAACTAAATAAAATGAAAATGCACCTTGACACAGTTTAAGGTTTGTCTGGGAAACTGCTGATAGAAAAATGTTGAAATTTACAGGGTGGAAAGAGGATGATTAGGTGCTGATTTAGCTAAAATTTCAATTCAATCTAGTGAGAACCAGTTACGAGGAAAATCCTTCAACTTTTAGTTTTAAAAACTGAATAAGATGAGAATGCACCTTGTCACAGTTTAAGTTTTGTCTGGAAACCTGCTGAAAGGAAAATGTTGAAACTAACAGGGTGAAAATATTAGATTAGGAGACCATTCATTGAAAATTTTATTGTATTCACAGTGCAAAATTTCTTTCAGTATTTCCTTTATTACGCCATTAAGTCTTTTCTCAGATAAATGAAAATTTGGAAGCAGAGCCAGATGATCTTTGATCCATGGCATGTTAACCTTGTATCTTCCATAAGATCTTTTTTTGCTGTCGATAAAAAGTATTCCTTGACTATATTTTCTCTTACTTTTGCTTCTTTGCACTCCCGAATCCCAAGTAGGTATGTATTATAAGTTGATCCAAAGTATCAACACCCCCTTTTGTAGAGTTGTAATCAAGAATAATTTGTTTTTTGGTTTACTACAACCGGGGTACAATTATGTACCCTTTCTCAATTATGGTAAATAAATATTAAATAAATTGAACAACATTACCTACAAATCTGCATACACGTGTAGGTATATTGCAGAAATATATAAACAGCTATTATAAATGGCGTTTCGCTAACCTATCAAATCCACAAAATATGACAAAAATTCGAAATGTGGGTCCAAAATGTACCCAGGTTGTAGATAGAAGGGATAACGAATGTCTTAATTCACTTGAAACCACGTTGTTCAGCTGACACCCAACACCAAATCATAATTCAACCATTTTTCGCCGGTATTCGGTAGTGCCCCACTGCTACACTTATCTTAAATCAAGGGGTAAACCGCCATCCGAGAATTTGTGCAAACAGTTCCTCAAAGGGGAATTTTTTACGCATAATTCCTCAAAATTCCTACAAATTCCTCCAAATTCCCCACAAATTCCTCTAGATAGCCCATCACAAATTCCTCCAAATACCCCACCACGAACTTCTTCAAATACCCCACACAGCAACATGAAAAATCTTGAAAATCAACCTACAAAAAACTGAATTAAGTAGTTGAAAATACAGTCTCAGACATTTCAAAGTTTTCCTGGAAAACTAGTGAAGGGAAAATTTTGAAACTTTTTGCATGTAAAAAAGAAGGTGAGAAACTCATTTTCCCATAATTTCAAATTTTTCTAGTGGGAAATAACAACATGAAAAATCTTGGAAATTAACTTACAAAAACTGAATTAATTGAAAATACAGTCTCACATATTTCAAAGTTTTCCTGGAAAACTAGTAAAGGGAAAATTTTGAAACTATTCGCATGTAAAGAGGAAGGTGCGCAACTCATTTTCTCAAAATTTCAAATTTTTCTAGTGGAAAACAGAAACACGAAAAATCTTGGAAATCAACCTACAAAAACTAAATTAGTTGAAAATGCAGTCTCATACATTTCAAAGTTTTCCTGGAAAACTAGTGAAGGAAAAATTTTGAAACTTTTTGCATGTGAAGAGAAAGGTGAGAAGCTCATTTTTCCAAAATTTCAAATTTTTCCAGTGGAAAACAGCAACATAAAAAATCTTGGAAATCAACCTACAAAAACTGAATTAGTTGAAAATCGAGTTGAAAATACAGTCTAAGACATTTCAAAGTTTTCTTGGAAAACTAGTGAAGGGAAATTTTTGAAACTTTTTGCGTGTAAAGAAGAAGGTGAAAAACTCATTTTTCCATAATTTAAATTTTTCCAGTGGGAAATAACATGAAAAATCTTGGAAATCAACTTACAAAAACTGAATTAATTGAAAATACAGTCTCACACATTTCAAAGTTTTCCTGGAAAACTAGTGAAGGGAAAATGTTGAAACTTTTTTGATGTAAAGAGGAAGGTGAGAAGCTTATTTTCCCAAAATTTCAAAGTTTTCCAGTAGAAAATTACAGCATGAGGAATCTTGGAAATCAATCTACAATAACTGAATTAATTGAAAATACAGTCTCACATATTTCAAAGTTTTTCTGGAAAACTAGTGAAGGGAAAATTTTGAAACTTTTTGCATGTAAAAAAGAAGGTGAGAAACTCATTTTCTCAAAATTTCAAATTTTTCTAGTGGAAAACAGCAACATAAAAAATCTTGGAAATCAACCTACAAAAACTGAATTAGTTGAAAATCGAGTTGAAAATACAGTCTCAGACATTTCAAAGTTTCCTTGGAAAACTAGTGAAGGGAAAATTTTGAAACTTTTTGCGTGTAAAGAAGAAGGTGAAAAACTCATTTTTCCATAATTTAAATTTTTCCAGTGGGAAATAACAACATGAAAAATCTTGGAAATCAACTTAGAAAAACTGAATTAATTGAAAATACAGTCTCACACATTTCAAAGTTTTCCTGGAAAACTAGTGAAGGGAAAATTTTGAAACTTTTTTGATGTAAAGAGGAAGGTGAGAAGCTTATTTTCCCAAATATCAAATTTTTCCAGTAGAAAATTACAGCATGAGGAATCTTGGAAATCAATCTACAATAACTGAATTAATTGAAAATACAGTCTCACATATTTCAAAGTTTTCCTGGAAAACTAGTGAAGGGAAAATTTTAAAACTTTTTGCATGTAAAGAGGAAGGTGAGAAGCTCATTTTCCTAAAATTTCAAATTTTTCCAGTGGAAAACAGCAACATGAAAAATCTTGGAAAGCAACCTACAAAAACTGAATTAGTTGAAAATACAGTCTCACACATTTCAAAGTTTTCCTGGAAAACTGGTGAGGGGAAAATCTTGAAACTTTTTACATGTAAAGAGGAAGGTGAGAAGCTCATTTTTTCAAAATTTCAAATTTTTCCAGTGGAAAACAGCAACATGAAAAATCTTGGAAATCAACCTACAAAAACTGAATTAGTTGAAAATACCTCGGAAAATACAATCTCACACATTTCAAAGTGTTTCTGGAAAACTAGTGAAGGGAGAAATTTGAAACTTTTTGCATGTAAAGAGGAGGGTTAGAAGCTCATTTTCCCAGTATTTCAAATTTTTCCAGTAGAAAATTACAACATGAGGAATCTTGGAAATCAACCTACAATAACTGAATTAATCGAAAAACCCGTCTCACATATTTCAAAGTTTTCCTGGAAAACTAGTGAAGGAAGAAATTTGAAACTTTTTGGATGTAAAGAGGAAGGTGAGAAGCTCATATTTTCCCAAAATTTCAAATTTTTCCAGTGGAAAATAACAATATGAAAAATCTTGGAAATCAGCCTACAAAAACTATATTCTTATTCTTTTGAATTTTAAAATTTGGACCTGTAAATCATGAAGTGAAATTTTGGGAGAATTTGTTTAATAAAAATGAATATCCAACATCCAACACAAAACTAGATTTTTTTTTTTAAATTTCCATTTGTTACTATTTCTTATATTAAGAATGTGAATCAGTAACGTCATAACCCCATAACCGAGGTCATAACCCTACAATTTCTTTTAAATTCCTCATACATTTCTCACAAATTCTTCCAAATTCCCCATAAATTCCTCTAAATTCCCTATAAATTCCCCAAATTTTCATAAATTCCGATGAGTTCCTTCAAATTCTCCACAAATTCCTCTAAATTTCCCACAAATTCTTTTAAATTCCCCACATTTTTGGCAAAGAATTCCTAGATGGTTTGTCCCTTGCCTTAAATAGTATAATCGTGCAACAAATGGGATCCTAACCTATTATGGTGGACGACTTCCCCAGGGGAACCAATTATAAAAAGAAATAATCAAACCATGATTTGTTGCCCTGGATATCAGTGAAACACAACTTCAATTGTTAAGAGGAAGTTATTGGAAACATTTATAGCCAAATGCTTAACGTCTAATACCAAACATGCTCAACTAGATTAAATAGCTTATCAAAATTCTGATTTGAAGGGCAGTTAGGATCATAGCTTATTATTTTTTCAATAGCTTATTGATCCTCCTCAATAGTCTACTGCCGAATGACGAATATAAAAATAGATAAGAAAAGAAAAGTACCTACAATAACTTGTTTACATTACCCTGGTCCCTTTTTTCCTAGTACAGTGATGATTCATCAATTAAGTATAATAGTTTCGAAAATGTGATGAAAAACCTTTTGAGAATGATCATTATTCAAATGGCAAAAATTACCAAAACTACTTAGTGCAAAACAATTATAATTTTTTTATGTAGGTACCCACTGTATATAATTATTATGCATCACATCAGATAATATGTAGGTATTAGGTACTATGTAGATATATAACTTTTCAATAGATTCACACTGACCAAATATAAGTCCAATTCAATGACGTCAAATGGACGCTTCATAGACGTCTTAATACAGGGTATTTTTTCTGAATGGGTTTTACATGATAACATTTTGAACCTGTTGGTTCATGTCATGGTCAAATAAACGTCCACAACGTGACTTCCCAAACAAGTCATATTTTGCAACCTCTTTCCGACGTCGAATTTTGGTTAATCGACGTAAATTTATTTAAAATCAACATCATAACGACTAACCTTTGCTGCTTGGGATGTTTGTTGGAATAGGAGGAAAGACCTGCTGGAAAACATCTTCCAGCATTTTAAATGTTTGAATGGATTTGGATCAAATGACTTTTTTGCAGATCGGTTTTTGTATTAAAACTGTATTCGCTAATAATAATGTTCTCTATCTCAAGCCGGGTTTATTCATCTTGAGATAAACTTGCTGGTAACTATCTGCAGGATAAATTTACAGATTTATAGTCCTGCTTCTCACTGGATAATTGGTTGACCAATGAGATTACATATTGCGTTTCTATCCGTCAGATTGCATTACCTGACAGTTTATTTGAAAGTGAAGAAACCCGGCTCTTATATGTATTAAAAGGCTCTTGCGAAGAGCCGAGAATGGACAAAAATTTGAGAATTGAAAGGCAGACATTAAGGAAAAATGGAGTAGATAAGTAGACTTAAGTACCTATGTTGTTTCTATTCCAGGCTCTTGAATTTTCTTTACGCAGAGTAGAGATATTAAGAGGGAACACTTCAAGAGTCGGGAATAGATAAAAATTGAGACGGAAAAATTCAGAAATTTAGAGAAGAAATTTAAAGAAAATTTCTAAAAATCATCATTCGACTATTTCACAGAACTTAAGGGAAATTGAGTAGATGAGTAGACTTAAGTATCTTTTAAATTTTCCCGGGCCCGGTGCTAATTTTCTTTTGGGGCCCCTATTTTTTTAGATAATAAAAGGTAGGTGTAAAAAAAAAATTTGTTAGTTTATCAATTTTATGCGTGAATCCCTAATCTAGAACTATTGATGAATCTGATTATGCTGTCAAAGAAAGGTGCGTCTTTCACTGTATTTTATGTTATGCAGTAACAGATGTTTATGGTATACCAAAGATGTAGAGGCACTGTATCTAATATTACAGTGACTCTATACAAGACAATGGCGACAATAGCGCTTAAGATCCGCCCATCCGGCCACATGTTTTGTCGAACTCATCCAATAACGTATTTGTTATTTGTTAGATAGGTATGCATATTTATTGTTTTATTTTTGGATATTTGTACAGGGTCTGTTCCTTATAATTAGTGGAACTTCTACAACTTAACCAAAAAAAATATAGAAAAGAAAGTTAAATACAAAAGTAGTACTTTACAGCCAAGAACTGAACTTAGTAGGGTTTTATTTAGGAACAGGAACAGACCCTGTGCATATTATATAATTTTATTATTTTATTCTACCATTTAATGAGACTAGACAATTTTAGTTCTAGAAATTTTGTACGTAAACAAACCGTTATTCCCCACACAGGAAGTTATATTCCAAGATTTGCTGCACTACAGCACTAAACACAAGCTAAATGTTATTTATTTATCAAAAAATAGTCAATAGCAGGCACAGATAACAAATACAAAAATATATTAACACAAAATGTCACAAGAATCTATTGGATCAAATTATAAACACAGATAACTTTCGACAAAACATGGCGGATATTCTGAAACCATTCAAAAATGAATAAATACTCTATTGCCACCACTGATTTGTGTAGAGGTCAAGCAAGCTTTTGGGGGAATTTTGGCAATATTTCTGGTAAATTCAAATTTAAATTTTTTTGTCAATTTTGGACCACTTTGGTCTCATACGACTTTTGTCCAAAATAGAACATCGTACTGAAGACATGTTTTGGACGTCCAGCCGACGACAGTCTTAGCGACGTCTTACTAACCTCCTTCCTTATTATGTCGCATCAGTCTCTCAATAGTTTGTTGATAGTTTATTGTTAAAGCGAATGACACCACTGGTGACACATTGAATATTAAAACTAAAATTTCGCAATGCACTGTAGTGGGTCCTCTACTCTTTATAACATATATAAACTTCCTGACTGGTATTAATATAAATATACAGAACGGATCAGTAATACCAAATACATTGCCTTTTCAGTTACAGCAGCTAATCGCTCCAATTTCCATGACATATATGTTAACAATCTGCAGGAAGCCATATCTGACATTGACTCAATCAAGTATCTTGGTGTCACAATAATTGAGGTGGGATCAGCATAACCAAAAATATTCGTAAATTAATCTATAAATTTTATGTCATAAGAGAAACTTTGAGGCTCAATTGCTCTAAAAGTATTTGCGTTATCAAACTCAATCTAGCACTGATCTATAGAGAATTTATTGCTCTTTCCAACCATATATTATTTGTTTTGATTTGCTCAAAATTTAATGGAAGTATTAGCAATTGCTCCTAACCTTGTCAGGATTTGAAAAAAAATTTAGATCTGAAAATTGAGATTTTCTTTTTGATTTTTTTTCCCTTTTGAAATCGAGTTTTGGAAATTATGTTAGAGTTTTTTCGACTAATTTAGAGCCGCTCTATCGATTGGAAAAGTCAAAATTCAAAAAATCTGAAAAATAAAAATTTCGATTTTTTCAAAGGGGAATTTTAATTTCAAAATTTTCTAACTCAATTTTCTCAAAACCCGTCAAAAATTTTGGATCAATTTTTTTTTTGAGATTATAGCTCTTGATGAGGGCTTCAAAATGGTACTTGGTTTAAGTCGCTGGCATTTACGGTTTTTGAGAAAATCGAGTTTGAAGTTTTTGACTAAATTTCAACTAAAATCCAACTTTGACGCTCAATTGCTCCAAAAGAATTTGAGTTATCAAACTCAATCTAGCACTGATTTATAGAAAATTTGATGCTCTTTCCAACCATATATAATTTATTTTGATTTCCTCAAAATTTAATAGAAGTATTGGCAATTGCTCCTAAACTTGTCAAGATTCAAAAAAAATTTAAACCTAAAAATTGAGATTTTCTTTTTAATTTTTCTCTGTGTTAAAATCAAGATTTTGTAATGATGTTAAGAGTTTTTTTCGACTAATTTAGACCCGCTCTATTGATTGGAGAAGTCAAAATTCAATAAATATAAACAACAAAAATTTCGAATTTTTCAAACTACCCCTTCAGATTTTTATTTCAAAATATTTGATCATGGACATCTTTAAATCTATTAAAGATTTTGAATTAAAATTTTCAGGAAATATAACTCTTGACAAGGGCTTCAAAATGGTATTAAGTTAAAATCGCTAGCTTTTATGGTTTTCGAGAAAATCGAGTTTGAAAATTTTGATAAAATTTGGACTAAAAGTCAACTTTGAAATCCAATTGCCATAAGCGCAACTAGGCTCCAAATTAAAGGGGTGCTGCAGCACCATTTTGAAATGTGAAAGGATGAATTTTTCTTAATTTTACTTGAAAAAGTCAATTTTTAAGAATTTTTCCTGTAGTGATTTTCCACTGGAAAATTTTGAAATTTTCTTTCTGTCAGTTTTCCAGAAAAAAATTAAAATTAAAAGAATGAATTTTGCTTAAAAGTCAGTTTTCCAAAACTTCGCCTGGAGTGATTTTTCACTGGAAAATTTTGAAATTTTCCTATAATAAGCTCCTCATTTTCTTTTTTTTCCTGGAAAAATTTCACAAGTTTTGCTTTATTACTTTACCAGAAATAAATTGAAATGTGAGAGGATGAATTTTCCTTAATTTTGCTTAAATAAGTCAATTTTCCAGAATTTTTCCTGAAGTGATTTTTCACTGGAAAATTTTGAAATTTTGCTTTAATGAGATCCTCATTTTCCTCTTTTTTCTGGAAAATTTTCACAATTATCCTTTTGCCAGTTTTCTAGAAAAAAAATAAAATGTAAGAAAATGAATTTTGCTTAAAAAAATCAATTTTTCCTTAGTTTTTGCATTTTCGAAAAACTCATAATTTTCGTAATTCACCCGTAACTTTTTCGTAATTTTCCCATAACTTCAAAAATCATAATGTTTTCGTAATTCCCGTAATTTTTTGTACCCATTTTTAATTCTCCTAATTTTTTTAAAAACTTCATTATGTATTTTTAAATTCCCCCCCAAGTTTTGTAATTTTCATAATTTCAAAAATTCGTGACTTTTGTAATTCCTATAATTTTTGTAATTTTTATAATTATCTTTATTTTTATAATTCCAGTAATTTTTCGTAATTCCTGCAATTTTCCGTAACTTTTCAAAAATTGCGAAAAAGTGAGTGTCAAAATCGCAAGAAAGTGACGTCGGAATTACGAAAAATAGAAGTAAAAATTACAGAAAAATGAGGTTGGAAATGTTGGAATTGCGAAAAAGTTGAGTAAAAATGGCGGAAAAGCCAGGTTATAATCGAGAAAAAATGAGGTTATAAATACGAAAAACAAAAGTAAAGATTTTGGAAAAATTAGGTTGAAATAATTGCGGAAATGTGAGGCGAAAATCGCGGAAAAGTGAGGTTATACTTATTGAAAAATGAGGCAAGAATAACGGAAAAGTGAGGCAAAATTCGCGGAAAACTTTGTTGAAACTGCGAGAAAGTGAGTTTGAACTTTGAAATTGCGGAAAAGTGAAGGTGAAATTGCGAAAAAAAATTGTTGAAAGCCGTTATTTCTCAAATAAATTTCGTTATTTTTATAATTTTTCCTTAGTTTTTGCAATTTTCGAAAAACTCCTAATTTTCGTAATTCCCATAACTTTTTCATAAGTTCCTTAATTTTTCGTAACTTTCCAAAATTCATCGTAATTTTTCTGTAATTCCCGTAATTTTTGAATAATTCCTGTTGTTTCTCAGATTTTCGTAATTTTTTAATTTCTGTAATTTCTCAAAATATTCAGTTACTTATTTTATAATTCCCTCTAAGTTTTTGTTACTTTCAAAAATTCGTAATTCCCGTAATTTTCATTTTTTTTTTTTTTGTGAATTTTCATTATTTCCGTAATTTCTCAGATAATTCTCCCTATTTCTATAATTCTTCCTTAGTCATTGCAATTCTTGGAAAACTCGTAATTTTCGTAATTCCCGTAACTTTTTCATAAATTCCGTAACTTTCCAAAAATTATCGTAATTTTTTCGCAGTACCCGTGATTTTTTCTTATTTCTTTCAATTTTTATATTTCCTGTAGTTTCTCAAATTTTCGTAATTTTGTAATTCCCGTAATTTCTCAAAAAACTCCGTTATCTTTATAATTCGCCCCCAGTTTGTTGTGATTCTCAAAAATTGGTAATTCCCGTATTTTTTTTTTCTTGGAATTTTCGGAAATTCTCAAATTTCCGTCATTTCTCAAAAAATTCTCGTTAATTTCATAATTCCTCCTTAGTTTTTGCAATTTTCGGAAAATTCGTGAATCCCGTAACTTTTTGTAGTTCTTGTTATTTTCGTAATTTTTTGAAAATTGTCACAATTTTTTTAATTCCCGTGATTTTTTCGTATTTTTCATAATTTTTGAATAATTCCTGTAGTTTTCAGATTTCCGTAATTTGTTAATTCCTGTAATTTCTCAGAAAAATTTGTTATTTTGATAATTCCGAAAACATGTAATTTTCGTATTTTATTTTGGTAATTATCGAAATTTTGTAATTCCTGTCATTTCTTAGATAATTCTCGTTATTTTCATAATACCCCCTTAGTTTTTACAATTTTCGAAAAACTCGAAATTTTCGTAATTCCCATTATTTTCGTAATTTTTTAATTTCCGTAATGTCTCAAAAAAAATCCGTTAGTTTTATAATTCCCCCTAAGTTTTTGAAATTTTCGAAAGTTGGTAATTTCCGTATTTTTTTTTTGGGGATTTTCGAAATTTTTTAATTCCTGTCATATCTCAGATAATTCTTGTTATTTTCTAATTCCCCCTTATTTTTTTCAATTTTTGGAAAACTTGTTAATTTTCGTTATTTCCGCAATTTTTCGCGCTTTTCCCATCGTGATGTTTTCGTAATTCCAGTAATTATTTGTATTTTCAATTTTTTAATTTTCAATTTTCCTAATTTCCAAAAAAAATCGGAATTTTCTAATTTTCCCTAGGTTATTGTAATTTTCGTAATTTCAAAAACTTGTGATTTCCGTTATTTTGGGAATTACCGTAATTCACGTAATTTTGAAATAACTTTGTAATTCTTTCCCGTAATATTTCGTAATACCCGTAATTTTTGTAATTTTCGTAGTTTTTCGTATTTTTCTCAGTTCCCGTAATTTTTATAATTTCACATAATTCCTGTAAATTTTCGTCATTTCCGTCATTTTACTGGGTTCTGTAAATTTTTAAAATTATCATTATTTTTCGTAATTCCCGTAATTTGTCTTGTTAGCTTTCGTAACTTTTTAAAAATTAGTTATATTTGAATAATTGCCGTAATTTTGGAGTAACTTCGTAATTCTTTTGTGTAATATTTGGCAATTCCCATAATTTTTGTAATTCCCGCAATTTTTTGTTATTCCGTGATTCTCGTCATGTTCCGTAATTCTCGTAAATGTTTGCAATTCTCATAATTTTTCATATTTTACGTACTTTAACGTAATTCCCGTAATTTTTCGTAACTTTTCAAAAATTATCGTTACCTATTCTAGTAATTTTGAAATGAGGATAAAATCGCGGAAAGTGATGATAAAATCGCAAAAAAAAAGAGTCAAAAATCGCAAAAAAAATGAGTCAAAAATTTCAAAAAAAATGAGTTTAAACTCGCGGAAAAGTAACATGAGACTCACGGAAAAATGAGGATAAAGTCACGAAAAGTGAGGATAAAATCGCGGAGAATGAAATAGAAATCGCGGAAAAGTGAGGATAACATCGCAAAAAAAAAGTGAGACAAGAATCGCGGAAAATGAGATAATATTTACAGAAAAGTGGGTTTACAATCGCGAAAAAGTGGATTTAGAATCGCGGTAAGAGATGGTAAAATCGCAAAAAAAATTAGTCAAAAATTGCAAAAAAAAATTATTCAAAAATCACAAAAAAAGTGAGGTCAAATTCGCGGAAAAGTGAAGATAAAATCGCGGAAAGTAGGGAAACAATCGCGGGAAAATGAGGTAAGAATCGCGGAAAAATGAGGATGAAGTTTGTAATCGCCGAGGAGTGAGGGGCAAAAAAGTGAGGGTGAAATTGCAAAAAAGTGAGGCTAAATCGCAAAAAAAGTAAGGACAAATTCGCAAAAAAGAGAGTCAAAAATCTTAAAAAGAGCCAAAAACCGCAAAAAAGTGAAGACAAAATTGCAAAAAAGTGGGTCAAAAATCGCAAAAAAAAATGAGTCAAACATTTCAAAAAAAGTGAGTGTGAATTCGTGAAAAAGTGAGATAAGAATCGCGGAAAAATGAGGTAATATTTGCGGAAAAGTGGGTTTACAATCGCGGAAAAGTGAATTTAGAATCGCGGAGAAGTGATAGTAAAATCTAAGATTTCTAAATTATGACGTCATCGATGATGTAAGTACCTAAGTACAAAAAGTACAAAAAAAATAAATAATTTGGTTGCACTGATTTTTTATATTAGTTTTAGGTAGTGCCACTGTAGGTAGTGCTATGGTGGGAAGCCGAATGGGAGTGCTAATTTTTGCTTTAGGGGTGCTTAGCACCCCCAAGCACCCCTCTAGTTGGGCCTATAGTGTCCTAGATTCTTCTAAATTTAATTGGAATATCGAAATTTGGAAAGTGTAATTTGTGAATTATTATTTTATTAAGGAATCAAGAATAAAAAACTGAGATTGACTTTTCAATTTTTTGGGGGAGGCTTAGCCTGCCTCCTCTGACGAGCCGCCATTGTCTGAAAACTTCTAGAATTTCAAGATATTCCTCATCAATTCTAAAAAATGTGCCTTCAAACCACCAAACTATTTGAAGTAGTTTAAAGGAAGAAAAGGTTTGAAAAATGTGGTAAAGCAACAACATTAAATACATTGCGAAAGCTATGAAAACTCATTAGGAATTATCTACCTAATAGTTTTTTAAAGAATGTGCTAAATATGATTCTTTAATTATGGAAGCTTTGTGAAACCTATTAAAAGTTTCTGCAAAAGATTTCCAATTCCTATAATAGAATCTTCAATTTCAAAGTTTTAAATCAATAATACAATTTTGTCTCAAAAACTTATTGTCCAATCTGGCAACGTCACCGTCCCCTTTTCAAATTATCGATCCCGTTTTCATCCAGGAGGCATCGATTGTCCTTCCACCAGGGACAAGAATGCAAGCAAAATACTTGTTGTGGAAAATCTGAAATCTGGTTTATTATTGGTAATGCGGTCAGTACTATTCGATCGGTAGATGCGAAGAGAACGGTATTATTTTCGGTGCCAGTACGCCAGTACTTACATACGTATTATCGGTTTTTTAAGTGAAAATCCGTGAGGATTATTTTTTTGAAGAGAAAGGATTGTAGCTTTGAAGGAAATACCTATATAGGTACTTATAGTTAATGATAATTTAAATTAGCCATTTGAGTGTCAACCAGCTAATTATTTGCGACCTTAAACCATCGTTTAATGTTCGCATAACTTGTTCCGGTATATGACGGCAATAAATAACTATGTACATATTAGTTTATATTGAAATAATAACGACTATTTGATGATGATATATTGATTAATTGATTGCTACTTCTTTGTTGTACATATATAAGATTATTTGAATCTGAAGAAAATTTAATTATTAAAAAATCTCTTGTTAATGTAGTAAGGTCAATAATTATGTCCTAAAATCAAAGGGAAAGTCACTGTTAAAAAGAAAAATTATGCAACGAGAATTGCACATCAACTTAAAAACCAGTTGCATTTTTGTTCAGCAGCCATCAAACCTCTCTCAAGTGGAGACGAGAAGAACTTGGCCTTAAATTAGCCTTATATATAAAATGAAAATGTGAAACTCAAATACATAGTTGGTACGCACGACATTCGTTTTTTTTTTTTTTTTTTAATTATTTTCTTTGGTTGCAATTTCACTTTGTCTTAACACACATTTTAGTTGTTTGATGGTTTTTCGCGATCGGTAATTGAAAAGGAACAAAAATAATGAAAATTCGATTATGATTTTACTGAATTAGTGGGTACCACCGAATTTGTCCATCGGCAGTCGCTTTCGTTAGTCCGCCGAGAACGCAAGCAGATTGCCTTGGTTTTTGTTGTTAGTAACTTCGCGCGGTACCACCAAGCAGGTACTTGATAGTGGATATAGTTTTTTTGATTTGCGGTAAGTGCGATTTTATAAGAAGTACCAAGGAGTAACCTGGAATATGATGGAAAAAAGATATAATAATATATTAGTGTTTTTGACTTTTTCATTTTCCTTTTATGTCAATTTTTATCTATTCCAGGCTCTTGAATTACTAAATAAAAAAAATCTTGAATAATTTTTTCAAATTTTTCTCAATTTTTCTATGGAATCTTTTTTGTTTCTTTGTATTTTCCTGAACGATTTTCTCAATTTTTCTCTGTTTCTTATGGAATTTGCAAAAATTACGGAAAATCAAGGGATTTACAAAAAATTATGGGAATTACAGAAAAATTACGAGAATTTATTGCAGAAAAAAAATATCACAAAATTGATGATTTAGATTTTCGAAAGCTTTGGTAGGGCATAACTTTTTTTCTATTATAGATAGAAAGCTGAAGTTTTCACTGAATCTTATCTCAATAAACGGACTACAATCCCTGTAAATTTCAGCTCATTTGCACTTATAGTTCCTGAGATAAAATCGTGTTAAGCAATTTGAGGTGATTTATCAATTTTTCAATTTTTCTGAGTGCCTATTTTCATAGATTTCGGATTCAAATCTGAAAATAATTTAGTGTATGGAGTTTGGGGCCTGTTGATTGACCATTGGGATTCAAAATCTCAACAAAAAAAAAAATTGAAATTTCATCGTTTTAGTAAGAACCTTATGATTTAGATTTTCGAAAACTTTGGAAGGGCATAACTTTTTTTCTATTATAGATAGAAAGCTGAGGTTTTCACTGAATCTTATCTTAATAAAGGGACTACAATCCCTGCAAATTTCGGCTCATTTGCACTTATAGTTCCTAATATAAAATCGTGTGAAGCAATTTGGGGTGATTTATCAATTTTTCAATTATTCCGAGTGCCTTTTTTCATAGATTTCGGCTTCAAATCTTCAAACTTTCCTAGATATGTTGCAGAAAGTGCGAGATATTTTGAAAGGTGTTCTTGAGAGTTTCTAGAAATTCTAAATGGGAAAATTGGAGTAACTCGAAATGTCCTAGAGCTTATCAAAGTTCTTTTCTGTGTTCTAGAGCGATCTAAAATTATTATAATAGATATTCCAATTTGGCACCAGCAAAAAATTGGTTCTAAAATTTCAAATTATTTCTGTAATGCTTATGAACTATTGAAATTTTCTGGACACAAGTTCACAGGTATTTTAGAATGTTCTATAAAGATTTTAGGTTCGTTTTAAAGTGTGAGGTAACGATTTTTAAGCTGTGCCTGAGAGTTCTCACTCGTTTGTAGTTTCCAAAAAGTTACAAATCATTTGAAAAGTATTCTGGAACATTCCAAAAAAGTCCCTAAAAATCTTAATTTGCATTTAACCTTTACAGTAGCTCAAGTCATCTAAAATGTTGTAGAAAGTGCGGAAAACTGGAGCTTTTCTTAAAATTCTGAATTGAATAAGTAATTGCAAGTCTCCTGGGCTGGAACTCTGTAACGGATAGAGGTCTTTGTACCTATCCTTATCGATATGGCACTTGCTGTCTTCTTATCTCTTGTCAAAATCAATAGAGAGAAGACGTCAATAGAGATGGAGAAAATCTCTCTATACGTTATTGAGTTCCAGCCCTGGAGCTTATCAAAGTCCTAACCTTCTTCTAAAGTGTTCTAGAGCAATTTAACATGATTATAGATGCTCTAATGTGGCACCAGCGTATTGTAGAGTGTTCTAAAGTTTCATATTGATTCTATAATACTTTTGAGAGGCTAAAAAATATCAGAAATTTTCTAAAATGTTCCTGATAATTTTAATTTGGTTTTAAACTTAACAGTTTTTCTAGTTTTCCAAAATGTTGCTGAAAGTTTTTTAAAATGATTCTCCAATTTCTACGTGAGAAAATTGAAAATTGACTCGAAAGTTTTCTGAAGCTCATCAAAGTTCTAAATTTCTTCTAAAGGATTCTAGCGATTTTGATGATCTAAATTGACACTAGCGTAAATCAAAAGTTTCAACTTAGATCTACAATGCTTTTCAAGCGTTGGAACATTCTAGAAGATATCAGAAATATCCCAAACAATCTGGAACGTTCTTTGATACTCATGGAAGTTTTAAATAAATTTAAGAAGTGTTTTAGAACGTTCTAATAATATATGCTTATGAAGGTTACAATTTGGTTCTGAAATATTATAGTAACGATTTTCAGGTGTTTTGAAAGTTCTCAGTTGAAATTTAAATCATTTGTAAACTGTTCTTGAACGTTCTAAATTTTTGCTGAAAGTCATTCTAGGATGGTTCTGAAAGCTCTAATTAATGATTCGGAGTATTTTAAAATATATCTAAAAATTAAAATTTATTACAAATAGGCCTAAAAAGAATTGAAAGTCTTCTGAAGTTTATCAAAATTCTAAGTTTATTCTACAGTGCTCTATAGAGTAACGTGAATAAATGTTCTAAATTGGCACAGTCCTGTAGCATTCTAAAATATTTTCTCTAGTTTTCAATTGATTCTGTAATGCTTTTGGAACGTCTGAAAACTATCAGAAATCAGTTTCTCAAGAATCTCAAGGTGCTCTAAAAGTTATATCAGTTCCAGAGTGTTTTCAAAAATGTCAAGTATATGTGTCCAGGGCTGGGATCACGTCAAGTAAAATTTTACTAGAATTCTACTTTCATGACGTCAGGTTGCCTAGCAACTATCATTATCGTCTGTACTGTACGTGATAAATAGGTCGCGGGTGACGTCATGAAAGTAGAATTCTACTCGTCGTGATCCCATCCTTGGAACGCTCTAAAATATTGCTGGAAATTTAAACGTGATCTGGAATGTTCTAGAATGATTCTGAGAACTCTGGATGATTCCGGAATATTTTAAAATATTTGTAACAATTTAAATTTATTGCAAGTAGGCGTAAGAGAAATTGAAAGTCTTCTCATGCTTCTTCTAAGAAAGTTCTAAGTTTGAGTATTCTACAGTGTTCTAGAGTGACGTAAAAGGCTTATAAATGTTCTAAATTGGCACAGCCTAAGAAGGTAGCTACCTTAGGATTTAGATTTTGGAAAACTTTGAAAGGTCATAGCTTTTTTTCTATTGGGGATAGAAAGCTGAAATTTTCACTGAATCTTATCTCAATAAAAGGACTACAATCCTTGAAAATTTCGGCTCTTTTGCACTTATAGTTCCTGAGATAAAATCGTGTTAAGCAATTTGGGGTGATTTATCAATTTTTCAATTTTTGTGAGTGCCGTTTTTCATAGATTTCGGCTTTGAATATTCCCGGTTCTTGATTGGCTTTGAAATTCAATTTTTTGTAATTTTCCCAGCTTTTGATTGGTTCGTAGAGAATTCATTGGCAAATTTGGAAGGGCATAACTTTTTTTCTATTATAGATAGAAAGCTAAAGTTTTCACTGAATCTTATCTCAATAAA
This sequence comes from Ceutorhynchus assimilis, assembly GCA_917834065.1. Lineage (NCBI taxonomy): Eukaryota > Metazoa > Arthropoda > Insecta > Coleoptera > Curculionidae > Ceutorhynchus > Ceutorhynchus assimilis. The sequence continues at coordinate 34,137,305 of OU892285.1, forward strand.
GGGACTACAATCCCTGGAAATTTCAGCTCATGTGCACTTATAGTTCCTGAGATAAAATTATGCTAAGCAATTTCTACATGAAACAATAATAGGAAATCTCGAATAATTTTCTCAAATTTTTCTCACTTTTTCTAATTTTTTTCTGGATTTTCTCAATTTTTCTCAAGTTTCTTCTCTCGCTGTTTCCTATTTTTTTCTTGGACTTTGATTTTATTGAAAATTTCTGTAATAAAAGGAATAAAGCCAATCTTAGAAGATACTGGAATGAGAAAATTAAAGACATTTAAGTAAATTATGGAATTGAAAAAATAGTCCATTTTCCTCACTGTGGAGCTTCTTAAATATCAAGAAGTAAAAACTCGTTGTCTTCTCCATTGGTTTAATAAAACAAAAAGGTATGTTGAATTATTCCACATCTTGTATTTAGGAATTACTGTTAGCCAAAAAATGTTTTCCTCAAACTATTATCAGTTTATTTAATTTTTAGAGCTGAAGATGGATATTGATACCCGAAACATGTACTCATAATAATGAAAATTCAATACTGAATTTTATATAAAGTATTGTGGAAAAGACTACGAGTTTTATTTCTTGATAATTATGGAATTTGAAAAATTACAAAAAATCAAGGGATTCACAGAAAGTATATGGGAATTACAGAAAAATTACGAAAATTTTAATTACGACAAAAGAAAATTACAAAATTCACAAATAAAATGTCATTTTTAACATGGAAAATATTTGAATTTTATGAAATTTGGAAAAATTAATTAGATAACTGATTAATTAATTAAAATTAGGTAACAAAAAGTCATGGGAATCTTGATTGGCTTTTTTTTTTCAAATTCTCCCGCCTTTTGATTGGCTTCAAAATCCAGTTTTTCGAAATTCCCGGTTCTTGATTTGGTATAAAATTTAATTTTAAAATATTCCCGGTTCTTGATACGCTTTGAATTTCAATTTTTTGTAATTTTCCCAGCTTTTGATTGGTTCGTAGAGAAATTATTGGCAACTTTGGAAGGGCATACCTTTTTTCTCTATTATAGACAGAAAGCTTGCAAATTTCAGCTCATTTGCACTTATAGTTCTTGAGATAAAATCGTGTTAAGCAATTTGGGATGATTTATCAATTTTTCAATTTTTCTGAGTGCCTTTTTTCATAGATTTCGGCTTTAAATCTGAGAATAATTTTGTGTACGGAGTTTGGGGGATATAAATTGACCATTAGGACTCAAAATCTCAACAAAAAAAAAATTGAAATTCCATCGTTTTAGTAAGAAGATGAAGAATGATTTATTTAGATTTTAGAAAACCTTGGAAGAGCATAACTTTTTTTCTATTATAGATAGAAAGCTGAAGTTTTCACTGAATCTTATCTCAATAAAGGGACTACAATCCCTGGAAATTTCAGCTCATTTGCACTTATAGTTCCTATTTGTGGTGATTTATCAATTTTTCAATTTTTCTGAGTACCTTTTTTTATGGATTTTGGCTTCAAATCTGAGAATAATTTAGTATATGGAGTTTGGAGGATGTTGATTGACCATTAGGATACAAAATCTCGACAAAAAAAAATTTGAAATTTCATCGTTTTAGTAAGAACATGGCTACCTTATGATTTAGATTTTCGAAAACTTTGGAAGGGCATAACTTTTTTTCTATTATAGATAGAAAGCTGAAGTTTTCACTGAATCTTATCTCAGGTTTTGTAGAGAATTTAATTGGCTTTAATAGGAGTTTAATCACATTGAAATCGGATAATGATTAACGAAGCTGTGAGGCAAAAACTGTCTCGGAGTAATTTTTGGCAAACTTTCAATATTCGATAAATTCAATTTTGAAGGTTTTCAGGTGCAAAACTGTTGAAATTAATATACAATTTTGTCTAGCTAAGTAAACATAAAAACCCTAGGAAAATACAAAAACCATCAACAACCCTGAGAAAAATACAGGGAATTCATCAAGAGCCTGGAACAAAGATATTAAAGAAACTCAAGAACTTGGAATAGAAAAAACTACTAATTTTTTCAAATTTCTTCTCTCTAATCCTTATTTTTTTCTTGAACCTTAATTTTTTTAAATTTCCTTGAATAAAAAAAACATTAAGACAACCTTAAAAGGGACTGGAATGGGAGCTGAAGAAATTTCAAAAAGATACATGGAATTCAATAGTAGCGTGGAAAAACAAAATTAGGAAAACCCAATAAATAATTACTTACCCTTAGGTTTCATATAGTAGGTATAGTTTTCCATTGATTTGCAACATTTCCTGTAAAAAAAAAATACATATAGATTCAGTTTGACAGAAGTTGCTTTACAACTAATCTATCAATGAGTTTAAATTTACTGCTTTTAGAAAAATTATACAATGAATCAAGAGCCAGTTTTAGATAATTAACGGCTCTTGATTGTTTCTGTTATCAATGAATCATGAGTGAATGATTGATTGAATTATTCTTGGCTCATAATTGGACTAATAAAAATACAAATCTGGTCTCATAGGCAAAAAATATAGTACCAACCAACAATAGTACCTACCTATACCTACATAATTCAAGATTCAAGTAGGTAATAAAGCAATTAAGAGCTCATAAAATAAATATTATAGGTACATACTTTTCTATTATTGCATAATTTGCTTCCTAAAACACTCATTACGTAATATAGTATTAAATATCAGAGTAAAAAGCTTATTTTTACCATTTAAATTTGAGTGCAAAAGCTCAAAATTTCAATTCCCGACTTTCTACTACCGTCACTTTTTGAGTTTGAAATTATTTTCCAAACCTTCAAAGAAGCATAAAATTTTTATTCCCGGCTCTCCAAAAGCATGAATTCAAAATTTCTGGACACAGAATTGAAGTAAATCAGCATGAAATTCTGATTTCTGACCCAGAGCACCATTTTCTGAACCCTTTAGAACTAAAAATGAATTATAGAAGCGTTAAAATCCCATTCTCGGCTCTCCTAAAACTTTTTGCATGTAAAGAGAAAGGTGAGAAGCTCATTTTCCCAAAATTTCAAATTTTTCCAGTAGAAATCAGCAACATGAAAAATCTTGGAAATCAACCTACAAAAACTGAATTAGTTGAAAATACAGTCTCACACATTTTAAAGTTTTCCTGGAAAACTAGTGAACGGAAATTTTTGAAACTTTTTGCATATAAAGAGGAAGGCGAGAAGCTCATTTTCCCAAAGTTTCAAGTTTTTCCAGTAGAAAACAGCAACATGAAAAATCTTGGAAATCAACCTACAAAAACTGAATAAGTTGAAAATACAGTCTCACACATTTCCTGGAAAACTAGAGAAGGGAAAATTTTGAAACTTTTTGCATATAAAGAGGAAGGTGAGAAGCTCATTTTCCCCGAATTTCAAATTTTTCCAGTAGAAAATTACAACATAAGGAATCTTGAAAATCAACCTACAATAACTGAATTAATTGAAAATACAGTCTCACATATTTCAAAGTTTTCCTGGAAAACTAGTGAAGGGAAAATTTTGAAACTTTTTGCATGTAAAGAGAAAAGTAAGAAGCTCATTTTCCCAAAATTTTAAATTTTTCCAGTAGAAAGCAGCAACATGAAAAATCTTGAAAATCAACCTAAAAAAAACTGAATAAGTTGAAAATACAGTCTCACACATTTCAAAGTTTTCCTGGAAAACTAGTGAAGGGACAATTTTGAAACTTTTTGCACGTGAAGAGGAAGGTGAGATACTCATTTTCCCAGAATTTCAAATTTTTCCAGTAGAAAATTACAACATGAAGAATTTTGAAAATCAACCTACAATAACTGAAATATTGAAAATACAGTCTCACACATTTCAAAGTTTTCCTGGAAAACTAGTAAATGAAAAAATTTGAAACTTTTTGTATGTAAAGAAGAAGGTGAGAAGCCCATTTTCCCAAAATTTCAAATTTTTCCAGTAGAAAATAACAACATGAGGAATTTTGGAAATCAACCTACAATAACTGAATTAATTGAAAATACAGTATCACATATTTCAAAGTTTTCCTGGAAAACTAGTAAATGAAAAAATTTGAAACTTTTTGCATGTAAAGAAGAAGGTGAGAAGCCCATTTTCCCAAAATTTCAAATTTTTCCAGTGGAAAATAACAACATGAGGAATTTTGGAAATCAACCTACAATAACTGAATTAATTGAAAATACAGTATCACATATTTCAAAGTTTTCTTGGAAAACTAGTAAAGAGAAAATTTTGAAACTTTTTGTATGTAAAGAAGAAGGTGAGAAGCTCATTTTTTCAAAGTTTCAAATTTTTCCAATGAGAAATAACAACATGAAAAATCTAAGAAATCAACCTACAAAAACTGAATAAGTTGAAAATACAGTCTCACATATTTCAAAGTTTTCTTGGAAAACTAGTCAAGGGAAAATTTTGAAACTTTTTGCATGTAAAGAGGAAGGTAAGAAGCTCATTTTCCCAAAATTTCAAATTTTTCCAGTGAAAAACAGCAACATGAATAATCTTGGATACCAACCTACAAAAACTGAATAAGTTGAAAATAAAGTCTCACACATTTCAAAGTTTTCCTGGAAAACTAGTAAAGGGAAAATTTTTAAACTTTTTGCATGTAAAGAGGAAGGTGAGAAGCTCATTTTCCCAAAGTTTCAAATTTTTCCAATGGAAAACATGAAAAATCTTGGAGATCAATCTACAAAAACTTAATTAGTTGAAAATACATAGTTTTCCAGGAAAACTTGTGAAGGGGAAATTTTGAAACTTTTCGCATATAAAGAAGAAGGCAAAAAGCTCATTTTCTCAAAATTTCAAATTTTTCCAGTGGAAAACAGCAACATGAAAAATCTTGGAAATCAACCTACTGAATTAATTGAAAATACAGTCTCACACATTTCAAAGTTTTCCTGGAAAACTAGTGAAGGGAAAACTTTGAAACTTTTTGCAAGTAATGAGGAAGGTGAGAAGCTCATTTTCCCAAAGTTTCGAATTTTTCCAGTGAAAAATAACAACATGAAAAATTTTGGAAATTAACCTACAAAAACTGAATTAGTTGAAAATACAGTCTCACACATTTCAAAGATTTCCTGGAATACTAGTAAAAGGGAAATTTTGAAACTTTTTGCATGTAAAGAGGAAGGTAAGAAGTTCATTTTCCCAAAATTTCAAATTTTTCCAGTAGAAAACAGCAACATGATAAATCTTGGAAGTTAACCTACAAAAACTGAATTAGTTGAAAATTTAGTCTCACATATTTCAATTTTTTCCTGGAAAACTAGTGAGGGGAAAATTTTGAAACTTTTTGCATGTAAAGAGGAAGGTGAGAAGCTCATTTTCCTAAAGTTTCAAATTTTTCCCGTGAAAAATAACAACATGAAAAATCTTGGAAATCAGCCTCCAAAAACTATATTCATTATTCTTTTGAATTTTTTAAATTTGACAATTTCCTTTAGATTCCTCATAAATTCCTCACAAATTCTCCCAAATTCCCCATAAATTCCTCCAAAATCCCTATAAATTCCCCAAATTCCTCACAAATTCCTCTAAATTTCCCACAAATGCCCATAAAGTTGACCCAATTCAAGAGCCGAGAATAAACAAAAATTGAATTTTAATTTTGAAAACTCAAATTTCTTTCTTTGATCATAGAATTTGTTAAAAATTACTAATAAATGTCTCTTTCTTTATCTAATAAGGATGAAACGAGAGAAACAAAACACTACAAAGTCTACAAACAGCCTACTTGGATGTTATATGAATAAAGTGAACTCAATTTTCAATCTTGGGCAACATTTTTCTTATTTAACCACATATAAGAAAATATGAAAACAACAACATGTTGAAAATTTGTTGTATAAAATTATTCAAACTTACGACAGAGAGGAACCATAGCAAGTTAATTTCGCAATTATTCAATAAAACCTGCTTTTTGATCAAATTCCAACCTATAATTGTCTTTCAAATATTATAGAGTACCAAAGTGGTACCTTTGCCGGACGAAAATTTTCACTAATTGGAACGAATAATTAGATTGCTATATACTTTGCACCCGAAAATATTACGTTGCAATATACCAAATTGCCCGTTGGCTGTTTTGTAAATTTGTTATTAAAATAAAAAAACATTTCAAGGTTTCGGTTTTTGTCTTATGGACGATTTCGACATTATTTGAATTTTAACTGTAATAATTTCATATATAAGTACCATTAAAATAATTATTACAACATTAAGCAATTTTAAGGAATAGGTACCAAAGACTTAAAAAAAATTATATTTGTTTTAAAAAAAAAAAACTAATTTAACCTTGTGGTTGTCACGTTCAAATATTTATTAATTAAATATTTGTTTTGATGAGTGCAAAAAACCTGTCCTAAAATCTGTTTTTTTGTACAATGTAAAATTGTCAATGCTTTCAAATTTTTTATGTAGAAAAGGCTTGTGTTGCCAACATAGTTACTAAATTATTGACTTGGGAAATTATCTTTAGATGTTTTTAGAATCAAAACCCCATTAATTAACATAATATTTTTCCATTATTTCAGACAAACAACCATGACGTACGTTGAAGAGCCACCGTTCAAACCCCCATCCCCAACACCCCCAACTACCCCAATAACCCCAATTACAACCAACAGACCCCTTTTCCCTAAAGCCCAACCGAAACTTCTCAAATCTACAGCTGATATTGTCCTATTCCTTCTGGTATCAGCTTACTATATTTTAAAAGCGATTTACAAGTTTTGCTTACCGGCTAAATATCGAGAGTTGAAGGCGCTTGATGGAGAAATCGCTTTGGTTACTGGAGGAGGTTCGGGATTAGGGAGGTTGCTGGCTTTGAGGTTGGGAAAGTTACGAGTCAAAGTGGTCCTGTGGGATGTGAATGTTGAAGGTAAGAATTTTGTATTCAAAAATTTTCAAAAAATACTTCATTGAGACTTTCAAGATTTATAGATTCAGAGTTTTTTAAGTTATAAAACAAGTGGGAAGTTGATTTGAAACTCACAACCAAAGGTACACATTTTAATATTCATTGTGGGACAATCATAAGATTTTTATAAAATTACTTCCTGAAAAATACTTTGAGGCATCACAGCAACTTGAAAATTTCAGGATTTATTAATTAGAGTTTTTCCATGATATAAAACAAGTCGGAAGTTGATATTAAACTCACAACCAAAGTTACAGATTTTATTACTCATTGATACCTGAAAAAATCATAAAATTCCTGTAAAATCACATTTGCAGGTTCCTGAAAAATACTTTCACCCATTACAGCAACTTGAAACTTTCAGGATTTATTGATTAGAGTTTTTTCATGATACAAAACAAGTTGCAAGTTGATATGAAACTTACAACCAAAATTACGAAAATTATTACTCATTGATACCTGACAAAATTATAAAATTCTTGTAAAATCACTCCTGAAAAATACTTTGAGCCATCACAGCAACTTGAAACTTTCAGGATTTATTATTTAGAGTTTTTTCATGCTACAAAACCATTAATACATAGGTACCTCGTGTTAAGCAATTTGGGGTGATTTACCAATTTTTCAATTTTTCTGAGTGCCTTTTTCCATAGATTTCGGCTTCAAATCTGAGAATAAGTTAGTGTATAGAGTTTGGGGGATGTTGATTGACCATTAGGATACAAAATCTCGACAAAAAAAAATTTGAAATTTCATCGTTTTAGTAAGAAGGTACCTACCTTATGATTTAGATTTTGGAAAACTTTGAAAGGTCATAACTTTTTTTCTATTACAGATAAAAAGCTGAAACTTTCACTGAATTTTATCCCAATGAAGTGACTACAATCCCTGAAAATCTCAACTCATTTGCACTTATAGTTCCTGAGATAAAATCGTGTCAAGCAATTTGGGGTGATTTATCAATTTTTCAATTTTTCTGAGTTCCTTTTTCCATAGATTTCGGCTTCAAATCTGAGAATAAGTTAGTGTATAGAGTTTGGGGGATGTTGATTGACCATTAGGATACAAAATCTCGACAAAAAAAAATTTGAAATTTCATCGTTTTAGTAAGAAGGTACCTACCTTATGATTTAGATTTTGGAAAACTTTGAAAGGTCATAACTTTTTTTCTATTATAGATAGAAAGCTGAAGTTTTCACTGAATTTTATCTCAATGAAGGGACTACAATCCCTGAAAATTTCAGCACATTTGCACTTATAGCTCCTGAGATAAAATCGTGTCAAGCAATTTGGGGTGATTTACCAATTTTTCTATTTTTCTGAGTGCCTTTTTCCATAGATTTCGGCTTCAAATCTGAGAATAAGTTAGTGTATAGAGTTTGGGGGATGTTGATTGACCATTAGGATACAAAATCTCGACAAAAAAAAATTTGAAATTTCATCGTTTTAGTAAGAAGGTACCTACCTTATGATTTAGATTTTGGAAAACTTTGAAAGGTCATAACTTTTTTTCTATTACAGATAAAAAGCTGAAACTTTCACTGAATTTTATCCCAATGAAGTGACTACAATCCCTGAAAATCTCAACTCATTTGCACTTATAGTTCCTGAGATAAAATCGTGTCAAGCAATTTGGGGTGATTTATCAATTTTTCAATTTTTCTGAGTTCCTTTTTCCATAGATTTCGGCTTCAAATCTGAGAATAAGTTAGTGTATAGAGTTTGGGGGATGTTGATTGACCATTAGGATACAAAATCTCGACAAAAAAAAATTTGAAATTTCATCGTTTTAGTAAGAAGGTACCTACCTTATGATTTAGATTTTGGAAAACTTTGAAAGGTCATAACTTTTTTTCTATTACAGATAAAAAGCTGAAACTTTCACTGAATTTTATCCCAATGAAGTGACTACAATCCCTGAAAATCTCAACTCATTTGCACTTATAGTTCCTGAGATAAAATCGTGTCAAGCAATTTGGGGTGATTTATCAATTTTTCAATTTTTCTGAGTTCCTTTTTCCATAGATTTCGGCTTCAAATCTGAGAATAAGTTAGTGTATAGAGTTTGGGGGATGTTGATTGACCATTAGGATACAAAATCTCGACAAAAAAAAATTTGAAATTTCATCGTTTTAGTAAGAAGGTACCTACCTTATGATTTAGATTTTGGAAAACTTTGAAAGGTCATAACTTTTTTTCTATTATAGATAGAAAGCTGAAGTTTTCACTGAATTTTATCTCAATGAAGGGACTACAATCCCTGAAAATTTCAGCACATTTGCACTTATAGCTCCTGAGATAAAATCGTGTCAAGCAATTTGGGGTGATTTACCAATTTTTCTATTTTTCTGAGTGCCTTTTTCCATAGATTTCGGCTTCAAATCTGAGAATAAGTTAGTGTATAGAGTTTGGGGGATGTTGATTGACCATTAGGATACAAAATCTCGACAAAAAAAAATTTGAAATTTCATCGTTTTAGTAAGAAGGTACCTACCTTATGATTTAGATTTTGGAAAACTTTGAAAGGTCATAACTTTTTTTCTATTATAGATAGAAAGCTGAAGTTTTCACTGAATTTTATCTCAATGAAGGGACTACAATCCCTGAAAATTTCAGCTCATTTGCACTTATAGCTCCTGAGATAAAATCGTGTCAAGCAATTTGGGGTGATTTACCAATTTTTCTATTTTTCTGAGTGCCTTTTTCCATAGATTTCGGCTTCAAATCTGAGAATAAGTTAGTGTATAGAGTTTGGGGGATGTTGATTGACCATTAGGATACAAAATCTCGACAAAAAAAAATTTGAAATTTCATCGTTTTAGTAAGAAGGTACCTACCTTATGATTTAGATTTTGGAAAACTTTGAAAGGTCATAACTTTTTTTCTATTACAGATAAAAAGCTGAAACTTTCACTGAATTTTATCCCAATGAAGTGACTACAATCCCTGAAAATCTCAACTCATTTGCACTTATAGTTCCTGAGATAAAATCGTGTCAAGCAATTTGGGGTGATTTATCAATTTTTCAATTTTTCTGAGTGCCTTTTTCCATAGATTTCGGCTTCAAATCTGAGAATAAGTTAGTGTATAGAGTTTGGGGGATGTTGATTGACCATTAGGATACAAAATCTCGACAAAAAAAAATTTGAAATTTCATCGTTTTAGTAAGAAGGTACCTACCTTATGATTTAGATTTTGGAAAACTTTGAAAGGTCATAACTTTTTTTCTATTACAGATAGAAAGCTGAAACTTTCACTGAATTTTATCCCAATAAAGTGACTACAATCCCTGAAAATCTCAACTCATTTGCACTTATAGCTCCTGAGATAAAATCGTGTCAAGTAATTTGGGGTGATTTACCAATTTTTCAATTTTTCTGAGTGCCTTTTTCCATAGATTTCGGCTTCAAATCTGAGAATAAGTTAGTGTATGGAGTTTGGGGGATGTTGATTGACCATTAGGATACAAAATCTCGACAAAAAAAAATTTGCAATTTCATCGTTTTAGTAAGAAGGTACCTACCTTATGATTTAGATTTTGGAAAACTTTGAAAGGTCATAACTTTTTTTCTATTATAGATAGAAAGCTGAAGTTTTCACTGAATTTTATCTCAATGAAGGGACTACAATCCCTGAAAATTTCAGCTCATTTGCACTTATAGCTCCTGAGATAAAATCGTGTCAAGCAATTTGGGGTGATTTACCAATTTTTCTATTTTTCTGAGTGCCTTTTTCCATAGATTTCGGCTTCAAATCTGAGAATAAGTTAGTGTATAGAGTTTGGGGGATGTTGATTGACCATTAGGATACAAAATCTCGACAAAAAAAAATTTGAAATTTCATCGTTTTAGTAAGAAGGTACCTACCTTATGATTTAGATTTTGGAAAACTTTGAAAGGTCATAACTTTTTTTCTATTACAGATAGAAAACTGAAACTTTCACTGAATTTTATCCCAATGAAGTGACTACAATCCCTGAAAATCTCAACTCATTTGCACTTATAGCTCCTGAGATAAAATCGTGTCAAGTAATTTGGGGTGATTTACCAATTTTTCAATTTTTCTGAGTGCCTTTTTCCATAGATTTCGGCTTCAAATCTGAGAATAAGTTAGTGTATGGAGTTTGGGGGATGTTGATTGACCATTGGGATACAAAATCTCGACAAAAAAAAATTTGCAATTTCATCGTTTTAGTAAGAAGGTACCTACCTTATGATTTAGATTTTGGAAAACTTTGAAAGGTCATAACTTTTTTTCTACTATAGATAGAAAGCTGGAACTTTCACTGAATTTTATCCCAATGAAGTGACTACAATCCCCGAAAATCTCAACTCATTTGCACTTATAGTTCCTGAGATAAAATCGTGTCAAGCAATTTGGGGTGATTTATCAATTTTTCAATTTTTCTGAGTGCCTTTTGTGCACAAAAGTTACACACTAAAGTTATGATTAAAAATAAGGTGGAATGGCCATTGGAATGTTTAGCTTTGATACCTCAACTCTATTGTCATCCCTGGTTTTGGGTGAATTCTCAAAAGACATTTTTCTTTAGTTCAACATTCAGCTTTTAGGGGATCTGAATTTTCAATAATTTTTGGTAAATTTTAGCTCTACAATGGTCAACAATCAGAATTAATAATTGTCTTGTTCAATTGGCACTACAAGAGTTTGGAATAAAATTTTCAGTGTGTAAAAAAGTCAACATTTCAACTTGAAAGTGATATAAATAGCCAAGGGGTTTCTAGGTTTCCATATACACATTTTTAAACAGGACTTCAACAATACCCTACAGGACTTGACTAGAACTATGTAGAACTATACAGTACTTCAACAGGACCACACAATAAACAGCACTATACAATACTTCAACAAGACTATACAGGATTTCAACAAAAATATACAGTATTTTAACCAAGGGGTAAACTGCTGATCCAGTTTTTGTACATCACAATGCCTAATTGAGCAATTATTTTGAATTTCCACCCAATTCTTTCAATTCCACAGCAATGCCTCTACAATACCTTATAATTCCCAATAATTCCTGACAATTTCCAGAAATTCCTCTCAATTACAACAATTCCTGATAATTCCCAAGGATATCAATTAATATTTTGTCAAAAATAGCCATAGTTATAAATAACAGTTTCAATCGAGGAGTAAATCACTCATGGAAATCACTGTACACTACGCTAGGAATACTTTGGGAATACCTAGGAATACTTGGTGATACTCTGGAAACACCTAAAAATACCTGAAAATCTTTGGGAATAAGCTTATTCTGGAAGTAGTCTAGAGCAAATATGGTCAGCAATTATATCCATAGAACCTCCAAAAGTGGCAGACGAGTGAAAATAATACTATATAAAATAATATTATATTTACATCTGATCTGAGAAGCTTCAAAATTTTAATATTTATGGGCCAATGAGTAGTGGAAAACCTGCATCAGGCATTCTCGGATGGATAAAACTGCCACCTTTGTACCAGTGACGTAATTACTGATTTTGTCAATGCTCAGTCTTTTTGACTGACACGTCTGACTCCCGGGTCAAATTGATCAGGAGTCAGACTTTTTATACTTTCTTAGTTCAGCTTTGACTTTAGGATACTCGAGAATGCAATTTTTATGCTTTTTTCATTCAAAATTCAGCTTTACAAGAGCCATAATTAGTATTTTTAATAATTGTTTGTTGGTTTTCTAGGTCAAATTTAACTCTATATTGACCAAAAATTATCACACTTTCATGCTTTCACATTTAAATTTCTACTACAGAAAACCTGATAATATTGCAATTTGCAATTTTCAGATTTATTTTGTTCAAAATTCAGCTTTAGAAGAATCATTATTGGGATTTTCCAAGGAGTAAACCACCCCTCCGAATTTGTGCAAACAATTCCTCAAACTACCTGCAAATTCTCATAAATTCCCACAAATTCTCTGCAAATGCCTGTTACAAATTCCCTAAAATTGTTCGTGATAAGAAATGTATTTTTTCGAAAACTTTGGAAGGGCATAACTTGTTTTCTATTATAGATAGAAAGCTGAAGTTTTCACTGAATCTTATCTCAATACAGGGACTACAATCTCTGTAAATTTCAGCTCATTTGTACTTATAGTTCCTGAGATAAAATCGTGTTAAGCAACTTGGGGTGATTTATCAATTTTTCATTTTTTCTGAGTGCCTTTTTTCAAAGATTTCGGCTTCAAATCTGAGAATAATTTGGTGTATGGAGTTTGGGGAATATTAATTGACCATTAGGATACAAATTGTCGACTTTCGACTGCATTGTCCCTCACTATGGGTAATATTGCGATAGGAATTGAGGAATTATTGAAATAATAGCTTATTCTTTTTTTGTATAAGGACAGTTTATTTCAAAAATGCCTATTTGCCGAGTTATAAGCGAAAAAGTTGGGAAGGTTTGGTTTTTTAAGCCAATTGTGAAAATTTGGTCAAATTTCAAGGCGCTCTAGCGGCGAAACCGTTTGCCTGACAGAAAAACCTAGCAGACATAATTTGTAGGAAATTTAGTGTAGTTTTTTTTTGTATGGTTACACTTTTTTTCAAAACAGCATATTTTCCGAGTTATGGCAAAAAAAACGAAAAAAGTGCATTTTTTTCGCGATTTTTCGTAGTTTTCTCGGAACGCATCACTATTTTGAGGTGGCAAAGTGAAAATTTGGATTCGGCACCCTAAAAAATGTAAAGAATGAATGGGAAAAAGACTTCTATATTTTTTTCCTCGCGGAACTACCAGTGACTGAACGCAAAAAAAATCAGTTCTCAAATATTCCAAAGGGCCATATTTGGGAAACCAGTGAAGCAATCGGCACGAAATTTTGTGTAGATTTTGATGGAAGCTTCAAAAAAGGTTATTCAGGGTATTGAGCCCTAGGGCTTCGTTTTCGAGATAATCGGCTTTGAAGATTTTCCATAATTTTAGGCAAACTTTCAACTTTGAGGCTCAATATCTCGAAAACTATGTGAGATATATAATTCAATTTTGTTTTATTTTAAAGAGCATTTAATTCTGATTCAGAATATACCAATATGCATGAGAATTTCTAAGATATTAGTTGAGTTATGGTCGATTTTGTGAGGCAATATCGGATGATCAAAAGTTTTCAGGGAAAAAAATGCAAAAATCATTTTTCATTTTTTACAGACCCTAAAAACTCAAAAAGAAAAATCACGAAAGTGCCCGAGAAAAATTAAAATTGAAATTTTTCTAAGGGGTACCTACCTACCTGAGAAAATTATAAAATTCCTGTAAAATCACCTTTGAAGATTCCTGAAAAATACTTTGACTCATCACATCAACCTGAAACTTTTAGGATTTATTAATGAGAGTTTTTTCATGATACAGGACAAGTTGGAAGTTGATATGAAAATCACAACCAAAGTTACGGAATTTATTACTCATTGATACCTGAGCAAATCATGAAATTCTTGTTAAAGCACTCCTGAAAAATGCTTTGAGCCATTATTAATTCAGTTCTGTATGTTCTTGAAGCCATCAAAGTCATTTGAAATTTGCAGAAATTTGGAATCATCTATGGAATAAAAATGCCATCATTGAAAAGTAAAGGATTTTAAACCCATAAAACTAAAGATCAAGGATTTTAAAGATTCTAGAAGCCTTGAAGATCCTGAGGATTTTTAGAAATCCTACAGTGAGAATCTTAAAACTCCCAAAGAATCTGCTGAAAATTAAGTTTTCAAAACATCTCTTGAAGTTCCAAATTTCAGATTAGTGTTTTTAAATGTTTTGAAACAAACAAAAAGTGATTCATGATTTAAATTCCATTGGAAAATAAATTCTATTTAATAACAAATTAATATTTTATCTTGTCATCAATATTAATCATTTTTAAAAAAAACTGGGACACCATCACCATCAACATCAACAAAGTTGTTATATAAATCCGCGGGTTTAAGTTCAAGCAACAAGTTCAGAGAAAGCTCTCGTTTTCCAAATTTGTTATACAACCACTGTGAGATTTAATCGGAGATTTTCTTATTAAAATAATCATCACTGGTCAAATATAAAAACAATTACGTCACAAAGGTATTACAACAATACAAAGCTTTCTTCATATATGTATAATAATGCACCGTGTGTGTATTCAAGGCACGAGCATGTAAAAACTATTGTTTGAATTTGAATGTTTGATTTTTATGTAACAGGAAGTTTTTGATTTATTTGATATAATAATAATAATATATGGGAAACTTAAATAATTATATTTGGTAATAATATTATTCTGATTGACCTTCTTAAAATATTTTAGACTCGTTTACACAAGATTTTAATTAATTTTTGATTGAAGGCTTGTTTTAATAAGAAGGCCGAAAATTGTAATAATAATTATTATTACACAATCAATTATAGAAAGAAAAACAACAATTTTGGATGTTTATTAAAGTGTTTAAAAGCTTTATGTATGTGGCTATAAGAATCGTGTGAAAGTTGTTGTGAAATTTGCTCGTAACATCTCCTTCAGTTGATTCCGCTCCTCTAACGTTAACATAGTTCCTTCATTAGTGCTCAGAAAACTAAAATCATTGATGGCCGGTGAAGTTGTTTCACTGGATGCAACATCAACGTAATCTATGAAACATAGACTAAGAAAACTTGCCCTGATTAGCATCGACTCTCGGCAGGAATTTGCGATGCTATCTTATAATTTGCTGTCTCGATGACCCCAAGCAGGCGTGTACTCCGTACCGGGTATAACGTAGCGCTTATCGTCCGCGTAAGACAAGGCTACCTTATTTTTGAATTTGATATACATATGTTTATGTGAACAGAAAGTGTTTATCTGGCGATGAATAACCGTACCTTCCACGTCAACTGCAGCCCTATAATTTTCATTACTAAGTTCTTTCTTGGTCACGTAATCAGGTACACCTTTAGCCCAGATGAAATCCCTTCAGAAATACTTCAAATCCTAGATGAAAGAGGCATCACAGCACTAGATAAATTTTGCAACTCTTCTTATGAGACAGGTCACTATCCAAAACAGTGGTTGTGCTCTACTTTTATACCCTCTTCCGAAGAAGATCAATGCAAGAAAATGTGAAGATCATAGCCTGATGAGCCATACTTTGAAAATATTTCTAAAAGTCATACACCAGAGATTTATTTATTGTAAAAAATGTGAAAGAGACATATAAGTGACTCGTAATTTGGGTTCAGACAGGGGTTACGTAGACGAGAAGCGCAACACAAGTGCTTATCCAAAACTGCTATGATCAGAGAAAGGATGTGTGCCTTGATTGGCATTGATATCTCCGGAAAAGTATATTTATTTTGGGAATTCGCTCCAAATTGCCAAGATCGGTTTGATAGATCCAGCACAATGTAAGAATTTCTTATAAAGTCGGCTCCAAGTAGGGTGTATTCAGCATTAGACATAGCTAGGAAGTTTGTCAACACTGTATAGTCCTCTATGTTCACATCTGTAGAAAAAGTAGGTATCTTCCAAATGGATATGCTTCCATTTGCTAATGTAAATGTAACTGTTACATATTTTATTTCTGATGATTTCTCAACATGGGTTTTATAAATCTCGGAAAGTCGTTTTCCTGCAATGGTCCTTGAGGCTCCTGTGTCTGCACAGTCAAGCCCCCACTTTCACCAAAAATTGTTATTGGAAGAACAGGTCGTGACGGCTTGGAAGAATCACTTGGGACATCGATTCCAAATAGTGTCGCTGATTTTTGTTGGCTTTGATTATTTGAAGTACTTCCTTAGTTATGTTTTTTACATTTTGGGCAATTTGTCCCAATAACTCCTGGTATTCTACACCCATAGCATGTAAGAGTAACTTGTTCCCTCTTATCTTGGCCTCTTTCTTCGTTTTTCTCCCTAGAAAGTTCATTTCTTTGTTTGGTTCTGCATTCTTTAACTTGGTGTCCTAAACGTTGACAATAAGCACATTTTAGCCTTATACGATTTCTATTGTCACTTGACCTTTGTGTATTTTGCCTTGAATTCATATTTGTGGTTTGGATTTTTTTCAAACATAATTTCAATGGATCGGCTTCACACCAGTAGGTCCATGAACGTTTTTATGTCATCTCTAGGAATTTTGTTTCTTATGCGCCTATCTATAGATGATTCAGCATCTTCAAAAATTTCTGCAAATTTCAAATGAATTTGTCAATGGGAAATTGGTCTTTTTTGCACAAACCCAAAAACGTGGAACCACAGTCTATAGGTTTTTTTCCAGTAATTCGACAATAAATCAGCAAAATAGTGCTTTGGTGCTATAAAAGACCTAATAGCCACCTTTTGACGAATTATTTGGGCCTAAACCTTTCAAAAATCGGCCAAAAAGCCACGAGAAAAGCAAAAAGCTGCTGCTTATTCTCGACGAAAATGCGGTTCTGTCAGGAATCGGTTTTTCCTTTTTGGTACCTTGACGCAGGAATTTTTGTTCTAGGGAAAAAAAGTTAGGGATTTTAGGTTTATAGATTCAAATTTTCGAGCCAAAAATCAAACCGACATCTAGGAAACCAAAGGGAAAACTTAAGGCCCATTGGTAACAAGGCGATTTTCGGGTATGTGTTGCAATGGCCGTTCTGGTAATGCTAAGGACGCCCTATTAGGAAGTGGCTGGGAGTGATAGGATTAAGGTCAGTGGGATCGGACATGGAATGTAAAGGGCGTGAATTGAGAATAGCCTCAATTTGTAATAGAACGATCGATAAATCCTCATAGGTGAAATGTGTTGTCCCAATTATCTTATCTGCAATGGTATATAATTTGGACTAGAAGTCAACTTTGAGGCTCAATTGCTCTAAAACCATTTCAGCTATCAAACTCAATTTTGCAAAGATTTATAGAGAATTTAATGCTCTTTTCAATGGTATACAATTTGTTTCAAGTTGCTTAAAATTTACCAAAGATATGGGCAATTATTCATGACCATGTCAAGATTTTGAAAATCTTCCAAAGCCAAAAATAGGATTTTCTTTTTATTTTTGTTTCTGCTTAAAATGGCCATTTGGAATTGATGTCAGGGTTGTTTTCCACTAATTTTGACCCGCTTTATCGATTAATGAAGTCAAAATTGAGCAAAATTGAAAAATTAAAAAATCGAGTTTTTCATAAGGGTAACCCCTTTGAATTCTGATTTCAAAATATTCAAACCTCAAATATTCGGTAACCGTTGACCAAATTGCATTAAAATTTCCAGCATTTGTAGCTTTCATTAAGCTCTAAATGGCCTGTAATTTACAATATTCCCAGATTTATAGTTTTTAGGCAAATTGAGTTTGAAGTTTTTGACAAAATTTGGACTAAAAGTCAACTTTGAGGCTTGATTGCTCAAAAACTATTTGAGCTATCAAACTCAATTTTGCACTAATTTATAGAGAATTTTATGCTCTTTTCAATGGTATATAATTTGTTTCAAGTTGCTGAATATTTACTAAAGATATGGGCAATTGTTCATGACCATGTCAAGATTTTGAAAATCTTCCAGTCAAAAATAGGATTTTATTTTTATTTTTGTTTCTGCTTAAAATGACCATTTGGAATTGATGTTAGGGTTGTTTCCCACTAACTTTGACCCACTCTATCGATTTATGAAGTCAAAATTGAGCAAAACTGAAACAAGCTTGAAATATCATTCAATTACACATTCGGATATATGTCTTTTCAAATGTGACACTTGCAAAGCGAAATTCCAACGAAAAGGCAATCTAAAGGATCGCATTTTAACACACTCGGATATTTATCCTTTTGCATGTAATATTTGCAAAGCCAAATTTAAACGAAAAACCAATTTAAAGGATCACATTTCGACACATTTGGATATTTATCCTTTTGAATGTGACACTTGTAAAGCGAAAATTAAGCGCAAAGGCGTTATTCATCCTTTTGTATGTGACACTTGTAAAGCAAAATTCTCAATGGCTTGTAATTTACAATATTTCTATCAGACTCAATTTTAATATAATTTGTTTCAAGGTGCTGAAAATGTACTAAAGATATGGGCAATTGTTCATGACCATGTCAAGATTTTGAAAATCTTCCAGTCAAAAATAGGATTTTATTTTTATTTTTGTTTCTGCTTAAGAGGGGCGTCAGATAAGAGCCAGCGCGCCATCTTTTGGGCTTTATGACATACATTAAAGATTTTTTAATCACAGGTGTTCAAATTCTCTGTAAGTGATTGACTTATTTACAAGTAGATGGCGACATCTTCAATATCAATTCGTTTACACAGTAATTTATAGTGGACTAAATAATTTTATTCAAATACAAATGAAATAATAGTATTTCACATTTTTAGCTAGGTAAAACAGTTTCTAATGGCGTTTAAAAGAAGTGACTACCCTTCCCGAACTCAGCGACATCTTTTAGAGAAGCGCTGAACACACGTTTGGTTTGAGTCTTTGCTGAAAATAAGAGCAATCACCTCGTTGTTTGGCAGATTTTGATTAATTTTGTGATACAAACATTATAATTTTCGAAAATTCTGTTCTATTAATTTTTTCCAGCATTTTACTATCCGAAATTTTGGAAATTTATTGTTGGTGTGCTACTCTATATGTTTATCCCTTTTTCATTTAAATCCGCGACCAAAATTTGCATATTGTGGTCAACAAAATTGGTAATAATTTTACTATTTAGAATGCGTATTTTGCAACCAAAAATGCTTCGAACTATATACTCCAATCTATTATTGTTATGAACATAACTTCATTTCACTGAAAAGTGGTCTAAATTTGGAATTGAACAGAAATTTGTGAAGGTCTGTAAATGACATTTTATTTAAACGCCCCTCTTAAAATGACCATTTGGAATTGATGTCAGGGTTGTTTCCCACTAATTTTGAGCAAAACTGAAAAATAAGAAAATTGAGATTTTTTAAGGATACCCCCTTTGAATTCTGATTCTGAGGGGACACTAAACATTATTTTGGGGCCGATTTGGTGGAAATTTGGAATGAGTAAAAGGGGTCTAAAAAAGTTGAAATTTCAAGTTTCAGCCCTCTACGACTTATCGGAAAGGTTTTAGCCCCTATCCCCCTAATTTTGAAAAAGGGCGTGTAATGGGGTATACGTGCCCTGCATTTATTTTTCCGAATTTTGAAAATTTAAAATTTTCACCAGATAGAGGAGTAAAAAATACGTCGAAAATCTCTCCTGGTGTTTTTTGCTCCGACGCTTCCTAAGCCCGCAAAAAAATAGAAAATATTTTTATATTGGAAAATTTCGGAGACCTGACACGGCGTTACCTTTTTGCTTATAACTTTGGTGATTTCGAACTGATTATCTTGAATCTGGTTTCTTTTGAAAGATAATTAAATTACCTACAAAGAATAGCAAAAAAGTATCGAACGATAAAAGAAATATTTTGAAAAATTTCAATTATATTGATGTAAGTGAAGGATTTTTGATGTTATTCGTGCCCTATGGGCACGAATGTTTGTAATGGGAGTTTTCATTGATAACTTGCGCCCTACGGGCGCACTATTTTACTCGCGCCCTGCGGGCGCCTTGATTTACTGGAGCCCTGCAGGCACACTTATTTACTCGAGCCCTGCGGGCTTTCAAAAACTTGAAATCTACTGGCTGGTAGAATAAGAAACTTTGTACTTAATTTGCAATAATTGAAAATATCTGGCCAACATACAGGGCCGCCGAGAGCTGGGTCGGGCCTCGGTGAAAAAAAATAATAACGGGCCCTTTTCTTTTGGTACCCCAAATAAATGATAACGGACCTCCCACTTTCTTTTTTTTTTAGAATCCAGGCCTCTCAGGTCTTACGGGCCCCGGGAATTTGTTTGTTATTAGGAAGTTCCAATTTTTTATTTGCAATACTGTATCAATTACATATTCGGATATTTGTCTTTTTGGATGTGACACTTGCAAAGCGAAATTCAAACGAAAAGGCAATTTAAAGGATCACATTTCGACACATTTGGATATTTATCTTTTTGAATGTGACACTTGTAAAGCGAAATTTGAGCGCAAAGGCGTTATTCATCCTTTTGAATGTGACACTTGTAAAGCAAAATTCTCAATGGCTGTATATAATTTGTTTCAAGTTGTTTCAATTGTTCATGACCATGTCAAGATTTTGAAAATTTTCCAGAGCCAAAAATTGGATTTTCTTTTTATTTTTGTTTCTGCTTAAAATGACCGTTTGGAAATGATGTCAGGGTTGTTTTCCTGCAGTAACCTGAGATCCGGCTCGAAAGCCATAAGAAAATCTGTAAATTTAGTTGCGAATTTCATAACAACTTCCAACTTGTTTTGTGTCATGAAAAAACTCTAAATAATAAATTTTGAAAGTTTCAACTGGTTTCAATGGCCTGAAGAATTTTTTTGAGAACCTTTTTACAGAAACTTTATAGCTTTCTCTAAATTCACCTCTCAGGAATTAGACTTTCATATAACCTCAGCTCAAATTTCAGCCCTCAAAAAGAGCCAATTCTAAGATTTTTAGGCTGAATTTTTAGTCAAAAATCATAGAGCAGAGTTTTTACTTCTTTAGTTGAGTTGAAGTTGAACTTTATAATTTGGAATAAGCAACTTTGAAACATCATAATATTTGGAATATTTCAACCATCAATATGATGATCACAGACCCGTAAACAAAACAACATATTATTGATTGTAAATTAAAATTACACAACAAACAAGGAAAATTTGTTTTCGTCAATGTTATACAACCTCATTAAAACGAAGACACATTTGCGTATTTTTCATTAATATAACCCGACAAAATCAAAAAAGGAAAAACATAACTGGAGCGCGACAAGAAGGTCGTCAAACGAAAGTTTATTTTCGAGAAAAACTTCTTAAACTATAAGTAAATTGTTAAACAGGTGGTCGATATATTTGCTTTGTTTCTTCATCATGGTTGCACAAAATTCTTATTTATTATTATAGGAATCGAAGAAACTATACAACTGGTCAAAGGCATCGGCGGCGAAGCTTATGGGTACAAATGCGATTTGTCCAATAGGGAAGATGTTTACAAAGTTGCTAAACAAACAAGGAAAGAAATAGGAGATGTAAGTTGTCCAGGAATTTGTCTTTAGTAATTTTACAATGTAAGTTATTTTTTAGGTTACTCTTTTGATCAACAACGCAGGAGTTGTTTCAGGGGCCCTATTACTCGATACTCCGGATCATTTGATCAAGAGGACTTTTGATGTCAATATTGTGGCGCATTTTTGGGTAAATTACACTTTAATTAACTTGTTTATGGCATAATTATGATGATTAATATGGTAATTTGCATAATAAATTTAATGACTGGTATTAATATTAATTGAACTTGTTTGTAAAGTGAACCAGAATCGCATTAGTGAAAAAAATAAGGGGCTTTACACACATGTAAAATACAAAAAAAATTCTACTACTGACAATATAAAGCTATATATCTACGCCCTAGAGTATCTAATAAGTAATAGGTACTTACGTCTTCATAACATAGGGTGTAAAATGAATATTTTATCAAATTTTTCAGAGATTATTTACGCATTAAGAGTGCGTAAAGTAAGTATTTTACGCACGGTAGTAGGAAAATGGTTTTTTAGACAAAATCAAACATGCTACTTACAGTTCCATTCATTTTTTCAAAATATACTTCGAAATTACTGGATATCAACGCTTGTAACAAAATTCCCTAGTCCCTAAGACCAATATACAGTAAGCAGTTTTCTCTATCGGTTCTCGTTTAATTCTTCTCGTGTACTTAACTTCCCTAAGAATTATCTTACAAATTGGCGCCCAACGTGGGGCCACGGTGAGTTTCAAGACTGGTAGAGTGATTATTGTCTGAAATATCAAAGGAAAATTTTAAAAAATGGGTATAAATATGTTGATAAAATAGCGTTATTGCAAACTAAAGAAGATTTGATGAATGTGTACTCAACTTCCCTAAGAATTATCTAACAAATTGGCGCCCAACGTGGAGCCACGGTGAGTTTCAAGACTGGTAGAGTGATTATTGTCTGAAATATCAAAGGAAAATTTTAAAAAATGGGTATAAATATGTTGATAAAATAGCGTTATTGCAAACTGAAGAAGATTTGATGAATGTTTACTCAAATTCCCTAAGAATTATCTTACAAATTGGCGCCCAACGTGGGGCCACGGTGAGTTTCAAGACTGGTAGAGTGATTATTGTCTGAAATATCAAAGGAAAATTTTAAAAAATGGGTATAAATATGTTGATAAAATAGCGTTATTGCAAACTGAAGAAGATTTGATGAATGTTTACTCAAATTCCCTAAGAATTATCTTACAAATTGGCGCCCAACGTGGGGCCACGGTGAGTTTCAAGACTGGTAGAGTGATTATTGTCTGAAATATCAAAGGAAAATTTTAAAAAATGGGTATAAATATGTTGATAAAATAGCGTTATTGCAAACTAAAGAACATTTGATGAATGTGTACTCAGCTTCCCTAACAATTATCTAAAAAATTGGCGCCAAACGTGGGGCCACGGTGAGTTTCAAGCCTGGTGAGTGATTATTGTCTAAAATATCAAACAAAAATTTAAAAAAATGGGTATAAATATGTTGATAAAATAGCGTTATTGCAAACTAAAGAATATTTGATGAATGTGTACTCAACTTCCCTAAGAATGATCTTACAAATTGGCGCCCAACGTGGGGCCACGATGAGTTTCAAGACTGATAGAGTGATTATTGTCTGAAATATCAAAGGAAAATGTGAAAAAATGGGTATAAATATGTTGATAAAATAGCGTTATTGCAAACTAAAGAAGATTTTATGAATGTGTACTCAACTTCCCTAAAAATTATCTAACAAATTGGCGCCCAACGTGGGGCCATGGTGAGTTTCAAGACTAGTAGAGTGATTATTGTCTGAAATGTCAAACGAACATTTTAAAAAATGGGTATAAATATGTTGATAAATTAGCGTTATTGAAAACTAGAGAAAATTTGATGAATGTGTACTCAACTTCCCTAAGAATTATCTAACAAATTGGCGCCCAACGTGGAGCCACGGTGAGTTTCAAGACTGGTAGAGTGATTATTGTCTGAAATATCAAAGGAAAATTTTAAAAAATGGGTATAAATATGTTGATAAAATAGCGTTATTGCAAACTAAAGAAGATTTGATGAATGTGTACTCAACTTCCCTAAGAATTATCTTACAAATTGGCGCCCAACGTGGGGCCACGATGAGTTTCAAGACTGATAAACTGATTATTGTCTGAAATATCAAAGGAAAATGTTAAAAAATGGGTATAAATATGTTGATAAAATAGCGTTATTATAAACTAAAGAAGATTTGATGAATGTGTACTCAACTTCCCTAAGAATTATCTAACATATTGGAGCCCAATGTGGGGCCACGGTGAGTTTCAAGACTGGTAGCGTGATTATTGTCTGAAATATCAAAGGAAAATTTAAAAAAATGGGTATAAATATGTTGATAAAATAGCGTTATTATAAACTAAAGAAGATTTGATGAATGTGTACTCAACTTCCCTAAGAATTATCCAACATATTGGAGCCCAACGTGAGGCCACGGTGAGTTTCAAGACTGGTAGAGTGATTATTGTCTGAAATATCAAAGGAAAATTTTAAAAAATGGGTATAAATATGTTGATAAAATAGCGTTATTGCAAACTAAAGAAGATTTGATGAATGTGTACTCAACTTCCCTAAGAATTATCTAACATATTGGAGCCCAATGTGGGGCCACGGTGAGTTTCAAGACTGGTAGCGTGATTATTGTCTGAAATATCAAAGGAAAATTTAAAAAAATGGGTATAAATATGTTGATAAAATAGCGTTATTATAAACTAAAGAAGATTTGATGAATGTGTACTCAACTTCCCTAAGAATTATCCAACATATTGGAGCCCAACGTGAGGCCACGGTGAGTTTCAAGACTGGTAGAGTGATTATTGTCTGAAATATCAAAGGAAAATTTTAAAAAATGGGTATAAATATGTTGATAAAATAGCGTTATTGCAAACTAAAGAAGATTTGATGAATGTGTACTCAACTTCCCTAAGAATTATCTAACAAATTGGCGCCCAACGTGGAGCCACGGTGAGTTTCAAGACTGGTAGAGTGATTATTGTCTGAAATATCAAAGGAAAATTTTAAAAAATGGGTATAAATATGTTGATAAAATAGCGTTATTGCAAACTAAAGAAGATTTGATGAATGTGTACTCAACTTCCCTAAGAATTATCTTACAAATTGGCGCCCAACGTGGGGCCACGATGAGTTTCAAGACTGATAAACTGATTATTGTCTGAAATATCAAAGGAAAATGTTAAAAAATGGGTATAAATATGTTGATAAAATAGCGTTATTATAAACTAAAGAAGATTTGATGAATGTGTACTCAACTTCCCTAAGAATTATCTAACATATTGGAGCCCAATGTGGGGCCACGGTGAGTTTCAAGACTGGTAGCGTGATTATTGTCTGAAATATCAAAGGAAAATTTAAAAAAATGGGTATAAATATGTTGATAAAATAGCGTTATTATAAACTAAAGAAGATTTGATGAATGTGTACTCAACTTCCCTAAGAATTATCCAACATATTGGAGCCCAACGTGAGGCCACGGTGAGTTTCAAGACTGGTAGAGTGATTATTGTCTGAAATATCAAAGGAAAATTTTAAAAAATGGGTATAAATATGTTGATAAAATAGCGTTATTGCAAACTAAAGAAGATTTGATGAATGTGTACTCAACTTCCCTAAGAATTATCTAACAAATTGGCGCCCAACGTGGAGCCACGGTGAGTTTCAAGACTGGTAGAGTGATTATTGTCTGAAATATCAAAGGAAAATTTTAAAAAATGGGTATAAATATGTTGATAAAATAGCGTTATTGCAAACTAAAGAAGATTTGATGAATGTGTACTCAACTTCCCTAAGAATTATCTAACAAATTGGCGCCCAACGTGGAGCCACGGTGAGTTTCAAGACTGGTAGAGTGATTATTGTCTGAAATATCAAAGGAAAATTTTAAAAAATGGGTATAAATATGTTGATAAAATAGCGTTATTGCAAACTAAAGAAGATTTGATGAATGTGTACTCAACTTCCCTAAGAATTATCTTACAAATTGGCGCCCAACGTGGGGCCACGATGAGTTTCAAGACTGATAAAGTGATTATTGTCTGAAATATCAAAGGAAAATGTTAAAAAATGGGTATAAATATGTTGATAAAATAGCGTTATTGCAAACTGAAGAAGATTTGATGAATGTTTACTCAACTTCCCTAAGAATTATCTAACAAATTGGCGCCCAACGTGGGGCCACGGTGAGTTTCAAGACTGGTAGAGTGATTATTGTCTGAAATATCAAAGGAAAATTTTGAAAAATGGGAAAAAATATGATCGTAAAATAGCGTTATTGCAAACTAAAGAATATTTGATGAATGTGTACTCAACTTCCCTAAAAATTATCTAACAAATTGGCGCCCAACGTGAAGCCACGATGGATTTCAAGACTGGAAGAGTGATTATTGTGTGCCGATCGCGATTTTCGTGTAGTTGTTCGACGAAACCCATGGTGTTTTTCGCACTCATTTGGTAAAGGAGTACAAAAGGAGAACAAATGGATGAGAGTCATATACATAAGTATCTCTCCTCTCTCTATCTCATAAGGATGAAGCGAGAGAAACATAACACTGCAAACGGCCTACTTGGTTGTCATTAAATAAACTGAAGTAACTTAAGCAACTATGATAACGAAAGAGATAGGTATAGAATAGGATGCGTTTTCTCAAATTTTCATTGTCAACGGAAGCAATATGTTTTTTTTTTTCCAATTTTATACTTTGATCGAAAGTCATTTAAAAGTGATTAATTAATTGACTTGTTTATGGCAATAATGATGGATGATTCATGGTTATTTGCGTATTTGCATATAATAATTTAATGTCAGGTATTATTCGACTTGAATTTATGGGATTAGTTTGCAATGGGTTTTAAAGAAAAATCAATCAAAGGAAATTCAAGAGATATTGAGAAAAATTGGGTTCACAAATAGAGAAATTTGGAAGAAAATGGAAATTCAAGAGCCGAGAATAGACAAAAATTGAAACGGAAAAACTGAAAATTAACTAGAGAGAAAATGTAAAAAAATTGAGAAAAAAATGACAGATAATGAACATATGACTTCAAACTAAACTGTTAACAATTACCGAATTATAAGTGTCACGCATATCTCTCTCCATCTTATAAGGATGAAGATAAGTAACCCTTTTACAAAAAGTTGTCCAAGATATAAAATTTACCCCTAGTATGACTTAAGACATTAAAATTGAAAAATAAATCAATTTTTTGGTCTCTCATTTTGTATCTGTTCTCCAAATTTTGATGGTCAGGTGAAGGAGGAGTTACCTAACCCTTTCACTATTGTCAATTACCCTCGCAAATGTCTAAGATACAAGAACTACCTTTTAGTATGACTTGAAACATGAAATATTCAAGTATTTCCTAATTTATTATATGTCTCTCATTTAGCGTCTCTTCTCCAAATTTGGTAGGCAGATAAAGGAGAAGATAAGTGACCCTTTTACAAAAAGTTATCCAAGATATAAAATTTAGCTTAAGACATTAAAATTGAAAAATAAATCAATTTTTTGGTCTCTCATTTTGTGTCTGTTCTCCAAATTTGATGGTCAGGTGAAGAAGGAGTTACATAACTCTTTCACTATTGTCAATTACCTTCGCAAAATGTCTAAGATGCAAGAATTACCTTTTAGTATGACTTGAAACATGAAATATTCAAGTTTTTTCTAATTTATATGTCTCTCATTTAGCGTCTCTCCTCCAAATTTGATGGGCAGATAAAGGAGAAGATGAGTAACCTTTCTACAAAAAGTTGTCCAAGATATAAAATTTTCCCCTAGTATAACTTATTGTAAAATAAATCAATTTTTTGGTCTCTCATTTTGTGTCTGTTCTCGAAATTTGATGGTCAGGTGAAGAAGGAGTTACATAACTCTTTCACTATTGTCAATTATTACCTTCGCAAAATGTCTAAAATACAAGAACTACCTTTTAGTATGACTTGAAACATGAAATATTCAAGTTTTTTTTAAAATTTATGTCTCTCATTTAGCGTCTCTCCTCCAAATTTGATGGGCAGATACAGGAGAAGATAAGAAACCCTTTTACAAAAAGTTGTCCCAGATATAAAATTTACCCCTAGTATGACTTAAGATATTAAAATTGAAAAATAAATCAATTTTTTGGTCTCTCATTTTGTGTTTGTTCTCCAAATTTGATGGTCAGGTGAAGGAGGAGTTACATAACTCGATCCAGGCGTTCCAGAGTTATGGCCCATTTAATAAGGCCATATCAGGCTGGAAAAGCCACAACTCTATTAATTTTCTTTTCTTTTTTTCTGGGCTTAAGAGACGTCCTATGGGAAAATGCTAAATAGCTTTTCTGCTTGTTTTGGCCTCCTTTATACAGTGGATTTTTTGTTTTTCCAAAATTCAAAAAATGTCGATTTTTTATTTCATGGGGTCTAGAAAAGTGCCTGAAACTCCTGGAAAAACAGAAAATTAAGGGAAAAAAGTGGGTTACGACATTTCTCTAGATTTCCTCTATGACGTAGTGAAAGAAAATCCGGGAAATTTTGACTTTTGATTTTTTGGCCGAAAAAAAAAATGATTTTAAAACTTCCAAGTGAAATATCTCGGAAATGGTGTGTCGGAGAGGTAAGGCTCGAGAAGCTTTTTTGTAGATCTCGACGGGTTCTACAAATTCTCCCTGAGAAATTTTCCTCTACGACTTACCGTTACGGAGTCGGTTGAAATTTCGATTTTCGTCAATTTTAGGGTTAAAGGTATAGGGCCAAAAACAAAAGTCAAAATTTCGAAATTTCAAGATAGTCATTTTGTAGAGGGGATCCTAAAAAGTCCCAAAACCCAACTTTTTTTCCCTTAATTTTTCTGATTTCCCATGAATTTTCACCATTTTGTGGCGATTCGACACCGCTTCATTAAATTGGCTATAACTTTTTTGTCTTTGAATTAAGTCTTAGGGTTCCACATTCATCTTTTGACAGGTGATTAATACTTTCTTAATCAACATCGGGTCTATATTTTTAAAACAAGAGGTATTTTACCCCTTATCCCATTATTTGTTGGATTATCTGCTCTAGGAGCACTAGGTGGAGGTGCTGCTGGTATAGCAAAAGCAATAAATGACACTAAAGCTGCTAATGAAGAGAATTTTGTTGTTTCAGCAATTAATTTATCTTCTTGATACCAATCTAGCAAATTTTTCTTAAAACTAATTAATTCCAGACTGTAAAAGCTTTCCTACCAACCATGATCCAAAACCAGCACGGGCACATCGTAACAGTAGCTTCCATGGCAGGCCATGTAGGTATAAACAAACTGGTAGACTATTGCTCATCCAAATTCGCAGCTGTAGGATTTGATGAAGCTTTACGAGTAGAACTGGAGGCTCAAGGTAAAAATATTCAAAATAACTTGAAGTTATAGAAATTTCAATTATTTTACTATAGGTGTTAAAGGAGTGATGACCACAGCTGTTTGTCCCTATTTTATATCGTCAACTGGCATGTTTGATTCAGTTGAATCAAGGTTTTTGCCTCGGCTGAATTCAAATGACGTTGCTGACAGGATAATCGATGGTATTCGAGGCAATGAGACTATGGTGCTGATTCCTGGCGCTATGAGACTAGGACTTATTATGAAATCGTAAGAATTTCACTTCGAAATATAATAATTCATACATAATGTATTTTTTTCTTAATTCTAGGCTTATTCCTTGGACAGTTCTGTCACTGTTTCTTAGAGGTTTAGTGCCAGATGCTGCTCCACATCAAGAGCCAGTAGAAACACTACGAAATGAACCAGATTCAGAGGAATTACACAATAAAGTTAATAAGTCTTTAGTTTCTCAGTTGACTCATAGGTTTTCACCTACGGGAAAGAATTTGTGATTTTTTTTTTTTAGTGTCACAATAATTGCCTTATTAGTTTTAAGTATGTATAGTGTTACAATAGTTTAGTTTTAAGGTTGAGTGAATTTTTAATTTGTCCATACTCTTCCCAGATTTACCAGTGAAATTATTATTATTTTTTCTTTTTAATGTTAAGTTGATATTCTCTTATTTTGAAGAGCACTTTGTACCTACTTAGAAAAATTATAGGTTTAAGGGGATTGTGCGTTGAGGAAATGCAACTTTATTTTAATAAAATGTACTTAATTTAAAACAATCTTTTTTCACGTGTTTTAATCAACAATCATCGGTAAATATCTTCGATTTTCAAAAAGATGCTGAACCACTGTGAACCCAACCTGCTTTCGTAGGAGATGACAATTTTGTGTTTGAGCGTGTATATTGTATAGAACATAACTTTTTTCTATTATAGATAGAAAGCTGAAATTTTCAACGAATCTTATTCCAGTAGAGAACTACAATCCCTAAAAATTTCAACTCATTTGCACTTATAGTTCCTGAGATAAAATCCTGTTAAGGAATTTGGGGTGATTTATCAATTTTTCAATTTTTCTGAGTGCCTTTTTTCATAGATTTCGGCTTCAAATCTGAAAATAATTTAGTGTATGGAGTTTGGGGGATGTTAATTGACCATTAAGGACACAAAATCTCAACAAAAAAAAAAATTGAAATCTTATCGTTTTAGTAAGAAGCTGGCTACCTTATGATTTAGATTTTCGAAAACTTTGGAAGGGCATAACTTATTTTCTATTATAGATAGAAAGCTGAAATTTTCACTGAATCTTATCTCAATAAAGGGACTACAATCCCAGAAAATTTCAGCTCATTTGCAGTTATAGTTCCTGAGATAAAATCGTGTTACCAAGTTCGAATCATGCATGTACATACGTATCAATAAACAAATTGGGAAAAACACATTCTGATTCACTTGAAATAGAACGTAAAGATACAAAACCTCTGTATGTTCACGCCTTTATAAACTTTCATAAAGTGACAAGGAAATTTTGAGAGAACATATTTAAGAATTGTTTGTCAGCAGGTATTATTCAAAAAAAGTCCGGCTTTGTTAGTGGATAAAAAAGATGGGAGTAGACTATAGGACCCTCAATAAAATAACGGAAAAAAAAATAAAATTCCCTCTGCCTTAATTGAATATGAAGATGTTATTGATTCGGTAGGAAAATATAGATATTTTGCCACACTCAACCTTGCCACAGCATATCTATCACCAAATTGCCGTAAGTTCAGAATCAACTCATAAAACGGCATTTATCATGCCCGAAGGAAAGAATACCTAAGGGTTCCGTTTGGCGTGATTAATGCACCAGCTATTTTTCAAAAAATGATGACTGAAATATCATTGAAATATGTTCAAATGACAGTAAAGACTACCAATAAGGGTGGGTATTATAAAATTATTTTGAAAGTTAAACTAAAAGTTGTGGTTAACTTATTTTGGAATTACTATAGGCGATTTTGCCACAGATTTTCATTTGCTGTTTGGTAGGCGAATGGAATGGTTAACCAATTGGTACGTGAGTGACAAGTCTTAATTCCTGTATTGATAATATCATCTAAATATGAGACTACACCAAATTCCGGCCAGCTTATTCTGTAACTTGCGACCGCAGAGAATTGCGAAATTGTCGCTGTCAAGTAGCTGTCAAACGCTAGTTATTTGACACGAATTTTAATTATTCCAGGCGCTTGAGTTTCAAGGTCATTCACTTTTCCAGAACAATTATTTCTTTTGTGAGAAAAATAATAAGAAAATACCCACCTTTATTGGTAGTCTTTACTGTCATTTTGGAACCATTCTAAAACTTTGATTATTCCCGGCGCTTGAGTGGCTTAGAGCAAAAGAGCTTGAGTTAATAAAGAGACAGCAGTATAATACTAAGAGACTCAATAAATAAAAAAGAAACAGAAATAAAGTGGGATTAAAAATGTGACATAAATTTTAATAATTATTCCCGGCGCTTGAGTGAGCTTGTATAAAACTTGTGTGTCTGGCCAATGAAAAAATTAACAATAAGCCAGTGAAAGAAAGAAAATGATATAAGAAACTCAACATTCAGAAAAAAGACCGAGATAAAGTAGGATAAATTAAATAGTGAGGCAAACTTTGATTATTCCCGGCGCTTGAGTGGCCAAGACCTTGGAATAATAAAGAGACAGCGATATGAGAAATTGAATAAATAAGAAAAAGACTGAAATAAAGTGTGATAAGAAGAAAACCTGACACGAATTTTAATAATTATTCCCGATGCTTGAGTGGGCTATGTATGTAATTTTTTGTATCTGGCCAATAAAAAGCCCAGAATAAGCAAGTAGAACAAAGAAAACGACATAAGAAATTCAACGGTTAAGAAAAAGACAGAGATAAAGTGGGATATGAAATAGTGACGCAAACTTTGATTACTCTCGGCGCTTGAGTGGCCCAAGGGCTTGGAATAATAAAGAGACAGCAATATGAGAAATTCAATAAATAAGAAAGAAACAAGAAAACATAAATTCAAGAGCCGGGAAGAGACAAAATTATTCTAACAGAAAAGATAAAAAATTTAGAAAGAGAAAATTTTAGAAAAATTGTAGAAGAAAATGTTTCAGTTCCAGTCTTGGTGAATCGGTGTGTCTACAAACTTTGGTAATTGTGAAAGTCTTGAGAAGAAAAAGTCTCTTAAATAATTCCACGTTTTGAGAGACAAAAATATCAACGTAGAAGGGAATTTTAGCTCATTAATAATGATTTTTAGCATTCGAAATTGCTATGCAAAACTCCTGTAGGGCAAAAATAGGTCTTTTTTAAACGGAATTTCATCTAGAACTTGTCAATTCCTTGTCAAATTGTACAAAGAAAATGTTTTTTTTTTTTCTATCGCAGAGAGGAAATTTAAAAAAAACTGTAGAAGAAATTCAGGAAATACTATTTTATTTTGTACTGTTTATAAAAGGTATTTATACTTTTTGGTAGTATAAGACATTAGAGCAGAATATACTGAAAATTTAGATCATTTGAACAAAGGACACAAATGTTACAAAGTAATTTATACAAATACATAGTTTTTGAAGGAATGAAAAATAACAATCTTGCATAAATGGAGGAATTTCTCAAAAACTATAAAAGCCACAAATATGAAATTTTCTGGTATCCTTTATAAGGCATTAGAGCAGGATAGGATATACCAAAAATTTAAAGCAATCGAACAAAGGGCACAAAAGTTACAAATGCATTTACATAAATACATAGTTTTTGAAGAAATGAAAAATGACAATCTTGCATAAATGGAGTAATTTCTCAAAAACTATAAAAGCCAGAAATATAAAATTTTCTGGTATCCTTTATAAAGCATTAGAGCAGGATATACCCAAAATTCAAGAGCCGAGAATAGAATATATAGTTGAAACGGAAATTTAGAAAAAGAAGAATAAAGAACTGAGAATTTGCAAATTCGACCGACTAAAGGAAATAATAAACTTTGCAACATATCGTTCAATATAATGTTCTTTTTATGGGACAAGATGAGCATTTTCAAGAACTAAAATTATTCAAAATAAGCTCAGAAACGAATTAAATTCAAATTTATTGTGATCTACTCTGTTCAACCAACCAAGTCATCTTGACCTCCATCTCAGAAGGTTAAATAGTGTGGAAACGGCCTCCATTTCACCCACAGTGTGGAACCGGCCTTTATCCCCTCCATGCTAGAAGGTTAAATAGTGTAAAACCGGCCTCCATTTCACCCACAGTGAGGATTAAATAGTGTAGAACCGGCCTCCATTCCACTCACAGTGTGGAACCGGCCCTCATCCCTTCTATGTCAGAAGGTTAAATAGTGTGGAACCGGCCCCTATGGTCTTTTCGCCCGAAGGGCGTGGCAGTGTAAAACGGCCTCTATTTCCTAACCAAAAATTTTAAAAAATTAAGATGTTCACAAGGGTACCCCCTTTGAAATCTGATTTCAAATATCTCCAACCGCAATTCCTTGGTAGGTAATCGTGGAACAAATTGCATTGAAATTTTCAACAATAGTAGCGCCTATTAAGCTCCAAATGGACTGCAATTTAAAATATTCCCAGATTTATAATTTTTGAGTAAATTGAATTTCAAGTTTTTAATAAGGTATAGACTAAAAGTCAACTTTGGGGCTCGATTGCTTAAAAACCATTTGAGCTACCAAACTCAATTTTACACAAATTTATAGAGAATTTAATTCTTTTTCTATTGGTATATAATTTATTTCAATTTGCTCAAAATTTACCAAAGGTATCGGCAATTGTTCATGACCAAGTCAAGATTTTGAAAATCTTTCAAAGCCAAAAATAGGATTTTCTTTTTATTTTTGTTTCTACTTAAAATGGCGATTTGGAATTGATGTCAGGGTGGTTTTCCACTCATTTTGACTCGCTCTATCGATTAGTGAAGTCAAAATTGAGCAAAACTGAAAAATAAAAAAATCGAATTTTTCATAAGGGGCGGGGTACCCCGCCCTTTGAATTCTGATTTCAAAATATTCAAACCTCAATTGCTTGGTAACCGTTGAGCAAATTGCATTAAAATTTTTAGAGTTTGTAGCTTTTATTAAGTTCTCGATGGCCTGTAATTTACAATATTTCCAGACTTATAGTTTTTAAGCAAATTGAGATTGAAGTTTTTGACAAAATTTGGACTAAAAATCAACTTTGAGGCTCAATTCCTCTAAAACCATTTGAGCTATCAAACCCAATTCTGCCAAGATTTATAGAGAATTTAATGCTCTTTCTATTGGTATATAATTTATTTCAATTTGCTTAAAATTTACTAAAGGTATGGGCAATTGTTCATGACCAAGTCAAGATTTTGAAAATCTTCCAAAGCCAAAAATAGGATTTTCTTTTTATTTTTGTTTCTGCTTAAAATGACCATTTGGAATTGATGTCAGGGTTGTTTACCACTAATTTTGACCCGCTCTATCGATTAGGGAAGTCAAAATTGAGCAAAAATGAAAAATAAAAAATCGAGTTTTTCATAAGGGTACCTACCCCCTTTGAATTCTGATATCAAAATATTCAAACCTCAATTGCTTGGTAACCGTTGACCAAATTGCATTAAAATTTCCAGCATTTACAGCTCTTATTAAGCTCTAAATGGTCTGTAATTTACAATATTCCCAGATTTATTGAGCCCAGTTTTTGAGCAAATTGAGTTTAAAGTTTTTGACAAAATTTGGACTTAAAGTCAACTTTGAGGCTCGATTGCTTAAAAACTATTTGAGCTATCAAACTCAATTTTGCACAAATTTATAGAAAATTTAATGCCCTTTCGAATGGTGTATAGTTTATTTCAATTTGCTGGAAGTTTAACAAAGATATGGGAAATTGTTCATGACCATATCAAGAATTTGAACATTATCCAGAGCCAAAAATAGATTTTTTTTTATTTTACTTTTTGCTTAAATTAGAACCACTGTCAGGGTTGTTTTCAACTATTAATGAAGACAAAATTGAACAAAACTAAAAAGTAAAAAAATGAGTTTTTCATAAGGATATACCACCTTTGAATTCTATAAAAAAAAATTTGGGGCCGATTCGGACGAAATTTGGAATGTAGGTAAAAGGGGTCTGAAAAAGTTGAAATTTCAAGTTTCAGCCCTCTACGACTTATCGGAAAGGTTTTAGCCTCTATCCCTCTAATTTTGAAAAAGGGCGTGTAATGGGGTATACGTGCCCTGTATTTATTTTCCCGAATTTTGAAAATTTAAAATTTTCAGCAGATAGAGGAGTGAAAAATACATCGAAAATGTCTCTTGGCGTTTTTTGCTCCGACGCTTCCTAAGCCCGCAAAAAAATAGAAAAGATTTTTATTTTGGAAAATTACGGAGACCTGACATGGCGTTACCTTTTCGCTTATAACTTTGGTGATTTCGAACTGATTATCTTGAATCTGGTTTCTTTTGCGGGCGCACTGATTTACTCGCGCCCTGCGATACCTCAACCACCTCTTACCACTTTGTTTTTATGAAATTGTATTATCACCAGAACAAATCTGAATTTGCTTCCTTTACAATTTGCATCCACCGTGTTTTTTCATAAAATTGTATTATCATTAGACCAAATCATATAAATCTTAAAACCGTATGATTTCAGAGTTATAAATTTACCCTCTTAACACTCATCATCCACCCCCTACTTCCGATTATTTTTCATAAAACTGTATTGTCACCATGATTAAATCATAAATCCGCAAACCAGATTTTCGTATCTATTATCTATTCACAATCTGTAGTCCAAAGGTACAGGTGAAATTTATTACATTTCAATGCTATTTGATAGGAAAAGGTGATAAATTTACCTGTACCTTTAGACTACAGATTGTAAATAAGATATATTTTCATTTCAAAGTTCTGAATTCACCTCCTATACATTCACCCGTCACATAATCCCTACTTTTGATTTTTTTTCATAAAATTGTATTCATATGACGTGTTTGGATTTGCGTTCCGTATATCACTAGATAAGTGTTTGGGCCTGATCGTGATAAAACAGTCTTTCAGAACTTATCGTTTCAACAGGATGCCATTTGGATTGGAAAATGCACCTGAAACTTTTCACTCTAATTAACAAATTCTGAAAATTTGAAATCAATGAAGTATAATACTCTACGACTTATCGGAAAGGTTTTAGCCCCTATCGCCCTAATTTTCAAAAAGGGCGTGTAATGGGGTATACGTGCCCTGCATTTATTTTTCGAAATTTTGAAAATTTAAAATTTCCATCGGATAGAGAAGTAAAAAATACGTCGAAAATGTCTCTTGGCGTTTTTTACTACGACGCTTCTTAAACCCGCAAAAAAATAGAAAAGATTTTTTATTTTGGAAAATTTCGGGGACCTGACACGGCGTTACCTTTTCGCTTATAACTTTGGTGATTTCGAACTAATTATCTTGAATCTGGTTTCTTTTGAAAGAGAATTAAATTACAGTAGTGTCGCGATAATCCGGATCAATTATTAAAACCAGACCAATCCGGATTATCGAATTATTCGGATTACTAAGGCATTTTACAGTCCGCTTTTAAAACTATTTTGAAAATACAACATGCTGTATTTAAGCAGGAAAAGCTTTATATTTATTTGAAAAACAAGACAAATGAAAAAAATAATTCTATATAGAGTGCGAAATATGTAAGTATGTACATAAGTGTAAAAATAACTAGTCAATATTGTTCCAACTTTCGTTTACATTATTTTCACCATTTGAATTTTGTCCACCTTCTTCTTCATTTCTCTGCACCGCTTGGAAGAAGTTGGTGATTTTACTTTGATGATTGCTGTGCCGTTGTTTTCAAAAGCAATTTCTTTAAGGTTTTGTAGCATCATAGACATGTAAAAACTACCTATTCACTTGAACGCAGTTACAAAACGACAAGTGAAAACCTATGCTTTTATTTCAAAGACTCATGTAAATGAATTCGGATTACTGAATCAAGTGAAATCCGGATTACAGAGTACATCAAGGGAACGAAAAAGCGATGCGGATTACAGAAGCATACGGATTATCGCGGGATCGGATTATCGCGACACTACTGTACCTACAAAGATTAACAAAAAAGTATTGAAAAATAAAAGAGATATTTTGAAAAATTTCAATTAAATTGATGTAAATGAAGGATTTTTGATGGTTATTCGTGTCATATGGGCAGTATAAGAAATTCAGTAAATGAGAAAAAGACGGAAATAAAGATAAATGAGGGGAAATCAGAAGAAAATATGACACGAATTTAAATAATTATTATTACCGGCGCTTTAGTGGGCTTGTATGTAATTTTTGTATCTGGTCAATAAGAATAGACAAGTAGAACAAAGAAAAGAATATAAGAAACTGAACAGTTGAGGAAAAGACTGAAATAAAGTGGGATAAATTGAATAGTGACGCAAACTTTGATTATTCCCGACGCTTGAGTGGCTAAGATCTGGGAATAATCAAGAGACAGCAATTTAAGAAATTCAATAAATAAGAAAGAGACGAGAAAACTAAAATTCAAGAGCCGGGAAGAGACAAAATTGTGACAAAAAAGATAAAAAATGGAGAAAGAGGAAATTTAAGAAAAATTGTAGAAGAAATTCAGGAAATACAATTTTTCTATTGTATTTTGTATCCTCGGTTGTATCGCTTACGAATGGTAGATATTTATGATTTTTGGTATACTGTATAAGATATTAAGAGCAGAATGTATCGAAAATTCAGAAAAATTTAACAAAGGACACAAAAGTTACAAATACATAGTTTTTGAAGGAATGAAATATGACAACCCCAGATAAATTGGGTAATTTCTCAAACACTATTTCAAAAAATTTTTTTGGGGCCGATTCGGACGAAATTTGGGATGAGTAAAAGGGGTCTGAAAAAGTTGAAATTTCAAGTTTCAGCCCTCTACGACTTATTGAAAAAGTTTTAGCCCTTATCCCCCTAATTTCGAAAAAGGGCGTGTAATGGGGTATACGTGCCCTGCATTTATTTTTCCGAATTTTGAAAATTTAAAATCTCCATCAGATAGAGGAGTAAAAAATACATCGAAAATGTCTCTTGACCTTTTTTGCTCCGACGCTTTCTAAGCCCGCAAAAAAATAGAAATGATTTTTTATTTTGGAAAATTTCGGGCACCTGACACGGTGTTACCTTTTCGCTTATAACTTTGGTTATTTCGAGCTGATTATCTTGAATCTGGTTTCCTTTGAAAGATAATTAAATTACCTACAAATAATAACAAAAAGGTATCGAACGATAAAAGAGATATTTTGAAAATTTTCAATTAAATTAATGTAAGTGCAGGATTTTTGATGGTATTCGTGCCCTATGGGCACGAATGTTTGTGATGGGTGTTTTCATTGATAACTCGCGTCCTGCGGGCGCATTGGTTTACTTGCGCCCTGCGGGTGCACTGATATACTAGCGCCCTGCGGGCGCCCTTATTTACTCAAGCTCTGCGGGCTTTCAAAAACTTGAAATCTACTGGCTGGTAGCATAAGAAACTTTGTACTTAATTTGCAATAATTGAAAATATCTGGACAACATACAAGTGGCCGCCGAGAGCTAGGTCGGGCCCCGGTGAAAAAAAATAATAACAGACCCTTTTTTTTTGGTCCCCTAAATAAATAATAACCGACCTCCCTCTTTCTTTTTTTTTTAGTTTCCCCTATTAGAATCCGGGGCCCTCAGGTCTCACGGGCCCCGGGAATTTGTTTGTTATCAGGAAGTTCCAATGTTTTATTTGCAATACTGTATTTAAGACCGAAACAAGCTTGAAATATCATTCAATTACACATTCGGATATTTGTCTTTTCGAATGTGACACTTGCAAAGCGAAATTCAAACGAAAAGGCAATCTAAAGGATCACATTTTAACACACTCGAATATTTATGCTTTTGCATGCGATACTTGCAAAGCCAAATTTAAACGAAAAACCAATTTAAAGAATCACAATTCGACACATTTGAATATTTATCCTTTTGAATGTGACACTTGTAAAGCGAAATTTAAGCGAAAAGACGTTTTGAAGAATCACATATTAACACACTCCGATATTCATTCTTTTGAATGTGACACTTGTAAAGCAAAATTGAAAAGTATAATCCAGGCCCCCCAGGTCTTACGGGCCCCGGGAATTTGTCCCGTCTTGTTGGGCCTGCCAACATACAAAAAGTCATTTTGATATGCCTATAATCCTCTGAAAAAAATAAAATCAATATTTGTCTACTACAAATCAAATCCAATTCGTTATTGGGTCAAGCCTTTCATATAGATAAACAAATTCTACACACAAGAGAAGAGCAAAGATGGGTTCATGTTTGCGGTCAAAGAAGATACATAGTAAACGGGTGAAAGTCCTTCAAACAAACGGAACCTGCTTCTCGATTCTACGGCAATGAACTTGCCCGCACTAGGTCAAGATTGTTATAGGTATTTGCATTTGATTATTCAACCATATATTGAAGAAGAAGGTACCATTTTGTTGTTTGTAACCCAGATTTTTTATAATATGTATAAAGGACTAAAAATAAGATCTGTTTTTGCTTTCAACCTCATTTGACTTGCAAAGTTTCTTTTCAAAACAGCATCACTTTCATAGACAAAGATGCTGTTTAAGATAATTTCTTTTAGTAAAAAATCAGTAGCGTTGATGGGATTTTTTGTTGCAAACAATAAATAAATAATTTATCACCTACTTGATGTATCCTACATGGTGCGGTACCGCCTGGGGCTTTGGAGAAATGGTTCCGCTGCTGGTTCTGTGTCAAAGAACCGTGCGGGTACCTTCTTCAGAGTCGACCGAACGCTTGCAACCGACGGGTCACATATCAAAGTCTGAAACAAATCGAAAATGAATTACATTAAACAGAAAGTTGAAGTTGTAGATGAGAAAAAGTTGGAGCCTAGTACCACTAAAAAAGTACAAAGGTGAGTTCAGATTCAAATATTGATTAAATCATTAGGTACTTTATAATAATCATCAATTAGTGAGTAAGGGTTGTAGCTTAATTAATCATTAGATAGTTAACTAGGACATGCACTTTTGCAATAATATAGCGTGCAACGCAAATTGCAGGTCTTGGATTTAGAACGGAAATTCAACTAAAAGAAAATTATTTCTTGCGTATATATGTGTGTGAGAATTTTTTGATTTCAGAATCCTAAGAGCCATTTATATCACCCTCTACAAAGCAACTCTACAAGCCATAGCACGCTTTTTAAACTTCCTTGTACTTGCCTGGTTATCATTTTACTACATAGCTGAATCAATAGTGCGCAACTTCACTCCAAGAGCTTTAAGGTACTTATTTTCACATTAATCAAGCCCCAATAATAACAAATAAATTCTAGTACCCTAAAATCCCTAAGAGGTAAAACAATATTGGTAACTGGAGGTGCAGGAGGTGTAGGTCAAGAACTGGTACTCAAACTAATCAAGTACAAAGCCAAAGTAGTCGTTTGGGACATCAACGAAAAAGCAATAGCAAAACTAAATGAAAAAGTTGCAGAAGAAGGATTCAAGCTTTACCCATACGTTGTAGATTTGGCAGACAGGGAAAGCGTCTACAAAACAGCCGAAAAAGTCAAAGACGAAGTGGGTCCCATTGATGTTTTGATCAACAATGCCGGAGTTGTTTGCGGACAAACGTTTTTGGAGTTGCCTGATTATATGATTGAGAGGACTTATAAAGTTAATACTTTGTCTTGCTATTGGGTAAGAAGTTTCAATTTAATTGTATTGTTGAAAATCCAATCTTGACCTCTTCTATAGTCTATAAATGAGGCCAAATAAGGTGCTAATTAAAAGAGAATATAGCTTGCATGAAACCAGTTTATCTATTAAAGATTATCAAGTTGTTTCATGCCGAGACATTTGCTTATTGTATTATAATGTATTGAGTTTTAATTTTTTAAGTTTAAAATTTAAATTATTGGAAAGTTTCTGAATTAAAAAATTTATAATCTGATTAATAACTTTCTATTCTGAATTGCAATACAATTGAAAAAGATGTAGAACTTAGAATTTTTATTGCTTTCAGAAGCTTATTGACTCTGGATACCTCCATCTTAAGAGTCTTAGTTGGAGATTTCAACTTTGGGTAATTTTTTCTTGTATTTACAAACTTTACTGAAAAATCCTCACAATCATAGGTGTTAATTTTTCAAAGTTTCAGTTTCAAACATTGAAGGTTAAAGTCTTCAGGTATTTCTAATCTATGTTTCCAAAATCCTGACTCTATTTGAACACTTCAAAGATTGCAACATAGAATCTTCAATATTTATAAGTGATTTTTACGATTTACAATAAATCACTGTATGGAGTTTCTAGGGTCCCAATTGATTGTATAAAATCGGAATCTCTACAAAAAAAATTTGAATTTTGACCATTTTGAAAGAAAGATTCCCCCCTTTGAACATGAATTTTTGGAAAAATTTGAATATAAAATAAATATAAGCACCTGAAATAGAAAAACTTTATGTCTGTACTTGTCCAACAATAATTTTTCTATCAATGATGCATGCAAAAACTACAAAAATGCTGAAATATGAGAATTCTGAGGCACATACAAAACATTCAAAGCCATAATTGAGCTCCAAATATATATTGATAAGCTGTTTGAGTATTGCCGAACATTGCTGATTGATCACTGGCGTGGCGTTAATTAATTTTATTTTATAACTTTCCATAACATTTTAAATTCCTATGCATGGATCCTTTCTCTTACAAATTATAATAAATTGGAGAGTAAAACCATTGTATAATAAACATGTGTTGGCAAAATTTGGTCCACCATGCACAAATGGTACTGGAAGTTATGGGCAGTACCAATTTTTTTTTTTTTTTTTTACGGATATGCGCACTCGCAAGGAAATGTCCTATCACGCTCGAGAAGCGGCAAGTGCGCGGAAATGTCGGTGTATGTTGGTCTTGAAACGGTTCAGGTTGTAACCTGCAGGGAAAACCGTCGCAGGGAGTTTATTCCACAGCGATGCTGTTCTCCAGAGATATGAATTCTGATATAATGAGGTTCTTGGTGCCTCTAGTTTGACAGTAAATTCATGGTTACCGTCTGTTTGACGGGTTCGCCTGGTAGGTGCTACTCTCGGTGGAATCATACGTGCCAACTCTTCAGAGCATTTTCCGTGATAGTACCTGTAGAAGAGAGATAAATCGCCCATAGATCTGCGATGTTCGAGACCATCCAAGTTACGAGTAAGTGCGGGGTCATTGATCAGCTTGATAGCTCGTTTATGCACGGTATTCAAAAGCATTAAGGTATATTTGGGTGCTGCACTCCATATATGTGAGCAGTACTCCATAGTTGGTCGAATCTGGGCTTTGTAGAGCGTCAGCAATTGGCTTGGTGTGTACAGATGTCTTGTACGAAATAGCACCCCCAGCTTTTGGGAGGCCCTTTTAGCAATATCTGCCACGTGACTGTGCCAAGACATGTTGGTCTCTGCAGTAATCCCCAAGATGTTCAACTGACTCTGTAATGTGACAGTACTTCCAGATAGCATGATGTTTGGCTCACCGGTGCTGGTCTTTTTTGAAAACAGAGCTGCTTGGGTTTTCTGCGCGTTGAACTGTACAA
This sequence comes from Ceutorhynchus assimilis, assembly GCA_917834065.1. Taxonomy (NCBI): domain Eukaryota; kingdom Metazoa; phylum Arthropoda; class Insecta; order Coleoptera; family Curculionidae; genus Ceutorhynchus; species Ceutorhynchus assimilis. Next base: position 34,180,303 of record OU892285.1, read on the forward strand.
GGTTTTTGTTACCTCAGTCCTCTATTATCTCCAGGTCGTTATTTATCTGCGATATTTGAGTTAGTCTAAGATGATGGAATTCACGTGCGGAAAGACCTGTGGGTGGTATGAGTGAGGAGACTACATTGCCATCGTCTGCAAAGCAATAAAGTGGATTTACTGTTTTATCTATGAGGTCATTTATGTAAATCAGGAAAAGAGTTGGCGAAAGGATTGCTCCCTGTGGCACACCAGCATTTATTTGGTAAGAGTTGGAGTTCTGGCCATCCAGTGCAACATAAATGGATCTGTCCTTTAGGTAACTTTCAAACCAAGTACAAAGTTTCGGCGATAATCCCATTGCTTTGAGCTTGTTGAGCAGATTTTCATGCCAAACTTTGTCGAATGCTTTAGATATATCTAAGGCAATTGTTCTTGTTTCACCCCGCAACTCAATCGCTTTTTGCCATAAGTGAGTGACGTATGTAAGTAAATCGCCAGTTGACCTATATTTTCGAAATCCGTATTGCTTATCGTTGATAATTTTGTACTTTTCCAAGTACTTGGTTAGGTGATTGTTCACAACTCTTTCCATTACTTTTGATATCACCGGAAGTAGAGCAATTGGTCTATAGTTTAACGGATCTGTCTTTTTTCCTTTCTTTGGAATGGGCTGTACTGCGGCAGACTTCCATGATGATGGATATACTCCTTGCCTGTAAGACAAATTGAATAATTTTGCGAAAGTTGGGGTGAGTTCGTTGGCGCAATTTTTGAGTACTATTGCGGGAATGCCATCCGGACCCATTGCTTTGTTTGTATCCAGCTTTTTTAGGGATTTTCGTATTTCTCTGTGACAAAAGGGTACCTCTGGCATACTATGGGAAACCCTTTCAATGAACGGTGGAGTTTTTCCGTTTGGCACTGTTAGGTTGGAGTTGGAGGAAAACATTTGGGCAAGCATATTGGCTTTTTCCTCTGATGTTGTGGCTAAGTGATTATTTTTATCTGTAAGTGGTGGTATGGATGACTTGGTGAAGTTAGATCCAACAGCTTTTGCAAGAGACCAAAAAGACCTAGAGCTACTTGGACAATTCAGCAACCTTTTTTTTATTCTTTGATTGTATGTTTCTTTAGCGGAGTCAATAGTAATTTTGCAACTATTTCTGGCTTCTATAAATTCTGTGTGGTTTTGAGCGGTTTGTTGTCGTTTCCAAAGGTTATATGCTCTGTGTTTTTTCTGTACAGCCGTTTGACACTGGCTGTTGAACCAAGGTTTTGCATTAGCTCTACGTTTAGTTGTATGTGGGATATATGTGTCCATTCCAGATAAGATTACTTGTGTTATTTCATTACAGCAAATAGTGGGATCAGCTGTTTTAAAGCAAACCTCTTGCCATGGAAAATCCAGGTATATAATACTGTTTTAGGTCATTCCATTTTGCCGATTTATAGTGCCACATTTTACGAGGAAGTGGTTGTTGGCTTGGTGGGATGAGCATTTCGCACTTTGTTATTATAAGTTTATGATCGGACGAACCAAGTGGATCATCTACTTGAATTGTGTACGAGTCAGGATTTGTGGTTAGGAACAAGTCTAAAAGCGCTGCAAATTCGCCCCTTTCTGAGATACGGGTAGGTTCATCGACAAGCTGCGTTAGACCACAACTTATGGCAAAAGCTTCTGCTTCTCTGCCTTCGTTATCTGTTTTGTTGTGGTGTTTCAGCCAGGGTATATTGTGGACGTTGAAATCGCCTAAAAAGACAATTTCCGCCTGTGGATAGTTTGACTGTATACTATCACAGCTTTCGGATAATGTCGCGAAAAAGTTTTGGTACTCGGTGTTAGATGGCGGTCGGTAGAGGCAGCAGATAAACTTGGTCGATGACTTTGAGGTGAATTTTAGCCATATGATATCAAGGTTCGCTGGTTCGAGCTTCTCCTCTCGATGACATGAAAGGTCATTTTTAATGTACACACAGATCCCAAAATTATGTCGAAATCGGTGGTGTAGGTCATAGCCGGGATAAAGATAATTCACAATAGGTGTAGTTTATGGTCGTTTATCCTAGTTGCCAGATTTTCAAAATGATCCACTTTTTAGCTCTCCATAAACGTCTAATACGCCATACACCGTGGGACACCCGTCCCCGTTCAACTGGTCAAAAATGCTAGGGTTTATATAGAGGAACCATAGAGAAGTAGTTTGAGATAGGACATCGATGGCCGGAAGTGCGTCGTTTCCAAAATACAGGGTGTTGAAATTTAAACAACCCCCTCTTATATCATCTGGGCACAATTCTTGAATAATCTCGCGTGCGAAAATTGAGATGATTTTGAACGCTCCCTGTCCCTGCAACTTTCGTATGCGAGAATATTACGAATTTTTAAATATCATTCTTATATCAATAATTCCTGAAAATTTGAACAGCCTAGCATTAACCCTCCAGATGATATGAAAGGGGGTTGTTTAAATTTCAACACCCTGTATTTTGGAAACGACGCACTTGCGACCATCGCTGTTCTATCTCAAAACTACTTTTCTATAGTTCCTCTGTATACCCAGCATTTTTGACCAGTTGGACAGGGACACCCTGGAATTGAAAAAATCAGATTTTATAGGTGGCGCATAGGAAACGCATGTTTCAAGTGTGATGAACCACTTTCAAGAGGGGTTGGGGATGTGTGACCCCAAAGCAGGACGACACTTTTTGACTGACATTATTTTTCATTATTAATTGACTCATTATTTGAGAAGTGCACTATTATTACTTCATTAATCTACGTCGGTGTCATTATGACACATTTAGCATTGTCATTTGAATGCCATTAGGTCCTTCATAATAGCACTAGTGCGTTTAAGAATTCATAAAAACACCCAAATTATGAAATGAAAAATATACAAAAAGAAAGCTAGTTATCAGAAGAACCTTTTCACTGATGCTGTTTGGATATTTGAAGGGACACTTTCGAACTCAGAATCACCAATATTAACATTATTTTCCACTATAAAACTGAGTTTATGGCACAAAAATTGACTCCAATATTGAAGCTGCCAAAGTCAAAATACTAAAAATCAACAAGCAGGTTCCCGACTAGTACGGGCACCTGCTAAATTTTGAATTTTAATTTGAAAAGTATTTGCTATTTCAAGGCAAATCAAATCTATTTGGACCATCGTAGATTAAATTTTGAATGATACACGTTCGATATGAACTTAATTAATGAAACTTGTGTAACTAAACCACTCGGCTGACGCCTCGTGGTTTAACGTTACACGCGTTTCATTATGGTGTTCATATCGGACTAGTATCATTAATAACTATTAGCTGTTCCTAATTGAGTACCTAATTGAAACAAAATCATCCTGGAAACAAAAAAATGTTATGCTTGCTCATAACTACGTGAAAAACATGCGTTTCCTCTGCGCCACCCTGTACAACTGCTCAGAGTAGGTACTGTGTATAAGAAAGATTAAAAAACTGAATACATATTCTTTTTATTTATAAATTCAGTTTTGATATATTGTTATTTTATTCTAACCCAATTAATAAACCAGAGCTGTTTTCTAGCGTTCACTTTTTGAAACTGTATCAAAACAGGTTTGAAACAGTATATTCTTGCGATGAACCCATGACGTCACATCAAAATTGGTCCAACCGTTTCGAAATACAATCCAATCCACGTTTTGAAACCATTTTCTCGCGCCGACAAGTTATGACGCTATGTGACATTGTTTTAAACCAGTATTAAAAGCGTTTTAAAACATTTGACACTTGAGAAAACACCTATTGTCTTAACACAATCATTCAAAATCCTTACACAATCAGTCACAATCAGTCAAAATCATGACACAATCAGTCACAATCACTCATAATCAGTCACAATCCTTATACAATTATTCACAATCGTACACAATCACTCACAATCGTACACAATCGCTCACAATCTTAGCAAATTTCCTTAGAGATTGTGGAATTTGGCAGTCGGTGTACAGATTTTGGGTCAGCAATTCACCCCTAGCAGTCCCCTATATCAGAATTAGGTGCTTTTTAGGTGCTCCTAAATAGTCCAAGAAAAAATAGAATTGATTAACTGAGTTACAGATTTTTTTTTAATTATTAGGGGACTGCTTGCTTTACGTTTACATGTTGGTGTATCAGAATGGCGAAAAAACTTCGAGATCTATATAATAATTAGGTGCTTTTTAGGTGCTAATTAGGGCCTCTAATTAAAAATTAGGTGCTCCTCTAGTTTTTGAGAAAATCAAAAAAAACTAAGGAATTGCTAGGTCTATGAAAGCTACTAGTCCCCTATAGTGAAAAATATTTTTCCAAAAATTTCTTTGGTATCAGAACTAGGTGCTTTTTAGGTGCTCTTAAATAGTCGAAGAAAAAATAGAATTGATTAATTATTAACTGAGTTACAGATTTTTTTTTAATTATTAGGGGACTGCTGGCTTTACGTTTACATGTTGGTGTGTCAAAATGGAAAAAAACTTCGGGATCTATAGGTGCTTTTTAGGTGCTTATTAGGGCCTCTAATTAAAAATTAGGTACTCCTCTAGTTTTTGAGAAAATCAAAAAAAAAAAAAACTAAGGGACTGCTAGGTTTTTTTAATTAAAGGCCCTAGTTAGCACCTGAAAAGCACCTAATTATTATATAGATCTCGAAGTTTTTTTTCCATTCTGACACACCAACATGTAAACGTAAAGCCAGTAGTCCCCTAATAATTAAAAAAAAAATCTGTAACTCAGTTAATAATTAATCAACTCTATTTTTTCTTGGACTATTTAGGAGCACCTAAAAAGCACCTAATTCTGATAAAAAGAAAAAATTTGAAAAAATATTTTTTACTATAGGGGACTGCTAGCTTTTATAAACCTAGCAGTCCCTTTTTTTTTTTGATTTTCTTAAAAACTAAAGGAGCACCTAATTTTTAATTAGAGGCCCTAATTAGCAGCTAAAAAGCACCTAATTATTATATGGATCCCAAAGTTTTTTTGCCATTCTGACATACCAACAAGTAAACGTAAAGCCAGCAGTCCCCTAGTAATTAAAAAAAAATCTGTAACTCAGTTAATAATTAATCAACTCTATTTTTTCTTGGACTAATTAGGAGCACCTAAAAATCACCTAATTCTGATACAAAGAAAAAATATTTTTTACTATAGGGGACTGCTAGCTTTTATAAACCTTGCAGTCCCTTAGTTTTTTTTGATTTTCTCAGAAACTAAAAGAACACCTAATTTTTAATTAGATGCCCTAATTAGCACCTAAAAAGCACCTAATTATTATATAGTTCCCGAAGTTTTTTTCCACCTTGGGACTGCTAGGTTTATAGACCTAATTTAGTTTCTTGTCATGCATTTAGATAATTCTGCTAGAAAATGTAATATGCATTGGGAATAAAATGTTGAGTGTATAATTTGATAATTTGTACCCAACTTAGGATCGATTACCTACGCATTACTCATATAAGCTGGTAAAGTACGATACTTGTACTCTATATCCCAGGAAATTTATACTTATATTTTGTAATTCTTTTATTCTAAATTTCTTTTGTACCAAAAACTTTAAAATTATTGAAATATAAACATGGATCTTTGTTGAATATCGCTGTAAACCATAATTTTATTATTTACAATGTAATGTATACTTATGACTATTTATCAATTCAGTGGTTCCTGTACACTTTAACTGACAAGTTTTTTCAAACTTGGTTCTGCTATGCTATACATAACCACACCGTGTCACGCACTGAGGATGGCCGAGAGGCCGAAAACACTCTGCTAAGATATTTTAATAAATACATTGCTCGAAGTACACCCCGTTTGATTTTCCTGATTCTTCGACGAGCCACTCATATACGACTTTTATTTATTTTAGACTATCAAAGCATTTCTACCCGACATGATCAAACTTGGTGGAGGCCACATCGCCACTGTAGGCAGCCTTACCGGACTTTTGGGTTGCTACAAGTGCACTGACTACAGCGGTTCCAAATACGCCTTAATTGGGCTACACGAAAGTTTGTCAGCAGAACTAAAGGTACTCAATTATATTTGTTTTTGAAATTTTAAAATAGTAATTTTTAAGGTAAATCGTTTGACCAACATAAACCTCACGCTGGTCTGTCCCTATTTCATCAACAGTGGCATGTTTGAAGGGTGCAAGCCCCATCACGCCCCAATGCTGGAACCTAAAGATGTAGCAAAAAGAATTATTTTGGCTATTAGACGGGAAGAGGATTATTGCACCGTGCCTGGAAATGCCGGCTACATTTTGGCAATGAAACAGTTAAGATTTGTATACCATCAATAATAATAAAATTATAATTTAATTTTTTAGATATTTGCCTGCAAAATTAACTTGGCTTTGGCAGCACAGGATCATAAGGCTGCCCCAAGCAATGAAAACGATGAGGCAATTCAGTGAAGTTCAAGCCGCTTGAAACTTATTTATTTGATATTTTATTAGAGGGGATTATTAGGTGTACTGTTTCTCTTGCCGCATTGATTTTTATTTATAATAATAAATATTCAATTACAATAAATCATAAAAATAGTCCAAGCCCTGTCCAATTTCCCAAATTGAGACTCCCACTTTTAATTTGTGAGCCAATTCCAGCCTTTGAAGGATTGAGTATAATGTTGGATAGAATACCAAGTGATTTATTCCATCCTTATCTCTAAAAACAATTTTTAATTCTAAGCAATTTTAACAACAATTTACCTACTTGTATTCAAACAAATGTTCTGCAACTTTATCAACATAAGTAAAAGACAATTCTGGAAATTGCTCAAGTATTTTAATATATTCGTGGCCCACTATAGGCCCACCCCCATTGGCAGTGTAATCGTTACCGTAAAAATTCAACCCCATTAGGATTTTTTTGCGTCTAGTTTCATTTAAACTAATCGCGCTAATGGTGTCTTCAATCCAATTAATAGGAGCATTAGGGCCTAAAACTTCAACTTAGCATAAATTAAAAAATCATTAATAATTCTTGCCTGGTCTTGTAGGATCAGCAAAATCGTACGTCATCAATGAAAATGCTGTAACATAATCGTAAAGGGCATCGAATTGTTTTGAGGTAAATAAATCGGCATTCCTTTTAGGTGGTACTACCAATATAAAGTCTAAGCCTTCCACAGTGAATAAATCACCTAAGTATAATTTTTTTTGTATATAAGATAAGATATAATGTTGCAATAAGTACTTATGTCTCGAATAAGTTCCACCAATGAGTCAGGATTAACAGCTCCAGCAATTTGAGACCAAACCTCAATGACAAATCCATCAAATTTGTGCTTTTTGCAAGATTCTATTAAAGTTTTACTCAAAGATAATCTTTCCTTTGGGTTGTTGAAGAGTTCTGTATAGTCTTTACCCGTCCAACCATCAAATAGCACTCTAGGTACAACTACAACCAACAATTTTAATTTAATACATTTTTATTTATTGGTAAAACTACTTTTTGTCTTTCGTTCTCTTCCAGCGTTTCTTACATCCACCACCCATTGTTTGTCAATATCATGAGTTCCTGTGACTTCATACTTTTTAGGGCCTTTTCTACGCACTTGTAACCATACAGGACTGATGTGGGTGAATTTGTTGCCGAATATTTTTCCTATGTCGTACCCGTGGTTGTTCCACTTTAAACAAAAACAAATGGTCGTCAGTTTATCAAGACTTTCGTTATCCATTAATCATCATTTTAGGTGATTTTAGTATTGAGATAGTTACCCAATGATTTGGATTTTTGCAAAACTTTGAAAGGTCGTAACTTTTTTTCTATTAAAGATATAAAGCTGAAATTTTCAGTGATTCTTATTCCAGTAGAGGACTACAATCCCTGAAAATTTCAGCTCATTTGCACTTATAGTTCCTGAGATAAAATCGTGTTAAACAATTTGGGGTGATTTATCAATTTTTCTGAGTGCCTTTTTTCATAGATTTCGGCTTAGTATTTTGAAACCATGTCCTGCTTGATTTAGAACTGAGACTAAAACTGAGGGGCGAGCAAGGGGTAAACCACCATCCCAGACTTGGTGCAAACAATTCCTCAAAGGGGAATTTTTTACGCATAATACCTCAAAATTCCTACAAATTCCTCCAGATACTCCATCACAAATTCCTCCAAATACCCTAGCACGAACTTCTCCAAATATCCCACAAATTCCTCTAGAAAATTTTGGAACTTTTTGCATGTAAAGAGAAAGGTGAGAACATCATTTTCCCAAAATTTCAAATTTTTCCAGTGGAAAACAGTAACATAAAAAATCTTGGAAATTAACCTACAAAAACTGAATTAGTTGAAAATACAGTCTCACACATTTCAAAGTTTTCCTGGAAAACTAGTGAAGGAAGAAATTTGAAACTTTTTGCATGTAAAGAGGAAGGTGAGAAGATCATTTTCCCAAAATTTCAAAATTTGCCAGTGGAAAACAGCGACATGAAAAATCTTGAAAATCAACCTACACAAACTGATTTAGTTGAAAATACAGTCTCACACATTTCAAAGTTTTCCTGGAAAACTAGTGAAGGAAGAAATTTGAAACTTTTTGCATGCAAAGAGGAACGTAAGAAGCTCATTTTCCCAAAATTTCAAATTTTTCCAGTGGAAAACAGCAACATGAAAAATCTTCGAAATCAAGCTACAAAAACTGAATTAGTTAAAAATACAGTCTCCCACATATCAAAGTTTTCTTGGAAAACTAGTGAAGGGAAAATTTTGAAACTTTTTTGCATGTAAAGAAGAAGGTGAGAAGCTCATTTTCCCAAAATTTCAAATTTTTCCAGTGGAAAACAGCAACTTGAAAAATCTTCGAAATCAAGCTACAAAAACTGAATAAGTTAAAAATACAGTAGTCTCCCACAGATCAAAGTTTTCCTGGAAAACTAGTGGAGGGAAAATTTTGAAACTTTTTGCATGTAAAGAGGAAGATGAGAAGATCATTTTCCCAAAATTTCAAAATTTGCCAGTGAAAAACAGCAACATGAAAAATCTTGAAAATCAACCTACACAAACTGATTTAGTTGAAAATATAGTCTCACACATTTCAAAGTTTGCCTGGAAAACTAGTGAAGGGAAAATTTTGAAACTTTTTGCATGCAAAGAGGAAGGTGAGAAGCTCATTTTCCCAAAAATTCAAATTTTTTCAGTGGAAAACAGCAACATGAAAAATCTTGGAAATCGACCTACACAAACTGATTTAGTTGAAAATACAGTCTCACACGAGGTCTCACACATTTCAAAGTTTTCTTAGAAAACTAGTGAAGGGATAATTTTGAAACTTTTTGCATGTAAAGAGGAAAGTGAGAAGATCATTTTTCCAAAGTTTCAAATTTTTCCAGTGGAAAACAGTAACATGAAAATTCTTGGAAATCAACCCATAAAAACTGAATTAGTTGAAAATACAGTCTCACACATTTCAAAGTTTTCCTGGAAAACTAGTAAAGGGAAAATTTTGAAACTTTTTGCATGTAAAGAAGAACGTGAGAAGCTCATTTTCCCAAAATTTTAAATATTTTCAGTGGAAAATAACAACATGAAAAATCTTGGAAATCAGCCTACAAAAACTGTATTCATTATTCTTTTGAATTTTTTAAATGTGACAATTTCCTTTAAATTCCTCATAAATTCCTCACAAATTCCCCATAAATTCCTCCAAATTTTCATGAATTCCTCAAATTCTCATAAATTCGGACGAGTTCCTTCAAATTCCCCACAAATTCCTCTAAATTCCCCACATTTTTGGCAAAGAATTCCTAGGTGGTTTGCCCCTTGGGGGCGAGTTATAAGAAAAAATATAGAAAATTACTGAGCACCAAAGTACTTTTATTAGGTACTTTATTTATGAAGTTGAAAAATCAAAAATAAATAACATAAAGCTCAGATAAGATATCAGAATAGAATACCTAAGGCTCGACCTAAAGTATAGATTATTATTGTGAATAACCAAGTGAATAAGTAAAAAAATTACTAAAAACTGTCTTGTTTTAAAAAGATTTTAGATATTTGAAGTACCAAAATCACTTCAAATAATTTAATCAAAGTACAGGGTATCAAGTTATCAAGTACCACTCCCTATAACTTTTTCATTTTAGATCATACACAATGTTACAGGGGGTGGTAATTTATAACTTGACACCTGGCACATATTTCAAGTAGGTACTAAATATGCCTCAAGTAATGCCACTTTACTTGAAGCTCCAGGTTTTTACTTGAAGTAAAACCAAGTTTATTTAATAATCAAAGTATAATTTAAAAAAAAAAAACTTGTTCTTGTACTTCAAGTACTTAAATCTATTGAATAGTATATTTATTTCATAGTCTTGTACTTCAAGAGTAAGTACTTTCCTAATGTAGGTACTTATGCCGGCTAAGAATTTAGGTGCTAGGTACTAGGTAGGTTATTGAAGATAGGTAATACCTAATTGGTACCTCAATTTATATACAATATTATCGTGCAATAATATTGTACTTCCCGCATGCAAAATCGTATGGTATACACCTCAGTTCTAGATAAAACTTGATACTTACAGGAGTCACGTAACCTAATACAAGTCCATCGAAATTATACTCGTCGGTTTCAGTGAAAAATGCCCGATGATTATTTACAATATCTTTAGCTGTTACCTCTTGGGAAACGAAATTTTTATCGAAAACTGAATATTTTTGAGGGCCTAACCTCTCTTTTGAGGGTTTTTTATCGGTTTTTTCTGCGGATTTCTTTTTGGTGCCTTTATTTTTTGGTGACAATGTTTGAGATGCACTTATTTCGTATGCTAGAGCACAAATTAGTATGAAAATTAATCTAGTTTTAGAGAAAATCATGTTTTTGTTCGGTTTGTTGTTAGTTTGTTTGTTTACTTTTCAAATTTTAAAAGACGTGTCGCGAAACGTCATTTTTCATACAGTCCTTGACAATCTAAAGCTGCGTTTACACGTGGATATTTTACTAACGGAAAGTAATTGCCGTTATTAAGCGTATCATTTGTAAACCACGGGAAAGTGCACTTGCTACTTACCGGCAATATGGTGTAACACTATTGATGATGACATCATCAACTACGTCGTCAGTTGTTTGCGCCAGCGGTCGCAGTTTAGAATATACATTTATGATGAAAAATGTTATCATGGAATCATAGCCTGTGGTGAAAACACTCCATGTCAAAGTGAGAAATGACACGCTGCCTTCGTAATCACTGGTTCTCTGGCGCGATGGGGGGCTTGAAATTTGATATACACAGGCCTTATGAGGATAAGCTATCCTGTAGTAGTAGTAGTAGTTATGGCGAAAACCATTGGTAAAATTAGTGCAAAAAACATGTATTTGTGTCACTTTCTTTTACATGCTAATAGAAGAGAACACGAATACACTCAATGCGCACTGAACTTACCAATGGATTCCACTATTAGTGTGTATTATCCTTGGTGCGTTCAAGGCGCCGCGAGAATCAGCGCCATTTTGTTAACTTGCCAGAGATGTTATTTATTTACCTCTTTGAATATAAAACTACAGGAAGGAGCATAACCTCGAATCTGCGCGACCAGAAAATGTGGAGGTTGCATATGGCCGACTAGTGTTTCCGGTTTGGCAGTCGCGTATATTTATTTAGATATGATTGTCAATATTATGACTCACTCTTTTCGCACTAATACTAATGCTTATTATCACTTAAAACCGCTAAAATCCATTAAACCTTCACTTGAATGAGGACACAGCGAACCATCAAAACAAATGATGAGTCCATATTTGGAGGCTCAAAATGGCCGTTTCCGTCCCTGCGTTGTCTGTAGTGGCAGATAGGAAACGCTCCTTCCTGTAGTTTTATATTCAAAGATTTGCCTTCGTCAACATTACCACTTGTTTACCTATAATTTAAGGGTGGGGGGGGCAAGTAGTGTATGCACTATGTCAAATTTGTCATTCCCTATCATAAATTTGACTCTGGCTACGGCCCTGGGAAGCAAACCTATCACCAGTGGCAAGATATCGTAATGTGACTTCTAATTTGATTTTAGGAAAAATAGGACTTCGCATCTACGTTTCTGGGTTTGTCAATTTAGCAGGTTCAACTAGTCTCAGTTCTTGAAATTTTTGGTATGATAATCTCATGAAATTCCTAAAAGAATCTGGATCTTCTATTGATATTTCCTTTAAGAGTCGTTCTGACGCACCCAGAATACTTCTACGTCTGATCCAATCTCTAATAACCAAAACTCGTTTTTTCCCAAGAATCGTAAACTCTACAGGATTGCTCAATCCCTTAATCCCAGATAGGTTCATAAAAATATCGAACATGGAGGAATGCCAGTGACGTCATGCAGTCCTTGATCGGTTTGTTTTCTATTATGACAGTGCAGTTTCCTTGCGTTTTCAAACGTGAATAATTGTTATTTTGAAGTTATTTTCTTTGGAAACTGTGTTTTTTAAATTTAGCAGACTGATGTGTTATTGGCGATTTCAAAAATCAATGCGGCACCTGGCGGAACTATTTGGAACTAACTTAACGAGTAATAGATCGTTTGTTTACATACCGTATTGGAATATTTTCTTGCTTGTTCGATGTTTTCTGTTCGTTCCTATATTAAATTACGTGTTTTGTGTCGAAAAGTGGGAAATAATACAGGGAAAGCTTTTATTGTGATTCTGTAAGGTGCGATTATTACAGGAATTCAATGGCATCTGCCTCCAAGTCCAAGCGGTCCAAGCATAACACAAACTGCTTTGTATACGAACGCCATTCCCGAAAACTTGCTGACAGAACTCTATTCATTTTCATTATTTTCCTAAGAAAAATAGTGATCGTGTTTTCTACGCCAGCCTACAGATAGGATGAAACTGTGGCCAAACTCAAAAACAAGCCTTCATTTTCCATATTTCATGTTGTATGAATACGAAATAATGCACAAAAGAAAAACACAACGTTCAAAATTCATAAAATATAGTAAAAAACCACCGAAAAAACTACGAGAAAATTAGCGAAAGAAATACGAATGCATATAAATACAATGCTGAACGTCAAAATATTACTCGTTTTCCGCCATATTTCTATACAAACGCCAGCGCCCCCATCGGTAGTCGAAATCGCCAATACGCGATTATTTTTTGCCATGAGTCTTTTAAACTTACACACATTAAATGAAGCTTTAAATTACACTTATAAACTTTGAATTTACGATGAAATAATTATCGGCACAAACTCAACTATCATCTCTGTATCGGCGGCCATCTTGAAAGTTAGGAATGCAGGTGATGTTACAGCACTTGTGAACAAATTTAGCCGATTGATCAATCCTGTAGAGTTTACGAATTCAGGGATGTGCGTCTACACGTAGACATTCATTGTCCACTTTACGTGTAGACAATGTAGACAACGTGTCAACAATGTAAAATAATATAAATGACGCTTAATTCTAACCTCACACTTTCTTTTTCAAAAATTATTTTTATTTTATTATCGGTTTTCCTCATAGTTATAATCAGTGAATGCTGATATCAAAGTGATAGGTATAAGCTACTTAGGTAGTTGTAATTTTGGAACTTTTTTTAAAAATTTTTAAGATAAGTTTATTGTTTACGTCACATGTAGACAATGTGTAGACAAATGCCCACGTAAACAATTCGAATTGTCTACACGTAGACAATCAATTGTTTACGTTGACATTGTCTACAGGCACATCACTGTTTACGATTCTTGGTTTTTTCCTATTTTTCTTGCGTTCTAACTTAATGATTAAATTTTTGACAATTTCACTTGAAACAACTTTAAAAGCAGCACGCACTCCCCTTCTTGGATCCATTTGATTTTTTACTAATGGCGTTTCCGATTGGTAGATTCAGTGCGCACTGGGTGTATTTGCATCCTTTTAATTGACCTGTAGAAGAAAAAGACAGAAATAGAAAAAATTGCATTAGTTCCGCACTAAATCTACCAATCGGAAACGCCATAAATATTTGGCAAATAAACTTGAAAATATGTAAACACAAAATAATGAACAAGTTTAGTGATGGCAAGTACTTTCCGCCAGTAAACTTTCCAAGTGTAAACGTAGCTTTAGGGCGCTTTCCTTATTCATCGATTGATCCATCTGAATCCACCATTATGAGACAGCTATTCCAATTTTCTATGAATTAGACAAAGATAGAAAGGTCATCGTTGGAAACGAATGGATCCATCGGTGAATAAATGCAAGCGCCATTACTGTTTCATTTGGACTAGAGTGAGATAGGTATAGTGTAGGCAAAATTTATTGGTAGCAAAAGGTAGATTCCAGGGGGGCTTTATTTGGAATTGATTGAACTTAGCGTACACGCAAATATGATACCAATGACGTCATTTTCGATTGAGAAAGTACATTTCAAATAAGCCGTGCACCAATTTTCAATCCCAAATGACGTCATTTGCGTGTACGCAAAGTTGCATCAATTTCAAATAAAGCCCCCCCTGTTCCCATTATTTTATTAGGTACTATTAGCAAAACCAAAACGTGTCTTTGATAAAATTATATGGATTTTTGCCCTTTGAAGGATTCTGCGAATCCCTATGAGAAGATTGGCAGGAAAAGCAGTTGATTTTCTATAAATTTTTACCATTAAGGGTCGGTTTCTCGATAGCAGGCAATTAGCAGGTCACCCCCCGTGTTAAGGATAACTCCAGGGTAAACATAGGAACTGCGACACGCTTACCCTGCAGTTAAAACTAACCCGCCAATATCTTGGCGCCAAAATATTGGACCAATAGAGGAATACTTCCTTCCAACGGATTGACGGGAAAACGGATGCATGAAAAGTAAGCTTAACTCCAGAATAGGTAAACATTACAAACTTGACACGTTTACCCTGGAGTTAAAACCAATCCGGAGGTGACACGCTATTGAGAAACCGACCCTAAGGGCCGGTTTCTCAATAGCAGGTTATCAGGGTTAAGCATAGCTCCAGGGTAAACTTTACAACTTGACACGTTTACCATGGAGTTAAAACTTAAAATCAATCCGGAGGAGACTCGCTATATTGAGTAACCGGCCCTAAGAGCAACATCCCTATATGAACATCTCCACTCTCAGTTTTTTTTTTTTTTGTAATCAGTCAACATAAATTTATTTTTTGAGATTGTGTATCAGAAATAAAACTTCCAATTAATTTCAATACCAGAGTGGAAAATTAAGAAGGATCCACCTGGATTTTCTCGAAAAGTATCAGGAAATTAGAAAAACGCCGAAACACGTCGATTTGGTTGCAAAGGGGACACTTTTTGGCAATTTCAAAATATTCCTAGATTGCACTCCCTTACCGAGGTGAGTTGCACCCTCAAAAGTTGAATAGGGAAACTGGGTCGAGTGGTACCTTGTTTGAGAGGTATTTGAGATGACTTTACAGATCTGTAATTTTTTTCGAAATCTGACTTCTAGTTTTCAAGATATTCGCCTCGGAAGTTGCCATGGAGCGAAAAGAAAACGTGTTCTATAGTCCGACAAATACCATTTTAAAGTCACGTGATATTGGTGGCAAAAAACGTATGTCCATTGATTATGTCGTTGATATCACCTATAGCTACTAGTGGTTAATTACTATTGAATTTTAAGATATGTTCCCATTAGCATTTTACAAACGCGTTTCTGAAGTAGTATTGACCAATCAGATGGAAATTTTAATACTTGCAATTATTGTGAGACTCACTTTTGTCGCATCTGCTGTCCATTGTAATACATTCTGAATTTGAATTGGGTACCCGATTTCTATTTGCTTCTTTTCGAGTTGGAAAAAGGTTAATATAATAAAAATTATTAGCTGTGCTTGTTCGTTGTATGATTTGAAAATAACTTTGACAAACTAATTGATGACAGTGACGGATTCTATTTCAGGTAAGAATATTATGAACAATAATTAGACACCAATTTTTTTTTCAATTTTGCTATCACCGCTGTTTGAGATGTATTCAACAAGGATAGAGAAAAATCACGTGACTTTAAAATGGTATTTGTTGGACTATACTCTACTAGAATTCTACTTTCATGACGTCAGGTTGCCCATGAACCATCATGATTGCCTGTATTGTACGAAGACTGTATGCGATAAATATGTCACGGATGTCGTCATGAAAGTAGAATTCTATACTTGTCCAGGATTGATTTGATTAGTTGATCATTTTCAATGTTCAATTTTTGATTATTCCCGGCTATTGATTTCAATCAAAGAGTCAAGAGCCGGGAATTATCACTCGATTAACTCGTTTTTCAATGTATAACAATTCTTTTGGAATGTCGCAACTATAAATCCGCCATTTTCTTCTCAATGTTTGAATGTTTTATGTCAATAGGAAGGAAGTCACAAAATGGCATCAGAATTGATTTGATTAGCTGGACCTTTTTCGATGTTCAATTTTCGATTATTCCTTGGACTCCAGCTTTCGATCCATTGGAAAATTGCTCTAGTAGCAATCAAGGAGCCGTTAATAGCCCGAATTATGATTTTAACTGGATCCTGCTGGTTCACTGAGAAAATGTTTGGACATTTCTGTGACTTTCGATTCACTGGAAAATTGCTATAGTAGCAATCAAGAGCCGTTAAAAATCCATATTTTGATTATTACCGGCTCTTGGCTGTCACTGCATTTTTCTAGTGAATCCAGAGCCTGTTCTATTCAAAATTTGAACTACCTACACTCGAGACAAAATACCTGATTTGGAAGTTATTTTCGACAGCCAAATGTCTTTGGTTCCTCACATAAACGCACTATATCATCCAGGGCATTCACTAGGCTGGGGTTTGTTTTGCGTAACTGTTCCGATTTTTCTGTTCCAACCAGAGATAGTTCCAACTGTACGTCATTTATATTATATATTTCCTTGGTGAAAAGTATACTAAATTATGCTTCTGGATCCCTATTTATCAAATACCTATAGACAGGCTTGAATCTGTTCAAAATAAATTTCTATGTTATTGTACTTTCTCGAGATCATTGGACGTATGAACATATGCGAAACATCCTATGTATTAATAGTCTCAAGTCTGATCCAATTTTTTGTGACCTTTATACCATTTTCAAGTTAGTGTCTAGTAATATATAGACTGTCCGGATCTACTCGAACAGATATGCTTCAGGGTTCCTTCACGGAACACTCGCATTACCAATTTGTTTCACATTCCTTATCATTCTAGCAATTATACATATAACAGCCCTGCTTTATCTAGATTCTTTAGACTAATAAATGCTCACCAATAGTCCAAATTACCAGCTCTTGATTCATTGAAAAATTGCACTAGTAGCGAGCCAATCAAGAGCCGGTAATAATCCAAATTATGATTTTCACTGGATCTTGATTCACTGGGAAAATGTTTGGACTATTTCTCTGACTTCCGATTAGCTGGAAAATTGATCTAGTAGCAATCAAGAGCCGGTAATGGTCCATATTTTGATTAAAACCAACTGACACTGCGTTTTTCCAGTGAATTCAAACTCCAGAGCCAGAGGTTTATTCAAAATTTGAACTACCAGAGGTAAGAGTTTTTGGATGTGATTTTACAGGAGTATCAACATCGACTGAATTCGATAGTATGGTCCATATAAATTACATAGACGATACTATCGAATTATGGGTTCAGGATCCGGGCCCCAGGCCCGGATCTACCTTATTAAATTTCCGAAGTCCAATGACATTGAGTTACAGTGAGTTAGGGTCAGTTTCACAAACAGTAATAACCCATATAACTGTTTCATAATGTGTGATTGAGCCAAAACTATCATTCAAACTTCAGATTCTTTATTTCTTTAACTCAATCCTTATGGCCAGTTTCACAAACAGAGGTAACCACAAGTCAGTGATAACTCACAGTATATTTGTTTCAGTGTGTGGTTGAGCCAAAAATGGTCAAGCAAAACTTGAATCAATCCCCTTTTTGCAAACTTGTGGTTAACCCGTAACTATAAGTTTGATAACCAGTACAGGTTACCACCAATTGTGAAACTGGGCCTTAGTCAGTCAACGGAATAAAGCTCATGTTTTAAGCTCATGGTTAAAATATACAGCTCTACCTTAGTAAATTATTGTATTACTTAGTCCGAACTCCATATACAACACTGGAGTATCTTTTCTCTGTTTTGGAAGTTTCTGAATTCTATTTCAAGCTTATTAAAGTTGGATTTTCAAGTAGCTGAATCACATCTTTAGATTTTAAGAGTGTTTAGTCAATTTTTGATCATTCGTGGCTCTTGATTTAGAATCGAAGAGCCGGGAATAATCATATGATCAATTAATTCTGAGTTCATACTCATGATATTATGCTAAAAGATTGATTTGTCTTCTATAGGCACTTCCATATTTCAATTATCAATTTGCGTATTTTTACTCTTATTCAATCGCAATATCTTTGGAAATTCTTTATTTTTGTCACAGAGTAGGTAGGTACCTACTAGGTACTACACAAAGTTTCTTTTCCATTTTCACATTCTTCAATGCTTTCTTCAAAATTGTAGGTACCTACTTGATAATGCACGTGAAAGTTAAATCATCTTTGCAAACTTGTAAATTGGGTTTTCTCAATCTTCTCAAACATTGTCTAAATGTGATAAGATCATATTTTTTCTCAAAAAGACAAATTTAACAGCTTCAGAGGATAACAGAAACAGATATGAGAATATCTTAATTCCAAGTTCTATTGACAAAATATTGTTTCTAGCCAAAGTAGAGCACTCAAAAATCAAAACCTAATGAAAACATTCTTCCGCCTATATCCAGTTACCTGGATTCTAGGATTAAATACGTCGTAAAATTGATGTTTGTGTGTGTGTGTGTGTGGGGGTGGGCGTCGGTGACGCCAGACGCCGCGCACAAACGGCAACAGCGTCCGCTTTGTTTTTGGGGCCAGATAAATAGGCCGCCAAAGCGCCACGAAATGGGGTCGATCAATGTAAATGGGGGGCGGTCTGGAAAGGGGAGCGGCGGCGTAAGGCGGGAGGACGAGGCTAGACTGCATCGAAATGCGCATTTTCTTTTTATTTCGTCTAGATGATGAGAAAAGAAATAAAAATTCTTTATTTTGTTATCCCCGTTATCGTAATATAAATGATTGAATGGTCAAAAGATAAATAAAGACGCCGTCGTATGGCTTGAAATTGGTCGTTTCCGGCAGTCATTGAATCGTGCCTTGTTTACCCACGGGTACCACGTGATGTTATGGTATTTGGCACAGTGCTCGTACAGGGCAGGATTTATAATCTAACATTACGCATTATTGAGTTCAATAATGCAACAGCTGCAGTCAAAATGTAGGTAGCATGTCGCGAAATTAACAAATTTCCATTGGAGAAAGGTACCTACCTACCCACATAACAAAATTGCATCCTTAGAATGTATTAAGAATGTTCTTTTTTTAGGAGGAATGTGCCTAGAATGTTCGCCAAAACCATTGCGAATGTCCTGAGAAAAGTCTGTAGAAATAGTGTTTGCAATACCCAAGAACTTCCTGGGAAATCCATTAGGATATTCCTAGAATATACCTATGAGATTCTCAGTACATCCTGAAAAGAATATTCCTGTTTGATTCTAAAAATATGCTCGAAATGTACATTCTCATATTCAAAGAATGTTTCTATGACATATAGTTATGTTCTCAAAAGAATATTATACGAATATGCTTGAAATATTCTTAGAATATATCTACATATATATCATTCTCAATATGCATCCTAGAAATAACATTCTTGTTTGATTCTAAGGATATACTTGGAATGTTAATTTTCTTTTCCAAATAATGCTCCTTCCAGTCCTTTTATATTAAAGGCAGTTAAAGAATTGTTGGAAAATTTCTCTGGAAAACACAAGTGTTTAACCAAAGCTCCGGTTTCGAGCTTGTTATGCTTTCGTCGAAGCACGCCAACTGAGAGAAACAGGTTCCAAGGTGATTCAAACGCGAGGCAAGATGTAGATCTTTAATGGCGCGTGGCTCCCTCTCTTGGAAGTCCTACAAAGCAAAAGAAAAAGAATATACCTATAATATTCTTAGTAGGTTCTAGATAGAGCATTATTGTTTAATTGTTCAATTAATTTTTTGAGTAGGTAGGTACTTTAGATAATTAGGTGAACAATATGGAAATATTCTTATCATGAGTACCTACCTACATAAACTTCTCAGCACAACTTGGTAGGTATATTCTTAATACTTGATAGAGATATTAGCCGAAAGAATATTTTTTAGGGTACATTATAATAATGTTCGTATGAGAATATTCAAATAATGTTATATAAAGTAGGTTCTTAGCACAATCTTTCAGGTAGGTGCATAGAAGCAACATTCCTAGTACATAAATAGAACGTTCAAAAATGAATATTTCAATCGAAACAATCTTAGAATATTCATTGAACATTCCTAAAAGAACATTCCAAAAAAGCACTTTGAGGGAATATTCTGAGAATATGAATGTTCTTTTACTGTTATGTGGGTATAAGACGAGGGAGACACACCATCCTTCCTAAACTATTCACTAAAGAACAACAATTGGGATTAAACATCAATGGAGAGTATCTAAATCTAAAGAATCTAAGGATTGCACACGACATAGTCCTTATTGCAGACAGGGTAGATTATGCATGTCAGCTTACTTCCAAAGTTCTTGTGCACGAGTTGGCCTTAAAATCAATTTCTCCAAATGACCAACCAGATCACAGAATTGAGCAAGGAGAATAGGATTGATATGGACATTCCTACGAAAAACTGAGGGATGTTTGTAAATCAGATATTCCCATAATATACTTGAAAAGAAAGATCTTTGATCAATGTGTGCTTCCAGTTCTAAACTGATTCTAACCAGAAAAGTTATAGACAAAATCCAAGTGGAATAGAGGGCAATGGAGAGATCAATGTTGAACATATCCCTAAAAGACAAAGTTCCAAATCATATCATCAGAAAAAAAAGTACAAACATTATTTGTTCTAGCTGCTATGCTTACAAATGAATAGGG
Source organism: Ceutorhynchus assimilis (assembly GCA_917834065.1). Lineage (NCBI taxonomy): Eukaryota > Metazoa > Arthropoda > Insecta > Coleoptera > Curculionidae > Ceutorhynchus > Ceutorhynchus assimilis. The sequence continues at coordinate 34,201,257 of OU892285.1, forward strand.
TTTCCATTAAGGTTTTTCGGAATTCAGGACATAGGAGTCAAGAAATCCGGACAAAATCCGGACTTCGCCGAAATAGCTATTGAGAGTGTGTAAAGTGAAAGGCGAGTGCGACAAAATTCACATTTGTAAAAAAAGGTTCAATTTACACACGTATTGCATAATATACAGTTTTCTAATCTATGGTTTTTTACTACCAATAAAATATGTGTAAAAAAATAAATTTGAATAAATACTTTACGCACTAGTGATGACGTCAGCCGCAGACCACAATAGAATGCTTGCGATTCAGGCTGTGCTAGTAAGTTAACTTTTTCGTCGATTTTAAATGTAGAGGTGATTTTCGGTCTGTTCTCACAAAAGAAGTTAAGTGTTTTTGATCCTCGAGTATCCCAGAATTTGATGATGGGTGGAGTTAGGGGAGTATGACACAATTGACATATCACATAATCTAGCATCATTGTCTAGCATACTCGAGTATACTTGGTTACCCTCGCGAAAAATTGCCTAGTGACCCTAGTGTGTAAAGTGACTCAGGTACTTTACGTGGAGTAAAATTTTACGTCTGAGAACGAGTATTTTCACGATCTCTGAGTTTTCCGGACATTGTTTCGAATTCCGGCCGGACTTCCCCGGACACCCTAAAAACCCAAACATGTCCGGGTAAATCCGGACGTATGGAAACCCTATAAATGAACAACAATGATATTTGGCATTTTGGCAATCACTGATCAATGAATTTCATGTATATTCCCATCTCAAGAGTTGCGACTGATTGCCAATGATTTCCAGATATTTTTGTATGATTACCAGGTGATTTCTATTTTTTCTGGGGATTCCTATATAATTTCCAATTTATTACCTGATTTCCTTGATGATTTCCTACGATGTATTGAAACAATCGAACGCTCGCAGTGCAGGCGCTGCACTCTACCTAACTGGGGAATCCCCGGCGTTCGTGCGTGTTTGTGTTGTGTCTTATTGTCTTGTTGGGTACATTCAGGCGGTCCCAGCGGCTAAGCTCAGCCACTCAGCAGGAACTATATTCTCGAAACAGGGGAGCAGCGTTCTCATTAATAATAATAATAATAATAATAATAAAGTTTATTTACTAAGTTTACAATAGCAAGTTTACAGTGGAAAAAACTTACATCTAGCAAATAAACAATAATCACAGAAGCAGAAATTAATCTGCTTGTACGTGATGTAGCTATCTATTATCTATATTACTTACTTAAACTATACTTAAATATAATATACTCAGCTATCATTTAAATTATTTAACATACCTATCTTAAATTAATATATCTATCTTATTGATTGAGATTCTTAACCATTTCTTTTTCAAGAATGAAAACACAAATCGGGAAAATCTATTTAGTCGGGTTTAACATTGTCAACATTGGGTAAATATGCCAAAATCATATAAAACAGTCAAAATCGGGAGTTTTTTTAAATTTTAGTTCATATATAAATTACATATTAAAAGTAGGTACACATTATTTAATTTTTGTTTAAGATTTTCAGGTAAAGCATTATATAATTTCGGAGCATAAAATGAAAAGCATCTTTGACCAACCGATTTTTGGGTTTTTGTTGGAACTGCCATTCTATTTCGAGTTCGTGTGGTGTAGGAATGGGCAGGGTATTCAATTTTAATTTTTTCTTTATGAATGTTCATTAATATATTTTGAACGTACAATTGTCTAATATCCAATATGCTCGATATTTGATAAAGTTCATCTGAAGGAAACAAACGCTTTTTTTGGTATATTATTTTCAAAATCCACTTTTGAACAATTTCCATAGAGTCAATATAATAGTCCCTAACACCACCCCATCCACAGAGCCCGTATGTTAGTTGCGATTGTATAAATGAAAAATATAGCGTCCGAAGGTTTTGGATGTCCAAAAAATCTTTCAACCGTCCGAATTTCGAGATGAAGAATCGTAATTTTTTGATTACCTCGTTGGTATGAAGGTCCCATTTTAGATGCCGATCTAATGTGATTCCTAGATATTTTATTGAATTTACTTCTGGTATCAAAATGTTTTGGTTTATGTTAACCAAGGTGTGGCAGACCACTGACATAAGACGCAAAACTCAAATAATTTGTTTTTGCTACGTTTAGCGATAGTTTGTTTGCAGCAAGCCATTTAGCAATTCTTAAAAAATCCAATTCAACAGTCGGTTTAAAGGTTTGCCAAGAGTCACTAGTGTAGAATATGACAGTGTCGTCAGCGTAACTTACAATTTTTCCTAAAAAGTTCATTTTGAAAAGGCTGTTCACATATATAATGAAAAGTAAAGGGCCAAGTACTGTGCCTTGTGGTACGCCGCACGTGACATTTTGGTAAGAACTTTCGACACCATTTACTATTACTAATTGCTTTCTGTTTGTTAAGTAGCTTCTGAGTAGACTTAATACGGTACCTCTAATTCCGTAGTAACTAAGCTTTCTGAGTAAAATAGTGTGATCAACGGTATCGAAAGCTTTCGAGAGATCAACAAAGATACACAATGACGGTTTCGATTTATCCATAGACTCATACAAATGGGATGTTAATTTTAAAATAGCATCTTGTGTTGATTTTTTCTCTCGAAAGCTATACTGTTCGTCAGAAAGAATAGAAAATCTATTTAAAAATGATGTCAAGCGAGTCTTCAGAATTTTTTCGAAAACTTTGGCAATGTTGGACATTAATGATATGGGCCTATAATTGCTTGTGTCGACTATTGAACCACTTTTATGTATAGGTGTAATTTGTCCTATTTTTAAAATATCTGGAAAAGTTCCCGAATCAAAACAGAAATTAATAATAATAATAATAATAATAATAATAATAATAATAGCTTTATTGCCCAACAGAGTTACCCATTTACAGAGCAAATTCATACAAAAATAACACAAAATAAACAATATTATAATAACCTATAAAATTATTAAATAGCAGCAAACACACCCGAAGCAACTGACTGCAAACAGCTGAGAGTACAATTGAAAATATCACATTCTCGATCAATTCTATTGAAATTACTACACATTATAGTTATCGGAGATCTCAGGAGAATATTATTGGTTTTTGCTCTAGTACAATAAAATGTTAAGTTGTTCCTGCTTTGGAGTCTCGGAACCAAGAAATTCAATTTCGAGAGTAAGTGAGGACAATCGATCTTCCCGTGTGTCAATTTGAACAAGAATGACAGAGAAGCCAATACTCTCCATGCTGAATCTACTCAGTAGCACTCCATGGTCAAACCCTCTTACTGGATAGGTTCCGTCCATTTTAAACATTACATATTTTAAAAACCTTCATTGAACTTTTTCCATTATAATTTTGTGGACACTATAAAACGGATACCAGATTAAACAACCGTACTCAAGTTTTGAGCGTATGTAAGCATAGTAAAGTGTGAGTAGGGCGTTTATATTATCAAATCCTTTACAATTCCTCACTATAAAGCCGTAAACCGTTCTTGCCTCATTAGCTTTAGTTTTAATATGCTCAACAAAAGTAAATTTATAATCAAACACTATACCCAGGTCTGTGACAGAGAAACATCGTAACAGTGCTGTATGGTTTATTGCATATGCGAAAGTGATATAAGTCAGTTTACGGGTAAATGTAATACATTTGCATTTAGACACATTTAAATTTAAACTATTTCAGCACACCAGTAGTTAAATTAGTCTGCAGATTTTAACAGTCACTCAGACTGTCAATTGGAGAAAAAATCTTGAGATCATCTGCAAATAATAAATTTCCAGAGGTAAGTTCATCAGCTAGATCGTTAACAAATAAAAGAAAAAGGAGAGCACCTAGATTAGACCCTTGAGATACTCCTTAGGTTGCCGTATATTTCGTAGACTTAAATCCATTAAAATCTCCCAAAGCCAAGATATTTTTATTAAATAATTGCTCAAATTGTTCTAATGATTCAAAAAATAATTCAACAGTTTCTATAGGTAAGGATGGCGGAATATAAATAACTAAAATAAACAATACTCTATGGGATATCACACATCGGTTCATAATAAAGTCAATTTCTGGGAAGTTCTGCTTTAAAAATGGCATTTGAATGGCCTCACTTTTCATAGTATTTTTTATAGCTAGTAAAACACCACCCCCACTCTCACGGCCAGTTGCAGCAAGATCCCGATCCTTCCTAAATACTTGATAATCATCATTAAATAGCTCACTATCTTTCACATTAGAACTAAGCCAGGTTTCAGATAATGCTACCACATCAAACTCACTATCGCTAACAGAAGAATAGAAAGTGTCAATCTTTGAATTAAGTCCTCGACCATTTTGATAGGCAATAACAAGGCTCTCTGAACAGTTCAGGGCACTAACCGTTTAAATTTTCAACAATTTTAGGAACATAACGGATTTTCAGGTTTGTTTCGCCTCGAGCTATCCTTGAATTCAATTGTTCCTTTAAACCTTTATACTCAGCAATTTGCTTGGGAGTGCGGTAAAAACTGACTGCAACCTGCCTGTATGCTTCATTACCTTTTAAACGTTTTGAACCCTGGATTACTGTAAGCGCATCTTGCTGTGTAGAGAAGACGACCTTAATTGGTCTTGGCCTTTCATTGTTAATACGTCCCAGTCGAAAAACCTTTGTGATGGTAACAGGATTATCTGGGCATGTCACATTGACTATGTCTTTCACAATGCCCAAATCAAGCTCAGAGCGTTCGTCTGTTTCCTGGGATTGTGCCTCCTTTTGTCCAAAAATCATAACATTTCTCAGCCTAGTCTGCCGATCGTTCAATTCTGAGACAACACCCTCCAAGTTATCAGAAGGCATCACTGATACCTGGTGGCCCTTGAGAGAGGCCACATCAGATTCAAGCCTGCTAACCTTGGTATTAAGTAAGGTATTTTCATCCTTCAGACTCATATTTTCGGCAACCAACAAGTCAAGTCTTTTCTGAATTAATAATGTATGCAACTGTAAAAGATATTTCATTTTTCAATTCTTGTAATGTTTCTGATTTAATCCCGTCAATGCCGGGAGCTTTTCCTTTTTTTAAGTCTGTAATGATATTCCTTACTTCATTTTGTGTTGTGGGGTGCAAATAAATAGAGTGTTCGATGTTTTCAATGATATCGTCATCGCCTGTCAAATTTATTTGACTAGCTAGTTTTTGCCCCAGTTCTGTAAAATATGTGTTAAAATGGTTAGCTATGTCTTTTAAGTTATTTAAGGTTTTTCCGTTTTCTATTTTTATATTTTCTATTTTATTTTTTTCAATCTTCGTTTTGGTACATATATTGTTTACACAATTCCAGAGAGTTTTATTTTTATTTTGATTTTGGTTTATCTGTGTTTGTACATATCTTTTTTTTGTTGTTTTGATAATTTTATTCAATTCCGCTTTGTGATTTTTGTATGTTTCTTTTAATTGTTCATTGTGTGGCGCATTTTGACATTTTATGTACAAATCATTTTTGTATTGTATTTTCTTAAGTAGGCTTTTTGTGATCCAAGTTTTTCTTCCGAAATTATTATTGTTTAATTTGATTTCTTGGGTGTGTTTTTTGATGAAGTGCGTTAGGACATGAATAAAAGCTTCCATTGCTTTACTAGGATCATTTTCTGTATATACCATGTTCCAGTTTTCTTTGTTTAAATCAGTTTTTAGAGCATTATAATTAATATATTTTTTTGTGTGTCGAGTATTTTCATTTATTTTAATTTTTTTAGTTGGTAAGCTTAAAACAATTGGATAATGATCTGTTAAATCGATTTTCAATACAAAAGATTTTGGCGTTTCCAAAACATCCTGATTACAGACCTTTACGAAATAATGATCAAGACATGATTTTGTTTGAGGCCTAGTTACTGTGTTAATATAAGACGTAAAGAAATAGAAATTTAGAATATTTTTGTATTCTTCGTCTTCAGGTGATAATGATAGTAAATTCATATTAAGGTCCCCAGTAATTATATGGTTTTTTGCATGTTTTTTCATTTCAAGATACTGTGGAACGCAAGTTCTGTCTTTGTTGTCCGGCATAACACTGACAATGACAGAGCAATCGTTCTTATGAGAACGCTGTTGCTTGAGCCATATTTTTGTGGATAAGAAGCACTTAGCAACTAGTAGAACTGTCATTTTCGCGGACGAGACATGACGTCAGTCTTTAAGCAGCTTCAAGATTTTTTGAGCGCCCTCCAAAGCACGCCACAAAAATCTTGAGCGAGAGAGTGGGGATTGACAGTATATTGAAAATGAAAAATAGCGGTAATTTGCTAATTCTTCGTTTTTGTGCTCGTTTAATGCCCTTTATATATTTATAATTTTAAATAAATATTTCTCGAAATATTTTGACTATGGAAATGGCGAACTGTGAAACAGGATGAAAAATAAAATGTAAACAAATGTGACAGATGACATCTATCGCTTATAACAGGCTATTTTTGCGTTTAGGATAATCCACGGATAATTGATGACGTAAAATTTCAAAATGTCTACAGACATGTCTTAAGAAGTCTGGCTCGCAAAAATATGGCTTTGGTTTCGAGGAGAATAAAGTCCAGTGGCGGCTCGTGGTGTCCAAATAAGGGTTTTTTAAAAATTTTCAAGGTCGCGGCCTTTTCAAATATTGTATTAAAAGCATTTTTTATTTTTCCATTCTTTCTCCAGGGTGGCGATGCCCATCTTGCCCATATGGGCGAACCGCCACTGATAAAGTCCCTGCTGAGTGGCTGAGCTTAGCCGCTGGGACCGCCTGAATGTACCCATTAATTTATCATATAAAGTCAGAACTTGTAAAATTATCCACTTTTTGTCAATTCACCTTTCAACAGGAAGGAATTAGTAATGTTACTTCATTAAACTAGTAATATATTGTGACAAGTTATTTAAGTACAAATGAGTGAATTGTTTCAAAACTTATGGGTGGACCCATAGGCGCAACTAGGGGGGTGCTTGGGGGTGCTAAGCACCCCTAAAGCAAAAATTAACACTCCCATTCGGCATCCCACCATAGCACTACCTACAGTTGCACTACCTAAAACTAATATAAAAAATCAGTGCAACTAAATTATTTATTTTTTTTGTACTTTTTGTACTTACTTACGTCATCGATGACGCCATAATTTAGAAATCTTAGATTTTACTATCATTTCTCCACGATTCTAAATTCACTTTTCCGCGATTGTAAACCCACTTTTCCGCAAATATTACCTCATTTTTCCGCGATTCTTATCTCACTTTTCCGCGAATTTAAACTCACTTTTTTTGAAATTTTTGACTCATTTTTTTTTGCGATTTTTGACCCACTTTTTTGCAATTTTGTCTTCACTTTTTTGCGATTTTTGGCTCTTTTTAAGATTTTTGACTCTCTTTTTTGCGAATTTGTCCTTACTTTTTTTGCGATTTTAGCCTCACTCCTCGGCGATTACAAACTTATTTTTCCGCTATTTCATCCTCATTTTTCCGCGATTCTTACCTCATTTTCCCGCGATTGTTTCCCTACTTTCCGCGATTTTATCTTCACTTTTCCGCGAATTTGACCTCAGTTTTTTTGTGATTTTTGAATAATTTTTTTTGCAATTTTTGACTCATTTTTTTACGATTTTACCATCACTTACCGCGATTCTAAATCCACTTTTTCGCAATTGTAAACCCACTTTTTTGTAAATGTCATCTCATTTTTCCGTGATTCTTGTCTCACTTTTTTTTGCGATGTTATCCTCACTTTTCCACGATTCCTATTTCATTCTCCGCGATTTTATCCTCACTTTTCGTGACTTTATTCTCATTTTTCCGTGATTATCTTACTTTTCCGCGAATTTAAACTCACTTTTTTTGAAATTTTTGACTCATATTTTTTTTGCAATTTTATCATCAGTTTCCGCGATTTTATCCTCATTTTTCCTCATTTCAAAATTACGAGAATGACGATAATTTTTAAAAAGTTACGAAAAATTACGGGAATTACGTTAAAGTACGTAAAATATGAAAAATTATGAGAATTGCAAACATATACGAGAATTACGGAACATGACGAGAATCACGGAATAACAAAAAATTGCGGGAATTACAAAAATTATGGGAATTGCCAAATATTACACAAAAGAATTACGAAGTGACTCCAAAATTACGTCAATTATTTAAATATTACTAATTTATGAAAAGTTACGAAAACCAACAAGAAATTACAAGAAAAAATTTATGGAACCCAGTAAAATGACGGAAATGACGAAAATTTACGGGAATTATGAGAAATTATAAAAATTACGGGGAATGAAAAAAATACGAAAAACTACGAAAATTACAAAAATTACGGGTATTACGAAATTACGGGAAAGAATTACAAAGTTATTTCAAAATTACGTGAATTACGGTAATTCCCAAAATAACGGAAATCACAAGTTTTTGAAATTACGAAAATTACAATAACTTAGGGAGAATTAGAAAATTCCGAATTTTTTTGGAAATTAGGAAAATTAAAAATTAAAAAATTGAAAATACAAATAATTACTGGAATTACGAAAACATCACGATGGGAAAAGCGCGAAAAAATGGGGGAATAACGAAAATTAACAAGTTTTCCAAAAATTGAAAAAAATAAGGGGGAATTAATAACAAGAATTATATAAGAAATGACAGGAATTAAAAAATTTCGAAAATCCCCCAAAAAAAAAACGGAAATTACCAACTTTCGAAAATTTCAAAAACTCAGGGGGAATTAAAAACTAACGGAATTTTTTTGAGAAATTACTGAAATTAAAAAATCACGAAAATTTCGAGTTTTTCGAAAATTGTAAAAACTAGGGGAGTATTATGAAAATAACGAGAATTTTCTGAGAAATAACAGGAATTACAAAATTTCGAAAATTCCCAAAATAAAATACGAAAATTACATGTTTTCGGAATTATCAAAATAACGAAGTTTTCTGAGAAATTACAGGAATTAAAAAATTACGGAAATCTGAAAACTACAGGAATTATTCAAAAATTATGAAAAATACGAAAAAATCACGGGAATTAAAAAAATTGTGACAATTTTCAAAAAATTACGAAAATAAGAATTACAAAAAGTTACGGGATTCACGAATTTTCCGAAAATTGCGAAAACTAAGGAAGAATTATGAAATTAACGAGAATTTTTTGAGAAATGACGGGAATTTGAGAATTTTCGAAAATTCCAAGAAAAAAAAAAACGGGAATTACCAGTTTTTGAGAATCACAACAAACTGGGGGCGAATTATAAAGATAACGGAGTTTTTGAGAAATTACGGGAATTACAAAATTACGAAAATTTGAGGAACTACAGGAAATATAAAAATTGAAAGAAATAAGAAAAAGTCACGAGAACGGCGAGAAAATTATGATAATTTTTGGAAAGTTACGGGATTTATGAAAAAGTTACGGGAATTACGAAAATTACGAATTTTCCAAGAATTGCAATGACTAAGGAAGAATTATAGAAATAGGGAGAATTATCTGAGAAATTACGGAAATAATGAAAATTCAAAAAAAAAAAAAATTGAAAATTACGGGAATTACGAATTTTTGAAAGTAACAAAAACTAAGGGGGAATTATAAAATAAGTAACTGAATATTTTGAGAAATTACAGAAATTAAAAAATTACGAAAATCTAAGAAACAACAGGAATTATTCAAAAATTACGGGAATTACAGAAAAATTACGATGAATTTTGGAAAGTTACGAAAAATTAAGGAACGAAAAAGTTATGGGAATTACGAAAATTACGAGTTTTGCGAAAATTGCAAAAACTAAGGAAAAATTATAAAGATAACGAAATTTATTTGAGAAATAACGGCTTTCAACAATTTTTTTTCGCAATTTCACCTTCACTTTTCTGGAATTTCAAAGTCCATACTCACTTTCTCGCAATTTCAACAAATTTTTCCGCGAATTTTGCCTCACTTTTCCGTTATTCTTGCCTGATTTTTCAATAAGTATAACTTCACTTTTCCGGGATTTTCGCCTCACATTTCCGCAATTTCAACTTAATTTTTCCAAAATCTTTACTTTTGTTTTTCGTATTTATAACCTCATTTTTTCTCGATTATAACCTTGCTTTTCCGCCATTTTTGCTCAACTTTTTCGCAATTCCAACATTTCCAACCTCATTTTTCTGTAATTTTTATTTCTATTTCTCGTAATTCCAACGTCACTTTCCTGCGATTTTGACACTCACTTTTTCGCAATTTTTGAAAAGTTACGGAAAATTGCAGGAATTACGAAAAATTACTGGAATTATAAAAATAAATATATATATAATAATCGGTTTATAACGTTCTACGTCTTCCGATTCCCGATCTCCAACCATCTCTGTAAATCCAGGAATCCTCTTCTAGGCCTCTGTCCTTCAATTCCTCGTCTACACCACTTCTCCAGCTTCTTCTTGGTCTGCCGCGTCTTCTTCTTCCCCCTGGCTTCCACTCGATTATTTGCTTGGATATTCTTGTATCTGCCATTCTTTGTACATGTCCAAACCAAATCAGCTGTTTGTCCTTTATATCATCTATTATTGTGTGTTTTACGTCCATAATCTCCCTAATTCTCAGATTTGTTATCCTCTCCATTTTTGACCTGCCTGCCGATCTCCTCCAAAAGTCCATTTCAGTTGCTTCCAGCATTTTTGCGGTTCTGATCTTTAGTGGCCAGACTTCTGAACTATACGTGACTATGCTTTTGACTATGGTGTTGTATATTCTCGTTTTGTTAGTTTTGTTGATATTTTGATCCCACAGTACACCATTTAGTAGGGATATTGCCTTGCGTCCTTGTATATTCCTATCTTTAATTGCTTCGTCTAGGTCTAGGGTTCCCTCGTGTGAGATTTTCATGCCCAAATATTTGTATTCAGAACATTGTTTTATTTCTTGTCCGTTATTCAATTTCAGATTTCGTTGTTCACCTCCTATAGTCATATATTCTGTTTTCGTTAAATTTACTTCCAAACCCCATTTCCCGTATTCCTCTATCAATTTTCGTGTCATGTACTCTAGGTAATCATAGTCCTGTGCAATTAATACTTGATCATCTGCAAAGCTTAAAGTATAAAGATTGTATTCATTGAGCGGTATTCCCATGTGTCTGCATTTGTTTTTCCACCCTTTGAGCGCTTGTTCTAAGTATATTTTAAAAAGTGTTGGTGATATGCAGCATCCCTGTTTAAGTCCTTTAGTTGTTATAAAGCCTTTACTGATTGAGTTTCCCTGTTTAATCTTGGTCTTTGCATCACTATAGAGCGTTTTTACTGCCTTTATTAGTTCTAAGTTGATATTGGTCTTTTCCAGTGCTTCCCAAAGCTTTTTCAGCGGAACATTGTCGTATGCTTTCTTTAGATCGACAAAAAGTGAATGGAGTTCTTGGTTATAGGCTAGTTTCTTTTCCATTACCTGGGTCAAACTGAATAAATGGTCTACAGTTGATCTTCCTGCTCTAAAACCGGCCTGTTCTTCTGCCTCACTATCTTTGTACTCGTTCTCTATTCTGGCTTTTATGAGTTTTCCATACACTCTGCTCAGCGTATTTGTTACTGCAATTCCTCGGTGGTTCTCGCATTTATTTCTGTCTCCTTTCTTATATATCGTTGTTAAATAGCTTACTTTCCACTCTTCCGGTACTTTATGTTTATCTATGCATGTTTGAAATAGTTTTGTTAAATGTTTGTAGAGTTTATTGGTCCCATACTTTATCAGTTCTCCATATATTTCTCCTGGGCCTGGTGCCCTACCGTTTTTCAAGAAGCTACAGTGTTTTTTAACTTCTTCTTGCATAACTCTTATTGGTGATCCTGCAGTTTTTATGTTTCGTGTCTGTTCCCTCTCTTCTTTAAACTCTGCCCGCTGTTCTGTCAGTAATTCTTCAAAGTACTCTTCCCATTGCTGGGGTGTTATTGTATTGATAATATCCTTAGTTTTTGTTTTTCTCATGTTTTTGAGTAATCTCCAACTTTCTGTGTTTCTTTTACCCCCCAGATAAGTATTAATATGCGCACAGTTTCTTTCCCATGACTCGTTCTTTTTGTGTACAATTTTATTCCGTACTCTTGCTTGTGCTTCTTTATATATTTCTTTGTCTCGTGTCTTATTTGAACTTAGATACTGTTGGTATTTCTTCCTTTTATCTTCTATGTCTTTTTCTATTTCTTGATCCCATCAATAAGGTGTGGGCCTACTTCCCTTTTTTTTCATATTTGCCAAGGGCTTCAAATGCTGCACTGTGAATACTGTCTTTGATATGTTGGTAATGCATTTCAAGGTTTTGGAAGCTCATACTACTCTGTAATTTTTGATCTAATCTCTTCATGTACAACCCTTTTACGCTTTGCTCTTCTAGAGATTTTAGGTTGTATTTCTCAGGCACAATATTGTCTTCTTGGGTTTTCATTCCGTTTTCTTTTGCGATGTTTCTGCCCGGGATAAAGATTTTTGTTTTTAGGAGGTAATGATCGCTACCACAGGTCGCTCCCCTATATGCTCTCACGTCCTGGAATTTTATGTTCAAGCTCTGTTTAGCGATAGTGTAGTCAATAATAGATTTTTGTTGTCTAGTTTCATTTTTCCATGTGTACCTATGTATTTCTTTATGCTGAAAGTAACCGTTTAGGATTTTTAGGTTATTTTGTTGGCATATTTCTATGAGCCTTTCTCCATTGTTATTCGTTACATTCTCTCCGAATTTTCCGATCACCTTGTCGTTGATTTTTCGTCCTGTTCGTCCGTTAAAGTCTCCCAGCAAAATTATTTTCCTTGAAGTTCCTACTTTTATGATTTGGTCACTGAGTTGTTGGTAAAATTGATCCTTTATATTAACGGGTTCGTCGTCGTTCACTCCATATATTCCCAAGATTGTTATTTTCCTCCCGAACATACATACATTTAGTTTTATTATGGTTTCGTTTACTGCTTCCCATGATGTTATATGTTTTCTCCATTTTCTATGTATGAAGATCGAGACTCCTTTCTTCGCTCTGAGTTCTTTTTGAACCCCGCTAAAGAAATGATCGTACTCTCCCAGATTTTCTGAGCCCTGTCCTTTCTTTTTGGTCTCTGTGGCGACAAGCTGATTGATATTTTATCTCTGATATCACTTCATTCAATTTTCTAGAGATTCCTTAGACGTTCCATGTACCGATACTCATTGTCCGTTTCCGTTGCCTAGTTCGTCTTCGTTTTTCAGTCCTGTTCCGAGGCTGTTGATTGGGTCTTTTAACAGTTTAATTTTTTTTCCGAGTAACGGGGAGTTAGCCCGATGCCTCAACCCCCTACCAGGAGAACCAGGTAATTTGTGATCAAGGTTGTCTTCCTCTAGCCTTTGATGATTCATCATCCAGCTACAAGGCAGCAGCTTCTTTGCCAGTTCACTTCCAACTTGATGTTAACTGATTCTGGTGGCTACAGACGGTATGGTTGGCCGAGCGTACCATAGCAGGGGGTTTAAAAGAATATATGGTCTCAGGCAGCAATAAAAGTGTACCCCTGGTCTGACAACAAAAATAAAGAGAATTACAAAAATTACAAAAATTATAGGAATTAGGAAAATCACGAATTTTTGAAATTATGAAATTTACAAAAGTTGGGGGGGAATTTAAAAATAACGAAGTTTTTTAAAAAATTATATAGGAGAATTAAAAATGGGTACAAAAAATTATGGGAATTACGAAAAAATTATGATTTTTGAAGTTATGGGAAAATTACGAAAAAGTTACGGGTGAATTACGAAAATTATGAGTTTTTCGAAAATGCAAAAACTAAGAAAAAATTTGATTTTTTTAAGCAAAATTCAATTTCTTATATTTTATTTTTTTTCTAGAAAACTGGTAAAAAGATAATTGTGAAAATTTTCCAGAAAAAAGAGGAAAGTGAGGATCTCATTAAAGCAAAATTTCAAAATTTTCCAGTGAAAAATCACTTCAGGAAAAATTCTGGAAAATTGACTTATTTAAGCAAAATTAAGGAAAATTCATCCTCTTACATTTTAATTTTTTTCTGGAAAACTAGCAGAGGGAAAATTTTGAAAATTTTTCAGTGAAAAATCACTCTATAGGAGAAATTTTATTTATATATTTTCGGAAAACTGAATTATAAATTCTCTTCTAAGTTAAAAAATGTATTACATAACAATAATTCCGAGGGTGCTTTATGAATAATTAATCTATGACATAACTTTTTCTCTAAGTTATAACGTCATCGATGACGTAAGTAAAAACCTGCGTGCCGTTTCAGGTGAATGTCTTACTTGAACAGTTCAGCAGTATATTGCTGACTAGATGACTATTTTCTATTCACGGATCACATTTAGAACCAATTTGGAACTAGTTTAGAATTTGTGGACTTTAAACACAAAACTTATGATTATTTCAATATCCGTAGAACTTGTTTAGATCTGATCTTCAGAACTTAATGAACTTCGAAAGATATAATTCAAATTTTGGATCCGAACTCTTCCGAATCAGTTCTGAATCGAATAGCTAACGAAGTTTTATTCACGGATCACATTTAGAACCAGTTCAGAATAATTGTCGTATAGACTTTAAAAATAAAACCTATGATTCTTTTAATAACCGTAGAAATTGTTCAAATCTGATCTGGTAACCGATTCTAGAACAGAAAACTCAGAATTCAGAGTTTGAAGTTTATCTAATACTCTGGAGTATATTTTAGGATTTTTCAAAGGTGATTTAACCTGGATTTTCCAACTTTTTCTAGTATTAAGTTGGGAAAAAACTTCATAATTTGATTTCTGAACTTCAGATTGACTTCAAATTTGCGTTGTTTGATGGAAACATTCAGATTAATAAATCCAGAAAGTTTTAATTTGTATTTTCCAGGATTTTTTATAACAAATTGAAAATATTTTGTTTAATTTTTTTGATAGATATTGGTTTTGTGGCTATGAGTGCCGTCTATTTTTTGGTTCAGTTGCTTTCACACGGAGTTGTGACCATTCAAAATGTTGTAAATTTCTGTAATGACAGAAAGAAGGTTATTGTTTTTTTTTCCGAGAGCTTCAACATTTCCCATAGAAATCTGGAAATTATGTAGATTTTCTAGTTGAAATTATCATGATGTCAGACTTGGATTCGTTTTGTCGATTTGGTGAAGTCAAGATTACGCACGTTTATGTGTAAAACTGAACTTACATTACACATATTCGAATGTTGTTTCTATTCCAGGCTCTTGAATTTTCTTTATTCGAAGAAATTTAGGAAAGATTCAAGAGCCGGATATTAACAAAAATTGAGCAAAGAAAACTGACGATATTACACGCTTTCCGGACACGTTTCAGTTAAGGAAGTAGGTATATATTTTCCTGCCTAGGCCAGAAGGTGGAATACGTCCGGAAAGTACCTATGTACTTTTTGAACCATTGTCGAAAAAATAGTGTAAGTACCTATTTGGTGTTAATTTGGGAATTGAAACACGTTGGCACCAAGTGTCATTTCTCCATGTCGAAATGTCATTTTAGGGAATACCTATAGTTAAGACTTCCTTAAAACGGTTGGTGTAGATAGCCATATGTACCTACTTCTTTTCTATATCGATACTAGTATAAGAAAATATCGATATTTTTGATGCGATATTTTGTTTGAAATCGATTTTTATTTGTTCCCGATTCTTGAATTTGTCTAAATAAAGAAAACTCGAGAGCCTTTTTTTCTCAATTTTCCCTGATCAATTTTTGTCTATTCTCGGCTTTTGGTTAAGATTACTAAAACATTCCTTTAGTAGGTATGTCTATAAATATTCAACTTGTTGTTCAAGTACAAATGGGTAGATGGTTGCAGAACTCGCAGAGAGGTCCACCCATAAGTTCCGCAACAATCCACTTATTTGTACTTGAACAATAACTTATTATATAATGAACTTCGTTGACCAGTCAGAAACAACTACTCCGAGGGCAAATATCCCTACCGGCGTTGAACTACCCTGATTGGTCTGAGCTTTCGTTGGCAATAGAAATTATTAGAAAGATTTTTACAGGTAATGACCAACGTGAATACAGCCTGAGTCCACTGCTCAGTGGGCCGATTCCCAAACAGGGACCGAAGTGTCCCTGTATTCACGTTGGTCATTACCTGTAAAAATTTTTCTAACAATTATTATATAATGTCAAAATTTGTAAGATTATGATTATTCACTTTTTGTTAATTCGTCTTTCAACAGGAATTAGTAATGTTACTTTACCAAACTAGTAATATATTGTGACAAGTTTTTATTCAAGTACAAAGAAGTGGATTGTTGCGGAACTTATGGGTGGACCCAACCATCTATTCACCAATATGTTGTTCAAAATACAAGTACAATACTAACCTGATTCACGCAGTTATGAATTTTTCTCATTAGTTCAAAAACTACTATACCTACTTACGTTTCAGGTGAGTGTTTTTTTTGAACAGTTCAATAGTATATTGGTGAGTAGATGGCTGCGGGACGAGTCAAATACTATAATAAGATATCTAGAATCTATTCCATACAAGATTTGTGGAATATTCGAAGGAGCTGGTAACCCATTGTGGGACGTGAAATGTTCCGGATGAATTGAAAACCAACAGACTGTATATAGGTACTTAAAGAATTTCAATTCATGGAGTCCTAGGAGATTCCTAATGATTCCCAGGGACACCCAAGTGATTTCCATGTATTCCTGATGACTATGTGATTCCCAACAAAATGTACAATGACTTCCACTACTGTTTTACCCCTCAGTTTTAGCTATTGTCCTATCAGATTATGGGCCCAGCACAATATTATACACGTCTGGCAAGTCAATATCTTACAGTACAGGCCAATTTTAATGCAATAAAATGAAATATTTAGAGAAAGTCTAAGGTTGAATAGAGAATGAAAACAATTTTCCCTATTCCACCTCTAGCATTCCCAGCGCTTTCTGCTGGAGGTGGAACAGGGGAAATCATTTCCGTTCTCTATTCAACTTTAGACTTTTTTTAGACATTCCATTCTATCACATTAAAATTGGTACCTATGTAAGATGTTGATTTGCCAGGCGTGTATATCATATGATACACTCTACATAAATTTTTCTCGATACAATCCTGGGTTCGCCTAATAGCTCTCTCGGTGTGTACAAAATAAGGAACCCACGACGATCCGGTGCCCCCCAGGAGACACTGACCGTGCAAAAGAAAAAACGGCGACGACCTTGCTATACATAGACAGGACAAAATACATTCTCGCACAGGCTAAAAACACAAGTTGCCGCTTCCTTTCTTATTGTCCAAACGAAATTTTAAAGGTGTCAGTGGTTCTCTTTGAGTCGGTACCCGACAAAAAAAAAATTTATAATATCATATACAGACATAACAAGGTATCATATTACGTTATACGATTGCGATATACAATGAAAAGTGTCTAGACCTTCATTTTTGTGTTGTGTCACCACTAACGACATTTTAAATACATTGTTTACGCAGGAAGAATTCTTTTCATCTTTTCTAATTGACTTTTGGAATTTACCACGTTCGAATCGGACAAACAAATAAATTAGACCGGAGTATAATGTCCTCCCTGGAAATATAATTTGATTTTGTTTTTGTTTTCCGTTTTCCCTGAGAAAGCCAACTTTAATTATTTACATAAGCGCAACTAGGCTCCAAATTTGAGGGGTGCTATCGGATGATAGTATTTATAGGGTTGTTATTCCCGAAAACCCCTGAAAATTTAAACGAATTTGAAATGATGTCACTTTATATAGCAGTTTATAATCGGATTTAATAGATATTTATTAATTTACTTCAAGCAATATATGTAACTATACTGTTTAGGATGTAAATTAAAATGAATATCTCTCATTTTTTATTTATAAGTTTACAATCAGAACAATAGGTACCACATTTTGGGTATCACAAACTGGAACATTTCACATGTCATAGTCTCTTCAACTTCTTTATAACTTTTAAATGTTTGTCCTACATTAAAAACCATTTCAAAAGTAATTTCACGTTGATAAACTCACGAAAACACTCCACTCTACGTTCACACATCAACAAAACAAGTTAAAAACATGAAAAGTTAGGTTAAGTTGGACTTTGATAAAATAAAAACCGCCAACGACTACATTTTTTACCGGGATTTGCTTGAATCCCGGGTACCTAGTTCGTCATATAGGTGACGGCACTGGCGTAGCCAGGATTTTGTCTTGGGGGGGGGGGCAAATTTGCAGGAAGTGTTTCTTGTTGGTTCATCGCCAGTGCTGCCGAAGGCAAAGCGCCGCAGTCGCGAAATTTTTGGATGCCAAGCCGTTTTTTTGGGTCTTTTAACAGTATTTTTGGGACCGTTTATTTAAATTTTGAAGCATTATCTATAAAATTTAAAGATCTTGGGGGGGGCAAATGCCCCTCTGCCCCCCCCCCCCTGGCTACGCCAGTGGGTGACGGCATCAAAACTACCGGTAAAAAAAGTGTTACCGGTATATCGGAATTCTAGACACAGCGAAAAAAAAATAGTGTAAAGTATTCGTGGATAACTGGTCTTTAAAACACTTGCTCTATTTCGCGCGCGTGTTTTAAAAACCTTAATATCCACTTATACTTTAATATACTATTTTTTTTTTATGTCTGAAATTTCGAACAAACATATAGTTCGTTGCAGGGGCGGACCCATGGGGGGGCTGGGGGGGGCAACGCCCCCCCCCCCCCCAATGTCCACTCCAGTTGGTAAAAAAATGTCTAGTTGGTTTCCAATCCTCACGCCAGTTGGTAAGACCCCCAATGTCCACTTCAGTTGGTAAAAAAATATCTAGTTGGTTTCTAATCCACACGCCAGTTGGTAAGGGAAAACGGCAGTGTTAATAGAGAGATTTTGAGCCACATAAATTTTGAAATACGTTACACGCTAAACGATAAACTGAGCAAGCGCAGTCTTTGAAAAATAGCGGATGACATTTAGCTTTTTTTTAGTTTTTGAAGCCAAAACTTGTGAAGGACGTTATACGCTAAACGTTAATGAAAATTTGTGGTTAGGAATTTGAATTTGTGTAACTAGCGTCAAATTTTATGTTGTCTGTTGTTTATGTTAGGATGGTTGGGTATTTATTTGTGTTTTGTTTTGTGTAATTATGTACTGCACTTCATGAATAACATTGAAAATATAATAAGACGTCGAGATGCTGAAACGTTATCGGTTAATAACGTTCCGTTTATTTCCACATAATTAGCGTAGTACGTTACCGCTTATGCGGGCCAATTATTTTTTCACTATTGCGCATGAGCAAAATAACCGATAACGTATAACGTTGATCAAATAGGTGGCTCAAAATCTCTCTATTACTTCTAAAATTGACTTAAACACGTTCTAAAAAAAGGAATTTTATAAAGTTTTAGATACCCTAATAAGTTTTTTAAACGGTAATTTAACTACTATTTTTAAAAATCTGCGCGGATTCACCTGTTTATTCTCATTGGGTACATTCAGGCGTTCCCAGCGGCTAAGCTCAGCCACTCAGCAGGTACTTTATTCTTGAAACCGAGGAACAGCGTTCTCATGAGAACGATTGCTCTGTCATTGTTAGTGTTTAGGAAATATAGATACGGACGATGAACATAGAACCTTCGTTCTCATGAAAACGCTGCTTCCCTGTTTCGATAATAAAGTCCATGCTGAGTGGCTGAACTTAGCCACTGGCACCGCCTGAATGTACCCATTTCCTCTCTCTAGACATAATGAACATACATACCTATCTATGAGAAATGTCAATTTAGTACTTAATTTATACAGGGTGTTTGGACGTTTGGTAGGTCGATGCAAATATTTTGAGATGCGATAGAGTAAGTCATTTAGTCTTATGGTTTTCAAAATATGGTCGATTTTATTTTTTCTTAATCAACTCCTTCGTTCGGTGCTTCAATGCAATATTAGGCAACAACATCACAAATTATCAATAGTAATATAACTAGTGCAATGGAAATTATTGATAATTTTTGGGAAATTTGCTCGAATGCATTTTTAGTTGCTCGTGCACTACGTGCACTCGTGCTCTTTTTCAGTTAAAAACGCATGAGTGCAAATTTGTCGAAAATTATAAATATATTTCCATTGCACAAGTTGTATTTAATGAGAGAATTTCAAAACACCAGTTTTCGCACCAGTTAGTATGGCAATTATCTGATAATTTGCACTAGTGCAAATTATCGCGTCATTACAATCTGATTGGTTCAAATCAATAATCAAAACATGTCAATTTATTGTTGGAATACCAGTTTTGACAGATGTATGAAATTCTCACACAAATAAGCCAGACGTTAACACACTGTTCACTTATTTCAGTTTAGAAGTGATAATTTTGTTTTTAAAGAGAAGAAAAAAGAGGCTAGGTCCAGGTTTTTCCGTAAATACCCACTTATTTTTGGGAATCTGTAGTCTTAATTAATGATTTTTGTGCTGCAATCCAAAAAAAAATTGTAATTTTTTCGTGATATGTGCAATTCGAAAAGGCACATGTGAAAATACTTATTTTCCTAATAGGTGCGCAGTTTTCCTTGTACTTTATTTTTTAAATTTTCACAAAATGGGATAAAATTTTGTATACATCACCTGAGTTAAAATGTTTATTCGTTCATTAACCCACTCGGTGGGGGCTCGTGGGTTAACCTTTTTTCTCATAAATAAACATTTATTTAACTCTCTTGGTGTATAAATAACTATGAAAACGTTGGTTGTCTTTATCGTATTTTTTTACAAAAAAAAAGCTTAACTTGCAATGGAATTAGCACTCTTAGTATTAATTTCTTATTTATTTTATTGTTAATGCATTTGACTCAAGAAATACACATTCTATTAAGATACAAAACAAAAAATAATCGAGAAAGTATTTCTCAATATCGCATTAAAGCGCTCAACGAAGGATTTCTGAGATTTTTTTAGGAAAAAATTAAATCGGCCATATTTTGAAAACCAGGACTTGGTACTAAGGTAAGTTTGACTAAATAGGTTCGAAATGATTTACTCTTTCAGCTCCAAAATATATGCATCGACCTACCAAACACCCTGTATATATCCTCAAAATTTTAGACCAGCTGCATACATACGCTCTTGCAACAGAGATTGAAATTCTCTCTGACCTATGTAATAAACATACCAAAACTATTGATAATATCCAACAAGTAGTAAAAGTAGCATTAAAAAATATAAATTCACTCAAGAAAGCATTTCAATTATGCCAACTCTACTTTACTGCAGGATATTCAAGGTGAGTTCGACTTGGCAACTCTTTTGACTCCTTTGACACTTTTTACTGCAAAATCGTTCGGGTCAGGCCACTGGGAGCAAATAGTGCAAGCTTCTCATCGTTCGGGTACAGCCAAGTAAAGTGAAAAGAGATAACTCCAGAAGCACCACCTCGAGAGATGAAGTTCGAGGAGCGGGCATGCGCATTACCTTTATTTCCAAAAGGCGGTAAAATATAAGTTTTTAATAATTCACTATACTAACGATCCTACCGAAAAGAATTCAAAGAAGATATTTTATGCTTAGGGCTTGGTCACCTCCTGGGGTCCTGGTCGAAAAAATGGCATCGCTCCCCCTAAATATCCGCAAAAACACATGTTCGGTTTGTGATGGGGATAAGCGCCCGCGGCTCGCCTTGCTCCTGATCCGTTCGACTAAATCACTTTACTCTTTTCACTCTGTGATCACGTGGCTATGGAACAGCTCTCTATCTGTTTCAACTCCGTTTTGCCAAGCCGAACTCACCTTGAGTAGCAACCAATGAGCGAAAATTCAGCTAACTAAAATTCGTAAAAAATTACTCACGTACAACTATGGGAGAAGAAAGACTAGTGGCCGTTTCACCAACTATTTTAGGAGAGCCTTAACGATAAGCATTCCTTAAAATGACAGTCTTCCATGTAGAAATGTCAGTTTGAGGAATACTTAACCTTAGGGCTCCCCCAAATTAGTTGGTGGAAACGGCCAAGATCACCTGATGTCCCTCAAAAGTGAGAAGGACTTGGCCGACTCTATGGACTATATAAAAAATAGAACAATACGTATGGCCACGGAAGAAAAATAAGTTAGGTACCTAGTAGAGCTTCAATCTGAATGGAATTTGTTACTGCATTTACATATTTAAATATAACATTCCTACTAATCTATTTTTTTTTTTCAAATCGATATCGGCAAATTAATCATAAGTTAATTATACGTTTTCTGTTTTTTATGCATTCTATAAAATTTGATGAATTAACCACAAATAATTCAATTTTCCGCAATTTTTCCTGAGTGATTTTTAATGAAAAATTTTGAAATTTTGCTTTAATAAGGTCCTCACTTTCCTCTTTTTTCTGGAAAACTGGGAAATTTTGAAATTTTTATATAATGAGCTCCTCATTTTCTTCTTTCTCCTGGAAAAATTTCACAAGTTTTGCATTATTAGTTTTCCAGAAATAAATTGAAATGTGAGAGGATGAATTTTCCTCAATTTTGCTTAAATAAGTAAATTTTCCAGAATTTTTCCTGAAGTGATTTTTCACTGGAAAATTTTGAAATTTTGCTTCAATGAGATCCTCACTTTCCTCTTTTTTCTGGAAAATTTTCACAATTATCCTTTTGCCAGTTTTCTAGAAAAAAAATTAAATGTAAGAAAATGAATTTTGCTTAAAAAAATCTATTTTTCCTTAGTTTTTGCATTTTCGAAAAACTCATAATTTTCGTAATTCACCCGTAACTTTTTCGTAATTTTCCCAAAACTTCAAAAATCATAATTTTTTCGTAATTCCCGTAATTTTTTGTACCCATTTTTAATTCTCCTAATTTTTTAAAAAACTTCGTTATTTTTAAATTCCTCCCCAAGTTTTGTAAATTTCATGATTTCAAAAATTCGTGATTTTCGTAATTCCTATAATTTTTGTAATTTTTGTAATTCTCTTTATTTTTATAATTCCAGTAATTTTTCGTAATTCCTGCAATTTTCCGTAACTTTTCAAAACTTGCGAAAAAGTGAGTGTCAAAATCGCAGGAAAGTGACGTTGGAATTACGAAAAATAGAAGTAAAAATTACAGAAAAATGAGGTTGGAAATGTTGGAATTGCGAAAACGTTGAGTGAAAATGGCGGGAAAGCAGTTGAAATTGCGGAAATGTGAGGCGAAAATCGCGGAAAAGTGAAGTTATACTTATTGAAAAATGAGGCAAGAATAACGGAAAAGTGAGGCAAAATTCGCGGAAAAATTTGTTGAAATTGCGAGAAAGTGAGTTTGGACTTTGAAATTGCGAAAAAAAATTGTTGAAAGCCGTTATTTCTCAAATAAATTTCGTTATTTTTATAATTTTTCCTTAGTTTTTGCAATTTTCGCAAAACTCGTAATTTTCTTAATTCCCATAACTTTTTCGTAAGTTCCTTAATTTTTCTAACTTTCCAAAATTCATCGTAATTTTTCAGTAATTCCCTTAATTTTTGAATAATTCCTGTTGTTTCTCAGATTTTCGTAATTTTTTAATTTCTGTAATTTCGCAAAATATTCAGTTAGGTACTTATTTTATAATTCCCCCTAAGTTTTTGTTGCTTTCAAAAATTCGTAATTCCCGTAATTTTCATTTTTTTTTCATTATTTCCGTAATTTCTCAGATAATTCTCCCTATTTCTATAATTCTTCCTTAGTCATTGTAATTCTTGGAAAACTCGTAATTTTCGTAATTCCCGTAATTTTTTCATAAATCCCGTAACTTTCCGAAAATTATCGTAATTTTTTCGCAGTTCTCGTGATTTTTTCTTATTTCTTTTAATTTTTATATTTCCTGTAGTTCCTCA
Source organism: Ceutorhynchus assimilis (assembly GCA_917834065.1). Classification (NCBI taxonomy): domain Eukaryota; kingdom Metazoa; phylum Arthropoda; class Insecta; order Coleoptera; family Curculionidae; genus Ceutorhynchus; species Ceutorhynchus assimilis. The sequence continues at coordinate 34,225,024 of OU892285.1, forward strand.
AATTTTCCTAATTTAGTAATTCCCGTAATTTCTCAAAAACTCCGTTATCTTTATAATTCGCCCCCAGTTTGTTACCGCAGTGAAGTTGGCAGCCAATGTTTAGCAGCCAATCTTCCGGAAACACCCGAATCACCAGTGCCGTGCGTTTTTTTTAAATATATATTATGGCAGCCAATTTTTAGCAGGCAATCTGCCGAAAAAACCCGAATCACCAGTGCCGTGCGTTTTTTTTTTAAAATTAACAATTTCAATCAATAAATGAAATGTTTTTACAAAAAAATTAAATAATACACAGTATAATTAAGACTGATGGTTTTATAAATATTTTAGCATTTTGAAATTCTCTTTTGTACTGAACACAAGGTAGGCGTAAGTATTCTATTAAAATTAATGTTATAATAGAGTTGTGTTTTCTTATTTGATCCGAAATCACTGAAAATTGTATGTGGGGGTGGCCTAGGGATGAAATCCAATAAAATCTAGTTTGTTTTAAGACATATAATATTGTTTTTCTCATCTAATTGATCCGTAGCCACTGAAAACTATATGTAGGATTATTAGAGATGATTTTCTGAATATTTTACTGTTCTCCAATTTTCTCGCAAGGCCGTACAGGGCTGGCTTTGGGGTGAAATCCATTAAAAATTACTTTGTTAAAAGACATATATCTAATAATATCTCTAATAATCCTACATACAGTTTTCAGTGGCTACGGATCAATTAGATGAGAAAAACAATATTATATGTCTTTTGACAAACTAGATTTTATTGGGTTTCACCCCTAAGCCAGCCCTGTACGGCCTGCAAGAAAAATGGCGAACGCTAGAATATTAAGAAAATCATCTTCAATAATCCTACATAGAGTTTTCAGTGGCTACGGATCAATTAGATGAGAAAAACAATATTATATGTCTTAAAACAAACTAGATTTTATTGGATTTCAGCCCTAAGCCACCCCCACATACAATTTTCAGTGATTTCGGATCAAATAAGAACACACAACTCTATTATAACAATAATTTCAATAGAATACTTACGCCTACCTTGTGTTTAGTACAAAGGAGAATTTCAAAATGCTAAAATATTTATAAAACCATCAGTCTTAATTATACTGTGTATTATTTTATTTTATCCCATTTTGACGTTTAAAAATGACATTATTGAACGCATAACAATAAAGGTAAGTAGACGTTTATCACCTCAGTGATTTAAAAACATTTTAACTCAGTCTCGGCATTTTAAGTCACTCTGCCTAACTAAAAATCTGAAACCTCAGTGATTTAAAATATTTTTAAATCACTCTCGACATTTTTCCTTGTACTTTATTTTTCAAATATCCACAAAATGGGATAAAATTTCGTATACATCACGTGAGTTAAAATGTTTATTCATTCGAAGAAAATTAACCCACTCGCTAGGGCTCGTGGGTTAAACCTTCTTCTCATCAATAAACACTCATTTAACTCACTTGGTGTATAAATAACTATTAACATTTCATTTATTGATTGAAATTGTTAATTTAAAAAAAAAAACGCACGGCACTGGTGATTCGGTTTTTTTCGGCAGATTGGCTGCTAAAAATTAGCTGCCATAATATATATTTAAAAAAAAAACGCACGGCACTGGTGATTCGGGTGTTTCCGGAAGATTGGCTGCCAACTTCACTGCGGTCAGTTTGTTGTGATTCTCAAAAATTGGTAATTCCCGTATTTTTTTTTTCTTGGAATTTTCGAAAATTCTCAAATTCCCGTCATTTCTCAAAAAATTCTCGTTAATTTCATAATTCTTCCTTAGTTTTTGCAATTTTCGGAAAATTCGTGAATCCCGTAACTTTTTGTAACTCTTGTTATTTTCGTAATTTTTTGAAAATTGTCACAATTTTTTTAATTCCCGTTATTTTTTCGTATTTTTCATAATTTTTGAATAATTCCTGTAGTTTTCAGATTTCCGTAATTTTTTAATTCTTGTAATTTCTCAGTGTAAGCAATTTAGCAATTTCCTTACTTTCATAGTGTTTATCCTATCTGTGCGCCATATTGAAGCATTCATTAGGTTATGTAGCAACCATAAAGGTAGCAACCCTGTCCTGTGACGTAATAGAAATGTCATTTATGAATGACATTTCTGACTTTTGACACAGACCAGGTTTTTTCTAGAATCTTCTCGTTATTTCCTTAATACCCCCTTAGTTTTTACAATTTTCGAAAAACTCGTAATTTTCGTAATTCCCATTATTTTCGTAATTTTTTAATTTCGGTAATTTCTCAAAAAAATTCCGTTAGTTTTATAATTCCCCCTAAGTTTTTGAAATTTTCGAAAGTTGGTAATTTCCGTATTTTTTTTTGGGATTTTCGAAATTTTTTAATTCCTGTCATTTCTCAGATAATTCTTGTTATTTCTAATTCCCCCTTATTTTTTTCAATTTTTGGAAAACTTGTTAATTTTCCTTATTCCCGCAATTTTTCGTGCTTTTCCCATTGTGATGTTTTCGTAATTCCAGTAATTATTTGTATTTTCAATTTTTTAACTTTTAATTTTCCTAATTTCCAAAAAAATTCGGAATTTTCTAATTCTCTTTAAGTTATTGTAATTTTCGTAATTTCAAAAACATGTGATTTCCGATATTTTGGGAATTACCGTAATTCACGTAATTTTGAAATAACTTTGTAATTCTTTCCCGTAATATTTCGTAATACCCGTAATTTTTGTAATTTTCGTAGTTTTTCGTATTTTTTTCATTCCCCGTAATTTTTATAATTTCTCATAATTTCCGTAAGTTTTCGTCATTTCCGTCATTTTACTGGGTTCCGTAAATTTTTTCTTGTAATTTCTTGTTGGTTTTCGTAACTTTTCATAAATTAGTAATATTTAAATAATTGACGTAATTTTGGAGTAAATTCGTAATTCTTTTGTGTAATATTTGGCAATTCCCATAATTTTTGTAATTCCCGCAATTTTTTGTTATTCCGTGATTCTCGTCATATTCCGTAATTCTCGTAAATGTTTGCAATTCTCATAATTTTTCATATTTTACGTACTTTAACGTAATTCCCGTAATTTTTCGTAACTTTTCAAAAATCATCGTTATTCTTGTAATTTTGAAATGAGGAAAAATGAGGATAAAATCGCGGAAAGTGATGATAAAATCGCAAGAAAAAAGAGTCAAAAATCGCAAAAAAATATGAGTCAAAAATTTCAAAAAAAGTGAGTTTAAACTCGCGGAAAAGTAAGATGAGACTCAAGGAAAAATGAGAATAAAGTCACGAAAAGTGAGGATAAAATCGCGGAGAATGAAATAGGAATCGCGGAAAAGTGAGGATAACAACGCAAAAAAAAGTGAGGCAAGAATCGCGGAAAAATGAGATAATATTCACAAAAAAGTGGGTTTACAATCTCGAAAAAGTGGATTTAGAATCGCGATAAGTGATTGTAAAATCGTAAAAAAATGAGTAAAAAATTGCAAAAAAAATTATTCAAAAATCACAAAAAAAGTGAGGTCAAATTCGCGGAAAAGTGAAAATAAAATCGCGGAAAGTAGGGAAACAATCGCGAGAAAATGGGGTAAGAATCGCGGAAAAATGAGGATGAAATAGCGGAAAAATAAGTTTGTAATCGCCGAGGAGTGAGGGTAAAATCGCAAAAAAATGAGGATGAAATCGCAAAAAAATGAGGCTAAAATCGCAAAAGAAGTAAGGACAAATTCGCAAAAAAGAGAGTCAAAAATCTTGAAAAGAGCCAAAAATTGCAAAAAAGTGAAGCCAAAATTGCAAAAAAGTAGGTCAAAAATGAGTCAAAAAATTCAAAAAAAGTGAGTGTGAATTCGTGAAAAAGTGAGATAAGAATCGCGGAAAAATGAGGTAATATTTGCGGAAAAGTGGGTTTACAATCGTGGAAAAGTGAATTTAGAATCGTGGAGAAGTGATAGTAAAATCTAAGATTTCTAAATTATGGCATCACCGATGACGTAAGTAAGTACAAAAAGTACAAAAAAAATAAATAATTTAGTTGCACTGATTTTTTATATTAGTTTTAGGTAGTGCCACTGTAGGTAGTGCTATGGTGAGATGCATAATGGGAGTGCTTATTTTTGCTTTAGGGGTGCTTAGCACCCCCAAGCAAATTATGCGCCTATGATTAGTTTAGGGTTTTTCTCTTTAGCCTTTCTCAGCTTTTATACATTTTTTCTTCAGCTCTGGTTTCTCTGTTTCTAGATGATAAAGGGTTAAAGATTGAAGAAGTAGTTTATTGTCCATTTCATTTCTCAGATAGGTTTGGGAGTTTTTTGACCGGTAAAAAGTTAGAACCCAGACAGTACACACTCTTAGGGCCGTTTCCACCAACTAAACTGCTGGACACTTGAACTTACACATACAGATTTTAAAGCAAAACTGAATTTTATCGCCCCGTGTATCATAACCCTATGGTCCTATAAGAAATTTACGTCAAGCTTTATCCGCAAAAAACAAGCTATTAAAATCCTCAAACCGCATTAATTTTTTTTTATTCGTGTCGAAAATATGGAATTTTGAATTTGGTCTTAAAATCTGTATATTTGAATGTTCGAGTGTCCAGCAGTTTATTTCAGGGTAGCCTTAACGATAAGTATTCCTTAAACTGACATTCCCTAAAATGACAAAAATGTCATTTTAGGGAATACTTATCGTTGAGGTTCCTCTAAAATAGTTGGTGGAAACGGCCATTAAAGACGGTTTTTTAGGTCTGAATTACGTCTGAACGCCTGAAGACCAAAAACCACGTCTAGAAGATGTTGTTTTGAAGATGTCTAGAAGATGCGGTAAATTCACATCTTAAAAACAACTATTTGGCCTAAAATTAAATAATGGTTTATGCGTATTGAAAAGAGATTCAAAGACGTCTTCAAGACATCTCGTTGAAAAGGTCTTTAGAATATTTTAATCCTATAAGACATCTTCAGGCAAATGTCTGAAAGACGTTAGGGTTTGTAACATTTAAAAATCTCAGAATTCTTCTAGCGCCTGAAAAGTTATAAATTGAGTAAATAATAATGAAATATTAGTCCTGAAGACGTCTTTAGAGTTGAGGTAGAAGTCTGAAAGACGTTGGGTTTTCTAACATACGACGTCTTTGAGATAATGTCTTCAAGACGCCTTAAACACGTAAGCAGTGAACATCTGAGGGATGTCTTTAAGATGTTTGGGATATGTCCAAATAGGTGAATGATGAAGAAGTTTATGTTGCATTTCACATAGTTTTGTGAGTTTTTGACCAATTATAAGTTGGGAATAAGAAGACGGTGTCAGAAGAAAACCATGCAGTTTATAGGAATAAGATGAAGCCTTCAGACAATTTCTTGAAAGTATCAAATTTTCATAAGACTCCACAAAAAAAAAACCTTCCAGACGTTGTCTTGCACATGCAGTTTCGGGCACTAAAAATTTACATTCTCAGACAAATCCGAACGCATCAAATTTTCATAAGGGCCCCCCATCCTTTACACTATTATTCTCTATCCCGTTTCGCGCCAGTGCATTCCACTCTCAGGTCATTCATACCCAAGGTCTGTTAATAACCCGCTAAAACAATCCCGCTTCGGCCGCTTCGTTTCTCGTCTCTTTCTAGGGCACCTGCTCGGAGCGAGCGCGTGCCTCGCCCTTCGTCCGGTCCCAGACTTTCGCGGCTGGGATGCGGGAAAAAGGGCCCCGCGCTTCTGGGTTTCCAGCTACGTCATCTACTACGCCGTACTTTTCGGGGCCCGTCGGGATCGATAAACTTCCCCTTTTTGGTTGTTTTTTTTTTTCTTTGCCCGTCTCCAAAACACGCGGCGTAGATTGTAGAATTCTATATGGGTTTTTAAATATAGGAGGCCTCGATTAATTTGTTTCGGAGATTGTATTGGTCTACAATGAGAAACATCCTAGATAAGGAGCTTTTACGAATTACAGATATTTGTATCATGTTCAGATTTATGAAGAATAAGGTCAACAACACACACAATCGAACAGCCAACAAACATTGGAAAATGTAGGTGAAACTTCTACAACTTCATCTAAGACCTCAGAAAATACTATTGAAACTACAGCTTTAGATAACTACAGTTTGTTTAATCAAATGTTGAAAATGGTACAGAGTAGTTTCTGAAGAGAGTAGAGAAAGTAGACATAGGGTGGGTCTTAATAAGAGAGTTGCACCAGCGAACCGGCCAAAGTAATAATGTGAGTAGGGACACTGGAAATATCGTTAATTCATCTGATATACAGACTGGACCAACAAACCTACTTGACACAGGGAGTATAAGTCAACTGGTACCATTGAAGCCCATGTGTCTAGTAGCCTAGTCCTGTCTGTATATATTCAAAATCCAAACACAATCTGTAGCTTATAGGTCTGTTCCTGCAGAAATCACAATCCGGGCGAATTTCATTGGTTGGTTGAAAATAGAATCTGTTAATAAGCATATTTTGACAATGGATGGTCAATTTGCAGTAAAGTGAGATTCAAGTTACACCGTTGCCTGTTTGAACCATTTTAAAACCTTACCTGCGCCCATTTATTGTAGTTTAAAAGTTTTTGGAACCTACACAATGGAGTTATCAGGTAGGACATTATAATTCCATTAGGTGTCAACGGTATAACTTGAATTTTATTATAGTCCATTTTATTGCAGAATGGTAGTTGGCTGAATTGGAGGGTTAGGATTATAAAGTCATTGTAAACCCTATGGTTTACAACGGTGTTATGATTCTGAACCTCGCTTTGAGCTATCTACCTGTAGAATGCTCTACCAGTATTCAGGTTTATACCTAATGTAATAAATAGGGTCTATCTTATATTATTAGTTCCTAGAAGAACAATCAATTAACAACTGAAAGGACATGGCACTAAATATTAGAATCCTGGTGATCGGCCGATTTTTTTAAAACTGCAGTATGTTATTCTATACCTGAAAACAAGCATTTCTGCTTATGGTCACTTCTTTGTACGAGTATGGGATGTCCCAGAAAATTGAGTTCAAAGTTTTTATATGAAATATTTTCTTCAAGCATTAACTTATGTTTAACCGTTGTTTAACTGATCTGTTATGTGATTTTGCAACTTATACATTAAAGACAAAGCTATTTATGTAGTTAAGGACAAAAATTATTTTACAGGGTGTCTCAAAAATTATATTTTAAACCAAACTAGACTAGAAAAATTCTATTAGAAATATAGGAAGGAACCATTTTGTGTTTGATCTTAAATATAAATATAAAAACACTAGACATTATTTTTTGCTTCACGGACAATATTTGTAGAACATTTAACATGGTTATCACAGGTGTATATCTATCACATTTCAAAATTGCTCGCATTGCTCTATTTTGTACTAACTGGAATTGCGCTACTCTATAGTTAGGTATACTGAACAATAAAGTTGAACAATAATATTGCAAATGGGGTGCAGCTAAGCTATTGTACAGTAACAATTTTGTATAACATGTTAAATTTTTGCCTACTCTAGATACAAAACCCACTTTTTGCGAAAATTTTCTTAATATATAATCACAATGAGCATGAAAGTTTAACTGTGGATCTAATATAATTCCCAGATATTTGATGTGCTTCTCATACTGCAATTTAACACCATTCATATTGATATTGAGATTTTCCACATTTAAATCATTTAATCCATGTTTTTTGCCATACAAACAGAACTTCGATTTCGTGACATTAATACTAAGACTATTACTGCACAGCCATTCAAACACTCGACTCAAGTCATCATTGATATTCCGTTGCATATGTTCGATATTCTTACCAACGATACATATCATTGTATCGTCGGCAAATAATGTGATTTTACTATTTTTTACAACTTTAACCATGTCATTGATGTACAACAGAAACAATAATGGCCCAATAACAGTCCCTTGTGGCACCCCATAGTTCACTAAGATGGATCCAGACACAGCTGACTCATACTTTACTTTTTGGCTTCTTCCAGATAAGTACGATTTTAACCAATCTAGGGCCAAGTGCTTTATACCCATATTTTCTAATTTACGAATTAAAATATCCCTATCAACAGTCTCAAAAGCTCTTCTAAAGTCCAAAAACACAGCCAAAACAAAATTATTGTCATCAATTGCTCCAACAAATTCATCACAAATGCCCACCATCACAGTCTCACAAGAATGTCCCGCTCGAAATCCCGATTGATTAGATACTGTTATGTCATTTTCATTACAATGTCTCTGCAACTGCTCCTTCGCAATGAGCTCCAACAATTTCTCGTATACTGGCACAGTGTTGATCGGTCTGAAATTAGAATGCTGCTTAGTACCTGGAACCTTCGGCACCGGAATCACCAATGACGATTTCCATTCTTCTGGAAAATGCCCCTTGGAAAATGATGCATTGATAACGTCCAATACTCGGTTTCCATACACTGTAAAGGCATCTTTGAAAACCTTTGTCGAGATGCCGGATTCACCGCCACCAACATTTTTCATTCCGCCCACAATCCTTCTTAGGTCGACCATTGAAACGCCCTTAAATCTGGTAAACTCTGTAAAGTTTTGATTCTTCACATTTCCACTTGAATTCAGATACATCAAATTATTAGGTTTAATTATTGCCGATACGATGTTCTCGATGCTCTGCACAAAATATTTGTTGAATTCATTTGGCTATATCTTCATCAGCTTTTACAAGTCTCTGCTCAAAAACAATTTCATTTGGTCTCGATGAATTTTTATTCGGGAGTAGTGTCTTTAAATGTTTCCATAGTTCTCTTGAATTTTGCTTATTATCATCTATTGCCTCTCTGAAGTATCTGTCTTTTTCCTGTTTTATTTTATTAACAATGTTGTTTCTTAATCGTTTATGTGCATTCCAGTCTTCAACATCTCTGCGATGAACAGCCCTAGTATAAGTATTATCTCTTTCTTTCATCATTTGTCTTATTTCATATGTTATCCATGCTTTATCCCTATACTGATACTTCATTGTTGATTTAACCTTTGAACACATTTTATTTATCGTTGCAACGATGTCTTCCACAAATTTATTTGCAATCACATTGACATTCGAAACGTTACCATTCCATTGAACATCCAACAGTAAACTTCGGAACTGATCAGCATCATATTTTTCCCAGCACCTTCTGTAAGAACTTATTGTGGAATTTCTGGACAATTGCTGTAAATCCTCACTTTTCCGCGATTCCTATTTCATTCTCCGCGATTTTATGCTCACTTTTCGTGACTTTATTTACACAGCAACGAAAATTATTATTATCCTTTCCACTTTTGACTTTGACTTTACTCTTCTCCTTTTAACATTGAGAAAAAAAAAGATAGCGATAGCGATTAGTGACAAATAGGTAGGTATGCAAACAACACCTAGCTCCTACCGCAATCGCGTCAACTTCATGTCATGATGTCTGTTATAGCGATTTCATTTGTACCTGTTGTTGTTTTTTTTAATTCCTAAATGTTAAAAGGAGAAGAGTATAAGTATAGGTAGTCAAAGTTAAAAGTGAAAAGGATAGTTTTAATTTTCGGTGCTGTGAGCATACTGGTGATGTCATACTGAAGAGTATCAAATTAAAAAAGTTTTTAATTGATATCTTGAAAACTGTTGGGTATTGAACATTAGCGCAATGATCACTTTTGTTAAGGTCGACTCCCTAGTCTCCCTATACACAATATCAAAAATTCAGCAAAATTCCACATAGATCACTTTTCATAAGAAATGTGTGGGGTCCTTTGGAGCCTAGTTGCGCTTATGTAAACGCTTCAAAACATTTCACAACAAATTTAGAAAAACATTGATCCAAACGTTAATAAAACGCATTACAACAACCCTCTACAAAGTTCATTCAATTTTACATCCAATTTCTGCTATGGGAATTGGCTCAATTTACCGCGAACTCCTCATCTCATCGACAAAATTTAATTACGTCGCTGTCAATCGGAACGTTGTTCTTGAAGGATTCCATATTTCTCGAAAAAAGGTTGCCGACAAGCGACGAAATTCCCAGAAATGCCATTTCGCCCATATAACTTTTATCTTCAGAGAATTTAAGTCAGGTAGAATACGAGGGTCCAACGGCCGAATTTACATGGTTGTTGTTGTTGTCGATGCCGGGTACTTGAACCCCGAAAACCAGGAATTTACTTAATGGGTGGGCGGGTTCCTGGAAGTTTTTTGGCCTGTTTTCAATACTCAGGAGGTTTATCTATATTTGTTTGGTTTTTGAGAAAAAAGTAATCCGAACTAAAAATAACTAATGGTATAGAAACGCTTAAGCCCATAACAAAAGGGCCTCTATTGTTAAATGAAAAGAAGGGAATTTTATCTAGAAAATAATAGGCCATGGATTAAATTGGTACGTAACCCTTAATAAAGACGGTACATTACTCAAGCCTACTATTATGTGTCAAAAATCATCATAATTCAATCAAAAGTAGGCAACGTCGCGTCTTATATATTTTACGGCCCATTCGGTCGCGTCGGGGTTAAATCGAATGTGCTTCAACACAACTATAAAACGGCATCGGCACATGCGCGTTTTTTGTTTACAACTTTTTACGGGTCTGCTGCGGATAAAGCGCGTCGGACAGAGAGAGAGAATCGAGGCGAGGTCGCGCGACAGACGCGAAAGGTTGTCCTAGACGGGGGCCCCTCTGAGAAAGAGGCGAAAGACAAGACCGATATTAACAGGGACGGAGTTGATTTCTCCAATAATAATTTCATATTATGATCCAATGAATTTTTTTTTTAATGAAAAATTTTTGTGACGTAAATTCGCCTACTTTATTCTTTCCTCTTGCACTGTTGCATGACGAGATTTATAGTTTCTTCTCGCTCTTATATGGTTCGTTTTGTCTTGGGATAGACAATTATTACGTCAAAAACTTTAGTTGCATCGTAAAGTCAATTGCAAACGGCACACGCCCAACACTGTGACCATATTTTTGGTTTTACGTGCGAAAAAATCATATAACACACACGTGAATTTAGTGAATATTGAATCAAAAAAACTATTAGAATGTAATCAACAAGTTATTTAAAAGTGTTAGAAATAAGGGTGGCCAGTTTTGGAAAGTTACAACCCAAAAATTATCATCGTAAGTACCAGATATGTAAGACGTAAGGTGTGAAGATCTTACTTCATCAGATAAGTCAAAGTGTTACAGCTAAATTCCCGAGTTATGAATTTTTTTTTTGTCAAAAATGCGTTAAATATGATACCTACAATAAATTTTTCGCAAGCAAGATTGGATGATACAGAGAAAATAATAGGATACCAGGAAGAAGTAATTCAAAATCTTAAGACTGAAGTGGAAAATCTCAAATTAAAGGAGATAAAAGTACCTAGAAGAGCAGTAAGTACATACAGTGTTGCCAGAGGTGGTACAATTGTACCACATTTGGTACCATTCGTTTTGATTCGTAAATAGATGGCGTCACCAATGTAACACTCGTTTTGTGGTTTTTGGTTGACGTAGTTTTGTGTTTATTAGTTTATGTCATCGGCAGAAAATAAAGAAAACTCAAAGCCTCGTACTTTAAATCGGCTTTCCTGATCGGAAAAGTGGAAAATCCAAAGAAAAACCATTGAAAAATGACATTCCAAAGCCTACTTTATGAAACTTAAGTTTTTGTTACTTACCCCATTGAAAAACTCAAAATTTTGGATACAAAATTAAGGAAACTCAAAGCCTCGTACTCTAAATCGATTTTCCCGATCGAAAAACAACCCGGAAAAGTGGAAAATTCGAGGAAAAACTGGATAAAAATGTAAACACGTCAAAGGAAAATGACCGACTGTCAAAAATGACAAATGATATTTATTACTTGATTGAAGTTAGTCACAAATGGTGTTGCTACATCAAAAGCATTTCAAATAGAATTTTGTTAATTATGGTATTTAAAAGTGGAAATTTTTGCCATAAAATGAAGAAAACTCAAAGCCTCGTATGTTAAATCGCTTTTTTCCATTAAAAATCCCCAGAAAAGTAGAAAATTCGAGGAAAAACTGGCAAAAAATCACAAGCCGTCAGTTCAAAATGGCCGACTAAAAGCAACATTGCCACATTTCATCTTGGAAAACAAAAATAACATTTAAAATGAGTTTTTTGTTTAAAATTCAATTAAAAACTGTTAAATAATTATTAAATAATGATTATAATAATTAAAATTCCCTAAATAATGCATCGGAAACTTGTTTTTAGTTTAATTTCAATGAAAATGACATTACAAAGTTTACTTGTTGATTATAGTGAGTAAGACAAAGAAAACGATAAAGAAGTATATGTTTGCAAAAACCACCGTTTTCTGAAAAAAGTAAAAATCTTAAGAAAACCCAATAGAAAACCAACATTCCAAAGTCAACTTGATGAAACTAAAGTTTTTGAATATTGATTGGGCGCTAAAAATCGCATTTTGAATATTCCCGGTTTTTGATTGGCTCCAAACTATCCGCTGACCAATAGACTTATAGACTGGGCTCCGAGATTAAAATAATTCTGGCCCTTCGGGCTTTCGTATAACTCCGGCCCTTCGGGCTCGCATATAATCAACAGTTCACCCGATCGAAACCGGCCTGGAAAAGTGGGAAATTCGAGGAGAAACTAAATAAAAACACTCGAAAATGGCCGACTGTCTAAAATGCCAAATGACATTACATTACAAGTCCTACTTGATCAAAAGCGACGTTGCCATAATTACAATTTTAAACATATTATAAGGTAGGATACATTATTAAAAAACCAAAAGCGATTATAAATGAGTAAGACAAAGAGCGAGATAAAGTAGGAAATAATTTAAATGATCAGTTGGTCGACCAAACTATCATCAGAGTAAATTTTCGATTGTTCCCGGTTCAAACACTTGGAATAATTACTCAATTTTTTTTTGACAACTGACAAACCTACATACAATATTATGACTTTTGACAATTGACGAGTTAATTTTCAGGACCACCTACGATTGTTATGACTTTTTTTGTCGATTGACAGCCTTGTGATTCAGATTGAGGCCTACAACAGCAACGTTGCCACATTTTAACAGTAATTTTGGAGCATTTGTAATTGTAAATGTGAAACGTTGACAGGTGGTAATTGACATCAAGTAACGATTGTTATGATATGTTGTAGGCTGATTGAAATTTTTAACTTTTGGCAACACTGTAACGCTAGAGGATTGAAATGGCGTCTTTTTTTCAAATCATGAGCCAGAAGGGCGAGAGTGTTTTCAATCTTGAGCCAAAGAAACGCCATTTTGTATCGAGTTTTAAAGAAAACAAGGCCTACTTTGAAACGTCAATTTTTTAACGTTTGTTGTATCATAAGCAGTATTGCCATATGTTTTTTTCAAATATCCAGCCTGAACGGCCGGTGTTGTTTTAATTACGTTACGAGCTCGAAGGGCCGAGGTTATACGAGCCCCAAGGGCCGGAGTTATATGAGTCCGTTCATTATCAACTGATTTTAATACCCATTATGAATATTACAGGTCTGTGATGCCCTTAGATGTTCTGGGCCGCACGCGCGCTACACTGAAGGAATCAGTGTGTCCTCAGGGGCCTTATTCTCTAAGAACGAACCGTTCGATTCGGTGACGTCATTTTTGGTTTGGTTTTCGCGCTATCAAACCGAAAATGACGTCACAATCGAAGAAATTCTACCGAATCGAACGGTTCGTTTCTTCCAGAATAAGGCTCCTGGGCCCGTATTCTCGTCACCGGCGAGCACCGTTCTCTCAAAAGAATGATTATTCTGTCTTAGTCACTCATTGTTACTTTCATAATACTGGCAAAGACAGAGCAATCGTTCTCTTGAGAGAACACTGTTCTCCGGTTAAGAGAATACGGGCCCTGCCGAGTGGCTCTGGTACATTTTTTCTTTAATTTTGGTACAAAAAATGTTTGCTCACTGGCAACACTGAATTTGGATAAAAATGGAAATTCAAGAGCCGGGAATAGACAAAAATTGAAACGGAAAAACTGAAAATTAACTAGAGAGAAAATTTAGAAAAATTGAGAAAAAAAATAGTAAATAATGAACATGACCCCAAACTAAACTGCTAACAATTAGGTACCGAATTATAAGTGTCATACATATTTCTCTCCATCTCATAAGAATGAAGGGGGAGAAACATAACACAGACGGCCTACTAGGATTCCATATCTTATTTACTTTACTTTGTGGAGTGTTATGAATTCTATTCATCGCTTCCTATGATCAGTTTGCCATCCCTGGTGCTGCGAATTCTCTGTATACATTCTTTGTCTTTACTTCTTGTCCTGTCAGCATTTCCTTTACATTTTTGAGTTTTTCTTGGTAGTTGGAGTTATCCTCCACTACTAGTGCGTAGGTATTTCTCACTTTCCTTGCCGCTTTTGTGGCTTGACCTCCATACTCTTGTATTTGTACCGTGAAATAAGGCTTTTGCCATTTTTCTTATTCTCCCATCCTTCATCCCCTCAATGCTGGTGCATTTGGATAGTTTTTTCTTCTCATTTGTTGGAATTTGTTTTCTTCCGAGTCCTTGTATATGATTTTAATTATCTAAGTATTCGTTGTTTGTCCTGCTGTACTTGTGCGTATTTGCCATTTCTGTTCTAGCACTCCTAAGTCTGCTTTGATGTCCTGCAGTTGTGGGTATTTGTCTTTGAAGACCTTTTGTATCCATTTTTTCAAGCATATATCCATCTTTGTGTTTATATTTTTGTTAAGTATATGGGACTCTCTTTTCCAATTTCTGTATTCGTAAATGTTTCCTGTGTTTACATTTTGTCTTCCATTCCTAGAAGTTTTCAAACATTTGGATTTCCTCAGTGACTTCGTCTTTTTTCCCTTGTGCGTCGAAGTTTATTTGTGTTCCCTTTTCTCTTTTTTCTTTCAATGCTTGTGTTTTTGCATCATTTCCTTTCTCTCCATTTTCGGTCATGTATCTATTTGCTCTAATCCATTCATTCATTTTGGTGCCCTGCAGTATAGTTATTTGTCTTTTAAGCTTAATGATATTCTCCTTAATTTGTTTTTTTTGTTGTGTTCTATATTCTTTTCTAGTTTTTTTTTCCAATTTTCACCAAGTGTTCTATAGTTTTATCCAGGAATATGATTTCATTGCATATCTTCCTCTAATTTGGTTTCCCTTGTTCTGCTTGTTCTTCTCTTTCTCTTCCTTTCGTCGTTCGCGTCTTCCTCATATTGTGGTATTCCTTCCCCTGTTTGCTTTTCTTTTGTTGTTTTTCTTATAGGTGATCTGTTTATAGAGTCTTTTCTAGCAAACGGATTCGTTGTATTCTTGTCTAGATTCGCCAGTCAAGATCTTCGGCTAGAAAGCTGAAATTTTCAGTGAATCTTATCTCAATAAAGGGACTACAATCCCTTAAAATTTCAGCTCATTTGCACTTATAGTTCCTGAGATAAAATAATGTTAAGCAATTTGGGGTAGGGATGTGTAGTACATGAACGAACTAGTACAATTGTACTAGTGTGATCCTTTAAATGTACTATACGTACTAGTACCATAACATTAGAATCCCATAATATTATAGTACATTCTTTTCATGGTAATACATAGAAAAAATTATAATAAACAAGTTTAAAACAGATGTAAAACAAAAATCTATGAGCACGGAATGTGAAAAAACCTAGTTAACCGACAGGTTTAACCAAAGGCACAAACGGAACACAGTTTTTATAACCCGGATAACCAAAAACACAAAAGTGTAATGTAATATCAGGAAATCAAGGCTGTATTTTTTAGTTCCTAAATGCTAAATAGTATACCTATGTAACTTTTAGCAAATAAATCATTCATTTTATTTTTGTTGAATACTAAATAAAGTTTCTATATGTATTTTTTGCATTTTTCTCCCTTGTTTCCCTTTTTCGTAGATGTACTAAAGAATTAGTACATTGTACTAGTACATTTCGAGGATTCAGTACTACTGAACTAGTTCATTAAAAATTACTAAAAATCGCATCCCTAATTTGGGGTGATTTATTAATTTTTCAATTTTTCTGAGTGCCTTTTTTCATAGATTTCGGCTTCAAATCTGAGAATAATTTGGTGTATGTTGATTGACCATTAGGATACAAAATCTCGACAATTTTTTTTTTTGAAATTTCATCGTTTTTGTAAGAAGGTACCTTATGATTTAGAATTTGGAAAACTTTAAAAGGTCATAACTGTTTTTCTATTATAGATAGAAAGCTGAAATTTTCACTGAATCTTATCTCAATAAAGGGACTAAAATCCCTGCAAATTTCAGCTCATTTGCACTTATAGTTCCTGAGATAAAATCGTATTAAGCAATTTGGAGTTATTTATCAATTTTTCAATTTTTCTGAGTGCCTTTTTTCATAGATTTCAGCTTCAAATTTGAGACTAATTTAGTGTATGGAGTTTGGGGTATGTTAATTGACCATTAGGATACAAAATCTCGACAAAAAAAAATTTGAAATTTCATCGTTTTAGCACAGCATATACAGAAACAATCAGCAGGCTAACTGTCACGCGCATCTTTTCTGCGCACGCCGCCATTAGGGGATACCATCCTGTCATTAAACGGCAGGGGCGCCGAAATTTTATTTCAATTATTTATTTCAGACGGAGGTCCTAGGCGTGCGGTGTAGAGCGGAATTTTAGTTATATGATTTTCGAACTGATTTTAGTATATTCGTGTTGTCATTTATACTGTTATCTGTTATCATTGTTGTATATTTAATAATAATAATAATAATAAATTAGTTTATTTGAAGCCAATACGACTCTGTGAAAAGAAAGAAAAAACCTAAATTATCGTTAATCAGGCCCTGTTTCGTATCCCAAAATGGCCGCTAGTGACATTTCGACGATGAATACCTTTATTACACGGGATGTCACTCAAGTTAGCCTGCTGATTGTTTTTGTATATGCTGTGGTTTTAGTAAGAAGTTACCTACCTTATGATTTAGATTTTGGAAAACTTTGAAAAGTCATAACCGAGGGGTGTTCCACTTTTCACAATACCTGTACAAAATGGCTCACAATACATTAGAGTACATTACAGTACCGTGAAAGTACCCCAGAATACCTTACAGTGCACATACATTACATTACATGCCAATACCTAACAGTATGCTCACATTCCATAGCAGTACTATGCAGTACATGTCGCAATACTTCACAGTACACATCACAATACCTGACAATAATAGTAGATACTAAAAATTCGACTAAAAATCTTTCACAGTCCAAGACAATACCTTAACAATACTGACAATACGTGAACAATGCCATGATATTACATGCAGAGTTATACACAAATACCTCATATTACTAGACCTTATACTGACAGAAGCTTACAGTAGTAGAGCTTACACTGACAGTACTTGCAGTACCATACTTTTCGCAATACTCGTCATAACTTTTTTTCTATTATACAGGGTGTTTAAAAAAGACACGGCAATATTTGAGGGGGTGATTCCTCAGGTCATTTTATGGAAAAAAGTTCCCATAAACATAGGTCCGGAAATGCATTTTCTGCAAGATACAGGGTGGTAAAGATTAGACCTAAGAGCTCGAATCATTGGTGGGTGTAACTCAATTAGAAATGACCCTGGTATTTTTGAGAGAGTTCGCCAGCCAATGAGGAGAAGATTGGATTCCTGCATCCACACCGGGAGTGGTCACTTTGAACAGTTTTTGTAATGTTTTTGTATCATAATGGACAAGCAAGAAAATAGTTTTCATTTTTTATTTTGTAAACGAAGCAAGATACGAGAAAAATTTGTGAGACAAAAAAGTTGCAGTTTTAGTTGATTTATCTGAAAGAAAAATCGAAATTAAATTAAAGTCAGTGGCGTACATTTTTTCGTCAATAAATTTTATTAAATTGCCCCCCCTAACGCCACTGGAGTTAAAAAAAATTATCTAGTTAGGGCAAAACTAGCTCCTAATTACTAAAAACAACGCTGCCAATTTTCAAAAAAATCGGTGAGAAGATATTTGAATTATTTTAAAAAAAACGTTATTTTAAAAAAATCTTTAACACCCTGTATCTTGGAAAAAATGCATTTCCGGACCTATGTTTATGGGAACTTTTTTCCATAAAATGGCCTGAGGAATCACCCCCTCAAATATTGCCGCGTCTTTTTTAAACACCCTGTACATAGATAGAAAGCTGAAACTTTCCCTGAATTTTATCCCAGTCAAGGGACTACAATCCCCGAAAATTTCAGCTCATTTGCACTTATAGTTCCTGAGATAAAATCGTGTTAAGCAATTTGGGGTGATTTATCAATTTTTCAATTTTTCTGATTGCCTCTTTCTATAGAATCCGGCTCCAAATCTCAGACTAATTTAGTGTATGAAGTTCAGGGGATCCCAAAGGACCATTAGGACTCAAAATCTCAACAAAAAAAAATTGGAAATTTCATCGTTTTAGTAGTAAGGTTGAAGGTGAAACCTTATGATTTAGATTTTGTCAAACTTTGAAAGGTCATAACTTTTTTCTATATTTATGTTACAACGCCCAACGTCTTTCAAACGTCTTCAGGACATTTTCCAAGACATCTTAAAGACGTTTTCAACAAAAAACTTTCAGATGAGTATTTGGCGCCAAAAAAAAAAGCGTCTGAAGCCACAGTCCTGTCCTGTCCACTAAACACTGAATAGTAGTTACGTAGGACACACGAGTTTGGCGGGAACACGACACGACCGACGTCGGGGCTCCACACATTTCGCTCCGAGCCGACGGAGTCAAACCAAAGCAAGACTCGAACCGGAACACTTCGTCTACGCAACTCGCTCAGCGAAAAAATTCGTGCAAGAATTTCAAATGTTTATGTCGCGGTTTACGAGTGAACTTTTGAAAAACATTTAAAAAAAATGTCTTCGGTCGGTTCGCTGGAGGCGACTCCGAGCAACAACATTATACGTACGGGGGTGTTTAAAAAATTGAAAACTTCCCGCAAGAAGTTCTTCGTGCTACGCAACGAAACTTCTGAGGCTTTGGCCCGTTTGGAGTATTACGATTCGGAAAAGAAGTTTCGCGCGGGAGTTCCCCCAAAACGCAGCATCCCTTTGCGGACGTGTTTCAATATTAACAAAAAACAAGACTCTAAGCACAAATTTGTGATCGCCCTGTACACTAAAGACGATTGTTTTTCGATAGTGTTCGACAATGAGGAGGAAATGAAAGTGTGGCTCAAGGATTTTCTCACTTTGCAACACGGCGAAGAGATTCTTGAAGGGGAAATTTTGAAACCGAAATTTGGTAAGGAACTTTTCATTTAAAATTGCAGGTAGTTGAAACTTCCATAATATGATACACCAATGGTGTTTATATGAATCAAACACTATCAAGATAGCTAGTTTGATTGCGTTTACATCAAAATTTTTCGTCCATAATTTGTCAAAACATCCGGTTTTGTGCGAGCAATGGGTAGGTTTACATCCGCCATCCACCGTTATGTAAACAACAATAATTCTATTGCTTTGACCTTCTGTTCCATTGAAGAATAAAAAATGTCAGCACGTCTATGATTATCCAACTTTACTCAACTATTTCTCAATAATTATTGTTTGCCTTAATAATAATACTAATTAGAGTTTGAAGAAAAAATTCTAAGAAAATAGTAGTCGGGTTTTTATACATAGAAAAATCATACGTTTGAGTGCATTTTACATTTAACTCCCGCGTAAAATCCAACCTACACCCCAGACCAAAACAAACCCCTTTGCCAACCACCCCCGCTGGCCTGGAAACACCCCCGCCCCGAATCGACCCCCGAAATCTGGCAACGTGTCGCGACGTCTTGCAATGTTGTCAGAACCATCTTCCAACAACTTTTCATCAATCCAGATACATTGCTTAAAAATTCAAAATACATTCTTAATAAATGGTTGTTTATCAAAAATAAAATGATTAATTTGTATAAAGCATTATTGGAAGTTTTCGGTAAATTTTGGGTGAAGTATTGGTTGGTATTGGCAACAATGTAATCCAGGATCCAGAGCCAGCCGCGACGTCCTTGGCTCTAATTTACTGGCGTTTCCGTATTGCCAAATTTACACTGTATTTTACTACGTAGTATGAGGCTCTATCCAGGTGCTGCACCAGGTCATAGTTGTTTGTGCGTCGTGTTGTATCGATTTCGATGATGATGTTGCCAGGAAATTGCGGCTTTGGAATGGATTTTTTTCCTTTGGGGAAAATGGGATCATGTTTTTAGGTTGATGCTAGATTTAATTCTAGAAATTCATTCTTGACTATTTCCATCCTATGTCCTCTTTCAAGCCTTCTGTTTTCCATTTCTTCATTTACAGTTTCTATACAGTGGTCTACAGTTGATCTATTTACTAAAAAACTAACTAGTTCTCGAGGGGTGTCAACCTTGGGGTCAACCACTATGCCCACAAATGTACAATGATTTTCATATTTGGCGCAGTCACTGATCAATGAATCTCATGTAGGTATTCCCATCTCGTGAATTTCGACTAGTTGCCAATGATTTTGAGTATGATTTTTGTATGATTACCAGAGGTGATTTCCATTTTTTCTGGGGAATCCCATATCATTTCCAAATCCTTATCCATAATGTTTCCAAATTTCAATGGAAATATTAGCAAGTTTTTTTAGCCTTGTCTATGATTCCCATTGGTATTTTATGATACTTCTGCAACAACAAAATGATGGAAAGATGCTTGGATTTAGGAAAGTGTATAAAGGAGAATTCGTAATTTGAAGAAGTATTCAATGGACTTAAACTTTCAAGATTTTCAGCTGCAATAATGACTAGCATTTAGGAATTTATTAATGAACCTTTAGGAAGAATTTCGAGTTCCTTGGAGAAAAAATTCAACGCGTTTCTGTTTCTAGGAAATTTGTGTGTGAGGCCTCAAGGGGAAAACTCAATGAAATCCTGTTTCAAGAGGTTTTCCAGCTCATGATTTTCTTCAGAAATTATTATAAATTAGAGACTTTTTAAGTAAAATTTCTTGATAGATTAAATGTTGTTTGATTCAATTTTTAAAATTTATAGATGATACTGCAATAAGGTTTGATATACCTAAGCCTCTGTTATAGGAAATTCCGAGGAAAATTTTGAAGTCTCTGATTTTTTATAATTTTTCAAGAATCAACAAGGTAGAACATTGAATTGCACCCCAAAGCATTGAAATCTTCATACTCCAAGGATTAGGATTGACCCGAAGGGGTAGCCACTATGGAAATCTTCTGTCCTACGAAATGGAAATCTCATGAAGATCTGTAGAGATCCATGGATATTCGGTAGAGATATGTGAAGATCCACTAGAGATACATGAAGATTTGTTGGAAATACCTAGAGATTCAAGAACTTCGACTGCAGTCATGTAGAATCGGAAAAGCATAGTTTTCTAAATGTATATGGAGATCTGGAGGAGATATATAGAGATCCAAAATCTGAATGATCTCTCTGGAAATCCAAGATCCAAGCATAAGCCTGAAAAGTCTGAAAAGTCTATGGAGTTCCAAGAAGATTTCCTCAAATCCCAAGTGACCTTTATGCTTTATTCGAACAGATTTTTCATCCATTCATCAGTATATAGAAATATTTTATTGATCGATCAAACAAATCGTAAGATATTTGGGATTCTAAAATTAAATTTTCGCATTCAATCATTGGGTACACATAAACCTAGACTTTATGCTAATAATAAAATGTTTTACTATTGGGCCTCCGGCCCAAAATAAACAATTTTTTCCAATCGGATTCTTTGGTAGAGGAATTCTAGGAATGTTGTAAAAAGAACCAGTTACCTTAGGTGGGTATTACTTGCTTATTACACGATGATTTATAATTATAGGTTCTCATTTTGCCCAATTATTAATTGTTATTGTGACTATTTGATAAGCATTGTTCCTATACATCAAAGCAACAATATTTTGTCATGTAAGCATTGCACTGACAATCCTTATATTTATTATTTTGTCATGTCGTATTTTTGTAACTGTTACAGTATAAATGAAGTCAGTCGTTTTTGAAAAATCATTGTGTTAACACGTTTATTTCTCAGGACTCCTAACTCTGCTTAACAAAGCAAACAAGAAACAAACATAGAGATAAACGACGTAAGAGCAAAAATAAGGTTGCAATTTAGGAAAACGAATAAAAACCTAGAGAAACAAAATACCAATGTCATACTAACGGATACAATGAATACAGTATAATTTTGACAGTTTTAGAGATGCAAACTATTGACCACCCATGGAACACGCTCATGAATAATTGCCCATATCTTCGATGACATTCGAGAAAATTAGCTACAATCATGTATCATTGGAAAGAGTATTAAATTCTCTTCAAAACTATGCTAAACTGGTTCCAGTAGCTCAGGGGGTTCCTGAACTACAAGCCTTCAAAGTTAGACTTTAGTCAAAATTTTGTCCAAAACTTCAACCTCAATTTTCTCAAAAACTATAAATGCTAGCGACTTCAGCTAAATACCATCTGAAAGCCCTTATCAAGATCTACAATCCTTGAAAATGTTGTCTCAGTACCTCTCTTGGTTATTGAGATATTGAGGTTTGAAGATTTGAAAATAAAAATCCAAACCTTTGGAAAAAGTGCAAAAAATTGAAAATTTTTATTTTTGAGTTTTTCTCAATTCTGACTCCAGAAATCGATAGAGCGAGTTCAAATTAGTCAGAAACAACTTTCATATCAGTTAGATTTGAAAATTTCAACGAGAAAAAAAAACCAAAAGAACATCTCATTTTTCACTCTGGAATTTTTCAAAATCTTAACACGCTCATGAATAATTGTCCATATCTTTGATGAAATTCAAGCAAATTAGTTACAATCATATATCATTGGAAAGAGCATTCAATTCTCTTCAAAACTGTGCTAAATTGGTTCCAGTAGCTCAAGGGGTTCCTGAGCTACAAACCTTCAAAATTGGACTTTAGTCAAAATTTTGTCCAAAACTTCAAACTCAATTTTCTCAAAAACTATAAACACTAGCAACTTTAGCTAAATACCAACTGAAAGCCCTTATCAAGAGCTACAAACCCTGAAAATGTTGTCCCAGTACCTCTCCTGGTTACCGAGATATTGAGGTTTGAAGATTTACAAATAAAAATCCAAAGGGTGTAACCTTAGGAAAAAGTGCAAAAAATTGAAAATTTTTATTTTTGAGTTTTTCTCAATTCTGACTCCAGAAATCGATAGAGTGAGTTCAAATTAGTCAGAAACAACTTTCATATCAGTTAGATTTGAAAATTTCAACGAGAAAAAAAAACCAAAAGAAAATCTCATTTTTGACTCTGGAATTTTTCAAAATCTTAACACGCTCATGAATAATTGCCCATATCTTTGATGAAATTCAAGCAAATTAGTTACAATCATATATCATTGGAAAGAGCATTGAATTCTCTTCAAAACTGTGCTAAATTGGTTCCAGTAGCTCAAGGGGTTCCTGAGCTACAAACCTTCAAAGTTCGACTTTAGTCAAAATTTTGTCTAAAACTTCAAACTCAATTTTCTCAAAAACTATAAACACTAGCAACTTTAGCTAACTACCAACTGAAAGCCCTTATCAAGAGCTACAAACCCTGAAAATGTTGTCCCAGTACCTCTCCTGGTTACCGAGATATTGAGGTTTGAAGATTTACAAATAAAAATCCAAAGGGTGTAACCTTAGGAAAAAGTGCAAAAAATTGAAAATTTTTATTTTTGAGTTTTTCTCAATTCTGACTCCAGAAATCGATAGAGCGAGTTCAAATTAGTCAGAAACAACTTTCATATCAGTTAGATTTGAAAATTTCAACGAGAAAAAAAAAACCAAAAGGAAATCTCATTTTTGACTCTGGAATTTTTCAAAATCTTAACACGCTCATGAATAATTGCCCATATCTTTGATGAAATTCAAGCAAATTAGTTACAATCATATATCATTGGAAAGAGCATTGAATTCTCTTCAAAACTGTGCTAAATTGGTTCCAGTAGCTCAAGGGGTTCCTGAGCTACAAACCTTCAAAGTTGGACTTTAGTCAAAATTTTGTCCAAAACTTCAAACTCAATTTTCTCAAAAACTATAAATACCAACTGAAAGCCCTTATCAAGAGCTACAAACCCTGAAAATGTTGTCCCAGTACCTCTCCTGGTTACCGAGATATTGAGGTTTGAAGATTTACAAATAAAAATCCAAAGGGTGTAACCTTAGGAAAAAGTGCAAAAAATTGAAAATTTTTATTTTTGAGTTTTTCTCAATTCTGACTCCAGAAATCGATAGAGCGAGTTCAAATTAGTCAGAAACAACTTTCATATCAGTTAGATTTGAAAATTTCAACGAGAAAAAAAAAACCAAAAGGAAATCTCATTTTTGACTCTGGAATTTTTCAAAATCTTAACACGCTCATGAATAATTGCCCATATCTTTGATGAAATTCAAGCAAATTAGTTACAATCATATATCATTGGAAAGAGCATTGAATTCTCTTCAAAACTGTGCTAAATTGGTTCCAGTAGCTCAAGGGGTTCCTGAGCTACAAACCTTCAAAGTTGGACTTTAGTCAAAATTTTGTCTAAAACTTCAAACTCAATTTTCTCAAAAACTATAAACACTAGCAACTTTAGCTAACTACCAACTGAAAGCCCTTATCAAGAGCTACAAACCCTGAAAATGTTGTCCCAGTACCTCTCCTGGTTACCGAGATATTGAGGTTTGAAGATTTACAAATAAAAATCCAAAGGGAACCTTAGGAAAAAGTGCAAAAAAATTGAAAATTTTTATTTTTGAGTTTTTCTCAATTCTGACTCCAGAAATCGATAGAGTGAGTTCAAATTAGTCAGAAACAACTTTCATATCAGTTAGATTTGAAAATTTCAACGAGAAAAAAAAAACCAAAAGGAAATCTCATTTTGACTCTGGAATTTTTCAAAATCTTAACACGCTCATGAATAATTGCCCATATCTTTGATGAAATTCAAGCAAATTAGTTACAATCATATATCATTGGAAAGAGCATTGAATTCTCTTCAAAACTGTGCTAAATTGGTTCCAGTAGCTCAAGGGGTTCCTGAGCTACAAACCTTCAAAGTTGGACTTTAGTCAAAATTTTGTCCAAAACTTCAAACTCAATTTTCTCAAAAACTATAAACACTAGCAACTTTAGCTAAATACCAACTGAAAGCCCTTATCAAGAGCTACAAACCCTGAAAATGTTGTCCCAGTACCTCTCCTGGTTACCGAGATATTGAGGTTTGAAGATTTACAAATAAAAATCCAAAGGGTTTAAGAAAAAGGGCAAAAAATTGAAAATTTTTATTTTCGAGTTTTTCTCAATTCTGACTTCAGAAATCGATAGAGCGAGTTCAAATTAGTCAGAAACAACTCTTACATCAGTTAGATTTAAAAATTTCGACGAGAAAAAAAATCCAAAAGGAAATCTTATTTTTGACTCTAGACATTTTTTAAAATCTTGAGAAGCTCATGAATAGTTGCCCATATCTTCAATGAAATTCGAGCAAATTAGCTCATATATCATTGGAAAGAGCATTAAATTCTCTTCAAAACTGTGCTAGATTGGTTCCAGTAGCTCAAGGGGTTCCTGAGCTACAAACCTTCAAAGTTGGACTTTAGTCAAAATTTTGTCTAAAACTTCAAACTCAATTTTCTCAAAAACTATAAACACTAGCAACTTTAGCTAACTACCAACTGAAAGCCCTTATCAAGAGCTACAAACCCTGAAAATGTTGTCCCAGTACCTTTCCTGGTTACCGAGATATTGAGGTTTGAAGATTTACAAATAAAAATCCAAAGGGTGTAACCTTAGGAAAAAGTGCAAAAAATTGAAAATTTTTATTTTTGAGTTTTTCTCAATTCTGACTCCAGAAATCGATAGAGCGAGTTCAAATTAGTCAGAAAAAAATCAGTTAGATTTAAAAATTTCGACGAGAAAAAAAAATTCAAAAGGAAATCTCATTTTTGACTCTGGACATTTTTGACACGCTCATGAATAATTGCCCATATCTTTGATGAAATTCAAGCAAATTAGTTACAATCGTGTATCATTGGAAAGAGCATTAAATTCTCTTCAAAACTGTGCTAAATTGGTTCTAGTAGCTCAAGGGGTTCCATAGCTATAAACCCTCAAAGTTGGATTTTAGTCAAAATTTTGTTTAAAACTTCAAACTCAACTTTCTCAAAAACTGGAATGTCAGAAGACCATACAAAAAATTGATGAGAGAAAGAAATCCCTCATCAGAGGATTGCGACGATGGAAATTAGGTGTCGGAAAACGAAGAAAGAAGTTCTGAAACGACATATTATATATAAATCTAAGATTCGAATATTTAAAAGTATATGCCAACTCCTCTTTTATTCTGTAAAAGTACTGCCTGTCAATTTTTAGCCCTTAAATATCAAGATTGTATAAAAACTATACAAGCAAAATTGACCACACACGCAGTCCATATATAGCCTAATTATTATAAAAGACGTCGGTTCAAAAATGCTTTTGCCGAGATAATTTTGAGTACTGGTTCCCCAAGAGAGAAAGTACCACCACACCATACGTCCGAATATTTATCGAATTTGTACCGTTACAGTTTGCCGACTTAATTCGTACTCTATATACTCAAAAAATGCTCGCCTTTTTGATTTACAACTTACAATAAATCAAAAAAATTCAAAATACCTAGTCAACCGAAACTATTGCCCCGTCAACCGAGATTTACTGCTTCACGAGAAAGGAAAATAACCCACGGTGCAAGAGGAAAATTTTCTAATGGCCTAGTTTCTACACTATACACGTGACGCAATTAAGATTTTCCAGACAATAGTTCTTAATTGCGAGGCTTATTTTGTGTAATTAGGGGGAGGACCGAGAAAACAAGACGTTGATTTTACTTTGTAGGGGCGGCTATTGTTTGCCAGACGCCTCTGTTGGCGTCGACATGATTTTGTAAACATGCTTATCAAGAGAGGAAAATTATTAATTATTTATTATCGTTTATTGTCTGGAAATTTCTAAAACAGATATTCTCAATAAGTAGGTAGTAACTTTTCAATGCTAATTCTCAGTAAATATTGAAACACCTTCAATTATTGATGGAATAAAACTGACCGGTAATGGCGATAAAGAGTTCATTATGATCATTCGGACTTTCCAATCTTGGCAGCAAACCTGCAGTTTTCCCTAGAACCCATGAAAATCGTATTGTCTCTCTAAGGGCCAAATTATGGATCAACTGAGAAGTGTCTGGTTGTTACCTAGGAGGTACTTTCTATTCTCTAGTGTGTAGAAAAAACCTGCTAGGTAACAACCAGACGTTTACCAGTCAGTCCATAATTTGGCCCTCAATCTCCTAAGCCTGTAATTGATATCAAAGCTGATTGAGTGGTAAGTATGGTAAAGAAGATTTTGAAATCTCCTTTCCTGAATCCCTTGAACCTTTGATATCGAAATTGATCTTCAGTTAGAGGAAGACAAACCTCATATGCGGTGTCGTTGGAAGTTAAGGAGACTTTGAATCTCTTGTGACTCTCAAACCTGATCTTTAGTTAACAGATATGATAAGCAGAATCGTTAATATAAGTAAAGAAAACTTCGAAATCTTTTTTTGGAGCCTGCGGTACATATGAAAAACTCGATTTTCACTTGAAGGAGGGTTCACCACATCAGGAACCATTAAAAGCATTAACAGAAACTTCTAAATCTTTTTCCTCTCTTGATCCTGTCATCATTATCAAACCTTATAAAGTGGAATCAATAGAAGGAGTGGAACTATTGAGATCATAACATAAATTAATATTGGAAACTCTATAAAGATTCACGACTCTAAAGTGCAAAAACTCAACAGCCTATGAAGACTTACTATTAAGGATTCTAGAGTCAAGCTCAAACTTATGATAGGTACCTAATTATTCATTAGGAAGATTCAGGATTTCATATTGAAGATTTATGACTGAAAATGCTTTAGGGCTTATCGATTTTGTAAAATTCTCTTCAAAACTATGCTAAATTGGTTCCTGAACTACAAACCTTCAAAGTTGGACTTTCGTCAATTTTTTGTCTAAAACTTCAAATTCAATTTTCTCAAAAACTATAAACGCTAACGACTTCAGCTAAATACCATCTGAAAGCCCTTATCAAGAGCTACAAATCCTGAAAATGTTGTCCAAGTATCATCTCTCTTGGTTACCGAAATATTGAGGTTTGAAGATTTGCATATAAAAATCCATAGGGGATAATCTTGGGAAAAGGGCAAAAAACTATAAATGCTAGTGACTTCAGCTAAATACCATCTGAAAGCCCTTATCAAGAGCTACAAAACCTGAAAGTGTTGTCTCAATACCTCTCCTGGTTACCAAGATATTGAGGTTTGAAGATTTACAAATAAAAATCCAAAGGAAAACAACTTTCACATCAGTTAGATTTGAAAATTTCAACCAGAAAAAAAAAACCAAAAGGAAATCTCATTTTTGACTCTGGACATTTTTCAAAATCTCATGAATAATTGCCCATATCTTCGATGACATTTGAGCAAATTAGCTACAATCATATATCATTGGAAAGAGCATTAAATTCTCTTCAAAACTGTGCTAAATTGGTTCCAGTACCTCAAGGGGTTCCTGAGCTACAAACCTTCAAAGTTGGACTTTAGTAAAAATTTTCTCCAAAACTTCAAACTCAATTTTCTCAAAAACTAATAAAGCTAACGACTTCAGCTAAATACCATCTGAAAGCCCTTATCAAGAGCTACAAACTCTGAAAATGTTGTCCCAATACCTCTCCTGGTTATCGAAATATTGAGGTTTGAAGATAACAATCCAAAGGGGGCCACCATAGGAAAAAGTGCAAAAAATTTAAAATCTTATTTTTGAGTTTCTTTCAATTCTGAAAACGACAAAGTCTATGAAAATTCAAGAATTAACACTGATACTCCAGTCAATAACGAATAGAAAATGTCTGATATTGTTTTTGTTGAAAACTGGCTTAATTATAAGCGGCGTGAACCTGTAAATATTTCAATCATGCTACACGCGTGCATTAAATTACAATGTGTAAAAGCTCCCCGACACAAACAAGGTTAATTCCTTGCGCATATAATTATTATTGTAAAATTTTTCCTGTTTGGATCCCCATACTTGGAATTCGTGTTTTAAGGGGCGCCACAATGTTGCATAGATAAGATTAAATACTTTGTAATAATCCACTTTTACTATAATTTGTAACATGTGTGCTGAAAAGTTTCAAGTCGCCATTTTGCAAATAGTTCGTTTTACGATTTCTTCATCAGTAGGCAAATAGCTTTGTGGCTCATAAAATCCACCAGAAAAACTATTGACGTCAGAAAAAGACTTCTTGAGACCGCCGCATACCTGCATCTAATGAATATTTGCAAGCAACCCAAGGTAACAACCGTTAATGGTTCGTTCTTCGCATTCCGAACATGCCTTATCTTCGTTTTGATGATGGTACCCTGAGAGTTTGCTTCTTGTTCAACTGAACTGACCAAAAATATTAGGTTCACAATATAATACTGTCACAATACGATGACTAAAACCTGTTTATTATTTCTAAACTGTTTGACGCAAAAAGATAAATTACTAATTAGTCTATTGTGGTATCAGTAATTTTTCCAAGAAACCAATGACTTGTTTGTTTGTCGTTTGTATGCCTACGTCCTAGGCTTTTTTGTTTAAAGAGGGTCAAGAATTTCATCAATAGGGGATTTTTGACACCCACTACTATACCCAATCATCGATTGCAAAAATGTGAACACCCCAATCAACCAACCATAGAGTATTTTTAGAAATAGAAAAATTTGTTTGTTTAATTAAGGTTACGCGTGTGTTTGGTTCATGGAAAACGCGATTTTGCGAAAAACATGTTTGTGTTTTTCGATGATGACAGCGCGAGCGTAATTTTATTTGGTCGGAATAATATGCAAAAAGGGGATCTTGTTTACGTCTTCGCTAAGAAACTTAAGTGCAAACAAAAGGGCGGTTAAATGTCGGGGACAGGTTTGTTTGTTTGCAACTTATATTTTGTCCGATACAGATTTTCTTATATGATTATGACACGTCTTTATATTATTGACTATAATTAGATAATTAATTTTATGTATTCATAACTTGACAGCAAACATTGATCAAAAACATCACATTGTCCTTTTTTTGAATTTTGAATCTTATGAACCCCCTTCTGTTTCATTCAAGCACCTGGCAATTTCCAAAAATTCGCATATATGTATACCTACGTACGTAAAAATCCAAAAATTGTTTTTGTGGTAGATATTTAATCCAAAAGCAGACAAATAAATTATTTTCGACTCTGATGGCAGGCCAGATAACATTTATTTTAAAAATTAAAGCGCGTGTCATTGTTAATAGGCGCCCACTTTAAATAGCAGACATTTTTATCATTATCAAGTATTATTATACCCGAAAAAAACAACAATAAGTTTTGGCTTGTTTAACAAATTTTCGCTTATTGAAGGTAGAATGTCATGCTTGAAACTAATTGTAGGCATATCGAGATGATTAAGCAATAATTGTATAATTGAAATATAATAAACGAAATCTATTAGTATGGTAATTTTTCAAAAGTCATCTCCGGTTTTTCTAAGTATATTATATGCAGCAAAATGAATTTACATTACAATGGTACAAAATGCCTTGGGTTTTCTGGAATTTTTAGGGTTTGTAGTCATTAACTAGAATATGATTCTTTAAAAATTTTCAGGTTCAGATGATTAATACAGGCTTTTTGAAGCTATCTCGAGGTGAAAATGCTTGAATAGATAGAAGTAGTATATAGTCCACTGGAAAATTTTGTACCAGAAACTTCTATTGCTTAACAAAGATTTCCCTTACTTCCTCAGATTTACTTTAAGCTTAAGATTTTCAACAGCAAATCAATGGAAACATCTTTAATAAAACTTTTGAAAATCAATTTATCACCCATGAAACACACAAATATTTGTCTGAGATTTTAAATCGTTGTTAATGGCTTCTTTAGTTCAAATTTTAGCTCTGAGACTTCTAGGAGAACCAAGCATATGTTTTTTGCGCTCTTCTAGTTCAGTTTCAGCTCTATATTATGAAACTCAAAAATCTTTGAAATCATAAGCTTTTTTTTGATGTCATCAGATTATTCCAGATCTTCAGTGTTCAGTGTCTTGTGGAGAGTTTCAAGAGTTTTTGGATGATTGTGAAGGTGTAACTCTTTGGAATCATTAAACTTTGAATGACTTTTCACAAGCTTCAAAGTATAATATGAAGTCTTCCAAGTCTTTATTGTGTATTTGGAGTTTTTATAAAGTATGTTGTGTTTTTAGAAATTTCAAATTCGTGATCCTTAAAGAGTTAGGTGTCTTCAAGGTCTTCAGAATTTTCAAAGTCTTTAGTTTAAGAATGTGCTTCAATTTCTTTAGATTTTTCAGAGTTTTTTCAGGGCTTTGAAAATTTTTGAAGTTTCCAGTTTCAGTGTAATTAAAATTCATTCAGTATTGTGTCAGTTTTTGGAAAATTCACTTCTTCCAGTTTTCAAGATTTGACACTTTCAGGTTTTGAATTCTTCAAAGTTTTCAAACCCTTTAGTTTTTTTTTTTTTTTAGTTTCCCGTGTTTTCATTGAGATCTTTTGACTTCAATTTTTCAACCCTATTCAGAGGTTTTAAAGTTTCCAGACTTCAGTTTTTCAGGTTTGAATCTTTAGTTTTAAATGATGAACCTCAAAGCCTTTAAAAGTTTCCGCTTGCTACTGTAAGATAACTCAAAATCTATAGGGTTTATTATAAGTCCTTGACTTGAGGTTTCAGATTCTTTAGTGTTTTGAGTCCTACTAGAATTTTCATATGGCTCGTTTATAAGATTTTCATACTTCTTCAACTGGATTTCAGTTACACGATGTTTAAGAATACTTTCCGTGCTTAAGTTTACCTCTAAAAATACCAGAAAGCTGAGTTTTATACTTCTTTATTTTGATTTTGGCTCTACAATGGAATTTTCATGCATCTTTAGTATGAAGTTTTGCTCAAAAATCGTATTTCTATCTCTCAAAATTAGTCAAGGGGTAAACCACAAGGGAAATTTGATGCAATCAGAGGAAATCATAAGAAATTCAGAGGAAATAAGAGAAATCTTTCAGAAAAAAACTTAAGAGAATCATGGCAAATCTTTAAGGAAATCAGTTAATCTCTAGGTCTAACGCCTGCGCAGTTTTCCAATTTTTTTTATAAATTAAGATTATATTATCAGAGAAACTCATGGGGTTACTGGTAATCGGAAGAAATCATGGGAAATCATCTATAATTTTCCCTAAAACCGCTATCTGGTGACCCCTCAGGATTAAACCGCAAGGGAAATCTAATGTACAAATTAGGGAAAATCAAGAGGAAATTCAAGGAAATCTTGAAGAATTCAGGGAAGTCTTAAGGAAATCATGGGAAATATTAAAAAAATCATGAGAAATCTTGAGGAAATCAGTCAAACTCTTGGATCTAAAGTTTTCAAAAAGGAGCACTTTTGGGCAATCTTACTTGTAGTACAGTAGTCATGATTTCTTCTAAAACCAGAATCTGATGTACAAAAATTGACCTACGGTTTAAACAAACCCCAGGGGAAATCTGGTGTATAAATTAGGGAAAGCCGAGAAGAAATTTGAGGAAATCTAAGCTAATCAGGGTTTAATCAAAGGAAAACAAGGTAAATTCGAGAAAAATGTTAAGGAACTCGGGAGAAATCTAACAGAAATCATGAGAAATATTAACGAAATCAGTCAATCTCTAGGTCTAACGCATGCGCAGTTTTCAACTTTTTTTATAATTTGAGATTATGTTATCAAGGGAACTTATGGGCTTACTGGTAATCAAAAGAAATCATGGGAAATAATCTATAATTTTCCCTAAAACCGCAATCTGGTGTACAAAAACCTCGACAAAAACTGACCCCTCAAGATTAAACTGTAAGGGAAATCCCGTGTACAAATTAGGGAAAATCAAGAGAAAATCCAAGGAAATCTACGGCAATCATAAGAACTCAGAGGAAATCATGGGAAATATTAAGGAAATCATGAGAAATCATGAAGAAATCAGTCAATATCTAAATCTAACGTACCTATGCGCAGTGTTCAGAAATCTTTTCAATTTGAGATTATGTTACTTATCAGGGGAACTCTTGAGCAATCTTTTTGCCTGCGCATGTGTTAGATTTAGAGATTAACTGATTTCCTTAAGATTTCTCATGATTTTCTTAAGATTTAGGAGAAATCAAGAACAAATTTGAGGAAATCTAAACCAATCAGGGTAAATAAAAGGAAATCATGGTGAAATCAAGGAAAACCTTAAGGCACTCTGAGGAAATCTTGAGGAAATCATGAAAAATCTTAAGGAAATCAGTTGATCTCTAGATGTAATGCCCGTATTACATCTGTGTATGTATTCATGTACTGAGTTCAACCGAAAAACTTCAAACGCAACATATAAATCAGCATTATGAAAAAGAAAAGAAGTTGGCACCCTGAACTACATGAGTAAATACACAGATGTAATGTAATAACGCAAAATTTATATAATTTGAAATTATGTTACTTATCAGGGGAACTCATGGGAAATCTTACTGTTAATCAGTAGAAATCATAGAAAATTATACATGATTTTCTCTAAATCCAGAATCTCATGTACAAAAATTGACCTGACCAGAAGAAATCATAATGAAATCAAGGAAAACCTTAAGAAACTCGGGAGAAATATTGAGGAAATCATGAGAAATCTTGAGGAAATCAGTCAATCTCTAGATATAACGTACGTGCAGTTTTCAAAATTTTTTATAATTTGAGATTATGTTACTTATCAGGGAAACTCTTGGGCCATCTTTGTGAAGACTGCGCATGCGTTAGATTTTGAGATTAACTGATTTCCTTAAGATTTCTCATATCCAATCAGGGTAAATCAGAGGAAATCTTCAGGAAATCATGAGAAATCTTAAGGAAATCAGTTGATCTCTAGATGTAATGCCTGTATTACATATCTGTATTTTTCCGTGTATTTATTCATGTACTTAGTTCAGGGTGACAACCGAAAAACTTCAAACGCAATATACATATAAATCAGCATTATGAAAAACAAAATAATGTTGGCACCCTGAACTACATGAATAAATACACGGAAAAATACACACATGTAATACGGACATAGCGCATGCGCATTTTTCAAAAATCTTTATAATTTGAGATTATGTCATACTTATCAGGGGAACTTTTGGGTAATCTTACTGGTAATCAGTAGAAGTCTTGGAAAATTATACATGATTTCCTCTAAAACCAGAATCTGATGTACAAAAATTAACTTACGGTTTAAATAAACCCCACAGGAAATCTGGTGTATAAATTAGGGAAAGTCAAGAAGAAATTTTAAGCCAATCAGGATTTAATCAGAGGAAATCAAAGTGAATTCAAGAAAAACCTTAAGGAACTCGGAGGAAATCTAAAGGAAATCATCAGAAATCTCAAGGAAATCAGTTAATTTCTAGATCCAACCTGTGCGCAGTTCTCAAAAATCTTTATAATTTGAGATTATGTTACTTATCAGGAGAACTCTTGAACAATCTTACTGGTACCTAATCAATAGAAATCATGGAAAATTATACTTATACATGATTTCCTCTAAAACCAGAATCTGATGTACAAAAATTGACTCACGATTTGAACAAAACGTAAGGGAAATCTGGTGTACAAATTAGGGAAAATCAAGTGGTTTGAGGAAATCTAAGCCAATATCAGGGTAAAACAAAGGAAATCATGGGTGAATTCAAGGAAAATCCTAAGGAACTCGGGGGAAATCATAAATCTTGAAGAAATCAGTTAATCTCTAGATCTAACGCATGCGCAGTTTTCAAAAAATTTTATAATTTGAGATTATGTTATACTTATCAGGGGAACTCATGGGCTTACTGGTAATCGGAAAAAATCATGGGAAATCATCTATAATTTTCCCTAAAACCGCAATCTGTACAAATACTGACCTGCGGTTTACCCCTTAGGATTAAACCGCAAGGGAAATCTGGTGTATGTACATATAAATTAAGGAAAATCAAGAGGAAATTCAAGAAAATTCTGAAGAATTCAGGAAGGGTCTCAAGAAAATCATGGGAAATATTAAGGAAATCATGAGAAATCTTGAGGAAATCAGTCAAACTCCTAGATCTAAAGTTTTCAAAAAGAGGTACTTTTAGGCAATCTTACTGGTAGTCAGAAGAAATCATTATCTGATGTACAAAAATTGACTTGATGTGGTTTAAACAAACAGCAAGAAAAATCTGCCTGGTGTACAAATTAGCGAAAGGTTCTTCACTATAAGGGGAAAATGTGACAAGATTTCGGATCTGCAGCGATTTTGGGGGATTTCGGGTGATTTTAGTAGGATTTCGGAAAGATTTCGAAGGATTTCCGGTGATTTTGGGTGATTTCGGATGATTTCGGAGAATTTCAGGTGGTTTCGCAAATATTTTAATTTGACTTTAGACTGTTACTTATCATAGGTATAAGTATATTCGAAAGTGTATTAGTATAAATTGAAAAACGCCCACGTTGACCGATTTATGAATTTTGCACCAATTGCGAGGGATTTTTGGGTCTGCTGAAAGATTTCTGAGAAATTTCGGAGGGATTTCGGCGGAATTCGGAGTGATTTCGTGGATTTCGGGGATTTTGTGACACGATTTCGGTGAGTGATTAACCCCTGGCAAATTAGGAAAAATCAAGAAGAAATTTGAGGAAATCTAAGCCAATCAAGGTAAATCAGAAAAAATCATGGTGGAATCAAGGACAATTTTAGGAACTCGGACGAAATCTCAAGGAAATCATGAAAAATCTTAAGGAAATCACTTCAAAAATCTTTATAATTTGAGACTATGTTACTTATCAGGGAAACTCTTGGGCAATTTTACTGGTAATCAGAAGAAATTATGGGAAATTATCCATGATTTCCTCTAAAACCAGAATCTAGTATACAAAAATTGACCTGGCAGCTTAAACAAATCGCAAGGGAAATCTGGTTTACAAATTAGGGAAAATCAAGAAGAAATTTGAGGAAATCTAAGCCAATATCAGGGTTTAATCAGAGGAAATCAAGGTGAATTCAAGAAAAACCTTAAGGAACTCGGGGGAAATCTAAAGGAAATAATGAGAAATCTCAAGGAAATCAGTTAATTTCTAGATCCAACCTGTGCGCAGTTCTCAAAAATCTTTATAATTTGAGATTATGTTACTTATCAGGAGAACTCTTGAGCAATCTTACTGGTACCTAATCAGTAGAAATCATGGAAAATTATACTTGTACATAATTTCCTCTAAAACCAGAATCTGATGTACAAAAATTGACTCACGATTTGAACAAAACGTAAGGGAAATCTGGTGTACAAATTAGGGAAAATCAAGAGGAAATTTGAGGAAATCTAAGCCAATATCAGGGTAAATCAGAGGAAGTCATGGGTGAATTTAAGGAAAACTCTAAGAAACTCGGGGGAAATCCTAAGAAAGCTTAAAGAAATCAGTTAATCTCTAGATTTAACGCATGCGATTATTTTATACTTATCAGGGGAACTTTTGGGTAATCTTATTGGTAATCCGTAGAAATCTTGGAAAATTATACATGATTTCCTCTAAAACCAGAATCCAATGTACAAAAATTAACCTACGGTTTAAACAAATCCAACGGGAAATCTGGTGTTTAAATTATTAGAGAAATTCAAAAAGAAATTTGAGGAAATCTAAGCCAATCAGGGTTTAATCGGAGGAAATCATGGTGGAAACAAAGAAAACCTCAACGAACTTGGTAGAAATCTTAAAGAAATCATGAGAAATCTTAAGGAAATCAGTTAATCTCCAAATCTAACGCATGCGTAGTCTTAAAAAAATTCCTCATAATTTGAGGTTATTTATTTATCAGGGGAATTCTCAATCCTGGTGTACGAATTAGGGAAAATCAAGAAAAAATCCGAGGAAATCTAAGGCAATCAGGGTAAATCAGAGAAAATCATGAGGAAATTAGGGGAAATCTTAAGGAAATCAATCAATCTCTAAAGCTAAACATGCAGAATTTTCAAAAATCTATATCTATATCTATCTATCTATCTATCTATAATTTCCCCTAAAATCGCAATCTGTCCTGGGGCTATATGTAACGAATATAAATATTCTCTCTATTTCCATTGATTTCGGAAAGAGAAAAGAAGACAGCAATAGGTGCTATAGCGGTAGAGAAAACGATTTCTATCCGTTACATAGTCCCAGTGCTGGTGTACAAAAACTGACCTGTGGTTTACCCCTCAGGGATGAAGCACAAAGGAAATCAGGTGTACTTACAAATTAGGGAAAATCAAGAAGAAATTTAAGACAATTAATGTGAATGTGAGGAAATTAAGGGAAATCTTGAGGAACTCACGGAAAATCTCAAGGAAATCATGAGAAGTGTTAAAGAAATCAGTCAATCTCTAGATCTAACGCATGCACAGTTTTCAAAAATCTTTATAATTTGAGGTTATGTTATCACTGGAAATCAGAGAAAATTATAGGACATCATCCATTTCTTCTGAAACCGCAATTTGGTGTACAAATTAGGGAAAATCAAGAGGAAATCTAAAGCAATCGGGGATTTAAGGCATGCGCAGTTTTCAAAAATCTTTATAATTTGAGGTCATGTTATCAAAGGTACTCTTGAGCAATCCTACAGAAGAAATCGAGGAAAATCATCGGAAAATATCCATGATTTCCTCTAAAACTGTAATCTAGTATACAAAGAGTGACCTTTGGTTCAAACCGCATGCAAGGGAAATCTTGGTGTGCAAATTATGGAAAATCAATAGGAAGTCTAAGGCAATTAGTGTAAATCAGAGAAAATCTTAAGGAAATCATGGGAAATCTTAAGGATACGAGTCAATCTCTAGATCTAACGCATACGCATTTTTCAAAAATCTTTACAATTTGAAGTTATGTTATCTTACAAAAGATTCATGGAAAATCATTCATAATTTCCTCTAAAACCGCAATCTGGGTGTACAAATTAGGGAAAATCAAGAAGAAATTCAAGGAAATCTAAGGCAAAATCAAAGGAAATTAGAGGAAATCATGGGAAATCTTGAAGAAATTATGGGAAATCTTAAGGATATATCAGTCAATCTCTAGATCTAACCTTGGATCTAACGCATGTACAGTTTTTAAAAATCTTTTTAATTTAAAGTTCAGGGGAAATCATAGGAAATCATCGAAAATTTCCCCTAAAGCCACAATATATATACAAAAACGGACCTGCGGTTGATTTCATGGGATTTCCCTGAAAATTTTCCTTTGCTCAATTTTCCTCGATTGTTTCTTTTTCTATCTTT
Organism: Ceutorhynchus assimilis; assembly: GCA_917834065.1. Taxonomy (NCBI): domain Eukaryota; kingdom Metazoa; phylum Arthropoda; class Insecta; order Coleoptera; family Curculionidae; genus Ceutorhynchus; species Ceutorhynchus assimilis. The sequence goes on from OU892285.1 coordinate 34,263,363, forward strand.
GCACTGGAAATTTGAACTACCTACCTCCACCAGCTGGTAGAAAATCTCCATTTGAGGAAATCTTCTTAGAACTCCATAGATCTGCATTCAGCATGGATATCCTTGGATCTTCTGGATATCCTGAAATCTCCAGGCAAATCCTTGAATCTTCATACAGATCATTTCCATGGATCTCCGTATATATTTTCTCCGCTTTCAGTTGAAGTGGCAATTAGGTACGTTTTTCCGATTCTACATGACTAGCAGCCGAAGTTTTTGGATATCCACAGTCCACGTATTTCCACCCGATTCCTTTATCTCCATTGTATTTTTACTGGATATTCATGTATCTTCATAGATATCCATGGATTTCCACAGATCTCCTTCCTATCTCCAAGAGATCTCCATCTTGTAGGACAGAAGTGTTAACCCCCTCAGAAAAATCTTTCAAGATGTTTCTCCCTCAAAAACCATTCCTTTATAGGAGGTATAGTCAATTTACTTAAAAATGCCTCCAAGCTAATAATATCCCAATGCTATTTTGACAAAAAAATTGACAATGTAGGTATAACCAACCAACCAATTGTACCTATGTCCAACTAACAAAAGCCTCGCAAAGAAGCTCCAGTCAAATCTCATAAACAAACCACAAGATTCCAATTTAAGAACGCCATCAGACAAGCCGTCCGAAAATACAAAATTAGGCACTAAAACTAGAGTAAGGTCGATGACATTGGGAATACGGGGGGGCCAACTACTAAACTAAAAATGCGACTTATTTTTGTTTAAACAACCATCCCGGAGAGAAGGAGCGCGACGTTCAACAACCTCTTTACGAAACAATAAACAAACTGTTGCCGTTGAACTTCTTCTTTTCAACCTCTCTTTTTTTAAAGGCCCGGTAAAAGTGTGAACGGACTCCCAAGAGGTTGTTGATGTTTGCTGTTTTAGTTATAAGATCTAAAATCTACAAATACTGGACATCTGTTCTAATAAAAGTCGTCGTGCTTGGTTTTTCAATTTCCTGGTTCTCCCCTATATATTAAGTATCGAATCCAATTAATTTTTTTTTCCCAACCCAAACAGGCCCTTTTTAAACTCAAGTTCATTGACTGGGCATTGTTCGAATAACATACGAAGGGAGAAAGTTCAGTCACATCTTAACAGTTGCTCCCTTAATGCCAGCTGTTGTTATGTCTGGGACACGTTTTTTTTTTTTTTTTTGATACTATACACCGATAATTAAGTAAATTGTTGGCAACATTGTCAGTAGATTTATAAGTGCGTACTAGAAATATTTTTGTGCGTAATTTGCTGACGCTTTTCCTTCTCTCGACCTTGCCGGAAATATTCCATACAAACGCCCCCAATTTTCTTTCTTTCCGCTGGAACTTTTTTACCCCCTTTGGTTGTTCTATGATGGCTCCATGATTTATTGCCCGCAGGATTTTTTTTTTTTGACGTATTAGGGTTCTTGTATAGAAAAAATGATAAATCTTTTGTGTGGCTGCGAAACACGCAAAACATAAGGGGGTATATGATTAATAACTTGTAACAAAAAAAAAACAGGGGTGAAATATGCTTTGCTGGATTTTGACCATCCGTTATCCCTGCTGATACAATTTGGCTTAAGTATCGATTCCTTAAAATAAAGAGACATCAAAATAGGAACATTTCAAACACAAAATTTTCAACGCCTGATAAGTCAACATTATAAAATAACAAAAACAAAATAAACTGAGATAAGAGAAATGGAATGTTATGTGCATGATAATATTATTCGTGTTGTTATTCTTGAAAATTCTGTCGACCAAGGCAGAAAGTCCATAGTTTTAACGGTGCATGTTGTTGTGCGTCTCACTGAAATCATTACAGGATGAAAGCAGTTTTAAACATAATTGTCAACATCTTTGATGATTAAGTGTCTAGTAATTTTTAAAAAAAGGAGTCACTCATAGGCACTAGGAATCTTAATATTTTCCTTAGATTAAAACATTTAGGATACAAATTTCATTGTCAACTTCTTTTTTCATAAAACTGAGCAGCGTCTAGATACGATCCTTGATATTGAACAGCTTTTCCAGGCTCTGGATAAAGAATGGCAGCTCAAATTTTCAACCAATTTGTACCTGGATATCTTTCAACAATTCTGTGAAAGATAATTCCAATAATCTTGAGAAAAACATCTTAAAAGTTTCAAAATTCAAAAAGAAATAGTAAATATTTGAATTGAAATTGGCATTTGTCTGCTAGAAGCCCAGAACATCAGGCTTTTTCCAAAAGTTCTAAAGCCACTGTCTTTCTTTGAAAATATCAACTGATTAGTGACTTTTGGAGAATCTGAATAAGCTTCAAAAGCATCGAAAGTCACTACCTACTGTACGAATGAAACTTTTTTTTTCTATTGCAGGCTCTTCAATTTTCTCTTTATTTGTTTAATATCCAGTAGATGAAGCTTGATGAAAATCCCATTTGAATTCCTATGGCTTAAATTTAACAAGGAAATCGTAATAGAAATCCTATTCCCGGCTCTCCTTAAGCTAAGATTTAAACATGGAAATCTTATTACTTTTTCTGTCAGGGGTTAAAATTGAATTATAGAGAAGTAAACTGTGATCACTGATTATTCCAGATCTAATTTCGAAGGGTAAACCGCAGATGATTTCCCTTGATTCCTTCTGATTACGACAACAAAGAGTTCCTTTGATAACAAATCGTCAAATTATAAATATTTTTGCATGCGTTAGATCTTTAGATTGACTGATTCCCTTAAGATTTCCCATGATTTGATTAAGGTTTTTCTCCAGTTCCTTTAAATTTCCTCATGATTTTCCCTAATTTCTCCTGATTATGCACCTTAAATTTCCTCTAGAGTTTCCCTAATTTATACACCAGGGCAGGGCTGTAACGGATAGAGATCATATTCCCTATCGCTATGGCACTTGCTGTCTTCTTCTTCTTTCGTCCATATGAATAGAGAGAAAGAGACGTCAATAGAGATAGAGGAAATATCTCTATTCGTTACAGAATCCCAGCCCAGATTTCCCTTGTCAGTTTTTGTATACTTTATGGAGGTTTTAAAGAAAATCATGTATAATTTCCCATGATTTTCCCTGATTTATTCTGTAAGATTGCCAAATAAGAGTTTTCCTGATAACCTGCATTAGATCTAGAGATTGACTGATTTACCTAAGATTTCTTATGATTTCCTTAAGATTTCCCCCGAATTCCTTAATACTTACTAATGATTTCCTGTTATTTTCCTTGATTGCTTTAGATTTCCTCGGATTTTCTCTTGATAAACTTAATTTTTACGGGATCAACCACATGTCAATTTGTGGTTTTAGGGGAATGATTTCTTACCAATCCCCTGATAACATAACTCCAAATTATAAAGATTTTTGAAAACTGTGCATGCGTTAGATCCGAGGTAAGATCTAGAGATTGACTATGATATCCTTGAGATTTCTCATGATTCCTTCAAGATTTTCCATGATTTCCTCTAATTTCCTCTGATTTTGCCTTAGATTTCCTTGGATTTCTTCTTGATTTTCCCTAATTTGTACACCCAGATTGCGGTTTTAGAGGAAATCATCGATATTTTCCGATGATTTTCTCTGATTTCTTCTATGAGATGGCTCAAGAGTTTCCCTGATAACATGACCTCAAATTATAAAGCTTTTAAAAACTGCGCATGCGTTAGATCTAGAAATTGACTGATTTCCTTAAAATTTCTCATTTTTTTCTCAAGATTTCCCTTGATTTCTCTATAATTTTCTCGGATTTTCCCTGATTGCTTTAAATTTCTTCTTGATTTTCCCTAATTTGTACACCAAATTACGGTTTTAGAAGAAATCATGATTTTCTCTGATTTCTTCTGTGAGATTGCCCAAGAATTCCCATCGTCCATTGATAGTATAATCTCAAATTATAAAGATTCCTGGAAACTGCGCATGCTTTACATCTAGAAATTGACTGATTTCCTTACGATTTCTCATGATTTGCTTAAGATTTTTCCCGAGTTCCTTAAGATTTCCTTTGATTTCTCTATGGTTTTCTCTAATTTCCCCTGATTACCTTGACCTTTCCTAATTTGTACACGGTTTCAACCGCAGGTCAGTTTTTATACACCTTATTGCGGTTTTAGAGAAAATTACGGATAATCTCCCATGATTTTTCTCTGATTTCTTCTGTAAGATTGCCCATCAAGAGTTTCTCTGATAACAAAACCTCAATTTATAAAGATTTTTGAAAACTGCGCATACGTTAGATCTAGAGATTGACTGATTTCTTTAAGACTTCTCATGATTTCCTTGAAATTTTCCGTGAGTTGCTTAAGATTTCCCTTCATTTCCTTTCATTTACATTAATTGCCTTTAATTTCCTCTTGATTTTCCCTAATTTGTAAGTACACCAGATTTTCTTTGTGCTTCATCCCTGAGGGGTAAACCACAGGTCAGTTTTTGTACACCAGCACTGGGACTATGTAACGGATAAAAATCGTTTTCTCTACCGCTATAGCACCTATTGCTGTCTTCTTTTCTCTTTCCGAAATCAATAGAGAAGGGACGTCAATGGAGATAGAGAGAGTATTTCTATTCGTTACTTATAGTCCCAAGGCAGATTGCGATTTTAGGGGAAATTACAGATAATTTTTTATTGCCCAAGAGTTCCCCTGATAATAGAACCTCAAATGAAGATTTTTGAAAATTCTGCAGGTCTAGATTTAGAGATTGACTTCCTTAAGATTTCCCTTGATTTTCTCATGATTTTCTCTGATTTATCTTGATTGCCTTAGATTTCCTCGAATTTTCTCTTGATTTTCCCATTTGTACACTAGGATTAAGAATTCCCCTGATAAAATAACCTTAAATTTTGAGGATATTTGAAGACTGCGCATGCGTTAGATTTTGAGATTAATTGATTTCCTTAAAATTTCTCATGAATTCTTTAAGATTTCTACCAAGTTCGTTGAGGTTTTCCTTGTTTCCACCATGATTTCCTCCGATTAAACCCTGATTGGCTTAGATTTCCTCAAATTTCTTCTTGACTTTTCCTAATTTATACACCAGATTTCCGTTGGGTTTGTTTAAACCGTAGGCTAATTTTTGTACATTAGATTCTGGTTTTAGAGGAAATCATGATAAGTATAACATAATCTCAAAATATAAAGATTTTTGAAAACTGCGCATGCGTTAGATCTAGAGATCAACTAATTTCTTTAATATTTCTTATGATTTCCCTCGAGTTCCTTAGGGTTTTCCTTGAATTCACCCATGATTTCTTCTGTTTTACCCTGATGTTGGCCTAGATTTCCTCAAATTTCCTCTTGATTTTCCCTAATTTGTACACCAGATTTCCCTTGCGTTTTGTTCAAACCGCGAATCAATTTTTGTACATCAAATTCTGGTTTTAGAGGAAATCATGTATAAGTATAATAATCCATGATTTCTACTGATTAGGTACCAGTAAGATTACTCAAGAGTTCTCCTGATAAGTTTACGAAAATTTCAAAATTTTCCAAAGAAAAATCACTCCAGGAAAAATTTTGAAAAATCAATTTTTTTAGACAAAATCTCGAGCAAAATTAAGAAGAATTCACCCTCTTACATTTTAATGTTTTTCTAGAAATCTGGCAAAGGGAAAATCATGATATTTTTCCAGAAGAAAGAGAAAAGTGAAAAGCTCATTATAGGAAAATTTCAAAATTTTCCAGTGGAAAATCACTCCAGGAAAAATTCTGGGAAATTGAGTTTTTTAGGCAAAATTCACCCTCATACATTTTAATTTTTTTCTGGTAAAGTAACAATAGGAAAATTTTGAAAATTTTCCAGAAAAAAGAAGAAAGTAAGTAAATAAAGAGCTTATTATAGCAAAATTTTAAAATTTTCCAATGAAAAATCACTCAATAAAAAATTCTGGAAAATTAACTTATTTAAGCAAAATTAACTAAGGAAAATTCACCTTTTAAATTTTAATTTTTTTCTGGAAAACTGGCAGAGGAAAATTTTTAAAAATTTTCCAGGAAGAAGAGGAAAGTCAGGAGCTCATTATAAGGAAATTTCAAAATTTTCCAGTGAGAAATTACTCCAAGGAAAATTCTGGAAAATTGACTTTTTCAAGTAAAATGAAGGAAAATTCATCCTCTGACATTTCATTTTTTTCTGGAAAACTGGCAAAAGAGGAAAAAGAGGAAAGTCAGGAGCTTATTATAAGAAAATTTCAAAATTTTCCAATGGAAAATCGCTACAGGAAAAATTCTGAAAAAATGACTTTTTCATGTAAAATTAAGATAAACTCATCCTCACACATTTCAATTTACTTCTGGGAAACTAATAAAGCAAAACTTCTGAAATTTTCCCAGGAGAAAAAAGAAAATGAGGAGCTCATTATAGAAAAATGTCAAAATTTTCTAGTGAAAAATCATTCCAAAGAAAGTTCTGGAAAATTGACTTTTTTAAGCAAAATTCATCCTTTCACATTTCAATTTTTTTCTGGAAAACTGGCAAAGCAAAAATTATGAAATTTTTTCAAAAGAAAAAGGAAAGTGAGAAGCTTATTATAGAAATATTTCAAAATTTCCCAGTACAAAATTCTGGAATATTGACTTTTTCAAGTAAAATTAAGGAATTTTTTTTTCTGGAAAACAGGCAAAGCAAAAAATTGTGAAATTTTTTCAGAAGAAAGAGGAAAGTGAGGAACTCATAATAAGAAAATTTCAAAATTTTCTAGTGAAAAATGACTCCGGAAAAATTCTGGAAATTTAAATTATTTAAGCAAAATTGAGGAAAATTCACCCTTTCAGATTTAAATTTTTTTATGGAAAACTGGCAAAGGGAAAATTTTGAAAATTTCCCAGGAAAAAGATGAAAGTGAGGAGCTCTTTATAAAAAAAATTCGAAATTTTTCAGTGAAAAATCACTCCAGGAAAAATTCTGATTCACTCCAGAAAAAAATCTGGAATATTGACTATTTCAAGTGAAATTAAGGAAAATTCATCCTCTCACATTTCAATTTTGTTTTGGAAAACTGGAGAGGAAAGATTGTGAATTTTTTTCAAGAGAAAGAAGAAAATAGGGAGCTCAATTAGGAGATTTAGAATTTGAATATTCCCACCCAATCCTCCTTGAATTTTTACTGATTCCACGTGAGATTTACATTCTTTTAATTCAAAATTAGGTTTGATAATAATGACAGATCCAGAAGATTCGGACAGGGGAAAATTAAGAGTCTTCTTTACGTATTTTAATGAATTCGCATGAGATGTATCTTCCTTCAATTTAAAAATTAGGTTTAATATGAATGGTAGACTCAAGGGAATTGGGAATAGCAGATTTTAAAGTCTTGGTCACTTTTTTTTTGGATTCTACTCAAGACATATTTATTTATTTATTTTTTCAATTAGAATCCAATAAAATTCCACTGGAATCTCACGATATCGCTACTGGAATCCCATGGAATCCTACTGAAATCTCATACAATCCTACTGGAATTTCATGGTATTTTACTGGAATCCCATAGAATTTCTCCAAGAATTCTATAGAATTTCTTGTGAATTTTTAGAATTATTTTGAATATTAGCAAGCACAGACTCTGGACAAAAAAATCTTGTTTTTCAATTCAGTTGCCGCTACATAGGTACAAATGAAGTAAAAATATCGATTCATCAAGCAAACTAAGGAATCCCATTGGAATTTTATTAGAATACTACATGCTTGTACACTATATATAATACCAAGGTGGTTTATCACTCGTTAGGAGATTTAGAAAGAGGAAATTTCAAAATCTCCTCCAATTCTTTCATTATTGATTCAACTATGATAGTTCAGGTTACCCATCCTGAAGTGCCTTGTATGAATCGAAACAAAAAACTGTCAAAACTGAATTCTGAGTTTAAGTTGCGATTTCCTTAGATTTCCACAGATGAATATCTTCTGTTAAAGTTCTGAGAAAATGTGACTGGTCTAAAAGCATCGGTTGTACAACGAAGTTGTTCCTTTACTGCTCAATTCTGAAATCTAACGTGATGGACAGATTATGACAGGAAACAAGAAGTTGGCGGGTCATTTCAATTTACAAGAGAAGACTGGAAGTTTTTGCAACTTAGTTGGGTCCAGAATTCATGATTTGTCCAGAATTTTGACCCTATTGAATTAAGGAGTTCAAAGTACTGAGTCATGAATCTTTCAAAGTCATGGGATTTTGTGTATTAAATCTATTGATTGATCATTTACTTATTTATTTATAAATATTTCAGCGTCACATTACATACATAACAAATTACGAATGTCTCCCAATATACGTCGATTAATTTCAAACCCAAATGCGTCGACTTATTGACTTTTGACTCTTCAGAGTTTTAATCATCAAATTTTTAATGTTTTTAAGTTTCATATAATATATGATGTTAATTCTTAAAGTCTTCCTGATTCATCAGACACTTTTATGTTATCAGAAGCTTGTCTCAATATCAAGTCCTCAAGCTGTTGTAAGTTTTTGCAATTTTTCCAAATCTATTGCTCAATGATTTTCGTTGGTTCCAAAAAGAATGTCTGGGTTCTTCCACTACTTCACTACGGTCGTCTTTGGCGGTCTGGTTCTTTGTCCTTTCGTTCTCGGGAGGGTACCCGAAAGGAAAGAGAAAAAAACTGCTGCGAAGAAAAGCCAACGGTCTGCATAGCTGCTCTTTTGAGTGGTTCTCTTTTTAACACGGGTGAATCACCGGGCTGAAATTCCGAAGAACCCAACGGATCGTGGGAACTGGCGCGCGGACTTTGAATTCTTGTTTGTGAAATTTTTTCAGTTTTGGCAAAGTGTATGAGGGGATTCACTCAGGTAAAATATCAGTTAGTCAAACAAACAAACAGTATTTTATCTGTTATTTGTTGGAAAATGATTTGCAATAGTTTTCCAGGAAAAAATGTTGTTTACTTGTACACAGTACTTGACAAAATATGGTTTAAGTACTAGGAAAAGCTATGGGATAAGTAGCTTTTGGCGTCAGTAATGAAAAACACTTTTTGCTGAAAAATTGTTTGAAGCCAAGTAAATTACTCGAAGCCTTTCAAATAATTCCATCATGCGGCGCAATTCTTATATACAAAGATTATTACAACATGGCGTACAATTATTATTAGTCAGACATGGTTGTTTTGTTGACCCAAATAGTTGAGGAGAAATGTGTTTCTGTTTTGTTTAACTAGTTGTTTGTTTGGTCGGAACGCTTTTGCGCCCTTCACGATTTTTGGGTTATGTTTACACGACTTTTATCTCTTTGTTAACTATGATCTTATTATTGTTATGGGAGATTTTTTTTTTTTTCAAGTGTTTATATGATAGTTGTATAATGGGGCCACATTTTGCAGTTGAATATCATGCCTCAAAACTCAACACAATAATTCATTGGTAAATTCAGTTTCCTTCTCTATTAAAACTGATTCTATTGAAGTTTTCTAATGATTAGCTGATTGATTAAGATGAGGTTTCCTTTCACAATTTGTAAATTTAATAAAACCCTTTATAAGAATTGTATGGAATGATACTCAGCTTCTGAGCGAAATATGAAATTCTGATTCATTCGATATTGAAGTCACTGAGAAAAATTATCTTGAATTAAAAGAAGATAAATCTCACCAGAGTCAGTGAGAAAAGTAAAGGAGACGTTGAAATCTCTTCTCTTTAATTCTCCTAAGTTTCTCGTTGGTTCTTATATCAAGCTTGATCCTGAATTGGGGTAACATAAACCTCACGCGGAATAATTGAAGGAAGTTAAGGAGACTTTAATAAAGCTTGATTTTCAGTTAGAAGAGGATTAACCACATATTATAAAGAAGTCATAGAAACATAGGCGCAACTAGGGGAGTGCTTGGGGGTGCTAAGCACCCCTAAAGCAAAAATTAGCACTCCCATTATGCATCTCACCATAGCACTACCTACAGTGGCACTACCTAAAATTAATATAAAAAATCAGTGCAACTAAATTATTTATTTTTTTGTACTTTTTGTACTTACTTACGTCATCGATGACGCCATAATTTAGAAATCTTAGATTTTACTATCACTTCTCCACGATTCTAAATTCACTTTTCCGCGATTGTAAACCCACTTTTCCGCAAATATTACCTCATTTTTCCGCGATTCTTATCTCACTTTTTCACGAATTCACATTTACTTTTTTGGAAATTTTTGACTGATTTTTTTTGCGATTTTTGACCCACTTTTTTGCAATTTTGTCTTCACTTTTTTGCGATTTTTGGCTCTTTTTAAGATTTTTGACTCTCTTTTTTGCCAATTTGTCCTTACTTCTTTTGCGATTTTAGCCTCACTTTTTTGTGATTTCATCCTCACTTTTTTGCGATCTTACCCTCACTTCTCGGCGATTACAAACTTATTTTTCCATACTATTTCATCCTCATTTTTCCGCGATTCTTACCTCATTTTCCTGCGATTGTTTCCCTACTTTCCGCAATTTTATCTTCACTTTTCCGCGAATTTGACCTCACTTTTTTTGTGATTTTTGAATAATTTTTTCTGCAATTTTTGACTCATTTTTTTACGATTTTACCATCACTTACCGCGATTCTAAATCCACTTTTTCGCGATTGTAAACCCACTTTTTTGTAAATATTATCTCATTTTTCCGCGATTCTTGTCTCACTTTTTTTTGCGATGTTATCCTCACTTTTCCACGATTCCTATTTCATTCTCCGCGATTTTATCGTCACTTTTCGTGACTTTATTCTCATTTTTCCGTGAGTCTCATCTTACTTTTCCGCGAGTTTAAACTCACTTTTTTTGAAATTTTTGACTCATACTTTTTTTGCGATTTTTGACTCTTTTTTTTTGCGATTTTAACATCACTTTCCGCGATTTTATCCTCATTTTTCCTCATTTCAAAATTACGAGAATAACGATAATTTTTGAAAAGTTACGAAAAGTTACGGGAATTACATTAAAGTACGTAAAATATGAAAAATTATGAGAATTGCAAACATTTACGAGAATTACGGAACATGACGAGAATCACGGAATAACAAAAAATTGCGGGAATTACAAAAATTATGGGAATTGCCAAATATTACACAAAAGAATTACGAAGTTACTCCAAAATTACGTCAATTATTTAAATATTACTAATTTATGAAAAGTTACGAAAACCAACAAGAAATTACAAGAAAAAATTTACGGAACCCAGTAAAATGACGGAAATGACGAAAATTTACGGGAATTATGAGAGCATTTATACCAAAAAATATTTAATCATTTATTACATTTAGATTAACAAGATGAGAGAATATATACAATATACATAATATGTACCTATATTGTAGGAAAAATCATAAGAAGATCATATAGTCAGCTTAAAAAAAGAGCTTGTAAGTTGTAGTATAGTGTGGAAATACGCTCTATAGAGAATACCTGATAGCAATGTTCATTTTATTTTACTCTCCTTCGTAAGTTTATTGCAGTTTTCACAAAAGTTTATTGAAATTGGCTTTTTTCGACTGACAATGCCGAACTTATAAATTTACCAGTAAGAAGATTAGGGAGGTTATTCGACGCAGAATTTTATGCTTTTCAACTTTGAATACTGTGACATTTTTCGTACGATGCGTCGTTTGCAAGATATTACCTGGTACTGCTACGAGGCAGCAAACTTCAGATCCGTATTCAGCACCCTAAAAAAACATATAATTCATGTTACGAAACAGGCACTTTTGAACCCGGAATCCTTAGAACAGGTTCACTTTCCAGCTTAAAGAATCTCTTGTAGTTAAGATTGCAAAAGTTTACAAAATCAATTTCCAACAAATTTTAAGGTTTATTCCTCACCTCCAATTTCCCAAATAATCCGGGACAAAATTTGTGGGACGTGTGTACATCTAAGCCGAGGCCGTCTAAAATATTTTCTAGGCTAGTCAGCCTCAATATCCAAACACCGTAGGCAGAATGTAACGTAAACAACTTAAAAAAAAAAAAAATAGCAATTGTCCAATAACGCTTATAAACTTTAAATTTCAATTTGCAGCGCCTTTGAAATCCAATACTACATTCATATTTGCGAGCTTTCTTTTTTTGTTTCTTCATTAAGAAATTTGCTATATACCTACTCGAAGAAAAATGTGGCGACCCAAATACGACGTTGCGTCATGTGTGTTGTGTGTGTGTGTGTGGCTGGGCGAAAACAACGACGAAGTAAAAGTAATTTAGTTTACTAATTCGTTTTCCATTGAAATCTTTTTGGTTGTATTGCACTTCATCTTGTTTACATCCTGTGCCACCCACATGCAAGGCCGTTTACTATTACACTTTCAATTGACTAACAATCCCATATTATATTGTTAGTCATTTTTCCTGTTTTAGTTTTTCGGTATGTATTACACACTACAATGATCTTGATTTGGCATCATCGTAATACTTATTGTGTTGTTCTTTTCGTTTTCTATAAGCACAAACAAAATGCTAATAATTTAAAAATAAAAAAAAAAACAAGTTTAAAAATACATTAACGGTGGTCCCAATTAGCATGTAAATCATTTTCGAATTCCACATAATTTTTGAATAGAGGTATACCTACCTATACGCCGAAAAAATAATAATAATAGTCGTATCCTGTAATTTAGACTTTGCACTCTATCGAAAACATTCAGTGATAATGTATGTTTGTTTGTTATGATTACTCTATAGTTGTTATCACAGGATCTATTACGTATTTTTCCTTCTTAAAATGTAAACGCACTCACAGGAAATGGAATAAATAAAAAGACATTGTTTCCTGTTCAAAGTGGAAGCAACCAAAAAAAAAAAATTAAAAAACTTGTACTTATATCCTGTTGTGTTTATTTATGGTCAGGCACATTGATAATTGGTCATTGTGTGTGTATGAATTTTACTTGAAAGTGGGCGCATTATGCTGTTATGTGGGCAGATTCATTCACAATATTTTAGTTGTTCAATTTCCGGACGATGATATTTTCTTTGGGAGATTCATTGTCAAATTTTCAAACACCCTGTAATGTGGGTCCTTGATTTCTATGAGAGAGTTTGTGATGATTTTATCAACATAATTATCAACTGAGTTAACTGAGTAGGTAGGTACATAAGCGCAACTAGGCTCCAAATTTGAGGGGTGCTGCAGCACCATTTTATGTAATTTTTTTTTTTCAGTTTTTTATTTTTTTTTTTATTTTATTTTAAGTAACAGGTACCAATCAATTTTTGCTTTAGGGGTGCTTAGCACCCCCAAGCACCCCCCTAGTTGCGCCTATGAACCACTCTAGATATTTCATTGAAATTTTGTACACTGCTTTCAAGTAGCAAAAGACATTTTTTGCTATGAAATTATTTTTAAAAAAAATTACCAGTGACGTCCGTACCAAATTTCTATGGAATATTTTTCAAGAAAAAAATGGTGCGCCACTGCTTTTTTCTAAAATAAAAATCATTTTTGAAATCTCCATTCAATTTGGAACAAATTTGATCTCTACACGTTTTTCTGAAAGATGCACCATTTTCAAATAAAAAATAAAGAACCATTTTGGGGCATGGCGAACTCGTGAAAATTATGAATAAAATGCTAAACATTAAACACCTAAAGTTTCAAATTATTTCTGTGACGTAACTGATTTTTTTTTTCAAAATTTCAATGAAATATCTAGAGTGGTTTAAAAATTATGATAGAAAAATAGTTTTTTTCTTAGAATTTCAACACCCTGTATATCGGAAAGGAAGAGTTTCCAGACATGTTTATATAGAAAACTAGGGCTTATTTTCGACGTAGAATATGCCATAAAAATTTGGTGCATTAATTTCGGAACACCCTTGATCCAAATTACAAATTTTGGTGCTTAATGAACTCAATATTTGGTTAAGTACATTTTCAAAGATTTTTTGACCTTAGAGTGGTTGTTTTGTAATCAATATCGTCTACAAGTAAGTTTATTGGAGTTTTCACACAACTTCATTAAAATTGGCTTTTCCCGACTGACGATGACGGGTTTATAAGTTTGACAATAACAAAGTTAAGCAGGTCATTTGACGCAAAATTTTATGCTCTTCAACTTTGAATACTATGACATTTTCTGGACGATGCATGGTTTGCAAGTTATGACCAGAAAATCGGAAAAAGCCCAAAAATTTCGAGGTTTTTATGCCCGAGCCGGACAGCAAACTTCAGATTCGTATTCAGCATCCCAAAAAACAATTAATTCCGCTGAAAAACCTTCTACCGCATTCATGTTACCAAAAAATATTACCATTTGATTGGACTACTAAGTTGAAACTTATTTGTGTCAAATTTCAATTATTATTACCGTCTTTTGATTGGCTCTATAATTTCACTATAGGCAATCAATAGTTTAGATTTTTGATGAAGATCCAGTGATAATTAAAATTTGGACCACTGTGAGCTTCCTATACGAATCATGAATCCAAATGTTGATCATCATTGGCTCTTGATTCACAATAAATCTCGTATTTGCAACTGATTTCTCAAAAATTCAAGCGAACTATTTATAAAGTCCAGATTTATCTAGAAATCTTGCTTTCTCGAATATACTAAAAAGTACCAAAATAGATGCGCTTTAGACGTGAACAACTGGGTTCCTAGAATTCTGGCTGAGTTGTCGATGCAATTTCGTAACAGAAGAAAAACGAGAGTCTAGAATCCAGGAATAGTAAAACCCAGATTTCTCTGGATTTTCTTGAAAATTCTCCATACTTTCTTTCCAATAATTTGCTCAAATTCCCCTATACTTCCTATCACCGACTCTTCCAAGTTGTTTCTCCTTTGATTGATTGAAAAACGGATTTTTTCATAAACAGTTTTTGGACAAATTTTCTTATCCTTCTTTTATTTTTGGAATCTAGAATTTCTTATTTTCTTGATCATGACTGAAAATTATCTGATTTGCCTGATATTACATCACTTAAATGCTTAACATCCAAACGTTCCTATTAAGATTCATCCATTCACAAAAAAACAAAAAAGTTCATTATTGGATTTTCTAATTCAACTTATCAATTACATCATTATTATTATGGCACGTGTCGTGGGCTTAAACCACAATACCTACTAATTGCGTGTTCGTAATATATTTACCATTTTCGACGACGTAGTTTTTCGTACGTCGGAAATAGATAATAATAATAATTGGCCCTGAGCGAATATGTGTCTACTCTATGATTAGTTGTTTGTGTCTCAAAAAATTGTTTGTTTAATTATTGTGTTTTTTTGTTTGTTTCAGAATATGTATGGCAAGTGACGCTGTGCGAAAGAGGACTGGGTGCAGGTCGTACCGGTGTCTATCGGCTTTGTCTGACAGACAAAACTGTTACTCTGGTGAAAATAGACGAACCAATTCCTACAGTTATTGAACTATCATTGGCCAGCGTCAGGAGTTGTGGAAACTTGAAGAACTTTTTCTTCCTAGAGGTAATAGGATTTTTAATGCACGCAATAAGTAATCTTGGTGGTAAACAAACCAATTATTATATTGGCTGAGGTTAAGAAATAATTACAGATTAAAGAACTATAAGGAAAAAATAAGCAAATTGAAAAGTTGTTGTTTATCCGTTTTTTCTAATAATATTCATAAATATTTTTCTGTTTTGCTTGGCTTTATTGAAAAAATAAGGCAATTTAAATATGACCTACCTTAATTCGCAATTGATAATTAATTATTGTCTCTGCTGCTGCCGGGGTGGGAAATTACCAACTTACAAAACAAAATAATTATATATGGGATAGAAATAATAAGGCTTTGAAAATACCTATGTTCTTGAATGAGATTGAAATAGTAGAGGTTGTATAATGATAATTTTGTATTCATATAATGCAATTTTTGAGACTAATGAAAAATTATAATAATTTGATATAACATGGTTTAAAGTCTCCTTCCACTACTCTTCAAATTGAATTAAATTAAAAAAATCATTTATATAGTGTCCCTTCCGGCTTACCAAAAGCACTATCATATTTCGATGACATAATAATCTATGGATTCACGGGAGAAGAATGTCAGCGCAATCTTTTATTATGTTTACAATGGTTCAAAAATTTCGACTTACATTTGAATAAAAAGAAATGTGCATTTTTTCGAACCAGCATCGAATATCTTTGGCATATGTGATTCAACATATACAAATAATGTCAAAATCTCCAGCAAAAGTAAAAGTCATAATTGACATTCCTAGACCCAAAGACGTAGATGAAGTTCATCATGTAGGTGCATCTCTGAGTGTTTTGCTCATCGTGATTTTGCATCTATGACCACTAGAAAATTGAAACCTTGAAAAGGACCAGCATAGTCGATATGTAATACGATCCCAGTTTTGTTTAGGTAACTCCCAGTGGTGCAATGGACTTACATGTTATCAGGACGAGAAATCGTAGTATAGGCTTTTTACGTTATATTTAGAATGACGTCAGAGAACAAGGACTGACAATGTTGTCAATGCCTATTTGTTTTCTTATAATTTACCAGAATGTCATAATGAGTTATCAAGACCAATGACAGCTGAAAATAAGGAAATGAATCGACACGAGTTATTTATTTGAAAATGTTCATTTAAATCATGCAAAGGCGCGCGCCGTTGCCAACCAGAAACATCTGAAATTCCCCTACTTTAAATGCGTTAAGAAGTACTTTTAGTTTTGTTAGATTTGCAGCAGAAATTTACTAAATGTGACGTCATCCTGAATATAGCGTGAAAATCCTATAGCTGTTACATTTTCTCGAATATGTGGTTCAAATAGTCAGAAAACTTTATATGATTTACATCAAACTTTGTGTTATCCTGGAATCACTAGAATGGTCCACTGGATTAGATCTCGCAATATTATTCTGTAGAAGATATTCGTATTATATCACCGTCTTGCCCATTCTGTGCAGAACTCAATTTAAAGCGACTTAACTCGAAAACAAAAAGCTTGGGAGAAAAACTTCAAATACAAAACTTATAGACCTCGTCGAGTACTACAAAAAAGCCTATAAGAAGTATCCTGCCAGGGAACACCGTTTTCGAGAAAATCGACCTGGAAAATTTAAACAAAATTACAAAGAATTTCATAATTATACTTGGAGATTTTAACAGCAAAGTGGGAATAAAAGATGGCACGTAATAGGACAACATGGCGAAAAGGTTAGGAATAATAATGAAGAAAGACTGCTTGATTTTTGTGTGTTACATAACTTTATAGTAACTAATACATTTTTCGAACATAAAGAGATACATAAATATACACGAGAGATGAAAAGCAGAAATGAAAAGTCGATAATAGATTATGTATTAGTAGAAAAGAATAATAGAAAGGAAGTATTGGATACCAAGGTTAGAAGAGGGCCGGAAATAGGTAATGATCACTTTTTACTTGTCACAAAAATTCGGGAGCCAGTAGAGGATACAAAACATGATTATCAAAAGATAGAAAAGAAAATAGAATATGAATCAGTGAAATCATACAAACTACAAAATAAAGAAATAGCAGAGAGATACAAGAAAACATTAACAGAAAGATTCTCTAATGATACATGCATAAATGAAAATACTAATGTAGAAGACATGTGGAAGTATTTTAAGAAAATAGTTATGGAGACAACAAAAGAAATATGCGACACTATAAAGAAAACTAATAAGAAAAAACAAACAGCATGGTGGACAGAAGAAATAAAGAGACAAGTAAAATTAAAAAAAAAAAGGCATAGAAGATTTATATAAATAACAGAACAACTCAAAATTATGAAAGGTACAAAGAGAGCAGAAAAACAGTAAAAGATATGGTAGCAGTGGCAAAACGAAACCAATGGGAAGAATTTTGTGAAAAAATAGAAAGAAATAGCAAATCAAAACAAAAAAAAAAAATTTCGAATACCCTCGAAGAGTCACAAAGTGGGTTTAGAAAAGGCCGAAGCATACAGGATCACATATTCACAGTAAAATAAATAAATGAAAAGTTCTCACAGCAAGGAAAAGTGATATATATGGGATTTATGGACCTAGTGATGCCGCGAGACTCGAGACTGGTTTTTGATCTCGTCTCGTGATATTTGGCCCCACGTTGGGCGCCAAATATGTAGCGCATCTAAAACTTCAGTCCATAAGATGTTTGGTTTTTTGGTGCCTTGCCACCATACTGCAGCAGCGCCATCCAGTAGCATGGGTAAACCTTTTACAGCATTATCGTCACTGATGTTCAGACAGTATTTGTAAATAGTGATGGCATCAATAAAAGCTTCAGCATCTTCGTCTGGCTTTCCAGAAAACCTTGAGCCGCATTTAGAAAAATTGGCAACTGTACTTTGGTTCGAAGTAGATTGTGGCGTATTCTGAAACATTTATCTCTCATACCAGCGAGTAATGTTTGTAATTGTTCATTCGTCAGAACAACAGGGTCACCCATTTTGTCTTGATTTTTTTTGGGACGATCGAAGATTATAAGGCATATATAGGAAAATTCAGCTTGGAGTAAGCTAAGTCATGGAAATGTAATGCTGAGAAACAGCAAACTCGGATAAATCCTGATAAACAGGCGACTGTAATATACGAACCCTTTGAACAAACTTGGACGGACACACAGGAAACTGTAATGTGGGTACAAAATGGAGGATAAACTTGGACACACAGAAAATTGTAATGTCAGCACAAAAATGGAGAACAAACTTGGACACACAGGAAACTGTAATGTCAGCATAAAAAAGGAGAACTTACTTGAATACACAGGAAACTGTTATGTCGGTTTGTGTGGAATATTCCAGAAATTGTGGGTACAATATCCGAATGTGGCAAAACTTACACAATTCAGTCAATTAATGCACATTTACATACTGATAATAGAGAGTTGTTGGAACTATTAAATACTGCCCATTTTATTAGTGCATCAGCACTATTTTTTCAAGAAAAAAAACAGTTATTGGAAGACTGTAGAGTACTACCTTATTTTGTATTCATAATTTTGACAGATTAGCTATGTTTATAAATTTCAGCCTCAAAAAGTGTTTATTTTTGTTTGTGATTTTCTGCTGATACTCATTTTTTGATGTTACCCACAGTAAAATGGAAAACTATTGTAAAAAATAAATTTTCTAAGTAAAATTACGTCATCGTCGAAAAACAAAACGTCAAAGTCATCCAAAATGTCAGAAATTTGAAATAAGGGAAGTAGTTTCCTGCCTCGCACTAACCATACACAAATAAAGACAAGCAGTAACCTTATTAAGGGAATCCTTATTTTCGGACCCAAATGCGCATGCGTAGATGTCAAAATAAGGCTAATTTAAATACTGTTTGTCCTTATTGCACGTCCTATAACTCTCTAATGTCTTGCGTTCTATAGTTCATTGATCTACAGTCACAAAATTAGTCCAGAAAGTCATTGGGGTGGTAGTTCACTACAAAACCCCAGGCCCCACGTTGGGCGCCAAATATGTAGCGGGTATTGAAGGGAACTCCAACACTATGCACTACACATGTTTTTTAATGTTTTTATTTAACAATTTAACTGGAAAAAAAATACAGAATCGACAAAATAATAACAATAATTACTGATAAAATGATAATGAACTTGACAACTTGATCAGGAAAACTGACAAATTATCCGCTGACCAATAGAATTATAGACTGGGCCCCGTGATTAAAATAACTCTAGCACTTCGGGCTCGCGTATAACTCCGGCCCTTCGGGCTCGCATTACTCCGGCCCTTTAAGCTCGCGTATAACTTCGGCTCGTATTACTGAGTATCCCAAATTCACAGATTTTTGTGGTGGAAGCGCGGGATTGATTGAAATAATGTTGTCAGATTTTTCTAAATTACATTGAAATTTGGAAAATGTAATTTGTGAATCATTATTTTAATTAGGAATCAGGAATAAAAAACTGAGATTGAATTTTCAAGTTTTTCGGGAAGGCTTAGCCTTCCCTGCGTCCTCAGACGAGCCGCCAGTGGTTTTTCAGCATTGTGAAGCCTAATTTCTAAAGGTAGCTAATTCAGTAAATCATTACAGTCATAAAGGAAGCTACATCATAAATTATGATGTTATGATGATTATGATTCATAATCAATACCTGTGAAAATGTAGCTACTTTTGAAGGACCGATCTAAGAATAAGGATTTCAGAAAACCTATGCTTCAGAAAAAACGCTATTGAAACCCAAGTAACTCATCTTAGCTTCTTCTGAGAAAATGAAGAGATTGAAAAATCAAAACTAGAATCTGATGAGAAAACAATAATTGACTCAATAGCTTCTTCTCATGGAGAATTTGGAGAGAGCCTATACCATAAGCTGAGAAATTATTCGTAGAAGAGAATAATTAAAATAAGAACCTTCAAAAGAAGAATTGAGATTGATTATTAAAGAAGAACTTGAAGAAGAGATGATATTGTTCTGAGGTCCGTTTAGATTGACCCAGAATCTACTATTATTGAATTTCCACAAATTTTCTGGCTCACGGCCATCGACCATCAAAAATACTTACGTCAAACAATAACACACCGACTGCATAATAAATTACACATTTTAATAGTCGAAAATATTCGGTCGTTAAAACGTCCCTACTTTCGATTTCGTACGGTTTAGAACAAAAAAAAAAAAAAATCGGCGTCACGGCCACACGCGTGTGCACTTTTACGATTTTAAGTGCGCTTTTAAATGTCAAGTTTAAGGTCGTTAAAATGCGAAAAACAGTGGGCGGATTTAGAATAATACAAAAACGAAATAAAAAAATTAATGTTTGTTCACTACTTGGCGCCATGTTTAAAGACATCAAACGAAAACCTAATGGCAGAAACGAGGATTCTAGAACTAGACAAGGAAAAACTTATTCTGAATTTAACCGGATTATCGATTACATTTGAATAAAAAGAAATGTGCATTTTTCCCAATCAGTTTACCTGTTTACCTGTATTTGTGTGTCATTCAAGATTGTAAGTAAAGTACTGAAGCTTCTTTCAGGAGGTATCATTGAAGAAAGTACGTCTCCCTGACGAGCACAAGTGTGACAAAGAACGAAAATCATAAAAAGAGAATGGTTGTTGACTATTCTCAGACAATCAACAAGTTAACTCATCCTTTACCTAATATAGAAGGGTTGGTAAGAGCAGTCTCAAAATTTTACGTTTTTAATCAAGGGCGTCCATAGAACATTTTTCAGGGGGGGGGGGGCAAAAACTTGACTTATTTTTAGTCTTTAAAATAATAGTAGATTAGACCACGAGTCAATAATTATAGCTATTATTCCCAAGGAATATTTACGAACTGAGCCGCGTTATACCATACGTATATTATATATAGTATATATAATACTTACATTATATCAGTCGTAAATAATAGTATATTATGCAATGATCATGTAATGATAGCCAATAATACACGAGCATTTTATAGGATACGAAATGAGCCGCAACCGAATTTCGTATATAACATGCGAGTGTATTGATGGCCATTACATGAGAGTTGCATACACTATTTTTTCTAATTGCATTAATAAACGAAAAACATATTTATTTTATAAGAATAGTAAACTTCTCAACTGGTGACAATTGTTGACAACTTGACACTTTCAAAAATTAAGTTCTAGACGTCATGTCTGTTATTTTTATATAAACATTGTTCATGTTCAAAATACTCGATTCCAGTGGCTGAAAAATCTGTATCATAATGAAAATCTGTATCATAATGAAGTGAAACAGATTTTGGGCGTACCTATTATGAAACGTCAGTAAAAAAAACCATTTATGTAAAGTCCGTCGATTTTAATCTGATATTCCCAAAAAATGTGAGCTGGTGGCTCCCTATGTTAAAACGTCAATGGTTACCTGACGTCCCACCTGTTTTTATGCTGTTTCTGCCATGTGCTTCACCCCCTCGCTCCTCATACGGAAAGTGTCAGATAAAAAACGACGGCCAATAGGTAATCATACGTATATTACTGAATGAATATAAGCAGTCTAAACTGTACTCATTTGTAATGACGTCATTTTAAAAAATAAACACACATTGCACAGACAGAATGTCAATTTGACAATTATTATTTATTGTGTAAACAACTTTTAGTATCTATTTTGCCATTCTGTTTTTTTATTCTTCTGGTAGCATCATGAAACAATAATAAATCTTCAGGCCTAGAGGGGGGGGGCAAGTGCCCCATTTGCCCCCCCCCCCCCCTATGGACGCCACTGTTTTTAATACTATTGACACCTATTGACCTAGAAAGTGCCTATCTATCACCAGCTTGTATTTCTGTATCCAAAAATCCAAATTCGATATAACAATAATTTTTGATTCGTAAATAGATGGCGTCACCCAATGTAAAATCGATTTTCCCGATCAAAAACAGCCCGGAAAAGTGGAAAATTCGAGGAAAAACTGGATAAAAATGTAAACACGTCAAATGAAAATGAATCACTGTCAAAAATGACAAATGATATTTATTACAAGGCCTCCTTGAATGAAGTTAGCCACAAGCGGTGTTGCCACATCAAGGGCATTTTAAATGGAATTTTGCTAATTATGGCATTTAAAAATGGAAATTTTTGCTAGAAAATGAAGAAAACCAAAAGCCTCGTATGTTGAATCGCTTTTTTCCATTAAAAATCCCCAAAAAAGTCGAAAATTCGAGGAAAAACTGGCAAAAAATCACAAGCCGTCACTTCAAAATGGCCGACTAAAAGTGACATTGCCACATTACATCTCGGAAAACAAAAAATTCAATTAAAAATTGTTAAATAATTATTAAATAATAATTATAATAATTAAAATTCCCTAGATAAAGCATCGGAAACTTGTTTCTAGTTTATTTTCAATGAAAATGACATTACAAGGTTTACTTGTTGAGTATAGTGAGTAAGACAAAGACAACGATAAAGTAGTATATGTTTGCAAAAACCACCGTTTTCTGAAAAAAGTAAAAATCTTAAAAAAATCCAATAGAAAACCAGCATTCCAAAGTCAACTTGATAAAACTAAAGTTTTTGTATATTCCCGGCTCTTTGATTGGGCGCTAAAAATCACATTTTGAATATTTCCGGTTTTTGATTGGCTCCAAATTCTCCGCTGACCAATGTAATTAAAGACTGGGCCCCGAGATTAAAATAACTCTGGCCCTTCGGGCTTTCGTATAACTCTGGCCCTTCGGGCTCGCGTATAACTCCGGCCCTTCGGGCTCGCACATAATTAACAGTTTTCCCGATCGAAACCGGCCTGGAAAAGTGGAAAATTCAAGGAGAAACTGGATAAAAACACTCGAAAATGGCCGACTGTTTAAAATGCCAAATGACATTACATTACAAGACCTACTTGATCAAAAGCGACGTTGCCATAATTACAATCTCAAACATAATGATTTTCCAGATTTTAGTGAGTAAAATAAAGAAGAAGATAAGGTATTGGATACATTAGGAAAAAACCAAAAGCGATTATAAATGAGTAAGACAAAGAGCGAGATAAAGTAGGAAATAATTTAAATGATTAGTTGGTCGAGCCAAACTATCATCAGAGTAAATTTTCGATTGTTCCCGGTTCAAACACTTGGAATGATTACTCAATTTTTTTTGACAACTGACAAACCCACACACTTTTGACAACTGACAAACCCACACACAATATTATGACTTTTGACGAGTTAATTTTCAGGACAACCTACGATTGTTAAGACTTTTTTTTGTCAATTGACAGCCTTGTGATTCAGATTGAGGCCTACAACAGCAACGTTGCCACATTTTAACGGTAATTTTGGAGCATTTGTAATTATTGTAAATGTAAAACGTTGACAAGTGGCAATTGACATCAAGAAACGATTGTTATGATGTTGTAGGCTGATTGAAATTTTTAACTTTTGGCAACACTGTAACGCTAGAGGATTGAAATGGCGTCTTTTTTTTTAAATCATGAGCCCGAAGAGCGAGAGTGTTTTCAATCTTGACAAAGAAACGCCATTTTGTATCGAGTTTTAAAGAAAACAAGGCTTACTTTGAAACGTCAATTTTTTAACGTTTGTTGTATCATAAACAGTATTGTCATATGTTTTTTTCACATCTCCAGCCGGAATGGCCGGTGTTGTTTTAATTACGTTATAAGCCCGAAGGGCCGAGGTTATACGAACCCCAAGGGCCGGAGTTATATGAGTCCGTTCATTGTCAACTGATTTTAATACCTTTTATGAATATTACAGGTCTGTGATGCCCTAAGATGTTCTGGGCCGCAGGCGCGCTACACTGAAGGAATCAGCGTAGCGTGTCCTCCCAGGCTGAGTGGTCCGGGTAACCCGCTTTGGTACAATTTTTCTTTAATTTTGGTAGAAAAAATTTTTGCTTTCTGGCAACACTGATCACCAGTTCCCTATAAGAGATGATGAAAAACAGTTCACTGCTTGTGAAGCTGATGGAAACCTGTACCAGTTCAAGTATCCCTTTTGGTTTCACTAACGGCGTAGCTTGTTTTCAAAGAATCTTAGATACAATAATCAGGCAAGAGAATCTAGAAGGCTTCTACTCATATCTCGATGATATAACAATTTGTGGAATAAATCAAGAAGAACACGATAAAAATCAGCTTTCCTGACAGCTGTTAAAAAGTACAACCTAACTATAAATACATAAAAGTAAATGTTCGTTCAACAAAAAGACAATTAAACTACTGGGATATCTTAAACACTTAAAACCTGATTCTGCAAGACTTGAATCTCTACAGAATATGCCAATACCAACTGATAAAGCTTCACTTCAAAGAGCTGCGGGGGTGGGCATGTTCGCTTATTACTCTAAATGGATACCTAAATTCTCCAAAAAAATTCATAGAATTGTTAGTAGGTACCAGAAACTTTCCTATGCAAGAGCCTGCTATCACCGATTTTCACAATTTGAAAACTGAAGTAGCAAAATCAGCTGTCACTCTCATTGAAGAAAACATTCCATTATGATTCCATTTGTGATGGGAACAGACGGCTCAGAATATTTGATAGCAGTAAATCTAAGTCTCGACGACCAGCTAATAATCAAATTATATCAATTTTGACAGCAATGCATTTCAAATAGGGAAGTTCAAGTACCAGACGACTTCAGCTGAAGTCTGTTTTGTACTAAGATTGTACAACCGGGCCTAAAGCCTTATTTCTGAGGTATTTGCATTGTTAAATAACTTCTCATTTTAATTATTCTCAAAGTTTCTCTTCTACAAATACAAATAATTCCTCAGCTTTTGGTATGAGCTCTTGAAGCTTTGCCTTTTTAAATTCTCCATGAGTAGAAGCTATTGGATCAATTATAGTTTTCTCATCAGCTTCTGGTTTTGAATTTTTCAAGCTCTTTATTTCCTGAGAAGAAGCTAATAGGGGTTAGTTGAGTTTCAATAGCTTTTCTTCTGATGTTTTCTGAAATATTTGGCATATATTCCTGAAGCCTTTTTTCTTTGATCATCAGTCCTTCATCAAAAGTGGCTACATTTTCAAAAATTCAAGATTCACTTCTGATTGAAAGCAGCTTCCTTGATGAACAGTATTTTTTCAGCTTTTTGATGTAGCTGAAATGGTCCCTCAAAAGTAGCAATTGGGGCTCTCTGAATAGCTTCTTCTAAGTCTTTTTTGAAACTCCTCATATCCAAGAAGTTAGTCAGGAGGAAACTAATATGAGTTATGTACAGCATATGTTTTCTAGATTTTTGAGTTCTTCTAAAGCATCTATATTTCTAAAGCTCTCCTACTTCAATTCGTTTTTCGGAAGTAAAACTTTTTAGAAATCTGCAATGGATTCTTGAAGCTTTTTTCCAAAATTAGTTTCTCAAAAATTTATCTCTTGTAACTTTTGGTTTAGGTTTTTGAAGCTCTCTCAAAGAGGTATGTATAGTCGAGGGGTCAACTACTATACTTACAATTTTACAATGATTTCCATATTTGGAATCACTGATCCAATGAATCTCATGTATTCCCATCTCAAGAATTGCGACTGATTGCCAATGATTTTCAGATATTGTTGTATGATTACCAGGCGTTTTTTCTGGGGATTCCTATGTCATTCTCAATTGATTACCTGATTTCCTTGATAATTTCCTACAATCATCCAATTTACGAAAACGATGTCTAATTGTGTAGCTTCGCATGATCAAAATAAACAGCCTTTTCTCTTATAAAAACACGTTTCCACTGAAAAATTGTCAACTTCTGTATTTGTAACTCTTCCAAAAGTTAACAACTTTTATTTTCATGGTTGTCCACACCCACACAGATTTTCTTGTAGGTATAAATAGTTGTTGAGTCCTAGATACCATTGCGTGTCTACACTGCATAATATGGATCTAAAATAATGGATTTTTCTTTGATCAGTAATATATTGTGACAAGTTATTCAAGTACAAACGAGTAGATTGTTGCGGAACTTATGGGTGGACCTCTGCGGGACGAGCGCAGCGAGTTCCGCAGCCATCTGTTCATCAATATGTTGTTTAATTACGACACTAAACTGACTCACTCAAATGTGCGTTATTCTCATTAGTTTAAAAATTACACATTTCAGGTGAATGTCTTACTTGAACAGTACAATAATATATTGGTGATTAGATGGCTGCGGAACTCGCTGCGCTCGTCCCGCAGAGGTCCACCTATAAGTTCCGCAACAATCCACTCGTTTGTACTTGAATAACTTGTCACAATATATTACTAGTTTGGTAAAGTAACATTACTAATTCCTGTTAAAAGGCCAAAAGTAGATAATCTTACAAATTTTGACTTTATATAATAAGTTATTGTTCAAGTACAAATAAGTGGATTGTTGCGGAACTTATGGGTGGACCCAGCCATCTATTCACCAATATGTTGTTCAAGTACAATACTAACCTGATTCACTCAGTTGTGAATTTTTCTGATTAGTTCAAAAACTACACGTTTCAGGTGAGTGTCTTATTTGAACAGTTTAACAGTATATTGGTCAGTAGAGGTCCACTCAAAAGTTCCGCAATATTCCACTTATTTGTACAGAGTGTTTTTTTATATATTGACACCCCACCTACAGCCTTCATCTGCACAGGTAGAAGAAAGGTGTAAATACAAAAGTTGTACAATTTTGGCTAAATTTTTAGAAACCATGGTCAGAAACAAAATTTGAATATCAGAAATGTGAAATTTTGCATGCTTCCAGCTTTTTTCAAATGATATGTCCTATATTTCATTCTATATTCTTGAAAATTGTGCTCTGTTCATCTAAATCAGAGACATCTTCAGTTAGGGTTTCACTCGACAAACTTATTTCTGATTTAGATGTGCTTATTGTCTCTGCTTCTCGCCCTGCCTAGTATTTTTTCTGTTTTCCCTTCACAATTTCTTATTGCCTTGGATTTCCGATTTTTTCTTTTCGGTTTTTTTCAGGGACATTCCCATTACTCTCAATACTTGATCGGAAAATGTCCCTGCTTCTCTGAAAAGAGCCAAATTAAAGTTGAGCCTTGAATAATCTCTTAATTGTAGGAAATCGCAATTGCTAAACCCTGACGTGTGAAGAAATTCTGTGTCTTCTTTTGGCAAGTCGGATTTGAGAGAGGTTTCAAGATTCATGTTTTCACTTTTATAATCTACAACATTGTCATACTTTAGGTCTGTTCTCACAGTAATCATAAACTAGTCAGAGCATTGGTTGAAAACAGTCAGAAAACTGGTTGTTAGCGATTTACACCATCCAAAAATGCTCTGACTGGTTTGTAATTTCTGTGAGAACAGACCTAATCTTCATCAGGGTTCAGTTATTGGGAAACTCGTTGGGATATCATATTCATTTCAAATTGTCTAGCACTCAATGTTGCCTAAAACTTAGTCCTATATCGTTTAAAATGTATGATATGCGATTTCTGGGTTATAATGACATATTAAATTCCCAGGAGTCCTAGGAGATTCCTAGCGATTTACAGGTGATTTTCAAGAACTCTCAAGTGATTTCCATGTATTCCTGATGGACTACTATGTGATTTCCAAAAAAAACTACAATGATTTCCACTAGTGTATCATATATCATATAGGTCTCTCCAGTTATGGTAGATTCCTCTGGAGAAACTGATTTATTTTATTTTTTTCAATAGTTTTCTTCTGAAGCTTTAGAATTTCTTGTAAGTGTGTCATTTTTAAGCATCTAGCGTAGATTTCTGAAGCTCTCTTTTTTAATTGGCCCTTATCAGAAGTAGCAAATGAATTAAGTTACTTTAAATTTGTTCTTTCAAATGTGGCTGCTTTTTTGAAAACCCTTTTTCCAGCTTTTGGGTCTAAATTCTGGAAGCTTTACTGTCCCTCAGAACTAGCTATTCAGATTCTTCTGAAGCTTCTCGTTTCAATGCCTTATGTTGAGAAGCTTCTCTTAAACTTTGGACTTAAGTTTTTGACAATGAATAATGAAAGCATGAGAAATAATGGACTCAGTGAAACTTGACAAGATCCAGGAATAAGTTTCTTTACTCAAATATTCCAGAATTTGAACTTCTTATAGTAGAAGATGTGAGATAAAACGTAGCAATATCATCTTTTTAGGCTTCTACATATGGATTTTTGAAGCACCATTATTCCCTAAGAAGCAGGTTTTGAATCCTTCATTGCCTTTTTACCAGGTACTCATTGAAGATTTTGTTTATTTTTTGAAGTTTCTCTTACTTATGCTCTTTAAACATTTTATATTTGGACCTTCAAAAGCTTCAATCTAAGTTTGTAATAGTTGAAGCTCTAGAGCCTTTTCAGTTCCCCTTTGCACAGTGATTTTTTTTATTCAATGTTTTGAATCTCTCAGAACAATCTGTTCACACAATAATTGAGCTTCTTAAGGAAGTCTGCCTCAATAAACTTAACATTTAGATCAGTTTTAAGAAACTTAACAAAATAAAACACAGCTACCTACATTTAGGGTAGAAATTTATACGTAAACTCAAGTAGATAGTAAAATTTACATTACATAGTTTTATGCATTTTTGGTCCTGAATAATTTTGTACATTCGACATTGCCTCACAAAATCACTTATAACTCAATTAGTACTTTACAAATTCTAATGCATATTCATATTTTCTTAATCAGAATTAAATGGCCTTAAAGATAAAACAAAATTGAACCATTTATCTCGAATAGTTCTCGAGATGTTGAGCCTCAAAGTTGAAACTTTGTCTTAAATTTTGAAAAATCTTCCAAGCTGATTATCTTGAAAACGAAGCCCTAGGAGTCGGTGTTCCAAATAACGTTTTTTAAAGCCCCAAACGAGATCTACAATTGGACAAAATTTCATACCGATAGATTTTGTGGTTTCCAAAATATGGCCCTTTGAAATATTTGAAAATGGAATTTCCTTGCATACCCTTTGGAAAAATTTCAATTTTGGGTTTTCCAAATTTTCCAATTTTTGATTTTACCAATCGAGAGAGAGGGTCAAATATGGTGGAAAAGCATTCAAGTGATTTTTGTTCTTGAGGTTTGAGGACCTGTAAAAAATTAAAAATGCATGTTTTGCTCTGAAAAATTTTGATTATTAGACATTGCCTCACAAAATCGCTCATAACTCAATCAATATTTTAAAAATTTTGATACATATTTATATATTTTCAATAAGAATTAAATGCTCTTCAAGATAAAATAAAATTGAATCATTTATCTCAAAAGGTTTTCGAGATATTGAGCCTCAAAGTTGAAACTTTGTCTCAAATTTTGGAAAACCTTCCAAGCCAATTATCTCGAACACGAAGCCCTAAGGCTCGATGTTCCAAATAACCTTTTTTGAAGCCCCAAACGAGATCTACAATTGGACAAAATTTCATACCGATAGATTTTGTGGTTTCCAAAATATGGCCCTTTGAAATATTTAAAAATGGAATTTCCTTGCATACCCCTTGGAAAAATTTCAATTTTGGGTTTTCCAAATTTTCCAATTTTTGATATTACCAATTGAAAGAGGGGGTCAAATTAAGTGGAAAAGCATTGTCATGATTTTTGTTTCCGAGGTTTTAGGGCCTATAAAAAATTAAAAAGGATTTTGGTATTTTTTGCCCTGAAATATTTTGGTCATCAGACATTCCCTCACAAAATTGCTTATAACTCAATTGATATTCTACAAATTCTGACGCATATTTATATATTCTAAATCAGAATTAAATGCTCTTTAAAATAAAACCAAATTGAATCATTTATCTCAAATAGTTTTCGAGATATTGAGCCTCAAAGTTGAAACTTTGTCTCAAATTTTGAAAAACATTCCAAGCCGATTATCTCGAAAACGAAGCCGTAGGGGTCGATGTTCCATATAACCTATTTTGAAGCCCCAAACGAGATCTACAATTGGACGAAATTTCGTACCAATAGCTTGTCTGATTTCCAAAATATGGCCCTTTGAAATATTTGAAAACGAATTTCCTTCGGATCTTAAATTATTATGAAATGTCACAAAAGTGTTTACTGGGAAGTTTCTGAGGAAATTGGTGGTAAGCTCAAAAAGCTTGAAATTCAAATAAGTAATAGTTCAATTTGTCTGTCAGATGATTCTTTGAAGTTGAGTTTTATTCCGTATCATACAAAACCCATTAATCTCTGAAATGAATAACCATTTTATTACTTTGCAAAAATATGAATGAACCCCATAAAAATTCGTCTCGTAAAAATTTCCATTGCATAGGCTATTGTTTCATTATGGCGCCGTCGTTAACTTAAAACCTCATAAATTATGTAATTTTTCCGACAAAAACTATAATAAATTTACGTTTATTTTCAGGTGGGCAGAATGAGCGAAATCGGTGCCGGAGAAATTTGGTTCGAAGCCGACGACACCAACATCGCTTTGAATATCCAGACAACCGTCAGCCAGTAAGTATACAATATTTTTTTTTTGACAATTACTAATACCTACAAAAATTCTCTAGATACTCTATAGTATTTTTGATTTTTTTGGCTGACATTATCCGAGAATATATTTATGTGTCTAGACCGTGTGTATGTGTGTAGTTTTTTTTTGGCCTGCACTATGACTTTTTAAATTATCTGTAACTCTCTCTAGTATATAGACACGAGACGCGGTATTTTTGGAAAGGCATTGTTGCAACCGGATTGATTAAATATTGGTAGCACGCATGAAAACAAAAGAGACAGGGCAAGGTTTTGTCACGAAATGCGGAAATTTTCCCATGATAAACATTCTCTTTTTTGATATACGAGGACTTGTTGACAAATAATGTGAAATTTGCTTGAAAGAGTTTTGTTAAGGTTGCAGGAGTTTCAAAAAGAATAATTGTCAGGAGATCAAAGGGCGAATTAAGGGTTTTCCCCGGCTTCAAATCTGAGAATAATTTAGTGTATGGAGTTTGGAGAATGTTGATTGACAATTAGGATACAAAATCTCGACAAAAAAAAAATTGAAATTTCATCGTTTTAGTAAGAAGTTACCTACCTTATGATTTAGATTTTGGAAAACTTTGAAAAGTCATAACTTTTTTTCTATTATAGATAGAAAACTGAAACTTTCACTGAATTTTATCTCAATCAAAAGACTACAATCCCTGGAAATTTCAGCTCATTTGCACTTATAGTTCCTGAGATAAAATCATGCTAAGCAATTTGGGGTGATTTATCAATTTTTCAATTTTTCTGAGTGCCTTTTTTCATGGATTTCGGCTTCAAATCTGAGAATAATTTAGTGTATGGAGTTTGGGGGATGTTAATTGACCATTAGGATACAAACATTTTCACTGAATCTTATCTCAATAAAGGCACTAGCATCCCTGAACATTTCAGCTCATTTGCACTTATAGTTCCTGAGATTTGGAAGTAGTTCTTCTGGTGTAGATCTTCCTATGTACTTTTCTTTGGATTCATGTAGCTTTCGATTCAATTTCCTGTAGATAGTCTTTGTTTTTTCCTTGTGTAGCTGAGTATAATTATTTATAAGTGACGTCAACGTCGAACGGATCCTGCGCATCCAGGTGACCAGTCGATATATCTATTGGTCGCATATTTGTCATTGATTGGATAGAATTATTGTATCCAAGAATTGCATATGGCATATGAGGATTTTTCATTTTCTCGAAGTATTCTTAGGTGTTCGATAATGGTGGAGTGGAATCTTTCTATCATCCCGTTGGTTTGTGGGTTATTATAATGGATAGATATCTTATGTATATCTACAAACTCCTGTATGAGTCCATTTTTAAGTTCTGTTCCACTATCGGTGTCTATTATGTGTGGTATTCCATGAAGATTAGGAGGACATTAAGAACATTCACTGAATTTAATTCCTCTATGGGTTAGGTTTGTCCATATTTTGAGAAGGAATTAATAATTGTTAATAACTTTTGCCCTCCGGCTTGAAAGGTATCTAGATGAATAATTTCCAAAGGTCTAATAGGTGTTGGAGTAATCATGAATTTAGGTTTGTTTGAATTCCTATCGTATTTGTTTGACTGACAGGTGTCCCAAACATTTATGATATTTTCAATATCTCGTTGATAATATTTCTTCCGGATTTGCGCTTCGGTTTCGTTAATTCCTCGATGATTTGTTTTCCCTTGATGATAAGCCTGGATTCCATTACCCTCTGGAACGTAGCTGGAGCGTTTTTTGGACCAAACGGCATCCGGACATACTCGTAACGGCCATTCCCGATATTGAAAGCAGTTTTGCATAAGTATATCTTCGTTAGCCATTTCAATTTGGTGAAAACCACTTGCCAGATCCAAGGTCGGTGAAATTTCTTTGACATAGTTTTATTAAGTTGTTGTCAGGAGTTCAAAGACAACAACTTGTTGTCAAATGTATAATTTCCTTGACAGGAGTTTTGTTAAGACTCAGGAGTTTCAGAAAGAATAGGTAATTGTCAAGAATTCCAGTAGGGCAGCATGTTGATGTGTCAAGATGAATAAAGCCAATATTTAAATTTTAGTGTTAATATGAGATTTAGATATTGAGGAAAAGTTATTAAAACATTTTTAATGTCAGATGTTATACATGGATGTATGTATGTATGTATGTATGTCTAACACAACAAAGTTCAACCAAATGCCTTATCAAAATTAAATTAAACAATGTCGTTGCTGATACTTTTATACATACAGGGAGTTTTTTGAAATATGAGGACTTGTTGACAAAAATGGAATTTGCTTTCAAGGGAGTTTTCAGGAACTCGCTCAATGATGAATACTTACCGTGCGTTCGTTATTTTGGTCTGAGTTCTCCGAGCATGACTTTACCGTTCGTTTATTTAAAAAGTGTACTCGGTGCAGCCTCATTCGCGTTCGTTTATTAAAATTTCTGGCACTTTTATATAGCGTTCAACTGCTCTGTTCCCTCGCTGGTCACGTGATTACGGCTCCACTCAGCACGCTCTGCTCTTCGAGCAAAATACCGAACGCAAGGTTATATCTTTTGTGAAACTTCTAAAACAACTATCATAAGCCCAAAATGATTCCAAATCAATTATGAATAAAAATACATATGTCAAACTCAAAACCCCAATGATGATTATTGTTTGATGAATAATGTCTTGTATAGAAGTTCTGTCAGAGATTCCCCGGTACAAATTCAACAATTAAAGTTGAAAACAAAGCGACTTTCTTTCGAAACAAGGCCAAAAACGCACGAGACTTGTCTGGTAAACGCATTCTCATGCATATGAGTGCGGATATTGCATCACATCTACTAAAACAATAATGGACTGTGTGTCGAATGACCCTTATTTTCTCAAAACAAATGTGAATTTCTTGTTTAATGTCTTCTTATCACGATTAATGTTTTTTTAATATAGGGTGGACAAGGACACTATCAATTCGCAAAGGCAACAAATATATTTTTCGATTCGCTTTGCTTATCTTACGACATCAGCTGTTTTCGAGCAGGCGAATAAATTTAATTATGATGAATTTATTTGTTATTTCGAGTCTGGTAAACACCAGACAGTGGCGGCAATGAACTAAAAACTATAGGAAAAAAAAAAGGAATTATGCGTGTAACACAGAATAATTTCTGATAGCAAACATTTTAAATTCATAAAGTTACTATAATGGCCCCATATTTATGTTGAGATTTGTATCCATATGTTTCAACTGCTCGTACACGTTTGAGGAAACATCAGTTCAGTTGAATCAATAATTTATATGAATTCAAAAATTCTTCCCAAAACTCATGATCTTCCATGTTGGAAACAACACCGTTTCGGTATCAAAGTTTCAGTAACAAAACTCTTTTTTACTCCATGTCCCTGCTGGGTTTTTATCATAAATCTTTTTAAACAAACATATTTTTATACTATTTATAGAAGCACATTATTTATACATGCAAAAGATAAATAATAATGTTTTGTTTATTTCAAATGGCAAACAAAACAGTTTTTTGGGTAAAAAATAAACAGTACCTACCTTATTTATACTGGACTATATATAGAATAATATCTACGACACTGGTGTAGGCCATAAGCAAAAATAAAGTTGTTTTGCAAATGCGATCCTCCTAGACTAGACTAATTTGCCTATTTGCTGTTGTTTCACAACAAAACAGGATATAGTCGCTTCAATTTCAGAAATCATGAAATAGTAAGGGAAAAACTACCCATATACAAAAAAAACTTATAGTTATATCTTTCTTACGTCAACACAGCACAATATGATTATTATTTACCGATAAACTACATTACAAAAAAAATGACGCAAGTCGACGTTATTGTTTACCTGAATTTCAATGACGTAGGATATTGTTTTTTGTTTCAGTCGATTCAAGTTGGCAAGAGAACGGAGCAAAACTACCAGCTCCACGGAACCATCTTCTGATCTACAACCTAAAGGACGTCATAGATCTGCCAGCGCTACTGAGTCAGCTAAAAACAGCAAAAAAGACAAACCTGTTAAGGGTAGTGGGATTCAGGCTCAAGGTAAGAATGTTTTTCTGTGTAGTAACTTATCGATATTAGAGCCTTGTACAGCCAAATTTTGGCCTTCAGAGATCATAAAAGAAACAAGGTCTCATCATTATTATTGACTTTAAAGCCTAATTCCACAGCCTTCTACAGCCAAATTTTGGAGAAAAATTAGGTTCTCCTTACTGGGTTTTAGCTCACTTTGGTCTCCAAAGAATAGAAATGAAAAACTATTATTATTTCAGTGTGTTTTTATCGTGTCTGCCATATTTATCTGGAATTGGAGTCTTTCAGCTCAGGAAAAAGATTTGTTCCAATAAGCGTGTTTTTCATAAAGCTGGAATCTAAGAAAAATTTGATCCTCTCTGCAGTTTTTTGACTCTTAGATAGGGTTGCAAGATAATTATTAGAATTTTGGTAATTTGATTCTCGGTGGATTGTGAAAGGTCGGATTCCTCACTCAATGATCCTGTGAAATTCTGAAAATGTAGGGATGTCTTGAATCTTTTTTCGATACATAAACCATTACCTATTCAGTTTTGGGCTTGGTTGTACCAAATATACTTGTCTTCAAGATGTGAATTTTCGAAATCTTATAAACATCTTCAAAATAACGTCTTCTAGACGTAATGCAGACCTAAGAAAGACGTATTTAAAACTTTGTATGCTGTCTGGGAATTTGAGTCTTTATTAAGTTCTTAAAGGAAAAAGATTCTTGACGTAAGACGATTGGAATCCATCATAACATTGTGGACAGACAAATTTGATCTTCTCTGTAGTGTTTTGACTGTAAGTTTTATTGTAAAAGGGTGAATTCCTCACCATTTGATCCTTTAAGGTTCTAAAAATGTTCTGTCTTTATGTTGGACACGTTTCAGAACAGATTTAGACGATAGTTTTCAAGTTTCGAACAAATCTGTACTTTGGAATGTTGACAAATTTGAAATTCTAAATTTAAGTCACCCTGTCATATTTTGATGCTTTTCTGGGAAACTCATCAAGGCAGAATTTCGAAACTTTCGGTATAAAAAAGGAAATCTCAATTTTGGTTCTGAAATTCTTTTGAATTCTTGACACGCTCATGAATAATTACCCATATCTTCGATGAAATTTGAGCATATTAGCTACAATTATATATCATTGGAAAGAGCATTAAATTCTCTTCAACACTGTGCTAAATTGGTTCCAGTACCTCAAGGGGTTCTGAGCTACAAACCTTCAAAGTTGGATTTTAGTCAAAATTTTGTCCAAAACTTCAACCTCAATTTTCTCAAAAACTATAAACGCTAGAGACTTCAGTTAAATACCATCTGAAAGCCCTTATCAAGAGCTACTTACCCTGAAAATGTTGTCCTGGTACCTCTTCTGATTACCGAGATATTGAGGTTTGAAGATTTGCAAATAAAAATCCAAGGGGGATAACCTAAGTAAAAAGTGTAAAAAATTGAAAATTTTTATTTTTGAGTTTTTCTCAATTCTGACTTAAGAAATCGATAGAGCTAGTTCAAATTAGTCAGAAACAATTCTTACATCAGTGAAATTTAGAAATTTTGACGAGAAAAAAAAATCCAAAAGGAAATCTCATTTTTGACTCTGGACATTTTTTAAAATCTTGACACGCTCATGAATAATTGCCCCTATCTTCGATGACATTTGAGCAAATTAGCTACAATCATGTATAATTGGAAAGAGCATTAAATTCTCTTCAAAACTGGGCTAAATTGGTTCCAGTACCTCAAGGAGTTCCTGAGATACAAACCTTCAAAGTTGGACTTTGGTCAAAATTTTGTCCAAAACTTCAAACTCAATTTTCTCAAAAACTATAAACGGTAGCGACTTCAGCTAAATACCATCTGAAAGCCCTTATCAGGAGCTACAAACCCTCAAAATGTTGTCCCAGTACTTCTTCTGGTTACCGAGATATTGAGGTTTGAAGATTTGCAAATAAAAATCCAAAGGGTTACCGAGATATTGGGGGGGACCTTAAGAAAAAGTGCAAAAAATTAAAAATTTTAATTTTTGAGTTTTTCTCAATTCTGACTTCAGAAATCGATAGAGCAAGTTCAAATTAGTCAGAAACAACTCCTTCATTAGTCAGATTTAAAAATTTCAACGAGAAAAAAAAATCCAAAAGGAAATCTCATTTTTGACTCTGGACATTTTTTAAAATCTTGCACGCTCATGAATAATTGCTCATATCTTCGACGAAATTTGAGGAAATTAGCTACAATCAGGTATAATTGGAAAGAGCATTAAATTCTCTTCAAAACTGTGCTAAATTGGTTCCAGTACCTCAAGGGGTTCCTCAGCAGGAAACCCTCAAAGTTGGACTTTAGTCAAAATTTTGTCCAAAACTTCAAACCCAATTTTCTCAAAAACTATAAACGCTAGCGATGTCAGCTAAATACCATCTGAAAGCCCTTATCAGGAGCTACAAACCCTCAAAATGTTGTCCCAGCACTCCTTCTGGTTATCGAGATATTGAGGTTTGATGATTTGCAAATAAAAATCTAAAGGGTGACCTTCGAAAAAAGTGCAAAAAATTTAAAAAAATTATTTTTGAGTTTTTCTCAATTCTGACTTCAGAAATCCATAGAGCGAGTTCAAATTAGTCAGAAACAACTCTTACATGAGTCAGATTTAAAAATTTCGACGAGAAAAAAAAAATCCAAATAGAAATCTCATTTTTGACTCTGGATATTTTTTAAAATCTTGACACGCTCATGAATAATTGCCCAGATTTTCGAGGATATTTGAGCAAATTAACTACAATTATGTATCATTGAAAAGAGCATCAAATTCTCTTCAAAACTGTGCTAAATTGGTTTCAGTACCTCAAGGGGTTTCTGAGCTACAGCTACAAACCCTCAAAGTTGAATTTTAGTCAAAATTTTGTCCAAAACTTCAAACTCAATTTACTCAAAAACTGGAAAAGACCATACAAAATTTCATGAGAGAAAGAAATGTCTCATCAGAGGATTGCGACGATGGAAATTAGGTGTCGGATATCCTGAATATCCAGGCAAATCCTTGATTCTCTAGGGAATTCCTTGAATCTCCATAGAGATCATTTGGATTTTCACCGGATCTCCATATCTATGTATTTATTTCTACCGGATATTCACGTATCCCCACAAGATTTCCACAGATCTCCCTTCAAATATCTGAACGGAAATCCATGAGATCTTTATCCTGTATATAGGACAGAAGATTTCCACTGTGGCTACCCCCTCGGAAATAGTCATTTGCGATTTTTTAGGACAGAAAATCTCCATTTGTAGAAATCTCCATAGATATTCTTGGATCTCCAAGGATTTACAGACTCAAGCGTCCAGATTCATCTAGAAGTCTTGTTTTCTGGAATACCTACCATAAAATTCCTAAAATAGACACGTTTAAGATGTAAACAACTGAGTTTCTATAATTCTGGCTGGGTTGTCGATATATGCAAATTCATAACAAAAAAACCCGAAAGTCTGGAAAGAGAAGAAAAGACAATGGGAATCCAGAAAGAGGCAGAGTAAAATTCCCCATAAGAAGTTTTTTTTCAAGGATTTGCTCAATTTTCCTCAATTCTTCCTTTCCTTTGACTAGAAACTTGAACTATCCTACTGGCTAGAGGAAAATTCAGGAAATTCATTTGTGGAGATTTTCTGCATGGATATCCTTGGTACGCAATTAGGTAAAGTTTCCCGAATCTACACGACTGAGTTCTTGGATTTACACGTATTTTTACCAGATATTTACGTATCTCCATGTATTTCCACCGGATGTTTATGTATCTCCACAGATATCTATGGCTTTCCACTGATCTCCTTCCGAGTATCTCAACGGATCTCCATCCCATAGGACAGAAGATTTCCATTAGTCAAAAACTTCTTGTAACTCTATAGATATCTTTGGCTCTCCAGGGATATTATACTGGGATCTTCAGGCATATCTTTGGATCTTCATGAAAATTATTTGGATTTCCATGGATTTTCGTATATTATCT
Source organism: Ceutorhynchus assimilis (assembly GCA_917834065.1). Classification (NCBI taxonomy): domain Eukaryota; kingdom Metazoa; phylum Arthropoda; class Insecta; order Coleoptera; family Curculionidae; genus Ceutorhynchus; species Ceutorhynchus assimilis. Next base: position 34,302,169 of record OU892285.1, read on the forward strand.
CCTCCGGAACTCCAATATATTAATAACCATAATACCAGTTAAAATGATGTATGCACACAATTCAACAGGACTGCAGTCGAAGTTCTTGGATCACCACGTATTTCTACCGGTTCTCCATGTATCTCTAGTGGATCTCCATGTATCTTCCTCCTCTGAGTATCCATGTATCTCCACGGATAACCATGTATTTCCACATATTGTATCCTTATGAAATATTGCTGTAGAAAGTTTCAAGTGTAAATATTATTGTTTAGCAATGCTCCCATAGTCAAATCTCGAAAACAAACCACAAGATTTGTAAATAAAAATCCAAAGGGGATAGATAACCTTAAGAAAAAGTGAAAAAAATTGAACATTTTTATTTTTGAGTTTTTCTCAATTCTGACTTCAGAAATCGATAGAGCGAGTTCAAATTGGTCAGAAACAACTCTTACATCAGTGAGATTTTAAAATTTCTACGAGAAAAAAAAATCAAAAGGAAATCTAATTTTTGACTCTGGATATTTTTTAAAATCTTGACACGCTCATGAATAATTGCCCATATCTTCGATGACATTGGAGCAAATTAACTACAATTATATATCTTTGGGAACAGCATTAAATTCTCTTAAAAACTGTCTAAAATTGGTTCCAATAGCTCAAGGGGTTCCTGAGCTACAAACCTTCAAAGTTGGGCTTTAGTCAAAATTTTGTCCAAAACTTCAAACTCAATTTTCTCAAAAACTATAAACGCTAGCGACTTCAGCTGAATACCATCTGAAAGCCCTTATCAGGAGCTACAAACCCTGGAAATTTTGTCCCAGTACCCCTTCTGGTTACCGAGATATTGAGGTTTGAAGATTTGCAAATAAAAATCCAAAGGGCGTAACCTTAAGCAAAAGTGCAAAAAATTGGAAATTTTAATTTTTGAATTTTTCTCAATTATGACTTCAGAAATCGATAGAGCGAGTTCAAATTAGTCAGAAACAACTCTTACATCAGTTAGATTTGAAAATTTCGACGAGAAAAAAAATTTCAAAAGGCAATCTCATTTTTGACTTTGGACATTTTTCAAAATCTTGACACGCTCATGAATAATTGCCCAGATCTTCGATGACATTTCAACAAATTAACTACAATTATATATCATTGGAAAGAGCATTAAATTCTCTTCAAAACTGTGCTAAATTGGTTCCAATAGCTCAAGGGGTTCCTGAGCTACAAACCTTCAAAGTTGGATTTTAGTCAAAATTTTGTCCAAAACTTCAAACTCAATTTTCTCAAAAACTATAAACGCTAGCGACTTCAGCTGAATACCATCTGAAAGCCCTTATCAGGAGCTACAAACCCTGGAAATGTTGTCCCAGTACTCCTTCTGGTTACCGAGATATGGAGGTTTGAAGATTTGCAAATAAAAATCCAAAGGAAAAAGTACAGAAAATTGAAAATTTTTATTTTTGAGTTTTTCCCAATTATGACTTCAGAAATCGATAGAGCGAGTTCAAATTAGTCAGAAACAACTCTTACATCAGTTAGATTTGAAAATTTCGACGAGAAAAAAATATCCAAAAGGAAATCTCATTTTTGACTCTGGACATTTTTTAAAATCTTGACACGCTCATGAATAATTGCCCATATTTTCGATGACATTTGAGCAAATTAGCTACAATCATGTATCACTGGAAAGAGCATTAAATTCTCTTCAAAACTGTGCTAAATTGGTTCCAGTACCTCAAGGGGTTCCTGAGCTACAAACCTTCAAAGTTGGATTTTAGTCAAAATTTTGTCCAAAACTTCAAACTCAATTTTCTCAAAAACTATAAACGCTAGCGACTTCAGCTACATACCATCTGAAAGCCCTTATCGAGAGCTACAAACCCTGAAAATGTTGTCCCAGTACTTCTTCTGGTTACCGAGATATGGAGGTTTGCAGATTTGCAAATAAAAATCCAAAGGGGGTAACCTTAGGAAAAAGTACAGAAAATTGAAAAATTTTATTTTTGAGTTTTTCCCAATTATGACTTCAGAAATCGATAGAGCGAGTTCAAATTAGTCAGAAACAACTCTTACATCAGTTAGATTTGAAAATTTCGACGAGAAAAAAAAATCCAAAAGGAAATCTCATTTTTGACTTTGGACATTTTTCAAAATCTTGACACGCTCATGAATAATTGCCCAGATCTTCGATGACATTTCAGCAAATTAACTACAATTATATATCATTGGAAAGAGCATTAAATTCTCTTCAAAACTGTGCTAAATTGGTTCCAGTACCTCAAGGGGTTCCTGAGCTACAAACCTTCAAAGTTGGATTTTAGTCAAAATTTTGTCCAAAACTTCAAACTCAATTTTCTCAAAAACTCTAAACGCTAGCGACTTCAGCTACATACCATCTGAAAGCCCTTATCGAGAGCTACAAACCCTGAAAATGTTGTTCCAGTACTCCTTCTGGTTACCGAGATATCGAGGTTTGAAGATTTGCAAATAAAAATCCAAAGGGGGTAGCCTTAAGAAAAAGTGCAAAAAATTGAAAATTTTTATTTTTGAATTCTTCTCAATTCTGACTTCAGAAATCGATAGAGCGAGTTCAAATTAGTCAGAAACAATTCTTAAATCAGTGAGATTTAAAAATTTTGACCAGAAAAAAAAATCCCAAAGGAAATCTCATTTTTGACTCTGGAAATTTTTTAAAATCTTAACACGCTCATGAATAATTGCTCAGATCTTCGATGAAATTTGAGCAAATTAACTACAATTATATATCTTTGGGAACAGCATTAAATTCTCTTGAAAACTGTGTAAAATTGGTTCCAATAGCTCAAGGGGTTCCTGAGCTACAAACCTTCAAAGTTGGGCTTTAGTCAAAATTTTGTCCAAAACTTCAAACTCAATTTTCTCAAAAACTATAAACGCTAGCGACTTCAGCTGAATACCATCTGAAAGCCCTTATCAGGAGCTACAAACCCTGGAAATGTTGTCCCAGTACTCCTTCTGGTTACCGAGATATGGAGGTTTGAAGATTTGCAAATAAAAATTCAAAGGGGGTAACCTTAAGAAAAAGTGCAAAAAATTGGAAATTTTAATTTTTGAATTTTTCTTAATTCTGACTTTGGAAATCGATAGAGCAAGTTCAAATTAGTCAGAAACAACTCTTACATCAGTTAGATTTAAAATTTTCGACGAGAAAAAAAATTTCAAAAGGCAATCTCATTTTTGACTCTAGAGATTTTTCAAAATCTTGACACGCTCATGGATAATTACCCATATCTACTATGACATTTGAGCAAATTAGCTACAATCACATATCATTGAAAAGAGCATTAAATTCTCTTCAAAACCTTGCTAAATTGGTTCCAGTAGCTCAAGGGGTTCCTGAGCTATAAACCTTCAAAGTTGGGCTTTAGTCAAAATTTTGTCCAAAACTTCAAACTCAATTTTCTCAAAAACTCTAAACGCTAGCGACTTCAGCTGAATACCATCTGAAAGCCCTTATCAGGAGCTACAAACCCTGGAAATTTTGTCCCAGTACCCCTTCTGGTTACCGAGATATTGAGGTTTGAAGATTTGCAAATAAAAATCCAAAGGGGGTAACCTTAGGAAAAAGTACAGAAAATTGAAAATTTTTATTTTTGAGTTTTTCCCAATTATGACTTCAGAAATCGATAGAGCGAGTTCAAATTAGTCAGAAACAACTCTTACATCAGTTAGATTTAAAAATTTCGACGAGAAAAAAAAATCCAAAAGGAAATCTCATTTTTGACTCTGGACATTTTTCAAAATCTTGACACGCTCATGAATAATTACCCATATCTACTATAACATTTGAGCAAATTAGCTACAATTATATATCATTAGAAAGAGCAATAAATTCTCTTCAAAATTGTGCTAAATTGGTTCCAGTAGCTCAAGGACTTCCTGAGATACAAACCTTCGAAGTTGGACTTTAGTCAAAATTTTGTACAAAACTTCAAACTTAATTTTCTCAAAAACTATAAACGCTAGCGACTTTAGCTAAATACCATCTGAAAGCCCTTATCAAGAGCTACTCACCCTGAAAATGTTGTTCCAGTATCTCTCCTGGTTACCGAGATATTGAGGTTTGAATATAAAATCCAAAGGAACTCAACCAGGAGCCGGGAATATCCAACAAAAACATCAAAAATCCAATTCTCTATCCACTATAATACAATTAGCCAGATTTCTGCCAACCCTGCCTGGTTAGCAGTGATAAATAATTTAATATCTTGTTTATTTACTTTGAAAGTTGTATAGACTCTCACATAGTTCTCAAAATTTGGTTGTATTTTAAGCTCTATTAACCTAAAGTAAATGAATTTCTAGCCCTTAGTAAACCCAATCCCTAATCACTCTGAAGGCCAAAATTTGACTATAAACAATTCCTTATCAACCATTTGCATAATAATAAAACAATAATTATATCGACGATAGCGTAGAATGTTGGTGAATGATTTGTTTAGTACTAATGTACCCATTCAGTAATTAATCATAAAATAAGCAGCGCCATACAGATTACAAGTCCTAAAATCCCATTGATTGCCTCCTGGCAGCAGCTTCGGCTACGACGCAGTCAGCTTCGAAACTAGAGCAGGCACGTGGAACGCTATAAATTGTTTGCACTTCGAATATAGGTCGTTTGCCTTTTATTTCATTGCTGCAGTATTAGATTTACTTGACTGCAAGCTCAAATCAAGAAGTTCCACTGTACAATTATGTGTTTTTGTTTATACAAATCTAAAATTAAAGGTAAACGGGGCTTTAGTGTAGTGAACCGTCCACACGTGTATGACGTCAATGGCTTGAATACGAGCCTCGTCAGCACTGTCTGGGTCGAACCACTTGCCATATAAATGCGTCGTTTGCAATTTTCGTCACTAATCTCGTATTTTCCACCAACAACGTGCCAATTTTCGGTTGAAAAGCTTCTACTGGAAAAAAAATTGTTGTTGTTTACTCTGCAAACACAATTTTTATTGAGCAATCTACCCTCTTTGGGTATAACAGGGGGGCGGTTTTTATTGTCTCTGAGCAAACATAAAATATATTGCAACAAATTATTATTGATTTCATATAGGGAGTGAAAAGCAGCGCCCTGCACCCCTTTCGATCCGTTTACCTCCCCCCTTCATTCTAATGGCTTGTAGTGCCCCAAATTCCCTTTTACTATACGCTGCAATGGAGCTTCGTCGTATCTCTGACCTCAATACCATAGTTATTGATCTGTTCTCTAATTAGTCTGTGTGTTAATTTTTTATTCTGTCCTTAAAACTACTCTATAGACTAACTTGTAGTTGTTATTGCAGATACTTCAATTTCTGAAAGTACACTAACAACCCCTGTAACTGCAACTTGTAGCAGTACCAATAATACTGGTATGATCTTTTTTTTTTTTTTCTTATATTGTTAATTTACTAACTCATAAAATTATATAGGTTTGTTCCAGCAAACAACTGTGAGTTTTTGCTGGAACTAATCTTAGTAGCTTGTGTTCACATACCTACTAACATCCTTCTAAGGGTCAATTAATCAATTTTAACTAAGCACCTTATCAAAATACGCACAATTGTTATATATTTCTAAATATTTGTCGCATTAATATTGGTTTGCATGGGGCTTATTGCAGTGAGTGGTGTGGCGATGAGCATTTACAACCACCTTCTGCATAGGAGCACCGGTAAAAGGAGACACTCGATTTCAGGTTCGTATTTTAATCAACAATTTCAATGCTTTATTAACAATTTACCTATACTAATTTTTGTGGTTGTGTGTATGTGTTTTGCTTGCATTCAAAGTGTTTCTTCAAGATTTCCATTTGATTATTTTCTCATATACTCACTGATATTGATTTTCCAGGCTGTTGGTTATCTTAAGACAAATTGAACAGTGATTCAACAGTCCAAATTTTGAATCACTACTGAATTTGAATTGCTAATAATCACAGTTTGAAGTATTCCCGGCTCTTGAATTGTTTTCTAGAAGTTTGTCAATGAATTCAAGAGCCGGTAACAATCAAAATTTCGACTATAAGCGGTTCTTGATTCGCTGGATAATTTTTCTTGAAGGAATCAGTATTCGTCAATAATCAAAAGTATGATCAAATATAGTCCAAATCTTGGGGATAAATTAGGTACCTTATGATTTTGTGAAAAACCCCATTTGGACTTCTAAGTACCTAAACATGATTGCTACTAGAAAAATCATCTTGTATTTATATATATCTTTACTTGCATCATCGATGACGTCATAACTTAGAGAAAAAGTTAAGTCATAGAACTAATTCATAGAGCACCTTCGGAATTATTGTTTTGTAATACATTTTTCAACTTAGAATGAAGTTCATTCAGTTATCCGAAAATGTATAAATAAATTTCTCCTGGAGTGATTTTTCACTGGAAAATTTTGAAATTTTCCTCTAATGAGCTCCTCACTTTCCTCTTTCTTCTGTAAAAATTTCAAAATTTTCCCTTTGCCAGTTTTCCAGAAAAAAATTAAAATGTAAGAGGGTGAATTTTCCTTAATTTTGCCTAAATAAGTCAATTTTCTTTGAATTTTTTCTGGAGTGATTTTTCACTGGAAAATTTCGAAATTTTCCTATAATGAGCTTCTCACTTTTCTCTTTCTCCCGGAAAATTTTCAAAATTTTCCCTTTGCCAGTTTTCCAGAAAAAAATTAAAATGTAAGAGGGTGAATTTTCCTTAATTTAGCCTAAATAAGTTAATTTTCTTTGAATTTTTTCTGGAGTGATTTTTCACTGGAAAATTTCGAAATTTTCCTATAAAGAGCTCCTCACTTTCATATTTTTCCTGTGAAATTTTCAAAATTTTCCCTTTGCCAGTTTTCCAGAAAAAAATTAAAATATAAGAGGGTGAATTTTCCTTAATTTAGCCTAAATAAGTTAATTTTCTTTGAATTTTTTCTGGAGTGATTTTTCACTGGAAAATTTCGAAATTTTCCTATAAAGAGCTCGTCACTTTCATATTTTTCCTGTGAAATTTTCAAAATTTTCCCTTTGCCAGTTTTCCAAAAAAAATTAAAATGTAAGAGGGTGAATTTTGCCTAAAAAACTCAATTTCCCAGAATGTTTCCTGGAGAAATTTTCCTATAATAAGCTCCTCACTTTCCTTTTTCTTCTGGAAAAATTTCACAATTTTCTCTCTGCCAGATTTCTAGAAAAAAATTAAAATGTATATCCTATTCACAATCCGATGTCCACAGGTACAGGTAAATTTATCACCTCTTCCTATCAAATAGCATTGAAAGGTGATAAATTTTACCTGTACCTGTGGACATCGGATTGTGAATGGATAATAAAAGGGGGAATTCTTCTTAATTTTGCTCGAGATTTTGCCTAAAAAAGTTAGTTTTTCAAAATTTTTCCTGGAGTGATTTTTCACTGGAAAATTTTGAAATTTTCATAAAACGAGCTCCTCATTTTCCTCTTATTCCTGGGAAATTTTCAAAACTTTCCCTTTGCCAGTTTTCCAGACAAAAATTTAAATGTAAAAGGGTGAATTTTTTTAAATTTTGCTTAAATAAGTCAATTTTCTAGAACATATTTGAGATTTCAGTCATAAAAAACAAGCAAAGAATCACCCTTTGCCGTTTGTACATGATATTTAGGAACACCCTGTATAATACGCAGTTAATTAATTTATATCCTACTGAACTATTAAAACCATATAATACCTTGGTTACGATAATCATAAACAGGGTCTTAACTCCCAAGGGAGTTAAGGATTTTCATAACTCCCAAGGGAGTTAAGGAAGGGAGTTAAGGATATCATAACTCCCAAGGGAGTTAAGGATTTCCATAACTCCCGCTTTTACCTTGAATAGGTAACACTTTGACAAAAAATAGAAATTTTGATTTATGGCTTATTCCTTTATAAAAATAGACAGAATACAGTAAATTCAGTAGGATATAAAATTATCTATGTACCACGGGAATTATCAGGAGTTAATACCCACGGGCAATTGGTGTCCCTCGGGCCGGAGGCCCTCGGGACACAAACGTTGCCCTGGGGTATTAACACCTGCATAATTCCCTTGATACATAAATAACTATTATATATTTGGGACTCCAATGATTTTTTAAGGGCCGGTATTTCAATGTCACGTTAAAATATAGAATAAACATAGACATTGACAACATTGTCTGACCTTGTTCGATGACGTCATCCTAAATATAACGTGGTCCTAAAGTCCAAATTGTCCAATGAATCAGAAACTGGTATAATGATTCAAAATTTGGAATATTTCCGGCTCATGAAAATATTTGCCAACGATTCAAGAGCCTGGAGAATAGTTCAAATTTTGCTGGGAACAAATGGCCATAGTCCTGAAACTCAAATTGTCCAATGCATGAGAAACTGATAATATTTGGAATATTCCCGGACTTGGTAATGGAAGTTGTAGACCCTAGCCTTGACTCAAAGTAGTTAGAAGTTCACAGTTTTCTCGCTCCAACTAAATGATTTGCCCAGAAAAATGGGGCTCCACAAAATTTCGTCGAAAAACCCTTAGTAATAGAGACATTCCCATGAACAACCATTATACATCAAGAGCAGGAAATGTATCAAATTGATCAAATTCCTGCCTTGCGTTGATAGACGTCCCTGAAAACAAAAACGCCAGTGCATGCCAGAGCCTGCTGGATCTATTTTCGTGTGTTGTTTTTCTCTTCGCAGCCTGACATTTCGAAAGTAGGTACGCCGATCGAGTTACAAAAATCTTAAAGGGTTTTTATTTTTCTCAATTGATTCGCGCCGCCATTTTTTCGACTATTTGTAGCCGACAACAACAAAAACTTTGTATATAAATATCCACAGACACCGTGTCGTAGTGACATCTAATTCTGGCATCCAGACAGAGACCCCGATAATAATAATAAAACCTTGAAGCCTCTTATGTAATCAATGCTTTGGCTGTCTGGAAATAAAGGACTCCCAATTAAAATTTCATTATGCTTTATTATTAATAACAAAAATGTGTAGCTTATCATCATAATAATTGTCCTCAGGCGGAGGTACTAACTGGTCAAATCTGGGAAATCACCAGCGCACCCAATCGTTACCGGTCACTAGTGCACCTGCAACCACAACAACCACAACCACCGATAATTCTTCCATTTATTTAACCAATCATCATCAGAAAAAGAGTCAGGGTGCACCCGGAGGGGGCAAATGCAGTATGTACTTTTACAAAATATTTTTGTTTGCTTTTATTTGTGTGTGTATGACTGGCCAAATGTTATATTATTACCCCATAAATTAATGATGAATGATTTCAGGTTTCAGAGAAAGGTGCGACAGTATGCCTACAAGACCTAGAACCAGTAGCGAAGGAACTCATGGGAATCCAAGCTGGGGCAAGCCATATTTGGTACCCTTTAGAAATAATCATCTAAGAGATGCTTCCCATAGTCCTCCAATTGGTAAACATTTTTTTTTTTTTTTAATATAACGACCATGTTAATCTTTTTTTTTTTAAATAATAACAGGATATCGGTCAAAAAATTAGTAATTATTTCCATAGGCGCAACTAGGAGGGTGCTTGGGAGTGCTAAGCACCCCTAAAGCAAAAATTAGCACTCCCATTCGGCATCCCACCATAGCACTACCTACAGTGGCACTACCTAAAACTAATATAAAAAATCAGTGCAACCAAATTATTTATTTTTTTTGTTCCTACTTTTTGTACTTACGTACGTCATCGATGACGTTATCACTTCTCCGCGATTCTAAATTCACTTTTCCGCGATTGTAAACCCACTTTTCCGCAAATATTACCTTATTTTTCCGCGATTCTTATCTCACTTTTTCACGAATTCACACTCACTTTTTTTGAAATTTTTGACACATTTTTTTTTGCGATTTTTGACCCACTTTTTTGCAATTTTGTCTTCACTTTTTTGCGATTTTTGGCTCTTTTTAAGATTTTTGACTCTCTTTTTTGCGAATTTGTTCGTACTTTTTTTGCGAATTTGTTCATACTTTTTTTGCGATTTTAGCCTCACTTTTTTTGCGATTTCACCCTCACTTTTTTGCGATTTTACTCTCACTCCTCGGCGATTACAAACTTATTTTTCCGCTATTTCATCCTCATTTTCCCGCGATTGTCTTCACTTTTCCGCGAATTTGACCTCACTTTTTTTGTGATTTTTGAATATTTTTTTTTGCAATTTTTGACTCATTTTTTTGCGATTTTACCATCACTTCCCGCGATTTTAAATCCACTTTTTCACGATTGTAAACCCACATTTCTGTAAATATTATCTCATTTTTCCGCGATTCTTGCCTCACTTTTTTTTGCGATGTTACCCTCACTTTTCCGCGATTCCTATTTCATTCTCCGCGATTTTATCCTCAATTTTCGTGACTTTATCCTTATTTTTCCGTGAGTCTCATCTTACTTTTCCGCGAGTTTAAACTCACTTTTTTTGAAATTTTTTCATATTTTTTTTGCGATTTTTGACTCATTTTTTTGCGATTTTATCATCACTTTCCGCGATTTTATCCTCATTTTTCCTCATTTTAAAATTACGAGAATAACGATAATTTTTGCGGGAATTAGAAAAATTATGGGAATTGCCAAATATTACACAAAAGAGTTACGAAGTTACTCCAAAATTACGTCAATTATTTAAATATTAGGTACTAATTTTTGAAAAGTTACGAAAACTAACAAGACAAATTACGGAAATTACGAAAAATAATGGGAATTATAAAAATTTACGGAACCCAGTAAAATGACGAAAATTTACGGGAATTATGAGAAATTATAAAAATTACGGGAATTGAGAAAAATACGAAAAACTACGAAAATTACAAAAATTACGGGTATTACGAAATACTACGGGAAAGAATTACAAAGTTATTGCAAAATTACGTGAATTACGGTAATTCCCAAAATAACGGAAATCACAAGTTTTTGAAATTTCGAAAATTGCAATAACTTAGGGAGAATTAGAAAATTCCGAATTCCAAAAATTGAAAATACAAATAATTACTGGAATTACGAAAACATCACAATGAGAAAAGCGCGAAAAATTGCCAGAATAACGAAAATTAGCAAGTTTTCCAAAAATTGAAAAAAATAAGGGGGAATTAGAAAATAACAAGAATTATCTGAGAAATGATAGGAATTAAAAAATTTCGAAAATCCCCCAAAAAAAAAATACGGAAATTACCAACTTTCGAAAATTTCAAAAACTTAGGGGGAATTACAAAACTAACGGAATTTTTTTGAGAAATTACGGAAATTAAAAAATTACGAAAATAATGGAAATTACGAAAATTTGGAGTTTCGAAAATTGTAAAAACTAAGGGGGTATTATGAAAATAACAAGAATTATCTGAGAAATAACAGGAATTACAAAATTTCGAAAATTCCCAAAATAAAATACGAAAATTACATGTTTTCGGAATTATCAAAATAACGAAGTTTTCTGAGAAATTACAGGAATTAAAAAATTACGGAAATCTGAAAACTACAGGAATTATTCGAAAATTAGGAAAAATACGAAAAAATCACGGGAATTAAAAAAATTGTGACAATTTTCAAAAAATTACGAAAATAACAAGGATTACAAAAAGTTACGGGATTCACGAATTTTCCGAAAATTATAAAAACTAAGGAGGAATTATGAAGTTAACGAGAATTTTTTGAGAAATGACGGGAATTTGAGAATTTTCGAAAATTCCAAGAAAAAAAAAATACGGGAATTACTAATTTTTGAGCATCACAACAAACTGGGGGCGAATTATAAAGATAACGGAGTTTTTGAGAAATTACGGGAATTACAAAATTACGAAAATTTGAGGAACTACAGAAAATATATAGAAATTAAAGAGATAAGGAAAAATCACGGGAATTGCGAAAAAATTACGATAATTTTTGGAAAGTTACGGGATTTATGAAAAAGTTACGGGAATTACGAAAATTACGAGTTTTCCAAGAATTGCAATGACTAAGGAAGAATTATAGAAATAGGGAGAATTATCTGAGAAATTACGGAAATAATGGAAATTCAAAAAAAAAAAAAAATTGAAAATTACGGGAATTACGAATTTTTGAAAGTAACAAAAACTAAGGGGGAATTATAAAATAAGTAACTGAATATTTTGAGAAATTACAGAAATTAAAAAATTACGAAAATCTAAGAAACAACAGGAATTATTCAAAAATTACGGAAATTACAGAAAAATTACGATGAATTTTGGAAAATTACGAAAAATTAAGGAACGAAAAAGTTATGGGAATTACGAAAATTACGAATTTTGCGAAAATTGCAAAAACTAAGGAAAATTATAAAAATTACGAAAGTACGACGCACTAAATGCACAGAAAATCGGTTTCTGTCAAAATGTCTGAATTTTTTATATGACGTAGTCCATGTTGCCCTTATAGTTTACGTGCAAAAAAAAAGGGGGGTACATCGAGTAGTTTTCGAGATATAGAGTGTCAAAGTGGCGCCATCAAGCCTATGCTTTAGCATACTCAGCACCTATTTTTATCAGTTAGGTTAGCTATAATATTAAAAAACTGAAAAAGATTAACCCAAAGGGTGAACCAATCTTCCGAAAAAAAAACATTATTTTCCCCTACCTTAAAAATAAGCCAGTGAACAAAAGTCAAATAATAATGTTAATGGTGTACGTAAAAATTGATATATTGGAAGTAGCTATGTTTATGCTCACCACATTTCCGAAAACAAAATAAGTGACGAGTATATTGTTTCATCCAAACAGAAAAAATCTGAAGTCTTTTTTCCCCATTCATTTCTTACTTCTCAAAGGAAAAAAAACTCCATTTTTTCCCAAAAAAAAAAACGGATTATATAATCGGAAAGATAGTTTTTTAGTGGCATTTCCCATATCAAGGAGGCGTATAAGCATTAAATCTTTACTGGAGAAGGAAAAGACAGTCTGTGAATTCAGTAGTAACATGATACTACTGCACTGCTGCTGAACTTCTGCATATTAGGGTGATTTTTATGGCATAAGAAGATTCATCTTTTTTTTTTTATCCAAGAAAAAGGTGCATAACTGCATACGTTCTTTTACTATATGTGAATAGATCATCAAAATATAAGTTTGATAGTTGCTGCACAGGTTGCTGCATACGTCTTTATGACGTGACAAAAATAGAAGTTAAAAGTAATTTCAATCTTCTGCAAAAAAAGCTGCATAATTTTCTATAGCTGGATAGCAAACAACAAAATCGCACTGGTATTTAGAGAAACTAGCTATTCAAAAAAATAGCTGACTAAGATCACCAACTTTTCCACCCCTGCATCTTTTTTGAAGATTATGATATTTTCATTGTTGACCGAGGTTATCGTGATGCCATCCTACTTTAAGATCAACTTGGTATTACCCATAGAATGCCATGCAGCGTGAGAGCGGGAGAACATCAGCTTTCAGGGGATGACGCCCATTAAAGCCGATTGGTAACGAAAACCCGATATGTTATCCGGGTGCGCAATGGTCATTACAAATCGATATTTCATTTTTCTGATCACAGCATATCAATACATCACACTGCTCATCTTTCTGATTTCGTAAACATCTGTGGAGCTATAATAAATCGGTATTTTGGCCCTATCCTTATGGAAGTTGCAAATTAATGCAGAATTTGCTCGAGAACTTCTGCAGAGAACGATTGGACCAAACCATTTGAAAAATCTTGTAGAGGAGAGCGGACCTATAAATAGACGTGGTAGGTGCGTAACTGGAAAATCATCATATACCAAACTTTCCTGTACTGAATGTGGAGTACCTTAGGGATTAACCAATTGGTACATATGAATTAAAATTATCGCCCTTGATCAATGATGTGAATTTCTTGAGGACGTTCTCTTTGTCGTGAATCTTGAATGTAAGAGGGCGATCATTTTAATTAAAGGAAAAAGAGGAAAGTGAGGATCTCATTAAAGCAAAATTTCAAAATTTTCCAGTGAAAAATCACTTTAGGAGAAATTTTATTTGTATATTTTTGGATAACTGGATAAATTCTCTTCTAAGTTAAAAAAATGTATTGCAAAACAATAATTCCGAAGGTGCTCCATGAATTAATCTATGACATAACTTTTTCTCTAAATTATGACGTCATCGATGATGTAAGTGAGTTTTTTCGAAATTTCAGACATAAAAAATAGTTATTTATTACACAAGGGAAAAAGTACTAGATTTTAGCGCGAGGTGGGAGGGAGACAACACAGTGAGCGCTAAAATCTTACTTTTTTCCCATGTATAATACACTATTTTTTTCTGTGATGGGAAAATCTCAACATTTTTCATTTATACATTATTCCCTTTGAGAAAAAAAATTTGACTGGTACCTGTTACTTTTTCCCTTGGGAAAAAAAATTGACTGGTACCTGTTACTTTTTTCCCGTGGGAAAAAAATATCACTTTTTTCCCATGAGAGAAAAAGTGACATTTTTGCTCCTGTCAACAGGTACAAAAAGTCTACTTTTTTCCCGTCACAGAAAAAAAACCTATTTTTTTAAAGAAAAGGCAAATGATGACGTAAGTACAAACCCTCATGAACCTAACCTTTTACGCGTCTCATTTTCTTTCCATCAAACTCCAGCCTAGTTGCGCTTATGATCATTTCCATTACCCAATCAAACAATAATAATTTACAATACTGTTTCTAGGGAGTCCAATGAGTCCTCCATCAGATTCCACTGGATCATCATACAGTTTGCCTGACGAACACGACGGACACGACATAATGGAGTACCGTCACTATTCCACAATGACCCCAGAAGAAGTAATAGCTGAAGAAGACTATCCGGAATCACCTAGAGCCAACAACCAATCAGGCGATTATTTGCCAATGAATTTCCACAACAACTACACTGAAATGTCTATTGGAGCTGCTTCCAACAGTGCCAGCATGAGTAGTGTAACCTCAGGCACTCCAAGTGCCGACTTACGTTTAGCCGACTACCCATTGGACAAAGTGTTTTCTTATGTTTCGGCAGACGGCGATGACACTAGGCCGTGCCGAGCTTACTCGGTTGGTTCCAAACCTCCGGATCAACTATCAAGCACGCCAGAGAACGCTAGAGTGCGCGCATTCAGTGTTGGTTCCAAAACCAAAAAGTACTTCAACAGAGTCCTGGTACCAACAACCCACCATCACATTCCAGGCGTCAAATCCAGCAGTGCTCCACTTTTATTGCCTAATTCCCGCACTGGAAGCTCGCACGGTTCCATCAACCATAACCCAATGGATGATTTAATGGAAATGGACTTTTCTTCAAATGGTACTAGTAGGTCGAGGAGCAGCACTAACGCTTCGGGTTCTAGCGCAAATTCCTGCAACCATCGCAACAGCAGCTGTAATGGTACCAAAGGGAAATTCTTTGGGTTCTTGGAGCATTTTGGCGTCAGCATCGGCGACAAGAAGCATAACAACAACACTTGCAATGGCTATGTGGAAATGAAACCAGGACGTACTGTTTCAACTGACAGTCCTTATGTGGACATGAGCCAAGGACAACGTTTGAATCACAAAGATTTGACTGCTATGCACGATATGGCTGTTGCTGCAAACTCGCAACCTTATTATTTGGATATGAGCGGCAATAATCCTAATAATGATGTACCTTTGGTTGGACATCCTTATTCGCCTTATTTGGATATGAGCGGTAGTACTACGGTCAAGGATAATTCACCTTATATGGATATGAGTGGTAGTAATGCTGCTGCTAATGTTGCCACCAGGGATCAGTATATGGATATGACTGGGTAAGAATTCAGTTTTTAGAATTAATGATTGGCCACTTGTGAAAGTAGGTCTATTCCATGTTTTTTTATATCTGAGTTATGTCAATAATATTTTATTTACTCTCTCTCTCTCTTGGTCGCCATTTTTGTTAAGGATGAAAAGTTCCAACGGCGTTAGATAGATCAAAAGGCATTCTTTTTGACTGGAATAATCCTGTCTTCTTTATACAGTGGCTTATTTTTGTTGAATCAAATTACAGTGGGTAAAATTGTTTTCTATTACCGGCTCTTGTGAAAGATTTTCTATATTTAGATTATTTAGTGTCAGGGATAATAAAACATTAATCACCCTGTATCTTAACACAGTGGTGGAATTGTTGTCTGGAAAATTTCCTACAAGTGCCGGGAATAATAAAATATTGATCACTCTGTATCTTTATACAGTGGTTTTTTTTGTCGAGTCAAATTACAGTGGGTAAAATTGTTTTCTATTACCGGCTCTTGTGAAAGATTTTCTATATTTAGTGTCAGGGATAATAAAACATTAATCACCCTGTATCTTAACACAGTGGTGGAATTGTTGTCTGAAACATTTCCTACAAGTGCCGGGAATAATAATATATTGATCACTCTGTATCTTTATACAGTGGCTTATTTTTGTTGAGTCAAATTACAGTGGGTGAAATTGTTTTCTATTACCGGCTCTTGTGAAAGATTTTCTATATTTAGTGTCAGGGATAATAAAACATTAATCACCCTGTATCTTAACACAGTGGTGGAATTGTTGTGTTGAAAATTTCCTACAAGAGTTGAAAATAATAAAATATTGATCACTCTGTATCTTTATACAGTGGCTTATTTTTGTTGAGTCAAATTACAGTGGGTAAAATTGTTTTCTATTACCGGCTCTTGTGAAAGATTTTCTATATTTAGTGTCAGGGATAATAAAACATTAATCACCCTGTATCTTAACACAGTGGTGGAATTGTTGTCTGAAACATTTCCTACAAGTGCCGGGAATAATAAAATATTGATCACTCTGTATCTTTATACAGGTAGCTTATTTTTGTTGAATCAAATTACAGTGGGTAACATTGTTTTTTATTACCGGATCTCGTGAAAAATTTTCTATATTTAGAGTCAGGGATAATAAAACGTTAATCACCCTGTATCTTAACACAGTGGTGGAATTGTGTGGAAATTTTCCTACAAAGAGCCGGGAATAATCAAATATTGATTAAAACATAATGAAAATTCTGGATATTTGATGTTAGTGCTTTTAGTTTTGTCTTTCCTCCATTGCCAGATTCTGTCCATTGAGATTTTGTCTGATGTTTAGGACTTTCTGTTAATAATCAGATTGATAACTGGGCTGTGGCTTAGGACCAAATTATGGACCAACTGGATACAACTCTAATTCATAGAAAGTACCTGCTAGGTAACATCCAGATGTGTACCAGTCAGTTCATAATTTGGCCCTTAAATTGATATCCAGATGTTGTTGTAGCAACTTCAAATAAGCATAATTCTATAACATTTTGAAGCCTCCTTGAAGTATAATTATTATAATCATTCCAGATCCAGTCCAGTCCATGCCAGTCCCAGACTAAACGCAATCACCCTCCACGATTACATCAAACAGTTCGGGCGCAATCCCCTAGGCGAAAATTACCGTCACGACTACGTGGACATGAACCAGCAACAACGTCAAAGAACCAATTCCAACACAACTACCAGTTCCAAAAGCAGTGCAATGTCGCCTGGAGCCTGGACCACTGACCACTCCCACGATTATCTGGACATGTCTGGCAAAAACACTACCAAACGCACTAATTCGTTTTCATCATCTCCACATTTTGAAGCCACACCATTTGATCCTATTCCAGAAGGCAGTGCACGAGATACTGACGGGTACGTGGACATGACTCCTGGCGATTTCCAGGACCAAAGACGAACCAGCACCGACAGTGACTATTTAAACATGTCTGGCATCAATTTGTCTTCTAAAAACGACAAAGTGCGGTCACAACCTATTCCCATTCAAACCACTGCAGTTAAAAACTCAAGCCCCATGACAATTTCTTCTTTGTTGGGGGCAACCAGGAAGTTGTCGCCACCCAAAATGCATTTGCCTTTGAGCTCCTACTCTAGTCTACCTAGACAAAAAACCTCTTCCAGAAAATCCTTGCAATCGCAAGCAGGTAGCTCAAAAGATAGTTCTTTGAGCTCAAGCGTCACTACAACCCCATCCAGCTCTTCGACAATGTTCCCGATGAGCCTCAACAGCCCAACATCACCTTTGAGTGCCTCCAGCAAACCGAGCTCAATGAAAGTTCCAGCCTCGGTCCTGAATGTTCCCTACAAATCAAATAAAAAGAAGCCAAGCGAAGATTATATGATGATGGACTTTGACAGTAAACCAGTGGACGATTCTGCTTATGTAAACTACTGTCCAGGACCGTCTCAGAGCATGATGAGAAACAGTCAAAGTGAAGGCGATTATGCTGTAATGAAACCTGGAGTTTTTAAAAGTACAACGTTGCCACGTGTTAAAACTGGCATGGTTTCACCTGGATTAGCTTCGCCTTTGGCTAATGTTGGTTTAAGCGACAGACAATGCTTTATGCCTATAAGAGAAAAAGACGAAAGGATGACTAGTCCTAAACCAGGAGATGTTCCAGAAAAAACAGGTACAGATTGTCAGAAGGAGTTTATAGTGAAATATTAATTGATATTTGTTTTAGATGATAAGTCTCTGGAAACGGCTAATATGGAATTCGAAGACGAATCCAGGGCCTACGAGAGGTTGAAATCGCCTGCAGCCAAAATTTCCAGGCCGAATTCGTCGAATTCGGATCAAATTAAGACTGGCGCGGTCCAGAGGCCCGCGTCTACAACCGGATCTGAGAAAATTGCTTCGCGGCCTTCGTCGGTGTGTTCGGAAGGCTTAGCTTCCAGACTAGGTAAGAACTTTGAATATTGATAATAACAACCCAGACAGCACAAACTTCCAGGACTGATAATTCCATTATTATTACTCATTTTATAACTTTCAATTTTTGTTTATTCCAGGCGCTAGGCTGTTTGATAAAATTCTGAAGTTTTTAAATTGTTCTGAAGTCTTTCAAAATGCTGATGGAAAGTGTTTTGGAACTTGCTTAATGGCATATTGAAGTTCTGAAGTGTTCTAACTTGGCTTGAAGAGTTCTGGAGCATTCTAGAAGTTTTTTAGTAATTTCCGAGTTGTTTTGACAGATGAGTTCGAAAAGGGTTCCAGTTCTAATGTGGATCCTAATTGTTCTAAAATGCTTTTGAAAATTCTGACTTAGATTTGAACTGTTTTGGATGCTTATTTGATGGTTTTATAGCAATCTAAATTAGCTCTTAAAAGCCTTAGAGGGTATTACTAGAAGTTATTTATTAGATACAGGTGATAATGGAATGCATTAGAAATAACATATCACACCATGTCATCTGCGTATGGGATAGGCTTTCTATTAATGTGAAGATTACCATTAGAATTAATATAGGTTATAAATGAAATTGGACCTAGAACTATTCCGTGTGGAACTTCCATGATAACACTCAGAGGGTCACTGTATGAGCTTCTGATTTTAAGTATTTGTTTCCTATCCATCAGATATGATCTAAAGACATCAAACACGACTCCTCTGACACCGTACTGTTCATAAACACTTAAAATTTTGTCAAAGATCTTTGCCAAATCAAGGTAAACCGCTATATCTTTTTTCAAGGGCCGTGGTTATCTGGCCAACTAGCTCACACATAGCATCGCAGGTACTCAGTCCATTGACAAAACCAAACTGGGTTTCACATAGGTTATTATTACTATTTAGAAATTGTAAGAGTCGATCTCTCAGACATTTTTCAAAGATTTTTCCGAAATTATTAATGACACTAATAGAATTGATATCATGTTTATCGCCTGTCTTATAGATGGAACTAACAATTCCCTTGTTTTAAATTGTTCAGGGATCACTCCAGTTTTGAAAATCAAATTAATTATATGACAGTTGAGAAACCAGAAAATGTATGAATACTTGATACTATAGATGGGGTTCTACTTGTAAAAGTTTGGAGAAAAATGATTGCATGTACTGTGAATCCACAAGTTGGTAGTACTCGCTGGGAACAATAATGTCACAGCAAGGGCGTCCGTAGAACATTTTTCAGGGGGGGGGGGGGCAAAAAATTGACTTATTTTTAGTTTTTAAATAAAAGTAGATTATACCACGAGTCAATAATTATAGCTATTATTCCCGAGGAATATTTACGAACTGTGCCGCGTTAGCGGCGAAAGAGTAACATTCCGAGGGAATAATAGCCATTATTGCGGGTAGTATACTCTACTTTATTCACGACAATGTTGACCATTAACCCCTGGCGGGAATAATATATGGCAATATACTGCCAATATCATAAATATAATACTTACCTATACATTAAATGTCAGTCGTCGTAAATAAAACCATTTATGTAAAGTCCGTCGATTTTAATCTGATAGGTAGGTTCTCCAAAAAAATGTGAAGTGGTGGCTCCCTATGTTAAAACGTCAATGGTTACTTGACGTCACACCTGTTTTTATGTGGTTTTTGCCATGTACTTCACCCCCTCGCTCCTCATACGAAAAGTGTCAGATAAAAATCGACGGCCAATAGGTAACCATACGTATAATATTGAATGAACATAAGCAGTCTAAACTGTACTCATTTGTAATGACGTCATTTTAAAAAATAAACACACATTGCACAGATAGAATGTCAATTTGACAATTATTATTTATTGTATAAGCAACTTTTAGTATCACTTTTGCTATTCTGTTTTTTTATTCTTCTGGTAGCAATGTTAGCATCATGAAACAATAATAATCTCCAGGCCTAAGGGGGGGCAAGTGCCCCATTTGCCCCCCCCCCCCTATGGGCGCCCACTGTGTCACAGTATGTTAACTCAAAAGTATTCAACGTTACGAGGAGACCGTCAAAATTCTTCTTAAAACTTCTTATATTCATGTGTAAAATGAACAGACACTTATATATTATTGTTGTCCATAATCGGGTTTTACTTTTAAGTACATCAGGTATTTGTAAGAGGGACATTCCATACAAGTTGCTTCATGTTCAGTGTTGTATCCTGTTTTTAACTTTTTATTTGCAGTTTCCACACTTTTTAGAGATTTTTGAGTATTCTCTTATATCATGTATTCACAGATAGTTTCATTGTAGCATTCATTGTTCTTGTGATAATAGCCTTGACACTTGAAGCATCTTGGTATGCTCATATTCTTGTAAAAAATGTATTTTTCTCATTCTAGATAAACTCTTTTATTGCTAATCATTTTATGGAACAGATTTGGTGAACATTCCATATATATGGGTTTGAATTTACTATTTTTACATTACTTTATGTAAGTTACTCTTATCTCATCCTCACCCGCAATAGAATGGTTTGACCAACAACCTTCACTCTAGGTTTTTTGGGTTTGTCTCATGAGTTTCATAGTTATTCCCCAAAGTTTTTTCGGCTTCCGCCTTCAGTTTGTCTAGTTCCAATTTAGTTTGACATTTAACAATTACACTTCCAGTTTTTGTTTCTCTTGCATTTTTCATTCCAATTTGCAGTTGTTCCAGCTGTATTTCCTTACAAAGTTCAAATTTGTCACTATCATTTTTCTCCAAACTTTAATAAGTGAAAACCCATCTATAGTATCAAGTATACACACATTTTCTGATTTCTTAACTGTCATCCAAGTTTCATTCTTTTCTATCGAATCTTTTTCTCCCATTTCCAAATAACTTTATTCTTGGTTGAGGAGGTTAAGGGCTTTGAAACTTCTGCAGATAAAAAAATGAATTGCCGGAACCAA
Source organism: Ceutorhynchus assimilis (assembly GCA_917834065.1). Classification (NCBI taxonomy): domain Eukaryota; kingdom Metazoa; phylum Arthropoda; class Insecta; order Coleoptera; family Curculionidae; genus Ceutorhynchus; species Ceutorhynchus assimilis. The sequence continues at coordinate 34,323,790 of OU892285.1, forward strand.
GAGCATGTTTGAACAAAGGACAAAAGCTCTTTCACATTTTTGGAAGGTGGTCTCTCCAGAATAGCGGTGATTTTAGAAGGATCTGGTTGGATTCCTTGTCCCAAATACTTTTGGATCGATTGAGGTGAAACTTGAAAGCTACAAGTCGGTCAAAAACTCGTTGTGTAAATCAATCAATTTCCCCTATCTGGACTATTCTAAAAATCAGAAAAACTATTTGGTACATTTTCAACAAAGTTCTAAGCATTAAAAGCCATGTATAGTTGATAATCATCAAACTTGGATGTTTGGAAACTCATTCCTCTCTTCAACTTCACTTTTATTTTTAGAAGTATCTGTATCTAAATTATTATCAAAAATATTATCAAAATCTCTACGTTTACTCTATTGCATGGATGCTACGATTTGTCAATAACTGCAGAAAAAAGAATACCGAAAACAAGAAGTTTTTGACCCCAAAGGAATTAGAAGTTATATGACAAGTAGTTATGCGCTTTATACAAAAAGAAATTTTTCAGTCTGGAAATGACTCCAAACTGTCACTTTTATGTCCGTTTATCGATGAAGAGAGGTTAATCAGGGTACGTTCTAATGATATCAGACACAAATTGATACAGAAAACTTTTGTATTCCATATGTTTTACCCTCAAATCATGAAGTTGTTAAATGTCTTATTTTCTAAGAACACAGTAAAAACAACCATGTTGGTGTACAGGGATTTGTTCTGTTATTTAACTTTTATATTATTACCTACCAGGTGAGGGAGCTTCGTGGATGACAGAAAATGTTATGAGCTTTGAAGTGTGTCTTTTCTATTAGTAGGTAATTATTGCCACTTATCACCATAAAGTTTCAAGAGTTTTATGAAATTTACTTGAAGAGAGCTACGCAATGACATTATACAACATGGTGGCTTCAAGATTGAACAAGATTTCTCAGAGATGTTGTAACGAAAGGTTTGAAATTCAAGAAGTTTGATTTGCGATGTCGTTTTCAGACGGACATGAACTGCAACTACGGCTACGCAGGTGAATTTGGGCATAAATGTAACCCATCTAGATGAACTGAATTTACTTCTGAAAATACTTCTACTCCAAAAGAGATTCGAACCCGCTACTATACGCCGTTATCCGGGCTGATAGAGGCTATACTTCACTGAATCTACAGTCTGCCAATGAGATATTAACATTGCCATCTAAACAGTACAAGTTCATTTACGGTTGGGCGCATGAAAGCAGAAGGCCATTCACGCAAAATAACCTCCACGAACTTTCTGCCGAGAATGTGGATCACAAATCATCTAGACTGTGGCTCTCCAGAGGAGAGTTATTTCCTGAAACTGAAGTTTTCTTTATCGCCATTCAAGATATGGTTATTCCAACTGCCAACTATAAGATGCAGGTGATGAGGGATCCAGAATTCCGAGACGATAAGTACAGAAAATGTAAACGTGCTGCACAATTCTAACGTCAAATAAGTACCTACCTGCATCGGCATAACTGTATTGCAAAGATAATCCATCTTAATTTAGTCAAAGATCATAATCTTTCAGGAGAAAATGAGCTTTACTACCAGTATATGCCAGAGACAATTAATAATTAATTATTGAGAATAATAACGTATGTACATCTATACTAGGACAGATCAATTCTGACAGATAGACATATCGTTCCTAATAATAACAACATGCAAGAAACCATGCAGTCTAAAGTATTGAAATACACGGAAATGTCCGACGAAATTGAAAAGCAATGGCAGTTGAACAAAGTGACGGTTGTACCAATACTCATATCCACCACTGGGATTGTACCTGACTCGTTAGTCAAAAATCTCACTACTCTCGGACTAACAAAACACTTGGTGGCTGAGATACAAAAGTCAGTAATTCTAAACACTTCTTTAAAAATTACATAGAGTGCTTTGCATCTTGCCAGCTGGCTGATGTGTGCAAAATCCGCATGAAATGTATAGACACGCTGAAACAAAACCTGAAAGTTCATAGAGCCCGGCTTGACAGATACACAGAACGAAAGAAACATGAAAGGTAAAAGACGGTTTTACACTGACAATTTATTGATCAAGTCGCTTGTCAAGAAATATCGATAATGTAAATGGCCAACTTGGCGACAATTTAACTTGTCCAAGTTCTTGCTCAATTTATTGACGGATTAGCGCATGTTCTATTTTTCCGTCAATTTTTGTGTCAATTCAGGCTTTCAACCTAGAAATGACACTTTAAAAATATTGAAGCGAGGTGAAGATAATTATTTTTATTTATCATTTGCTTGTTGATGTTCAGTTGATTCTTTTATCTTCAGTTTCTTCTAGTTTTATTATTAAACATCCTTAAATATATTTCTGAGTGAATCATAAATAAAAAATTAAGTTGGTAGAATTGTTTATTGTAATTTATGTTGTCAACAAGTTGATCTGGTGTAAAACGTCAAGCCATTGGTTAAGCCAACATAAATTGGCAAATAAATTGGCAAACAAATTTATCAATTTAAATTGTCAGTGTAAAACTAGCATTAGACGTAAAGATCAGAACTGGATTTTTGGGAAAGGTGAACAGAAATTTTACAAAGGTGTAGAAGACAGCAACAACAGATTAGGAGAGGAGGCAGTCCGGTTCACAGATAATCGAATGTAATACCACAAGAGGTTTCAGGATTACCGGATAATACTTTTACCTGTCACGAAACGCGTTACGCAGCAACACCACGACTCCGAAGGAGGAGTGGTGTTGCTGGAAACGCGTGGAGTGTCAGGTAAAAGTATTAGGGAATCCTGAAACATCGAGTGGTATTCAAAAGGTTATACAACGAACCAAACTTCAATACTTTATTGATTTTTATTGGCAAATGAACAATATTGCCACCAAGTGCGATAATCCCAAAAGGCTTATCACTTATTAAGCCTCTCCTGTCATATGGGAATAATGTACAGTGAGTTGTATAATCGACCAAATACCATATCCAGAAATTATTTTGAATTTATTCAGACCGTCACAAAAACTCACACAGCTGGAGAGGTGCTGGCAGTGATAACTTCCATAATTATTGGTATAAGAAATTGAGCTGTCTCCACCCTCATATATAGCCAAACATTTTACCAAATTTCTAAATCATTCAGAGAATATCCCGAGGTTTCTTACTGAGGGTAATACTTACCTTCTCCCTAAGGAACCGTTGTCCAATAACCTAGCAAAGTACCGGCCAATCGCCTGCCTTTCAAACAATATATAAACTTCTTAAATCATGTATCACGAAAATACTCATAGAGCATGTAGATGGATATGTATAAAATTCTAACAAAGGAACAAAAAGAGTATAGGAAAGGAATGAAAGGTTGTAAGGAACAACTTATAATTGATTCCGTTGATACTTAAAAAAAAAATAGAAAATTATCTTGTTGTTACATTGATTACCAGAAGGCTTTTCATTCGGTCCCTGATTCAGATTCTAAAGTTATACAAAATCCATCCAACCCTGGTAGGTAACACTTCTGCAGCGACTAATGAATGAATGGCGCACCAAAATCCATTTAGTCACTACTGACGAAATTCGAGTGAGACGTGGTATATTCCAGGGGTATTCCTTAAGTCCTCTATGGTTTTATTTGGCCCTCAACCCCCTCTCCAATCTTTTAAACAAAACTCAGATAGATTACCGCATCAAGAATCACAACATATCGCATTTATTATACATTGACGACCTTAAGTTGTATGTGCCTCCACGAACAAAAGCTGCATACGACAAAATTATTTATTCTAACGAAGAAATAGTCAGCTGTAAACGTAGTTGAAAGTTTAATAAAGAAAAACTCCAAAGACTTGGATTTAGCTGTGCTAGCTTATCACACAACACTTTTTGCATGCGGACTGAGTCCATCTGAACTACTTATCAACCGAAAGTTAAGCAGACAGTGTCTGATTAACTGATCTGAAAGAATATGGCATAGTTGTAGCTGTTTTAGATGAACCACGTTCTTATCTAATAGAAACCAATTATGGTAAATATCGAAGAAATAGGTGGCACTTGATTCCAGCACCATATTATCATCTTTATCAGTAACCAAATGGTAGTATTGTTAATAATGATTCAAATGACGATGAAAACGAGAAACTTTGGTTGATTTTTCGTAATTTTTTCAGCATTTCACGGAAAAACTATTGGATTCTTCAATGCAGACCCACTGTTGAATGTAAACGTTTTAGAGATAATTTGTTAGATATTCCTGCCATATATGTTTATCGAAGAATAGAGTATGGAATGCTGCAGTATTCGAGACCAGTAATGCATTTTTACAGACGTTAAGAAGATTCATTTCTCGTAAAGGTCAATCTATTCCGACTGTGATAAGAATTTCCTTGGATGTGTCAATGCTTTAGAAGACATAGATTGGTCAGAAGCTGTTGAAAACTGTAACACTCTACAGAAAATTGAATAAATAATGAATCTTGCAACAGCTGCCTGATGGGATGGTTGGTGGGAGTGACTCATAAGAATGTTGAAAGATTTGTTACAACAAACCTTGATGTGGGAGTACAGACCATACTTTGCGATTGTGAGGCGGTTTTAAATGCATAACCACTGACTTAATCTGAAAATTTTCATGACTATGTTGCTCTAACACCGTCAATGTTCCTACAAGATGTTAAAGAAGTAGGAATTCTGGATCTTGATTCAGTTGAAGCCATTGATCTAGGTAGACGTTTCAAATACCGACTGAAACTAAGAGAAGACCTGAATAAGATAATATTTAGGTCCTTTTTCCAAAAAAAATTCTAGAGACAGTAAGAGTTGGAAATATTGTCTTGATCTCAGATTACAATCAAAAGAAATTTGAATGGCCTATAGGGCGTATGATTGAAATCATTTGACATAAATGAAGATTCTTGATCTGTGTGAATATATCCAGCATTCCAAAAATGTGAAATAAGTTACTTAAACGCCGAATCACGGTCTCAGAAGTTATGTATAGATAAATGGAAAGCGAGAATACTCTTCGTGAATCAGATGGAAAAAGGCCTTTGAAGTCCAGAGGTATTCTCTCGCAAGCCGACTTTAATGAGTGTCCCTTGATTTTTAATAAATTTAGGTTTGAGTTCTGCACAGACTGGGCAAGATGCTAACATAATACAAATATCTTATATAGACATAGGCGCCGGAATTTCAAAATTACTATGCGGGTTCGGGCTCCAGAAACTAACATAAGTAAGATTAATTAAACAATACAGACAGAACCAGGCTACTAGACACATAGGCTTAAACAGGACCAGTTGAGAGACGCAGATTTCTCTGCAAGATCGCCACACTGGATCATTATTATTCCTTACATATCATTTAAATTCGTGCATCTTCGGCAATACTCGGCTTCGGCAACACCATTGGCGTAGCCAGGATTTTGTGTAAAGGGGGTCAAACTCGCAGGAAGTGATACTTGCACGCGAAATTTTTAGGTCTTTTTACGATTATTGAAACCCAATAGTGGGGGCAAGCCATTGGTAGGGGCGAAATAATCCAACAATTTATTGAAAATACAGGTTTAAATACTATACACAACAAAATATTCAAACTGTTTGTTGAAGTAGGTATAGTTAGGAACTTAATATTTTTGAACCTACCCACTACATACAATACCAAAATAACTATGGGGGCTCCGCCCCCATAATAAATTAACTAGGGGGGCTCAAGCCCCCATTGCCTCCATTGCCCCCATGGTTCCGGCGCCTATGTATACAGAGTGAGCATATTGAGTGCCCCCATTGCTCCCATTGTTCCCATTGCCCCCCAGTAATTCCGGGATGACACTAAGCTTGATGTAAATCAAATAAAGTTTTCTAACTATTTGAACCACATATTCGAAAAAATGTATCAGCTACTACGTTTTCTCGCCCTGATCTATATACTATATATCTAGGGTTTCACGAGATTCTCGAAATTCGAGATTTCTCGTCTCGTCTCGTCTCGATATCGAGACGAGATCGAGACGAGACTGTGTTTGGTATCAAACATAAAAGATACAGATTTTTGATCAGTATAATCAACTGAGAATGACGACCAATCAGAAAATGTCTCCATTTTTCAATCACTTCGACTATAGAATAAGCTTCTTTTTTTCAACTGATGAATGATTTTGTTCACTCTTACTTATTTTTCTCCCGCAAAATACAACTGGCCTTCTTGCTTGACTCAAAATGGCTGCAATGGAATGTTCTGAAGCATCAGTCTTAACCACAAATGGAATTTTATCATTGAATGAAGTAACAGCTGACTTTGCAATATCTAATTTAAGCTTCTCGAAATCGTTTACACAGATTTCTGACAACGAAAAAGATTCACAAGAAAAAAGTCCATGAATTTTCTCTAAAAAGCAAGGTATCCTCTTTGAGTAATGGGTGAACAACCCAAGAGACTAAGAGTCTTCAGGTACAGGCACTTTTCGTAGAGGTTCAAGTCTAACTGGATTAAGTTTCAACGCATTATTCTCTATCATATATCCAAGAAGTTTGATTGATTTTAGGGAGTGAGAACTTTTCGTCTATGGTAAAATTGTATTTTACAACAAGTAAATTTTTATCATGGTCTGCTTGATTTTTACCGCATATTGTAATATCATCTAAATATGTATAGACACCTTCAAGATTCTCTGATTTTATTATGTAGTCTATTATCCTCTGAAAACACGCAACTCCGTTTGTCACACCAAAAGGTATTCTTCGGAACTGATATAATTTACCATCTGCTTCAAAAGCAGTATACTGCTTTTTGTCGTCACGTATGGGAATACGTATTATGTAATAATACGCACTTTGTAAATCTATAGTACTGAAAGTCTTGAATTTCGTCACAGCACCCTACTGAAGATATCAAAAATACCACACAATGGTATAATTATACTTAATTCACCCTATGTATAAAAAATATTAATAGAATTAAAAAGACCTCTTTAAGACATTGTCTGCTGTCTGGAAATCCTACATTATAGCATTAATTTAAACGCTTTTTCTTTGAAAAAATTTTCAATACTAAAATTCTATTCCAGGTTCCAACTCAAGTGTATACTCGTCAAGTTCCTCTACATCTACAGTTGTTGGTGTTTCTACTACTAACGAATCTGAACCGCAAACACCACGTTTACACTATGCCAGTTTGGATCTGGGCGAGTCTACATCAGATGGTAAGGCACTGAGGACTGACCCTAGTGACATGGTTGAAAATCAAGTCACTGGCACTTTTGTGTATGCCGACATTGATTTTGTGAGAAGCGAGGAGTTGAGTAAAGGCCCTAATGCGGCCGCTACAAGTGCAGTGAAGAATTAACACTGCGTTTTAGGCAATTTTTTATTTTTATTTTAGGGCAATTTTTCCTAAACGACATTAGATTTAAATATACCTAGGACAATGTATAAGATGCTTTATTATTACGCTTACATCTAAACAGAATTTTTCTATTCAAATTTTTTTGTTTTATCTCTAAATAGACTGATAAATTATTTGTACAAACAATACTTTTGCCCCCCACAGCTTGTGTTTTTGTTTTTTCCTATATACATATAATATATTATGTCAAAGCATATCAATTGAAAAAAATTTGAAAAAAAAAAACAAAAACAATATGTAAGCCCATTTGTAAAACAAACACTCGATTATAGGCAAATATATTATTATACGAGGTTGAGCTTATTGAGGCCTGATGGAAGTTGGCATATATTATAATATACAGAGGTCATGATAAGGTTAAATAGAAAACGAAAACGATTTTTCCTGTTGCATTTCCAGTAGAGTCCAGCATAAAGCGCTACTGGAAATGTTGGAGATGGAATAGGGAAAATATTCACTTGACCTGTATTACCTATGTTGATCCACATGGCCGCATTCGTTCGCCCCAAAAAATTAAATTAAATATTAAACTTTTAGCGAATAAGGTTTTTTTTTTAGTTGGGCATTAGTGCCGTTTTTCTTTTATAATGATATTTTAGGCCAAATTTAATTAAAGCGTGTTTTCCGTATGATGGTACCGGAGGATTTATTTGGACTAAATTTTAACACATGATTGTTTGAAATTCAAAGTTCCTATATATAAAAGCAAGATTAATATGAAAAGACAAAACTACCTCTAGCTGCCAAAAAAAAAGTGAAAAATTTTGAAAAGTCCTTTAGATTCTTTGGTACCAATTTGCTTATACAAGTAGATTCACACATTACAGTATTTTTACATTTGTAACGTTTCTTTTTTTTTTTAATCAATTTATTTATTTGAGAGGTATATAGGTACTTCTCTCTATGTCTCCCCCCCTAAACTAAAATGTATACTACCTATATATAGTTTTAGTGAAATTTAATTATTATTAATATTCGTTATTTGAAATTTTAATAAGTTTTTGGCTCTACTATATATATTGCCATTTCCTTTTAAGTTTAATCTTAGAATAATTTTATTTGTTGAAAAAGGGTCAATTACATAATACATATTATGAAATTGACTCTCGACTATAATAGGTCTGTTGTTTCTATAAAAAAAAAAAAACTTGTTTTTGACAATTATTATTGGAACAGACCTAAAATTATTATGATTGAAGCTCAAAAGAAATGTATTCCTATAGTAATAGTTCAAAATATCCTCTTTTTATTGTTTTTCCTCCCCTCACTCTTAACTTTTAAGTTTTGTTTAATTTAGTTTATTTATTTGTACTCCTTATTTCGATCGTTGTTGAGCATAATTTTTTGTTAATAATTCTTTGTAGGGAAGTTTTTGATTGTTGAAACAAATTTATCTAGAAAGGACAACAAAAATGAGTATTTCTTATTGTTTTTTGAATAATCGTATGGTGTAATTTTTTTGCTAAACAATAACCTTTGCATTTAAACCTCTTTGTATTGTTAACAGGAAAATGTTCAATAAAATATTTTTAACAAAATTTCTGTTGCAGTTTATTTTTCTCCTTTAGCATACTTAACCCGGCATTACACTCGTCAAAAAAACTTATGTCATCACACGCGTAGGGTCAAAAAAATAAAACAAATGAATTATTTAAGCACTATAATTACTAGAATTTATAATAATATCAAAGGGAATTATATTAAGCAGTACAGTTATTCTATTATCCACGAAAATGCCAATTTTGAACACAAATATTTTAGATACTCAGATACTCAGGATCACGCCAGGGCCGGTTCTAGCTCTTTGGCCGCCCTCGTGCAAGAGCTTGTTTTGCCGCCCCCCATGAGGAACTTTTTGCTTCGAGGGAAAGGAATTTTTCTTAATATTCCATCCGTGGGCTCTGTCAAGTTAGCCCCCCCCACATTCGAATTTTCTAACAAAATTGTGCCACGGTACCTATTGTGCTCAAATATGCTTTACTGTGCCGATGATATTTTGAACTGTGCCGTTTCGATAACTAAGTTATAGGAAAAACAAGATAAACCCCCCAAAATTTTGGAAATCAGATCAAACAAAAATAGATTCCTATGCAATCTGAAGTGTGCCGAACTATGTTGTATCAGGTTTTTCTGAAAATTTTCATATTCGATCATTTTCGGACAAAATCCTACTGGGAGGCTAACTTGACGCTCAGCCTCCCCCAAAATTTTGGTAATCAGATCAAACAAAAATGAATTCCTATATACAATCTGAAGTGTGCTGAACTGTGTTGTATCAGGTTTTTCTCAAAATTTCCATATTCGCTCATTTTCCGACAAATCCTACTATAGGGGGTTAACTTGATGCTCAGCCTCCCAAAATTTTGGATATCAGATGGAACAAAAACAGATTCTTATGCAATCTGAAGTGTGCTGGACTCTGTTGTGTCAGGTTTTTTTTCAAAATTTCTATATTTGGTCATTTTCTGATAAAGTCCTACTGGGGTGGGGACAAGGAAGGGTAGCTTTGGCGCTAAGCCCCTCAAAATATTTGGAATCATATCAAACTAAAATGGATTCTTATTCAATGTGCACCAGTGCAAATATTTAATCGCTTGGAGTGTGCCACACCAGTGCCGCACTATTTTTGCGAACGAATTTCGCTATTAAAGTGTACCCTACAAAAAAAATAAGATTCAGTCTAGTCTAAACTTTAGATTCAATAGGAATCCATTTTTGTTTGATTCGATTTTCAAAATTTTGGGGGGCTGAGCGTCATAGCCCCCAGTAGGATTTTGTCGGTGTCGGAAATTGACCAAACATGAAAATTTTGAGAAAAACCACACAGTCCAGCACACTTCCGATTGCATAAGAATCCATTTTTGTTTGATCTGATTTCCAAAATTTTGGGGAGGCTGAGCGTCAATAGTTAGCCCCCAGTAAGATTTTGTCGGAAAATGACCGAGTGTGGAAATTTTGAGAGAAACCCGATACAGTAGCACACTTCACTTCAGATTGAATAGAAATCAATTTTTGTTTGATCTAATTTCCAAAATTTTGGGGGGGGGCTGAGCGTCAAGTTAGCCCCCCCCCCCCCCAGTAGGATTTTGTCGGAAAATGACCGAATAAGAAAGTTTTCAGAAAAACCTGATACAGCACAGTTCAAATTGCATAAGAATCTATTTTTGTATGATCTGATTTCCAAAATTTTAGTGGAGTTAAGCGTCAAGTTAGCCCCTCCAGTACGAATTTGTCGGAAATTGACCGAATATGGAAATTTTTAGAAAAACCTGATACAGCACAGTTTAGCACACTTCCGATTGCATAAGAATCCATTTTTGTTTGATCCGATTTCCAAAATTTTGGGGAGGCTGAGCGTCAAGTTAGTCCTTCGTCTTGTTTTTCCTATAACTTTGCTATCGGAATGGCACAGTTCAAAATATCGAATGTGGGAGGCTAACTTGACGGAGCCCTTTCCGTGGGTTGTCCGTTTGTTGTTTATCGCTAGCAGGTGATTGGTCAAGGGCACTCGTACTACTTTTCAAGGGTGCTCGTACCACTTTGGCAGGTAACGCTCCCCAACAACTGGCCGCCTGTTCGTGCAATATAGTTTAAAGGTATTTGTCTCTATTTTTTTAAAATTCTGTATAAAAATATATAAATATACCTACATAGATATAATATGCAGCTCTCTCGGGCTGCCGCCCTCGTGCGACGCACGAGTTGCACGAGTGTAAAATCCGGCCCTGGATCACGCACCTGATCAGAAGTACCGACTATAAAAACGAACTATACTTCAACAAAAAAACCAAAATATTGTTGGAACAATGGGTTAGTGGAAAACCTAACCTGCATCAGGGATTTTTAAAATCCTCACCTCACATACAATATCCTCAATGATATTTGAATATTTACTATACAGAGTGTTACAAATTAGTGTGTAATTATGTAGTATGGGGATGGGGTAGTATAGGAATCTCAGTAATAATAAGAGATACAAGGTTGGTTAAATTGGGGCAATTTTAATGTAAATTTTGTATCATTTCTCAATAAAGAGTATTATTATTATCTTTAAACATGAAATGTGTCTAGAATTTTCCGCAGAATCCAGAAAAGTCATAATATACAGGGTGTCCCATTTATATACCTATATTTTTGTTTTTTAAACTTTTTTCAACACCCTGTGTGAACAAAACTATTTTTTTGAGAACTATTTTTCAAGCACTACACCTTTCCTATTTACATTTTTTTTATACACAGTGACACAGAAAAGTTAAGGGGGGTGGGAAAACATAAAAAATGACCCTGGGCCTTGTTGAATTTACTAACATTTTCCTACCCTGACGAGAGAATATCCTAGCAAATCGAAATAATCAATCTAGAGATATTGGCTCAAAAACCACTCTAGCTGAGTAGGTTCCCGTATGGGACCTCAGTACCTGCTGGGAAAATGGCTAACTAACAAAAAAACTCTTCAGTATTAAATATAGGTAGTGTTGATTGAATGTAGTGTGTGTATTTGAAATTTTAGCACAAGAATAGGGGCGGTACCTAGTTTCAACTTTTATTGAATTAATGACTCACAATTATTATTAAAATGACACAGTATGTTTCGATTTTTGAGGAATGTTAGATCGAGGGTTTCTCTGCCGTACTCTTTCCCCTCGTTAGTAATAATAAAGTAGACGTTTCACAAATTTTTCGTTTCTTTTACATTACTTACGTCCAGTAAGTAAAATTGAGAAAGTTTCCACAACGTAGTTCCTATTTGTTTCTCATTTTATTTTCCAGAAGATTTTTTGTTTAAGAGGTAATAAAAATTCTCATCGTTCAATATTACTAAACGAACCCGAGTATGTTATACTACAATACAATATATAAAATAAAATAAATTAAAATAATTAATCCTAGTTGTTTATTAAGTAATGTAGATTAGTTTTTCTTTGTAAGGATAAATTAGATTATTAGCCTATACTTATAGGGTGATTTGATGTTTGACGTACAAGATGGCGTCGCGGCATAACAACATAAGAAATTGTATTTTCTGTGAATTTCTAAAAGGTTTTTATCAGTTTGAGGACGTTTTTTGATGGAAATTTTTATTTTCGGCGTTGTGGTTCATATTATTTATGTTTTTGACATTCATTTGCCTCTGACACACTTTTTGTTATACCTAAATGCTGAGATTGGTATGTTCAAAGCTACCATTTATCAATTTAAAGTCAACTACAGTGTATAAGTGAGTTTTTGCAATTACAGTTTATGCTGCACCTATATTTACCTACTTGACTTCCGTTTTGTACCTGATGCCCAGGTATTTTATTGATAGATGAATATTCCAAGTAACTCGGTTTTAACTACGAACCATAAAAAGAATGTGAAATAAATTAAAATTTATCAAATTAAACTCTGAAACAGGTAGAAATAATACACATTTATACGGAGACAATATGTTTAACCTCCATGGTTTGTTTACATTCGTGCCGCATCGCCATCTTAGGTACTGATAATTGCTATACTGGGCCACGCACGACGTTTTGTCTTTGTGGCATACTATGTTATTTGTTTGCACAAATATGGACTAGAAATAGTTTAGTTTAAATTGTTTTTGTAAGTTTGTAATTTTGTAAGTTTTAAGTGAAAATAATGTATATGTCTTTATTATTTTATTTTTTTAAAAAAGGAGGTACCTGCCATGCCCCAGAAAAACTACCTGTCTTAATGGGCTTTCGACGGTTCGAGGTTTTTAAAGAAACAAATCCTCCACTAACTTTATTATTTAATGCAACTTTTGGGCGAAAAAGTATAAATTAATTTACAATGTGAACTTTATCTGAATACTTGGACAGCGATTAACGTGAACGGTATCTTCCTTCACTGAGGAAACGAATGCATTTTTTATCAATTCCGCACTAACCGAACTATTTTTACAAGTCGCTGAGATTTCAGGACGACAGTCTTCAACATCGTGACATTCTGACTTCAAATCATTAGCCACACTAAAATCAGAGTAGGTAATGTTTTTTAGGGACTTCATGCTTCATGGGGTACACATTCCAAATCATACAGTCTCTGGATAGGCCGTAAAAGTTGACCTCTGTCAGTAGTCAATTTCACCAAACGCACTTGGATTCTCTGTTACGTCTAAATGAGTCGCTCAGCGCAGAGTTGCTCAAGTGTGAAAGTAGAGCTTTGAAATAATTCACATTTAATAAAAAATGGAACTAATTTTTTCATTGTAAGTTATTTATTTATTCTAAAGTTTACAGCTTTGGTGATTATTATATTGCACATAAAATCATACTGGGAAGAAAATACAAAACGAAAAAATTAAAAAAAAAAACACTTGGGCCACTCCGCCCTTCACCATCGTTTGGAGAAAAAAATCAATTTATGACACTTAAACTTAAGCCGCAACATCCAGATCTTAGTGTCATAATATCTTCACCAACAGTATGTTCGTTAGTTGACAAACTGTTATAAAATTCATGGACGATTGGAGGTATGTAAGACAGAAGGCTTTGGAGGTCTTTATACTTCAATTTTCCGATGGGTTTTCCTGTGAGATACAAAACATCTAACTGAAAGGTATCCTGAAAAAGGTCTGTACGTTTTTTAGTTACGTTCACATTGTAGAAAAGAGTGTCATTATCATTCGAAAACTTACATTTTCTTCTCGTTTTTTTGGATTGGTCAGAAAGTTTTTCTAAGTTTCCCGTACTTTCAAGTCTTCATTTCTCATCTTGACTACTTCACAAATTTATTGTTTTTTTTTGGCACTTAAATCTACTTTAATCCAATCATCTAGCAAAAAAATGTCTTTAAAGAAACGTTTTTGCTTTTTACATGCTAAAATCTTGGTCACATGGCAAGTAGGAATGGCCTGAAAGATAACTTGTGGACTAGAAGTATCCGAGTAAGTCATGTATGTAGAAATTGCAGCCATTTTGATGTTTCCATTCTGGCCACCACACTGGTCGCTGTACATAATTAAATTGGGTGTTCGGACATAATTTTTGACATAATTCATGATACATGAGCCTATTTCTTGTGGACCACGTGAAGCCATTCCCTCATGCCAAACGTATATGTGTGCCTGGCTTGTAGTTAGGTTATAGATACCTAGACAGTATCACCAGAATGTCCACAACTGCCTATTGTAATAGGCTATACTCCTGTAGAAATATTAGGCGTAGGCATTTTGTTTTCATAAGGTCGTTGTGGAATTGGGATCTTCTTTTGGATCTTCTCTCATTCCGTTCCGACCCAGCTCCTGCCATGCGTAAATGCAGCTCTTTTTCAATTTCTACTTTCCGTTTTTGTTCGTCAGTTAAAGTTTTTATTTTCACGTTCATGGAGTCACATTTTTTGCAGGTGTCAGTTGCAGGATACACCGGAAATGAAGATTAAAGTCTTCATTGAAAATTTTTGAAAATACGAATTGCGAAACTTTCTGTCCTAACTCCTCACACTGGAAATACAAATCTTAAAATTTGCTTATATTTAAATCTGACGAGAGATAATCCTGGTTTGGATTTCCAGTCCTGCTGTATTGTGACGTATACTTTACTACCTTTACTTTGTCAATATCCTCGTGCTTAGTTTTGCTTTTGGAGGGATGTTTGCCTCTTCCATCTACAGGCGGTATAGTCAAAACATATAAATCCGTGTCTTGCTGCGTTTGTTTAGATCTTGAAAATGTGTGAAACGAACCTTATTAGTAACTTTTACTTGTTCATTGATGTAAGATGTCTGCAAATTAAAGTTTCACAAATTGTAAAAATTCTCGAAGATATTTTCTCTTTTGAATACTCAGTAACAAGCGGCATTACTTGATGGAACAAGTGTTTTCTCCGTCAAAAAAGGTTTTTTTCTGGAGTTACGTTACCACTGTAGTTTACGAAAGATTTCCCAAAGTTTCTCGTAAATTAACTCTTCTGCCTTTTTCAACCTGTGCGTCCCATCTTCTTCTTTTTTACCTTCTTTTTCAGGAAATCCGAATCAGAATCAGTATCGAATTCACTGGGCTCGACGATGCTGGAAGTATCTGATATTTTTCTCTTATCCAGAAAGAAAGATAAACCTAAGAAGCAGACCCAGAACTCACTTCTGCGCCATATTTTTAATATATAGAAAAATGTCCTAACAAGGCAAAACCTCCCTTGAAAAAAAACACATAAATATTCCCTTTCAGTGATGTTTCATTGTGTATTGAAGCAAATAAGGAACTTAAGTGTGTCTATTATAAGAAGAGATGGAACATGTTACGTGAATGATAAATTTATCGTAACACACCTCCTTTAGTTCGTTGAAAAAAAAAATGAAAAAAAACACATAAATATTCCCTTTCAGTGATGTTTCATTGTGTATTGAAGCAAATAAGGAACTTAAGTGTGTCTCTCATAAGAAGAGATGGAACATGTTACGTGAATGATAAATTTATCGTAACACACCCCCTTTAGTTCGTTGAAAAAAAAAAGAAAAAAAACACATAAATATTCCCTTTCAGTGATGTTTCGTTGTGTATTGAAGCAAATAAGGAACTTAAGTGTGTCTCTCATAAGAAGAGATGGAACATGTTACGTGAATGATAAATTTATCGTAACACACCTCCTTTAGTTCGTTGAAAAAAAAAAAAAAAAGAAAAAAAAAACACATAAATATTCCCTTTCAGTGATGTTTCATTGTGTATTGAAGCAAATAAGGAACTTAAGTGTGTCTCTCATAAGAAGAGATGGAACATGTTACGTTAATGATAAATTTATCGTAACACACCCCCTTTAGTTCGTTAAAAACAAAAAGAAAAAAAAACACATAAATATTCCCTTTCAGTGATGTTTCATTGTGTATTGAAGCAAATAAGGAACTTAAGTGTGTCTCAGATAAAATTATGGTACTGAAAATGTTAACAATTAACAATATGGAAACTGTTGGTCATTTGGTTCTACGTTTATTAATGCGCGTGGTACTACCCTCTTTTACTACAGCTCTGTGTGGAAAATAATAAGCAGCATCATTGGAAATGTCCTCTATAATGTATTCATTTTCCTATTCATTGAAAACTTGATTGTAGGAATTTACAAGGTCATTATTTGCCAATTTGTTTAAAGTGCTGGATAGACGTTTCTTGGCAAGATGATAATTCGTTTGCCAAAGTTGAGTAAGTGATGCGTTGTTAACAAACAAAAGAAATAGCTGTAATGGATTCATTTTTAGTTTTTTCTATAGGTATTCAGTCCATAAGTGTCCATCCTAACAATGTGTCCATGGCCAACAACCTACACTTCAAAATATGTGTTTGTCCAGTGTAGAGTTTGCCAGCAAAGTCCAATCCAATCAAAATTTCTATAGGGATAGCATCGTAAAAATCACTAAGCTGAATACCTAACTTCTTCAATTCTTCCATCCAAGAACCCTCAAACACAGGTGAAACGTTAAAGCAAATAACAGGCTGTGACAATGCTTCAAAAGTACACCTATATAATCATCATTTCTCTGACAAGGTTAAGAAAAGAGGGCCCAAAGAAAAAACATTATCGAATCCAATTCAACCGACAATGTTCACTCAAAAAGACTCTCTTTCTAATGACTAGTTGATAAACAATTTAATTCTAAAACATAATCTCTCTAGCACTTGGTAACAACCCACACTATTGACATCAAAATTCACAAGGTATTTGTTCATAAACCAAACACATTCCTAAATTGTCTTCAGGCGACAATTCGTTTGAGATTGTTTCACCAAAATGTACCCCAATATTGAAAGGCGTAGCGCTGCTTTCAATTTTGCAAGGCGATTGTCCAGCCGGACACAACGTTGAACCGCAATGGATCAAATTGCAGTGGCCCGGGTTCATTCCGAATATACCTGGCTAAAATACACAACAACTTAGACCTTATTGTACACAATTACAAAAATTACCATGAGTAGTTCTTCTGAGTCACAAGGCAAAACGATTTTGTCGTTGCACAAATCCACGGCTCGTACTGATTCTTGCAACTCGTTATCGTAGTCTCCGGAACCTTCTTCAATGGAGTTTGTGTCCAAATCTAGTTATAAACAATCAAAATCATTATATTATGAATGAGTGCAACAGGAAAGTTACCGTTTTCAGTATTGGGTGCAATCCTAAACGAATCCTCGGAGCACTGCTCATAAGAAATGCTGCACATGTTCGATTCCTGTCTGATGCAAATGCTGTAGTCTTGATTTGCTAAGTGACGACCATTGTCGGCAAAATTCATTGTTTGGATCACACCGGTACTACCTGGAATAAGCTTAGATTAATTTTAAGCTCAGAAGAAGTTTTTTTCTATTGATGTGGGGCAAATTCAAAACTTCAAGGCTTTTTAGAAAAACTCTCTAGAACTGGAAGAGTTTTTGACTTCAGAGCCAAAAGGAATAAGTACCTACATGCAGAGCCTTGTTCTACAGAGTTTATATATAAACAAGATGTCTAAATTGTTGTATAATCACTGAAGAGTCTTTCTGAAACAATATTTAGAATGTCTAGAGCATGCGCAAGACATATAAGTTGCTGTAAAAGTAGAATGCTCAGAAACAGAAGCTCTAAAAAAAATTCGTGATTTCCAAAGTTGCTCAGAAAATGGGTGTTTTGAAAAAGTTGTTGCAGCTGATCCATCAACTACCTACTAAAGAAATAATTGAAACTGGAAAAAAAAGCTTCATCTTCTGATTCAGAATAATAAATTCAGATTTATGAATCTTTAACAGAAGCAATTCATAAAACAATCTGACCTGTAAAATATTGTAAACAGCCTGGCGGTGTTCTCTGGTCAAACGGTATTTGTGTTATAACAACTTCCCATATTCTTTGCACTGCCTTTTTAGCTAAAACCATATCTATTTGAATTCCATCGACATTTTCCACATCAAAATATAGATGCTGGCCACTGTTGTAACCACAAAGCGTCAATTCCCTTGTAGCATTTTCAGTACTGATCCTAAAAATGTCTTCTTCGCATACACCAGTACTTCTATTTGGTTGTCCCTATATATAGAAAACTATCATGTAACTGCATAGATATTATTTGAACAACTATTACCAAATTGAAATGTACAAAATCGAATCGAATTTGTGTGACTTCTGGTTCGATTTTTTGCACTTTAACTCGACACGAAGACATGTTTTTGGATAAATCTGGAAAGTCCGGGTTAACAAAGTAAGTAATGTTGTTGATTACTTGTTTATCACAAGTTGAAGTAACTAAAATGTTATTTTGGTATTATTTTATATAAGCAACTTAGGTGTTAATAAGTACTTACAAACACAACAAACTCCAAAACCTAAAGCACAAAAACCATAAGATTTTCCTCCTTGGATTCTACATTCGTAAGTGTTCATGCAAATACCTCTTCTACGGCCATCGTTGGCCTTGCACTCTTCCACAAAAGGCACCGGGAAGAAATTTAAGACTAAAATAAACCTTAATAATAATAAAACCACTTCAGTTAAGAAACAATTACCTCTAGGCAATCTGCTCAAATCTTTATCAGCCACTAAACTCGAACTAGCCTGACGTTGGTCACCCCATATATCAAAATCCACTATCGGTACCGATAAAGCTAAAACTGGTACCCATATCAAAAACACGAAATGGTGCACTTTCATTTCAAGCAATTTTCTTCAAACCATTTTTCTTTGAAGGTAAATAAACTACTGAAGTATGCAGTTAGTGCAGTATCATCTCAGGAAATGGCAATTTTCTGGGTTAACGGGTCGAGGTCACTTTGCCAAGTCTTGTTTTCTTGATTCGGACCGATAATAAAACCTAATTAAACCCGTTTTGGGTTTTTGCACGGGTTTTATCTTTTTGGTAACTTTCACATAAAGAAGCTAAATTTTGAAGAAATAACTTGAAAAGATGCATTAATGAATGGTTTCTCAGGAGTACTTAGATATTCAATTTGTTTTTTTAACAGCTGCCTTCTCCTTTTTGAATTGGCTCCTCAACGGTATAAATGAGTGAAAATAGTCTTCTGAAGCTTCTAGTTTCAGAGCTGATTTCTCCTAAAGCTGCTATGGGTATAGCGGTTTTTGAATTTCTGAAGTTTTTGTTGAAAATTATACCAACTCCAGAAAAATTTATTGTCATTAAAACTTTTTAAAAGATTCTCAAAATTAATGTAATGCATAAAATCCTATTATTCAATCGAAATTTTATAAATTATCTCACGATCGAATTACATAAACATCAATTTTTGGTATCGGGACGTGCTTCTCGTACTCAAACAATAAGGACACAAACGTGTAATTTTAATTGAAATGGAAAGTGAGACATTTCTTTCGGGTTTGGGCAAGGTCTAATTAAATGCGTATATATAAAAGTTGCAATTGGGGCAGAAGTTACAGTATGACTTTGTGCCTTGAAATGGATTATTTAACTTGTGCTGTAAGTATTTTGTTAAATTTTTTGTTTGTAGGAATCTAAGTTTTTGATGATATTTTCAGTTTATCTTCGTATCATTTGTGTCAAATTCTTTGGCACAACAGCCTCAACAAGTTAATCCTTTGGGGGTCCGCTACTCTGCAGCTACCGATGTTTCTCACGTGTCGTTCAGTTCACCTTTGGTCACTTACGGAAGTGCTTTAAGCGACATCCAACTTCCTGCAGCTCCGATACAGCCAACCATCAAAACATCACAACCAGAAGAGCCCAAATCTGCCAATCCACAATTGAAAAGTCCGCAAGGGTTTTCTTCGAGTCAACCGCAAACTGTGGCTAGATATTCTCAACCTCAACAACAATCACAGTATCCTGTTGCTCAGCCACAGTTTTCTCAAGAAGCTCAACCACAATATTCTCAAGCTCAGTATCCTGTAGTTCAGCCACAATATTCTCAAGCAGTTCAACCACAGTATCCTGTAGCTCAACCACAATATTCTCAAGTAGCTCAACCACAGTATTCTCAACTAACTCAACCACAATATTCTCAAGCAGTTCCACCACAGTATTCTCAAGCAGCTCAACCACAGTATTCTCAAGCAGCTCAGCCACAGTATCCTGTATCTCAACCACAATATTCTCAAGGAGGTCAACCACAGTATCCTGTAGCTCAAGCACAATATTCTCAAGCTCAGTATACTCAACCATCTGCCCCTTTGGTTTCGAGGGTGGCTTTCAATGGACCATTGAGTGGTTTCAGCTACCAGTTTTAAGTGATTTTTGTGTTCCTGTTATTTTCTAGTTAAATACATTTATTTTGTTATATTTTTGTTTGTTTTTTTTGCTAGATAGTTATTTATTCTCCAGGTTTATTTATCAAAATTGTTGTTTATTAGCGACTAATGATCGTCATATTTATCATAGTTTTTAGTTTATCTTCATCTTAGTACAAAAATGTTGAAATCTATAATTTTCCATGTTGGGATCGCTCAAACTGTATATACTTATTGTGGGAATTGAAGCTGAAATATTTGAAACAAGATCAGCGGAAAAGTTGAAAAATGATAAAAGTTCTCCCTCTTTTCTTAGCGAGGTTTCACCTCTAGAACTTTAACTACAAAATGAGCTGAAATTGTCAGTAATTGTAGTCCTCCACATTATTAAAATTTTTAATAATAAACTCTGTTTCAATCTTTAAGGCAAGTTCTATTGTAACAAATATACATGAGAATCCTACTTATACATGTAAATTATATCTTAGACTCATCGGTGCAGAAATAAAACGGTTCAGATTACTAAATCATTAATGCTGCTTTACACTCTTCAAGCCAAAGCACAACTTTCAATAAAAACATCATATGAATCAGCCTTAACATCCAATATATTCATTTCCCTTTTCATAATTCAATTAGCATAGTACAAATAAAATAGAAAAAGAAATAAGGGAAATTTGATTGAAAACTAAGAAATATGAGCTGATACAAGGAGAAACCTTATAGGAAATATTATTATTTTAGTAAATTTAGTGGTGAAAATGTCTGTATAATAATGAACATAATGGACGAACCTAATTTTCGTCCAACAAGCTCAATAGTCCAGAAATTAAGTTTCGGCTTAGGACATGTGTTCAACGATTTGTGCGCCGCAATGTGGTTCTCATACACACTATTTTACCTCAACGTGGTACTCAATATACAAAGTACTACTGCAGGAACTTTGCTTATGATAGGTAAATTATATTTTTGCTAAAATTCATGAAAATGTACTTAATGGTTTTTTTTAGGTCAAGTAATCGATTCTGTTGCTACACCATTGGCAGGTTGGGCAATAGATTACACAGGAGACAGACGGGCTTGGCACTTTGGTGGTACCATTTCAGTGGCAACAGGTTTTTCCTTGTTGTTTTCCTTAAAGCCCACTGAACTAACATCTTCAGTGCTAGCTTATTATGTTTTAAGCATAACACTTTTTCAAGTTGGATGGGCTGTGGTTCAAATAGCTCATTTATCCATAATACCTGAAATATCCAGGAACCACAGTCACAGTTCGGATTTGACTGCCATAAGATATACAGCTTCAGTTTGTTGTAGCATTGCTGTTTATTTGATTACTCTTGTAGTACTGCAAACTGATGATAATAGCAGTATTGGACCAATGGATTTTTACAAATTTAAGGTCAGAATTCTTTCAAATTCATTAGGCTAAAGTTATGAATAATTGTTTCAGGAAATAGCCCTCATAATAGTATTTATAGGCATTCTAGCCTCGTTATTTTTCTACTGCGGGCTTTTAGGCACATTCGAAAACGACTACGAGATTATACGAGAGGCTGATGATGTAAACAATTTAAACACCAACAACCACGATAAGCATTTGTTGAAGCAGAGCACCATTTATTTAGTAGCACTAATGTAAGTAGGCCTGATCT
Source organism: Ceutorhynchus assimilis (assembly GCA_917834065.1). Taxonomy (NCBI): domain Eukaryota; kingdom Metazoa; phylum Arthropoda; class Insecta; order Coleoptera; family Curculionidae; genus Ceutorhynchus; species Ceutorhynchus assimilis. The sequence goes on from OU892285.1 coordinate 34,345,990, forward strand.
ACAAACATCCATATCTATATCATGATTTTAGGTATATGGCTTCAAGATTGTTTACTATTTTGAACCTAATCTATATTCCACTTTATTTGGACGAAAGAGGCAACATAGAAGTGGTGGAAAAGGAGAAAATGCGTCAAACCATAGCTACAATACCTTTGGTTTGTTATATTGCTTCATTTATGACGTCGCTTATGTTGAAGTGTAGAGGACGATGTTGTCCAGACAAGGTTTGTGTATTGATTATGAGAGAGTTAATAAATATATTCATAAGGAATCTCTTCATCAGGGCTCTGGTAATATTGAAGGTGTTTTTCTTGTGCAGAAGATTTTAATTCTTAAGAAGAGTCTCTTCTCAAGTTAATAATAACATACTCTTATTAAAAATTGAAATCTGCTCTTTTAAGCTTAACAACATTGAAGCTTGAATCAGTAGTAACATTTCAGGTGACTTATTTGATTGGTAGCACTACAGGCCTGATGGCGTCGATTTGGTTGGGTTCCGGTGTTTCCCCGAATTCCGACGGCGAACTTTACGGCATTGCCATATTTCTGGGCATCAGTGGTTCTTCCAGCATGGTTGCAAGCTTGTGCTTAACTGCAAATTTCGTTAAAGCCAACGGTTATGGTGGAGGTTTAGTTTACAGCGTCGTCACTTTTACTGATAAGCTGATTTCCGGCGCTGTGGTTTTGATGGTACAAAACTTGTAGGTGGAATTGTTGTGTGGAATTTATTTGTTAATTGATTTTTTTTTAGGCAATGTTCTCCCAGAACCTTGTGTCCGCACTATTATGAAAACGTTTTGTCTTATATTTGCGGCATAGTGTCCCTGGTAGGGATAGTGTCTTTGGTGGTTTTGGAAATTGAAATAAGGAGGAATAATAAACAATAAATAAAATATTTTTGTGTTTATTTTTTATCACAACAATTTACACAATGTTACTTAATAACATATAACAGCAAAATACTACTGATTCACTTATTCATCACGAAAAATTTGGAATATATAATGTTGTATCGATGCCGAGAATAATATTGCAATGACGATAATGATGATAATAATATAATGAAGTTCCTTAAGACTAGGATTATATTTATATCTAAAACTACAAAGAAAAGTAATGATATAAATCTACACTTTATATGGGGTTGTTTTCCAGTATTTCGTAAACAACCCTAATTTGGTGATAAGACTAATATCATTGAAAGATATTAGTCTAGTATCAATTTGCTAATTGTTGCGTCTATATTTGGGTGTCTGTTCTATGAGACAAAGGAATAGTTTATAATATTTAGTAAATACAAATTAGTATTAATGTAGGTAGGTACCTACTAACAATAATAACTTTAGACATTGCCTTGGGTATACAACACTTCCCTCCTTGAAGAAAAAGACATTTTTATATAGAAATTTCTTTAAAACAAAACCTTTATGATATATAGTTATAAGAAACTAACATAACAAGATAATATGGAGCTTAACTTAATATAAAGGTAGAAAAAGAAGGAAGAAAAGAAAATGTTAACTAACTTATACCTAAAAATATACAAATATATCCTGACATTTTCATGGACGGTCTTGGGGTGACTGATCTTCGCGTGAAATTTGTAGTGGATGTGATTGGTATGGCTTCATTAGAACCTAGTAGGTTATTCAGTTTAATCCCTTCGCCCATTTTTGTTCTGGTTTCTTCTTCCAGAATCCGTGATGGGTTTTGACTTGTCCCTGGAGTAGTACTTATATTTGTATTGAATATTGAACAGTTTAATACAGCAGGAATCCGATAAGCGCTTGATATTGGAAAGTCTTATTATTGGTTGTAGTGTAACTGGTATATTGTTAAATCTGACTTCTTTGCCATAACAGCATTCGTCAAGTGCAATGTTAATATCTGAGATTTGTTTTGATATATTCCGTGTTATGATTCTTGAACTTTCCAAAATAATACTTTGAGTATAGCCTTTGCATTTAGGTTCCAAACTTAACAACCCTGTTGATGCAATTTTTATATCTTCGATTGGAAATGTATCACAAGCGAGAGTAAGTTGTAAAGGGTGTCAATAGTACGAAAAGCCAAGAGTTGTCGCTCAGTGGATGCCATATCTCGAACTCCGCTTTGGAAGTTACAATGTGACAGTCAGCCGGGATTTTGGTGGAAAATTAGGTATACAATGCGACTTCGCACTTAGGAGGTTCCTGAATTCTTGTAGCTTGAGTGTTTTGGCAGATGAATTCCTCTTCTGTGATCTTTGTACACTTGGTAAGGTCCTTCATTTGTTACGTAACTGACCTTACTAATACTCATGAGTAGGTAAGGAAAATCAGGTAGGATATAGGAATGAATATCAGAAAAATGGCAATATGCTAAACAGATTGTAGATCATTTCGTCAGTCAACGGAATTTCAATCGCAAAAATAATTACGTTATCAGAATGCAAAACTTTCAGTTTACTGACTTCAAAGTATTTATAAATAGTTAAGTAAGATACTGGAAATGGTAATAGAAGTCCGTTGTTTAATTTGATTTCCGAAAGTACCTCTAGTAATTTTTTTTGGCGTTTTAACTTTCGGATGTAAAATATTATGTCTGGCCATTGTTATATAGCCGAATAATAACTCAAAGAGCGTGAATTTAGTAGATGAATGTACATGGGTATTATAAGCGAACATAGCAAAGGGTATAAATTCGCTCCAATTGTTTTGCTTGTCATTAATGTAATGTTTTAAATAGTCCTTCAAGGTGAGGTGAGATCTTTCCAATGCTCCATTTGTTTCAGGATGGTAGGAGCTGCTGGTAAGGTGTTTAGTTTTAAATAATTTTGCGAGTTCCTTTATTAATTTTGACATAAAATCAGCGCCTTGATCAGACAAAATTGTTTTTGGGATACTAAATCTATATATATAAAAATTAATGCCACTTTTCGTTGTAATTTTATAACTCAAGAACGGGCTCACCTAGCCAAACCAAATGTTTAGGCTTTCTTCGGACTATTTTTTAGATGGTTTATGTGAAGTTTGCACAAAATCGGTCGAGCGGTTCTTCATTTATCACATTTTTTGTAATAAATTAATTATTCAATAAATGAAGAATCATTTTGTTATCATTATTATCTATATATATAAAACACAGTTGTGTTGGTTCTAGCACTTATAACTCGAGAACAGCTGGACTGATTTTTATGATTTTTGCTTTATTGGATTTGTCTTTGTCCATACTAACATAATAAATCGAAAAAATCCAAAAAAGACAAAAAACAAAATTACCTATTTTACTTATATTTATGAAAAAAATTTACTAAGCCCGCATACGGCGCCATCTCTTATAACCGATACCAAGTTTACCGCCACATTTTCATTGCAAACCATTTTGTATACGGCGCTATGTCTGATACCTAGAACGAAGCTCGCCGTTGCGCGGTAATTTCATTGCAGATACAGTAGAACAATGCTACTCAGGAACTGGAGCTATTCCGAACAGAACTATTCCACTATTCGGCTCAGATAGAGTGGTGCAGAAAGAGTAGATCAGATAGAATAGTGCAGATAGAGTAGAACAGATGAAGTAGTGCAGTGCAGATAGAGTGAAACAGGGCTGCGCTGTAGATTTTTTTGTTTTCTTTACATTCTTTGAACATTCCTGTGCCTGAGTTTATTTATTTGGTGGTACACTTTACAAGAATAATGCCCACAAGCTGCCTAAAAAGGGATTAATATAATTCCTCACGTCACTTTTCATATTATCCCATTTATAACATTCCTTAATTCTTTTGTAAGTTCTTATAAAGCCTGAATGACCGGCTAATTTCGAATCATGATTTTCTTTTAATTTTTGCTTAATTTCTTCCTTTTAGGGTGTATCTTCTCCTTCTTTATTATGCAAACTTTAATGTTAGTATCCTTGAAAAGGTAATGAATTATGTTAGGGCCTCTAACTGAGGTGTCAACATTTAATTTAGGGATAGATCACTGGATCATAAAGGGGATGGGAATGTCACTGCTAAATAATGCACTCACACTTCCAGTTTTACATCTCTCTATTGTTGCCAAAATAATCGTTTAATAAAGTAATAAATACTGTAACCACATTCAAGTACTTTTAATTATTCACAGGTTAGTTAACAAGTCGCATTTGAGTTATTCGAGAACATTCACTAATCGGTATAAATTCACTAGTTGCTAAGTGCTCAATAGTCAATTTAACAATAATTGTCAGTATTAGCGGAACGCTAATATTTTAATTGAGAGCACAAGATAAAGTTTATTCTTAATAGAAAATCTTCGGGAGTTGAGAGTTTTTATATTTTTAGAGAGCCCTTAAAAAAGGGGAGTGTGATTAACTCAATGTTTTACGCGATATTATATCACTTGAGTTTTCAAGCCAGCAGCCAGAGAGGTAAAAAAATAAGTAAGAGCGAGAGAGAGAGACTGCACAAGGGTGCAACTAGAGAGAATAATTAAATAATTAGAGAAAAGTGAGCAGGTTCAAACTTGTATAGAGCTAGACGTTTTTACGCACTATTTACTGCTAGTGAAACCACACTACTACAATCACACTGCTAAAATCACACTGCGAAGTGAAAAAGATAAGGAATGCATTTTTTCCCTTAGCGACAACAACCCAGACTGGATCAATGCAGTACAGCCTGGTACGGCGCCAGCAAAGTTTTCACGGCGGGGGGCTTTTTTGCAACGTTGCCACTGTGATCATAAAAAATAAATACGATAGTTTGGCTGTTTCCACAACAAATTATTTCAAAATACATTGGCCGTTTGATATTATTATTTTTCAGTGTTAAGGCGGTTACACACGGACGTGGATGGCTTGATACATATACGTGCATACGTCAACGTGCAAACAACAACGTGCATGTCACCTTTGTACAGACGCTCGCACAAAACTGTCAGTCTTGCTACTCTTGCCACAGTATTCCGAGTGTGCATACAAATTTCTAGCGATTCCAGAATTCATTTGAGCATCATTCTACAGTTTGCACATTCAAAAACGCGACAGTATTTTGCATACACATTGATGTTTTTGTTTGCGCGTTCATGTATGTGCGTACACGTTTTCAGACATCCACGTCCGTGTGTAACCGCCTTTATATCTGGAATATGTATGTTTTCAATATTGTTCTTTATCCACGTAATTGCAAAGAGAGTAAAATATATCCTTAATAGTTTGGGAGAAATCATTACATTCGTCTAGATCAGTGGAAAGGTACAGAGCATTAGGAAAACTTTCGAACAGGTTTCCATTTTTAGTTTCAAGTTGTGGTATGATATCCAATGTTGTATAATGATATTCTATATTCTATAAAATTTTCACAAGTATCACTCTTGGAGATTATATTGATCTTTACATGCCGAGATAACGCATCTGCATTTGAATTTAGTTTACCAGGTTTATACACCACCTTATATTGGTACCGTACACTGGGGTTACTTTGCCTAAAGGGGTAACTTTGCCAAGCAATGCGTCTATAATAAAATAAATGTTTTTACGTGAAAGTGACAATATTGCAAGCCTAGTAAACACTTTCCGTTCTCTTTTAGAAGCCGGTGCATACAAGCTTTGTGTAGCTTTTGACGTTATAACCATTATAAAACGATGTTGCCAAAATTATCAGAAAAAACTTGGGGTAACAATTTTAATTTTAATGGCAATGTTACCCCATGAGATTTATTCTATTTCGAAGACGATTTGACAAATTTTAAATTTAACTAGTATGGTTTCTGTAATAATAATACTAGTGATTAGATAGATTACCAGAATTTTAGGCAAAAAAAAACATGTTGTTTCAGTTAGTGTTAGGTTTTCAGTTGATTCAGAAATTTTAGTGTCTAAAATAAAGGAGTTTTCAAAATACTCAATAACTTTTTTATTTTTCAAGATATTTTTGTGATTTTTGCACGGAAATGTTGGAAATTTCACGTTAAACAAAAATTTGACCAAAACTGGTCTAACTTTGGCTTTTTTAGCTAGTTATATGGCATGGCAATATTACCCCAATCCCGGGGTAACTTTGCCAACTTTTAGGCCAAAAAAAAATAAATATAATCCATTATTATGGGACCTTGAAAAAATTACTGATTATAGAAAACATGCCTAAATTTGACATATAATATACATCAGGCACTACAGCTGAAGTATTTCATGTTATCAATGAAAAACCCTCAAAAACTGGCAAAGTCACCCTAGTTTACGGTACTCGTTGAGTAATAGACGCCATCGAATTAGTCTACTGCCTGGGTCTTTGCAATTGAACAACCATATTAGAGGTTTGTTGTCTGTAACAACGGTAAATTCTCGCCCATACAAGTAGCATTATGGTATTATTTTGTTCACTAGTGTTTAGTATACGGCTAGCATAAGCTATGGATATAAATCCTTGCCGATTTCCCCTTGACTCAAGACGGCACCAATCCCAAAGTTCGAGGCGTCCGTAGTTTAAATAAATTCCCTTGAAAAATCTGGATACTGGAGTATCTATAATGGTTCGGTCATTAGAATTGATTTAAATATATCGAAGGATTCTTGGCATTGGGATGACCAATCGAAGGAAATATTTTTTCTAATAGGTTCGTGAAAGGTTTAGCAAGTTTTACGAAATTATCAATAAAATAGCCAATTAAACCAAGGAAACTTTTTATTGATTTTTGATCTTTGGGTGTAGAAAAATTATGAATAAATAGCCTTTATCTTATCAGGGTTAGGTTTTACACCCGATTCGGAAATAATATGACCAAGATAGGGAACTTCCCTACGTAAAAATTCGCATTTGTCTGGTTGTAATTTTTAAGTTATTATTACTAAGTCTATCGAAAACAGCTTTTATACGGGATATTTGTTCTTTCAAGGATGAACCGTAGATGACCACATCATCTAGATAAATAAAACATTGTAATCCCTGCAATCAAAGAGGACGGCACTCATAAGTTTTCGGAAATAAGCAGGGGCATTTTTAAGACCGAAAGGCATACGATTAAACTCAAAGTGTCCAGTTGGAGTCGTGAAAGCAGTTTTTTGTCAAGACTTTGCCTTAGGTATACATTAACATATATACTCCTTTCTCAACGTAGATCCCCACTAAGAACGGATTTTAAAGAACTCCTATCTAAAACAGATTATTCACATAATCAATCAATCGGTCTCATTTTTTTGGAAAAAGGTAAAATGCTCTAGCTCCGTTGCCTACGTCATCAAATGTCGCAATATTTTCCATGATGAAATGCATAGTTATAAATAAACTGCTAGTGATTCATAAGAACAATCCACACAAGATAAATTCATATACCAAGTTTGACAAATAAGTAATGTATGTTATCTAATAATTGCTCATGTGTGATTTAAATGTAGATAACGTACATTTTTATCGCTTTTATCAGCGTGACTGTCTGCCTTTGCATTTACTGAAACTGTATAATAAAACTCCTATACACAACATTTAATAATCGTATCAAATTTTAACGGCTCTACGTACCCAACTTTACGATTTGAAAATAAATGCATTTACTATTTTGAGTTTTATTGTTTTCTAAATTCAGTATTATTACAGTGTTATGCCGGTGCGGATGTATTTATTTTGAACAATGTATAAACTAGTAGCGTCCTTATTGGTAATATCGAGTTTCGTGTGTGTACAAGCGGACGATTGTCCAGAAATACTGAAATTGTTGTGCCATGAACAAAAAAACTGTGGCAATTGCATGCTAGCTCATAGTTGTTGTAATTGGTGCTACGACAACACGGTAAAGTTGAACTAAAACTTGCAAACTTAAATTTCTTCTTTGTAGAATTTTACAGGAATTTATAAGTGCGACTTTGAAGAAGCACTCAGTAGTGCAGGTTGTGGTGCTTCTGGACAAGAATTTAATCAAGATTCTTCAGTGAAATTTGTACAAAATTTGGATTTTACTGCAATCAGTAGTGCTGAAGATGCTAATAGTGCTATACAGATCAAACCTCAATCTTACAGAGTGATTTTGAGAAAAGGTTCCTAAGCTTCAACTTATAGTAGAAGATAATATGATTGTTATGAAATTTATTCCAGATTCAGCAGTCAATTTAACATTTACGTACAAAGCAGCTAAAAACTACCCCTTAGAGCTCTATTATTTAGGCGATTTGAGTTATTCAATGAAAACTCATTTGGAAACTTTGAAAAATATTGGAGACGAATTAGGTGGGTATAGACATATTAGTTCTACAGGTTATATACCCAATTTTAGGTAACAGTTTGGAAAAATTAACGAAACATTATAAATTGGCTTATGGTTCGTTTTTGGACAAGCCTGGAATGCCTTTTATATGGACCGATAAAGACAAGTACGAGAATCCTTGTCAGACTGGAGCGGAAAAGTGCGAGAAAACTTATTTGTTCAAGCACAGTCTGAATTTTACTGATAATATGAGCTTGTTTTTTGAACAGGTATACTTTACTAGCTTACTTACCAAACTATCCTACTAAAAATGAAATAACAAAACTAAATTATTCCTCTATAATCTTTATTCTAGGTCCAAAACAGCAAAATATCAGCCAACGTCGACGACTTAGACGGAGCTTTAGAAGCCATCTTCCAAATCCTGGTTTGCAGCCAGCAATTTGGCTGGTCAGAGTTTTCCAGGAAAATTATTCTGCTTTCCACTGACAGCTTTTTACATACTGAAGGTGACGGGATTTTAGCTGGAGCCAGCGAGGTCAACATCAAAGAGCTGTGCCTGATGAATAGCACTGGAGATCATACGGATCCTTTGAGATATGATTATCCTTCTGTGGCACAGATTAAAGGGTTGTTAAGGAAACATAAGGTAAATTTAATGTTAGGAAATTTTATTAATTGGCATCAGAACTTATCCATGAATTTTGTGTCAATTTTCTTCTATAAGATAAAGTCAACTTGTAAATTGTAGAAAGTCTTATACGAGTTTCATAAAATACAACTACTTATAGTTGTAGTGGATATAGAAGATCTATCCACAGTAAACAGAAACTTCAAATTAAGAATTGTGTGCAATGGTCCATCTACTCCAAGTATTTTCATCAACATAACGTCATTATTATTGAAGTAGATGCTTGTTTAGGTTTGTTGTGTACAAACGTGTACAGTTTGGTGGCTGTTCTGAGTTGATCCTGGATTAATTTGTAAGAAAATGTAATGGCTGACATTTCCATGTAGCCACTGTTCCTGTCTTACTAACTTACCATTTTCCTTTATTATTCGCTGATGTTATTCTGATTCAAATTCTCTCCTGGGTTTCTTCAAATCTATGAACGAACAACACATGCTCATCGCCTGGCTATCTGTAACTTGATACAATATCCAATTAATTTGAAACAATGGACTAGTAATTAAATCAATAAAAATATATTGGATAATAACTATAATATAAAGTAATCAAAATTGAATCAATTTAAACTGAAAAATGAAACTGTCCGGTGTCGTTCTGTTTCTATTGATTGCCTCGCTGCTTTTTGCTGATGTGCATCTTAAAAAAAGGAATCGTCTTAAAGCAAAAAGTCATTCTAAAAAGGCCACTTCAAGTAAGTTAAATTTTAAATGACAAAAATGTTAACCGCATGAAAATCAAACTTTTCTAGGGTTTTTAAATAGGTATGATGATGATAATGGTGCTAGAGAAACTAAAAATTGGTTACAATGGTGGTAGCGTGGGAGCTGTCCAAGCAGGATTATCTACTTACTTATCAACTGGTTTATTTTATCTTTTTCTTGTTCATTAATTGATTATAAGAGACTGTTCAGAAGTCAATTTTTCTCTGACATACAAGATTACAATTATACATATTGAATTTATTTAAATTTTTTTTCAAATAAACCTCTGTCAAACAATTCAAAATTTTTCCTTACTTACTGTGCCAATTTCCTGAATCTTCTCCAAAGACTTCTCAGATTCCGAATCTTTGAATCATTACTGTGCAAAGTTCCTCTGGTTCTTCTATACGAGAAGACTCTAGGGTTGAAGTATCATCATTCGTTCAATACTTATACAGAGTGCTTTTGAATCGGAGCTACATTTTCTACTACAACTTCTGAATAGTAACTTAAACATACAACAAAACCTGAAATACAGGGTGCATGTCCACTTGGGTGATGCGAGAAAAAAAAGTTGTTTGACACTCTAACGGCCAGTTTCACAATCTGTGGTAGCCAGTCAATTAACTAGAAGTCAGGAGTTAACTGTGATTTTGCAAAAGAACATGTTTCGAAACAAATAATCGTTAAGTTAAGTGACTTCTGGTTGAATTGTATTTTTCTAAGGTACTTGATGAACATATCTTGAAAAATAAAAAGATGAGTTCTTCATACTCCACCATACTTGATATATAATTGGTCATCAACTTCTTTGAACTCGGAATAGCAAGGGATATACAGGGCCAAAAAGAAAAAAGAGCATTCTATAAAATCCTTTGTATTGTAATATGTATATTACATCCAGTCCTACACCTATACTCGGAAGTTTCTTAATTGTATCTTCTTTTATAATAAACAAGATATGGAGGGTTTTATCAAACGCATTATTTTATTTTTCGCCCTGTATAAAGCAACCCAGTTATGTGTGCCATTCGTGGGAACATGCTGACCATTGCATCGCCGACCTAAGCAGTTTCTTGAGAACTGTGTAAGCTTGAAACCAGGATGCCCCATACGAATAAACTTTTAACTTTCAGATTAGACATAGACTTTGAGCTGTTCACAAGTACTTTTGCTTTATTATTTTTGAAGTTGTAATTTTTAAATTAAAGTTAATTTTTTAAAAACGGTTTCTTTATTACCGGAAACGTAAAGTGGCGCAGTCGTACGGATTCTTGAAAGGGCTTTCTCGTCGAAAAACCCTTCGGTCCTAATCGTTAATTCAAGAAACGAACCTTGAACCCGGAAACAAAAACTCTGTTAAACGGACAAGAACATTGTGTATTGTGTAAGACTTGTGTGAAATAGTTGTGAAGAGAGGTGAAGATTGAAGAAGAAAAATGAAGAGCTTCCTATTGTAAGTCCCATTTTCTTTACATTGTCCTTTACCTGTCTATGTCTAACTCCCCGGATTTATCTGATTCTGAGACGGAAACCAGTGAAAACGGGTCAATTTTAATTGATAATAGTAATTATTCAAATCAGTTAGTTTTAAATACTTCTTTACATTTAGAAAATTTATTTTCAAATATTTCCATAAGCGAGAGAATCGAAACGATGGCTCCACCACATTTCGAAACCAAACTACTCGAAATAGTGCCAAAATTCGATGGCAACCCTTTAGAGTTAGCTTCATTCCTTGAAATAAGTCAAAAACTGATTTCGACTTATTGGAATAGTGAAGATCTCAATTGTGTGCAAAATCTCGCAATAATTTATGGAATACCTATATGTTAAAATAATTGGTAAAGCTAGGGAAGTTTACAGCATTTGCGTATCTAAGGACTGGAAGACAGTCAAAGACGCTTTGATTGCACATTTTGGTGATCAAAGAAACGAAAATGGCTTATTGTTTGATTTGGATCAACTCAGACAATACGCAAATGAACCCCCTTTGCAATTCCATACTAGAGTTATGTCTAATTTAAGTGCTTTACATAATTATATTGATACCCACAATCATTTTAATGATCCAACAAGTATTGTTAAAAAGAATTTTTATAATTTACATGCTTTAACAATATTTTTGGCAGGTTTAAAAGAACCACTAGGTTCAACGATCCGTTCGATGAAACCAAAAGATCTAGCCGAAGCTAGACAGTACATCATTTCGGAAAGTAACATAAGACATTTACAAAAACCCCAAAATGATAATTTTGCTAATAAAAATAAATATCAAAATCAACAGAAGCAGAATTTTCATGAAAATAACTTTCCACGTTTCAACACTTTTCAGCAAAATTACACGCCAACACAAACGTTTCAATCACCCGGAAACACATTTCCGCGTGCCCCAATAAACGTTAATCCCAGACAAATGCCACCGCAAAAATTTTTCACCAACCAACAAGTGTTTGGTTCACCCAAAAATGTTTGGAAACCAAACCCTGAAGCTGCCCAAAATTTTCAAAAACCAGTACCAATGAGTGGCGTATCTCACGGTACCAATAGATTCAATAACCAAAATTTCCAACTACATAATGTAGAAAATGCACCCTACTATCTAATTCCAAATCCTCACTACGCCGAAAATTATAATTATTATTATGATTACCAAGGCTATGGTGATGGTAGTAACGACAATAATTATTCAATGCAAAACGATCAGGTTGACTCCCAAGATTTTTACAATGACCCAAGTAACGGTCAAACCGAAACCAATGAACCTGAAAATTACGATCAAACTCCCATTGAACAAAATTTTCAAGAGGCGGAGCCTCCCGCCGAGATGCCGTAGAAATACATTCTATTTATGACAAAAAGGATCTCCCTTATGTTAAAATAGCAAATCCACCCTTAAAGCTATTAATAGACACAGGAGCTTCAAAATCCTTTATCAATCCGGAAATTGCTGAAAAATATTTCGAAAATTTCATAAGAAAAAAGCCATTCACAATTTCCTCTGTTTTTCAAACCACTACTAGAGACCAATGTGCCGAAATTCCAGCTTTCGAAGAATTCAAGTCCAAAAATAAATTGAAATTCTATTTATTCAAATTTCATCATTATTTTGATGGCCTTATTGGCTATGACACTTTAAAAGATCTTAATGTCAAATTGGACTTACAAAATGACTTAAGCTACATCCTCAATCAATCTGGTAGCGAAGTGGCACTTTGGCACGCGTGCTGGGAAATTGATACCCATCCTCAATGCTGTCAATTTTCAGTCTGCTGTGCGTGTAGTACGGTCACATACCATGCGTTCGGTATTTTGATCTGTGTTCTCTGAGCATGAGTTTACCGTTCATTTATTTAAAAAGTGAACTCGGTGCAGGCTCATTCACGTTCGTTTAATAAAATTTCGAGCCTCTGATACAGCGTTTAACTGCTCTGTGCGCTCGCTGGTCACGTGATTACGACTCCGCTCTGCTCTTTGAGCAAAATACCGAACGCAAGGATAACCTAAATTATTTTTTACCGTACTGCGCATGACATAAGTCGGCACGGATCGAAAAAGATTGCAGCTTGCAAGCTTGCACTTCGAAGTCGGCGTGCATGCCAGCACGGAATTGAATTGAGGATGCCAACGTTAAACTACATTTTCCTAGCTTGCGTGCCGAAGTGCTACTTCGCTACCAAATTGATTGAGGATGGGCCTTTACTTAAAACACCTAAAGCTCAAATTAAATGTCACACTATGAAGCAAAGTCAAAATTACTATTTTTTACCCGAATTGAACCCAACACTATAGAAATATTAAACATCCCTGTAACAATACCAAACGGCGACATTAGTATTTACAAAACCTCGTTGTCTAACTGTATTTTAAAAGAATGCTTAACAACTGCGAGCGACGGCTATGCCCCAGTAGAAATTCATAACAATACTCAAGTAAAACATAGGATAAAAACTACTGACGAACTTCCGGTCTATACCAAATCGTATCGATATCCGTTTATACACAAACCTGAAGTAGAAAAACAAATCGGTGACATGTTACAACAAAACATCATTAGACACAGCGATTCTCCGTGGTCCTCACCAATCTGGATCGTACCCAAAAAAGCGGACGCCTCGGGTAAGAGGAAATGGCGTATCGTAGTGGACTACCGGTACGTTAATGCCAAAACCATCGACGACCGTTATCCGACACCTAACATAACGGACATACTCGACAAATTAGGCCATTGTCAATACTTTTCTACCCTAGACCTCGCGAGCAGATTTCATCAGATAGAGATGCATCCCGACGACATAAAAAAGACCGCATTCAATGTCGAGAATCGGCACTACGAGTACGTAAGAATGCCCTTCGGTCTTAAAAACGCCCCCGAGACGTTTCAAAACCGAATATGCTTCGTATACATGGACGACATTATTGTCTACTCGACCTCCTTACAAGAACACATGACAAACCTAAAATTAGTCTTCCAACGACTACGCGACAGTCACCTAAAAATCCAACCCGATAAATCAGAATTCCTTAGAAAGGAAGTGGCTTTCCTAGGCCATATCGTGACAACAGAAGGCATAAAACCAAATCCTGACAAAATCAAGGCGATACTAAAATACCCGATCCCAAAAACAACTAAAGAAATCAAAGGATTTCTCGGACTTCTGGGCTACTATCGTAAATTCATTCCTAATTTCGCCAAAATAACAAAACCGTTTACTAATTGTCTCAAAAAGCACGCGACCATTAATATAAACGATCCCACCTACGTAAAAACATTCGAAGACTGTAAAGTATTATTAACTAACGAGCCGTTGTTGCAATATCCCGACTTCTCAAAAGAATTTAACTTAACTACAGATGCAAGCAACTTTGCCATAGGTTGTGTATTATCACAAGGTCCGATCGGACAAGATAAACCAATAGCCTATGCATCTAGAACATTAAATTCTGCCGAGCAAAATTATTCAGTAATTGAAAAGGAGCTCTTGAGTATTGTCTGGGGAACGCGCTATTTTAGACCATATTTATTTGGTAGAAAATTCAAAATTATCACCGACCATCGTCCCCTTCAATGGTTAATGAACTTAAAAGAACAAAATTCAGGTTCACGTTTAGTTCGATGGCGTCTGAAACTCGAGGAATTCGACTATCAGATAATTTATAAAAAAGGCAAAAACAATACAAATGCCGACGCGCTCTCTAGAGTCGAGATAAACGCAAATTAAGTAAATGATACTTCGCCAACACCACCTGAAAATAACGACAACAGCCTTGACTCAAATTTACCGCCTGTTTTGCAGTATATGCAAGAATACAACAATAATCCCGTTCTAGACAATCAGCTTCCGAGCACAAGTCACGGACCCAATGATCAAATTACAACAGCTTTTGAAAATAATGAAAACAATCCCGATGTTGCGACCGACAACCAGTCAATTGCTGGCCAAGCTGACCCTGACGAATTTAATGATAATGACACAATACATACCGATTCTGAAAATCCCATTTTATCTATTCACATTAGTGAAAACCCAATAAATTATTTTCTTTGTCAAATAGTCATTATAAAAGTCGAAAATAACCCCCGAATTGAAATAAAGAAAATTTTCCAAAATCCTGTAAATAGAACCCGATGGTATATTTACGTAACAAACGATTCTTTCCAGTGGCGTATCCAGCCTGAGGCTCTGGGGGGGGGCACACCCGATGTCCGCCAGAGGCGGAATTTTTTTTGAGGTGCCATGCCCGAAAGTCGTTAAAATCACACACACACACACATCTTGATGGCATATTCGCAAGTGCGCAAAAATAAGCTTTGAGTGCGGGAAAGACACTTTGCGCAAGTGTTAAAAACAATACTTTTTCTACGAGTATTTGAAGATTTGCATAGCATCCAAAGGAGCTGTGGGTACCTAATCTTCTTTAAATGTTTCCGGATGCTCAAAACTGGTAATTTTCGCTCTTAGTTAAGGCCGCGTTAATGGCCGCCATGTTTAAATTTAGTTTTTGAAAATGATGACTGCGTCACTCTACACATACGGTTCAATTTTTGATTTTTTGTCCAAAACAAAATCTCTTTGTCGGTGAAACGCTTAGTGACAGAGAAAGACAAATATACAATTATGATGGTCCCAATGTAGCTTTTTTGCCGTGACGCCATCTACTTGAAATTGCTTGAACTGCTTACACCTTCAAAATTCGTTTTAAGGTCAACTCAAAAAATCCGCAATAATTTCCAAAATCCTTTGGCATAAACATTATTTGATATATTATTTACAATCTCTATAATTCGTTTTTTTTAGTTTTTCGTGGTTATCAATAAAATATGCTTTTCACGGATCCAAGCTTGATAAACATGCAAATATGCAACCACCAACACATTTAATTGTTTTGTTGGTTGCGAACATGATTTTTGAATTTAAAAAAAAAGGCTGAATATCGAAAAACCAAAATAAGGAATTGTAGATAATCGATCAAATAATGTTTATGCCAAATTTGAGCCAATTCTGATGTGCCGTTTTTTTAAAGACCTTAAAAAAAGTTTCGAAAAATCAACCAATCACAGTTTAAGCATGGCGGCCATTAACGCGGCCTTAAATGTGTTTTTTTTTCAGTGATCACCTTGACTTTATTTGCAACAGTGGTTGTGCTAGCGAGGTTTACTTAGAATTTGTTTTTCCTGCCTAATTTTGAGACTAAACTTATTATACCAGGATGATTATTTTTTCATGTGACTTTTTGAATTAGTTTTACATAGCAAGTACAGCATCTTCCCAAAATATCCTGTCCATTTTTGCTTGCATTATTTCATTATTATAGATCTTGCTTTGTCCATTGGTGTCTGATTCATTCTTTCCGCGACACCATTGGGTTGGGAAGTATATGGAGGAGTATAACTTACTGTCCAACTTTAATGATCTGATACTCCAAAGAAATGTTATTATACTCAGAACTTACACACGTCAAAAATGCAATGAAAAATAGTGAAATAGTGTAAAAAAATCACTACCTATTTATTATACATATGAAAATTCCAAAAATGTATCTATAAAATTTAATCCTAACATTTCTTAATTTGAAAAACAACAATTTAAAAAACAAATAAGTCAGGACTAGTCATGAGGAATATGAGTGGGTGGCTGCCCACGCCAATCGTCACTTGACCTCACACCTCACACCTAACTGTTTTTGCTGGATTTTTCCTCCCCTCGCTCCTCATACGAAAAATTTCAAATTAAAAATGCTAAACATTACCTGAAAACCTTTCTTGGAACAAAAATAACATCAAGCCCTTCTTTTTGAATATTAGTTTATCCAGAAACGCAACTTTGCGCACGCAAATGAGTGTGCAAAGTAATTACTTTGCGCACGCGAGTAGAAAATATTATTTTTTGTTATTTGAGATATTTTTAAGAAATAAAAGGTTGCTGCTCTGGGGGGGGCAATTGCCCCCTTTGCCCCCCCCTGGATACGCCACTGATTCTTTCCAAGCACAAATTATCCAATACATAAAAGAATACGTAGAACCAAAAAAGCAATACGTCTTTCTTTTTCAAAATGACGAAGACGAAATGCTGTTTAAGCAAATGTGTAGGTTTATACCGCAAACATTTAAACATGCATCTTACAAGTTTTTGAAATCTAATAAAATGCTTTGCGATGTAACTAAAGAAGATAGGCAGAAAAATCTCATTAAAAGCCAACCATGAAGGTATCACCAATCATAGAGGCATTCACGAAACGATTGACCAACTACGCCTAAAATATTATTGGCCCAAAATGAATGATGATGTCAGAAAATTCATAAATAGTTGCTCAATCTGTCAACAAGTGAAATATGAACGTCACCCACCATTGATAAAATTGCAATTAACACCCACGCCTAAAAAACCATTTGAAACCATTCATGTGGATACTTTCAAATTTGAAAAAACTGTTGCATTAACAATTTGTGATAGTTTCTCGAAATTTGGACAAGCCTATGTCCTACCAAGCTTATCTGCCATACACGTCTATCAATCTCTCTTACAATTTGTCTCAAATTACAAAATCCCAGAAAACATCGTATCTGATAATGGTACCGAATTCAATCAAAATCTTCTTAAAGAATTCGCCAAACTTTATAAAATCAATTGGCATTACACCTTGCCCTTAAACCCGAATAGCAACTCTATTGTTGAACGATTTCACTCTACACTATTAGAGCACATGCGGACTCTAGTTTTGTCCAAACCAAACCTAAATCCATTTGAAAAATTGAACTTTGCTATTATAGGGTATAACAATTCAATCCATTCAGCAACAAAGCCGAAACCAATCGATTTAATTAAAGGAACCAATCGATATTGATAACGATACCCAATTAATTAATCACGAACTAATTAAGCATAAAGAGATAATCTCAGATATTTATAAAAACATTCATAATAAAATGACCGAGCATAAAGAAAAAGTAATTTCTAAAGCCAACGAAAAACGAAAAGACCCTGTCGAAATTCAACCCGGAACAATAGGTTATAAAAAACTAACCGACCGCCAGGGCATGACAAATCCTTTATATAAACCAGAACACGTCTTACAAAGTAATGACTTAACTGTCACTACCACCCAAAATACTTATCACAAACAAGTATTCAAAAATCCACGAAAATTTACTGACCAAACCCTTTTACAGGTTGATGACACTACTTCACCTGACGAGGGCACAGAAAGTTCAGATACAGAATCTTGACAACAATCCTGGCATACTTCCCTTCAAACTAGGAACTGCCAAGATGAAAATAGCCATGCACCCACACATTCTTACATTACATCGATTTGACATCTTTACAAAAGCAAATTGATTCTATAACCTATCAATATGAAAAGCTAGAAAACATCATTAATTCCTCTTTAATTGCGCACAGACTTCCGTTACTTGAAACTTATAAACACTTAAGCTACGTAAGTAAACGTAGTCAATCAGAAATTAAAATCAATCAGTCCAGGACATAGATCAAAAAGAGGCTTAATTAACCCTTTAGGCTCACTAGTGAAATACATTACTGGTAATCTGGACCAAGAAGACGCAAAGGAAATACATGATAATATTCTGGAACTCGAAAGTAAACAAAACAAAATAATTGAAAAAGTAAATAAACAAATATCTTTAACCTCTAACCTAATGACAAGTATCAATCAAACAATGAGTGTAGTTTCAAAAAATCAAAAAGCAATCGAAAATAAAATTAATGACATTGCTAGTGATTTACAACAAACAAAATCCAATTACGTGCATTACCTAGAAATTCACGAAATAATGGACCAAATTAAGTTAAATTTGGACTCTGTGCTAAATTTTCTAAACGATATAGAAAATGCCATAAGTTTTGCTAGTTTAAAAACCTTACATCATAGCATAATTCCACAAAAAGAATTAAAAGAAATCGTCAAAGAATTTCATAATTCTCACCACCACGCACAATTGTTATTTTCACAAAACGAATACATGAATTATTACGAAGTCATAGAAACAAATGTTTTTGCGATAGAAAATAAAATCGTGTTTTCACTGGATTTCCCTCTTGTGCACTCAAATATTTTCGATTATTACCACCTCCTCTCCGTACCTAATAAGAATCAATCCATTATAATACCACCTTCGACCTACCTCACCCTAAGTACGGACCTTTACCAATACCAAAATGAAGAATGCATTGACCTCAAGCCAAACTATTTCTGCAAACACAATCGACTTCTACCTATACACGAAAACCCTGATTGTATCACGTCACTGCTGACATTAAACAACAATTTGGACCAATGTCAACAAGTACCAGTACATATCCAAAAAGCCATGATGGAAGAAATCGATTCCGCCCACTATATTGGAATCTTTCCGGAAGAACAAAGAATTCAAACAGACTGTGTAGAAAGCGAAGTAACTTCAATAACAGGAACCCGCCTTTTCACAGTCCCGCCAAAATGTTCAATAAAAATGCCTAAATATGTCTACAAAAATGAAAAGGACATATTTCACGATCATCCAGTCACCCTCAACGAAATAAAATCAGTTCAAATTCCAGTGTCAAAGACCGAGAAGATCAAATTAGAGAAAATCCCTTTGGACAAGCTACATGAACTTCAACTTCGGAGTTCAACAGAAGATTTTCCAACAATTTACCAAAATTCACCAAAGTACATACATGAATTGGCTTCCATGGATCCTAATAACTGCAATATTGATTTGCGGCATATATTTCGCAATCAAAAACAACAAGATGAAAATTTCAAGAATCCTGAGAAAACCTCCCGCTACTGAGACCATTGATGAAACACGAGTGATTCCACCCTCGAGTTCCTTCTAGGGATGGAGGAGTTATGTGTGCCATTCGTGGGAACATGCTGACCATTGCATCGCCGACCTAAGCAGTTTCTTGAGAACTGTGTAAGCTTGAAACCAGGATGCTCCATGCGAATAAACTTTTAACTTTCAGATTAGACATAGACTTTGAGCTGTTCACAAGTACTTTTGCTTTATTATTTTTGAAGTTGTAATTTTTAAATTAAAGTTAATTTTTTAAAAACGGTTTCTTTATTACCGGAAACGTAAAGACCCGGAAATACTTCAAATTTTGATAACCAATGAGGGTTTCAAAAAGCTGTTTAGGGTCCAAATTTTCATGATTTTTGGTTTTTGATTCGCTGGATAATTTTCCTAAGACCAATCAAGTACCACTAATTGTTTGAATTTTAATTATAATAGACTCTTGAATTGAATACCTGGAACAATACACTTTGGTTAAATCATTAATTAATGACGTCACACCTATATTCAATGTATTCAAGAAAAAGATAGATGAAAGCGATAGAGTAATTAACTCTTGTTGAACCTCCTAATATCGATTTAAACAAGAATTTGAGCAGTGAATTTGTTAGTTGAGTCCATCTCTAAAGAAAGCCTCTATAATTTAAGGTAATTTTGTGAGATTTCTATTTTAATGCACTCCATATCGATTCCATCAGGCGGCAATATTTTCATAATAAAAATCAACTTTTCAATTTTCTCAAACATGAAAGGGACCTTCATCTAAGATCTCTTAAACATGAATTGGTTAACTCAATAAGCCTCAAAAGAATTAACGATTATAAACCAGTTGGACACAAAGTTTTTATTAAATCATTTCATTTAAAGGTAAGTAAATAACCCCCTCCTTGGACAGCTTCCATGCTACCAGTCTAGCCAGTCAAACCAACCCTGATCTTCTAAAACCGCTAGAAAAAAAAAAGTGTGATTCTTATATGATTTACATTTTAATCAGTTAAAATTCAACTTACGTTTACGTGAAGGTTTTGTTTTATAACGGATTCTAATTTTTTTGTACTTTCTGTCTGGCTGCACATCACCAAGGAGCAGCGAGACAATCAGGAGAAACAGAACGACACTAAACAGCTTCATTTTTCAGTTCGAACTGATTTAAATTTTTCTGTTACAATATAAGGTAATAATTTTTTTATTAATTTTAGTCTATTGTTTCAAATTAATTGATTATTGTTTTTATTAAATTGGCTTGAAAATATAAGGAAAATATAATTAAAATTGAATGAGGAATGCTGTCATAGTGTCTGCAAGACCTACGGAGTAAGTAAACAGTCTTAAATTATTTGAATTTATTCACAATTTTCTTGGTTTTATACTATACACTATACAGGATGTTTTTTTAATATTGCGACAATATTCAGATGAACAAAATTGAGCAGAATATTTCTCATGAAGATATATATGCAGACCCATTATCTGTTTGAGAGATGTTAGAGTACCTAGAATGAATTGATGAATATTTGTAGGTACATTTTCCAAAAGTGTCTTCAAATATGTTGATTCTAATGAAAAACTATAGTTATATTTTTAATTAAATAATCTTTTTTTTTTAAATTATAATCCAAATTATGTTGATTGGTAGGTTCCAGAATTTAATTTCTTAATCCAGTCGATTCCTAGTCAATTGAGATTCCTGATAGATATGACAAAACATGTTCTTGTATATGACTTCGTTAATTCTGATAAAATACTGACATTTTCCCCAAATGCATTTTTAGCCTTATGATTAGTAACTTTTAGTTTCCCTATACCAGAGCCCATGTATCAAGGTAATATCTGAACCAGTATCTATTTGCAACTGCACTGAAGTGTTATTTGATAATAATGTAATGTATCTACAATCTTGCAGTGAGTTATTGGTATTTACTGTACCTACTTAAACGGAATTTTTTTTAATTTAAAATCTGCAAAATTTATCTCTGTGTCCAAATCTATTGCATTTTGTACACTTATTTGTTTTAAATTGGCAAAAAATAAAATTCTCTGCAGTTCCAGCATCATGTACTATTCATTTTCTTGCTGACTTCTATTATTGTTTGCCTAATGCTGACTTCTAGATTACCTTGAGCTTGTAGACAGAAAACTGATGTAATATGACATTGATATTGATTGAATTTGGAGCTTTCATTTAAGTGTGTATCTTGTTTTAATGTGTTATATATAAGTTTTGAGGCTCACTGTATCTGTAGAATTCTTTTAAATACCTTGTACCTGCGTATCGTTTTTGACTTTTGTAGACCAGATGACCAGATAGTTTTTGTAGATTGTCAGTCTGTCAACGTGTTGTTGAATGTTAAATAATAATGCAGATTGCTAACAAAGTGTCACAATTCTTTGGCCCGAGAAGTGTTATTCACCCTTTAAAAGGTTATGGGCCCAGACTTCAGTTAGTTCTAGTGAGCACTCTTGAGTCCGGAAAAGATAAGTGCCAAAAATAAGTTTTCGAAAAGTTTCAGCATTCTGAACGAAAATTCTAGTTGTGAAAAATGGCTGCGTTTAATAGTTTAGCAGTACCTATTCTGGAAGCATCTAATTTTAATAACTGGTATTTCCGTATAGTCACGCTCTGTTAAAAAGGGAATTATGCTCTGAAGCCCTGAATGATCCGCAGGAGCAACAAATGAGGAGAAAAATAAGTTTTTTCGACTAGATACTAAGGCACAGTCAGTGATTGTGCAAGGTGTTTCGGATAAACATCTGGACATCATCAAAGATTGCAAAACTGCAAAGGAACAGCTTTCTGCTTTGAAGGATGTTTTTGTGAGAACTAGTGCATTCGCGAAGTTATCGCTTTGGAGAAAATTACTTGCATTGAAGTCAGGTATGAATGAGAAGTTGGAAGACCATTTACCAAATTTCGACACAATAATAAGACTTGGCTCAAACATAGATGAAAGTGATAGAGTTTGTCATTTATTGCTGTTGTTACCGGCGAAATTCGACGTAGTCATTACTGCTTTAGAAACCGTAAGTGACGTAAAAGTGCTTTGTCAAGGCCAGACTTTTAGACGAAGAGATAAAATTAAATTCAAGAGCTGAAAAGGGGGGCAGGAGAATGAAGTTAGTTTCAAGGCTACAACTAGCAGGCTGTTTCATATGCGGTGATGCACAGTGTCCAAAACGAAATATGTGGTCTAAAAATATAAGAGGCAACTACCGAGGCAATTCCAGTTTCTTGTTTGTTTGAAAAATTGGGAAAATATTGAGAACCTGGGATAGATAACCATTAGGATTCAGGAATAATGAAAATCTGAGAACCGAAATATTTCAGATTTTGCCACCATGTCAACTTTTTTATTTAATAATTTTTCAAATATTTTTCATCCCTTTTGTCAGGTTTTCTCATGTTTTCCTTCTTTTCTTCTCTATATATTTTTCTTATATGTTCTTCTTTATAATCTTTTGGTCAAATGTCCAGCTTTTTCCATGTTTTTCAAGCGCAGTTCGGTTCTTCTGATGCTGCTTTTTTGTTTTCATTTCAGTTCTTTTTCTTTGCCTTGTCTACTCTTTCTCTCGTTCTGGGTTTTCCTCAATTTCCTTTGCTATTCTCTTCTGTAATTTTCTAGTTCTTGTTGCTGCCCTACTATAAGATGTTTTCCCAATTTTTTCTGCTTCTTTTTCGAAATTTGAACAATTAATCAACATAGACTTTGAGACTTGAAGCTTCAGCTCAGATAACTTAAAATCTCTTTTAACACATTGGTTGCCACGTCATACATATATGGGTGACGGTGATGTTTGCCGGTGGACCGCGTCATACATATATGGGCGACGAGGCCTGCATGCATAACTCCGCGCCAGGCCGCGTCATACAAATATAGGCGACGATCAGTGTATTTTCAATAGGGATTTTGAAAGGTGGCCCCCTGAGAAACATTGTGATATACTTGGTTTTAGGAAATCTTTAAATTTGCATATTCTACGGACATTGAAAAAAGAAAGAAGGGAAAAGTGGGGAAAAAATAAATTTTTATTGAAAAGCTGCCAAATACCATAATTCTAATAGCAAAACTTGAAGATCTTTCATGAACATCATCAAAAAAAAAATAATAATTGAAAGTGAAAAAAAAAAAATTCTCTACACTTTTTACTTATAATAAAAAAAAAAATAAACGACTCACAAACTAGGCAAATCAAAATGTTTACGAATGTATTGCATTGAAACATGGGAGACCACATAAATAATAATTGAAAGTGAAAAAAAAATTTCAAATTCTCTACATTTTCTGCTTATAATCTGAAAAAAAGAAACGACTTACAAACTGGCAGGCCACGTCACCCATATAAGGGTGACACGTCAAAAACCTCTTTTGACAGTTGAATCACACAAAAAAACGTCTAAAGCTAACATATTTTGAAAGTCAAACTCAAAAAATCTCAAAAAAAAAAATGTGGCCCTCTGGGAAACATACCCAAAATGGCCGTGGCACTCAATGTGTTAAAATCTTACAAACATGAAAATTAATCTAAGTTATTATATATACAGTGTGTCCACTTAAGTTCGCAGCATATGGGAAACTTTTTTATTATTAATTTTAAGAAAAAAAGTTATTCCTTATAAAAGTTTCTGCTTCTCGAAAAAATAATATTAAGTTACTAAAACTTGGAATAGCATGTACAGGGTGGTCAAAAAATAGAAAAATATAAAGAATTTTTTGATAAAAAATGGTAAAAGTAGAAAAAAAATGGCACGTCACTATTTTTTAAAACCTTTGATATTTTTTCCAGATTCAGCAAGTCATATTAAAAATATCTTTCGTTATCACAAACAGACCTGCCAAATTAGAAAAAAAAAAATGGAAAATGGATTTTTGAGCTAAGAAAACGATTTTTTCTAAGACTTTGACACCCTGTATCTCAGAAACTATGCACTTCCGGACACATGTTTATAGGAACTTTTTTTCTCAAAATATTGTAAGGAATCACATCTTGAAGTTACGAACCGTACTCAGGAAACACCCTGTATATTTTTCTATTTTTTGACCACCCTGTACATGCTATTTCAAGTTTTAGTAGTTTAATGTTATTTTTTCGAGAAGCAGAAACTTTTATAAAGAATAACTTCTTTTCGTAAAATTGATAATAAAAAAGTTTTCCATATGCTGCGAACTTAAGTGGACACACTGTATAAGAATTAAGCTGATATTCTAAAAATTAACTAAGATACCTACTTCAAAATCATGCAGCCACTTAGGAATTGATCTGGGTCGCTTCTGAGATAGTCAAAATTAGTTAAGATACTTGAAAATCGAGCTGAGGCGCCTCCATTGAGAATATTATAGCTGAATCGTTTCTAAGGCACTCACCTAAAAATTAAGTTGAGTCACTTGAAAATTGAACCAAGTTGTCTTTGGGATAATCAAATTTAACTAAGAAGCTTTAAAATTAAGCTGAAACGATTCAAAATCAAGCTGAGTAGCTTTTGAGACATTCGAAATTAACTGAGAGATTAAAAAATGAAGTCGTGCAATTTGAAATTTGAGTCGAGGCACTTCTGAGATAGGTACTTAAACCTAGTTTTGAAGCTTTAAAATCATTAAGATATTGAGCTATATCATTCCTGGTATACTCGAAACTAGGAAGCTTGTAAACCTGTCTCATGTAGAATCGAATCGCTTCTGAGACATTCGAAATCGACTGAAAGGCTTGAAAGTCAAGCTAAATCACCCAAAATTGAGACACATTTCAAGCTAACTGACCAACTTGAAAATCAAGATGCAGTGTTACTTTTAATAGTTGAGCTGAGTCAATTTGAGACATTGAAAACTAAGTAAGACGCTTTTTAAAATTAAGCTGAGCCTATCAAAAATAAATTTGAGACGTTTCTGAGGCACTCGGCTTGAAAATTGAACGATTCTGAGATACTTAAAACTAACTAACAAGCTTTAGATTATGCTGAGTCGCTTCTGACTGAATTAAAATTACCTCAATGGCTTGAAAACCAAGACGGGTCACTTGAGAATTACGTTGGAAGGTTTAGACCTTGGAACTAACTAGAAGGCTCAAAGATTAAGCTGAAACACTTAAGAATATAGCTTAAGCGTTTCTGAGGCATTCAGCTTAAAAGTTAATCTGAGTCGCTCGAATATTAAGCTTTATTGTTTGGCAACCGTCAGATAGGTGGAAATTAAGCTGAGTCGCTTCTGTCTCAATTGAAATTACCTAAGTGGCTTTAAAGTTAAGTTGAATCACATAAGAATTAGGTTGGAAGGTTTTGAGATACCTGAAACTAACTTAGAGACTTGAAAATCGATGTGCATGTATAGTCTTTTTAAAGTCAGTTGAAATAAGGTAAAGGTAAATCATAACTGGTGATTGAATACTTTCATGAGAAATGCACTGCCACTAGTCAGCCACCCGGTTTAGAGGAAGAGTACATAATTCAAGAGGACATAGAGGTGGAAGTTTCAACCAAGGAGCAAGTGGATATTATAATAAGCAAGAGGTTAATGCTGTTGACAATCAAGTTGTGTTGTATGCAGCAAATGTATGTAATACTGTACCTGAGGGTAAAGTTACTTTTATATTGGATTCAGGTGCAAGTAACCATTTTGTTCAAGAGGAATTGGAACAGTATATGCATGATGTAAAAACCTTACCACAGAATGTATCAGTATACATTGCCAACGAAGAAATTTTGGAGACAAATAAGGTGGGAAAGTTAAAAGCAAGTTGTCAAGGGCAAACTGTTTATATTGAGGCTTTGATTGTACCAAAAATAAAACATAACTTGATGTCAGCATCAAAAATAACATCTAGAGGACAGCAGATTTTAGTGGAAAAAGACCAAACTACAATTAGAGGTAAAAATTTTACTTTAACGTGCCAGAATAGAAACGGATTGTATATACTTACGCTAAATAGCATTGATAGGACATGTAATCTAAATATAGATGATGATATATGGCACAGAAAACTTGGGCATGCAAGTAAAGATGTTCTATCACAGCTAGGTTTGAAAACTTTAGACAGAATCTGTTGAATTTGTGTTGAAGGGAAAACCACACGTTCTTTATTTGTAACCAATGAGATACGTACAACAGCCATAGGAAAATTGATTCATAGTGATCTATGTGGACCTTTGACACCTAATACAGTTAATGGAGAAAGATATATTCAAATGATTCTTGATGATTACTCGCATTTTGTTATTGTAAAGTTACTTGAGAATAAATATGAAGCAGAAGGAAATATGAGAGATTATATATTCGAGTTAGAGACACAGCATAATGTGAGAGTGAAACATTTCAGACTAGATAATGGAGGAGAGTTTACATTGAGAAGTTTTAAAGATTTTTGCAGACAAAAGGGAATTAAATTAGAATATACAACGGCCTACAGTCCTCAGATGAACAATAAATCTGAAAGGATGAACAGAACTTCCAACTCCCCAAAATCACTATATGGGGAGAAGCTGCGAAGTGTTCTGCATATGAACTCAACAGAACCCCAACATCAGTTTTACCGAAAGGAACGACACCATCACAGATCTGGCACGGAAGAAATAATTTGACTAAATTAAGAATTTTCGAATATCAATTATGGTATATAGTGTTACCAAAAAGAAACAAAGATGAATCCAAAAGCAGTGATGATGGGATATTGTGGAGGAGGCTTCAGAATATGGTCACCTACAGAAGAAAGAATCATTCGATCAAGAGATGTTAGGTTTGATGAGTCTATTATGGAATTCAAGAATGTAGAGAAACAGGAAAATAATTATATACCTATGACAGTAGAAGAATATAGAAATTCGAATGAGACAGAGAATACTCAAGAAGAGAGCGAATTGCGGGAGATGAAGATATAGAATATGGAAGTTTAGATGAAAGCAGTGGAAGCTCAAGTGATCCTGAATATATACCAACGAGAGATTGTACATAGAAGAAATACAAGAAAGCCTAAAAACTTGGATGATTATGAGCTGTATGTGGCATATTGTTTACTCTCAGAGAGTCAGGAAGAGCCAAAGACATATCAAGAAGCCAGTGAATCTGAAGAGTGGCTAAAAGCAATAAACAATGAGTTGAAATCTCATGAAAAATCACATACCTGGACGCCAACCGAATTACCTGAAGGACAAAAAGCAATTGATACGAGATGGATTTTTAAGGTGAAAGAGGGCGGCACGAAGAAAGCGAGACTTGTAGCAAGGGGTTTTCAGGTACCACAAGAGGGCGAAGAAATTATTTATGCACCAGTGTGTAGACTTCCTACAATTAGACTTTTAATTTCAGTGTCAGTGCAAAAAGACTGGGTACTGAGCAAGATAGATGTGCTAACCGCGTTCCTAAATGATCAATTGGACAGTGAAGTGTATATTAAGAGGCCAGAGGGACTCAGAAGCGACTCAAAGTATTTAAAACTTAACCGGACATTGTATTGACTTATAGTGTTTGTTATTTAAGCCGATACCTAGACAAGCCAACAATACAAGCATGGAAAGCTGGAAAAAGGATTATGCGTTATCTTAATGGAACTAAGAACTATGGATTGATGTATGGGAAAAATGATAGAAGCTTAGAAGCTATGTATGATGCAGATTGGGCTGGTGATAGGCAGACAAGGAAGAGCGTAAGTGGTTTCATATGTTTCCATGACGGGAATCCAATAGCTTGGCACTCACGAAAGCAGAGTTGTGTAGCCCTTTCTTCAATGGAGGCTGAGTATGTAGCAGCTGGTTGCGCAGCTCAGGAGGTGGTCAATTTGAAAGGTATTTTAGCAGACTTTGGCGAGTGCAAATCTGTTACTTTAAAAATAGACAATCAAAGTGCTATTTCCATGATTAAAAACTTTGAGAACTCCAAGCGAGGTAAACACATAGAAATTAAATATCATTTCATTAAAGATCTTTGTCAGAAAAAGATAATAGAAATTATTTACATTTGTTCCAATGATAACTTTTCTGATGGATGCGTTTTCGAAGTCGTTAGGAAAAGAAAAGTTTGCGAAGTTTAGGCAGAGCTTATTGAGCCAGTAATGTGTTTTTACTTTTTATATTGTTTTGTGAGAATTTAAATGTAGGTACCTACTTACCTATTTGTTTTCTTATTTTATTTTGTTATAATATGTACATTTTAATTGAGGTGGCGTGTTGTATATAAGTTTTGATGCTCACTGTATCTGTACAATTCTTTTACCCTGTACCTATGTCGTTTTTGACTTTTGTAGACTAGTTAGTTTTTGTTGATTGTCAGTCTGTCAACGTGTTGTTGAATGTTAAATAATGAAGCAGATTGCTAACAAAGTGTTGTTACAATTCTTTAGTCCGAGAAGTGTTATTCACCCTTCAATTTTTTTTTATATATTGACACTCCACCTACCCTAATGGTTTACCCCTTTAACAAGGCAACTTATCTGTCTACTGATTTCTACTGATATTTAGACTGGTAATCTACTGACAAAACAGAATATGACCTGGCAACACTGTTTACTACTGGTTTATAGAAGTTGATATCTCTTATGCCTTTTGGTAGTA
This sequence comes from Ceutorhynchus assimilis, assembly GCA_917834065.1. Lineage (NCBI taxonomy): Eukaryota > Metazoa > Arthropoda > Insecta > Coleoptera > Curculionidae > Ceutorhynchus > Ceutorhynchus assimilis. The sequence continues at coordinate 34,375,376 of OU892285.1, forward strand.
TATAGTTCGTGTACTTTTCATGACAGTTACCATCTAATTTTCTTAATAACAGCCTTACTTTTGCTCTATCACTATCACAATAATGTTTTTGCATCTTCTATGAATATAGCTTCTAATCTTGAGAACCCATGCATCAAAATAATGTAGTAGCTCCCAAATGAAGAAGATCAAAATGAAATTCCCCCTTTCAAATTTAATTTTGGTTCCTGGATGTTAGAAATTACTGAGACAAACTTTATAAGATTTCTGGAATTTGAATTGGTTAAGAGAAATTATGATAATAAACCAGTTGAACAAAAAAAAAATTAGGTAATTGAATTATTTTATTCAAAGTAAGCAGGTATATAAGTACAATCATTGTAAGTTAAACGGTTCTCCTTAGACAGTTTCTACGCTACCAGTAGTACAACCACTCAAACTGTTTCGCGAAGTCACGACTTGCCACTAGAAAAAAAAAAGTGTAATTTTTATGTGGTTTACATTTTTGTCAGTTAAAATTCAACTTACTTTTTGGTTTACCTCGATGTAGCAATTTTTTTTTAGGGTTACGTCCTTTATGAAAGTTCCTTTTTTTAGGCTGCACATCTACAAAAAGCAGTGAGGCAATCAGGAAAAACAGAACGATACTGGACAGCTTCATTTTTAAGTTTGAATTGATTTTTTTTTTCTTGTTATAATCGGTAATTATTTACATAATATTAGCCAATATATTTTAATTGGGTATTGTTTTGAGTTTTTTATAATTATATTATCTTGATTTTGTGTTTTATTACTTTGAAACGTTTGGAACAGGCCTGTGTAATGCTGGTTTAAACATACAAATATGAAAATATATCTTGCTGCAGAAAACTATTAATTTTTTGGAACGCACTATGCACTGAAGGTTTATATACGACAAATGAACATTTAAAAGCAACTCAAGAAATGCCAAGACCAAGTACCCACTATAACAGAACTTCAATCTTTCTGTTTGTCTGTTCATTTAATCTGATACTTCAAAGGAATGGTGACTCCCTACATTAGAACACCAATGGTCACCTGACGTCACACCTGTTTTTGCCATAAGCTTCACCCCCTCGCTCCTCATACGGAAAGTGTCAGATTAAAAACGACAGACTTAAAGATTCATCAACAAACTTCATGTTATCTGCGTCAGGTGCCGATATAAATGTAATTTCTCGAAAAGTTTTCAAAAAAGTCGATAGGCAATTTAAAGTTAAAAACTCTGAATATGACGTTATTAATTCGTGTAGCTAGTGCCCAAACATTTCCGTCTTTGTCCAAAAACTCGTAGGTATTTCCTATATTGAGCCAAGTGAATAAAAGTTAGTAAATGCTTCTACATACTAGGGCATTTATAGGTACTTAAATACTTGAGTAGGTAAATCAAATATGAGTAAATACTTTAAGATCAAGTATTTACTTCTCCTTCTAGTAATTACTAAGCTTATGTACTAGAACCTCTGGTTCTATAAGTATTCACTTAAAATTGTTCTGTTGTCAGTTAATACTCGATAAATTATAAGATAAGTGAACTAGTGAACAGTATACTTACGATTAAAAATGACAGCTTTCATGCATTTATGTAGGGGTGGAGCAAATCGAAAAAAGAAGGAGCCTTAATCAGTCCGAATAGGAAGTGTGACATAAAAATAAAAGTTAAAAAAAAAAATCGTTGCAAAGATACCTTGGTTATTGGTATAAAGTTCTCATTCCAGTATTGTGACGTCATATACACCAGCTGAGTCCGCCGACCGGCGCTGAGAAGTTTTTGCTCATGCTTGCGTCATATATCATCGACATTTTCGTATTGTTTTTGTGTTCTCACCCCTATCGCTGCGTCAATTTAAATAGGTTTTGTGTCACACCCCCTCTTATGGTTTGATTCAGAAAGTATAAACACTGTACATAAAAACCATGTCGTGTTTCCATTTTTTGCCGACGTAAGGAATCCATCCGTCTGACAGGTGTAGTGAAGCAAATACTTGAATTGTATGGTTTATAGGTAACTACTTACTAGTACCTAATTACTTTAACTTTTCCAGGAAATACTACTTAGTATATATCTTTGACGTACCCTGTGTAGACACATTTATCTGCTGTCGAAGTTTCAAAACCAAAATTTAATAGAAAAAAGCTGAATTTCTTATTCCAACATTTTGCAAACAAAACCTTCTATGCAGTCCAATCCGGGTGGTAGTTTCATTTATATATTTTCTCCGAGTTCGCCATAGGGTAATTTTAATGTGCTTTAATTCATATTTGTTGTTGGGGCATAAATCTCATTATAATCTATGGCTTCCTTTTGTGCATATCCTTTAACGTATCTTGAGATTGTGCCGTCTTGATTTCTTTGAACTGGAAGAACCCACCTCGACTCTATAGGTTTCTTATTTTCTGGAGTTTTTACCATTATCCATGTGTTGTTCTTAAACAAAACATAAGCTCTTCATTAATCGCCTCTTTCCATTTGTCATTTTCTTTGCTTTTCATAGCATTATCATAAGTGTCTGGAGTGTTAATTACTACAAATTTCAAGTGAAAACCATGAAATCTTGCAGACATGCCAACATTCCTCTGATGTGGTTTAAGATCTGGCATTGCACCATTCCCTCCAACATGCTCATAATCTTCTTCTTCTACTTCTTGTTTAACCTGATTTCTAACTTCTACTTCCACGTCGGCAAAATTAGTGACGTCATCATTTTCGAGTTCTATTTCCATCAGTGTGTTATTTGGATTCAAATCACTTTGTCTTTTTCCATTTAACACCACATTTCTTGAAATCGTTATGAGATTAAAAAGTCCATACTTCTCAGAATTTTTATCACATCTAATGAACATGAGTTCTTGGCTTTTTGTATTCAGTTTTCTACGCTTTTCATCTGGCGCGTATGCATCACAACTAAACACTATTCAAATGGTCAACTGTTGGTTTTTGTCTACACCAAATTCCGTACTTATGACGTTTTACCTGAGGCATGCGAAGTAGGCACTCTATTAGGTATTTTTTTTATATGTAAATAGCAGTATTAACTGCCCCAGCCCACAAGTATTTTGGAGCACATGACTGGTATAACAACACCCGACTGTTTTGTTAAAAGATTTACGACGCGGTTACCTCATTTGCTTAAGAACCATTTGAACTCATTGTTAAGGTACTCGGTACCATGAATGCTCAAATTTTGTTGTAAGTTTTGCATTGAAACTCTAAAATTACTCATAAACGTCATATTTGTGCTGAAAATATGCTACACGATAACCACTCTTTTCATCTTTAAAAGTTACAAAGTATCTCATCCCTTGTACCAAAGGAGTTGCAATAGGTGCCACACTAGCCCGCACACATTACTGTAGATTCTCTCACCAATCTCTATTTTCGCATGTTCTTCATTCTTTTTCTTGAAGGGCAGTTTATGCTGCTTACCATTAGGTAAGCAAGACTCGTCGAAAAAGTTATCAACATCACTGAGCTTTTATGCACTTGCAACCAAGACTTTCTTGAGCATTTCCTTGAGATATTTCACATATTAGAAGGGCCATAGCGCTCATGCCATAATTTCAAATTGTCAGAAACTGTTAAATTTGTAGTGTAGATGATGGTTCTGAATAGCATTTTATAGGTATTCCTCGAGTCTTTCACAGCTGTTGCTACAAGGTTCGAACCTCCATAAACCTTTGCCTCTTTTTCAATCTGCTATCTGCTGTAGTATGTATAATACATTATTAATTGTTGAACCATGAATCAGCTTTTGAATTTTTAACGTACTTTTTCCTTCTACCGACAAGTGTTGGCTGTTTCCAAGTGTCACTTGACTTGAATTTACCATCTAACGTTTAAAATAAGTCTAGACTTATTACAAATTATTGATTATTTGAACTTTAAGACAAGATAACCTAGGGTCGTGGAATTCAAAAAATTAAGATAACGTAAATATAGTCCCTTTATGTGCAAATGGAACCACTCAAAATCCAACAAACAATATGTTTATTATGTTATATAGTAACATAGAATAACAGTAAATGTTACTTTCTGTAAAATTTTAGTGTTGACAGCTTGGTTTTTTCGGTGAATCTGATACCATGTACCTTTCTAATCCGTAGCTCTTCAATGAGTGTTGGGGGTTTCTCTTTCGTGAACTGAAACTCTTGGTGTTGTTTCCTGTATCCAGGAAAAGAAAAGATTGCTGGGGTGACGTCACTCCAGCTGATCCAGTCTCCAAACCTAGTTATCTTTATGTAGAGTAGGTACCCAGAAAAGAATAAGGCAGTATCAGGTTCACCAATATTTGGAATATAAGATCCCTGAATTCTGTCAAAGGAAATTGAAATTGAAATTTAATATAAAACGATTGTCGTACAACGGTACAGACACTTCCTTCCAACAGAATCAGGTATGAACAGCTATTGCAAGTTGAAAGAAAAATAATATTGTACTACAAGATGAACCTGAGGGTGAAATCAATCAAATCCAGAATATGTCAAAATTCTTGAGATGTTCTAATTATAACTTTTTGACCTATCTGGATTTCTATTAAAAAATTACACCCTTTAGTCGAAATAATAATTGACGGAGTCAAACAGTATATGGCTATTCAGGCCTCTGCCTGGATTCAATAAAGAGTTGATAGGGATGGACACACAAATTTGGTTTTCACCAACTCTATTTAGAGCAAATGGTCCAATATTCTCACACTAACAATTAATTCTGAAAACTAGCAGTACCTATTTGAAGTCCAAAAATCTGAATTGACTTACCTCAGATAAATGTGGCACTACCAATCAGCACTCACACAAAATGGAAGCCCACAATTAGATAAAAAAATTAAAATATAATAATTACATTTCAAGAATAGATAAGATAAGATTTATCAGGTAAAAATTAAACAATGATATGATAATATGAATTGATAGCAAAATATATTGAAAAATCTATAAGGGAGAATCCAAAAATAGAGAGCAAAAATTACTAAAATTAAAAAGGACTTGCTTGTCAGACTTCTGTCTAGGAAAAAGAACGTGCATCACTGTCCATAATCCATGTTTTATTCTCAAAAATAACACTGTTTGCTTCAACTTCAACATTGAACGCTGTCTGGTTTTTCTAATTTTTGGAATTTTCTCGTTTTCTGGGTCTTTCATCTTGCTTCTTCGTCTTTTCTCTGCAGTATTTTAAGATATGGCCTCTCTTTCTACAATGATGACATAAAGGACCTCTCGGCTTCTCATTTTTTTATTAAATAACATTGTTGCAAAGGCTTGTTCGGTTTCCTCGTAATTCTGGAGGTTACTCTCTTCATCCAAATGTCGAGCCTTTAAATTATCCATTGTTTTAAACATAAGGTACTCAATATTTTCGTCATAATTATCATATTACTTATGTCGTCACTCATCTTCCATTTGTTTTGCAAGATTTTGTATCTTTGAGACATGCTGTGCCATAGTATCATTTGTAGCCATCTTATATTGGTGAAAATACTCGTGAAGTATCATTTTATTTGACTCTGACGTAGTCATAACATCTTTTGAATTTTCCCAACTTTCTATCAATGTTATTTGATCAACATGGCTGCGGTTAGTACAAACATAGCTTAGGCATCTTTCTTGCACTATTTATGTTGTAAGCTCATCAGTTTGGGAGTTGTTAGGCCTGGCAAGAGCCCCATAAATACCTTAAGACAGATTTCATCTAAAATTTTCATTGTCTAAGGACATTATCTAAAGACTATATTTAAATATTAAACATTACAAAAATCTTTATAACAGTTCCAACAAAAAAAATCACGAATTTTATATTCATTGGACTCTTTACTCTTTGACTATCGACTCTGGACTGTGGTGGACTCTCTTGAATGTCCAAGTTTTTGGTTCCTCCATGAATTCACACGTTGACTTAAATTCCTCTCCCGCTATTTCTAAGAAATATAATTATTTTCAATCTTTTCAGGCCAATTTAATAGTTGCTGTGACAAAAGACAAAATCAAACCTTACCAGCGTATGGAAACCGACATTCTGGAACACGAAGCTTTCGTAGGCGAGCTCCAAAAAGACAGCTCAACAAATATAATCGACTTGGTCAAAGCTGGATTTTACGATTTTGTCAAGTTTGTACCACAAATTCCATTAGTTAATCAACCAAATTGTTTTCTTTTTGTATATAGGCAAGTTGAATTTTCAGTCAACACCACTCATGCGCCGGAACTGGGCGTCAAATTCTTCGGAGATTGTTACGGTTTGGGCCATTTCAACAACACTTCTGGCTGTTGGAACATTGAAGAAGAAAAACCTGTGCAATTTAAATTGGAAATTAGCCTCAAAGAAACCACTAGAAAGTTTTCAGTAAGAGTTATAATGGTTTACAATAAACAAATACCTACGCTGATCAACGACGTAGCTATAGCTTTCACATGGGGAGGGGGGTTTAGAGCAGGCGTAGCATAGTCAGAGCTGTTTCGAGTACAGACAAAATGTACTCGGCTACCGGGTACAAGTACTTAGTGTAGAGTGTTCTCGAGTACAGAGTACAATTACAAGTATTCAATACCCAAGTATTCAAAGTACCGTGTACATTTATGAATACATTCTAATACCACCAATGATGTCATAGGTACAAGTTATTACGCAACGTCTTCTTTTAAACAGCCTTGATCTATCATGGAAATCTAATGAATCCTCATAGGCTGCAAGCGCTGAGGTAGCTGCGAACTTAGCATTGCACATGGGTTATGACGTCACCTCCCCTTTCACATTTCCGTCAAATTTCCCGAAATTTACCATCAAACCACCGGTATCAAAAATTGAAAAACACATTTTGGTTTACTAAATGAATTCAGCAATTTTGAAGTTTGATTTGGTTATCCAGAGTCCAGAGTTTATGAGGACTCGGTTATAACTGCACAAATTATAATGTATAATTATATATTCTGAATCAGAATTAAATTATCTTTAGGATAGAATGAGATTTAATTCTCTATATTAAATACTTCTGGAAATATTGAGGCTCAAAGTCAAAACTTTGTTTCAAATTTCACAAAAGATTCAAAGCTGATTTTCTCGAAAACGAAGCTCTTGGTTTCGAAGTCTCAAATAACCTTTTTTACAGTCTTTCTGACAAGCTACAATTGAGCAAAATATTTATGCCGATAGCTTCACTGGTTTCTAAACTGGTTTGAAATATTTGAAAATCAAATTTCCATGGATTTTGCAATTTTTGACTTTACCAATCGAAAGAGGAGGTGAAAATTAGTAGAAAAGCATTTACGCAACTTTGTTTTTTGGGTTTTAGGGTTCGTAAAAAAATAAAAACCGTTTTTTCACATTTTCGGCCCAGAAAATTTCAATAATCTGACATAATAGTAACATAATAGGTCTGTTCCACCACAGCAGGAAACCGTACAATTTATCGTCATGATTCTGCGCAAACTGTAAAATTTGTGCGTAAAAACCGAAATTCGTTCACTGAGTGGTTTCGAAACCGTTCATGGGACGGTTTTTGACGTGTTGGAACAGACCTAATGTCAGATCTCAACTTGTCTCGAAATGTACTTGTGGCCAAATAAATATGTATTTGGTAAGAGTCCAATAATTTTACTCACCAACTGCAAATGTATTTGAAAACAATGAAAATACCCGGGTATAACAAATGTATTTAAGTAAAAACGGATGTGCGTGGGTATTTTGAAAATTACTCAGTACAATAAAAAGTACCGGGTACCTATTTTCTATATTTTTAAGCAGTCCAAGTACGCGATTCAGAAAGTATCTTGGCCTGAGTACCGAGTAACTAAAAATAATGAAGAGTACTCGTACCGTATCCGAGTACCGCACAGCTCTGAAGCCCATCAGGATATCGTCAAAAGCGATTTTTTTTTTCGGGTGCCTCGTCCAAAAACGTTTATTTTTCTTCAATAAAAATAATTTATTCAGTTCCATGAGGGGAGGTTCGAACCCCCAAAACCCCCTCTTATATACGTCCTTGACGCTGATATTTTTATATTAGGAACAAATCCATATAAGAGAGAAAAACATCAACGAAGAAATTGAAATCAACATAGAATACGTGGCAGGTACTTGCAAATGTCCAAACTACAAATCGCAAGAGGATTTGATGTGCGAAAATGGTAGAAACGATTGTGGCATGTGTGCCTGCGATTTGGGATGGTGAGGATATATGTTTTTGGGTTTTTTGAAAAAAAAAATGATTGTTTCATTATTGCAGGAAAGGAGATAAATGTTCGGAGGAGTGTAAAGAAGACCCTCACGCTTGTCGTCAGGACGAGGAAACGATTTCCTGTTCGGGACAGTAAGTGTTTTGAATCTTTGAAGTAAAATTGTCATATTTCTTTGACTAAAGTGAAACCACTTGATGAATTCCCTGGATGTAGTTCCTTATCCAAATTGATAATTTTTCTAGGGGCGATTGCATATGCGGAAAATGTCAGTGTCCCGTCCCCTACACGGGACAATTTTGCGAGTTCGAGTGTCCCTACAAAAACCACATTATCTGTAGTAATAGAGGCACCTGTTACGAAGGCGTGTGCTCCTGTCAAAAAGGCTACACCGGCGAAGATTGTTCCTGCGAAGTATCTACAAAAGAATGCAGAATAGTCGAGGACAGTAAGTTATGCAACGGACAAGGGGTGTGCGAGTGCAACCAGTGCGCCTGCGCCGAAGGCTACTCGGGAAAATATTGCGAAATATCGCAGGATAAGAATTTGTTTTGCGAATCTTACGAAAAGTACGTCAGAGAGTTTGTAATGGAGGAAAATAGCAACAAATCTGTAGCAATCCAAGAGACAAAGGTTTTATTTGAAGAATGGGAAAATGATGGATTATGTGACGGTAAAGTTTTTGGATACCTACTTAAATTATTCTTGTTAAGTATAGTATTTCCAAACTCAATTGGAACAAGGTAACAACTGGTGGCTGACACAAGAAATACACTGTCACTAGTCAGCCATCAGTTATCATTTATGCTCACCTTGTCCCAATTGACTTTGGAAAAGCTATAATTTTGTTATGAATTTTCAGCCAGCGACACTTGCTCCATAGTCTATTTTCCATCTCAAGTGCAAAGATGTCAAATAGACTATTGCTATCATAGAGGTGAAAATAATACTGTGCATTTAGGCATTACCAACAAAATATGCTTTTTTACCAACGAAGCTTATGGGATGACAATGTTTTTAGGTAAAAGTTTCCACTAAAGAATAGTAACATTATTACAGAATGCTATTTTCTTCTAGGGGTTTTTGTTGCAGTTCTTCTTGGTGGAATTATAATTATTCTATTTAGGAAATTTCAAATTTATCGGCAAGACAAAGCGGAATATAAGCGTTTCGTTAATGCTAGCAAAAATATTACAGAAATGAATCCGCTTTATGTTTCTCCTGTATCTACTTATAACAATCCTATGGCTCGATGAAATAAATATACGTTTATTTATTTTTGATTTTTATTGTATTATCCTATTATCATTGTTTATTTAAAGTTAATTTGAAAAATCTTATAAATGGAATTTCGTATGACATCTTGCAAAACAGATGGAACTCAGAATCAATGCATGGAGACCATGTTGCTGGGCACATTTAAGATGGATTAGGTAAGGATCACTGCAGGAGATAAATGTTCATACCAAATTTTTTCAATAATTTCTTGGCATATGCACTTTGATTTATGATAACTGATCGATTCTTTGACTTCATGATTTCCATACCCAAAAAATATGATGCAGGCTTTATCGTAACTTTCCCCAATAGCACAAAATATTACTTAAATATTTATTATATATTCATATGTCTCCTAAATATTTGGAAAGCAAAAGATAATATGTATATAATATTATTAAAAAAATATTTATTACAAAATATTAAACGAATATTTATAATATATTTATATATTTTATAATTATTTTCTCACAAAAACAAATATATATAAAATATTACAAAAAACATATTATTTTCTTAATATTTAATTGGGATAAAATAAATAATTTGATGAACATATTAAATATTCAATAAAAAGGAAATATATTTCAAATATTATTTTTTTATTTTATTAAATTATTAGGTATTAGATTCTCTGAATTATTCTACATGCTTAAACATGTAGTATAGGTAGGTATGTACCTACTTGTGTATGTGTAATGAAGGAGGTACTCATAATAATTATTAGTACAAACCTAATGAGTTTTTTTTTTTTAATAAAAATGTTACAAATAAGTGTCTTATTTTTGGCATTTCTGGGAATAAAGTTCCTGTTGCTCAATAATAATAATTATTGTTTATTGATTTTAATATGCTGTGGTGGCCTCGTTTTGATTTCAACTACAAAATGGAAAAAAAAAAAAACATTAGAACCCCGAAAAAAATTTTTGCCATAAACGCGGCCGCGGGGAATTTTTTTCCAAACCGTCATTTTTTTTGCATTTCTCGCTTCATTTTCAAGTCACGGGAACTTCGCGAGCCAATCGCCAATCGGCAAACATCTACACAAAGGATGATCTTTCACCGTGTTGCCATTCTAGGCTAAACTTCAGGTTGAATAAGATATTTTTTCTGCGATTGACGTCATTGACGAAGCGATTAAAATCAAATTGACTCTGATTAGTGATTTTCGTTAAAAAATCCTGATAATTTATGAAAACATAAATTACAAATTAATATTTTACTTATTCGCTCCAGTTGTCTATACCTACAGACCAAGTTAACAACTGTAAAGGCAGGAATATAGATACTAGGCAATGGCAACGTTGCACGGCATCGCGCGCTGTCGTCTGTGTGGTTGGGCGCCGGTGTGGACAGAACGAGAACGACGAACGACTCCATTTTGTAGGCATTTTGCATTTTGGCATTTTGCATTTTGTACCTAGCCTAGAGTTATTAATTAATATTTTACGGTTTCCTGGTTTCGTGGTTGTTGGTCTTTTGTTTTTGTTTAGTTAGCAAACGGAGTGTTTTTGTGGTTGGTGGTGTAGGGAGAGTTATTTTGTGTTTCATAAGGAGGTAGGGAACTACATTTCTATCTATAAATTCTATATCGAGTTCTATATTTTTTCAACATGAGTAGTAAGAACAAGAAATCTAGCAAAAATGCGGAGTACTGTGCTAAATACAGGTTTAGAAAAAAACTTCGCATTGAGACTGCAGATTTATCAGAAATACCATGTAATTTAGATTTGCCTGAAGAAAATAGTATTGCTGGTTGTAGCTTGTCTAATAACCTAGATAGTATGGGCGTTGATAAAGAAATGCATGTCTCAATTGAGCATTCTCCCGAGCACATGATACAGCATTTAAATGTAGTTGATAATTTTTCTGATTCGGATGACACAAAAAATGCTGAAACAGAATCAGAAAGTTCTGGAAAAAAATTAACAAAAAGATTAAACACGTTTTTAAAAGATTGGACTATCAAACAAAATGTAAACCTTGCTCAAGTAAACAGTCTACTTAAAGGTTTAAGCACACTGATGCCTAAATTGAACTTACCTCTAGATGCTAGAACTTTATTGGGTACCGATCGAACTTCTAATAATAATATTAAAGTTTTTTCCTCTGATGCCAGTACTGAGGCCAGTACACTCAGTAGTGGTCAGTTTATTTACTTTGGCATAAGGAACACATTAAACTCTTATTTGAAAATACCAGAGTTGAGAGCTCACTTTTTAAAATCAGGGTTTAAATTAATATTCAATATAGATGGTGTACCAATATTTAAGAGCAATAATAAGCAACTGTGGCCAATATTATGTAGAGTAAATGACAATAAATATAGATTATCACCTTTTCCTGTTGCAATATTCTGTGGTTTATCAAAACCAAGCTCTGTAGATAGGTATTTTCAAGAGTTTGTTGTAGAATTAAATGAGCTATCTTTGAGCGGTATTATTTTTGATAACAATATAGTTAAAGTAGATCTGCTTTGTTTTACATGCGACGCACCCGCAAGATCTTTCGTTAAATGTACAATAGGGCACAATGGAACGTATGGTTGTGACCGATGTCACCAAAAAGGTACATATTTTAAAAGCAGGATGGTTTATTCACAAACCGCATTCAACGAAAGAACCCATGATGATTTTAAAAATAAAATATGTGCCAAGCATCACACCTCTACAACACCATTGTTAAACTTAAATAAATGTGATATTATTAAAGACTTTGCACTTGATTACATGCACTTGTGTTGTTTGGGAGTTATGAGGAAATTACTTCTATACTGGACTAAACCTCAAAAATTATCAAAACCAGTAAAGCTTTCTGTAAATTGCAGAGTTAAATTGTCAAAAAGGTTGAAATATTGTGCTAACATGGTTCCTCTTGAGTTTAGTCGTAAACCTAGGTCATTAGATGAGCTACTAAGATTTAAGGCAACTGAATTCAGGCTCATATTGTTGTATTTAGGGCCTGTGGTTTTTCAGAATATCCTACCTAAACCTTTATATGATCATTTTCTGCTTTTTCATGCTGCTATGAGGATTTTACTTGACTCAAAACTTGTAGGAACAGGATGGATTGATACAGCAAAACAAATGCTTTCAAGTTTTGTCAATAACTTTTCAATTTTATACGGCTCAGAGACTTGTATATATAATGTGCATTGCTTGTTGCATTTAGCTAATGATGTAGAATATTTTAATGTTACTTTAAATGAACTAAGCTGTTTCCCTTTTGAAAATTTCTTGGGCACATTGAAAAATATGGTTCGTAAGCCAAACCAACCTTTAGAACAAATTTGCAAACGTCTTTCTGAAAATTCAGAGAGATTTGTTAAATATGAGAAATTTAAAACAAATTTTTTCATAAATCACTCCTGTAAGTTTATCCAAATGCCAACTTCCAAAATCAAATTTGGAGTTAGTAAATGTGACTGTTTCGTTTTTTTATGTAATGATCTGGTATTTAGAGTAACTGAGTGCGAAAATGAATATTTAGTAGGCTATACGTCTAGCAAACTTAAAATTTTTTATTCTTTCCCAATTAGTTCAAGCGATGTTGGAGTTTATAAATTTCAAAATTTTGTCGAAAACAAAACACGAGTGAAACTTGAAAATGTTTTATCGAAAGCATTTGTTTTAAATTGTAAAACCACATATTTTGCATTTAAATTATTACATTTAAATTAAAATTCAGGGCTGGACAAAACTTGATTTGTATAAAACATAAAACTATTCAAATAAAATGTGTATTTTTTTATTATTTTTTTCCATAAGTATTTTATAATGTAAATTTTAAATTGCTCAATACGACTTTGTCAAAAGACCTACATATTTTGGTTTTTTTTTACCAGAGATAATGGGGAACTTGCATCAATTTTTTTTATCGCTGATTTCGTTAGTCGATGAAAAATGTGTCAACACGTGTTTTTCTTTTTTTCCCTAGTCAAAAATTGATGGAGATACAACGCTTTGAAACGTGCTCATGACGTCATATGGTATAATACTTTATGACGTCGCACATGCAGAGTATATCTATACATACATACAAAACTTAATATTTGTATAACTTTTGGAATAATCACATTTGGACAAAATAAAAAAATACGTATCGATTTTTTTTCCATTTCCTATAGTTTGCAATAACAAGTTCCCTAATAGAATATGGACTTTTTGGTAAAATCAGTTGTTTTGGTAAATCCAAATATTTATAAATAAATAGTAGGTACCCTTCCTAAAAATGGTATTTCTCGATTATATAAACTGCTTCTTTTTAATATAAAGTGCTATTATGTAATATTTTTGTCCACTGTTTCATACATTGCAAAGGCTCAAGCTTCAAAGCATCTGCCTGAAGATTGTGAAACTGACTATACTTGATCGAGTATCCTGATGGATAAATCTTGGGACATTATTGTCTGGACTCCAGAAAACAGCATTGATTATGTTCCATCGTCATGGGGAAATTTTGAAAGAACCCAATTCAAATATCCAAAAAATTGCAGCAGCACAAAAATTAGGAAAATGATAGACTCTTGTCTCGAACCAGAAAATTTTACTTGGTTGGATGCTGTATGCAAAGCCACATCTGTCAAGGATTTGGCTATGGCTAAAGAAATGTGTGACAAGGGCCAGTACACTTCAAATTTAGAAAGCTCAGAGAATGATGGTCCACACAAGCGACGTAGGAAGAGAAAAAAATTGTTGTATGAATCAAGTGAATCATCTTCAGATGATACATCATCCAAGTCATCATCTCCACTTCAAGTTTCACAGGAATCACAGGCTGGTTCAACAAAACGTGAGTATAACGCATTTTGTAAAACATAAAAATAAAATCTTCTATTACTCTAAATTCAATTAGCTTCCACTTTTTATCAGAATTTTTGTTTTAAATTACCATTTTGTTACAGGTTATACAGCAAAAGCTAACAAAAAAGGAAATTTGTTAGGTTTCAAGAGAGAAGCATTTACAACTCCATCTTCAAAAAATGGTAAATATTATTATATGTATAGCACAAGCATTAAATGGGGGACTTTCTTTCAAAAAAACATTTTAAAGCCTGAGCAAAAATATTTGACACAAATTTTTAATTTTTTGATATTTTTATTTTAAAATCGACATTTTTATACTTTGTATGTTCTCTGTACCTATGCCTCATTCAAAACTTCACACATAAAACAAAACTAATTTTTTCCAAACTTAATCAAGACTAATTTTTTGAAAACATTAATAGTAAAAAAGTTTTCCATTTGTCACACAATGTAATGTCCCACACCTGTATAACAAAATATTACATATTTTTCTAGACAGCCCTGCCATTGCTGTAGCAATGAATGCTCATGACCCGGCTCATGATCAAATCAACAATAATATTATACATGAGAATCCCTCAAATAGATTTCAGCGTTCAAATGGTAAAAATGACAAATTGTCTCAACATCTGAATACTATGTTCATATAAATTTTTTAGACGAAAATTTGACTCCAAAAAACGGGATCCAGCCTAAATCAAGTCAGGCTCGACCTCGAAGTCTGCTAGGTAATAGTAGCAAAGGTGCCCAATCTGAACCCTCCACTCCGAAACCAAATGGTAATAACTGTTAAATATTTAGTACCCAATTTAAAAATTAGAGTCCAAATTTAAAAAAGCATGATTCACTTACATTACTTGGAAATCTTCAATTCACAAGATTGTGTGTTTCAAAAATAAATACCTATATCTCGACCTATATTTAAGTGATATGTATTTATTTACCTCGGTATTTACTTAGTGAATTTTATTTTCAGAACTTTCAAAAGTTTTGGAGGAAATTCAATTTCACATGGCGGAAAATACAAAGATTCTTAAACGCTTGGATGCCTTTATGAATACGAAAGAAAATTTCAATAATGCAGACAATCTAGTTGGTAATGAGCTGATTTATGCTGAAAAACTCCCTTGCAAAACGCAAGGTGAGTTGGAAGACATCAACTCATTTATAACAAATGGACGTCAAAATTTCAAAGAACTGGTAAGCTTATAACTTTCCTTCAGTTATCTTGGTTTTCTTAAAAATTGAATTTTTATTTGTTCTGCTCTGATGACCTTTTTTTATAACTCATTTGTCCTATTTTTAATTTTGAAATTTTGAAACTAAATCGATATTTTTAAATTTTATTGGTGGTGATTTTTCTAGGTGAACTATTTGTATCTTTTGGGTGGATCTACCGCACATAAGGCTGTATATACAATGATGACCAAAATATTTGACAAAAAACTAGCCTTGCAATATTCTGGACAAGGCAAGAAGAAAAAACTTCCCTTCTGTTCTCTCAAGATATATGAAGCTATTATAGGTAAACAAAATTGGCAATTCATCACATTTAGCAGACCAGTGGCCCATGTAGGCTTTTAAAGCAATGGATGATTCCCAAAAAATCTAACTAAATGTTTTTCTCAATTCCAGCATCTACTCGTAAACGACATCCTACGGAGAGTGAAGACGGGATAAAAAAGTCAGTGGCTTTGTTTTTGGCAACTGCCAAATCAAGATTGGGCAAGGAACCAAATGTGACGAATGTGTATGTATAGCAAATTACCCGTACTTTCAATGTGCATGTGCTCAAAAATAATTATTTTCAACAAAGTCTAAAAAAAATAAAATTATTTAATTTGACAATCAAAACTTATAAAGGTAGTTGTAAAAATTATTTCCTTTCTAAAAGTAATAAATACTTAATTCTATACTAACTAAATTATAATTTTCAGTAACGAACCACAGGATAGCGAAGGGCAGGAAGAAGAAGAAGATTTTTGAACTGAAATAATTAGATAATGAAAAAATAAGGTTTTTTGTATGTAGGTACATATTTATTGGATTTTGTTTCGAGCATTATGTGTCGCGCATAGGTTCTTAAGAATAACCGATTTTGTTTTTAGTTCAATTTGATAGGTATTCATTTTCAAAATATTTTATGTATAATATGTATGTATCTATTTACATAATTTAAATTTGTCCTATTTTTAATTTTGCAATTTTTTTATAATTATATGTTTATAAGAAATTGCAAGTTTTATTTTAAATTCCAACAGGCCTGTCCCTCAAAATGAAGGGTCAAATGTCAGCTGATTCACATTTGATGATCTTTTCAAAATTATGTACCTATTTTGAATTTCAGAGTAAGAGTTTGAGGCACAAAGAGTTGTTCAGGTAATCCATTTGTTCCCATGCTTAAGGGCCAAATTATGAACTAACTGGTAGAGGTCCTGGTTGTTACCAAGCAGGTAAATTCTATTCTTTGAGAATAGAATTCACCTGCT
Source organism: Ceutorhynchus assimilis (assembly GCA_917834065.1). Lineage (NCBI taxonomy): Eukaryota > Metazoa > Arthropoda > Insecta > Coleoptera > Curculionidae > Ceutorhynchus > Ceutorhynchus assimilis. Next base: position 34,392,117 of record OU892285.1, read on the forward strand.
TGGTAACAACCAGGACCTCTACCAGTTGGTCCATAATTAGCACCTTACCTGAACAACTTTTCGTGCTTCGAAATAACATTAAACTAATGTTATTAAAAAATCTAGGTATAATATTCAAATGAAATATTCTTCAAACATTTGAAAAACTGATTCAACATATATTTTGAAGAAAATATTCCAAAAATATTTAAAAAATATATTAGGTTAGGATTTTTTTTGAATCTAAAGACAATATATTTAAAAAATATCTATCAAATATATAAAAATCTGTCACATGAAACATTAAATAAATATTTTTATTTAATATCATAAAAATATTTTTGTGCTATTGGGGTTGTATCTGTGGTTGGCGTAGAAAATATTTTTTTCATTTCCTCCTTGCTTGAGGCTAGTAGACCATCGTGCACATATAAAACTAAAATAAGATTTTCTGTTCCGTAACATTGTAGTTGCTGTAAGACCATAAGAATCATTAATTTTTACAGCTTCAGGAAACTGGCTAGGAAATTGATAGGAAACTCTGTTTAAGTACTAGAAAAGCCAGAAGAAAATTTTGATTTTCATCGTACCTTAGCAATACAATAAAAAATTTAAAACGATACCCAATTAATTTAAAACAATGGATTAATTAAATCAATCAATAATATATTGGGTAATTATTATTATTACACAAAAATTAAATCCATTTAAACTTAAAAAATGAGGCTGTTCGGTGTGGTTCTGTTTCTTCTGATTGCTGCGCTGTTTCTTGGTGAAGTGCAGCCCTCGCCGCATACAGAAAGTAACCCTTCTGCAATAGAACCCTCTATTATGTCAAGGGACTTCTCTTCTCAAACTTTCAGTAAGTTAAATTTCAAATAATGTACACATTATAAGAATCATACTTTTTCCTTTCTAGTGGCACAATTCGTCAAAAGTTTCGAGTCTCCTCTTGATAAATGGTTTTCCTGGTTGACCCGGTTGCTGTCTATGTTATCTACGTTTCTTCGACCGAAATAGCTGGCTGTTAAATAAAGCACGTTTTTCTATTTACACTTTGTATACATTTATTTATACTATTTATTACTGAGTAAGAAAATATCAGGGAATATCAGATAGATAGTCTCTTGTTGAACATAAACAAGAGACATATCTACCATGCAGCTCATATATTGCTACGCCCCAACCAGCACTTCAAGTGATGAGTCTATAAACAGAGAAAAGTCTTACTATATTGTGGTGACAGGAGACCTAAATACTAAGATCGAAAATAAAGAACAAAGCGTTCTCGTATACCTGGGAAATTTTGGACTAGGATAAAGGAATGATAGAGGAAATATGATGGCAAGTTTCATGGTCAAAGAAAAATTATATTGCATGAACAAGTTTTTCAAAAAACCACCCAAACGAAAATAGATGTGGGTTAGCCCAGACAAAAAAGACAGACTATATATTTTCCAACAAGAAGAATATTTTCAGGGATATATCTGTTTTAAATCGATTCAATACCGGAAGTGATCACAGGCTGGTAAGAGCTACGATGAAAATAAATGCAAGACATGAAAGACAAAAATTAATGAAAAAGTCGAGGTTTCTGACAATAGAGATATTAGCCCAGAAAAAAAATGAATATCAAGACTAAAATTAATTGAAAACCCAACAGAACTTAACAAGTTAGTTGAAAAAATAACAGAATCCATCCAGACAACAACAAAGAAAATATGCAGCAAAAGTAAAAATTCAAAAAACACAAAACTAAGCACATAAACTGTAGATTTAATAACAGAGAGAAGAACAATGAACAGAGATGATCCACAATACAACGAGAAGAATGCAAGAGTGAAAAAAATGATAAAGACAGACCAACTAAATAAATCTTAGAAACAATCGAAGCCAACAAGAATATGAAAGTACTATGAAAACCAAGTCATCTAACGGAAAACAAAGAATTATAAACATCAAAAATCAACAAGGAGTACTCGTGAGCGATAAGAAATCCATTGTGGACGAAATTCAACACTTTTATAAAAACCTCTATACATCTACGGTACTAAAACCACATTTACACTAAACATGGGCTTAGAAGAAATCCCCGAAATTACGTCTTCAGAACTAAAACACGACATTTAAAAAATAAAAAATCACTATAGGAAGACCACATAACCGTAGAGATGCTAAAACTGGGAGGCAACGAACTTATGAACCATATCAAAAAACTACTCAATAAATGCCTTTCAGAAGGAAAAATACCAATGGCAAAATGCAGGAGTGACTAAAAAAAGGAGATAACATGAATTTAGAGAATTATCATCCTATGGAATGTAGCCGGCGCGTTCTTCAAACCAAAGGGCAAGAATTCATAATGCCCGTTTTCTGTGCTGAATGCGGTTTTTTCGATGTCGTTTTCATGCATCTGGATCTAGTGGAAGCCACTAGCTAAATCTAAGATGGTGGAATACTGGCAGCGTCCCGCCAAAATTACTATGGGGGCTCCGCCCATAAGCAAATTCACTACGGGGACTCAAGCTCCCATTGCCCCCAAGGTTCCGGTGCCTGCTATGCTCTAATTGAACGTCTCAAGGAGCCCAAAGTGCTCAAAATATTCATTTATCTTAGTAGGCAATGAAACTCTAGCTAGTTTTCCCCTCGTTCCTCGTTCATATTATTATGATGAACCTAAAAACTTATCTTATATTTATTAGAATCATTAGTCACTTTTAATTCTAATTAAAAAAACAGCTGTCACAGATAGCAATATTGAACAAAACAATCTCCGAACAAAAACCCACTCGATAAAGATAAGATAACCGCAAGTGAAAATATAATTATGACTGGCGCAAAATGTATTTGTTTGCTTTCTTACATAGGTGAGCCCACAACGCGAATATGCCCCACCATCACCATCACCACAAAACTAATCCAGCCCAAGCTATTTTAGGTAAGCATGCTTTTCTTAGCGATTTTCAACTAAAACATTCTATTGTAGGTGGTATAGCTGGAGGCCTAGCAGCAGGAGTAGCTGCCGGAGTAGTCAAATCAATGGTGGACGACAAACGGTCGGAAACGCACCACCATTACTATCACGAAGCTCCACCGCCGTCTTATGCTGTAGCATGTGGACCACCACCTCCAGGAATCGTGTATAAACCACCTTCTCCAAAAGTTTACAGGGCATCTGGTTTGCCTCCTTCTACTAGCTACAAGCCTCCGCAAGTTTACAGGGCATCCGGTTTGCCACCTGCATCTTATCCTTCGTGCCATCATTATTCGTTCACTCATGGTTGTTTATTGTGCAGAAAATGGAATTGGTAAGAAGTAATTCTATACTACAGATAATTATTATTTAGTTGTTTATTGATCTTGTGCTGATTAGGAAGTATAGTTTTTCCATTGAATTTTATCAAAATGATCACTCACTAAAGATTAATATACTATACTGAGATTTGCATGTTTTGAAATTTATCGGATCTTTACCAACTTCCTTGAATCAAGGTAGTGAAAAACCAGGTTCTTGAGTTTCCATAGAAAATGATTCTTGTTTTTCCTCCTCTAACTGGCTTGAAGTTCCTCGGATTTTCTTTACAACTACCTAATATTTACTCGACTTCTCGAAACTTCTCCAGATTTCGGAAATATTCAAGATTAATTTGTATCAAAATAGGAAGAATTGGAATTATAACCAACATGACTTCATAAGGAGGAGGCAAAACAGTTATCTTCCTTCTCCTTCCATGACCAATAATTTATTTAATTTTATCCCACTTATGTGTCTATGTATAGGTACCTATGTGTTTTCAAATTATTCAGTTTGCGATCAGTATCCAAATAGTTATAGTTGGAACCTTTGCAGATCGAAAATTTGAATGATGAAGCAGTTTTTGATAAAAACATTTGATTTACAATTTTGAATCATGAAGAAATTTTTTTTGTTTTTAGGGATTCGTGTGCTGATGTCGCAGTGCCTCCAAGAGGCTTGCCTCCCTGTCAGCACTATCAACTCAAACACGGTTGCCATTCTTGTTCCGGATGGAGCTGGACACCTACTCCTTGTCCCAGGTGAATTGAATTTGCTGCTTCTAAGAGCTGAAATTAGAATTTGTAGTAGTTTTAAGTTGCTGATTTTATAATCAGTTCTAATTTTTAGGAATATGTACCCACAACTGCCACCTCATGGGCCGCCGCCATGTCAGCACATGCAAAGGATGCCCGGATGTCATCATTGCCAGGGCTGGAAATGGAACTATTGATGAAACTGGATAATACTGTTAAATAAATTAAATAAAAATATTTTACTATAGCAATATTTACTCAATAAATGATTAAAAAATTATGTTTTGATTTTGACTGGAGCAAGTTTTTTTGAACTTTTGAGGACCAGAATTTGAGACAAATGTTGTATTATGTTCTTGGGTAGGTCTCTTCAAGTAAACTTCATAAAGCTCTTGAAAATTTATTGCGGTGGTGACAATAGTTCTTAATAGAAAGACATACTTCCAAGCTCATTACATTTCCTGTTATCCACCAAGTTCCCTCACCTGGCAGTTATTAATATAAAAGTTAACTAACAAAACATCCCTCTTTTCTCAGGATAACAAAGAAACTAAATGCTAACAATGATAATAAGAATAGCTAGTTCTAATACTACTTAAGTTAATACCACTTTGTACATCAATTTTACTAAAGTGTGTCGACGAGTCAGCATTTATGTGGTATAAATATAGCGCCGAAATCCATTACCGGCAGACTGAGACTAGTGCAAAGTACCTCAAATGGGAAAAGCCCCTCTAGCTAAGTCTCCTCTCAGTGCAATCTACCTTTATTGGGAAACGCCCTTCTGAGAGTATTGAACGCAGCAGACTAGGTTCAGTGTAAACTAACTTTTAATGGGAAACGCCCTTCTGGACTTGTCTCAAACCAAACCCTTCGGGGGGTATTGAACTCAGCAGACTAGGTCCAGTGTAAACTACCTTTATTGGGAAACGCCCTTCTGGACCTGTCTCAAACTCAGCTTCATTCTTCAGTCACGCCAAGTGTACAGAGTGTACATAATACAGAGTGGCCTATAAGTAGTACGTCCCTCTGTAGAAGAGACGTCATGATACTATTTTTAGGGTATAATCTTATTATACCTATACCAAGCGAGTTTCTCTCTAACTGAACCCCACCTACGCCCCCAGGTCACGCTCCTGTTGTGACGTAAACGTATAGGGGTTGTGACAATACTACACCTAGGAAAAAATATAGTCTTCAAGATAATATAGGGTTTTTCAATATTCCTAAAAGGTCTTCTGTTCACAGAAGGTTGATATGAGCTATTGTAGCTGAAATGTCTCTAATAGACGTAGACGTTCACTTATTTCAATGTTATTTTGTTTATTATTATTACCTAAACTATTCTTAACCAAAGTTTCTCGTTTTCATCATCATTTGAATCATCATTAACTAATAATACTACCTACTATTGGTTGCTAATGAAGGTAATTGGTGATTGGGGTGATTGAGATTTATAATATGGTGCTGGAATCAAGTTTTCCTATTATATGAGAACGTGGTTCATCTAAAACAGCTACAACTATCCCATATTTTCTTAGATCAGTTACCCAAAAACTGCCCCCTATAGAAAGTTTAGACAATTATCTTGTTTGGTGCTTTTTATCGTAACGCTTGGGTACAGATCTATACCTAGTTTCTGCCAGGGACGTTCAGGAAATTCTTCTTTTAGGAATGGTTCTCTTGGATTAGTTCTGAATTCTACACAGTCTGGACAATTTTTGACAGGGTTTTCAATTTGTGAAGAGAGACCAAGCCACCATACAGATGCTTTTGCTCTGGCTCTGCATTTAGCAACTCTTGATGGATAAACTCTAAACAATTTTGCTGTAAACTCGGAGGGATAATAATTCTAGAATTTTTTATCAAAAGATTTTTTTGAAAGCCATTTTCAAAACGGTGCGTATAGTAGGGAAGAATTTGTAGCAAAACGCCCCAAGTACTCTATGTAATTAGTTAGATGGTAAATGGCGAGCGGTATATTGATGGTGTTTATTTACTTGGAGCTGCTACCTAAATCTGTGGAAGGGTCTATTTGCAAGAGAGAGAAATAAACTATTGAGGTGTACTAAAATTATTTTATTATACATAAAACCCAAAAATTTAAATCAGCAAAATATCTTCCAATTCTGACAGCCTCATCTATTTCTATAAAATCAATTACTTCACATCCGTTCTAAAATTGTTATTATTACGGACCACTGAAATATCCCTACTAAATAAGAAACGCCCTATTCCTACTATTCCTAGTAACTTATGAGTTAACTCATTTCAACACTTCCGATTCATTCCTAATAAACTACCTTCCACCTATTTATATAAATTCTTTAAAATTACTAAGTCCCTTAGTGACTGTTTATGAAAAACCCAAAATAATTACCTATTTATTTATTAATATAGGTATTACTAACTTATTCTTATAAAACCTTACAATAAATTCCTACATGAAATTTAAAAACCCTACCTCAAAATTCATTTCATAAACAATAATTTCCTTTAACAAATTTCCAATATTTTAAGACAATTCTATTTCATGAACATCAAGTTTCTTTTCAAAATTACCTATTCCATTTAATAGTTTATTTAATCTGAACAAATTCTATTATAAGTTTCCTTTAACAACTTTCCAAGATTTTTAAGACAACAATTCCATTTCATGAACATCAAGTTTCTTTTCAAAATTTCCTATTCCCTTTAATTAGAACAATTACTATTTTTGCCATCCTGGCTAACATACAAAATTATTCAAATTCTAATTAGTTCATTACTATAGCCCTTCAATTGGACAATCCAATTCAAAATTCTTTAATAATCCCTTCTCAAATCGATAAGTACTTATTATGTTATGTTAAAGTTCCAAAGTTAATTATAAAGTCAAAAGTTTTTCTAGTGAAAATCACTCAAGTTTTTAGGCCTTAAAAGTCATTTTTAATTCACTTCTTATCATTCATTCAGAATCATTGATAAAAGTCAGAAAGTTTTACTAGTCAAAATCACTCAAGTTTTTAGGCATTAAAATTCAAAGTTTAATCACACAAAGTCATGTTCATCATTTATATTCAAAATAAATCTTGGCACTATAGAGTACTTACATTTTGTCCATAAAACACAAAACTAATCTAATTTAATTCTTGTGAATACTTAGAGCTCGCACATAAGTTGAACGAATTTCAAATGTTATTTCTTTGACAATTTTCAGTACTTTTTCTAAGTCAAATTAAACCCGAGGCCATACGGCATAAAAGAAACTTTTTGCGAAACCGGACAGACTTTAACTCAAACTGGACAGGACTGCGAACTCATCTCTCAACTGACAAGTAACTACTTTTCTAAAACCGCGGTATTTATATTAAATTGATCCCCCCGCAAAGTATTATCAATTATCCCCCAAATCGTCAATAGGCGGTCGTTTGCCTAGCAATCCGAATTCCATTGGCCGACCTAAATATTATTAAAAATATTGATGCAATTTCCTTGAAATTTTTATCATTCTTAGTTTAAAAGAATCGAATAATTATGTCGCAATATCCTAATTTATCGAGGTCAATATATCTTTTTTTTTTTGGTTCAAGAATGCCATAAATCATTTATAATTACTTGGCCTCGCTCTTTTAAGTTCATTGATTTAGGAGATGACACAGGCTTGATGACGAAACACCTATTATAATATTAAACGTTAATTTGTTCCCTTTTCAATTTATTGATACTGATTTGGAGATAGCGGAAATTCTGTTTTTGATTATTTGACCTTTATTAAATTTTTACAGTAAAGACATTGTGATTTATGGTTCTATTTTCTCGGAATATTACAAATTTCATCACTTAGTTTATATTTCTCGGGCCATCGTGACAAAGAGAACTCTGCAAGTTTCTTGCAAATTGGATCATTAGCTTCATTTTCTCAAGAAATGGAGATTCAATTTATACTGACTGAATTACCAAACTTACCTGAGCAACTGCCTCATGCGCCAAGCTCATCATTTTCAGGTTACTAAAGATTTTTGGAAAACATTTTTGGATAAAGCATCTGCTATAGTGAGGTGAGATTCTTTCCTGAAGCATAAGTGGATAACATAAACATAGCGCATAATTCTTATTCTGAACCTTTGAAGCCTTGGAGTAAGCTCGGCTAGAGGTTTGGTTTGCAGCATCTGAACCAGAAATTTGTGATCTGTTCCAAATGTGGTTGGCCGTGGCTCTGTAAAGGTCATCAGTATATCTTGAGACTGATCTCCCATTACATATAAAAGCAAATTAATTTTCTCGGTTTTACTTTTGCTGTTTTGCCCTGATACAGGATATCTCTCAAATCTTTTTCGCCACTGTGGTCAAATATTTGGACATTTTGGTTCAGTTTATCTGGATGGGTTCACATCAATGCCCAAATTTACCTGCTAAGCCGGAGTTACAGACCCTGAAGTTCCCGATCCATGTCCGTCTGGAGGCGACATCTTCGAGAAGCGGCCGATTCTCGGGCCAGGGAGTAGAGCTCCCCGAGAGAACAAATTTTCTGTCTTTATCATTCTCGTTTACTTTTCGATTACGTTGACAAGGACAAAACATTCGTTCTATCGGAGAGCTCGACTCCCTTGGACGAGAATCCGGCCCCGGATCGAAGAATGAAGTATTAATATTCCGGTCTGTCAATTAGGTACTAAAAATATACATCTTTATATAAAATAAATAAAAATAACCATTTTTATATAAAATTATTCTCATTAGTTCAAAAACTACACGCTTCAGGTGAGTATCTTATTTGAATAGTTCAACACTATATTGGTCAGTAAATGACTGCGGAACTCGCTGTGCTCGTCCCACAGAGGTCCACCCATAAGTTCCGCAATAATTCATTTATTTATACTTCAACAATAACTTATTACCTATATAAAGTCAGAATTTGTAAGATTATCCACTTTTTTTCAATTTGGCTATTAACAGGAATTAGTAATGTCACTTTATCAAACTAGTAATATAATGCGACAAGTTATTCAAGTACAAACGAGTGAATTGTTGCGGAACTTATGGGTAGACCTCTGCGGGACGAGTGCAGCGAGTTCCGCAGCCATCTTTTCATCAATATGTTGTGTAATTACGATACTTACCTGACTCACTCAAATGTGAGTTATTCTCATCAGTTTAAAAACTTCACGTTTCAGGTTAATGTCTTTATTTGAATAGTTCAAAGTTCAACAGTACATTCGTAAGTACATGGCTGCGCAGAGGTTCACCTATAAGTTCCGCAATAATTCACTTATTTGTACAGGGTGATTTTTTATATATTGACACCCCACCTGTCTTTACCTTTACAGGTAGAAGAAAGGTGTAAATACAAAAATTTAGTAACTATGTTGGCAATACAAGCCTCTTCTACATAAAAATTTGAAAGCATTGACAATTTTACATTGTATTGCCAACATAATGTCATTTTGACTTTTATCTTTAAAAAAAAAACAGATTTTACAGTTTTGGCTGATGTTTTAGAAACCATGGTCAGAAACAAAATTTGAATGTCAGAAATATGAAATTTTGCATGCTTCCAGCTCTTTGCTAATGGGATGCCTTATAGTTCATTCTATATTCTTGAAGAGCACAATGTCCCGATCTATATTTGATTGAGTAATCTCTCGTATATTCGGCACCAAAAATTGTAAAAATACAATCCTATTACTGATTTTGTGAACCATTCTACCTGTACAACAGGTGAAAGCTGCAGGTAAAATTTGAGGTAGGTACTTGATTTCTCTGATTTTACAACTCACTGTACATTATTCCCATATGACACGAGAGGCTTAATAAGTGATAAGCCTTTTGGGATTATCGCGCTTGGTGGCAATATTGTCAATTTGTCATTAATGATTATAAAGATTGATAAAGTATTGAAGTTTAGTTCGTTGTATAACCTTTTGAATACCACTCGATGTTTCAGGATTACCTAATACTTTTACCTGGTAATCCTGAAACCTCTTGTGGTATTACATTCGAGAATTTCATACATCTGTCAAAACTGGTATTCCAACAATAAATTGACATGTTTTGCTTGTTGTTTTGAACCAATCAGAATGTAATTACGCGATAATTTGCACTAGTGCAAATTATCAGATAATTGCGTACTAACTGGTGCGAAAACTGGTGTTTTGACATTTTTTGACAAAAGATTTAAATTTTTGATTTATGAAATTCTGTCATTAAATACAACTCGTGCAATGGAAATATATTTATAATTTTCGACAAATTTGCACTCATGCGTTTTTAACTGAAAAAGGCACTCGTGCACTACGTGCCCTCGTGCTCTTTTTCAACTAAAAATGCATTCGGGCAAATTTCCCAAAAATTATCAATAATTTCCATTGCACTAGTTATATTACTATTGATAGTATTTTTAAAATTTTTAGATCCAAATATTTTGGAAACGGCTCAACCAAATACAGACAAACTATATAGTTTTGGAATCGGGAAATTGTGCTTTTCAAGGATATAGAACCAACTATAGCGTAGGTATCCCATTTGAAAAAAGTTGAAAGCATACAATATTTCACATTTCTGACATTCAATATTTGTTTCTGACCATGGATTCTAAAAATTTAGCTAATACTGTACAACTTCTTTATTTATAGCTTTCATTACCTACTTTTAAAGATGAAGGCTGTAGGTGGGGTGTCAATACATAAAAAAACACCCTGTACTCCAATTATCAAGTAATTAATAAAAGTACTGAATTTGTTAAAAAATAACAAACAATCCAACAAACAGCCTCTAATGTCTGTGTTACTTTAAATATTTGAAAATATAAAGTACCTACTTTAAGTCGAGCTTCAAGTACATTTTTGCAGAATTTGCAGCTTTCATTGTACTTGAAGTATTTTGATAGTAGTTGGAGTACTTCTGATGTATTTCAAGTCTTTGTACTTGATGAAATCAATCACAAAGCAAAGTACATTACATTGTTAAAAATAGTTCAAATACCAAGTATAATTACCGTTTATCCACTGTACTTCAAGTGAAATAGCTACATCAGAGCTTGAAGTACCTGATACCATCAAACTTCTTGAATTTCGATCCTTCCGTTACAACGTCTCTGCAAAATCTTGTTTAATCTTGAAGCCCTTTCGTTGCCACCATGTTGTATTATGTTCTTGCGTAGGTCTGTTCAAGTGAACTTCATGAAACTCTCGAAACCTTATTGCGATAAGTGACAATAATAATTATTAATAGAAAGACACACTTCAAACATTTTTTTTTTCAAATCTCACATCAACAATTTATAGAGTTTCTGAGCTAAGACTTTGTAACGAATATTAGAAGTCAATATAGTGATAAATATCTCTATTGTCCTCTCCTTTCTTTTGATTTCGATGTAAAAGAATTTCTATCAGTTACAGAGTCCCAGTTTTGAGATCCCAAATGATTCTTCAAAGCCAAAATTTCGTCATAGGAAAATTTGAAATTTGTCCATTTTTAAAACAAAAAATATTAGGTAGGTACTTTTATAAAACGCAATTAGATGAGTGTTTTGCATTTGTAACAATACATTGTTTCTTGGTAAAGCGTATGTGTCATTTTTATCAGTATTATTTGTCTATTTCATTTATATTTATTTTTTGACTGGAAATCACTGATAAGATAAAATGCAACACAAATCTATATAAATATAAGGCTGCAATCAAGCCTATTGATTCAAAATTTGTTGTATTGAAACTTAGTGTACTTCCGATTATAGGTAAGAATTTCTATATTTTGTCAGTGATTTGGTCATGGCGCTATCTAAGACTTGGATACAACGCTAAACAAAATTTTGCTGTATTAGTACTGACCATGTTGAGTCACAACCAAAAGTACTAGTACTAGTTCTACTTAGTCTACAGGCACTATACTTGGGTTAGTTTTCTATGCTTTCCTAGCCACACTGATGAGAACTGATAGATCGAAATGCGTCTGTGAATGGAAAAGCGAAGAAAACTGACCCAAAATTTTCACATTGTAATTAATTTCAGGTTTCTTCTCTAATGGGTGGTCCACATTATTACGGTCCAGGTGGTCCACATCATCACGGTCCAGGCGGGCAACATTTCGGCCCACCGCCCCATTATCCCGGTGGGCCTCCGCCACACCACCATCACAGCGTCTTGGGCGAAATAATTCACGACATTTTGAGCCCTCACCATCATCACCACCACCATCCACCGCCACCACCACCGCCAGTTTATTACGGACCTCCGCCTTGCGGACACATGTCCAGGTTTCATGGGTGTAATCATTGTCATGGGTGGAGATGGTAGTAATGGATTGATTATTTGATTGTTTATTTATTAAAATATATTTATAGTGTAGTCGAATATCTGTATTTTTTCTTTGATTCCTTGCTGAAATACAATGAAAAGATTCAAATTCAGACACCTCATAATCTGATTTCAAGTTTACTTCATCAAGCATTCATACAGAAAGGAGGCCAATTTCTCTTAATTTTGTTATTTGACTGATTCATGTTTCTAAGAGAATAATCAAATTATCTTTTTTACATCAAAAGTATCACGAATTCACTGGTTGAAAACAGTTATTGAAAGATTCGTCCCAGTAAACATAGCTACATAAAATTGAGGTAGAAATGTATGTAGGGGAAGTGTACCTAAAATGGGATACTGTCCTAAAACGGGATACCCTAATTATTTTGTAGTAGATACAGCGACATCTTTTGTGCAATTGACCTAATACTTCCTGTCGGTATATGAATAACCTTTAGCAGATTGACCAAAATCGTGACAGGTGCAATGCAGCTAGGTGAGTTTTTAATTTTTAAACATATTTTTTGTAAAAATATAGATCTACAAACATAGGCTTTTTGTTTTTATGGCCAATGAAATGACGACGATAATTTTTTTAACAGTTGCTAGGACATAAATGATCACTTAACATGTGAAATTTTGAGGTTATATTTTGATATCGAAAACATGCAGGAATTGTTTATTTTACGTAGATGTGTTGATAAAATGGGACGCGGCATGTGTTTCTAAAATGGGATGCATCCCATTTTAGAACCACAATGCTCGTGTTCAATTTAAATATGAATAGCAAATAGAGGTAAAGCTGCCACCTTAACTAGCTCACCTTATAAGGATGAATGAATGCCAGTCTAGAAGCGAAACGACTCAAACTGCCAACCAGTAAACTGCCACCATTGAAAGGAAAAGGACTATTGAAGGGAGAATCAGTAAAGAAAACCTCCAAACCACAGAAAAAAGGTTCAACTGAAAAGAAGACTGACGAAGCAACAAACAAGACTAGAAACCAAAAAGATGTGAGAAGGGAAGACAAAACCAAAGAAAGAAATACCAAAAAAAATACCAAAGAAAACAGTGACGATGAAGAAAATCCTGTATGCTTTTATTGCCAAGGTGATTTTCTAGGCAGCAAGCCTGGTGACCAGTGGATTCGGTGCAGTTCCTGCCAGAGATGGGTGCACGAAGCTTGCGGTCCATCAACCAACAAAACGCATTATTTCATTTGTGATCTGTGTTTGGAAATATAATCCCATTTTAGAAACACTACAGATCCCGTTTTAGATATATATGTTTCTAAAATGGGAAATTTGACTAGAGCAAGATTTTTTGTTTTTTCGTTTTTTATTTTATACTTGAGACTGTGATTTTTATTTTTTTAATAAAGTATTATTTGGTATATCCTTCATGAGGGTTGTCAGTTATTTTCCACTTGAACTTTTTTTTAAAACCAAGTCCAAACCTTAAGTATCCCATTTTAGGTACACTTCCCCTAACTACTTCACCTAATTATATAATTTCTAAGTTTTTTTTAAGTCACGATAAGGTGAAATTTAACTGAAATGTAACGTATGATTATGCTCAAGTGGATGTAAAACTAGCAGATTCAACAGTGATTCTTATTTTGAAAATGGAGAAACCACAGCGGAAATTTTACAGATTTTAAAACAGATCGCTGCAGACATTATTTTTTCATTTATTTCTGTCTAGGTAATAAATAAGACTCTAATCCATATTTTCCCATCATTTCTGTATTGACGTCCCCATCCAATTTCTTCCAATTTTCAGGATGTCATCACTTTTTGCCCAACTCTTCCTCAAGAATAAGAAACATACACTAACCTATCTCAAACGAACATATTTATTGTGGATGTAATACCAGACAGATATTTGAGAATAGGCATTTACATGACATCCCATGGAGATTCCTAAAAATGAGAAGCAACTAGCATATCCAACATAGATTTTTATTCTCTAAGAATAAAGAAATACCTACATGACATATCCAATTTCTGAGATTCTCCAGGACAATCCAACAGAGTCTTTTTCTTATAAACCTGTTTTAATCCACTTCCGAATGTAAACTTTCATATTTTCCCATTTCTGCCTGTGTTCATGTGTCCTCATCCAGTTTCTTTCTGCTATCTAGAGAAATCATCTTTTTTGATATCCTTCAACGATTCTCTATTGCTCTTTCTCAGTGATTCTCCAGAATGAGAAATAACTCAAACATCTTGGAAAAAGAGTAACTACACGACGAATCAGCTGATCTTTTCCAATGCCTAATAAATCAAAAGCCGGGAATAATAACTTGACTGGACTGAATAATTTCTCTAGAATGTTGCTATCATAGCTGGGTTCGGCTATTCAGCGCGAAGTTGGAGTGGAGTGAACAGAGCTAATGGAGTCAGCCCTAATACGGTAAAAAGCAATACCCGAATCTTAACCCGAACGGCTGCAGTGCGAATAGAGTCACTCGGAGTGCACGGAGTGAGCAAGCCGAACCCACCTCATGAATTCACCATTATCTCCTGGATAATTCATAGTATTGAATCAATAGAAAACCACAAAATAGAGTCAAAATTGAATTACTCCAACTGATCCTCTTCAATGTTCAATATTTGATTATTCTCGGCTCATGATTTGTATCAAGAGCCGTATAAAATTATCTGTTAATTTCTTTATTTTCTGAAATAAAAACCAAAATAAACAATAAGAGCTAAAACTACAGCAAGCGCAGGCTTGATTAATCTAATTAATCCTGGTCCAATTGGAAATTTCTGAGTCAGCGTCGATAGGATTTTCAAATTTCCATCGGTGTAGGGAGGATACCTGATTTTTTGCATAAACTCGCCCATTTTGTCCAATCCTTTGACCAAAGTAGCTAAAAATCAAGCAGATATAATAACTCAGTTAAAATACAAAATCCATTCGAACCTTTCTTGTGCGAAAAAGTTTCAAAACTAAAATCCCCATGGTATCTACCAATACCGCTGTTACCAACTCCTCCAAAAGGTAAAGCATCACAACTATAGTGCATCATTACGTCATTAATCACTATACCACCGCTTGAGGTGCCTTTAATAAACTTATCTTGCTCCATTTTACTTGTACTTGAAAGAAAATAGCCCTATAATTATATAGTGTTTTCATTTGAAACAGAGACTGCTTACCTGAACACATAAAGTGCCAAAGATTTTTCACGTTTATTTATAAACTCTATGGCCTCTTCTGGAGTGTCCACGGTTAAAATTGGCAAAACTGGACCAAAGATTTCCTCTTGCATTACCAGATCATCAGGTTTTACGTCAATTAAAATCGTAGGCTCGATGAAACGAGTTTCAGGATCTGTTGCGCCCCCCATGGCAATTTTAGCACCTTTCAATAATCTGGTTATTCTCTGGAAATGGTTGTCGTTGATTATTTTACAAAAATCTGGATTTTTGGCTGGATTGTCTCCGTACCTAAAATGTGTTGATATGAAAATGAGGTTTTTCAGCAAAAGTTTTTACCATTCTTTTATAGCCAGTTTGGCAGCCTTGATAAATTTATCTCTCATATAGACGCTGCATAGTAAATAATCAGGCTCTATGCAACTTTGTCCAGCATTCAAGCATTTGCCCCACATTATTCTTCTAGCTGCCACCTCAATATCAGCAGAATCGTCCAAGTAAACAGGACTTTTACCTCCAAGTTCCAAAGTAACAGGCGTCAAATGCTTGGCAGCAGCTGCGTATACAATTTTTCCAACGCCAGTGCTGCCAGTGTAAAAAACGTAATCGAATCGCTGTTCCAGCAAAGCGCTGGTTTCTGGAACCCCTCCGTTGTAAACGTAGTAGCAACTTTGGTCCAGATATTTTGGTAAAGTTTCCAGCAGAAAATTGGCAGTTTTTGGAGTCACTTCGGAAGGTTTTACTATGGCGCAATTTCCAGCGGCGATCGCACCAACTAATGGAGAAATATTTAGGGCAAGTGGATAGTTCCAGGGGCCGATTATCAAGACAACACCGAATGGTTCTGGAGTAATTAGGACCTGAAACAATTAATGTATCATTATGTAGAAAATGTATACAAGTTACTTGGTCCATGATGTTGGGTAAAGGCTTAGTAGGTTTCAAAGGCTTCATCCACTCTTCCAGATTATTAATAGCGTTTTGTATATCAGCCTTCATATGATTGATTTCCCCTAGGTAAGCTTCAAACTTTGGTTTAGTGTTTTCTGTTTTCAATATTTCTACCATTTCAACTTCGTTGTCTGAGACGAATTTTTTTAGACCTATACAATTTATGTGATTGATTGGATTCTATTGATTTTAATTGTTGTCTTATACCTTTTAGCTGGCTCAACCTGAATTCGTAGGTTTTGGTTTTACCACTGGCGAAGGCCTTGCGGGCCTTATTGACTATTTCTTCTGGACTTTGTTTCATGATGAATCTAGAATAATTGGTAGGTATTTAATTAAGGTTGATTATTAATTGTTGTTTTTTTGAAGATTCAATGTCGTTTTATTGACCAATTAATATTTCAAGGCAGTTTAATGTGCAAATATTGAAAAAACAAGTATTGTTGAATTGTCCAAATCATCAATTAATATTTCCACTTTATATTTAAATGCATGCAAAACTGCAACTTAAGTAGGTATAATATACATTTTTTTTTTCCATAATTTAAGTTTAGGATTGGAAAAAAGTACCTAACAATTTGATAACTATCAAAATAGGTACAACAAATCAAATTCTCACCTGACTGGTATAATTATTATTCACTATAGCCGGGTATCAAATTAATAAATTTATCGTACAAAATATTATCGCTCTTATCACAAATCAGTCTGGCAATACAAACGCGACTGTATTGTATGGTAAAACAACACAGACTGGAGCAATTTAGAATCACTTATTTAGCGGTCAAGGGTCAAAAGCTATTTCGATGACCAATAAGCTGATTATCAAGTTTGTAGTTTGCATGTCATTAATTTAATTACAATATATAGATTTTTTTTCATTTGTGTTTTCTAATTATAGAATAAACAATATGCTATGCAGTGAGAAAGGATTGAAAGAAATCGATTTTCAATCAAATTAGTCTTCTATGCTTTGACTATATTAGACTGTCAGATTTAGGTGCCCCATTTTCGCATACAAGCCTCGAAGAGGGTTGACTAGTACATCGATTTTGAGTAGGATGATGGTATTTTCACGGGTGGCTCCTGGGGATTAATTATGGAAAATTCGATTTTCTATAACAGAAATGAAAGACGTCCTGATGGTGCCCATATTTTCTCGCAAGTTGTGTTTACCAAAGGATTAAACAATAAATCTTGGCTTTATGAAAACAAAGAAGGGGGTGTTGCAGGTGGCTAAAGGTTTGAAATAAGGGTGTAATCTTGTGAGGAAAAATCGAGATTTTGGGCGATTTTTCCACACAAGCCCATCAGAAGGATGAAAATTTACAAAGATGGTAGCAAGAAAACATATTGGCTTGAGTGTCGCGAATGGAAAAGTACATTTTAGAGTAACATACGTAAAATTGAATCTTCCATATATTATCCCAAGGAGCCACTCGTGAAAATACCTTCATCCTACTCAAAATCGATGTAGGTACCTACTTTTCAACCCTCTTCGAGGCTTGTATGCGAAAATGGGGCACCTAAATATGTCACTATCTGACGGTCTATATTTCTTGATAATCAATGTTTGCATATATGGTGGAAAGCATTCATGCACTGTTTTTAATTCCAGATGTATATCACAGACCAAAAAGATTAATCTAAATAAACCATAACCAGTCTCAGGTGATACCATATACCAGAGACGAAAGTCATTTCTAATATTTCCTAGATTTTACGAAATTTCTAGAAACATGGCAGCGTCGCACAGTCATTTTAACATCGAAGATTTTTTTGCCTAGACTTGGAATTTTTTTTCTATTTTGGTCTCATCAAGAAGTAATAAACGTCTTTACATAGAAGAGCATTTTGGATCTGCATGGAATAAACGTAAGCGAACAGAATACCGAATACCGAATACCTGTAAAGAAGAGTTACTTGCGACTACCTAACAAAAACTTACGGATGACAAAGCAAATAAGGATGAGTGTTATCAGCAAAAAAGGATAAGCCAGTCCAGATGTTTTACTTTTACTGATGGTGATCAGTCGATCTGGAAATAGCAATATTGTTTTCTTTGTGGCAAATATATACTCCTGGACAAAATTATCGCACCATTGCTTATGGTGGTGCTTATGTGCAGTGGTGCGATAATTTTGTCCAGGAGTATATTTAATTAAAATAAAATCGAGTTTTATTATAAATGTTTGAGAAAAGTTTTTTGGATTAATTTTCTCCGCTTTTCCATCCATAGACGCGTTTTGACCTATATCAGTTCTCATCAGTATGGCTAGGAAAAGCGAAGAAAACCAATCCAATTTTTCGCCTAAAGGCAAATGCAAGAACTTCGAAGAGCGAATCTTGATCTTAACGCCATCTAGGACACGATAATCAACACTACACGCAATTTTGCTGTGCAAAATGGTGAACGTTCCAAAGGCAGACCAAAATTCAGTTCGTTTGGGTTTCACCCAAAAGTACCACTGTTTGAGAAAAGTTTTTTGGATTAATTTTCTCCGCTTTTCCATCCATACACGCGTTTCGACCTATATCAGGTCTCATCAGTATGGCTAGGAAAAGCGAAGAAAACCAATCCAATTTTTCGCCTATAGGCAAATGCAAGAAATTCGAAGAGCGAATCTTGATCTTAACGCCATCTAGGACACGATAATCAACACTACACGCAATTTTGCTGTGCAAAATGGTGAACGTTCCAAAGGCAGACCAAAATTCAGTTCGTTTGGGTTTCACCCAAAAGTACCACTGTTTGAGAAAAGTTTTTTGGATTAATTTTCTCCGCTTTTCCATCCATACACGCGTTTCGACCTATATCAGGTCTCATCAGTATGGCTAGGAAAAGCGAAGAAAACCAATCCAATTTTTCGCCTAAAGGCAAATGCAAGAAATTCGAAGAGCGAATCTTGATCTTAACGCCATCTAGGACACGATAATCAACACTACACGCAATTTTGCTGTGCAAAATGGTGAACGTTCCAAAGGCAGATCAAAATTCAGTTCGTTTGGGTTTCACCCAAAAGTACCACTGTTTGAGAAAAGTTTTTTGGGTTAATTTTCTCCGCTTTTCCATCCATACACGCGTTTCGACCTATATCAGGTCTCATCAGTATGGCTAGGAAAAGCGAAGAAAACCAATCCAATTTTTCGCCTAAAGGCAAATGCAAGAAATTCGAAGAGCGAATCTTGATCTTAACGCCATCTAGGACACGATAATCAACACTACACGCAATTTTGCTGTGCAAAATGGTGAACGTTCCAAAGGCAGACCAAAATTCAGTTCGTTTGGGTTTCACCCAAAAGTACCACTGTTTGAGAAAAGTTTTTGGATTAATTTCCTCCGCTTTTCCATCCATAGACGCGTTTCGACCTATATCAGGTCTCATCAGTATGGCTAGGAAAAGCGAAGAAAACCAATCCAATTTTTCGCCTAAAGGCAAATGCAAGAACTTCGAAGAGCGAATCTTGATCTTAACGCCATCTAGGACACGATAATCAACACTACACGCAATTTTGCTGTGCAAAATGGTGAACGTTCCAAAGGCAGACCAAAATTCAGTTCGTTTGGGTTTCACCCAAAAGTACCACTGTTTGAGAAAAGTTTTTTGGATTAATTTTCTCCGCTTTTCCATCCATACACGCGTTTCGACCTATATCAGGTCTCATCAGTATGGCTAGGAAAAGCGAAGAAAACCAATCCAATTTTTCGCCTAAAAGCAAATGCAAGAAATTCGAAGAGCGAATCTTGATCTTAACGCCATCTAGGACACGATAATCAACACTACACGCAATTTTGCTGTGCAAAATGGTGAACGTTCCAAAGGCAGATCAAAATTCAGTTCGTTTGGGTTTCACCCAAAAGTACCACTGTTTGAGAAAAGTTTTTTGGATTAATTTTCTCCGCTTTTCCATCCATACACGCGTTTCGACCTATATCAGGTCTCATCAGTATGGCTAGGAAAAGCGAAGAAAACCAATCCAATTTTTCGCCTAAAGGCAAATGCAAGAAATTCGAAGAGCGAATCTTGATCTTAACGCCATCTAGGACACGATAATCAACACTACACGCAATTTTGCTGTGCAAAATGGTGAACGTTCCAAAGGCAGACCAAAATTCAGTTCGTTTGGGTTTCACCCAAAAGTACCACTGTTTGAGAAAAGTTTTTGGATTAATTTCCTCCGCTTTTCCATCCATAGACGCGTTTCGACCTATATCAGGTCTCATCAGTATGGCTAGGAAAAGCGAAGAAAACCAATCCAATTTTTCGCCTAAAGGCAAATGCAAGAAATTCGAAGAGCGAATCTTGATCTTAACGCCATCTAGGACACGATAATCAACACTACACGCAATTTTGCTGTGCAAAATGGTGAACGTTCCAAAGGCAGACCAAAATTCAGTTCGTTTGGGTTTCACCCAAAAGTACCACTGTTTGAGAAAAGTTTTTTGGATTAATTTTTGGTCGGCCTTTGGAACGTTCACCATTTTGCACAGCAAAATTGCGTGTAGTGTTGATTATCGTGTCCTAGATGGCGTTAAGATCAAGATTCGCTCTTCGAATTTCTTATTATAAATATTTGTGCGCCTAACGAAAGTAACTTACAGTAGTAACATGAATTTCTACCTTTTCCTTAACTTTACATGAATTGAATCCTATGTGCAGTTTTTGAATAATCATACAGTTTTGTATATTTTCGTGTGGTTCTCCATTCGTTTGTAGGTCGATCGAGTGTACGCCACTGGTATTTTCCTGTCATTCGTCATTCAAGATGGTGGGAGCTGATAGGTCCCACAAAAAAGTACGAGAAACGTGTGCTCATTGTAAAAAAAGAAGCTGTTTCTAGTCTGAAAAATAGACGTCAGAATGCACAATTGATCTTTTTGTATAAGCTGAGATGTGGTATTACTTGTTCACCTGAAATTTCACAAGAAATCCATTTCCTCGTCCCTGGCAGAAGAACTAGAAAACGGCAACTTTTTTTCCAACCAGCAGCAGAACAAATTATGGACAAAACTGTCTGACGACAAGACTACTCACGAACTATAATAATATTATTCATTTCTTTTATTTTGAAAAATATCAGCTGATTAATTCAATTTTGACTCGCATTTTGTGATTTTCTAGTAAATTAAAACTGAGAAATATCTAGGAGAAAATGGCAGATTTATCATAGCAAAATCCTAGAAAAGTTAGTATATTAAAAACTCAAACCATCGAGTTATTATTATTCCTGGCTCTTGATTCAAATCAAGAGCCGGGAATAATCAAATATTGAACATTGAAAAAGATCAGCTCATTAATTCAATTTTGACTCCATCCTATGGTTCTCTATTGACTCAAAGCTATGAAATATCCAGAAGAAAATGGCGGATCCATAGATTCAAGAAAAATTAAACAGTCAAGCTATTATTCCCGGCTCTTGATTTGATTCGAGAGTCGGGAATAATCATTGAGCATTGAAAAAGATTAGCTGATTTGTCGTGTAGTTGCATTTTCCAAGATGTTTGAGCTATTTCTCATACACTGAGAAAGAATAATATAGGGAAGTGTTCTGGATGGCTGAAAAAAACTGGATGAAAACTCCAGCAGAAATGGAAAAATATTGAAGTGTACATTCGGGAGTGGATTAAAACAGGTTTATAAAAAGAAGAAAAGAATCTCTGTTGGATTGTCCTGAAGAATCTCAGAAATTGGATATGTCATGTATTTCCTTATTCTTGAAAAATCTATGTTAGATCTGCTAGTTGTTTCTCATTTTTAGGAATCTCAATGGGATCAGTTATGTAAATGCTCGAAGATCTGTATTTGATCTGCTAATTGATGTAATGACGTCTTGAAAATTGAAAAAAACTGGATGGGAAAATATGGAATATAGTCTTACATACAGAGATAAATGTGAAAAGTCTGTTTTGAAGACCTGTTAAATTTTACATGTAGTTTTTTCATTCGCAAAATAAGAATCTCTGTTGAATCTCATAGTTCTTTCTCATTTGTAGAAATCTGTGTTAAATCTCATGCTCAAAGTTGTCAGTACATTCAGGAGTGGATCAAAACAAGTTAATTAGAAGAAGAAGAAGAAAATCTCTGTTGGATCTGAAAGTTGTTTCTCCGTATTTCGATCAAATATAGGTTACCCATTCTACAGAGTTAAAAGAGCATGAAATTTGACTACTTGAACAAAATAAGGTACAGGTTTCTAAAATGTCGCTAGATGGAAAAGAGGTGAAGTACATAGAGACGAATTTAGGCCAATAAGAGACTCTATGGAAATTGAAACTTTTGAAAGAATTCAAGAATATCTTCGACAAAATGAAGACGTTTAGGACGAATGCAATGAATATAGAAGAAAATGTGGAAAACCAAGAATAATGAAAAATGGTTCCAAGGAAAGACCAAGAAAACAGAAAAAAGATATACTTAAATAATAATTGAAGGCACTTTATTTTTTGATTATCACTTACATATTAATTATCTAGGACTAGTACATATTATATAGGCACACTTTTACATAATAAATTATCATTTCAAACTCAAACAACTTCTCCTTGAGCCCCATCAATCATGCTCAACAAGTCATCTTTGAAACTGTTCTGCTCAGCATCATCTTTAATATTCAAATCAACCATCAACGATTGCAATTGTTCATTATCATTAACATTCACATCTATACTATCAAATTTGTCGCTGTTATTATTCAACTTAGACTCAGTCAATGACGATAAGCGTAACAAATTTGGGTTGGTACTATCGGTACTGCCAGTACTCAGCTTGCGTTCGCCAAGCATTTCGTCTACAAAACACTGAAGCTCGTTTACGTTTTCAACTTCCAATGAAGTTTTCCGAGTAGGATTGATGCCACGTTCCAAAATCCGTCCGTTTTTGGTCACCCGGTAAATATTTTCGCCGATGTTTTGCAGCATTTTTTCCGCAATTGGGTCCAAATTGTTGACTAGAAATTGTCCTTCGTTGTCTTGCAGGCCCATTCTCAACAACAAAGACACTCGGATGTGGAAGGGCTGGCACCAATTCAATAGGTCTTCGTGTAAGGCGGATTTTTCTTCAGCGGAGAGGATTTTGTTGAAGTTTTCTAGAATGTTTTGCATTCTATGAAGCTGTAATTGAGTCCCTTCGCTTGCAACGAAAGTTTCGATTTCGTACAGGTGTCTTTGAGTTGTTTCGATTACAGCTGAGGACATTGTAAGCTACAAATTATTATTGTGGTAAGTTTTTCTAAGTAATAGTAATTAGCTTGAATGAGTGCTTACTTGCCACTTGAAAACCATAGTAGTTAGATCCCAAAGCTTGTTCATGCTGACAGGGTCCAGTTTCATTGACGAGGAGTTTGCAATGGTTTCGATTATTTCGCGTACAGCTTCCTGGCTGTAGGCTGCTTGAGGGCGAAGGAGGTCTTTGGTGAGCCGGTTTGAAGTCAGACCAGCTATTAGATCTTCTAGAACTAAGAATTGAGGAAGAGTTCTATTAGTATTGTATTTTTCATTAAATCAAAGACATTTTGTAAGCATTTATAGACATTTAGTGAGTGCAAAAACAAAATCCTGTTAAACATCTTTATTGATCTTTAGTAAGTATATTTTCACAAGCAAATATAATAGCTATTTCGGATTCATCTGGGAAATTATGGAACAGTATACTAAATATGGACTAGCTGTTGTAGCAATTGGATGGTCACCCAGAATCTCCAGTGTTTACACCATTGAATTTTCAAAGTAGGTACTTATGCGTAATTCTGTAGGTAGACTTCAACTTTGGAGTAAATTATAAAGTAGCTGTAACTTTTTTCTTGTAATCGTCTTAAAATCATTTCAATTCTTAATATTTCCTGGTAAAAAAGTTCATATATTATGAGACATTTGTATTTTTATCTCAAAATGATATCCATAAACGACATTCAAGACGTCTTGCTTAGGTCTTTTAAAGTTTAAGGTGTCTCAAAGACATCTTGAAGTCTTTTAGACGTCTGCCTGAAGTCGTCTTTAGGACTGAGACATTTTAAAGATGTCTTCAACGAGATGTCTTAAGGTTGTCTTCGAATCTCTTTCCATCACATAAACTATTATCTACTTTAAGGTTTGGTTGTTGTAGCAAATAGTTGTCTTTAAGTTGTGAATTTACGATATCTTTAGACCAACGTGTTCTAGACGTCTTTTTTTGGTCTTCAGACGAATCAGACATAAGGCAGACCAGTAAGACTTTGTGTGTTGTCTGGGTTAAAAGTATCTTATTTTAGAATCTCAAGCTGATCCCTTTGCCAGTTGCACAAATAATGGTAACCACAGACACACTGGTAACCCACAATATATCTGTTTCGTTATGTGTGGTTTAGCCCAAACCATTGGTCAAGCCTCAAAGTATTTGACTCAAGCCCTATTTTGCGAACTTGTGGTCAACCCGCAACTATTAGTTTAATAACCAGTGCATTGTGAAACTGGGCCTAAAACTAGAAAAAACCAAAAAAATCAACTTCAGCAAATATTCAAAGCAGTAGGGAAAATGCATTATGAGACATTTGAATTTTTATCTCAAAATCCGATGATGATTTTAAAATTTGAAACTTTCTGAGTCTATATAGAAGAAGGTTATAGGTACTTAAATCTCAAGCCAATTCTTTCAACATTGCAAAAGAAATTGATTTTCAATTGAAATATGACAGGTAAGGCTGTGAAAACATCTTACAGACTATACCTATATAGGATAAGAGATAATAATATATACTAAGAAGGTTTTACAGATTGTGAAAAATCAATGACAAAAAATTTGAATGATAAAAGAGGAAAATAGGTGTGTACTTTGAAAACCTTTTAGATGAGTCGAAGATTTAGAATCTTCTAAATATCACCTACAATTTCCCACATTCACAAGAGGTGGTGCCAGGATCTGCTACCTACCGCAAGTTTCAGTTTTGAAAATTTTTGAATCTTGATGTTTACTTTTCGGAAATTTACTGAGTTGGGATAGAAGAAACATCATAATTCAGCTTCTGAGTCAAATATTTGCTTCAAGCTTGTTATATTTTTTGATCCAGGGAATTTCAGTTTATGATTTTTAAGTATTTGAAGTTGTACCTAAGTTTTTGACAGGCAATTGGGAAGTTTAGTTCTAGTAACTTGAGGTAGATACCTAGAAGAAAACGCATAACTTAGAGAAAAATAATGATTTGTTTAACTATTTTGGACCCTAGATATTCAAGTGATTTTTCGAAAAATCTACCTTAGGTACTTCTTGTAATAATCGTATAATCGTCTTAAAATCATTCCAACTCTTTTCTGTAACTTTGATCCTTGAATTTTGATATGACCAGTGCCGGCCCGAGGCTACTTTTAGTATGGAGCGAGATCTGACTTTGGCGCCCCTAGTTTAAATGTGATTCGCATGCGAGAGTATAGATTTTGACCATATCTAATCTAATAGGCAGGGTTGGATGGGCTTAGACAAACCGGCCCTGGCAATTTTTTTCATCCAGCCCTCCCTTGGACGGCAAGAATGAAAAATGGCTTTCAAAAATTTTACTGTAAAGAAAACGAAAGAATATTTTGGAATTTTCATTCTCGATATTATTACATATAGATAGGTCACGGTCCCATTGTGACAAACAAATAGGACTTGACGTTTTCTCTTCTCTTAATTGCTCCTTGCATTACATTCCATTATCTTTTGTCTGTCAAATGGTCTGTCAAGTGACTACTCTTATGGCTAGGATGTTTGAGAGAGGTAGGTTGCCTGATAACTGTATGACGTCATCTGGGGTGCCTCATCCTGGCAGGAAAACTGGGGTCCAAAAGTAACCACTTTTCCAGGAACTAGAGTAATTAGTAATTAGATTACTTTTGGATCGCTTTTCTGTCGATGCTACATCTTTGTTTTTGGTTGAGGAGCGATAATTAACCCTCAGATTTGACTGGATTTGACCCATTTCCCAAAATCATAAATATTGGCTTCTTGATGTTACTAAATAGGTACCTAGGTCGTGTGTATAAATCGTGTAATTGTGAGACGAAATCGTGTAAAACTATGTAATTTGACCAGCATATCGTGTAATTTCACAAATTCAGATTGGCAACACTGCATTCTCAATTAAACCGTCACCAGTGGTTTCGGACCTCACGCATAATATTCAGTTTAAGGCTATGGTCCGAATATAACCAAATGTTAACCAAAGTAACCGATCCGGTTGACAGATGGTCACTGAAATTTCCGGTTACCTAGGGAACACGAATATGAAATAAAAAATTGTTGAGAGAATTTTTAGGAATTTAGAGATAAAACCAACAGAACCGACATCCGATAGTCGGTAACTATTTTGACATTTGGTTAACCAGATTTCAGGAAACCAAGGTCCAAAAGTAACCACTTTTGCAGGTACCAGAGTAATTTGATCGCTTTCGGACCGCGAAACCACAGCCCTGGTTATATTCGGACCACAGCCTTAATATTGTTTTAGATAGGTAGTTTTCATGATGTTTTTGTCAAATATATAAATTTTAAAATTTTATTATTATTCTAGACGCGTCGGGCCTGCGGCCCGACCGGCCCAGAGTTATACCAGGCATTTGCCCGGTTGCCCGGTTGCCCGGTTGCCCGGTTGCCCGGTTGCCCGGTTGCCCGGTTGCCCGGTTGCCCGGTTGCCCGGTTGCCCGGTTGCCCGGTTGCCCGGTTGCCCGGTTGCCCGGTTGCCCGGTTGCCCGGTTGCCCGGTTGCCCGGTTGCCCGGTTGCCCGGTTGCCCGGTTGCCCGGTTGCCCGGTTGCCCGGTTGCCCGGTTGCCCGGTTGCCCGGTTGCCCGGTTGCCCGGTTGCCCGGTTGCCCGGTTGCCCGGTTGCCCGGTTGCCCGGTTGCCCGGTTGCCCGGTTGCCCGGTTGCCCGGTCGTCCCATCCAACCCTGCTAATAGGTTTGTTCCAACCCGTCAAAAAAACGTCCCAGAACGGTTTCGGAACCACTCTGCATACGAATTTCGGTTTCTATGCAAAAATTTTAGGTTTTGCGCTGAATCCTGACGATAATATTACGGTTTCCTGCTGGGTTGGAACAAACAAAGCTCAATGTGTCTATTTATCTTACCAATTGAAATTTGAAAACATTTCTGTTCGTTGGTACAAAGTTCTCTTATTTACTAATATTTAGTTCACATTCTTTGATGGGATCAACCAATAATCCACTTTGGTAATATCACTTATAACACTTATGGCCATTTCCACCAACTAGTTATTTTCGGGAAGCCCTTACGATAAGTATTCCCTAAACTGACAGTTTTTCATGGAGAAATGTCAGTTTAGGGAATACTTATCGTAATAGTTTGTGGAAACGGCCATTAGGGCCGGTTTATTCACCTTCTGATAAACTGTCAGGTGTCAGTTATGCAATCTGAACGATAAAAATGCAATATCTTATCCCATTGGTTGGCCGGCTATGCGCCGACCAATAGATTTATAGAACGGTAAATTTATCTTGCCGATAATTATCCGCAAGTTTATCTGAATATAAATAAACCGGGCCTAATAAATATAAAAATCGAAAAAACAAAATACGAAATTTTAGGTAAATTGGTGTTTGCATACTTTTGCATTAGCTTTATTCATAAATCCTCATATGACAATATCTGAGCTATAACATTTTCAATGGACAGCAGGGCTAGATCTTGAAGGTTTCTCTATTCTGCTAGAGTTGACCGCTAAGGTAAGTTTTAATTACCTTAAGCTTACTAAAGCTCCGTTCACCTTTCGGCACTGTAACAGGAATGGTAACAAAAATACGGAGAGCTGTCCAGATATAAGGAAACGTATCTTGCCAATTATTAAATGCTAACGCCTGAAGGACTGATTTCAGGTGACCGTTATCACTATCCGAAATATCGTGATCAAATGCTCGGGTAAGGGCGCCACCACACCCACGATCCGTGCGCGTCTCAAAAAAACGTCAGGACAGGTTATTCACATACTAAGTAAGCACAAGCTTGCTCACAAGCAGAAAAGCAAAATATCGAAAAGCAGAGACAGAATTCAAAGCGATAATATATTTTTCCCTTTTTTTTATTACCAAGGAACAAGTCGAAGGCGCCCCCCGAGGTCTGACGCCTGGAGCGCTCGCTCAGTTCGCCTTATGGTAGGGCATATATTCCTGGAATATTTTCTTACTTGCTGGAAATGTATCGTTGCCATGTGATGCTGGACATTGGGTTTAAATGATCTGGGCTACAAAGATTTCACAGAAATTGCAGAGTTTTTGGGCCCTTTATAGTGTGAATAAAGCAATTCTGTTTTTTTGTTGTTAAAGAATGTAACTTTAAGGAACTGTAGTGCCATTACACAGGTATGACAATATTGATTTTCATCTAATGGTAATGTTGAACACAGAATAGTCTACACATTGAAAATCCTATTCCACTGTCTCTACTATGCTAGTAATTATATAATATATAAGATTATCGACCATAGTCACACGAAAGCAGGAAGCTGTATTGAAGATCTCGGAACCTTTACTACAAATCTTCAGATAATGGATGGAAATAACTATAATAACTGGAAATACAGATTGGAAGTTTTATTAGATGAGAAATATTTACTTAGTTTTGTTGAGGAAAAATATACAATAAAAATAGAGTTTGTGTCTGGTGATTTCGAAGAAGAGAAAAATAAAAAGAAAGCTGAACGCACAAAAATGGACAGAAAATGTAAGTCTTCAATAGTTCACAGAATAGTTAGTCAGCATATTAAGGATCATGAGAACACGTATGACGTATGCAAGGGTATTGGTATTACTAGAAACTTTCAAAAGGGTAGGAATTGCTAGTCAGTTAAAAATAAAAAGCATATTGCTTATTCTTATTATAATGGTTTTTTAACCGTCAGAACAGAATTTAGAAGCCCATTTTCTAGAATTTAATGAACTTATCAGAGAGTTTGAAAACAAATACATGAAAAAAGCATTTTTACATATATTTTTGGATGAGAAAGTGTACAGGGTGTTTTTTTATATATTGACACCCCACCTACAGCCTTTACCTTTACAAGTAGAAGAAAGGTGTAAATACAAAAGTTTTACAGTTTTGGCTGAATTTTTAGAAACTATGGTCAAAAACAGAATTTGAATGTCAGAAATATGAAATTTTGCATGGTTCCAGATTTTTTTCAAATGGGATGCAGGGGCGCAACTAGCTTGTTGGTTTTGGGGGGGCTTGAGCCCCGGGTCTCTATAAGTCGATTTGGTGACAGTATAGGTATGATGTTTTTCAAAACTTACTACAGTACGTATTTCAAAAATGCCTGAATTTGACGGAAATACTCTGCTATAAACTTTGTTCTCCGATATAATCTACGTTCTCAGTTGAAAAAAAAAAAACAAAGTTATAAAAGACATTTTTATGTACCTACAGGGTGGCCCATTTATTTTGTCCTATCTCGATATATGGGAATCTCTCGGGAAATCTAGATATGTTATGACAAAAAGTATTACCTATACAAAAGTTGTAGGGTTTAAATCATTAGATTTTTTGTATGTTTCCCTTTGGTCAAATTCCGACTTTAAAATATTTATTTTCAACGTCTAACGTTTCTACGGTTATCTAAAAATTGGCCGTTCCTCGGAGATAACCGTAAATAAATCCGAAACCGTGCATAACAACCTTATCAAACTATACAGGGTGATTTACGTAGCCCATGCATTAGCTTGCAGGTAGATTAGATGATATTTGTACTAATCCACCTGCAAACTGCACAATTTCTAATGCACGGGCTACGTGAATCACGGTGTATATATTTATATTTGTCTTTGCAAGCGCTATCAAAAAATATAAAAATATAATGGGCGTTCTATTACAAGAAAAAAATCTGATGTGTGACACTTTTTTGACACCCCCTGTATATGCGCAAATAACTAAAACAAATAAATAATGATTTAAGTCCTACAACTTTTTGCCATAAAATATCTAGATTTCCATATACTGAGATAGGACAAAATAAACGGGCCACCCTGTACATACATACATAATATGTAAGTTAAAATATATTGAGTTTAAAACTTCTCAAGCTACTTAAATTGGTACTAAAAACAACTTAAAAACTGAAACAAGTTCTGTTACATTAAATTCCTCCTAAGTGCACAAACAGACACGGGCCAGCAGACGAAAGGGTTAAAAAACTGTTGTGTCACTTTAAGCTTCGTGTATTTGATGCTCCTATATAGCAGGTGCTTGAGAGGGCAGGGGAGAGAAAAAACGAACAGTTCAGTTGCGCGAAACTCTAATGCATAAACAGTTCAGGACGCTCTAGAACAGCCCAGGAGTGCTTAAAGTGCGTCACTGGAAAGCGACTCAGATCTGCTCGCTTTGGTTTGGGAGGGCGAATGGCTAATTTGTGTCATTACCATCATGTTTGTGACCATCGGGTTTGGGGGGGGCTAATCTTGAGCTTGGGGGGGCTAAGCCCCCCCCCTAATTGCGCCACTGATGGGATGCCCCATATTTAATTCTATATTCTTGAAGAGCACAATGCCCCGATTCCAAAAATATATAGTTTGTCTATATTTGATTGAACAGTCTCCTATACAGGGTGTCCCACGGTGGATGGCGTATTAGACGTTTATGGAGAACTAAAAAGCGGATAATTTTGAAAATTTGGCAACCGGGATAAACAACCATGATCTACACTTTAAAAATATTTTTGACCATGCGATGTTGCCGCTTCTACGCTAAACTAGTGGCAACATCACTATTTTAAATGGAACACCCCGTATTGAATTGCATATTTGGATTCTACGTAAAATTCTGAGTAGATTTCATGTGATATATCCTATACCTAAGTTCAACTGTTTTGGAAATATTGACAGTTGAAAATTGACTTTTTGCAACTATAAGGTCCGCAACAATCCACTTATTTGTACTTCAAAAATAACTTATTATATAAAGTCAGAATTTTAAAGATTATCCACTTTTTGTCAATTCGCCTTTTAACAGGAATTAGTAATGTTACTTTACCAAACTAGTTTTATATTGCGACAAGTTATTCAAGTACAAACGAGTGGATTGTTGCGGAACTTATGGGTGGACCCAGCCATCTATTCACCAATATGTTGTTCAAGTACGATACTAACCTGACTCACTCAAATGTGAGTTATTCTCATTAGTATAAAAACTACACGCTTCAGGTGTCTTATTTGAACAGTTCAACAGTTTACTGGTGAGTAGATGGCTGCGGAACTCGCTGCGTTCGTCCCGCAGAGGTCCATCCATAAGTTCCGCAACAATCCACTTATTTGTACTTAAACAATAACTTATTATATAAAGTCAAAATTTGTAAGATTATCCACTCTTTGTCAATTTGCCTTTCAACAGGAATTAGTAATGTTACTTTATCAAACTAGTTATATATTGTGACAAGTTATTCAAGTACAAACGAATGGATTGTTGCGGAACTTATGGGTGGACCCAGCCATCTATTAACCAATATGTTGTTCAAGTACAATAACAATAACAATAACTTGATTCACTCAGTTGTGAATTTTCCTCATTAGTTCAAAAACTACACGTTTTAGATGAGTGTCTTATTTGAAGAGTTCAACAGTATATTGGTGAGTAGATGGCTGCGGAACTCGCTGCGCTCGTCCCGCAGAGGTCTACCCATAAGTTCCGAAATAATCTACTTATTTGTACTTTGTGTTTTTTTTATATATTGACACCCCACCTAAAATCTGAAAGCGTGCAATATTTCACATTTCTGACATTCAATTTTTGTTTCTGACCATGGATTTTAAAAATTTAGCCAATAATGTACAACTTTTGTATTTACACTTTTCATCTACCTGTAAAGGTAAAGACTGTAGGTCGGGTGTCAATATATAAAAAAACACCCTGTACATTAAGTTACCAGATGGTTTTGAACATCAATCAGGTGAAATCTACAAATTGGAAATCCGCTCTATGAGCTCAAACAAGCTTCAAGAAATTGGACTCATTTTTGAAAAAGTTTGATGTGATACGGAATGCAAATGAAAAGTTTCTTTATTAAAAATTTGAAGACAATATCAAGATTTTTCTGTAAATGATAGATGATTCAATTTTGACAAGTAGGTAACGATGTTTCAAAATTAAAAAAATATAGAAAAGTACCTATACTTAGTACAGAATTTCAGATGGAAGATATCAAAAAACTTAAAAGTTTTCTCGGAATAAAAATTGAAAGATCTTCTGAAGGTATATTTTTAAGTCAAAAACCCTATATCTTAAAAATCTGCTAAAGCGTTTTAAAATGGAAGAATGTCACCCCATAAAAACGATGATGGAATTTAAGTATCAAGAAACATTGACGTTGGAAGAATCTATCATTGAACAGAAACCTTACACAGAACTAATGGGTTGTTTAATGTATTATGTGTATGTGTATGTATGTGTATCATGTATTATTAATGTACCTACTATGCAATGTTGTGTGATGTTTACCTTTTTTAATTTGACACTTTCCCTAATGAGGATCAAAGGAAGGAAGAATACAGTAAAAACAGGTATGAGATCAGGATCAGGTGACCATTGACGCGATGACGTAGGAAGCCATTAGTTCACATTTATTTGGAGTATCCTAAGTCTATTTCAGCACGTCAAAAACCGTCCCATGAACAGTTTCGAAACCACTCAGTGAACGAATGTTGGTTTCTGCGCACAAATTTCACGCTTAACGCAGACACATAACCTCACTTTCGTTGGGGGGACATACAAAAATAAGGTTATGTGTGTGACGTCAGCTATGATGAATGAATGAATTTTATATGAGTCAGCCTGTTTATGGTTACGCAGAGGCAAATTGGGGAGGAAGCCTATAGACAAAAATCAACAAGTGGATTTGCTTTAGCAGAACTCTATGGTTCTACTCTGTGTGTTTGGTTAGGTTACCAAGAAGCAATCTACAGTTTGACTTTCATCAACAGAGGCTTAATTTGGTTTGGAAATTTAGTTGAAGAACTCAAAATACATAAAGTTTTTCCATTAATAATGTATAAAGACAATCAAGCATGTAGGTATACATTTTCTTGGAAAGTGGGAGCACAAGAGACTTAAACATGTTGATGTCAAATACAATTTTATATATGTGATTTGTACAATAAGAATACCTATGTTAAAAGTTGAGTATACTTATTATAATATTCATGAACAATGTGCAGATGCGTTTAACAAGTCAAGATTTTGAAAGACATTGTAGAAGCTTAGGATTAAGAAGATTCTTAAGTTGAAGAGGTGTTGCAAAATGCTAGTATAAGGAACTGTAGTGCCATTATACAGTATGACAATATTGTTGATGTTGAAGTTTATGTTACTTGGAATTTTATAAAAGTTTGTCTAAACATTGAAAAGCCTATATATTCCACTGTCATCTCTATTCTGCTAGAAATTATATTATTGTTTCAAACTGCAAACTTCCCTCATATCACTAAAATTTTCCAATCGTTTAACAAAGATTTCTCAAGTTTTCGTTTGAAACATGATAGATGTTGTTTCATCGTATAAGTCTCATTCTTTATAGGGGTTTTGTGATAACTTTGCAAAGGTTTTAATCCCATTAGTATCACATTATGTGCATATAACTTATCCATTTCCGTTGTGGTTCAGTAGTCGATTATCTCATACAACAATATTGAACCAATTTTTCAGGATTTTACAAATAGACAACTAAAAAATATGCGTGGGCTAATGTGCTTAAAATAGACCTATTTGAGTAATAATAGGATTTCAATTCGTGCTGATTAAAATTGTTTGTATCGGAAAACAAAGGCAAAGTCTCCAAAGTTGGACTTCATAAGCAAAATCCAGCCACTAAGGTGAACAATTAGGTACGGGTGTAAGTAACAAAAAAACTGGCCTGTTTCAGCAATAAAAATTCAAAATATATGAGCAATCAGTGTGCAGATAAGCTCTCCTCTGTGCAAAGTTGCTTACTACTACACAAAAAAACGTGCCAGCAGAAAGCTTTTAAAAATATCACATCACCTAGTGTCGATCGTTCCTCTGAAATGTTTTGCGCTTGAAGCCTTTGGGCTATCACGAAGATCATTTCAGAACCTAAATTCAGTACCAGAAAAGGAGTGGTGTATAGCGACATTTTTGTCCAAGAAGCTGCTGCAACAACTACACCGCAAAGCTATTTTAGTCTAGTTCATTGATTTTTATTGTATTGTTATTTCAGCCGTAGTAGGTGAAAACATGGACGGAGCAGGTGAGATGTTGCCAGATTTTTTTCAATAATTGGTTGTTGGCTTGAGTGTTTCCTATAAGTATGATTTGTAACTCAATTATATGATTCGTTATGATGTTTTAAGAAAAAAAGGTCCTATAAACATATGTCCGGAAATGCGTAATTTTTAAGATACAGGGTGTTGATGTTTTTAAAAAAATATATTATAACTCAGTAGGTACCTACGTCACTAGTTGAAAATGAAAAATACACCTTTTTTAGTAGTCATCAAGGTTTTCGAGAGAAAAAAAAATCCATTTTCTTCTAGGTAACTACGTCACTGGTATCTCATAAACTACGCATTTCCGGAACATGGTTTATGGGAACTTTTTTTCTGAAAATACCGTAACGAATCACGTCCTGAAGTGTAGTAGGTAGGTACTTATAGGAAACATCCTATATATAGGGTGTTACAAATTCGTGAGTTTCATATTTACAAAAAAAAAAAACTTTTCGTCTAAACAAAATTTGAGAGTTATACAGGATGTCCCAGACGCGGTTCACCAGTAACCAACTTGAAATTTCTAGATGAGACACCCTGTTTTTTTTATTTGATTTTCAGATTCTTAGCTCAAATTCCAAGACAAATCTATGTAGATTAAATCTGTCTTTATCTCTTACCGTTTTCGAGAAAAGAGCTGTTAAATTTTGACTTTATAAAGATGTATAGTAAAAAGCGAAATTATATATTGTCTAGGCCAACGAATGTGAAGCTAAGGGGCACCGGTGCAGTTGTATATGTATAAAATACCCAGCGGCGTGCGGATTTTTTTGAAAGTATATAATACTGCAACGCATTTTTTTCAAATGACCTATACCTACTTTGTCTAGTACTTTCACTTTTTTATAATTTAAACATGGCGCAACATCCAAAGCTGTCAATATTTGAAGTAAATTACTTGAAATTCTACTTCAAATAGATATAAGTACTTTTTTTTGACCCGCTCTATCGAATGGTAAAGTCAAAATTGAGCAAAACAGAAAAATAAAAAAATCGACTTTTTCATAAGGGTAACCCATTTGAATTCTGATTTCAAAATCTTCAAACCTCAATTGCGCGGTAACCATTGGGCAAATTGTATTGAAATTTCCAGCGTTTGTAGCTCTTATCAAGCTCTAAAAGACATGTAATTTACAATATTCCTGGGTTTATAGTTTTTGAGCAAATTGAGTTTGAAGTTTTTGCTAAAATTTTGACTGAAAATCAACTTTGAGGCTCAATTATTCAAAAACTATTTGAGCTATTGAATTTTGCACGGTTTATAGAGAATTTATTGCTCTTTCGAATGATATATAATTTGTTCCAATTTGCTCAAAATTTAACAAAGATATGGGCAATTATTCATGACCATGCGAGGGGGAAATCACTACGAAAAATTGTACACCAAAATTCCCCTTCCGGAAAAAATTCCCCGAAATTCCCCAAAAGTATTCGAAATTTCCCAAAATACCTACTAACTTTGGAAATTCCCTGGAATTTCACTAAATTCCCCTGTAGACTCCAAAATTTCTCGGAATTCCCCGAAATTCCTCCAAATTTCCCGCAGCAAACCATTCGTATTATAGTTTTATGACCTCAAGATCTATAATAAAACGCAAACAAAAATATATCATGTAATGCTTGCTTTAATCAAAGAACATAATTACCTTACATACTTAATTAATACCTCTTTGGGAACAAAAGAAACTGAACAACTATAAAGGAAAATGGTAAATATTGAAAACAAAACTAAATATATTCTTACATAAACTTTTGCAAAAAATATCACAAAATAGTTTTCGGATAGGTACTTGAATATTGTATAACAAATTAAAACAAAACAATCTTTGATGAATAGTATAACAAACTAAAGACAAGATAGGTTGTCCCTCGGGTTGTCCTGAGGGTTTTTCTAACATAATGAGGAATTTAAAAATATATATATCTTTATGATTTCAAACAAATAATTGCCCTTAGCAAAAATATAACGCAATAGTTATTTTCTTAACAAGTGCGCAAAGTGATACTTTCCCGCACGAAAAAGTAGTTAGACGAATGACGCGAAGCGGAGTTCGGATAAGCTTTGAGTGTGGGAAAGACACTTTGCGCAAGTGTTAGGAACAATATTTTTTCTACGAGTATCTTAAAAAAGTAGACTTTGAATTGTTGAAATATTAGAAAAATCAATCAAATCAAAATCTTCAAAAATCGTTTCAAATCTATTGGAATTCTTCAGAATGTTTTTTAAATTAAATCCTCAAAAATCTTTTAACGTCTTCTGGGATTTCTAGAATACCAGCTAGAATATTTTCATGAGACTCTCTTAAATATCAAAAATTCTACAAATTCTTAGCAGTACAGGCTGGTCCAATTTCGACACCTTTGATAGGAAACATCATGTTAGCTAAGCGCTAAATTCCTAAGCTAATTGGCTAAGCACTAAAATCCTCCATTTTGAGTATTAGTTTATTCAGAAGCCATCATGAAAAATCAAGTATAGGATTTTCATGCTATATTTAGGATGACGTCACATTCAGTGGATTTCTGCTGCCAACCTAACAAAATTAAAAGTACTTTTTAACGCATTTAAAGTAGGGGAATTTCAGATGTTTTTGGTTGGCAACGGCGCGCGACGTTGCATGACTTGTATAAACATTTTCATTTCGTTATTTTTAGCTGTCGTCAGTATTATCGACAAGTGACATTCTAGTAAATTATAAGAAAAAAAAAAGGTATTGACAACATTGTCTCTCCTTGTTCGATGACGTCATCCTAAATATAACATAAAAAACCTTTATAACTATGGTAATTATACGTAACAAAAATGAGTGCGCAATGAGTTTCCGCGCGCAAAGTTCAACTTTACGCACGCAAATGAGTGTGCAAAGTGATTACTTTGCGCACAAAAGTAGAAAGAATTCACTTCAACTGTTAAAAAGTTACGTTGAAATTAAGAACGCAATGCATCCCTTGTTTCATTTATCTCATTCCCACTAAGGAGTATTGATAGAAGAGGAAGAATACAATGATAGACTGCGTTAGGTGCTTCGAGCAGGAAAAAATATTTTGGCATTAAGGCGCATTCAATCCCCTTAAAGGGGGTGTGATCCCAAAATTAAAGTTTTAGTGCAAAAAACTCTAAGAATAAATATTTAAACCGCATCTTGCTACGATGGCCCGTTTTCGAGCTAGGGCGGTTTAAAGTTACAACTAGGTGTTTGTGACGTCACACTAGATTATCAGGGACAGTATTAACACGCGTAGGATTTTTCCAAAACAAAAGACAATTATCTCTTAGAGCGAGTAACTACTCAAAGTATAGGGTATGGTCAGCCGGTAAACATGTAGAAAGAAGTAGGTATTTTCATAAAGGCCTTATTTTGCTCTCTAAATTAAATTAAATGGTTTTTAAACGTTGTTTTCCTATTTAAAATAAAGTTTACCTCATATATAGGCATAGTAGGGCACATTACAAGTTACCTAATATCAGTATTTTCACTTTTTTGCAAAAGATCAATAAATAAATCATATACTATCTACAAATTACAACCATTTAATGTTCACAAACTCACTGTTGACCGTTCTAAACTTGCTTCAGTATACTTCCGCATCGTCGCACGTTGCACCAGCTCGTGGCGTTGCATAATGGCTGCCTAGCAAATTCCATGTGCACGTTTGCAAAAATGCCAAATTGTGAAGATTTTAAAAGAATTTTGTGAAATATTATGCGAAATACGGCTGAAATTCCTCAAAATTTCTCGAAATACCCTCGAAATACCATCGAAATTCCCCGAAATACCCCTAAATACCCCGAAATTACCCAAAATTCCTCGAAATACTTTGAAATACCTTGAAATTCCCCAAAACACCTCGAAATTCCCCTACAATTCCTTGCCTTTGTACACTAAAATACCCCAGTGGTTTCCCCCTCGTGACCATGTCAAGATTTCAAAAATTTTCCAGAGCTAAAAATAGGATT
This sequence comes from Ceutorhynchus assimilis, assembly GCA_917834065.1. NCBI lineage: Eukaryota > Metazoa > Arthropoda > Insecta > Coleoptera > Curculionidae > Ceutorhynchus > Ceutorhynchus assimilis. Next base: position 34,430,730 of record OU892285.1, read on the forward strand.
TTATTTTTATTTTTGATTCTGCTTAAAATGACCATTTGGAAATGATGTCAGGGTTGTTTTTCACTAATTTTGACCCACTCTATCGATTGGTAAAGTCAAAATTGAGCAAAACTGAAAAATAAAAAAATCGACTTTTTCATAAGGATTGAATTTGAATTCTGATTTCAAAATATTCAAACCTTAATTGCTCGGTAACCATTGAGCAAATTGCATTGAAATTTCTAGTATTTGTAGCTTTTGTTAAGCTCTTAATGGCTTATAATTTACAATATTCCCAAGTTTATAGTTTTTGAGCAAATTGAGTTTGAAGTTTTTGACAAAATTTGCACTTAAAGTCAACTTTGAGGCTAAATTACTCAAAAACTATTTGAGCTATTGAACTCAATTTTGCACGGATTTATGGAGAATTTATTGCTCTTTCCAATGATATAAAATTTATTTCAATTTGCTCAAAATTTAACAAAGATATGGGCAAGTGCTCATGACCATGTCAAAATTTTGAAAATTTCTCAGAGCCAAAAATAGTATTTTCTTTTTATTTTTGTTTATGGTTGAAATGGCCATTTGGAAATGATGTTTTCCACTAATTTTCACCCACTCTATTGATTGGTACAGTCAAAACTGAGCAAAACTGAAAAATTAAAAAATCGACTTTTTCATAAGTGAATTACCACCTTTGAATTTTGATTTCAAAATATTCAAACCCTAATTGCTTGGTAACCGTTGAGCAAATTGCATTGAAATTTTTAGCATTTGTAGCTCTTATCAAGCTCTAAAAAACCTATAATTTACAATATTCTCAGGTTTATAGTTTTTGAGCAAATTGGGTTTGAAGTTTTTGGCAAAATTTGGACTAAAAATCAACTTTGAGGCTCAATTACTCAAAAACTATTTGAGCTATTGAACTCAATTTTACACGTGTTTATAGAGAATTTATTGCTCTTTCCAATGATATATAATTTATTTCAATTTGCTCAAAATTTAATAAAGATATTGTCAATTGCTCGTAACCATGTCATGATTTTGAACATTTTCCAGACCCAAAAGTCGTATTTTCTTTTTATTTTTGTTTCTGCTTGAAATGGCCCTTTGAAAATGATGTCAGGGTTGTTTTTCACTAATTTTGGCCCACTCTATCGATTGGTAGAGTCAAAATTGAGCAAAAATGAAAAATAAAAAAATCGACTTTTTCATAAGGGTTTGAATTCTGATTTCAAAATATTCAAACCTCAATTGCTCGGTAACCGTTGAGCAAATTGCATTGAAATTTTAAATATTTGTAGCTCTTATCAAGCTCTAGAAGACCTGCAATTTACATTATTTTCAGGCTTATAGTTTTTGAGCAAATTGGGTTTGAAGTTTTTGGTAAAATTTGGACTTAAAACCAACTTTGAGGCTTAATTACTCAAAAACTATGCGAGCTATTGAACTCAATTCTACACAGATTTATAGAGAATTTATTGCGCTTTCCAATGATATATAATTTATTTCAATTTGCTCAAAATTTAACAAAGATATGGGCAATTGCTCATAACCATGTCAAGATTTTGAAAATCTTTCAGAGCCAAAAATAAGAATCTCTTTTTATTTTTGTTTCTGCTTAAAATAGCCATTTGGAAATGATGTCAAGGTTGTTTTCCACTAATTTTGACCCACTCTATCGATTGGTGAAGTCAAAATTGAATAAAACTGGAAAAGGATTGAATTTGAATTCTGATTTCAAAATATTCAAACCTCAATTGCTCGGTAACCATCGAGCAAATTGCATTGAAATTTTCAGCATTTGTAGCTCTTATCAAGCTCTAAAAAAACCTGTTATTTACAATATTCCCAGGTTTATAGTTTTTGAGCAAATTGAGTTTGAAGTTTTTGGCAAAATCTGGACTAAAAATCAACTTTGAGGCTCAATTACTCAAAAAGCGTTTGAGCTATTGAACTCAATTTTGAACAGAGAATTTATTGCTCTTTCCAACGATATATAATTTATTTCAATTTGCTAAAAATTTAACAAAGATATGGGGAATTGCTCGTGACCATGTCACATGAAAATTTTCCAGAGCCAAAAATAGGATTTTCTTTTAATTTTTGTTTCTGCTAAAAATGGCTACTTGGAAATGATGTCAGGGTTGTTTTCCCAAAAAATCGTACATGTACTTCAAGTTAATCTAATAAATATATTCACTTCATACTTGTACGTACTTCAAGTATTTTCATAATGTTCTTATGTTACATTCTTCTGTAGCTTCAGATCCACTGGCCAGACAATACTTATATAGAGGGTCAATACAAAAGTTGTCTCGATGTTTCTTCCAAACAAAATTTATCAAATTCCAGACTATTGTTTATACAGGGTGATCAAGAATAGGGGTTCACCATTGTCCTTCTTACAGTTTTTGAGATAAAGGCTATCAAATTTTGAGCTTATAAAGACGTGGTAGGTATTCTACATACTTATATACTTAGGATGTCCTTATTTTTTCTAGCAAGACTTCAACAGATTGTAGAAAAATTGATCTTAATTCATATGAGCATATTATATGCAAGGACGACATAGATTTGTTTAAAAATGGACCTAATCTAAAAATCAAATAAAATACAGGGTGTCCCATTTAGAAATTTCAAGTTAGGCACTGTGGATAAAAGTTTCAAAAAATAGTAAATATCGTCAGATTATTTCGTGAAATTCTAAAACCGACAACCATGTTTCCGCAGCAAAAATTCCTCCTGCCGATATCAACGAGGTCCTAATAAGCCGCCTGAAAGAGCACAACGAAATCCTGCCGGCCTCGAAAGTATTGCTGTGCTGCAAAACCAACGAGCGCCGAGTGAGTTTCCTTTACGATTTACTAGTGGAAAATGGATGTTTGCCTCAATTGTCGCCAGATGGCAAGAGTAACGATAAAAGCCTGGAATTTAGGTAGAAAAATTTTAATTGAAAATACTTAAATTGATGTTAATTTTGTAGGCAAAAAGGTAATGAGATGTTCAAAAAACATGAATCGAGAAAAGCACATGAGTTTTACACGAAAAGTGTAGCTTTTGCCGAAAACGAACATGAAAATTTATCGCTGGCTTATGCCAACAGATCTGCGGTTTTGTTTGAAAATGGTTTGTACGAGGAATGTTTAAGGGTAAGTTCCTCAATTAACAACAATAACGCCTATTAATTTTTTGGTGGGAAAACGACCAAATAGCGTGTCTGAAACAAATTAAAAAATCATTAGTTGTGTAACATGTAAGACATAAAAATTTAGGGGACTTTAATTTCTTATAGAGTAACGCGACAATAACGTACAAAGTTCAGAAATAATGGCCAATAAACAGTCAAGTGATTATTCCTGGCTCTTGATTCTTGGATTTAAAAATACCTAGCAATATTCTATTGAATAATTGATTGATCAAGTGCTTATTACCAGCTCTTGATTCATATCAAGTGTCAAGAATTATCAAAAATTGAACATTGCAAATGATTAGATTAGAGAATGGATTCAATTCTGCCATTTGAATGTTTGCCAAAGTTGATTTTTGAGAACTCTTTTCATAGAGCTGTGAATTTCTACTCATTACTTTTATTGATGTTTGAGCAAACTGGTTATTCACAAGCCCTAAAACCCAAACAACAAAGGTGCATAAATGCTTTTTCCACTAATTTTCACCTCCTCTTTCGATTGGTAAAGTCAAAAACTGCAAAATCCATAAAATTTAAAAATTCGAATTTTTTCAAAGGGGTATCGCATGGAAATTTGATTTTCAAATATTTTAATGGGCCATATTTTGAAATCCAGTGAAGCTATCGGCATGATTCTTTTGCTCAATTGTAGCTCTTGATAAGGGCTATTAAAAAGGTTATTTGAGACTCCGACGCCAACGGCGTGGTTTTCAAGAAAATCAACTTTGAATCTTTTGTGAAATTTGAGATAAAGTTTTGACTTTGAGCCTCAATATCTCCAGAAGTATTTAAGATAGAGAGTTTATTCTTATTCTATCTTAAAAATAATTTAATTTTGATTCGAAATATATAATTATACATCATAATATGTGTAGTTATAACTGAGTAATGAACAATTTTGTGAGACAATGTCGGATTATTGAAATTTTCTGGGCCCAAAATGTGGAAAAACGGTTTTTATTTTTTCACAAGCCCTAAAACCCAAGAATTTCATAATTTCAAACTTCATGAAAACTTTAAGTAGGTACAACATAATGATGATTTAATTTGAAATTGTGAGTTGTTTTAAATAGTATGTACATCGCACAATCTTCTAGTTAATCAAGATCCTTGATTTTTAGGACATAAATCAGGCCTTAAAATTCAACTATCCCGAAAATTTGAAGCCCAAACTCCTAGCCAGGCAACTCAAAGCCGCAGAGCTCGCACCCAATCAAGAAAAAGTAATATTTCTAACTCCAATCCCTTCGATCCTAGACCGAAATCCTCTTATTGAAGCTGCTTCAAATAGTATCAAAATTGAAAACTCGCCAACATTGGGTCGTCACGTTGTTGCTACAAAAAACATCGAACCCGGAGAGATTATTGCCATAGAACGGCCTTTTTGTCAAGTTTCAATAGGCAAGAATTGTTAATGTAGGTATATTTGTACAAGTTTTATATTAACTTTTTTTTTAGATCAACTTTATATTCATTGTCATCATTGTCTCCAGTTATGCTACACATTGATACCTTGTTTGAAATGTACTCAAGCGATGTTTTGCAGCGAATTTTGTCAAAAGAAGGCTGACTCAGACTATCATCAGTACGAATGTGCCATTTTGCTGACCATAAAGGATATGGATCTGATGACCAGATTATTGCATTTGAGGATTACAATTTTGGCTAGAGGAGAGTATGGGAATTTGAATAAGGTTGAAGTGGATGATGGAGTTTATAAAAGTGACCGGTGAGTGTCTGAAATATACCCATTTACTATTGTTTCAGAATCTAGAAATCTACAGAAGAATGTTTGGAAAATTTTATACTCAAATCTCAAGCCTATCCTTGCAAAATGTTTCTGAGCCATCACAGCGATTTCACTTCAAACTTTCAGGATTTATTATTTAGGAGTGTTTTTATAATTTGAAACAACTTCCATACTTACCTACTAGACTCACATTTTGAATAAGTTGAAAAAATACAAAATACAAGTATCAAGTATCTATCTAAATAACTTTCCTAGAGGTAAACCATCAACAATTCCATCCGATTAACATCAACAAACAGCTCAAAACCCCCTCTTTTATAAGACTTAAACCTTTTCAACAACCATTAGTGAGATAAGCTTCAGAGAATAGAAAATAATTAATTATTACAAAAAGATTCAGAAGAAACAAACTACCAGAAGCTTCAGAATATGAACGTTAACCTGTCAGTTTGTTAGATATAATGTAGAAACATTGTGTAATTTCATTTGTTGTAGATTCAGGTAGGTGCAAGTAACCATTTTGAGAAAGAAGATTTGGAACCATTTATGTCAAAGAGTTATCAGGATTTGTATCTATTCATATTTCGAATGGAGAAGTTTTTAAAACAAACAAGATAGGAAAGGTTACAGCAAAGTGTGTAGGATCATCTCAATTGAAGCATTTATATATAGTACCAAGAATCAAACACAATCTGATCAGTGTTTCAAAGATTACTTCCAATGGACACAAAATACTGCTGCAAAAACATAAAACTGTTATTAGGGGTGATAACTTCTATCTTGTATGTAAACATACATACGGTGGACTCTCAACACAGATTCATTCATAAATAAAACGGAACAATGCAATATGTCAATGGATGAATTATGGCATAAAAAATTAGGTCATGTATGCAGCAAAAATTTAAGAGTTTGGAATAGAAACAGATAATAAAATTTGTTCTACATGCATGGAAGCGGAGGCAACATAATGTCCATTTGTTACTTTGTTACATTTGTTTTACACAGTGATCCTATAGAATCAACGGTTTTATTAAGAAGATACCTACCTTATGATTTAGATTTTGGAAAACTTTGAAAGGACATAACTTTTTTTCTATTATAAATAGAAAGCTGAAACTTTCACTGAATTTTATCCCAATCAAGGGACTACAATCCCTGAAAATTTCAGCTCATTTGCACTTATAGTTCCTGAGATAAAATGGTGTTAAGCAATTTGGAGTGATTTATCAATTTTTGAATTTTTTTGAGTGCCTTTTTTCATAGATTTATGAGTTAGATTTTGGAAAACTTTGAAAGGTCATAACTTTTTTTCTATTAGGGATAGAAAGATGAAACTTTCACTGAATTTTATCCGAATCAAGGGACTACAATCCCTGTAAATTTCAGCTCATTTGCACTTATAGTTCCAGAGATAAAATCGTGTTAACCAATTTGGGGTGATTTATCAATTTTTCAATTTTTCTGAGTGCCTTTTTTCATAGATTTCGGCTTCAAATCTGAGAATAATTTAGTGTATGGAGTTTGGAGTATGTTGATTGGTCATTAGGATACAAAATCTCGACAAAAAAAAATTCGAAATTTTATCGTTTTAGTAAGGAGGTACCTTACCTTACCTTAATTATGATTTAGATTTTAGAAAATTTTGAAAGGTCATAACTTTTTTTCTATTAAGGATAGAAAGCTGAAACTTTCACTGAATTTTATCCCAATCAAGGGACTACAATCCCTGGTGAGTTTTCATCAAATAATTTTCAGTATGTTTGTAAACAAACAGGTATAATTTTGCAATACACGATGTCGTACATTCTCCAAATGAATGACAAATCTGAGAAGATGAATCGTACTTTGCTGAACATGATTCGAACAAAACTAGTGGACTTACAGGTGCCTACATTTTTGTGGGGAAAAGCATTAAGATGTCCAGTTTATGAATTAAATTAAACACCGACATCAGCATTACCTAATGGACAAACCCCATCGAAAATATGGCATGGGCAAAATAACCTTAGCAAACTAAGAGTATTTGGATGTCAGGCATTGGCTCGCATACAGTATTACCCAGAGGTGAAAAGTTGAATTTGAAGGCAAGTCATGGTTGGCTATTGTGAAGGAAGAAGATAAAGATTACACTTACCAGTTGAAGAAAAAGTGATTCAATCCAAAGATTTACAGTTTAATGAGCTTGTAATGAAATTTAAACAGTCACATTCGAATAAATTAGACAGAAGAGCTCAAATATTTACCTGCGATTAATAAAAACATTGGTGAATCCGAATTTAGAGAAACAGAAAACTTACCTGAAGATAGAGACGTAGAAAATGTACCTGAAGATAGAGAAGTAGAAAATTTACCTGATAATGAGCAGAGACTGACTAATAGAAATCGAGATGAATATGAAGATGCAGAGTTAGTTCCGGAAGTGATCACAAGGGCAGGAAGAAAGGTTTCAAGACCAAAAGTGTTGGCAGACTATAAAATATATGCTGCTTATTGCCTCCTAGCTGCTTCAGATGAAGAACCCAAAACTTATAGAGAAGCTTGTAATTCACCAGAATAGAATGAAGCCATAAATAAAGAATTGAAGTCCCGCAACACTCTGCAATCCTGGACTCCATCTGAGCTACCCGAATGTTCTACTCTCATTGATACCCGATGGATTTTTAAAATTAAGGAAGATGGCACAAAAAAGGCGAGACTTGTGGCTAGAGGTTTGCAGGTTCCATACACTGAAGAAGAGTTTAGTTATTCACCTGTATGCAGGCTACTTACCATAAGAATATTGATATTTATTTCAGTTCAAAGAGGATGTAAGCTAAATCAAATAGATATGCCAACTGCTTTTTTATATGGTTTATTCGTAATGAGGTATATATAAAACCACCGGAGGGATTGAAAACTGATGCAAAATGTTAGAAACTAAATTGTTCTTTGTATGGACAATGGACAATCGAGGCAGATTATTGGCGCCCAACGTGGGGCCACATTAAAAAAAAAAAAATTGGTGTTTTTTTGTTGGTGAGTCAAACGGTTCGGTTGCTAATCTGTACATTACTTATTTATTTGGTACATGTTGGAGCGCGTTGGCTTTGGTGTGGTCGATGTTTTCAAATCCTTTCCAATCCTAAAAAAATTTTAACGCCAACGACAGTACATGTGCCGTTGGCGTTGGTATACCTTAGAAATTCGGTCTATACGCGGCTTTAGACATCTGAAAAGTGATGCAGGGGTCAGGAGAGCCTATTTTACCAAAAGGCACATAAGGCCCGGTGGGAAGTGGGGCCCCGAAAAAGGCTTGAAAAAAATTAACATTTCAATTTGGAAATTAACACAAAAAAAAAAACGTATATTCCGGTATCTGGAATTAGACTTTTAGGCCGGCCTCGCACAGCCGGAATGTCATTTTGAATTCAGAAACGGAATTCATAATCTGCATTTATAACGTACAGAATTATACCAATACAGGGTGTTCATTTTAAAACTTACCACCCCTATTATCTCGGAGGAGAAAAATTTTCGAGAAAATTCCTGAAACACGTCAACTATAATTTTAGGGGGGATTTTCGAGGAAAACCGATCCTATGTTCTTATCTTAGATTTTCATAAACTATCATTTGACACCAACTTTAAATCTAACCGGAGATTAAATTTTTAACTGGAATTTTTGATCATGGATTAAATTCAAAGTTGTTATTGTCAACTGTTTATAAAAATCTAATGGCATTTCCGATTGGTAGATTCAGTGTGCACTGAGTGTATTTGCATCTTTTTAAACGACCTGTAGAAGAAAAAGACAGAAATAGAAAAAATTGCACTAGTTTCGCACTAGATCTACCAATCGGAAACGCCATAAGATAACCGTTTAGGTTTTACAGCCTGTCAAAATTGCAATAAATTTTTCTCCTCCGAAATAATAGGGATGATAAGTTTTAAAATGAACACCCTGTAATTTTTTTTTATACAGCACACACCTTCTGACTTTTTCAGATTATGAATATTTCAGTTATATTTCATATCGATCTGCCAGAGTGACTCTGACGTCATTGCTCTGACGAGCGTTTTAAATTCCGGATCTGAAAAATTGAGATTATAATTCATCACGCATGCTTTTCCATATGTTTCCAATATACAAGCTCACACAACCAGAATTCAGATTCTGATTCTTCCCTTCCAACCAACACCGCTGAAATGATGCCGCGAACTATGAGAAGATTGGTCACGGAATTTTTAAGATATGTGTGCTGGAATTCAGATCCTTAATTCTGTTTCTGAATTCAGAATCTGATTTTTTCAGATTATGAATTTTTCATATCGATCTGCCAGAGTGACTCTGACCAGCGTTTTAAATTTATCTGAAAAATTAAGATCATAATTTATAACGCATGTTTTTCCATATGTTTCAAATATATAAGCTCACACAGCCGGGAATTCAGATTATGATTATTCCCCACAAATTGTATCTTTTCGATATTTGTGACGAATCCAGTCCATAGATACGACTCCAAGAAAAATTCAAGGAACGACTAGAAATGCGGCTCTAAGATTCACATTCACCGTAAATAAAGGGAACTATATTGTATTAGGGTCAGGGTTCTGTGGGTTATTCTGTACCTTGAGGTTACATTGAAATACCGGCCCTTAATTCACCATTTTATTATTGATTTTCGATTGTCTTGTTCTAATGGCAATTTTAGTGATGTCGAACTGTCGAGAAGTTTCCAATTTTGATTATTAGCGGCCCTTGTTTATATTTTGAGATATTTTAGTTATCTTAGTGTGGCGAGATCAATCGTTAGTTAAGTTAGCAAATAATAACATGAGATTGTGCTACACAAAAACACTTTTATATTGACATTGAAACAGTGAGGTTTTTGTTAACTAACATGGACTTAACCAACGAATGATCTAGCCGCACTTAAGAGAAAGTTTTGAAGCCCTTGAAACATATCTGCCTAGTTTTTTCTCCCTCTCGATGCCATCATTCTGTCTGCCTATTATCATCAATGGCCGAGCTTTTGATTATTCACATATAGGCGGAATTTACTCCTTATAGATTGTAGTTTACACATTAATTTTGATATTTGTGAGGAATCCAATCCATACCGTTCTTCAAAGTGAATCAAACAACGTTCTCTACCTAAAATGTTGATGGGGCGTTTTTGAGACCAAATGGCATATGAACAAACTCGTGATGACAATAATCAAAGATATCTAACCACAGATAGATCTTATGTATAAACTGAACTTGACAGGTTTGGTATTTCAATGTTACTTTGAGATTTAGGTAAGGTATTCTTAAATTGAATATGAAATATTAAATCAGTTCCTTTAGGTGAGTCTCAAGATTCACATCAAAAGCCAAGAATAGTAAAGATTTGAAAATTCTTATCCATCAATGAATCTAATAGTTGATAGATACCTACTTATTCAACTTTAGCAATACCTACCTGGACAGGTTTGGTATTTCAATGTTACTTTGAGACTTAGCTAAGGCACCCTTAAGTTAAAAATGGAATATGAAATCAGTTCCTTCAGGTGAATCTCAAGATTCACATCAAAAGTCAAGAATAGTAAAAATTTGAAATTTTTTATCCATTAATAAATTTGGTAGTGTACCTACTTATTCAATTAGTAGATACCTACTTATTCAACTTTAGCAATACCTACCTGGACAGGTTCGGGTATTTCAATGTTACTTTGAGACTGTTAAGGTACCCTCAAGTTAAATACAAAAAGTAGCAAATGTCCATCTAAACTCACGACTCCAAGGAAGATTCAAGGAACGACTCTAAATTCGGCTCTAAGATTCACATCCACCGTAAATAAAGAGAACTATTGTATTAGGGTCAGGGCAGCACTTTTATATTGACATTGGAACAGTAAGGTTTTTGTAAACTAACAAGGACTTAACCAACGAATGATCTAGCCGCACTTAAGAGAAAGTTTTGAAGCCCTTGAAACATATCTGCCTAGTTTTTTCTCCCTTTCTATGCCATCATTCTCTCTGCCTATTATCATCAATGGCCGAGCTTTTGATTATTCACATATAGGCGGAATTTACTCCTTATAGATTGTAGTTTACACATAAATTTTGATATTTGTGAGGAATCCAATCCATACCGTTCTTCAAAGTGAATCAAACAACGTTCTCTACCTAAAATGTTGATGGGGCGTTTTTGAGACCAAATGGCATATGAACAAACTCGTGATGACAATAATCAAAGATATCTAACCACAGATAGATCTTATGTATAAACTGAACTTGACAGGTTTGGTATTTCAATGTTACTTTGAGATTTAGGTAAGGTATTCTTAAATTGAATATGAAATATTAAATCAGTTCCTTTAGGTGAGTCTCAAGATTCACATCAAAAGCCAAGAATAGTAAAGATTTGAAAATTCTTATCCATCAATGAATCTAATAGTTGATAGATACCTACTTATTCAACTTTAGCAATACCTACCTGGACAGGTTTGGTATTTCAATGTTACTTTGAGACTTAGCTAAGGCACCCTTAAGTTAAAAATGGAATATGAAATCAGTTCCTTCAGGTGAATCTCAAGATTCACATCAAAAGTCAAGAATAGTAAAAATTTGAAATTTTTTATCCATTAATAAATTTGGTAGTGTACCTACTTATTCAATTAGTAGATACCTACTTATTCAACTTTAGCAATACCTACCTGGACAGGTTCGGGTATTTCAATGTTACTTTGAGACTGTTAAGGTACCCTCAAGTTAAATACAAAAAGTAGCAAATGTCCATCTAAACTCACGACTCCAAGGAAGATTCAAGGAACGACTCTAAATTCGGCTCTAAGATTCACATCCACCGTAAATAAAGAGAACTATTGTATTAGGGTCAGGGCAGCACTTTTATATTGACATTGGAACAGTAAGGTTTTTGTAAACTAACAAGGACTTAACCAACGAATGATCTAGCCGCACTTAAGAGAAAGTTTTGAAGCCCTTGAAACATATCTGCCTAGTTTTTTCTCCCTTTCTATGCCATCATTCTCTCTGCCTATTATCATCAATGGCCGAGCTTTTGATTATTCACATATAGGCGGAATTTACTCCTTATAGATTGTAGTTTACACATAAATTTTGATATTTGTGAGGAATCCAATCCATACCGTTCTTCAAAGTGAATCAAACAACGTTCTCTACCTAAAATGTTGATGGGGCGTTTTTGAGACCAAATGGCATATGAACAAACTCGTAATGACAATAATCAAAGATATCTAACCACAGATAAATTTTATGTATAAACTGAAATTTGTTCTGGATGTCTATGCTCGAAACCGGGGAACCATGTTTTCATGAAAACTCCCCAATTTTGAGAATAAGGACCTTGATGGCAAAATCCCCACAAATCATTCCCTTCCAACCAACGCCGCTCAAAAGATGCCTCAAACTAGGCGAATACTGGACGCGGAGTTTTTAAGATATGTGTGAGGCAATGTGTCATCCTGAATTCTGTTTCTGAATTCAGAAAGACATTCTGGTTGTGTGAGGCCGGCCATAGATTGTACAATTGATTTTCGATATTTCGATTTAAAAAATTAAAAAAAACAAAAGACTTTTTCAATGTTTTGGTACACGAAAAAAAAAATTCCACTCATGGCCCCCCTCCCCCCCATGGCCGCAGCCCACGAGCCGCCGCTGTAATGTTATCATAGGATATATTGGGGGCCCGAAGTTTTACTTAGGCCTTGGGGCCCAACTGAATCCAAAATAGGCCATGGCAGGGGTGAAAAAAGGGGGCAAACATGTATCTAAATAAAAAAAATATGCTCATGTACACTACAAGAAGTGTGTTAATTTATAGTTAAATTAGCTAATGTTTTAGGTAAATTATGTGGGATTTATTTTCACGATTATGAAGCATTTGAATTTTTATCCCAAAATCTGATATTAATAAAAATTTGAAACTTTTCAAGTCTATAGAAAAAGTTTAGGGGTATATCAAACTAAAATCTCAAGCCGATTGCCTCAAAATCGACTCAAATACTCAATTCTAGATACCACGAAATCCACAACTTGGTAGCCAACACATCGAAAAGATCAGCATCCGATTTATTCAGCAGAGCCGGATACGCGGCAGCTTTTTACCATCTACTAAAAACCCATACGAATTTTTTCGAAGCCAAAACTTCCGAATTTGAAGCTGACTTCAAAGAATTGCTGTTGTTCCATTTGCAAATTGGAGCCTGCAACTTTCACGAAGTAATTTATTTAATTGATGGTGTATAAAAGTGCTATGATAATGTTTTAAGGTTTCAGAAATCAAATCATCAGATAAGTCAATGGAACAGGAGGAAATTGGGGCTGCAGCATATAGTTTTTTGAGCATGTTTAATCACTCTTGTTGTCCCAATGTTGTCAGGAACAGTTACGGCTCTACAGCTATAGTTTTTGCACTTGAAGGCATCAAAAAAGGAGAACAGTGTTTTGATAATTACGGGTAAACAATATTGCTTTATAATGATTTGTTTTAATTGAAATATTTTTAAGATATCATCATGCTATAATGCCAAAATCTAATCGTCAACTTAAGCTTAAGGAACAATACTTTTTCCATTGCAATTGTGAGGCTTGCCAAAATAATTATCCTTTATACGATCGTTTGCCTGATATGAAATTGAAGGAGGAAACTGCAATTTCGACGCAAGATTTGCAATATTTGCAAGACAACAATTTGCAAGAGGCTCAAAAAATCTTTGAAAAATTAAAAGGAAAAATTGCAAAATCTCAAATTGCAAAGCCAAATAGAAATTTAGCTGAGTTGCAGGAATCTTTGAAACATTGTTGCTTTATTTTTAGAATAATAAAAACCCCATTATAATTATTATTATCCAATGACTCGTGGAAACTATTTCAATGAATGAGCTATTTTCATAAAGGATGTTTAGTCTAAAATTTAATTTTATGGTTTATTTGGATAACGTAATTAATGGGCATCAGCATTTATTCAAAATCCTTACTAAAATTGCAATTTCACGCCTTCAATAATCAAGGTTAATTATTATAATAATAATGATACAATTTAGTTTATTTGTGTTGACAGAAAGATTGTATTTAATTTTTATTAGGTATTTGCCAAGCGACAGTTGTCACAATTTTAAATTTTGCTGTAGACGTCAAGGATAATAATTATAATAATCATTACAAGATTTTTGTAAGTGGGTAGTTTTTCTTGATTCTCATCCCTCAAACTACTTAAAAATTTCCTTAAAGTGTAAATCATTCCCCCACAGGAGGAAGCGCGAAAAAAATAAACCAGTGCACCGTCGATATACTCTGTTATAAGTTCCAATGCTAATTTCAGTCATGGCGAGGACGTCGTGAACGCGAAACAAAAACCATGAAAAACGCCGAATTATAATAAACTTAATGAAAAAAGTAAGGGCACGTGCCTAATTGATTATACGCGAATGTTGAATTATTATTGATTTGATTTTCTATATGGTAAGTGCAATTTAATAATACACAAAATATGTATATACAAAAATTAATCATTATTTTGTGTTTTTGGGGTTGTCTGTAATTTATTTTCAATCAAATATAAGTAAAATGAAAATCTCCATTTGAAAAATATTTTCTTTCAGAAAATGATGCATGAAATTGTAATTTTCCTTGTCGCGTTGTTGGGGTGTTGTAGTTCAAGTCCAAATAAAAGAGCAAATGATTTTGACTTGGTGATTTTGCACAACAATGATATGCACGGAAGATTTGAGGAGACTGAAAGGAATACTGGGACTTGTCAGCCTGATCATAGGAATAAAAGTTGTATTGGTGAGTAGTTAATGGTTTGTTTTACATTACTTTGTAAGAAAATTTGAAATTTTGATTGTTTAGAGAGTCAATCAATCAAAATTTAATTATTATTACTGGCTCTTGATTGGCTCTACAACTTTTTTAAAGGCGTTCAAGTGTTAGTAATGGTTGAAATTTTTGGTTTGACCTCAAGTGCAACCTTCAACTATCTGGAATTTAATTATAATGCAATATATTTTTAGTTTCATCATTTATCAGGAATTTGTTTGTAATTTTTTTTATTATCTTTTTATTTATTAGTTTCGCAGTTGCAACATCTTCAAAGTCAAAAATTTGAAAAGAGCGGGCAGAGAGATTTTTTTCTCAAATTTCAATCCTTTATCTATTTACTTGCAAAATTTCAATCCATAATCCCTCCATTTAAAAAATTGGGATTATTGCATGAACGTATAGAATATTAATTTATGACTCTTTTCATATATTCCGTAATGGTAGATT
This sequence comes from Ceutorhynchus assimilis, assembly GCA_917834065.1. NCBI lineage: Eukaryota > Metazoa > Arthropoda > Insecta > Coleoptera > Curculionidae > Ceutorhynchus > Ceutorhynchus assimilis. Next base: position 34,445,928 of record OU892285.1, read on the forward strand.
AATCGAAAGAGCGGGTGGAAAACAATCCTAACATCAATTCCAAATGGCTATTTTACCATTGAAAAGAGCATTAAATTCTCTATAAATCCGTGTAAAATTGATTTTGATAGCTCGAATAGTTTTTGAGCAATTGAGCCTCAAAGTTGACTTTTAGTTCAAATTTTGCATTGAAGTTTGAATATTTTCAAATCAGAATTCAAAGGGGGTAGGGTAGGTACCCTTATGAAAAATTGGATTTTTGTATTTTTTAGTTTTGCTCAATTTTGACTTTATGAATCGATAGAGCGGGTCAAAATTATTGGAAAATAACCCTGATATCAATTCCAAATGGCTATTTTAAGCAGACACAAAAATAAAAAGAAAATCCTATTTTTGGCTCTGGAAAATTTTCAAAATCCTGACATGGTCATGAACAATTGCTCTTATCTTTGGTAAATTTTCAGCAAATTATACATCATTGAAAAGAGCATTAAATTCTCTATAAATCTGTGGAAAATTGAGTTCGATAGCTTGAATAGTTTTTGAGTAATTGAGGCTCAAAGTTGACTTTTAGTCCAAATTTTGTCAAAAACTTCAAACTCAATTTGCTCAAAAACTATAAATTTGAAAATATTGTAAATTACAGGCCATTTAGAACTTAACAAAAATTACAAATTCTGGAAATTTTAATGCAATTTGCTCAACGGTTACCGAGCAATTGAGGTTTGAATTTTTGAAATCAGAATTCAAAGGGGATACCCTTATGAAAAATTCGATTTTTTTATTTTTTAGTTTTGTTGAATTTTGATTTTATGAATCGATAGAGCGGGTCAAAATTAGTGGAAAACAACCCTAATATCAATTCCAAATGGCCATTTTAGGCAGACACAAAAATAAAAAGGAAATCCTATTTTTGGCTCTTGAAAATTTTCAAAATTCTGACATGGACATGAACAATTGCCCATATCTTTGGTAAATTTTGAGCAAATTGAAATAAATTATACATCATTGTAAAGAGCATTAAATTCTCTATAAATCTGTGCAAAATTGAGTTCGATAGCTCGAATGGTTTTTGAGCAATTGAGCCTCTAAGTTGACTTTTAGTTCAAATTTTGTCAAAAACTTCAAACTCAATTTGCTCAAAAACTATAAATCTGGAAACCTTGTAAATTACAGGCCATTTAGAACTTAATAAAAGCTACAAATTCTGGAAATTTTATTGCAATTTGCTCTACGGTTACCGAGCAATTGAAGTTTGAATATTTTTAAATCAGAATTCAAAGGGGGTAGGTACCCTTATGAAAAATTGGATTTTTGTATTTTTTAGTTTTGCTCAATTTTGACTTTATGAATCGATAGAGCGGGTCAAAATTATTGGAAAACAACCCTGATATCAATTCCAAATGGCTATTTTAAGCAGACACAAAAATAAAAAGAAAATCCTATTTTTGGCTCTGGAAAATTTTCAAAATCCTGACATGGTCATGAACGATTAATTACCCATATCTTTGGTAAATTTCGAGCAAATTAGCAGAAGTTATATACCATTGGAAAGAGCATTAAATTCTCTATAAATCCGTGTAAACTTGATTTTGATAGCTCGAATAGTTTTGTCAAAAACTTCAAACTCAATTTGCTCAAAAACTATAAATCTGGAAATATTCTAAATTACAGGCCATTTAGAACTTAATAAAAGCTACAAATTCTGAAAGTTTTAATGCAATTTGCCTTACGGCTACCGAGCAATTGAAGTTTGAATATTTTCAAATCAGAATTCAAAGCGGGTACCCTTGTGAAAAACTCGATTTTTTTATTTCCTAGTTTTGCTCAATTTTGACTTTATGAATCAATAGAGCGGGTAAAAATTATTGGAAAACAATCCTGACATCAATTCCGAACGGCCATTTCAAGTAGACACGAAAATAAAAAGAAAATCCTATTTTTGGCTTTGGAAAATTTTCAAAATCCTCATGGTCATGAACAATTGCCCATATCTTTGGTAAATTGGAAAGAGCATTGAATTCTCTATAAATTCGTGTAAAATTGAGTTTGATAGCTCAAATAGTTTTTGAGCAATTGAGCCTCTAAGTTGCCTTTCAGTCCAAATTTTGTCAAAAAGTTCAATGCAAAAGTTCATTGAAATTTCGCTATAAAGAAAATTTCAAACGTAGGTACCTACGTAAGATGCTAATATTGAGCAATTATTGTAAAACTATAAAATAAAATACTATCAAATTAATTACATTTGACAGCGAGCCAATAGTTGCCTCTGCCAAAAACTCCATTAATTTTTATAACCAGGTGTTGAAATATATGTCAAATACTTAACTGTACCCTTAGAACTTGGACTGCATTTCATCAGTGGATATTTCAAATTTACTTGTCCTAAAATCCCCTCAAAAATAATGGGATCAAGAAGAATTTGAGACTGAAAATATTTCTCTGATTTAGTGGAATCTTAGGAAACGAAAAGTAGATTAATGATAAAAAGAAATCCAGAATCCAGAAATTGAAAATATATTATTCTAGGTGGTATGGCCAGAACTGCCCACGTAATCAGAGCGTACAGAGAACGTCACCAGAAAGGTACCGGACCTCCGGTACTCTACCTAAATGCCGGAGACACTTTTGTCGGTACGGCTTGGTTCAGCGTCTTCACCTGGAACATTTCTTCTACATTTTTAAACGCTTTAAAACCTGATGCAGTGGTAAGTAATACAATTTGTGTGTCTTAGAAAATATTGTTTATCGCCAACCGTCCGTAAAACCATAGCGATTTCCGGAAGTAAAGAAATACTTTATTTAATTTACTTTACCTACCGCAAATGCGGCAGATAAGTAACTATTTTGAACCTATATATGTAATTTTCACATTTCTTACTGGTTTGAAGGTTCGAAAATGTCACTTTACTTTTGTTTACTTTAAAGCAGGCCGAAAGTGACTGTTCTCCTGTCACTTCCGGCCTCTGGAGAACTCACTTTCGGCCCTAATAAATTGTTCTTCCACACCCTGTGTTCACACCCAGACACGAATCCAGGTGCAATGCTTGTATTTAGAAGAAGATGTCACAATTGTCACATAATGTGTTTATGTTGAAATTTCATGAGATGTCAATGTCGGTGTCAGACTGTCAGTCGAAATTCCATTTTTGTCAAATTTTTACCTTATTTTTTTCAATAATTAATAGTTTAAAATAAATAGGTAGTATACATGATTCTATGATTCGGTGGAAAGTTTCACATATATTGTCTCGAGAATTGGTTGACCTCGGCGCTTCGCACCTCGGTCAACCATAGTATCTCTCGACAATAATGAAACACTTTCCACCACATGTACTATTATTTCTTTTGTATAAAAATGATTCACACAATTAAAAGCGACACAACAAAATTATTAATTATTGTGCTCAATTGGTTTGAATCGGTTTTTAATTGATTGGGTCAGCGAAAATTTAAAAGTTTGACCCACATAGACAATATAAAAACAATTTTTTCTTCAAACGTCAGAAAACCTGATATTTATCTACTAATTTCATGATGTGAAAGTGTAACTTTTATGTCAGTTAACGGTCACTATGGACAACGGAAGTAAAAGTCTTTTACTTCCGCTCGTGAATATTTACCATAACAACGCAAAGATTGACATTTTGTCACTTGGTGAATTGTTCGGTAATATCATCTATTATTCAGACACGTTTAAAGAAAAAATTTCGTTTCCTCTTTGGAGTAAAAGCTACTTTTGTGACTCGTCTGTATTGCCGACCTAATAAAACAATATACTTTTTTTTTCAATAATAATATTTTCTTTTTTTAAAATTTGCATATTCATTTGTGTTATTGTTTTGCCCCGAGGTTGTATCATATACAATAGTTTTTGTGGCTTAGAAAAAAATAATGTAGTCACGATTTCAATTATATATTAGCACTTGAAGATCCTCTATATAATTAAAGATTTTCTAATTTTAAAGTTGTCTGATGCTTATTTACAAGAGGTCTAAAAATATCTCTTTGTAAATGTACAGGAGCAACTCTGGATTTGCAATTATTATAAAATTTGTTTATTTCAAAACCTTGCTTGCGTTGACAATAATAAATTGCAATAAACAAAAAGGTGGTAAAATCAGTTAATGTTTTTTTTTGCATAACAATGCAATTATGTAGGTATGTACATACCTACCAGTCAGTATTATTATTGCTTGAGTGCAAATTTATTATTTAAAATTATTATCACATGACAAAACGTGATATGGAATAATAATTTTGCTTTATCTTAAGCCTCCCACGTTATCTACGACCAAATAACAACAAGATTTTTAATTTGAAAGTAGGTGTACATTTTTCCAACATAGGAATTGTTCCTAAATTGTAAAAAGCTACATACAAGTGGGAGGGCTTGAAATTTAAGACTTTGATGATATTTCTCTTAAAAACGATTGTACCTTTTATAGGGTTTTGCATAAATTTTGTACACCCTCCTCAACCAAGGAAAAAAGTGAAAACTTTTATATTGTGGTTTACGAATTTCTACACTCTCCCACCTTCAGGCATCAACAATATGAGATAGGTACTTGTGGGTAACATCACTTTGCCAGGGTCGGATTAAGGTATTTTGGGGCCCGGGGCTATTTTCACAAAAGGGGCCCCTATTAGGTCCCTGAAATAAATTCAAACGTCACTCAAACAAAACTTCACCTTGCAGATGCATTTATTACAGTGACTTTATACAAGACAGTGGCGACAGTGGGTTGTCTCATTTTTGATTAGTTCTCAGAATTACGTAGTTCATCCGCCATGTTTTGACAAAAGCAATTTGTTTTTATCATTCAATCCTATGGAGTTTTATGCAATTTAGTTTTGACAAAACATGGCGGGTGGGCCGGTGGGCCCTATCAAGGTTCCTATTGTCGCCACTGTCTTGTATAAAGTCACTGTAGCTTTTATACGGATAGTGCGCCATCTATCAATAATTATACCAGCTACTCAATAATAATATTATAGGGTAGTGTTGTGTTTGAAATAATTGATAGATAATAGATGGCGAAATCGAAATTGTAAAATTATATGCATGATTTCTTCCCCGTGTGAGGTGGTGTTTTGGGGCCCCCCTCATTTCGGGGCCCGGGGCTTTAGCCCCCAAAGCCCCCCCCCCCCTTAATCCGGCCCTGCACTTTGCAACATATAGGGGAGAAGCTTGTACCTTGGGCAGGATTTTTTCGAGACGTCGTTATATTCACATTGTTGAATTTTAAGGTAAACTTTTTGGGCTAACTTGTATGTTATATATATAGTCGGAGCGTTTACTGTTCTGTAGTGAGATCCCTTTTGGAATATGCTACCCCAATTTGGTCACCACATTATGGGGTCCATATAAATTGTGTTGAGAGAGTTCAGAAACGGTTTCTAAGGTATATTGCCTATAAGATGCATATACCATCAGAAGAGGTCTGCTACAATGACCTGTTGCGGTTGCTGGGTCTTTCTAGTTTAGAGGCACGTAGAAGGAATTATGATATTTGTTTACTTTTCAAGTTGCTTAATAACTTAATTGATTGTCCCCCTTTGTTGAACAGCATTTCCCTGCGTGCCCCTGTGAGACAGACTAGGCAAGTGCATCTTTTTCATAGCGAGTATCATAGGACTAATTATGGTTTCTTCTGCCCTATGGCTAGAATATGCAGAGAAGCTAATCAGCTACCCAACAATTTTGATTTTTTTGGCATGTCTCTGAAAACTTGTAAACATTTGTTAAATAGTCTGCAGCGCTAAATGTCAGTGTATTTATATGTACCGTAAATGTTAAATTTTAAGTTCTTGTGTTTTTCGTTAATATTATAACGTCATATATTTTTGTATTATGTTATTTACTGTAAATGGCTTGTCCGTTAATAAAGTTTATTATATATAGTAGAACATTATATTACATAGTAATATTAGTTAAACAATAAAACACATTTATTTTGGGATTTTATTTATTATTACGAATTTGGCCCAAGGTACAAACACATAGTGTACCTTGGACCAACTAGTCTTGTACCTTGAGGCATTTATACAAATTTAAAAATAAATGTAAAAAAACTATTTCTTACTATTCAACATTGTACTTCTCAAAATCTAAATCGAAAATATGTATCCCTTTTTGCCTTTCGGACAATCCTGCCTGACGTGGGGGTGCAAGTTTGAGCAAAACGTCTTCAATATCAATTTGAAATTGTTGACCACTTGGGCCAGAAAATTTGTTGCTGGTGAGAATTCTTTTCAAGTATTGGACCATTAAACAGTTACTTCGGCAACATAGAAATGTATTTTTTTTTCCCTGTTAGTTTTGTGAGACAGAAATCACCTATTGCTAAATCGGTAATTTTGACTTCTGTGGGTTTAGCCTGATCGACATTCTTCTATGGGATCAATTTCAAAATCATCTTCAGCATCTAAGTCTGAATCGTCATCATATAGACAACAATGTCTTCAGAATCTTCATCTGAGGATGATGACGACTGTAACACCTTTCTCTTCACAATTTCTTTCTTTGCTGCTTTGGGCGTTTTTGTAACGCTTTTTTTGTTGGCTTCAATTTCCATTTTTTCAGGCGTGTTAGTTAATATTCGGGATTTTCCTTTTTTTCGGAAGCTTTTCTTGAAGCAGCTTGTGAAAATGGACGAATCATTTCTGGTGTGATTATTGCATGTGATGTGGATGGAGTAACATTTTGTGTGGACGGAGTCGTGTTTAATCTGGAGGAAGCAGCGTTTGGTGTGGATGTAATAATGCTGGATGGAGTTGCAACAGTATTTGATGCAGTTGTAGGAATGCTTGTTGTGGATACGGTTGCTAAATGTAAAGATGGGGTTCCTGATGGGGCTCCTTGGGATGTAGATGGGTCGTCATATGGCCGATCAGTTACTGATGATCCCATGAATTCATGCTCTTGAAAGATATTCTCATTAAACGGCCAAATACCTGATACTCTAAAACCGGACTGAATGTTTGAAGGTATGAAGGCTAAAGGGTAGGCTATTCCTGATATTTCGGCCACATCATAAATTGAAATAGGTTTTCCAGGATGAGAACGCATCCAGTCGGCGCATGCTGTGTTGTAGTATGTTTTGTAAGGCCCAAATACGCTTCGGTCTAGCGGTTGGAGCTTGTGACTTGTGTGAGGAGGTAGGGTAAGCATTACTATTCCGTTTTCTCTTGCGAAATCTATTGCCTCGATGGTAATATGGCTTTCATGGTTATCTAGGATAAGTAGCACCTTATTATCAAAGGAACAATTTACATGTTTCAGAAAGTGGTGAAGATACTGTAGAAATATTGTTTTGTTAGACCAGCCACTGGGGTGAGCAGATCCAATGGAACCAGGAGGAGCACCTTTAATCATGAAGTCTTTATAATTTACTCTCGGAAATATATATAAAGGTGGCACACTGTTTCCTATGGCATTCACGCATGCAATAATAGTAACATTGACACCTCGTTCACCTGATGTTGCGCTTCCAACTTGTTTCACCCCTTTACAGGCCAAAATCTTATCTGAAACCGAAAAAAAAAATTATAATAAAGGACTGAAATTTTCCTGACGATGTCAAAAACAAGATAGTGAGAAAAATATTAATTTACCTGGCATATGAACGTTTGTGTTTCCGCTTTCATCTAGACTGTAAATTTTATCAGCAGTAAACTGATGCTTTTGCAAAACCCCCCTGAGCTCGAAAAAAGTGGAAACGTTGTGCTTGTTGAAGCTTGTGGACCGGGCTAAATTTGTCGCTTGTGGTTTTCTTAAGCTTATTGTGTTTCTGCGCTTCAAAAAATCCAAATACCATTGCTTTCCAGCGCGACGTTTGTTTTCCCAAGAAGCAGGGATAGTTTTATTGTTTGCCTTGGCAAAGTCGTAGGCAAGGACCTGAAGATCTCGACGGGTAAGGCCATAATGCATATGAGATGCTGTGAGGAGATACTCGCACAAGCTTTTTTCCTCTGCTTCCGAAAACACTTTTTTAACCGCACAATTTTCGTAAGATTTGTAAGCTACGTTTTGCTCAAGTTTGATCAAATACCTTTTTAGTGTAGATCGGGACACTTTAAAGTCTTTAGATGCAGTACGCATGCACTGAAATATGTTCATTTTGTACAGCATTTGCTGCGGATTATAAAGCGGCAAGGTCAGGGCATTTTCTCTTTACACCCTGTTTACTTCTTGGCATCTAAAAAAAAATATCCATGCAATTATACATCCAAACAAAAAACTCAAAACAGCGATTGTACCTTGGACCATGGCCCAACGTACAAGACAGGGCCATGGTCCAAGGTACAAGCCTATTAGATATAATAAACAAATATTTTTCTAACCTATATAAACAAAAAATGAAAAATGGAAAATTATCAATTTAATTTCTCTACATACCTAAGTTTAACATAGGGCATGCGAAATTTTAATTTATGTATTGTAAAACTGAATAGAAAACTTTAAAATCACATCAAAATACTTACTTTTGGAGGCACTTAAAACATACACTCGCTCACAAGACAACCGTTTCACAGAACTCATTTAAACAACGTGTCACGCATTGGCGGTGGAAGTGATAACCAACATAACAGAATTTGACAGAGATTTACGCGCCAAATTTGAAATTACACATATGGTCCAAGGTACATGATGGGTCAAGGTACAAGCTTCTCCCCTACTTACTTTTCATGTTTGTTTTGTTTGAACTATTTCAATATTCTTTTCACACAGTTTTCCATTTGTGCATTTATTGGATTGTTCAAAAAATTGCTCACAAACTTCTTACTACAAAAGTAATATCTGGCTTTGATACAATGGCAGCAAATATTAAAGATTCAACTACACTTCCCTATATGGACCCACAAATACCTAACTGATCAGTTAGATTTCTAGTTAAATCCTCATTAGGGTCAGATAGTATAATATCAACAGGGTTTGATTCTTTCATACCAAATTTCTCAATAAATTTATTTATATAATTTTCTTGGAGAATAAAAATATGAGCTTCTTCCTGTACCTACTATTTCGAGTTCAACAATAATGTTAACTATGTTTACTCTCACTTCAAAATTTGTTTCTAATTTGGTTTTAACGATTTTCAGTGCACTCTCACTTGGAGATTATCCACATAAATAACTAGCAATACTAGATGAGCATTTGTATTACACATTTATCTGAATCAAATTGTTTGAAACCAAATTGCGTGAGAACAAAGAAACAAACAGCCCATATCTTTCATAAATTTTGAGCAAATGGAAATAGATTATATATCATTGGGAAGAGCAATAAATTCTCTATAAATCCATGCAACATTAAGTTTAATAGCTCAAATAGTTTTTGAGGTATTGAGCCCCAAAGTTGATTTTTAGTCCAAATTTTGACAAAAACTTCAAACTCAATTTGCTCAAAAACTATAAACCTAGGAATATTGTGAATTATAGGGTTTTTAGGACTCATCAAAAGGTTCAACTGCTAAAAATTTCAATGCAATTTACTTAATAGTTTGAGAAAAGTTTTTGGATTAATTTTCTCCGCTTTTCAATCCATAGACGCGTTTCGACCTATATCAGGTCTCATCAGTATGGCTAGGAAAAGCGAAGAAAACCAATCCAATTTTTCGCCTAAAGGCAAATGCAAGAAATTCGAAGAGCGAATCTTGATCTTAACGCCATCTAGGACACGATAATCAACACTACACGCAATTTTGCTGTGCAAAATGGTGAACGTTCCAAAGGCAGACCAAAATTCAGTTCGTTTGGGTTTCACCCAAAAGTACCACTGTTTGAGAAAAGTTTTTGGATTAATTAAATTAAAGCGGAGAAAATTAATCCAAAAACTTTTCTCAAACAGTGGTACTTTTGGGTGAAACCCAAACGAACTGAATTTTGGTCTGCCTTTGGAACGTTCACCATTTTGCACAGCAAAATTGCGTGTAGTGTTGATTATCGTGTCCTAGATGGCGTTAAGATCAAGATTCGCTCTTCGAATTTCTTGCATTTGCCTTTAGGCGAAAAATTGGATTGGTTTTCTTCGCTTTTCCTAGCCATACTGATGAGACCTGATATAGGTCGAAACGCGTCTATGGATTGAAAAGCGGAGAAAATTAATCCAAAAACTTTTCTCAAACAGTGGTACTTTTGGGTGAAACCCAAACGAACTGAATTTTGGTCTGCCTTTGGAACGTTCACCATTTTGCACAGCAAAATTGCGTGTAGTGTTGATTATCGTGTCCTAGATGGCGTTAAGATCAAGATTCGCTCTTCGAATTACTTAATAGTCACCGAGCAATTGAGGTTTGAATATTTTGAAATCAGAATTCAAAGGGGATACCCTTACGAAAAACTCGATTTTTTAGTTATCCAGTTTTGCTCAATTTTGACTTTACCAATCGATAGAGCGGGTCAAAATTACTAGAAAACTAACCTGACATCTTTTGCAATTGGCCATTTTAAGCTGAAACAAAAATCAATAAGGAAATCCTATTTTTGGCTCTGAAAAATTTTCAAAATCTTGACATGGTTATGAGCAACTGCCCATTGGAAAGAGCAATAAATTCTCTATAAATCCTTGTAAAATTGAGTTCGATAGCTCAAATAGTTTTTCAGTAATTGAGCCTCAAAGTTGATTTTTAGTCCAAATTTTGCTAAAAACTTCAAACTCAATTTGCTCAAAAACTATCAATCTAGGAATATTTTAAATTAAGGATTATTAAAGCTTATTAGCAGCTACAAATGCTTAAAATTTCAATGCGATTTACCCAATGGTTACCGAGCAATTGAGGTTTGAATATTTTGAAATCAGAATTCAAAGGTGGTAGCCTTATCAAAAACTATATTTTTTATTTTTCAGTTTTGCGCAATTATGACTTTACCAATCGATAGAGTGGATTAAAAGTAGTGGAAAACAACCCTGACATCATTTATAAATGGCCATTTTGAGGTGAAACAAAAATTAATAAGGAAATCCTATTTTTAGCTCTCAAAAATTTTCAAAATCTTGACATAGTTATGAGCAACTGCCCATATCTTTTATAAATTTTGAGCAAATTGAAATATATTATATATCATTGGAAAGAGCAATAAATTCTCTATAAATCCGTGTAATATTGAATTTGATAGCTCAAATAGTTTTTCAGTAATTGAGCCTCAAAGTTGATTTTTAGTCCAAATTCTGCTAAAAACCTCAAATTCAATTTGCTCAAAAACTATAAATCTAGGAATATTGTAAATTACAGGGTTTTCAGAGCTTATTGAGAGCTACAAATGCTAAAAATTTCAATATAATTTGCTCAACAGTTACCGAGCAATTGAGGTTTGAATATTTTGAAATCAGAATTCAAAGGGGGTACCCTTATGAAAAACTCGATTTTTTTATTTTTCAGTTTTGCTCAATTTCAACTTCACCATTCGATAGAGCGGGTCAAAATTAGTAAGAAACTACCCTAAAATTATTTGCAAATGGCTATTTTGAGCTGAAACAAAAATTAATAAGAAAATACTATTTTTGGCTCTGAAAAATTTTCAAAATCTTGACATGGGTATGAGCAACTGCCCATATCTTTTACAAATTTTGAGCAAATTGAAATGTATTATAAGAATAATAAATTCTCTATAAATCCGTGCAAAATTGAGTTCAATAGCTCAAAAATTTTTTGAATTATTGAGCCTCAAAGTTGATTTTTAGTCCAAATTTTGTCAAAAATTTCAAACTCAATTTGCTCAAAAACTATAAATCTGGAAATATTGTAACTTACAGGGTTTTTAGAGCTTATCAAGAGCTACAAATTCTGGAAATTTAAATACAATTTGTTCAACGGTTACCGAGCAATTGAGGTTTGAATATTTTAAAATCAGAATTTAGAGGGGTTACCCCTATGAAAAACTCGATTTTTTTATTTTCCAATTTTGCTCAATTTTGACTTTACCAATCGATAAAGTGGGTCAAAATTAGTGGAAAACAACCCTGACATCATTTCAAAATGACCACTTTAAGCAGAAACAAAAATAAAAAGGAAATCTTATTTTTGGCTCTGGAAAATTTTCAAAATCTTGACATGGTCATGAGCAATTACCCATAAATGTGTTGAATTTTGAGCAAATTGAAATAAAGTATATATTATTGGAAAGAGCAATAAATTCTCTATAAATCCGTATAAAATTTAGTTTAATAGTTCAAATAGTTTTTGAGTAATTGATCCTCAAAGTTGATTTTTAGTTCAAGTTTTGCCAAAAACTTCAAACTCAATTTGCTCAAAAACTATAAATCTGGGAATATTGTAAATTACAGGGTTTTTAGAGCTTATTAACAGCTACACATGCTGAAAATTTCAATGCAATTTGTCCAATGGTTACCGAGCAATTGAGGTTTGAATATTTTGAAATCAAAATTCAAAGTACCCCCTTTATGAAAAACTCGATTTTTTTATTTTTCAGTGTTGCTCAACTTTGACTTCACCAATCGATAGAGCGGGTCAAAATTAGTGAAGAACAATCTTGACATGATTTTTAAATGACCATTTTAACACGTTGAAAGACAGAGACGCAGATCAGCGTTATTTCCTGAAATTGTGATGTGACACAACCATGGGCGCCGGGAGCAGGGTGCAAGGGGGTGCACTTGCACCCCCTGTCAGAAATACTGTAACGTTTTCAATTTCTTGGCTAATAAGCTACCTTGTTTTGCTTTAGTAGATATGATTCCATATAGAACTACAATGAAATAAATGAATAAAGAACTATCTTTTCTGTGCCCAGATTTTGTTACCTTGAGTACTGCCTTCTACTGAAAGTTTTTTTTGGTGCAGGTTTGCAAGTTTTGTTAATTGATCTAGGAAGGTTTGATTCAGTACGGCAGGGCCCGCTGTTATTGATTAGAATCTTAGGAAAAAGAGTTAGTACCATCATTATCTCTGTTTGCAAATCCAATCAATAATCTAAGGTTATGATAATAATTGTTGTTTACTCTTTGACTTTTCATTTCCATCATGTCATTGAACAGCTGTTTTGTCTAGGCGTTTTCTTTAGACCTGTTCTACCTTTTGATATATGTTCTATAGGCACTTTTCAACATTCACCAGTCATTTTTTACACAACCGATTCTCAGTTCGTACTTTTGGGGTGAAACTGAACACGTCCTTTTCTATAATTTTCTTCAATGTCAAAATTAGAAGTTTGACAGATGAAAGTCTTCTTCCGAAATCTAAATGAAGAATCTGCCCCTTTTGATCTGCGACCTCACGCTGAGTAGTCGTCCGGTCTCGGGCCTCGGCCCTAATTATTTTTGGGGCGAGACTTTTTGGAATTTTGTGCCAGGGAGCTCAAGTTTTAGACTAATTTCTTGCTGATAATTGTCTAGAGTCGTCCTTTGGTCATTTTTGGATTCTGTTTCGGTAAGTTTGAGATTTTCTTCAGGAAATATTAACCTACAACACGTGTTCCATTTTTTTTTAAAGGACCGTTCCGAGCAGCATTTGGAAGTTCAAGACTTCACCTTTGGTCTAGAGTATCCCTCAATTTGAGGTAAGATTATTTCTAATATTTGGGGCTAGATTTGTTTTTTTATACGAACATCGTTATAGGGTCCTACTCCTACTCTTAGGCTATAGTTGGACAATCCTAGTGCTAGGCTGTAGCTAGACAGTCTTAGGCTATAGTTGTACAGCTCCTAGAAAGAGATTCTAGACTAGATCTAGATTGCTCTTAGTTGGCTTTGGTAGCCTCCCTTCAGCAACCCTCTTGGTAACGCTCTGCTAGAACCACATTGAGTTCTACGTAAAACAGATACCACGTGGATAGGACTCATGACTCACTTATCATACCATTGTCTATCTACAGTGAGACCAAACATGTAGCTAACCTCATTTTTGGAACTTCTGGATTTACACATACATGTGAAGATAACAAACACTTGTATCACATGTAAGTTGCACCTTTTACTATGTAGGCGAATCCTATGTAAATCACTGGATACTGAATTGGGTTCGGTGAGTGCCCTTTAAATAAAATTCTAGAATTTTACGCTGAGGTTGCCCTAACAATAACTTTCATCTTTCTGTGTTTAATTTGCCTGTTGGTAAAGTGTAACCCATACTGTATTTTTCTTATCACTCACAAGTGTAAATACCAAAAGGTTTTTAGTCATGTTCACTTAAAATTCATATTCATATGCGTTATTTACATTAATTTTTTTATAATCAAATATTTATAAATTGGTACAAGCCATAATGATGTCCTGGCTATCCCTATTCACTATTGTTATTATTTTTTAATAAAGAAGCCAGATACATTATTGTACCTTATTATTTGTTTTATTGATAAGCTCTTCAATTGCACAGGTTTTGTTCATAACATCATTAGGTTATCTTCCTAGTTAAGTCACAATTAGGCTCTCCAAACCACGTGATTTTTCAATATGGCGAGCGTGGAAAATTTGACGTTTGTTTGTTGTGTTTGTTTGTTTATCTTGAGTTTATTTGAAATATTTTCGAGCTAATTACAGTTTATTTTGTTATAATATACTTTTTGAGATGCAGAGTGAATATTCGAAGACTTTAGTGCAGGAAAATCGGGATGTGGGCAAACGATAAGTTTGAAAAAATGTCTAGTTGACATTTGTTTACATTTTGACCTAGTTTTTACAGCAATGAGCAAATTAAGGCCTATAAAAGCTTAGATTCTTACAAGTATTTCGAGTATGGCTTTATTTTAGATGCAGGAACAGTGGTACCTACTGAATAATTTTCACGTTTTAATTGGAAAAATGTGAAAGGTTGGGCACTGAAAACAACCTGACATCATCCTTGTTGAAACGCCTTCTAAAATCAACTACAAGACGCCTTTGTGGCATTTTTAATTAGAAAAAAGCCTAATGAAGTCAATAAAATGAAAAAACAAATAGGGTTTAGTCACAAAACAACCACACAATCCACTTTAAAAAGCTTTAAATTGTGTACTGTCATATAGGAAATAAGGAACTTCCGCCACGAACGCCATTTTGGAATAGTTTTGACAGGTCGTTGGAATGCCTAATTAACTTGGTGGCGCCCAAAGGTAAGATGTATACAAGGAACCCATAGACCCATGGCCTCCGGACTGATGCTGACTAGCCGTATGCAGTATAATTAGGCAATTGCCAAAATAAGTACGTTATAATACATTGAGAACAATAATTTTTATTTTATCATTTTTTTTTTTGTAAGCTACTGTTTGAATCGGGTTATTTTATTTTTATTTCGCTCGAATTTCGAATTTACTTAATTTCTAGTTTATTGATATAAATTTCTTCAATTTCTATGATTTGATAGCCCGAAAAAAGTATTAAATTGCGAGAAGCCCATGCCACTTTCAATTTTAAAAAAATGGAAAGGACAAGATTGGTGTAAGGAAATTTAAATTAAAATATAGTATAATCAGCTAAGTTGGTTGTTTGGTAGAGATCAAATTGATTCTATATTTTCAATTAGTGCTGAGTGAGAAAATACCGAGGTAAAAACATCGAATAACTTATCCAATCACCTAGAAAAATTATTTTTTTGAAAGCTCTAAATACCAGTTTTGGGTGTGGCACCCGTAAACATTTTCGCGCCTCCGGCGGGCATTCACCTTAAGTTATAGTTTGAACCAATATAACAATCTACGCGCCGCCACTGTCTGTATGCACCTCCCTGGAACTAATCCTGGCGGCGCCCATGGACACAACGCTGATATGCGTCTTCAGATTGATGGTTGAAAATGACACACGTCGCCATTCAGCGTTTGTATCTACCATACAAATTAACGTGAATTCAATTGCTACTGTCACAATACCATTCACAATACAGTCAATACATTCGAATATTAGTGCCGTAGTGTCACAAATTTGAAATTTATTAACATTCCCAAACTCCTGCGTCTGCATATTAGTATCTTACTGAAATGTTTACTGTCCTTCAACGTGTTAAGGGGGGGCAAACTTGACTGATCCGCATTTATAGGGAATTCAATTGCCTAAAAATTAATAGAATTTAGCATTGGAGTAAAATATGTCATACCATTATTACCAGAAACTATTTATCCATATCTATTTTTGTATTAAATGTAATTTGTATATGTGTTTGTAGCTTTATTATTGTAAGTGTCTCTAAAATCAACTACATCTTTGTGTGGAATCTCAACTGGGTGTGACGTCTCAATCTTCATTTACATCTCAGGTTTGTGTTTTGTCCAAATTCCACAACAATCAAAATACAATAATTACAAAACAATTTTTTGTTTTTTAGAGTTTGGGTAATCACGAATTTGACCTCACGGATACTGTACTGTCGGAATTCGCAAACCACTGCAATTTCCCGATACTGGCAGCAAATCTGGACTTTTCTCAAGAGCCTAATCTAATCGGAAAATTCAAAAGCTCGATTATCTTGGACGTAGACGGGCGGAAAATCGGCATTGTCGGCTACCTTACCCCAGAAACCATAATAATCTCCTCAACTGGAAATGTAACATTTGAAAACGAAGTTTCAGCTTTACAAAGAGAAACTGCCGCTCTTAATTCACAAGGCGTGAAGATTATTATTGTCCTGGGACATTCTGGATACCAAATGGATCAAACTATCGCTAGAGAAGTTGAATTTGTTGATGTAGTTATTGGAGGCCACACAAATACGTTTCTCTATAACGGAAATCAACCCGATTCTGAAACAATTATAGACCCTTATCCAAAAATAGTCACTCAACAATCTGGAAAACAAGTTCCAGTAGTCCAAGCTTATGCCTACACTAAATATTTAGGAGTTTTAAATTGTACTTTTAACACCAACGGGGATTTAATAAAATTCGCTGGACAACCTCTTTTAATGCAAAGCTCTATACCGCAAGCGCAAGATATTTTAGAGCTTTTAAACATCTACAGACCAGCAATAGATAAATTGAGTGAAGACATTATTGGCACCACTAGAGTGCTTCTAGATAACTCTAATTGTAGATACAATGAGTGCAATTTGGGCAATTTGATAACAGACGCTCTGATACTCTACGCAACCTCAGAAACTCTACAACTTTGGAGTAATATTCCGATTTCTATTATAAACGGTGGCGGTATTAGAAATACCATCAACCCTGGATCAATTACCAAAGGAGATTTAATTGCAGTACTTCCTTTTAGTAATCAAGTAATAGTACTGACTCTAAAAGGTTCCGATTTAATTGAGGCTCTAGAACAAATGGTTCGTAGTAATGGAGAAACTTCTAGAGGCGAATTCCCGCAAGTTTCAGGTTTAAAGTTAGAGTTTGACTTGAATCGACCGGTTAATTCTAGAGTTTTATCTGTTAGAGCTAGATGTGGTTTGTGTGAAATACCTACTTACGCTACAGTTGATCCAGAGAAAAACTATACGTTAGTTACTGCAAGTTTTTTGGCTGACGGAGGTGATGGAGTGACGGTGTTTAAGAATAAGGCTTTGGAAAGGAAGACTTTGCCCATGATGGATTTGGATGTTGTAGCTGAATACATAAGGAAGTATAGTCCTATTTATGCTGAAGTGAATGGGAGGATTAATTTTATGAATAGTAGCATTACTCTGGCAAATGGTGCAAAAGTACATTATTTGAGCAGCTGGATTCTGTTATTAGCCTTATGTAGTTTTACTTTAGGGTTTAAGGTATATTTGTAATAAAAACTAATAAAAAGTTTGTTTGTTTTTGTCACTGTATCATTGTCAGACAAATTAATTTACTGATTTAGAACTTCTAGAGGCAAACTTGTTTATCCAAAATTGTCTTGTCTCAAAATCCTGCTCTAAGCCTTAGAAGTTCTTCTAAACCTTAAAAACCGCAAACTACTCTAAGAGGCTCTTTTTAGATCTTTTTAGTGTAAAAAATTCTCTCAATGTAACATCCAGACCTCACAGTATCTATAGCGAGGCAAAAATCATAAAGTCTCTTTGCCTGAAGAAGCTATAAGGATTTTTGTGTTTTTGGCCTTTAATCACCTACTTATAACACAACTTCCACAATCAAAATGAGATATCATGTCAAAGGAATCTTATTTGAGCCTTAGAAGCAATCCTAAGTCTTGAAGGTTATTTTTCTCAAGTTGCTCAGGTCCAATATCTCCAGGTGAACATGGAGTATCAAGAAGGATGAAACTGGAATGGAAACAGCAAAGAATCCGATTGGCAGATTCAGAAAGCTGGAAAAAATTTCCAAGTTGGACGATAAAGTGAAGCTGTTGAAAAATGAAAATGTCGATCTTGATTCTATAGGTTATCAGCTCAAGGAGATAGAGGTGGGAAATTATCGAAGAATCTAACTATCGATATATCGATAGTAACAAATAAAAACTATCGATGTATCGATATAACTATCGATAAAAAAAGGGTTTACGCTTTGGACCCATTTTGTATTTGGGTTTTCAGCAATTAGCGGGTCAAGGCAAGTCAAAATGTTAATGTTAATGAACTCCAACAGCAGTGTGTACATGAAGGTCTGAGATGAAGGCTCTAACCCTACGGCCTACGCCCTACAATACAAACACAACGAGACCTAGAGAAAAAAATACCCAAATGAAGGTTAATATTGTGAATAACAATGTTTAATTACACACGTTCTTTTTTCTTCGAACTGGGAGTGAAGAACAGAAATAAACACCGCTATGAAGTGAAATACAGTGTAGTTGAGTTGTGTAGGTTGTTGTTGTTAACTGATGATAACAGGAAACATAACAAATCTGCATCTTTTTTAATTTTGATTCAACTAGCATACCATCAAAACCAAAATAAAAAACATCAAGGTTGTTTGAGAGATGGTAGGTTTCCTGATAACTTTTATGACGTCATCTGGGGTGCCTCAACATAATTCCAAATCTCCATAAGACACCCCAGACTAGATGACGTCATCACGTTACCCATTACCAAACAACCTATTAACTTTAGGAGCCATAGGGCCGGTTTCTCAATAGCAGGTCACCCCCGGGTTAAGCATAACTCCAGGGTAAACATAGCAACTGGACACGCTTACCCGGGAGTTAAAACCAACCCAGAGGTGACCCGCTATTGAGAAATCGGCCCATAAATGATGAAATGTATGAAATTTCTTGACACTTGACATTGCTGACATAAGAAAAGACAGGAGAACTGCTATCGATTGTCCAAGTAGAACTATCGATAGTTCGATAGTGTAGCAAACTATCGATATATCGATAATTCCTATCGATAGTTTCCCACCTCTACAAGGAGAGTCTCGAGTTATACAGGGTGTCCGGAAAATAGCGTAAAAACTCTTTACTACGTGGTGAAGGACCCTTCAAGGAACCCCAGATAAATAATTTAAAAAATCTTGAGGCATTCTTAAGAAAGTTATTAACAGTGGCGGCTCGTCAGAGGAGGCAGGGGAGGCTAAACCTCCTCCAAAAAATTGAAAATTCAATTTCAATTTTTTATTCCTAATTTCTAATTGAAATAATAATTCACAAATTACATAACAGAATTCCAATTTTCGATATTTCAATGTAATTTAGAAAAATCTGAAAACATTATTTCAATCAATCTCGCACCTCCACGACAAAAATCTGTGAATCTGGGATACTCAGTAATACCGGCCCGAAGGGCCGGAGTAATACGCTAGCCCGAAGGGCTAGAGTTATATGCGAGCCCGAAGGGCCGGAGTTATACGCGAGCCCGAAGGGCCGGAGTTATTTTAATCATGGGCCCGAAGGTCCGAGGTTATACTAGCCCGAAGGGCCGGAGTTATACGAACCCGTTCATTGTCAACTGATTTTAATACTTCGGCCCTTCGGATCGTAATCGTTGAAACAAAAAGACGCCATTTTATATCGACTGTCAAAAAAACCAAGGCCTACTTTGATATTTTAATTTTTTGACTTTTGTTGTATCATGAGCAGCGTTGCCATATGTTTTTATCGAATCTCGATTTATAAGTTATTTTAAACCCAATCATTGACATTTCTGAAAAATATTTCCTTTGAAATGTTCAAATATCCTTTGGAATCCCCAAAAATCTGTTAAAGTCTCAGAATTCCATAATTTAGTGGAATTTCGGTAGAATAATTATGTTATTCTGAAAAAGGAATTAGATGTGAAATTTTTGCGGAGTTTCCATAGAATTCACATTAAATTTTAATTCCTCTTGAATCGAATTACTTGAAGTTTCAGTGAAATTCCGATCGAATTACACGAAATCCTAAATGAATTACATGGAGGAATTTTAAACAATTACATGAAATTACACCGAAATTCCCAACAAGAAATTTCAGTTTTTACTGAATTTTAGTAATGCCGAGGAATTTCCAGCTAGAAACATGGAATTTCGGTGATGTTCTGAAAAATTCCTTGAAGTTTCATTGAACTTTCGAGAAATTTTGGCTATGAATGTAGATATTCTCATAAAATTTTGGTGATTTCCGAGAAATTTTTAAGAAATTACATAAAATGTCAATGAAATTCCGTAGAATTTTATATAAATATTGTGGAATTCCAGGATATTTCAGTGGTAAAATTTTGAGGAATTTTAGTAAAGGTAAAAAAAAAATATGGAATTTTGAAATTGAAATCTTAGTGGAATTCCGAGGAATTTCATAAAATCCTATACTGTGATTCCGAAAAAAAATTGTCCAAGAATTCCATAAAATCTTCTAATGAAATGTTAAGGTATTTATTTCTATGAAATTACTTGAAATTTTCGCGGAATTCCTATAGAATAACTTAAAATTTTAATGGCATTCCAAAGAACTTTGATGAAATCTTCGAGAGGTTAACCACTCCCCGAAGTCACAAATTCGTCCGAAATCCACGAAATCACTCCGAAATCCCTTCGGAATCTTTCAGAAATCTTTCCGTAAACCCAAAAATCCCTCGCAATTGGCTAAATTCATAAATCGGCCAACGCGGCCGTTTTTCAGTTTATACTGATACACTTTTGAATATACTTATAAGATAAGTAACAGTTTGAAATTAAATTGAAATATTTGCGAAATCACCTGAAATTCTCCGAAATCTTTCGAAATCACCCGAAATCTTTCGAAATCACCCGAAATCAATCGAAATCCCTCAAAATCGCTCTAAATCTGAAAAATTTTGGAAAAATGAGCCTTTAACCTTTTTCCTCGCATGCAAAAAGTTTCAAATTTTTTTTCTAGGAAAACATTGAATTATGTGAGACTTTTCAATTAATTCAGTTATTGTAGGTTGATTTCCAAGATTCTTTATGTTGCTATTTTCCACTGGAAAAATTTGAAATTTTGAGGAAATAAGCTTCTAATCTTATTCTTTATATGCAAAAAGTTTCAACTTTTCCCCCAATTAGTTTTTTAGGAAAACTTTGAAAGTGAGAGACTGTATTTTCCAAGAGGCAGAACCACCTTGGAATTCTTTGTTAAAAGCTTGGAGAATTTATAGGGAATTTGGAAAAATTTATGGGGAATTTGGAGGATTGTGTTCGATGTTAGACAAATTCCAAGGAATTCTCGTCGAATTACACCTACATGGAATTTCTTGAAATCTTGTTGTGGAATTTCAGGGAAATTATATCGAAACCGAAAAATTACCTCGGAATTAAACAGAATTTTCGTGGAATTTCCATGGAACATGGAACCACAAAAAATTTCGGTGGAATTCCGAAAACTTGAATTAAATTTTAATGAAATTCTGAGTAATTTCTGTCGAAATTTCATGAAATCTTCTACTTAATTCCGAGGAATTTTTGTACAAGAATTCCATTGAATTTTATGGTGGAATTCGGAAGTATTATGAAATCTTATGATAAAATTTCTAGGACTTTCTGTTTTTCCATTTAAATTTGTCATTTGAATGGAATTTCGAGGATTTCTATAAAATCTTAAAAAAAAAAATTCTGAGGAATATCTATGGAATTATAAAAATTTTCGCAGAATTCCCATGAAATACTTATCGTTAAGGATCCCCTAAATTAGTTGGTAAAAACGCCATAAAAACCGTTTCTAAATTCCCTAAAATGATCCATAATCATATAAAATCTCATAAATCTAAAATCTTTTAAAATTACATGAAGTTTTTTAAAAATCCTCAAAATCCTACAAAATCAATAAAGATTCAATTATGCACACATTTTATGAAGGTAACTGAACTTCGAGCGGTTAAAATTGATAAAAATTTGTATACAAGTTGGTCAAAAACCCAGAAAAACTCGTAAGATCTACTCAAAATCACTGAAAATCTTTTAGCCTCCTCACTTGAAATAGTCACGAGCCGCCAATGGTTATTAAGGCATTTTAATATTTATTGAAATTTGCAACACTGAAAATATCCCATTGACAACATGTCAGAAAATTAAATTAAATACCTATGTAATAACCTGTAGAATTCGAAGGTGAATTTTCGGGGATAATACCACGAGAGCTTCAAAATTACCGATAATTTTTCGAGTGAAATTTGCAGAGAAAACACGCATGAGTGAAAAATTATCTGGTTCATTTTAAAGCTTAAGTGGTATTTAGAGGATTATTTCACGTATGAGAATGCAAAAAATATGGAAATAAATATGTATTAAACGATTTGAACATCCTAACAATCAATACAAATAAATGGTTGCTATCAGGAACCGTTTGTTTGTATCAAAAATTAGCATGACAACCATGTATACAATAACATGGGAGAATTATCGCTGTAATTTTCTCTAGTTAAACAAATGGAAAATAGAATTTTCGCTGTAATTCTGAAAATCGTCACTTGTCTTATGGGATTTGTAACACATGAGTGGAATAATCACATTTACCTCTTCATATTACCAAGAATAATGCTGAAGAAGGATTTTTTCAATTATTTTTCTAGGGTTTCTCAAAGGGTCTCCTACTACTGGAGAGCTTTCACGTTATTTTTCGGACACCCTGTATTTATGGTAAGTATCATCGAGCTTGTATTTATTTTCTCCTCATTTATCATTTCTTTATAATCGGTTTTTGACTATTCCAGGTTCTTAAATTTCTGATTTCTTTAAAGTTTATTTTTATAAGAAAGTAAGAAACATTCAAGAGTCTGGAATTTCTTGTCTCTATTTTTTATTTCTTCAGTGTCAATCTTTGTCTATTCCAGGCTTCTGAATGTTCCTTACTTTAATTTAGAAAAAAACAGCAATTCAAGAGCCTGGAATAGTCAAAAATCGATTCTAGAGAAATGAGAAATAAGAAGATATTCAAGAAATCATTTGTAATCTCTTGAATTTTCCTCAGATTTCTCAGGCTTTTCTCATTTCCTCTATGCACTTTCTTAGGTAATATGTACTTAGTTGGTATTCCCCAAATTTTGCAAAGAATCATTCTTATGGGTAAATATTATTGGTGCTTTCCCGGAGTTTCTTTGAAGTTTCTCTAACTTTTCTGAACTTCTTCAGTACTTCTTCGGACTTTTTTCATTTTCCTAACGCTTTTTTAGGTAATGGTGAATTCTTCCCAGGAGAACGAGAGAATAAAGAAAATTCAAGAAATTGCAAAAGATTTTTTTTATTTTTTCTCCTTATTTCTACGATGATAATCGATTTTTCCAGGTTCTTGAATTTCTGATTTTCTCAAAATTCATTTTTATATGAAAACAAGAAACATTTAAGAGATTGGAATTTCTCGTCTATATTTTTTATTTCTTCAATGTCAATTTTTTACTATTCCAGGTTCTTGAATATTTCTTACTTTTTTATAAAAATAAATTTAGAAAAAACAGGGATTCAAGAGCCTGGAATACAAATGAGAAATAAAGAGAAGAAATTCAAGGGATTGCAAAAGATTTCTTGAATTTCTTTTTCAATTTTTTAAGTCTTCTCACATTTCCTCTATACACTTTCTTAGGGAGTAATTGCTATTTCCCAAATTTTTCAAATAATAATAATTTCCGTACTTTCTCGAATTTCCTTCGAAGTTTCTCTAACTTTTCTGGACTTCTTCAGTAGGTACTCTTTCGAACGGCCTTTACTTTCCCAGTACTTTTTTAAGTGATAGTAAATTTCTTCCCAGGTGATTTTACCCTCGAGAATAAGAGAATAAGGAAAATTTCTGATTTCTCCTATGTGTTTTTTTTTTTGAAAAATAGAAAACATTGAAGTGCCTGGAATAGTCAAAAATCGATTCTACAAAAATGACGAATCTGGAAAGGAAATTGAAAAAATCTTGAAGGGTAAACCTCGTTGGAATTATGGTGTACAAGCATATTATGTGATTTTTTGGGAATCCGCGTGTGGTTCCAGTGGAATTCCAATAAGATTCCTTAATTTGCCTGATGAATTGATGTTTTTAATATCGTGAGATTTCAGTAGTATTGCGTCGGATTTCAGTAAGATTCTAGTAGGATATCGAAGCATTCCAGTATTATTTCATGGGATTTCGTTAAAAGTGGAAAACCCATCTTGGAATTATAGTGTACAAGCATGTGTGATTCCAATGGAATTCTGCGGGATTTCATAGATTTCCTGTGGGATTCCAGTGGAATTTCAATGGGATTTCTTAGTTTGCTTGATAAGTTTATGTTTTTACTTTGTAGGTACCTATGTAGTGGCGGCTAAACTGAAAAACAAGACTTTTTTGTTCAGAGTCTTTGCTTGCTATCATTCAAAATAATTTCAAAAATACACAAGAAATTCTATGGAATGCCTCGAGGAATTCTATTGGATTCCAGTAGGATTTCGTGGGATTCCGTTAAAAGTGGGATTCTGGTGTAGGTACCTACACATTTTCAAAATGACATTGAGGCACGATTTATTTTATTTTTTGAGGAAAATGGCTGAAGAATTGAATTCAAATTTATAGAAAAAGGATTGAATTTTGAGAAAAAAATAATAATTTCCTTCTGTTCATTTACCTCGATAGAAATCAATAACTTTAAAGACTTTGAATTATTGAAGTTGTATTGAAAATATTGAAATAATTCATTAGACATTTATAGAGGGTTTAATATTCAAGTCTTATATACGTTAAAATCGTATCGAAATTATGAGGCAAAATACTTCAGGCCTTAGAAGCAATGTCTCTTAAATTTGGAAGCAAACATAAAGTTCTTTGTAGTTTATTTTCCATTTGAAAGTTTCCATTATTCTAATTATACCATTTCTGTTCTTTTTCCAGAGTTTAGGCAATCACGAATTCGACCTGACAAGCTCCGTCCTCTCAGAGTTCGTTGATCATCTCGACTCTCCAATCTTGGCAGCAAACTTAAATTTCTCCCTAGAACCCAACCTTGTGGGCAAATTCAACGCGTCTACAATTCTGCACGTGGATGGTCGTAGAATCGGTATCATCGGCTACCTGACACCAGAAACAATTAAAATATCATCCACTGGTAGTGTTGTATTCGAAAATGAAATCATTGCAGTAAAAAGAGAAGCTGATTCTCTTAGGTTACTAGGCGTTAATATTATTATAGCTTTGGGACATTCAGGATATCAAATGGATCAGGCTATAGCCAAAGAAGTTGAACTAGTAGATTTGGTCATTGGAGGCCATACCAATACGTTTTTGTATAATGGAAATCGGCCTGATTCGGAAATAATTGAAGACCCTTATCCAAAAGTAATCACTCAAAAATCTGGAAAACGAGTTCCAGTAGTTCAAGCGTTTGCTTATACTAAATACTTGGGGGTTTTAAATTGTACTTTTAACACAAACGGTGATTTAATAAAATTCGCTGGACAACCTCTTTTAATGGAAACCTCTATACCACAAGAGCAAGACATTCTAGAGCTTTTACACATCTACAGACCAGCAATAGATAATCTCAATAAAGAAGTCATTGGTTATTCTAGAGTTTATTTAGATGGCGAAAGTTCAAATTGTAGATTCAAAGAATGCAACTTAGGCAATCTAGTTACCGATGCTCTAGTTTCGTATGCCATAACTGAATCAACACAAAGTTGGACCAACGTCCCTATAGGCCTTTACAATGGAGGTGGCTTGAGAAATAGTATAAATCCAGTGGGAGATTTAGGCAAAATTACCAGAGGCGATCTCATGGCAGTGCTTCCATTCGGCAACCAAGTGTTTATTTTAACTCTAAAAGGCTCTGATTTGATAGAGGCACTAGAGCAAATGGTTAGAAGCACCGGCGAAACTTCGATGGGCGAATTCCCACAAGTTTCAGGCTTGAAACTGGAACTAGACATGACAAAGAAGCCTTATTCCAGAATAGTATCGGTCAAAGCGAGATGTGGAATATGCGAAATACCTAAGTATTATTTAATAGATCCGGAACAAAATTATACGTTGGTTACTTCGAGTTTTTTGGCTAATGGTGGTGACGGTATAACAGTACTAAAAGAAAAGCCTTTGGAAAGGCGTGAAATGGATGGTGGAGATTTGGACGCGGTGGCCAACTTTATAACTAGACATAGTCCGATTTATCCTGAAATACAAGGCAGGATTAAGTTTGTGAATGGAAAATCAAGTGGCACGAAAATTAGTAGTACTTGGTTGTTGATTAGTTTGAGTTTATTAATGATTTTTGTGAGAAAATATATTGTTTAAATTAGTAAAGATGGTTGTTTTGGATATTATTTTAGGTCCTGTATCAGAAACTATTCCAATTGGATGTCAGTTTTGACTATTTTTCTTTTTAGAAACTATTATATTGGAGCAAAAAGATCGTTTTTCTATGATAATGACAATGGACTTTCAAACAAGGGTACAAAATTAAGTATAACTTTCTTTTCAATCATTTTAGTTATTCAATATTTATCTAAAATCCATATTTTTAATGGTGTTTTTGAAAACAACCAATAGAAAACCTTATAAAATGTCTCTTTCATGACAGGGTTCATATCTTACTTCCTCACATTTTCTCAGGTTTATTGTTCTCAGGCATTTTCCAATCTCCATTGATGTAATATCATTTATTAATCTTTACCAGAATTTTCTATGTGTCGTTCTCTTTACCCAGAAAAATCCATTATCAATACAAATTCATTTTGTGTCAAAAATCCTTCAATTTTATAGGTACTTATTTTATAAATCTTCACACTCTGAACCCATAACCTATTGTAGAAGCAATAGGGCTATTATTCTTAACACACAGAGATCAGGGGCTTTTTATTTGGAAGAATTTATTCTGACTATTGAAAATAAAAAATACAAATATTTCTTTTTCAACAATTAGGTACCTATGTCAACTTTTAGAAAAATCAAAACTAAATTATTACCTATACCTAATCCAATAATTATTGAAAAATTGATAAAGAAGGCACAATTAACATTGAAAATAGGCCCCCGTAAATTTCAAATCAAATTCCAATATTTCAAAGGTATCATTACTGCAGGAAAAAATTTGAAATGTAAAAAGCTCATCAAAGTTAGTAGGCCCTTCTAAGATTGTGGAATTGCGTTTCCTGAGAGGCAATTATTATAAGTTCCCAATAGGATTTTTTTTTGCTGCATCTGGAAGGTAATCCAATAGGTAGTTTCGTCCATTCCAGGAGCAGAAAGGCTTTTTCCCTTTAACCCATTTTTGAGCTCTTGAAGAGTGAAATGTTTTATATTGTCAGGCTCTTCAGCTGCATTGTTGATGATTTTCTGCAGCTTCTCAAAGCTGATAGGTCTGTTTCTGCAGAAAGCACAAATTAGACAACTAATTTCATTGGTTGAAAACAGTTAAAAACAGTCAGGAAACTAGTTTCAACCAATGAGATATACACTCTAACTGGTTTATGATTTCTGCAGAAACAGACCTATAATGTCACTCTCTATAAGATTCACTTCTGTCATGATCCTGTCATGGAACATTTTCCATTCCGCTTTATGGAAGTTTCTAATGGGAAAGGTTTTCATTATGTAGTCCTAATCTATGCCTCTGCCTCTGGAAAGCTAGTCTTATGGTTTATTCTGACCATAGTGGGGTAGTGGTCACATCTATGGTGGTCACTGCTGTCACAATCTGGTAGTACATTCCAAGACGAAATAGGTGCATAGACATCGCTAATTAAAGTAATGTCCACCGCGCTGCTATTTTGTTCTGGAGGTTGGAGGAAGGTAGGTGTTCCCAAGGGGTATTTCACTGGCCACAATATATGTACAAATTTCGGTATAGTATTGCGGCAGTAATTTCTCAATAGCTCAAAATGCCTTGCAATATAATGCAATTCCTTACATTAGTGTACATTACTTTGCAGTAGTCTACAATAATTCGAAATGTTTCACAATACTCTCGCAATTGTCTGCAATACTCTCACAATAGCCAGCAATATTCTCACAATAGTCTACAATATGCTCGCAGTAGTTGATAATATCATTACAATAATCTAGAATACTATCGCAATACCTTACAATAGGCTTGCAGTAGGTAGTTCTTCAATTTTATTTTTATACTTTTGTTGATGAAAATCATTGAGATTATCTTTAAGATTGTCATGTTTTAGTCATTAGTGTATGTTTTTTTTATATTTGATAAGTAATTTGGAATATTTTTGCAGTAGCATATGCTATACCTATATTTAATTTTTGCATTGATTGGGACACAAATGCACATGGCATACGTATTCAACTATCTCTATACCAGCGTCTATCACTCGTTGATTATAAATTAGAATACGGATTTTAATTTTCGTTGCACTTTATTATACAGTTTAGCTCTAACTTAAGAGTGTAGAAAAATGGGAACAACTGTAGAATATAAGGGCGAAATTTTCTTTTCCTTTGGGCCTTTATTCTTGAAACAGGGGTGCAGCATTTCCAAGAGAATGAGTGTTCCGTTTTTGTTACTTATATTATCATTCGCATATCGTTGAGAAAGATGGAACACTCGTTCTCCTGACAACGTTGCTTTCCTGTTTCAAGAATGAGGACCTTGATCTATCGCTCCTTCCTACAGTCCGTCTTTTTGGTCTCGTGTTTGCGTGGCAGTTCTTCAGATGTTAGGAATAGACAATATCCAAGATTATACAGTTAACTGTTTTGACTGACATACTATCCCATAATAGTAGATTATACCACGAGTCAATAATGATAGCTATTATTCCCGAGGAATATTTACGAACTGAGCCGCGTTAGCGACGAGGGTGTAACATTCCGAGGGAATAATAGCCATTATTGCGAGTAGTATACTCTACTTTATTTACGACAAATTAATTTATTTGAAATTTTCTTTCCAAAAACGCTCTTTGTTCATCCATCTCAATACAAATTCACAAGCACTACGCGTTTGACACTGACACTTTTGAGTTTGTTCAGGTAGGTACCTATATTGTTTCCATGGTAGGTATCAATTATTTAATTTGAGAAATTTTGTGATTGGTGTGCAAGCGGGAATAATGAGTAATGACCATTAATCCCTGCGGGAATATAATAAATGGCATTATACTACCAAAATCAAAAATATAATACTCACATTATATGTCAGTTTTAAATAAACAATAATTAACTCTGAACTTGACGCCAATTTCAACAAAGATAAGCTCAATTCGACTGACTCATCTGAGGCTATTCAGGAAAAAAATTGATACCTAATGACGTTGTGATGACAGACAAAGAACCAGAGGAGCTCAACTCTCTTAAAAATTATATGAACAGGGTAGCTATTAATGTTAAAGATTACACTGTTTAGGTAACAGATATGAACAATGGAAGGTTTTCAAAAATACATTTAAAAAACAGAAAGTCAAAGACAGCATGGTGATATTACTATGCCAGTATGTTATGATATTGCGTGGAACATCGCAAAAGTACTGCATACAGACAACAAGAAAAGCAAAGTGAAGTATCTAGAATTGAAGGTAAGTATGCCAGTTTAGATGGCCTGAACAAAATGAATTGATGATCTCATCCATTTTAGTCCCCAGTACATCGACCTTGAAATTTTGTAACTCATGTACACGCCCAACTTCCTGAGCGGCTTCATAACACCAAGTCGGACAATATTTTTCATGTCTCCACCCTGGGCGATGGGACATTGCTGCGCTAGCTCTTCGTGAAGTTGTCGTTCTGACGTCCCTAAGGAAGTTGATACATGTACGTGTGGTTTCAATGCCAATCGACTGTTTTTTACATTACATTAACGATATCACATTTGTCGGACAAAAACCATGTGGCTTTGGGGAAGGTCCGACACCCTCAACATTTCGCTGTGGCGTCCCTGAGGAAGTTGATACATGTACGTGTAGTTTTAATGCTAATCGACTGTTTTTTGTATTACATTAACGATATCATATATGTCGGACAAAAATCACGTGGCTTCGGGGGGGTCCGACGCTCTCAACATGTCGCTGTGGCGTCCCTAAGGAAGTTGATACATGTACGTGTAGTTTTATTGCCAATCGACTGTTTTTTACATTACATTAACGATATCACATTTGTCGGACAAAAACCATGTGGCTTTGGGGAAGGTCCGACACCCTCAACATGTCGCTGTGGCGTCCCTGAGGAAGTTGATACATGTACGTGTAGATTTAATGCCAATCGACTGTTTTTTGTATTACATTACCGATATCATATATGTCGGACACAAATCACGTGGCTTCGGGGGGCTCCGACGCTCTCAACATGTCGCTGTGGCGTCCCTAAGGAAGTTGATACATGTACGTATGTTTTTAATACCAATCGACAGTTTTTTACATGACATTAACGATATCACATTTGTCGGACAAGAAATTTGAGACAATCAATGAAAAAATTAAAATAAGTTTGCCTTAACGCAACGTGCATATTAGTCAGTTTATTATTTACCTACTTTGTCAAATACCTGTGGGGCCCTGTGTCATATTCCCTGATCTGTTTTTTTGATAGTTCTCCGAGTATTTACGGAAATTATTTAGTAAACGCGGTCATTCAAAACCACGCGTGTGAGAAAGAATGGATATTCAGTCGTGTTTTTTGTGCAATCTCAGGAGTGAAGATCCTGAATTTCGGCAGAAATTGATCAATAGGACTTTTGTTGTCCGACTGACTTTATAATACTCATTTTATTTGTCCGACATTTACTACACATGTTTTAAAATTACATTGTTATTCATAATTATTTTTGTCGGACATACATGTATCAACTTCCTTAGGGACGCCACAGCGACATGTTGGGGGCGTCGGACCCCCCAGAGCCACGTGATTTTTGTCCGACCTATGTGATATCAATAATGTAACATAGAAAACAGTTGATTGGCATCAAAACCACACGTACATGTATCAACTTCCTCAGGGACGCCACAGCGACATGTTGAGGGCATCGGAACTTCACCAAAGCCACATGGTTTTTGTCCGACAAATGTGATATCGTTAATGTAATATAAAAAACAGTCGATTGGCATTGAAACTACACGTACATGTATCAACTTCCTTAGGGACGTCAGAACGACAACTTCACGAAGAGCTAGCGCGGCAATGTCTCATCGCCCAGGGTGGAGATATGAAAAATATTGTCCGACTTGGTGTTATAAAGCCGCTCAGGAAGTTTGGCGTGTACATGAGTTACAAAATTTTAGGGTCGATGTACTGGGGACTATTTGATTTAGATCATCATAAAGATTTAAATAATATGAAAGAAAAATATAAAAGTTTGAAGAAATAGGGAATACCGAATACCTATGTACTGCAATAACTTGCAATAGTTCACAATAATCACAATGGTTTGCAATATCTAGAATCGTACTGGGCAATAGGTTGCTATAGTCCACTATACTCGCACAATACTCTGCAATACCCGAGTATTGCACAATATATCTATGTACAAAAAAACTTCAGTGGAGTGAAATACCATGGAAATACCCCTCGGGTGTTCCATCATTCAAAATCATGTTTCTGCCTCCTAAGTTGGGGAGACTTTCGTCCCATATGGGATGGTGGGGCTGGCGGGAGTTGAGGTCACCAATAAGTAGAGATTGGTCTGACAGTGGAATATTCATTATTCTTGTTGCGTTAAATTTGTTTCTCAAACATATTAATAGATGTCGCACCGTCGTACAGTAACTTCACTGTACAGTAACTCTATTACCCACAGTGGCGATAATTGCTGTCTTATTTTTGATTGGTTCTAAAACCCCATATATTTATATTGAAAACGCGGCCATCTTGTTCCCACCTATGGCTTATTTCAAATATGAATATATGGGATTTGGGTGAACATCCATCATAAAACATGGAAAACAACGTATTTGATGGATCTAATAATAGTAAATATCTGCTGCCAACCGAACAAAACTAAAAGTACTTTTCAACGCATTTATAAATTAGGGCAATTTCAGATGTTTTTGGTTGGCAACGGCGCGCGACGTTGCATGATTTATATAAACATTTTCAAATAATGCGTGTCGATTCATTTCGTTATTTTTAGCTGTCAGTCGTTTTGATAATTTAACTATTTTGTATAATCCTAAGTAAGTGCCAAAAATACGTTACAGTTAGAAAAAAGTTCTTCCAAGAATTCAGTACTTTTTCGTAGCGTAAACTTACTCAGAAAATGCCCGCAGGTTTGTCGGAGTTGGCCTCAGGAAAGGGTAGTATACTTAATAACGTATTTCCAGCAGGAAGGCGACCATTCTTGCTTCTTACTGCTGTGAGGCATGTAAGTGAATTACCGATTTTCCGTTTCGTTTGACAGAAAAGACGTATCTATTTTTACCTGGTATGCGCGCGCAACATGAGGCAAGTCTTTTTATTAGCTAACTAGTACAGGTGTGAAGTGTTCGTTTTGCACGCTGGACATCTCCTTGTCCTTGTTCATTGCTCGTGGTCTGACAAAAAAAAAAGTACGGTTGATATTCAACTTGACGTTACTTGACAAGTGACACTCAAAAGTAGTTTGATTGGTTTGAAATGTTCATTGATAAATACGTTGCACAACACGCGGTTTTTCTTCTTCTCTTTTTATCCCGTGCAAATAAGGAGGACGGATTGCCATACATAAGTTTAACAAAATTTGGTACATTTTGCCTCGTCTTGCGCAATGAGCGTTCTGTGTTTTTTTTTATCTAATGAAGTTTTCGTATTATTACCTCTTTGTTTGGTAAAATAGATTGGTCTACTGTCACGTGATATTCTGATAAATTATAAGAAAAAAAATAGGCATTGACAACATTGTCTCTTTTTGTTCTATGACGTCATCCTAAATATAACGTAAAAAACCTCTAGCTAGTTTGCTTTGAATATAAAACTACTAGTTTTTTATTCAAAGCTAGTTTGCTATGCCGCAACGCCATCTTGAACGTCAAACATCAAATCGCGCTATAGTAGCAAGTCGAAGGTCGCATGCATACCACTTGATCTGAGAAAACCTCAAAAAGCGACTATAAATTCGGCCCTTAGGGCTGCCATTTTTGGTAAAAAAGGTGTATCGAGCAGGGCCCCGGACCGAAATGAAATATCGGTTCCGTTCCAGTTCCGGTCCACAGCGTCATGACGAATATCGGTTCCGTTACGGTTTCGGTTCTAAGAGAAATATTTCGATTCGGTTCGGACCAATAATTTCAGTTTTAACGGTTCATACCGGTATAGTTTTTCACAAATATCTAATGGCCATTTGCACTGACCATTTCAAGAAGCATCCCTTAAAACTTAAAACGGTCATTACAGAAAAATTTATGTTTCTATAATTTGTGGTTTATTTTTTTTGGATTTCTCTGCCTATCTGCAACAACTTTAATAATCATAATAATTACTATTAACAAAATAAATTTTTGTGTTTTCGATCAGTGATGACGTAACAGCGTGTCGTTTCTCGCCTTGACGTAGTGCTTGCACCAGTTGCACCACGGATGGAGGTGTTTTTTCGCGTCTCAAAGTTTTGAAACATTTTCCAAAACTGGTTTAAATCAGTTTCACAATGACGTCATAATTTCTCGGCACGAGGAAATGGTTTTAAAACTCGGATTGGATTGTATTTCGAAACGGTTTAGAACCATAGTACATACATTATTTAATATTCTAAAACAACCCTTGTTTAGATCTCATTTGCATCTTCCTCTTGTCAATTGACTATTTGTTAATCAAGTTTAAATTATATTTTTCATCATACATGTATATTTTTAACTACGAACGCAAACCGCTAACGAGATCGTTGATGACGTCGGCAACGGTTCAACAACATATGAACTTGATTCCAAAAATCGGAGCCGATGAGCAATCCTGTAGTAGTATGTAAAATCCTTGGTGTGTAGCCTAGCCGAGTTCAGAAATGCGCGCTGTCCAATGTTCAACGTTCTGTTTTTTAAAGTGTTAATTTTATTATGATACAACCAAACAGCAAACAGCTTAATTTATAAAATCTTGGAAACGAAAAATACCGGTAAGAACCGATTAATTTATATCGGTTCCGGTTCTGCCTGCCCTACAACATTTTTATGAAATATGGGTTTCGTTCCGGTTCCGGTCCGCAAAAAAAAAAAACGGTTTCGTTCCGGTTTTCGGTCCAATATCGTTCCGGTCCGGGTCCCTGGTATCGAGTCACTGTAATTAGTAGTTTTGTTTTATTAATTTTTATTGTGTTAAACTAAATATAACTGTATTGCCTTTGCATAGCCTTAGCCGCTTTCCAGTATGTACAGTGACTCTATTACCCACAGTGGCGACAATTGCTGTCTTATTTTTGATTGGTTCTAAAATCCCATATATTTATATTGAAAACGCCGCCATCTTGTTCCCAACTATTGCTTATTTCAAATATGAATATATGGGATTTAGGTGAATATCCACCATAAAACAGGGAAAACGACGTATTTGATAGACCTTATAATGGTCATCAAATATGTCGATTTCAATTTTTTATGATAGATGTCCATTTAAATCTTATATATCAATATTTAAAAGTAACAAGAGGTTGGGAACAAGATGGCGGCGGGACCTCTATTGTCGCCACTGTATGTAAAGGTTTATTTAGCCACTGTACAGTATGCAGTATGCACATTGGCGCGCTCCAGAGCACCTCGGGGGCGCCACGCACTAGATTTGTACCGTTCCAGTACTAAGGCGTGAGACGCCTGTCTTACAGTGATGTGCCTGTAGACAATGTCAACGTAAACAATTGATTGTCTACGCGTACACAATTCGAATTGTTTACGTGAGCATTTGTCTACACGTTGTCTACATGCGGCGTCGTAGACAAAAACTTACTTTAAAAAATTCGAAAAAAAATATCAAAAGCTACTATACTATCACTATCACTTCGATATTAGCATTCACTGATTATAAAATATCAGGAAAACCAATAATAAAATAAAAATAATTTAAAAAAAGGAAAGTGTGAGGTTAGAATTAAACGTCATTTATATTATTTTACATTGTTGACACGTTGTCTACATTGTCTACATTATCTACACGTAAAGTAGACAATGAAAGTCTACGTGTAGACGCACATCCCTGCTGTCTTAGTGTCAAATATGTCAAATTTTAAAAATAATTATCTGTTTGTTTGTGCAGTTTGTTTTTTTATTTATCAAAAATGAAAGAGAATCAAAACTATATATTTTGAAATGTTCAATCTTGAGATATAACAAGAAATAAATAGATAAATAGCCACCCACAGATGTGACAGCTGATAGGTTGACGCGTACGTACAGCTCGGGGGCTCGCTCAACGCCCCGAGTAGCTCCGGGCGTCACACTTCCATACCTGGGCTGCGTTCAGGAATGGCTACAGCCAAGCCAAAATTGGCTTTTTGCGTTCGAATTCGGCTCCAACCTACGTTGTTCGGCATTACAAGTGGAGGGGGAAAAGTAGGTTTTGGCATTAGCATTGCCGTCCTTGAACGCACCCCTGGAAAGCGGCTCTTATAGCCGATGTTTTGAAGCTCCCACAACTTTTTACTCCTATGGCGCATTATGTTAAAACATGAGAGTTGATAATACTTGGCAACACTGGTCTGGGGTTGGAGGAAGGTAGGTGTTCCATCATTCAAAATCGCAAAATCATTCTCCAGCAGGAATTTATTTATGTTTCTGCCTCCTAAGTTGGGGTGACTTTTGTCCCATATGGTGGGAGTTGAGGTCACCCATAAGTAGAGATTGGTCTGAGAGTGAAATTTTCATTATTTTTGTTGCGTTGAATTTGTTTCTCAAACATATTAATAGATGTCGCACCTATACCCAACGTTGCCAAGCTTTCTACTAATTCGTATGTTTGACAATCAGCTGTTTTTTAATTTTTGTCACAAAAATCTATAAAATTCCATTGAAAAAGTAACATTTTATTATTTTAAATTAATAGTTTAATCTCTCCTTAAGTAAATTCAAATAAATATTGATATGTTATATGATATTTCTTGAAAATCATTGATAATAATTGCTTGATCCTGGATAAAGAACTATGGACCCAAAAAAAAGTAAGTACATAATTTATTTAGTTAATTTAAAAGGACTTGTTGATTATTCCCAATTATTCATACACTAACAAACTTAATTAATAATCATTTTGTGTTGCTAATTAATATTTCCAGCTATACTAAACAACTAACAACTTTAGCTTAACAATGAGTTTAAAAAAAGATGGCAAAATCACATTGGGGATGCTAAAAGGTACGAGTTTTGCACCTTTTTGCATTAATTTTGAGCGCACCTTGCTTCCAGGTAAACCAGTGACGACCTCTGTCCCTTCGATATCCATTAAATTCCACGCCAATGCCGAGCAAATTGAAGAGTTGCATTTCAGCGAAGAAGAAACTCCCAATTCGGAGGAGAAGAGTTTCGGGAATCTAAATCCGATTTCTAGTTCTAGTGAGTATATTGGAATTGGTTTTGCATTTTTATGTATAAATTTTCTTCTTCATCAAAGCTGTATTTGTTTTATTTAATCATCTTGTAAATTTAGTATAACATGCTTCAAACCTTCCTTTCACTTTTCTTCAAAGTGCAAATTAATACTTGAAACAGTTCATGAGTAAACAAATCATTTACATCCTTGTGTCTAGATTGTTGAAAAATTGCCTTCCTTACAATGAAGTAGAAAGAAGGTTTGGAATGGGCTTTGGGTCATCCAATTGATTCCAAAATGAGGTAGCGCTAGTAAAGGCAAAAAATCTATTGGATCTTCCATATCTCTCACTCTAAAGCTGGATTTATAGTGTCAGTAGCAGTAACAGTAACTTAAAACTTAAGATATGAAAATAACCATTTCTTAAGTTTTACTGATAAGTTTGTTAATGGCCGTTTGCACCGATCATTTTAAGGGAGGCTTAACAAATGACATTTTTACATGTAAAAATGTCACTTTAAGGAACACTTATCGTTAAGCCTCCCTTAAAATGGTCGGTGCAAATGGCAATAAGTGAACTATAAATGGCTTTACAGTCGGCTGTGTTTTGATATTTCACTGTTTTTGTTACTGATACTGACACTATAAATCCAGCTTAACCCTGGGTGAGATAGCGCTAGTAAGGGCAAAAAAATGTCATGGATCTCTCCTGTTCTTCCACTTTAATGTTGGCCGCAAATATATCTATTGAGTAGATAGGCAAAGGGCTATTCTAACCTTCTTACTACTTCATTGCTTCCATATCAAACTATTTCAAGCTGTATTTTTTAAATCAATCAAGTTGTAAATTTATTATGAATATAAAATTAGGAGATTTTATATAAATAACATAAAATAAGTTATAAGTAGTACCTACCCTGTGTTGAAAAAATGAAAAATTATATTACCAAAAAACCTTATTGTAGATAGCAGTACATTTTTTTATACGCTTATTAATTTATATTACATGTTATCTCATTTCCATGCTAACATCTTAAGAATTCTTTGATTTTAATTTCAATTTTCACACATTAACATCTTAGGTGACCAAGACACAAGTCCCTTAAAACTACTTCCAAAATTGGCAAAACGTTCTACCAGCGTAGATGTATCTTCTACTCAAAATCTCAGCTCGTCTCCTCCTGCCGATCCTTGGAGGTTCTTCACTGATATAAAAGTAAATTTTGTGGTTTTCTTTTATTCCAAAAAAACGCTGATATAATATTTTTTTCTAAGGGCAAAATAACCAAAAGCGTAGAAGAAAAAATCACTGAAATCAAGGCAAGGCATGAAGTGGGGTCACCTGTTAAAAAACCTGGAGAAACTATAAAAGAAGGCAAAACCGAAACAAATATAGACAGTTCGAGTTTTTCAGAGTCCGAAGACCAATCTGAGAGTAGCATTTCTAAAACTTGCGGTTTTGCTTCAACAACAGAAGGTGCAATAATTCCTATGTAGTCAAATATTGAATTTAAACTCAA
This sequence comes from Ceutorhynchus assimilis, assembly GCA_917834065.1. Classification (NCBI taxonomy): domain Eukaryota; kingdom Metazoa; phylum Arthropoda; class Insecta; order Coleoptera; family Curculionidae; genus Ceutorhynchus; species Ceutorhynchus assimilis. Next base: position 34,484,031 of record OU892285.1, read on the forward strand.
AATTATTACAGGTGTAGAAATGTCGTCAGATGACGAAACGTCATCGATAGATAAAGAAAAAAAATTGCACTCGCCTAGCATCATCAGGCAAAAGTTCAGATTTTTAAAACATCATAAGTAGGTTATCATTAAATATTAGTAATTAACAGTTTCCTGTCATTATGATTTCAATTGCTAGTCATAAAAGTCCAACCAAGGAAGGTACAGTGGATATAAACAATTTAACGAAAATCTACAATATTAATACCGAAAAAGTTGAACAAGCTTTGCCCGAACATTCAGAGGATGTTGAAAGTGCTGTTGATGCTTTAGAAGAAACTGATTTTAGAGATTCGCCTGAGAAGATTGAAGACGGCTTTGTCAAGGAGGAGATTATCAAAAAAGTAATAATTTTAAATATGTAATTAAATAATAAATCATTTAATTATTATAAGGTGGCTGAAAAAATTGACAATATCGAAATAGACCAAGAAAATGTGGTAAATGTGAGGCAAATATCTGGAGAGGAGGTGCAAAGAAGCTTCCTTACAGGGGACAAAAAAATGTCTACAGTTTTTGCACCTAAAGGATTTGTTGATGTTAGATGCCGCACCACCAATAGGCTTAGTGACACCAATGTTCTGTAATATTTTATATACCTAATTTATACATATAATAATTAATTTATATTTATTTTTAGTCCTTATATACTTCTGTCTGTGTACATAGTTGTCTATGCTATTTTAAACTCGTATGTACCCTATTTGGCAGGGCTTCTTTTGGGGGCCTCTTTGGCCCTAAGCTTAGGGTATGTTTACGTAAAACTTTGCACTACAGTGACATTTGGGAATACAGCAACTATTACCAAAAAGCGAGCTAATATTATGGAAATCCCCGCTATCAAAGAATATAAACCATTGAACAAATATGAAGTAATTTATAAAGGGATTTTGTAATTATTATTATCATTATATTTTTTTTTGCTTAGGGTTGGGTAAATGAGTATCCAGAAACTTACGACCCTCTAACGTATCACATTTATCAAACTCAGTCGGTGTTTTTAAGATTGCAAGGGAGCCTTTTAAGGCTCAGTCATTCGAAAAGCAAAGTTCCAAAGCGTGCAATGTGGAATGAGCATGAAATCAAGGCCAGCTTTAGTCATCACAGGATTTACAATTTACTGGGAGCCAAAATCAGTTTGCTACCAGAAGGTTTGGCCAAAATAAGGCTTTGGAGTAAAAAATACCCTATTTGCATTACGCTGAGCAAAGACCAAATGAATTTCGATCAGAACTTATTGAAAATGGAAATGGACGATGATAAAAGCAGCGAAAAATCTAAATCACCAATTATAAAAAAGAAGTCATTATTCAGAAAAAGAGAATATCCGTATTTGTCTCAGAGATTTAGCAAACTAACCGAAGACCAAGATGTTGATTTGGATTCAGATTCCAGAGCTAGCACACCATCTCCTGAGATAACGGTAATTATTGTTTTATTTTAACTGATCATTGATAACAGTAGTACACAATTACACAAGAATAATTCTTGCAGGAGTTAACTCCAGAAACTCCAATACCACTACTCAACGACCAATCTTTTGAGGACGACATGCACTCTTTACCAGACGACTCTTCGGAATGCTCGCAAAATGTAAGCACCAACAAATACCCTTTTATAACACATACTTACCCTTCATCAATACACACTAAATTGGCAGACCAACATGTAAGTAAACCTAAATCATTGAAGATATGACACTTCTTTTTTAAGTTTACTCAATTATATCTGTCTTTTTAGGATAGTTCTTCCGAGTTGAAAATCTACTTGTTTGGTCGTACTGATCGCGAGAAAGAGGATTGGTTTAGAAGATTAGCAGCAGCTACCCATCACGGTGAAGAAAATACAGAAACAAGTCAAATTGTTTTGGAGTATATGCGATACATGACCATGTTCAATAAGACTTCTAATTCAGACTTCCAAGAAAAACAAGCTGGCAACGATTTGGAGGAAATTAAACAGTTGTGGTTCAATGCACTTGTTGGTAAATATCAGTGGACATTAACAGTTAGTTAACTTATACTTATCATTAATTAACTGATAGCTAAACTAGATAACTGTTCATTAATAAACTAGTCCTCAGTTACATTATTTCGAGAGGATAGTCACTTGCGATTTAGGACAGATAATATCCATTTATGAAGATTTCTTTGCATCTCCATGAATATAATTTAATTTTCCATAGATTTCCGTGTATCTTCTCTGGACTAACCCTAACCAGACATCTCAAAGACAAGACGTCATATGTTATAGTAGAATGTTCCTTATAATATATTTTGACTTTTGTGGGCGCGTCCGAGTTACAAGCTGAAATTTTCACAGAATGAAGGTTTTATTATCGATAGAGCGGGTCAAAATTAATAGAAAATAACCCTGACATCAATTGCAAATGGCCATTTTAAGCAGAAACAAAAAAAAAAAAGAACATCCTATTTTTGGCTCTGGAAAATTTTCAAAATCTTGACATGGTCATGAACAATTGGCCATATATTTGGTAAATTTTGGACAAATTGAAATAAATTATACATCATTGAAAAGAGCATTAAATTCTCTATAAATCTGTGCAAAATTGAGTTCGATAGCTCAGATAGTTTTTGAGCAATTGAGCCTCAAAGTTGACTTTTAGTCCAAATTTTGTCAAAAACTTCAAATTCAATTTGCTCAAAAACTATAAATCTGGAAATATTGTAAATTACAGGCCATTCGGAACTTGATAAAAGCTACAAATTCTGGAAATTTCAATGCAATTTGCTCCACAGCTATTAAGCAATTGAGGTTTGAATATTTTGAAATCAGAATTCAAAGAGGGTATCCTTATGAAAAATTCGATTTTTTTATTTCTAGTTTTACTCAATTTTGACTTTATGAATCGATAGAGCGGGTCAAAATTAGTGGAAAACAACCCTGATATCAATTCCAAAAGGCCATTTTAAGCAGATACAGAAATAAAAAAAAAATCCTATTTTTGGCTCTCGAAAACTTTCAAAATCTTGACATGGTCATGAACAATTGCCCATATCTTTGATAAATTTTGAACAAATTGAATTAAATTATATACCATTAGAAAGAGCATCAAATTCTCTATAAATCTGTGCAAAATTGAGTTCGATAACTCAGATAGTTTTTGAGCAATTGAGCCTCAAAGTTGACTTTTAGTACAAATTTTGTCAAAAACTTCAAATTCAATTTGCTCAAAAACTATAAATCTGGAAATATTGTAAATTACAGGCCATTTGGAACTTAATAAAAGCTATAAATTCAGGAAATTTTAATGCAATTTGCTCCACAGTTATTAAGCAATTGAGGTTTGAATAGTTTGAAATCAGAATTCAAAGGGGGTACCCTTATGAAAATCTCGATTTTTTTATTTTTCAGTTTTGCTCAATTTTGACTTTATTAATCGATAGAGCGGGTCAAAATTAGTGGAAAACAACCCTGATATCAATCCAAATGGCCATTTCAAGCAGATACAAAAATAAAAAGAAAATTCTATTTTTGGCTCTCGAAAATTTTCAAAATCTTGACATGGTCATAAACAATTGCCCATATCTTTGATTTGAATTGAATTATATACCATTAGAAAGAGCATCAAATTCTCTATATATCTGTGCAAAATTGAGTTCGATAACTCAGATAGTTTTTGAGCAATTGAGCCTCAAAGTTGACTTTTAGTACAAATTTTGTCAAAAACTTCTAACTCAATTTGCACAAAAACTATAAATCTGGAAATATTGTAAATCACAGGCCATTTAGAACTTGATAAAAGCTACAAATTCTGGAAATTTCAATGCAATTTGCTCCACGGCTATTAAGCAATTGAGGTTTGAATATTTTGAAATCAGAATTCAAAGAGGGTATCCTTATGAAAAATTCAATTTTTTTATTTCTAGTTTTACTCAATTTTGACTTTATGAATCGATAGAGCGGGTCAAAATTAGTGGAAAACAACCCTGATATCAATTCCAAATGGCCATTTTAAGCAGATACAGAAATAAAAAGAAAATCCTATTTTTGGCTCTCGAAAATTTTCAAAATCTTGACATGGTCATGAACAATTGCCCATATCTTTGATAAATTTTGAGCAAATTGACTTCAATTATATACCATTAGAAAGAGCATCAAATTCTCTATGAATCTGTGCAAAATTGAGTTCGATAGCTCAGATAGTTTTCGAGCAATTGAGCCTCAAAGTTGAATTTTAGTCCAAATTTTGTCAAAAACTTCAAACTCAATTTGCACAAAAACTATAAATCTGGAAATATTGTAAATTACAGGCCATTTGGAACTTAATAAAAGCTACAAAATCTGGAAATTTTAATGCAATTTGCTCCACGGTTATTAAGCAATTGAGGTTTGAATATTTTGAAATCAGAATTCGAAGAGGGTACCCTTGAACTACGTTGAGCACTCTACTATTGGTGATTCAAGTACTGGGAATAATCAAAGTTTGCTTAACTATCTAATAATAATATATCCTACTTTATCTCTTCTTTTTCTTAACCGATAAGTTTCTTATGTCGTTTTCTTTGTCCTACCTGCCTTTTCTAGACTTTTTATTGGCCAGATACAAAAATTACATACAAGGTCACTCACTCAAGTGCCGACAATAATTAAAATTCGCGTTAGTTTTGTTTCTTTCTCATTTATTGAGTTTCTAGCTTGAGTTTTAATATTTCCTTCTTTATCTCCAAAAATATTCAATAGCCTTCCTAAATGCTTAATGCGAAAGGGAAATAAAACAGTTCCTGGGATTTCCAAGAATATCATTGATTTTTCATGAAGATCATTTGGATTTTCCTAGATCTTCTCCAATTGTACTTGCACAGATATTCATGTATTTTCCTGGAAATCCATAGATCTCCATTAGATGACTACCTCCTCTCATTGAATAATACACTTATTTAAAGGTCGAGTCCTCTTTGATTGCACCAGAGACCCAAATTTCACCAAGAAAGTCCAAAACCGCATCCAAAAAAAACTGCAAACAATCAAACTGCCGTACTTCATCGAAGAAATCCTCATCACCGAACTTAATTTGGGCAAAAGCCCGCCGTTCATACAAAAATCGGAAAAACCTGTCATGGACGACAGAGGCTTGTGGGTGGACATGGAAATTTCCTACGAAGGCTCCATCGTGTTAACTTTGCAAACAAAACTGAACTTAATGAAGCTTAAAAATCCCAAAACCGATCGTCCAACATTGGAAATCAAATCAGCAATTTATCATTCGGATGTTGATGATTCGGCTGAAAGTAGCTCGGATGAGGAAGGGCCTCAAGAGGTTCAAATCCCTAAAGAACCCACACACGGTAAAAAGTTTATCAAAATGGTCGACAGAATCGCAGAATCCAAATTCTTCCAAGCAGCAACCGAGAACCGCTATATTAAAAAAGCAATGGAAGGAGTTAGTAATACTGAGCTGAGGCTTACAGTTGAATTAAAAGCACTTTCGGGTACTTTGGTACTTAACGTGCCTCCGCCTCCCAATGACAGGATATGGGTGGGGTTCAGGCCTGTACCAGAGTTGATTTTGACCGCTTGTCCCATTGTGGGGGATAGAAATGTTACTTATACAATGGTTACTAGTTGGATCGAAAAGAAAATGATGCAAGAATTTCAAGTAAGTGAATTTTTGGTTTTAATTTATTGAGGGCTTTTTCCAGACATCTCCATATCCTGGACGATTTCTGGAAACTTTTTTTGTATTTTTTTTTTTTTTAGAAAGTTATGGTTATACCAAATATGGAAGACTTCCTAGTACCTGTAATGGACCCGAAATTGCCAGAGTAAACTAGTAACCAACTAACATACATTTATTTGAAGGGAATCTGTGTTTTTTTTTTTCCATTAAATTCTTGCCAACTTGCATCACATAGCAGATTCCTTTACATATGCAGTGATAATTCTATACAACGTTATACAGGGCAGAAAAAGAAAAATGAATATATTTTGTCTAGTCACACGTATACAGGCAAATTAAATGTTTATAATAATTATTGGCTCTAAAAGTAACTAAGAAATAATAAATGTGATATTTACCAATGTTTTGCGTCAGGGTTTTTGTGTTAGTTTATGTTTTAAGAATTTTATTATTTTTGTTTGCAATTTGCCTTTAGTTATTTTGTATAAATAAAACTTACTTTAATCAATTTATGAAAAAATTTGCTTTTTGCACTATGATGAGGCTGGAAAACATCTCTATTCTAATGATAGGGAATAATTGAGACTTCCAAATTAATATTCCATTTTTGTATTTAAAGTGATAAGGTCGGTGCAAACGGCCATAAGTATTTTTTTAATTTTAAACAGTATAATATTTTTTAGTTCCTAATTGATGTTAAATAAAAATTTGGGGAATCAAATAAAATGCGTTATTTTTCTTGAATTTTCCTAAATCTAAGGAAAAATTCTTTGGACCCATATACAATACCTATTGTTTTTCAAAATTTCTAAATCAAAAAAGTATTTTTATTTAAATTATTACATCAACAGTTTGAAGTCTTCATACGATGCCCTTTCAAACATTCGATGGAGCAAAATCGATTTTCCAAATACTCAAAGGGCACTTTTCCGGCCATATCGGAGCCGCACAAAAAGCATCTCGCAATCACTTTGCCTTGGGCATTTAAAATGCGCCTTTCTGCTGCTAAAGCCCTCTACAATAATAATTGTATAAATTCAAATATATTATATAACATAATCAAATTACCTTTTCTCTGTCGCTCAAACTCAAAAACCTATCTTTATGCTCATCTTCCTTTTTCTTAATATGAATTTCCTTTTTCTTTTCTTTTTCCTTTTCGCGTTTCACTTTTCTCATTGCTCGTTTTTTTTCAGCAATTTCCTCATCGGTTAAAGTGTTTACTGGAATTTGTGCTTTATTGTAGTTGTATTTTTCAGGATTTTTTTTAGCGAATTTTTTGAAAATTTCTCTGGACAGTTTACTGTTCGTAATGCTATAAGGTGTTTGCTGGTGTTTGTTTTTCAAGCAAGGATCTGCCTCGTTTTCCAGTAAATATTGAAGCATTTCTTCGTGCTCATTCATTGCAGCCAAGTGCAGAAAACTATTGCCAGCCTCGTCTAAGATTTCATTGAAAATCTCTTTGGAAACTTCTTGTTTAGACATGTTTTCGAAGATTTTTGAGCGTTCTTGTAAAAGTTCTTCCAAGAATACAGTGTTGCCTTTGATTGCAATATTTATAAGATTTTGTTTCCTAAGGTCTTCTTTTTCTCTAAGTTTTTGGTTTTTGCTTTTTCTGGAAAAGTAAAAGGTAAGTATGGAAATAGTAGCAGAAGATTTATTGGAAGTTTAACATCTATTTTCATAGAATTCACTAGGAAGGAAATTTGCCATTGGCTTTGAAAAGGATTATTAAATCCTAATTAACAGGTTTGTAGAGAAATTCATTAGCTTCAATTAGAGCCTAATTACTTTAAAATCAGATGGAAATTAACTGAGCTGTAAGGCAGTGTCGTTTTTGGAAAACTTTTAATTTTCGATAAATCCGGAATTTCGCATAATTTTTATGGAATTCCAGGTTACATCCTTAGAATTTCATATAATTTCACCAAAATTACACGTCATTTTGCGTAATTTCACTGAAATTTAGTATAATTTCAATGGGATTTCATTCTAGGAAATTTCATAGGATTTTATTATAATTTATCTATTCAACAGGAATTTCACCAAATTTTTTGAAATTCTATGTAATTTCAATGGATTTCCTCATAATTTCTATGAAATTCAGCATAATTTATATGAATTTATTTAGGAAATTCCTTTTAATTTTACTAATATTTAATCCCATTTAATTTCACCAGAATTCTACATCATTCTTTATAAGATTCCATGTAGTTTCAATGGAAATCAATATAATTTCCCTAGAATTTCGCATAATTTTTTTGTAATTTTCCATTAAGTATTTCTATAAAATTTCGCATAATTTCTATGGAATTCCGCATAATTTTACTGGAATTTCAAATAATTTTTTTTATAGAATTCCATCTAGTCCAGTGAAATAGCTAATAGCCAGACTTCGTCAGATTTGTATTAAGTTTATAACTTCTCAGTATTTTGATTGATAAAAGTTTTTTTTTTATTTATTTATTTATCCAACGATTAAATCCAGCATCATTTAATTTCAGTAAAATTGTTCATAGTTTCAATGAAATTTAGCATAATTTAACCGAAATTCCGTATAATTTCACTGGAATTCAGCATAATTTCCTTCTATATAATGTAATTGGAATTCTGCATAATTTCAATGGAATTCAACCCCAATGTAGAGAGGAAGGTTAGAAGCTTATTTTCCCAAAATTTCAAATTTTTCCAGCGGAAAATAACAACATGAAGAATCTTGGAAATCAACTTACAAAAACTAAATTAATTGAAAATACAGTCTCACACAATTCAAAGTTTTCCTGGAAAACTAGTGCAGGGAGAAATTTGAAACTTTTTGCATGTAAAGAGGAAGGTGAAAAGCTCATTTTCCCAAAATTTCAAATTTTTTCAATGGAAAATAACAACATAAAGATTCTTGGAAATCAACCTGTCAAAAACTGAATTGGTTGATAATACCGTCTCACACATTTCAAAGTTTTGCTGAAAAACTAGTGAAGAGAAAAATTTTAAACTTTTTGCGTGTAAATAGGAAGGTTAAAGGCTCATTTTCCCAAAATTCCAAAATTTTCCAGTAAAAAATGACAACATGGGGAATCTTGGAAATTAATCTACAATAACTGAAAATACAGTCTCACACATTTCAAAGTTTTCTTGGAAAACTAGTGGAAAGAAAATTTCGAAAATTTTTGCATGTGAAGAGGAAGCTGAGAAGCTCATTTTCCTAGAATTAGTTGAAAATACCGTCTCACACATTTCACAGTTTTCCTAGAAAACTAGTGAACGGAAAAATTTGAAACTTTTTGCATGTGAAGAGGAAGCTTAGAAGCTCATTTTCCCAAAATTTCAAATTTTTTCAATGGAAAATAACAACATAAAGATTCTTGGAAATCAACCTGTCAAAAACTGAATTGGTTGATAATACCGTCTCACACATTTCAAAGTTTTGCTGAAAAACTAGTGAAGAGAAAAATTTTAAACTTTTTGCGTGTAAATAGGAAGGTTAAAGGCTCATTTTCCCAAAATTCCAAAATTTTCCAGTAAAAAATGACAACATGGGGAATCTTGGAAATTAATCTACAATAACTGAAAAATTGAAAATACAGTCTCACACATTTCAAAGTTTTCCTGGAAAACTAGTGGAAAAAAAAATTTGAAATTTTTTGCATGTGAAGAGGAAGCTGAGAAGCTCATTTTCCCAGAATTTCAAACTTTTCCAGTGGAAAATAACAACATGCAGAATCTTGGAAATCAACCTACAAAAACTGAATTAGTTGGAAATACCATCTTACACATTTCAAAGTTTTCCTGAAAAACTAGTGAACGGAAAAATTTCAAATTTTTTGCATGTGAAGAGGAAGCTTAGAAGCTCATTTTCCCAAAATTTCAAATTTTTCCAGTGGAAAATAACAACATAAAGATTCTTGGAAATCAAGCTGTCAAAAACTAAATTGGTTGAAAATACCGTCTCATGCATTTCAAAGTTTTGCTGAAAAACTAGTGAAGAAAAAAATTTTCAACTTTTTGCATGTGAATAGGAAGGTTAAAGGCTCATTTTCCCAAAATTCTAAAATTTTCTAGTAAAAACTGACAACATGAGGAATCTTGGAAATGAACCTACAATAACTGAAAATACAGTCTCACATATTTCAAAGTTTTCCTGGAAAACTAGTGGAAAGAAAATTTTGAAAATTTTTGTATGTGAAGAGGAAGCTTAGAACCTCATTTTCCCAAAATTTCAAATTTTTCCAGTAAAAAATGACAACATGAGGAATCTTGGAAATGAACCTACAATAACTGAAAAATTGAAAATACAGTCTCACACATTGCAAAGTTTTCCTGGAAAACTAGTGAAGGGAGAAATTTGAAACTTTTTGCATGTAAAGAGGAAGGTGAAAAGCTCATTTTCCCCAAAATTTCAAATTTTTTCAATGGAAAATAACAACATAAAGATTCTTGGAAATCAACCTGTCAAAAACTGAATTGGTTGATAATACCGTCTCACACATTTCAAAGTTTTGCTGAAAAACTAGTGAAGAGAAAAATTTTAAACTTTTTGCGTGTAAATAGGAAGGTTAAAGGCTCATTTTCCCAAAATTCCAAAATTTTCCAGTAAAAAATGACAACATGGGGAATCTTGGAAATTAATCTACAATAACTGAAAATACAGTCTCACACATTTCAAAGTTTTCTTGGAAAACTAGTGGAAAGAAAATTTCGAAAATTTTTGCATGTGAAGAGGAAGCTGAGAAGCTCATTTTCCTAGAATTAGTTGAAAATACCGTCTCACACATTTCACAGTTTTCCTAGAAAACTAGTGAACGGAAAAATTTGAAACTTTTTGCATGTGAAGAGGAAGCTTAGAAGCTCATTTTTCCAAAATTTCAAATTTTTCCAGCGGAAAATAACAACATGAAAAATCTTGGAAATCAACTTACAAAAACTGAATTAACTGAAAATACAGTCTCACATATTTCAAAGTTTTCCTGGAAAACTAGTGAAGGGAGAAATTTGAAACTTTTTGCATGTAAAGAGGAAGGCGAGAAACTGATTTTCCCAGAATTTCAAACTTTTCCAGTGGAAAATAACAACATGAAGAATCTTGGAAATCAGCCTACAAAAACTGTACTCTTTATTCTTTTGAATTTTTCAAATTTGGACCTGTAAATCATTAAGTAATGTTTTGGGAGAATTTCTTTAATAAAAATAAATGTCCAACATCCAACACAAAACCAGATTTTTTTTTTGAAATTTCCTTTAATGTGTTTCTTATAATAAGAATGTGAACCTCAGTGACGTCATGACCCTACAATTTTCTTTAAATTCCTCATAAATTCCTCACAAACTCTTCCAAATTCCCCATAAATTTCTCCAAATTCCCTATAAATTTTCCAAATTCTCATAAAGAGTTCCTTCAAATTCCTCACAAATTCCTCTAAATTCCCCACATTTTTGGCAAAGAATTCCTAGGTGGTTTGCTCCTTGGAATTCAATTAGCTTTAATGAGAGCTTAATTACATCAAAATCAAATGAAAATTAACGGGTTGTGAAGCAAAAACTGTTTTAGTGTCATTTTTGGAAAATTTTTGGATTTTATTCATAATTTAATGTAGATTTTGGATTATCAAAACTAGTATTCAAGTGCCTGGAATTAATGAACAAGAATTCTGAAAATTTATATCAACCAATTAAAAAGGAAGGAAATTTGCAACTGACCAAGAGAAAGAGCCTAGAAAGGGAAAAGCCATTTTTGATTGGCCATTGGTTGAAGCAGCTCAATATCTACTAAACTATTTAGATTCTTACTTTGGCTTTTTCTTGTGTTGTCCTTTTTTCCTTTGCTCCGGAGTGAGACTATCACCAAACTCTTCCAAATCCTCAAAGGAAACTTCCAAATTAGTCTCATCCAACACAAATTCCTCATCATTTGAATCTTCCAATTTCAGCACAATTTCATCTTTTAGTTTCAACTCGATTTTGGAAAGATTTTCCTGAGAATTACCATGACTTATTTCGCCAGGCAAAGGCCTTTCGAGTGGCTCCCGGGACTTTGCCCTGTTAATGCAACTAGACCGAGCTTTATTGCGTTTTGGGTCTTTTTCTGGGGAGCTTATAGCGTCATTTAATGAACCTAAAACCAACCATATTATTTAGATATTTTATTTTATTTTAATAAATTACTATATAATGAAGCAGAGCAAAGTTCCAAATGTACTCGTTTGACTTCGGTATAAGTGGCACGTCCAGTTGAAAACGGTATAGTTCTCAAACGTGAATCACTTCTATCTAATAGAGGCTCTTTGCCACCAAACAAAACAGCTCTATTAAACGGCCCAGAAGCTCTATAGAAGATTAAACTGCATTTTTTTAACTCCTCGGACCAAGTTGACATTATATCACTTACATGCTACAAAAAAAAGCAATCATAATATTCAACAAACAAAAACTACTTACATCTATAAGAGCTTGTTCATTGTATCTCCTCAAAGAAGCCCCAGCGCTTTTAGGATGAGACCCCCCGGATTTATTATCACGGGATGATTGAGAACCCCCTTGGCCTTGCCTGACAGTGTAGCAATGAAAAGTTTTATGCACTAGGGGGGTCAAATAATTGAAAATTGCTCCAGCAAAGTGGCCTCCCCCTAACATTAAAACAGCCCATTGTTTGTTGTCGTAACAATTGTCTTTGTAGCGTTTGTAAAAATTAACTGAAGCAATTTCTTCCTTTTTATCAACAAGCAAGACTCCTCTATACAAAGAAAACACTTGGCCTTTATCGTTTTGCAAAAATATTTTGCCTTGAGTGGTTGCAAGTGTGTCTAAAGTATCTTGCTCGTCTTCTTCTGAGCCTGAGATACTTGATACTTCATCTAAAATTAATTATTTAATATTGATTTTATTAAGCAAAAAATGTTTAAGTACCATTTTCAGTTTTCTTACTAAACTCCTCTTCAGCTATTGGTGGTTTTAGTTGTAGCGATAGTTTTAAGTTGTATCGGTGCCAATCCAGCCTGTAATGCTCTCTTTGCGTTCGCACATTGGGAAAACTGACACGACAATAAGAGCAAGCTAAATTATTGTTATCTACGATTATTGAATCTTCTTTTGTGGTACTTATAAGTGGTACTACTTCGCTTTCAATTCTAGCCGGATTCACAGACTGATCAAACATGCCATTGAAATCTTCATTGAATATTACAATTTTATCAGCCATTATTGTTTAGAAATTAGGAACTAAAACAACACAATTGAGATAAAATAATAATGGAGTCACGTATTTATAGGTACTATAAGGTGGGTTTGGAATAATATTGCACAATATATGGAATACATTAAATTATGTTTTAATAAATTATTACAATCTATCTTATATTCTTATAATAAATAAAACTATAATTATTATGTGATGATAGGCCCTTATAAACAAATTCCTTGTTTAATACTGAATCGATATGCCTTTATAGTACATGTAGCTAGTGGATAGAAGCCCCACTAGGACTGAAAATAAGTAGTTTATGTGAAATGTGTGTCCAGATTCTTCTCTAAAAAAATAAATAAAAATAATCAGTGGGAAATTATTTAAATTAGTTGTAAAATTTTAGGTTGAACTTTATAGGAATATTCAGAGATTGTTCTCTTGAATTTCTGAGTAATTCACAATCAACTCAAGTTCTCACCTGTACTTCTTAGGAGACAAAGGACTGGGCGGGTTGATTCCGGGCTCGTACGAGTCAAACTTGACGCACATCCAAGTGAAAAACGTGGCGAAAACGCCACAGAAAAGGGGCAGCCACATGCTGCTGTACCGGACAGCAGTTTCCCACGTGTTTGTGAACATTATTTGTCCATTTTTGGTTATCACTTGGTGGGTGATTAGTTTTCTTTCGAAGAATAGTTTTTGTAGGGTTTCAGCTGAAAATAGAATAAATGTCAAATTAGTAGTAAATAGTAGTAAATACACAAAGCAATATGAAATTAAAAAAATTACCATATCTATCCTATTTACAATCCGTAGTCCAAAGGTAAAGGTAAATTTATCACCTTTCCCTATCAAATAGCAATGAAAGGTGATAAATTTTACCTGTACCTTTGGTCATCGGATTGCGAATAGATAATATACTGTATTTTGTCATTTTGTTGGTAAATGTTTGATTTATGCTGGAATTCTTTAGTCTTTAGAGTTTGATTCCTATCAAAGTTAATGAGCAGTTTCCCATATCGTTATTCCAGGCTCTTGATTGGTCGGATTCAGAAATCACAAGATCATAGGCGCAACTAGGGGGGTGCTTGGGGGTGCTAAGCACCCCTAAAGCAAAAATTAGCACTCCTATTCGGCATCCCACCATAGCACTACCTAACACTTATATAAAAAATTAGTGCAACCAAATTATTTTATGTATTTTTTTGCACTTTTTGTACTTACTTACGTCATCGATGACGTCATAATTTAGAAAAAAGTATTCGTCGTTGATTAATTTATAGAGCACGTTCGCAACTATTATTGTTATGGAATGAAATTTTTCAACCAGGGCCGGTATCACAATATTACCTGAAAATCAAGACTTACCCTAAAATATAGGGTTTTTATGTTATATTTAGGATGACGTCATCGAACAAGGTTAAACAATATTGTCAATGTCTATGTTTATTCTATATCTCAAGATGACATTGAAATACCGGCCCTTAAAAAATCACTAAAATCCCAAATATATAAATTAATCAACTGTGTATTATACAGGGTGTTCCTAAATATCATATACAAACGGCAAAGGGTGATCCTTTGTTTTTTTTTTATGACTGAAATCTCAAATATGTTCTAAAAAATTGACTTATTTAGGCAAAATTTTACAAAAATTCACCCTCTTACATTTTAATTTTTTCCTAGAAAACTTGCAAAGGGAAAAATAAGAGGAAAATAAGGAGCACAATTTACGAAAATTTCAAAATTTTCCAGTAAAAAATTACTCTAGGAAAAATTTTGAAAAACTAACTTTTTTAAGCAAAATTAAGAAGAATTCACACTCTTACATTTGAATTTTTTACTAGAAATCTGGCAAAGGGAAAATTGTGAAATTTCTCCAGAAGAAAGAGAAAAGTAAGGAGCTCATTATAGGAAAATTTTTCAATGGAAAATCGCTCCAAGAAAAATTCTGAAAAAATGACTTTTTCAAGTAAAATTAAGAAAAACTCATCCTCTCACATTTCAATTTATTTTCTGAAAAACTAATAAATCAAAACTTGTGAAATTTTTCCAGAGGAAAGAAGAAAATGAGGAGCTCATTATAGGAAAATTTCAAAATTTCCTAGTGAAAAATCACTCCAAGGAAAGTCGAGAGGGAAATTCTGGAAAATTGACTTTTTAAGTAAAACTCATCCTTTCACATTTCAATTTTTTTCTGGAAAACTGGCAGAGCAAAAATTGTGGAGTATTTCCAGAAGAAAGAGGAAAGTGAGGAACTCCATATAAGAAAATTTCAAAATTTTCTAGTGAAAAATGACTGCAGAAAAAGTTCTCGAAAATTGAGTTATTTAAGGAAAATTCACCCTTTCACATTTAAATTTTTTTTTGGAAAACTGGCAAAGGGAAAATTTTGAACATTGTCCAGGAAAAAGACAAAAGAGAGGAGCTCATTATAGGGAAATTTCGAAATTTTCCAGTGAAAAATCACTCCAGGAAAAATTCAAAGAAAATTAACTTAGGTATTTAGGCAAAATTAAGGAAAATTGACCCTCTTACATTTTAATTTTTTTCTGGAAAACTGACAATGGGAAAATTTTGAAATTTTTACAGGAGAAAAAGGAAAGTGAGGAGCTCATTAGAGGAAAACTTCAAAATTTTCCAGTGAAAAATCACTTCAGGAGAAATTTATTTATATATTTTTGGATAACTGAATAAACTCTATTCTAAGTTAAAAAATGTATTACAAAACAATAATTCCGAAGGTGCTCTTCTATGAATTAATCTATGACTCAACTTTTTCTCTAAGTTATGACGTCATCGATGAGGTAAGTAAAAACCTTCGTGCTGTAGCACTTCTCAAATTTGGAGCCTAGTAGCTAGTAGCGCTTATCAAGATCAATCAAACATCAAGAATAATGAAAATATGTGGTATTTTATTATGCCTCCATCTCTTTCTTTTTCATTGAATCTCTTATAATAAGTATCATTATCTCATTATCTTTCTCTTATTATTCCATTACTTTATTTTTCTTTCTTTTTAACTTATTAGTAATTAGGTAAATTTTTTATAACTATATTTTTGTTGCTTTTGTATTAGTTTTGCAAATTTCCAATTTCCTACTTTATATTCGTTTTTTTCTTACTTATTGTGTTTTCTATGTCGTCTCTTTTTAATTTCAAGTTCATTATTAAATGACTCGAATGCCAGGAATAAGTACTCAAAAATTAACGTCACATTTTAATTATCCCACTTTATCTCTGTCCCTTTCTCACTTATTCAATTTTCTATATCGTTATTTCTTACTTTATTATTTCAGGCTCTTGATTAGTTGGATTCAGAAATCATAAGGTTATTCAAAAGTTACAATTTTTTCATCCTCTCTTTCACTCATTTAATTCTTAAAGCAATTTTTGTAAGTTTCATTTAAAAAAATTTCATCTCCTACTCTATATCAGTCTCTTTTTTACTTATTGTCTTTCCTGCGTCGTCTCTTACTCTTTTATTTTAAGCCCATCATTGAGTCACTGGAGTGCCAGAAAAATCCAAAAATGTATGTGACATGTTTTTATATCCCACTTTATTTCCGTCTTTTTCGCACCTATTTAATTCTCTATATCGCTGCCTCTTACTTTATTATTCTAAGGTCTTGATTGGTTAGACACAGGACTTACAAGATCACTCAAACGCCAGGAATAATGCAAATATGTGTCATTCTATTATGCCTTTTTCTCTTTCTTTTTCATTGAATTTCTTATAGCATTATCTTTCTCTTAATATTTTAGGGTTTTGATTGGTAAGACGTAGAAAACACAAGTAGTTTACTCAAGCGCCAAGAACAATCAAAATTTTTTATCCTATTTTATATCCGTCTCTTTTTATCAAATTATGAATAAATAGTTTTTTTCTGTGATGGGAAAAAAGTAGACTTTTTGTACCTGTTGACAGGGGCAAAAATGTCACTTTTTCTCCCATGGAGAAAAAATTGATTTTTTTTCCCACAGGAAAAAAGTAACAGGTACCAGTCAAATTTTTTTCTCAAAGGGAATAATGTATAGATGAAAATGGTGGGATTTTCCCGTCACAGAAAAAAATAGTGTATTATACATGGGAAAAAAGTAAGATTTTAGCGCTTGCTGTGTTGTCCAAAGACAAAGCACACCTCGCGCTAAAATCTAGTACTTTTTTCCCTTGTATAATAAATAACTATTATTGTACGGGTGGGCCAAATTGGATACTTTCTTATGGAAACACCCTTTATTTTTAGAGATAGAAAAAAATGGACCCCCCACTCTGAGGCTCAAATTTCATGAAATCTTAATTGGTACAAACCGCATTTTGATATCTTCAACCGTTTAGCCGCTAGAGGGCGATTCTCGATTTAGAGCAATACTGTAAAGCCTCCATAACTTTATTGTTTATGAAAATAATTCATTTCCGTAAAGACCTTTTGGAAGCACTTTTTCAAGCAGAATTCAGCGACATTCTCAGTTTTTTTCTGTCTGGCTTCGATTTCGAGATATTGACCAAAATCCGATTTTTTTCAATAGGACACTCTATATATTAATAGTTCATTAGAAAGCTATACTTTCGCTGATTTTAATGATACAAGGTTTGATAGGTTTATCTCTAACAGTTTTCGAGAAAAAAAAATTATTTCGGTTTTTGTCATAAGAAACAATGTGTTGGAAAAGGACTTTATCTCTGTAAGGAAACTGAGAAAGGTCTCTTTCTTACACATTGTTTCTTATGACAAAAACCGAAATAATTTTTTTTCTCGAAAACTGTTAAAGATAAACCTATCAAACCTGTATCATCAAAATACGCGAAAGCATAGCTTTCTAATAAACTATTAATATATGTATAGAGTGTCCTATTGAAAAAAATCGGATTTTGGTCAATTTCTCGAAATCGAATCCAGACAGAAAAAAACTGAGAACGTCACTGAATTCTGCTTGAAAAAGTGCTTTCAAAAGGTCTTTACGGAAATCAATAATTTTCATAAACAAAAAAGTTATGATGGTTTCACATTATTGCTCAAAATCGAGAATCGCCCTCTAGCGGCTAAACGGTTGAAGATATCAAAATGCGGTTTGCACCAATCAAGATTTCATGAAATTTGAGCCTCAGAGTGGGGTGTCCATTTTTTTCTATTTCTAAAAATAAAGGGTGTTTCCATAAGAAAGTGTCCAATTTGGACCACCCTGTACAGGCAAATTAAGAGAAAAAATCAAAATTACTTTGATTCTACTTTATCTTCCCCTCTTTTCAACTCATTATTAAATCTCCTATAGCTATTTTTGTTGGTTTCGTTTTACAAATTTCTATTTCCTACTTTACATTCGTCTCTTTCTTACTTATTATGTTTCCTATGTCGTCTCTGTTTAATTTCAACTCCATTATTGAGTCAATTGAACTAACCCAAAAATTATCGTCAGATTTTTTTATGCCACTTTATCTACATCTTTTTCGGAGTTATTCAATTTTATGTATTGCTGTCTTTTACTTAATTATTTTAAGCTTTTGATTGATCGAAAACAGAAAATACAAGATCACTCAAGCGCCAGGAATATTGAAAATATATAATGTCATTCTATCTCTATCTCTTTCTTTTTCATTGAATGTTTTATATAATTATCTTCCTCTTATTATTCCATGCTTTTGATTGGTCAGACACAAAAGTTACAAGCACCGAAAATAATCAAAATTCATGTCACAATTATTTTTATCCTACTTTATATCCGTCTTTGTCTTACTCGTTGAATTTCCCATAATATCTTCGTCTCCAATTTTATTATTCCAGAAAGACAATGACAAGTATTAGAAATTCAATGAGTATCTGAAAGTAAAAGAGAGATGAAGATAAAATAGAACAAAGGCCTGAAATATAATAAAATAAGAGACAAAGATATGAAAAATTTAACGAGTAAGAAAAAGATCGATATAAAATAGGAAAAAAAAAAAATTGTGACGCGAATTGTGATTATTTTCGGGGTTTGAGTGTCCTTGTAACTTTGTGCTTGGAATAATAAGAGAAAGATGATGATGTAAGTGATTCAAGGAAAAGAGAGAAAGATGGAGGCATACTAGAATGAACATCTATTGACACATATTTTCATTATTTCTGTCTTGTAATTTTTGTGTCTGGCCAATCAAGAGCCTGGAATAATAAATAAGACAGTGATATGCAAGCGAGAAAGAGATAAAGTGGTATAGTGACACTAATTTTTGAGCATTGCGTTCAAGTGACTCAATAATGGGCTTAAAATAAAAGAATGAGATACAACATCATAGGAGACATAATAATTAAGAGAGAGACAAATATTGAAGACATACAGAAGTTGAAAAGTTGAAAGAAAGTGAATTTGTTATTAGGAAAACTTAAAAATTGATGAAAGTCTTTGAATTTTTCTGTAGTTTTCCTGTCGCACTTTCTACAATCTTTTAAAACTCTGGGCTGGGACTCACGTCATTCCCCTCACTATGGCACTTGCTGTTTTCTTCTCTCTTATAGAAATCAATGGAGAGAAAACAGAGATATTGATAGCTATTCGTTACAGAGTCCCAGCCCTGGTTAGCAATGAAATTAAAAACCAAATTAGAAAAAATTTAGAGAAAACAAAAAAATCAAGATTCTGGAATAAATTCAGCAAGTGCGAAAGAGATGAATATTAAGTACCTAACTTGCTTTAGGTTATAAATAATTTTGACAGGAACTTGGATTATTCTTGGCGCTCGAGTGGCCGTGCCTGATGAATCAAGAGTCTGGAATAATGAGATAACATCATAAGAAATTAAATGAAAAAAAGAGAGATGGAAGGATAATGGAATGACACATATTTTCATTTTCTTGACGCTTGAGTAACCTTGTAATTTCTGTGTTTAACCAGTCAAAAACCTGGAATCACAAGGATTTTAAAAATGAATAAGTGAGAAAAACATAGATTAAAAAAGTGATTCTATTTTATCTTCCTCTCTCTTTTACATAGGTACATTGATACACATTTTGCCTTATAACTTTGTTAATTTCAATCCGATTTCAACGTAATTAGGCTCAAATTGAAGCCAATTAAATCTTCTACAAATAAATCATTTCAATGCAGCTTCAATAATTTCATAGCTGCGATGCCTCAAACAAAGTCATTTGATTTTTCCAACTCCCAACCCTGTTGTAACCTAACCCTACTTTTTTTCCAATTATTTATTACAAAACATTAATAGTGTATATTGATAAAAAATACTTACAATTCTCGTAGAAAATCTTGGAGGAAATCACCGTCAACGAAAACACTAGACCCAAAAGGGCCAAATTCCGCTCGTTGAGAAAGGGGCCCTTCTTGTCCACTAATCTACTTTTCGGTGTAGAATTGAGGCCGTTTTTATACCGATTATTGAGCATCTTAATATCGGACTTCGTTGTTCAATTAATTAAGGCGAAAATCAAATTAAATTTAATAATAATTTACAAAAATATTGACTTACCTTTTATATTTAAAGGGTCAGTGAGTGACGTCACCACTGTTGTGTAAAGTAAATGTAAATATCAATAATGAAGTAAGCAAAGACATACGTTAAAGTGATTTATTTAAAATGTAACTTTACTTATTTAGTATTAAATTAACTTATTTATTAAATTAATTTGTTTCATTTATTATTGTTTTATTTATTTAAATAATTATAATTGTTTTTCAAGTGTGGATAACTTGATTGTAATAATTTAGAACTAAGGACGTATGTCCTAGCAAGATTAATAACTAACAATGTTGCCACAGTTTGCATGAATGCTTCAAATATTTTGTTTGAAAAAGGATTTTTATTAATTATTAACAATTTTAAATTACCTAATAACCCAAACACATTTGTGCATTAAAATTATAATAAAACAAACTCAATAAGTATAAATTTGTTTAAATAAAACACTAAATTACTTTAAAACTGAAATAATTTAGGGAAATATATAAATACATTGGCAATCTTGGGTTGACCTCCCCCAGACCGAAAAGCAACGGTTCAATGTAAAACTGAAAATTTCGTTATTTTTATTCTCCCTCGTAAGCTTGTACGGTTCGTGAAACGTTTCGTTACGCGTTGGTCCGTCATCAGGGAACCGCGAAGTTTTTTTTTTTTTTTTTTCGTAATTTGGAACCACCAAAAAGAATGAAATAAATTGTGCAAAATATGGCAACAACGAGGGAAGTCGGTGTGGGCGATTTTGTCCTTATGGACAAAATCGACTTGGACAATTTTATGCAAAATTTGGAAATCAGGTATACCTCTATATACATACTTTTGGAACAATAATTATGTCGCACCCTTTTTGTAGATATTCAGTATTCATATTTCAATATAATGCCCTGCCCAAATACAGAGTTGTTTCGAAATAATAAAGAGTTTTTGTATGTTAAATGAATATTAATTACCCACTTTATAATATACAGTAATTAAATGCATTACTTAACTAGTTCAGTAAAGATTATGAGTAAATTTTACTCACTCAAGTATACTTACTTGCTCTGCTTGCCTTCATATTATAGATATCGATATCAATATCTAGTATAGAGAGTTTTACCTTCTTATCATGGAAAAAATTTTGCTTAATTACTGATAAACTGTTATCGTAGCAAAGTGCATGGGTAAATAAATTTCTAATTGATTTTGCCTGGAATTTAAAAACACCTATTTTCGATAACTTTACTTTACAAAACAAGTCATGTAATATAAAATTATATATCTATCTTTCATACAGGGTCTCGGATTAGTTTTCGAGATATCGATGTTTAAAAGTAAGGACATTTTATCTTTAAGTAGTAGTAGTAGAATCATTGTACTCTACTCTCTACTTTACTGAACTCTCTATCGAGAAAATTGAGTTTAAAGTTTTGGACAAAATGTCGACCAAAACTTAACTTTCAAGCTCAATATCCTGGAAACTTCACAAGTTACAAAAACCAATTTTACAGGGCTTATAAAGAATTTAATACTCTTTTCAATAATGCATGCAATTTTCTCTAATATCATGAAATATATGAGCAATTATTCATGAACATCGCTCTATCGATTTAAGACATCGAAAAAACCAACTTCAAGACGAAAAAAAGCCAACTTAAAACGTCGAAAAGACTTCTAAGATTGGAGAATAATTCAGGGTTTATACTTTAAATTATTCCAATCCAATAATACCAATACGGTAAACTAAACAATGTTCAAAATGAAATGTTAACGAATAGATGTGGGGTACCGCTAAGATTAGGACCTTTGCTTTATTCATTATATATGTTTTAAATCTTAAACTAGCAAATCTCACAGCGCATTATTTTACATTTGCTGATGATAATGGCCCTTATCTACACAGGAGAAGAAGTTATAGTCATTTGAAGAATCAAATTAACGAAGATTTAGATCATTTACCTTTAATGATTGTATTCAAATAAAATAAGATAGTTGGTAATATTGAGATTAAAATAAACAACATCTCTCTTAAAAAAGTTGAAAAAATTAAATATTTAGGACTATTAATTGACGATCTCTTGCTCTGGAAACCCCACATTAAGTAATCATGTAATTAAAAAACTAAATGCAATATGGTACCGAACTTATTATATAAATGTCGGCAATATCTTACGTATAATACAAAAATGAATGTTTACAATTCATATTTTCTTTCCCATTCAAAATATCTAATTCCCATATGGGGCATATGCCAGTTCAACCAATTTGAATGATATTTAAGATTAAGTAATGGAAAGAGTTGTGAACAATCACCTAACCAAGTACTTGGAAAAGTACAAAATTATCAACGATAAGCAATACGGATTTCGAAAATATAGGTCAACTGGCGATTTACTTACATACGTCACTCACTTATGGCAAAAAGCGATTGAGTTGCGGGGTGAAACAAGAACAATTGCCTTAGATATATCTAAAGCATTCGACAAAGTTTGGCATGAAAATCTGCTCAACAAGCTCAAAGCAATGGGATTATCGCCGAAACTTTGCACTTGGTTTGAAAGTTACCTAAAGGACAGATCCATTTATGTTGCACTGGATGGCCAGAACTCCAACTCTTACCAAATAAATGCTGGTGTGCCACAGGGAGCAATCCTTTCGCCAACTCTTTTCCTGATTTACATAAATGACCTCATAGATAAAACAGTAAATCCACTTTATTGCTTTGCAGACGATGGCAATGTAGTCTCCTCACTCATACCACCCACAGGTCTTTCCGCACGTGAATTCGATCATCTTAGACTAACTCAAATATCGCAGATAAATAACGACCTGGAGATAATAAAGGACTGGAGTAACAAAAACCTTGTACAGTTCAACGCGCAGAAAACCCAAGCAGCTCTGTTTTCAAAAAAGACCAGCACCGGTGAGCCAAACATCATGCTATCTGGAAGTGCTGTCACATTACAGAGTAAGTTGAATATCTTGGGGGTTACTGCAGAGACCAACATGTCTTGGCACAGTCACGTGGCAGATATTGCTAAAAGCGCCTCCCAAAAGCTGGGGGTGCTATTTCGTACAAGACATCTCTACACATCAAGCCAATTGCTGACACTCTACAAAGCCTAGATTCGACCAACTATGGAGTACTGCTCACATATATGGAGTGCAGCACCCAAACATACCTTAATGCTTTTGAACACCGTGCAAAAACGAGCTATCAAGCTGATCAATGACCCCGCACTTACTCGTAACTTGGATGGTCTCGAACATCGCAGATCTGTGGGCGATTTATCTCTCTTCTACAGGTACTATCACGGAAAAAAAAAAAAAACAAAATTTTAAAGGTTCTTTTTAATTACAATATACTAGCTAACACAGAATATTTATATACACAACTTAATGTGTATAAAATAGAAATGTTACTTCAGCTTGAGCAGTGCAAACTGATGTATAAAATAAAACATAAACAACAAAAATGTAACTCCAGAGCTAGTTTTTCAGAATGAAATACATATTTACGGCACAAGATATTAGTAATAGCAGAATAAATATTGGTCTTCACTCCCCCTTGCATTCTGCATCTAGGAGTTACAATAATTTACCTAATAATGTTAAAGAGGTAGGTACAAAACTTTAGTTAATTTCATACTAGGAAACTCAAAATTCACTTAGGTTCTGGGAATAACTTAATAAATAATATTTGTTTCATAAAAATATTTGAAGAAAAAAAAATGTTTGTTAACTTTAGTAAGATTTAACCATCACCATTTTGTTATTAATATTAATATTTTTGAGACCAGTTTTTTATATACATTGATTTAAGATTATGAAGTGTGGTAAAGTTGGGATGTCTACAAACAGTGAAAATTCAAAAGATACTTAATTCTACTTATCTACTCAATTTTCCTTAAATTTCTGCTTTCCAATTCTCAAATTTTTCTGTCTGAATATTTGTCTATTCCCGGTTCTTGAATTGTTTTCTTCCTAGAAACAATTAAATTTCTTTTCTTAATTTTTTAATTTTTCCATCTCAATTTTTGTCTTTTCCCGGCTCTTGAATTGTTCTTTCTAAATATCTCTACATAAAGAAAATTCAAGAGCCTTGAATAGAAACAACATAGGTATAGGTACTTGAATCTACTTATCTACTCCATTTTCCCTTTTAATGTCTGCCTTTCAATTCTCAAATTTTTGTCTATATTCCCGTTACTCTTAATACATTTATAACATCCGGTTTATTCACTTTCTAATAAACTGTCAGGTAATGCAATCTGATGGATTAAAACGCAATATGTAATCTTATTGGTCAACCAATTTTCCAGTGATCAACAAGATTAAGATCTGTAAATTTACCTTGCAAATAGTTATTAACAAGTTTATCTCAAGATGAATAAACCGGGCCTAAGATAGGGAACATTTGGATGTTAGCGAATAGGTACAATGTTAGTAAAAAAACAGATCTGCGAAAAAGTCCTCATCTGATCAAAATCCATTCAAATATTTAAAATGCTGGATGATGTTTTGCAGCAGATCTTTTTTCCCATTCCAACAAACATCCCAAGTATACCAGAGGTTATAGTCGGTATGACGCCGATTTTAATTAGATTTAAGTACATCGATTAACCAAAATTCAACGTCGGTAAGAGGTTGCAAAATATTACCTACTTGTTAGTTGTTTGGGACTTGCCCCCCAAAATTTTTGTAAACTACTTATTTGAGCTTGTTTGGTATTGGACTTTAAGCATTTGGCTGTAGATGTTTCCAATACTTCCTCTTAACATTAAAAGTTGCGTTTCACTGATATCCAGGGCAACAAATCATGATATGATTATTTCTTTTTGGTAATTGTGGTGTCCCCTGGGGAAGCCGTCCACCATAATAGGTTAGGATCCCATTTGTTGCACGATCATACTATTTAAGGTAAGTGTAGCAGTGGGGCACTACCGAATATCGTCGAGAAATGGTTGAATTATGATTTGTTGTTGGGTGTCAGCTGCACAACGTGATTTCAAGTCAATTCAGCCTAATGCGGCTTTAATAGAAAAGCTGAATGCTCTTCAACTTTGCCAGACGAAATTGTTTTTATGTTTTCCAGATGGACAGTCAATTGATAATGTTCTATATTGTAACTGAAATGAAATGGTTGCGCCTCTAAAGAGGAATAGAAAACCTTTTAAAAGAGGTATCACATGGGGTAGTTTTTCATTTTAGAAAAATCATTAGGGAGGGGGGCAAGCCTTGAGTTTGATAGCTTGAATACTATCTGAGCAAATTTTTGTTCTCTACTATTATTATAACCAGTGAAAGTTTCAAAAATAATATTTGATTTTCATTTTTATGTTATTTTGATGTAAACGCACCCAAAGGCAAATCTCATCTAATGTAATTTCTATACATAGTTGATTTGATTGGTCTAAAATGATGCTCAGTCTGTATCCGCTCAATGGAAATAACTGGGTTCACACCGGCATCTTTTGATGAAAATCCAAAAATAAAATCTAATTTAAAAGGTCGCCTAAAGACGAAACATAGGATTTCAAATTTAATAATGCCATACACCTTTGTAAGTATAACCGTATAACTTTGTCCTAAAATTTAAAAATATTTCTGACATTTTCAAATGCCCTTTTTTTAGATAAACTAAAAGGAAATATTTCCTATCGATGATTACAGGAAACTTTATAGTATTGTCTAGCTTCTTATATTTTTGAGATTATTGTCATACCTCAATGCAATAGAACGTTCTAGGCATATTCCTCTAATGTCAGTACTGATGACCTTATTTTACATAAGTAAATTTCTAATAGATAATAAGTATACAGTTATACCTAGGAGCATTTGTATTCATAAAATACAATTTCCTATTGCCATTAGAATAATATTTTTCTTTGGTGGCTCAATATAATCCATTTAATATATCGACCACATTCCACCGGATACCCATAGGAAACCATCAGATTAAGATATTTTGCTATTTCCTGTTTAGTCTCTATATTGACTATGGTTGTGCGCACTAATATGTAGGTACCTAGTGAGAAAATTATAATAACAATTTGTTTTGGACTGTTTTGTAACTAATATTGAAGAAATAATTCATTAGATTATGTCAAAAACTTAGGTATAATACAAGATGCTCATTTTCTTTATATTTAATTGTAAAAACAGCATTCAACATCAAAAGCAACAACTGCAAATTATAAATATTTTTAATTTTCATTATTTGTGTTCGTATTTAAAAGTCCAAGTTTTATACATCTCTCAGCTTTCCTAAATCTAAAACTGAATTAGAAAAATATACAAAAGTCTGATTTATGTCCATTTTAAAAAGCTCATTTGACTTTCCTATACTTAACAAACTTCAATTGGAAAAGTGTGGAAATCTTAATCCTGACGTCCCTAGAATTGAAACTTTAACTTTAGAAGTGTAAAAATCCTATTCCAGGCTCTCCTAGAGTTGAAATTTGAACTAGAACTAGTTTTTGATTATTACAGAGTTTCCCAATACTTCTTGAGCTGAAATTTGAATCAATAAGGCATGGAAATTATTGTTTCAGCTCTCCTAAATCCAAAATTGGAATAGAAAAGTATACAAGTCTGATTTTTGTCCATTTTTCTTGACGTCCCTAGAATTGAAACTTCAACTTAAGAAGTATAAAAATCCCATTCCAGGCTCTCATAGAGTTGAAATTTGAACTAGAACTAGTTTTTGATTACCTATTACAGAGTTCCCAATACTTCTTGAGCTAAAATTTGAATCAATAAGGCATGGAAATTATTGTTTCAGCTCTCCTAAATCCAAAATTGGAATAGAAAAGTATACAAGTCTGATTTTTGTCCATTTTGAAAAGCTCATTTGACTTTCCTATAACAAATTTCAATTGGAAAAGTGGGGAAATCTTAATCTTGACGTCCCTAGAATTGAAACTTCAACTTAAGAAGTATAAAAATCCCATTCCAGGCTCTCATACAGTTGAAATTTGAACTAGAACTAGTTTTTGATTACCTATTACAGAGTTCCCAATACTTCTTAAGCTAAAATTTGAACCAATAAGGCATGGAAATTATTGTTTCAGCTCTCCTAAATCTAAAATTGGTATAGAAAAGTATACAAGTCTGATTTTTGTCCATTTTAAAAAGCTCATTTAACTTTCCTATAACAAATTTCAATTGGAAAAGTGGGGAAATCTTAATCCTGACGTCCCTAGAATTGAAACTTCAACTTTAGAAGTATAAAAATTCCATTCCAGGCTCGCCTAGAGTTGAAATTTGAACTAGAACTAGTTGTTGATTATCATACAGAGTTCCCAATACTTCTTAAGCTAAAATTTGAATCAATAAGGCATGGAAATTATTGTTTCAGCTCTCCTAAATCTAAAATTGGTATAGAAAAGAATACAAGTCTGATTTTTGTCCATTTTAAAAAGCTCATTTAACTTTCCTATAACAAATTTCAATTGGAAAAGTGGGGAAATCTTAATCTTGACGTCCCTAGAATTGAAACTTCAACTTAAGAAGTATAAAAATCCCATTCCAGGCTCTCATAGAGTTGAAATTTGAACTAGAACTAGTTTTTGATTACCTATTACAGAGTTCCCAATACTTCTTAAGCTAAAATTTGAATCAATAAGGCATGGAAATTATTGTTTCAGCTCTCCCAAATCCAAAATTGGAATAGAAAAGTATACAAGTCTGATTTTTGTCCATTTTGAAAAGCTCATTTGACTTTCCTATAACAAATTTCAATTGGAAAAGTGTGGAAATCTTAATCCTGACGTCCCTAGAATTGAAACTTCAACTTTAGAAGTATAAAAATCTTATTCCAGGTTCTCCTAGAGTTGAAATTTGAACCTGAACTATAGTCTTTAGAGTTCCCAAAAAAATAGAACTAGTTTTTGATTACCTATTACAGAGTTCCCAATACTTCTTGAGCTAAAATTTGAATCAATATGACATGAAAATTATTGTTTCAGCTCTCCTAAATCTAAAACTGAAATAGAAAAGTATACTAGTCTGAATTCAGACCATTTTAAAGCTCATTTGACTTTCTCATAACAAATTTCAATTGAAAAAGTTGGGAAATCTTAATCCTGACGTCCCTAGAATTGAAACTTCAACTTTAGAAGTATAAAAATCCCATTCCAGGCTCTCCTAGAGTTGAAATTTGAACTAGAACTATAGTCTTTAGAGTTCCCAAAACTTCTTGAGCTAAAATTTGAATCAATGAGGCATGAAAATTATTGTCCCAGCTCTCCTAAATCTAAAATTTGAAATAGAAAAGTATACAATGTACTGATTTCTAACCTTTTTAAAGCACATTTGACTTTTCCAGAACAAATTTCAATTAGAAAAGTGTGAAAATCTTAATCCTGACGTTCCTAGAATTGAATAGGACTTTTCCTATGTGTAAGAAACGAGTTTCAATGAGTCATGTAATCAATAAATTAAAGAAAATTAACAATAATTGGTCACACGTTTAAAGTGAAGATTGTTACTCATACGTGAAATCACCCAGGAACAATGTTTATGTGGTTTTAAAACATGAAAAATTATTGTAAATTTGCCTTGAAATATATATGTTTTACTGCACATTACACTTTTATTTTACTAGTAAATAGATATGTGGAACCGAGTGTTTGTAAAACAAATATATAGCTATACTCAAATACAAATAGTATAAAATTATTAATTTTATTTCCACTAATTAAGTCAATATTTAAAACCATTTGGCCACAACTTTTGTTTCATCAGAATAATATTTCAATTATTAATAATCCTATTTTGATGAACCCACAAAACAATTAGTAATTTCAAATATCGACTAATAAGTATAACTTCACACAATTAAAATTGTGTTCCATTTGTTCGAGGCAACAAAAAAAGTGAATCATCGTGTGTCGTGACCATGTCAAGGCGTTCCACAAGTGGAATATGATGTCATCCTCATATTATACTAAACTCTGACTGATATAAATATTAATTACTGTCAATAGTTAGAAGAGATTATCAAAATATTTACAAATAAAGGTGTGTGTCATAAATCACACGCCCACGAGAATTCCTAAATTAAATATTGAAGGGTAGAGCCCATATTTGCCCAGTGCATTATCGAACCCATGGAAAATGTCATCGAGGAAATTATATGTTTGGTTTTGGAACGGGCCAAAGAACAAATATTTAGATTTGAGATGACCGTGAACTTTTACCAATGGTATGGCATTCATAATAATGAATTGTTTCAGAATTTCTTTTAAAATATATTATAATTCTCTCTGGTTATAATGTAATAGATTGGGTTTTATCGTTTGTTGGCAACAAGTGTTTTTCTACTTGCCATTTTGGGATTAATAATTGACATCATGTTTATTGAGGATGATAAGGTTTTATAATCTTTATTTTTAGTTTTGCTATCGTTGCTTTGAAGTATTTTTTGAGCACCTTGAAATTTGATTTTATAAAGAATTTTATAACTTTTTCAGTCATCAGAAACTTCATTTTATCTTAATTGTTAATGAATCCTAAAAGTTACAAGTAATTATGATGGCCATAAGTGATTTTATTTGAATTTAAAAGTTTGTAACTCCTTTTGAGAGTTTTGCATCAGCTTCAAACTTCTTTAATAATCAGAAGAAACTCTAATTAATAAATCCTGAAAGTTTCAAGATGCTGTGATGCCTCAAAGTATTTTTCAGACACCCTCAAAGGTGATTTTACTGGAATTTTATGATTTTCTCAAGTATCAATGAATATAAAAAATCGTAACTTTGGTTGTGAGTTTCATATCAAC
The DNA here is from genome assembly GCA_917834065.1 of Ceutorhynchus assimilis. Lineage (NCBI taxonomy): Eukaryota > Metazoa > Arthropoda > Insecta > Coleoptera > Curculionidae > Ceutorhynchus > Ceutorhynchus assimilis. The sequence continues at coordinate 34,514,101 of OU892285.1, forward strand.
TTACAACTTGTTTTGTGTCATCAAAAGACTCTAATTAATAAATCCTGAAAGTTTCAAGTTACTGTGATGGCTCAAAGTATTTTTCAGGTCGATCATTTCAAAGATGAATTTACAGGAATTTTATGGTTTTCTCAAACATCAATGAGTAAAACATTCTGTAACTTGGGTTGTAAGTTTCATATCAACTTCCAACTTGTTTTGTATCATGGAAAAACTCCTAATTAATAAATCCTGGAAGTTTCAAGTTGCTGATGGCTCAAAGTATTTTTCAGGAACCCTCAAAGATAATTTTACAGGAATTTCATGATTTTCTCAAATAACTTTGGTTGTAGATTTTCATACCAACTTCGAACTTGTTTTGTATCATGAAAAAACTCTAATTAATAAATCCTGAAAGTTTCAAGTTGCTGTCATAGCTCAAAGTATTTTTGAGGAACCCTCTAAGGTGATTTTACTGGAATTTTATGATTTTCTCAAGTATCAATGAATATAAAAAATTGTAACTTTGGTTGTGAGTTTCTTATCAACTACCAACTTGTTTTGTATCATCAAAAAACTCTTATTAATAAATTCTGAAAGTTTCAAGTAACATAGATTGTCTATTAAACAAATCCTAAAAGCTTGAAATCACTTTCAACCTACTTTATTCATTGTTTTTTTCTATGTAATCACATTTGCAGGAACACATAAAAGCCATTTAATACCGCGATATGCAGCAGGAAATGAACCTATACATACGGCTATGCATATTGAAAATCGCCATTTACTTTCATTTTCTATATTACACACAAGATTCATTAAATACATTGACCCAAAATCGAAATAATAAAGTCAAAACCAGATTTTTAATGGTTTTCCAAATGAAGATGCAATTGAAACTTTCGCTCCTTAAAACCAGATGCATCGTGTCTTTGAAACAATAATAAAAGAAATGCCGGAAAAATCTGTTTTCCTTTACATTGAAAATACTAGCGCATATTTATAATAAATTGTAATTCTTCCTTGTATCTGTGGTTATTTTTACAGCCTATAAAATTTGATTCACACAAAAGAACTTGTCCTCATAAAAATTAAAACCCCATATGTATGGATGTTCGTAAATCTTATGGGGAAACGATAACAGGTTTTATGTTACCAATATCGAGAATATAAATTTTATTTTTGTTTTAGGTTTAAAAATGGGTTAATCTACACTTATATAGGAGAAGTATGCGTTTCTGTGAATCCTTACAGATCAATGAATATCTATGACCAATCCTATGTGAGCAAATATAAAGGTGAGTTAAAAATAAATCAAGTTTTTTTAAAAATATAATTTTCGAGTGGATTTAATTTGGCTCGTTTGATATTTTGTTTATTCCAGGCTCTTGAATTTGAAGAAAATTCAATCTTTTTTCTATTCACTTGGAGCGTTTCTTGTCTAAAATGACATTGTCACACATTTTGCTTTAGAATTTTGTTAATTTCAATCCGATTTAAATGTAATTAGGCTCAGATTAAAGCCAATTAAATCCTCTACAAATTTGTAGTCAATAATTTTAATGCAGCTTCAAAAGTTTCCTAGCTGCAAGGCTTGAAAGTTTTTAGAGCTTGATTTTTACTAAGGTGAGGGAGCAGAAGGATTTTTTTTCTTTTTGTTTGAAATTCCAATCTATTTTCCATTCCACTTGCAAAATTTCAATCCCATCCTTCAACTATTTTCCTGAGAAAAAAATAAAACGTCCCTCAATGTAATTTTATGGAAATTTGATTTCTCTAAAATGACATTGTCACATATTTTGTTTTACAACTTTGTTAATTTCAATCCGATTTAAATGTAATTAGGCTCAAATTGGAGCCAATTAAATTCTCTACAAATTTCTAATGAATAATTTCAATGCAGCTTCAATAGTTTTGAAGCTGCAAGGCTTCAAAGTTTTCTGATTCTGATGTGTATTAGGGTAGGAGAGCAGAAGGAAATTTTAATTTTTTTTCCCAAATTTCAATCTATTTTCTATCCACTTGCAAAATTTCAATCCAATCGCTCAACTATTTTCCTGAGAAAAAAATAAAACATCCCTCAATGTAATTTTATGGAAATTTGATTTCTCTAAAATGACATTGTCACATATTTTGTTTTACAACTTTGTTAATTTCAATCCGATTTAAATGTAATTAGGCTCAAATTGAAGCCAATTAACTTCTCTACAAATTTCTAATGAATAATTTCAATGCAGCTTCAATAGTTTTGAAGCTGCAAGGCTTCAAAGTTTTCTGATTCTGATGTGTGTTAGGGTAGGAGAGCAGAAGGATTTTAATTTTTTTTCCCAAATTTCAATCCATTTTTTATCCACTTGCAAAATTTCAATCCAATCGCTCAACTATTTTCCGGAGAAAAAAATAAAACGTCCCTCAATGTCATTTTATGGAAATTTGATTTCTCTAAAATGACATTGTCACATATTTTGTTCTACAACTTTGTTAATTTCAATCCGATTTAAATGTAATTAGGCTCAAATTGAAGCCAATTAAATTCTCTACAAATTTCTAATGAATAATTTCAATGCAGCTTCAATAGTTTTGAAGCTGCAAGGCTTCAAGGTTTTCTGATTCTGATGTGTATTAGGGTAGGAGAGCAGAAGGAAATTTTAATTTTTTTTCCCAAATTTCAATCTATTTTCTATCCACTTGCGAAATTTCAATCCAATCGCTCAACTATTTTCCTGAGAAAAAAATAAAACGTCCCTCAATGTCATTTTATGGAAATTTGATTTCTCTAAAATGACATTGTCACATATTTTGTTTTACAACTTTGTTAATTTCAATCCGATTTAAATGTAATTAGGCTCAAATTGGAGCCAATTAAATTCTCTACAAATTTCTAATGAATAATTTCAATGCAGCTTCAATAGTTTTGAAGCTGCAAGGCTTCAAAGTTTTCTGATTCTGATGTGTGTTAGGGTAGGAGAGCAGAAGGAAATTTTAATTTTTTTTCCCAAATTTCAATCTATTTTCTATCCACTTGCGAATTTTCAATCCAATCGCTCAACTATTTTCCTGAGAAAAAAATAAAAACGTCCCTCAATGTCATTTTATGGAAATTTGATTTCTCTAAAATGACATTGTCACATATTTTGTTTTACAACTTTGTTAATTTCAATCCGATTTAAATGTAATTAGGCTCAAATTGGAGCCAATTAAATTCTCTACAAATTTCTAATGAATAATTTCAATGCAGCTTCAATAGTTTTGAAGCTGCAAGGCTTCAAAGTTTTCTGATTCTGATGTGTATTAGGGTAGGAGAGCAGAAGGAAATTTTAATTTTTTTTCCCAAATTTCAATCTATTTTCTATCCACTTGCAAAATTTCAATCCAATCGCTCAACTATTTTCCTGAGAAAAAAATAAAACATCCCTCAATGTAATTTTATGGAAATTTGATTTCTCTAAAATGACATTGTCACATATTTTGTTTTACAACTTTGTTAATTTCAATCCGATTTAAATGTAATTAGGCTCAAATTGAAGCCAATTAACTTCTCTACAAATTTCTAATGAATAATTTCAATGCAGCTTCAATAGTTTTGAAGCTGCAAGGCTTCAAAGTTTTCTGATTCTGATGTGTGTTAGGGTAGGAGAGCAGAAGGATTTTAATTTTTTTTCCCAAATTTCAATCCATTTTTTATCCACTTGCAAAATTTCAATCCAATCGCTCAACTATTTTCCGGAGAAAAAAATAAAACGTCCCTCAATGTCATTTTATGGAAATTTGATTTCTCTAAAATGACATTGTCACATATTTTGTTCTACAACTTTGTTAATTTCAATCCGATTTAAATGTAATTAGGCTCAAATTGAAGCCAATTAAATTCTCTACAAATTTCTAATGAATAATTTCAATGCAGCTTCAATAGTTTTGAAGCTGCAAGGCTTCAAGGTTTTCTGATTCTGATGTGTATTAGGGTAGGAGAGCAGAAGGAAATTTTAATTTTTTTTCCCAAATTTCAATCTATTTTCTATCCACTTGCGAAATTTCAATCCAATCGCTCAACTATTTTCCTGAGAAAAAAATAAAACGTCCCTCAATGTCATTTTATGGAAATTTGATTTCTCTAAAATGACATTGTCACATATTTTGTTTTACAACTTTGTTAATTTCAATCCGATTTAAATGTAATTAGGCTCAAATTGGAGCCAATTAAATTCTCTACAAATTTCTAATGAATAATTTCAATGCAGCTTCAATAGTTTTGAAGCTGCAAGGCTTCAAAGTTTTCTGATTCTGATGTGTGTTAGGGTAGGAGAGCAGAAGGAAATTTTAATTTTTTTTCCCAAATTTCAATCTATTTTCTATCCACTTGCGAAATTTCAATCCAATCGCTCAACTATTTTCCTGAGAAAAAAAATAAAACGTCCCTCAATGTCATTTTATGGAAATTTGATTTCTCTAAAATGACATTGTCACATATTTTGCTTTACAACTATGTTAATTTCAATCCGATTTAAATGTAATTAGGCTCAAATTGAAGCCAATTAAATTCTCTACAAATTTCTAATGAATAATTTCAATGCAGCTTCAATAGTTTTGAAGCTGCCTGATGTGTATTAGGGTAGGAGAGCAGAAGGAAATTTTAATTTTTTTTCCCAAATTTCAATGTATTTTCTATCCACTTGCAAAATTTCAATCCAATCGCTCAACTATTTTCCTGAGAAAAAAATAAAACGTCCCTCAATGTCATTTTATGGAAATTTGATTTCTCTAAAATGACATTGTCACATATTTTGTTTTACAACTTTGTTAATTTCAATCCGATTTAAATGTAATTAGGCTCAAATTGGAGCCAATTAAATTCTCTACAAATTTCTAATGAATAATTTCAATGCAGCTTCAATAGTTTTGAAGCTGCAAGGCTTCAAGGTTTTCTGATTCTGATGTGTATTAGGGTAGGAGAGCAGAAGGAAATTTTAATTTTTTTTCCCAAATTTCAATCTATTTTCTATCCACTTGCGAAATTTCAATCCAATCGCTCAACTATTTTCCTGAGAAAAAAATAAAACGTCCCTCAATGTCATTTTATGGAAATTTGATTTCTCTAAAATGACATTGTCACATATTTTGTTTTACAACTTTGTTAATTTCAATCCGATTTAAATGTAATTAGGCTCAAATTGGAGCCAATTAAATTCTCTACAAATTTCTAATGAATAATTTCAATGCAGCTTCAATAGTTTTGAAGCTGCAAGGCTTCAAAGTTTTCTGATTCTGATGTGTGTTAGGGTAGGAGAGCAGAAGGAAATTTTAATTTTTTTTCCCAAATTTCAATCTATTTTCTATCCACTTGCGAAATTTCAATCCAATCGCTCAACTATTTTCCTGAGAAAAAAAATAAAACGTCCCTCAATGTCATTTTATGGAAATTTGATTTCTCTAAAATGACATTGTCACATATTTTGCTTTACAACTATGTTAATTTCAATCCGATTTAAATGTAATTAGGCTCAAATTGAAGCCAATTAAATTCTCTACAAATTTCTAATGAATAATTTCAATGCAGCTTCAATAGTTTTGAAGCTGCCTGATGTGTATTAGGGTAGGAGAGCAGAAGGAAATTTTAATTTTTTTTCCCAAATTTCAATGTATTTTCTATCCACTTGCAAAATTTCAATCCAATCGCTCAACTATTTTCCTGAGAAAAAAATAAAACGTCCCTCAATGTCATTTTATGGAAATTTGATTTCTCTAAAATGACATTGTCACATATTTTGTTTTACAACTTTGTTAATTTCAATCCGATTTAAATGTAATTAGGCTCAAATTGGAGCCAATTAAATTCTCTACAAATTTCTAATGAATAATTTCAATGCAGCTTCAATAGTTTTGAAGCTGCAAGGCTTCAAATTATTCTGATTCTGATGTGTGTTAGGATAGGAGAGCAGAAAGAAATTTTAATTTTTTTTCCCAAATTTCAATCTATTTTCTATCCACTTGCGAAATTTCAATCCAATCGCTCAACTATTTTCCTGAGAAAAAAATAAAACGTCCCTCAATGTCATTTTATGGAAATTTGATTTCTCTAAAATGACATTGTCACATATTTTGTTTAAAAACTTTGTTAATTTCAATCCGATTTAAATGTAATTAGGCTCAAATTGGAGCCAATTAAATTCTCTACAAATTTCTAATGAATAATTTAAATGCAGCTTCAATAGTTTTGAAGCTGCAAGGCTTCAAAGTTTTCTGATTCTGATGTGTGTTAGGGTAGGAGAGCAGAAGGAAATTTTAATTTTTTTTCCCAAATTTCAATCTATTTTCTATCCACTTGCGAAATTTCAATACAATCGCTCAACTATTTTCCTGAGAAAAAAATAAAACGTCCCTCAATGTCATTTTATGGAAATTTGATTTCTCTAAAATGACATTGTCACATATTTTGTTTTACAACTTTGTTAATTTCAATCCGATTTAAATGTAATTAGGCTCAAATTGAAGCCAATTAAATTCTCTACAAATATCCAATGAATAATTTCAATGCAGCTTCAATTGTTTTGAAGCTGCAAGGCTTCAAAGTTTTCTGATTCTGATGTGTGTTAGGGTAGGAGAGCAGAAGGAAATTTTAATTTTTTTTCCCAAATTTCAATCTATTTTCTATCCACTTGCAAAATTTCAATCCCATCCTTCAACTATTTTCCTGAGAAAAAAATAAAAACGTCCCTCAATGTCATTTTATGGAAATTTGATTTCTCTAAAATGACATTGTCACATATTTTGCCTTACAACTTTGTTAATTTCAATCCGATTTAAATGTAATTAGGCTCAAATTGAAGCCAATTAAATTCTCTACAAATTTCTAATGAATAATTTCAATGCAGCTTCAATAGTTTTGAAGCTGCAAGGCTTCAAAGTTTTCTGATTCTGATGTGTGTTAGGGTAGGAGAGCAGAAGGAAATTTTAATTTTTTTTCCCAAATTTCAATCCATTTTTTATCCACTTGCAAAATTTCAATCCAATCGCTCAACTATTTTCCTGAGAAAAAAATAAAACGTCCCTCAATGTCATTTTATGGAAATTTGATTTCTCTAAAATGACATTGTCACATATTTTGCTTTACAACTTTGTTAATTTCAATCCGATTTAAATGTAATTAGGCTCAAATTGAAGCCAATTAACTTCTCTACAAATTTCTAATGAATAATTTCAATGCAGCTTCAATAGTTTTGAAGCTGCAAGGCTTCAAAGTTTTCTGATTCTGATGTGTATTAGGGTAGGAGAGCAGAAGGAAATTTTAATTTTTTTTCCCAAATTTCAATCTATTTTCTATCCACTTGCGAAATTTCAATCCAATCGCTCAACTATTTTCCTGAGAAAAAAATAAAACGTCCCTCAATGTCATTTTATGGAAATTTGATTTCTCTAAAATGACATTGTCACATATTTTGCTTCACAACTTTGTTAATTTCAATCCGATTTAAATGTAATTAGGCTCAAATTGAAGCCAATTAAATTCTCTACAAATTTCTAATGAATAATTTCAATGCAGCTTCAATAGTTTTGAAGCTGCAAGGCTTCAAAGTTTTCTGATTCTGATGTGTGTTAGGGTAGGAGAGCAGAAGGAAATTTTAATTTTTTTTCCCAAATTTCAATCCATTTTTTATCCACTTGCAAAATTTCAATCCAATCGCTCAACTATTTTCCTGAGAAAAAAATAAAACGTCCCTCAATGTCATTTTATGGAAATTTGATTTCTCTAAAATGACATTGTCACATATTTTGCTTTACAACTTTGTTAATTTCAATCCGATTTAAATGTAATTAGGCTCAAATTGAAGCCAATTAACTTCTCTACAAATTTCTAATGAATAATTTCAATGCAGCTTCAATAGTTTTGAAGCTGCAAGGCTTCAAAGTTTTCTGATTCTGATGTGTATTAGGGTAGGAGAGCAGAAGGAAATTTTAATTTTTTTTCCCAAATTTCAATCTATTTTCTATCCACTTGCGAAATTTCAATCCAATCGCTCAACTATTTTCCTGAGAAAAAAATAAAACGTCCCTCAATGTCATTTTATGGAAATTTGATTTCTCTAAAATGACATTGTCACATATTTTGCTTCACAACTTTGTTAATTTCAATCCGATTTAAATGTAATTAGGCTCAAATTGAAGCCAATTAAATTCTCTACAAATTTCTAATGAATAATTTCAATGCAGCTTCAATAGTTTTGAAGCTGCAAGGCTTCAAAGTTTTCTGATTCTGATGTGTATTAGGGTAGGAGAGCATAAGGAAATTTTAATTTTTTTTCCCAAATTTCAATCTATTTTCTATCCACTTGCAAAATTTCAATCCAATCGCTCAACTATTTTCCTGAGAAAAAAATAAAACGTCCCTCAATGTCATTTTATGGAAATTTGATTTCTCTAAAATGACATTGTCACATATTTTGTTCTACAACTTTGTTAATTTCAATCCGATTTAAATGTAATTAGGCTCAAATTGAAGCCAATTAAATTCTCTACAAATTTCTAATGAATAATTTCAATGCACCTTCAATAGTTTTGAAGCTGCAAGGCTTCAAAGTTTTCTGATTCTGATGTGTATTAGGGTAGGAGAGCATAAGGAAATTTTAATTTTTTTTCCCAAATTTCAATCTATTTTCTATCCACTTGCAAAATTTCAATCCAATCGCTCAACTATTTTCCTGAGAAAAAAATAAAACGTCCCTCAATGTCATTTTATGGAAATTTGATTTCTCTAAAATGACATTGTCACATATTTTGTTTTACAACTTTGTTAATTTCAATCCGATTTAAATGTAATTAGGCTCAAATTGGAGCCAATTAAATTCTCTACAAATTTCTAATGAATAATTTCAATGCAGCTTCAATAGTTTTGAAGCTGCAAGGCTTCAAAGTTTTCTGATTCTGATGTGTATTAGGGTAGGAGAGCATAAGGAAATTTTAATTTTTTTTCCCAAATTTCAATCTATTTTCTATCCACTTGCAAAATTTCAATCCAATCGCTCAACTATTTTCCTGAGAAAAAAATAAAACGTCCCTCAATGTCATTTTATGGAAATTTGATTTCTCTAAAATGACATTGTCACATATTTTGTTCTACAACTTTGTTAATTTCAATCCGATTTAAATGTAATTAGGCTCAAATTGGAGCCAATTAAATTCTCTACAAATTTCTAATGAATAATTTCAATGCAGCTTCAATAGTTTTGAAGCTGCAAGGCTTCAAAGTTTTCTAATTCTGATGTGTGTTAGGGTAGGAGAGCAGAAGAAAATTTTATTTTTTTTTCCCAAATTTCAATCTATTTTCTATCCACTTGCAAAATTTCAATCCAATCGCTCAACTATTTTCCTGAGAAAAAAATAAAACGTCCCTCAATGTCATTTTATGGAAATTTGATTTCTCTAAAATGACATTGTCACATATTTTGTTTTACAACTTTGTTAATTTCAATCCGATTTAAATGTAATTAGGCTCAAATTGAAGCCAATTAAATTCCCTACAAATTTCTAATGAATAATTTCAATGCAGCTTCAATAGTTTTGAAGCTGCAAGGCTTCAAAGTTTTCTAATTCTGATGTGTGTTAGGGTAGGAGAGCAGAAGAATTTTTTTTTTTTTTTTCCCAAATTTCAATCTATTTTCTATCCACTTGCAAAATTTCAATCCAATCGCTCAACTATTTTCCTGAGAAAAAAATAAAACGTCCCTCAATGTCATTTTATGGAAATTTGATTTCTCTAAAATGACATTGTCACATATTTTGTTCTACAACTTTGTTAATTTCAATCCGATTTAAATGTAATTAGGCTCAAATTGAAGCCAATTAAATTCTCTACAAATTTCTAATGAATAATTTCAATGCACCTTCAATAGTTTTGAAGCTGCAAGGCTTCAAAGTTTTCTGATTCTGATGTGTATTAGGGTAGGAGAGCATAAGGAAATTTTAATTTTTTTTCCCAAATTTCAATCTATTTTCTATCCACTTGCAAAATTTCAATCCAATCGCTCAACTATTTTCCTGAGTAAAAAATTAAACGTCCCTCAATGTCGTTTTATGAAAATTTGATTTTTTCCAAAATGACATTGGAACATATTTTGCTTCACAACTTTGTTAATTTCAATCCGATTTGAACGTAATTAGGCTCAAATTGTAGCCAATTAAAATCTCTACAAACACTTCTCAGAATAAAAAAAATCCTAGAGCCTGGAATGGAAAAATAATCAATAATTTCCCATTTTTAGGCAGAGAACTATTCGAGAATCCACCTCACATTTTCGCCATAGCCGATGCTTCCCATAAAGTAATGAAACAACAAGGCAGGGATACTTGTATCGTAATCAGTGGAGAATCGGGATCAGGCAAAACTGAAGCTTCCAAAATTATTATGAAGTACATTGCCGCAGTAACTAATCAAGGTAATTGATTATTGATAAGAATAATCAAAATGATTGATTCAAGATCAAGAAATAATTATTTTCTTTTTTTTTCACAATTAATTAATTGAAAATAAATAATTACTATATGCAATAATAATACATATAGAGATTTTTCCCAACTGATTAAGTATCATTGAACATTGTTTTCTTATAACAATAAACTATAGTTTTATTATTATAAGTTTTCTCAACAGGAATTTTACCACGCCAAGATGGAACAAACAAACAAAGTAACTATATATATAGAGTGCCAGCTTTATATGTTTTGAATTGCTGAATATTGTATTAATTTTTCTTCTAATATTGTTGTGTTTTATTCAATTAACTTAAACCAAAAACCTAATAATGTCCATTATAATAATTATTCGAAAATTTCAGAGGGTAAACATGAAATCGAACGAGTTAAAAACGTCTTGATCCAATCAAATGCAATCCTGGAAGCCTTTGGAAATGCGAAAACCAACAGAAACGACAATTCTTCAAGATTTGGTAAATACATGGATATACATTTCGATTTCAAAGGAGACCCTATTGGAGGCCACATAAGCAATTATTTACTGGAAAAATCCAGAGTCACAACACAGCAACCTGGCGAAAGAAATTTTCATTGTTTTTATCAAGTATGTAATTTACCAAAATGTTTAAATCAATCTAATTTACTAATAAATTATTAGCTTCTCATTGGAGCCAATGACGATTTACTAAAAAGACTGAACATATCTAGAAGCCCGGACAAGTATTTCTACATTAAACAAGGTAATGCTGCCAGGGTTGAAAGTATCAACGACAAGACGCTTTTTCGGGACATGACAATGTCCTTAAACACTTTACAGTTTAGTAAAGAGGATCAGGATACTTTGTGGAAAGTTGTAGCGGCAATACTGCATCTTGGAAATGTCGAATTTGATATTGTCGAAGATAAATTGGAGCTTAAACAGTCTAAGCATGTGGATGATGTGGCTTCTTTGTTACAGGTAAAAATTTCAAGTCTGTAGTTTAATTTTTTGTTTATTCCAGGCTCTTGAATTTCTATCTATTTGAAAAGTTTCAATCCAGTCCCTGTTGTTGTTGTTTTATCAGAACTTTGATGACATTGTTACATATTTTTCCTCACAACTTTGCTAATTTCAATCCGATCTTGACCTAATTGGGCCCAAAATAAAGCCAATTAAATCCTCTACAAATGTCAAATAAATCATTTCAATGTAACTTCAATAATTTCGAAGCTGCGACTCTTCAAAGACTTCAGAGTTTGATTTATATTGAAGTGACTGACTGAAGGAAATTTCAATTTTTTTTCTCAAATTTCAATCTTTTCTCTATCCACTTGCAAAATTTCAATTCCATCCTTTAAACATTTTCCTCAGAAAAAAATAAAACGTGGCTCAATGTCATTTTTTTGGAAATTTGATTTTTTCAAAATGACATCGATATACATTTTGTGTCATAACTTTGTCAATTTCAATCCGATTTCAATGTAATTTGGCTTGAAATGAAGCCAATTAAATCCTCTACAAATGTCTAATGAATCATTTCAATGTAACTTCAATAATTTCGAAGCTGCGACTCTTCAAAGTCTTCAGAGTTTGATTTATATTGAGGTGACTGACCTGAAGGAAATTTCAATTTTTTTTCTCAAATTTCAATCTTTTCTCTATCCACTTGCAAAATTTCAATTCCATCCTTTAAACATTTTCCTCAGAAAAAAATAAAACGTGGCTCAATGTAATTTTTTGAAAATTTGATTTTTTCAAAATGACATCGATATACATTTTGTGTCATAACTTTGTTAATTTCAATCCGATTTCAATGTAATTTGGCTTGGAATGAAGCCAATTAAATCCTCTACAAATGTCTAATAAATCACTTCAATGTAACTTCAATAATTTCGAAGCTGCGACTCTTCAAAGTCTTCAGAGTTTGATTTATATTGAGGTGACTGACCTGAAGGAAATTTCAATTTTTTTTCTCAAATTTCAATCTTTTCTCTATCCACTTGCAAAATTTCAATTCCATCCTTTAAACATTTTCCTCAGAAAAAAATAAAACGTGGCTCAATGTAAATTTTTGAAAATTTGATTTTTTCAAAATGACATCGATATACATTTTGTGTCATAACTTTGTTAATTTCAATCCGATTTCAATGTAATTTGGCTTGGAATGAAGCCAATTAAATCCTCTACAAATGTCTAATAAATCACTTCAATGTAACTTCAATAATTTCGAAGCTGCGACTCTTCAAAGTCTTCAGAGTTTGATTTATATTGAGGTGACTGACTGAAGGAAATTTCAATTTTTTTTCTCAAATTTCAATCTTTTCTCTATCCACTTGCAAAATTTCAATTCCATCCTGTAAACATTTTCCTCAGAAAAAAATAAAACGTGGCTCAATGTAATTTTTTGAAAATTTGATTTTTTCAAAATGACATCGATATACATTTTGTGTCATAACTTTGTTAATTTCAATCCGATTTCAATGTAATTTGGCTTGAAATGAAGCCAATTAAATCCTCTACAAATGTCTAATGAATCATTTCAATGTAACTTCAATAATTTCGAAGCTGCGACACTTCAAAGTCTTCAGAGTTTGATTTATATTGAAGTGACTGACTGAAGGAAATTTCAATTTTTTTTCTCAAATTTCAATCTTTTCTCTATCCACTTGCAAAATTTCAATTCCATCCTTTAAACATTTTCCTCAGAAAAAAATAAAACGTGGCTCAATGTCATTTTTTTGGAAATTTGATTTTTTCAAAATGACATCGATATACATTTTGTGTCATAACTTTGTCAATTTCAATCCGATTTCAATGTAATTTGGCTTGAAATGAAGCCAATTAAATCCTCTACAAATGTCTAATGAATCATTTCAATGCAGCTTCAATAATTTCGAAGCTGCGACTCTTCAAAGTACAAAGTCATAACTTTGTTAATTTCAATCCTTGAAATCGGATTGAAATTAGGTTCTAATTGGAACAGAAAAATTAAGAATTTCTTATTTCAGGTCTGACTTTAGATATTTAATTAATAATCATTTTTTTCTAGGTAAAAAAGAAAGATTTAGAAGTAGCTCTATGTGAAAGAGTCATAGCAGCCAGAGGCGACATAATGCGTAAAGAACATACAGAATCCGAAGCCTCCTTTGGCCGGGACGCTTTTTCCAAGGCAATCTACGAAAGACTTTTCAGCTGGATCGTCAAAAGAATCAATTCCGCCATAAGCGTAGATTCGCAAAACTTCCAAAAAATCTACAAGAGCTCTTTAATAGGAGTTTTGGACATTTACGGTTTCGAGATTTTTGATAATAATAGTTTCGAGCAATTTTGTATTAACTATTGTAACGAAAAACTACAACAATTATTCATCGAGTTGGTTCTAAAACAAGAACAAGAAGAATACAATCGAGAAGGCATCGAATGGACAAATATTGAGTATTTTAACAATCAGATTATTTGTGATTTAGTTGAGGCACCACACAAAGGTAATATTCATTTATTTGTAAATTTAAACTAAAATTTATTTCAATTAAGGTGTTATGGCAATCATGGACGATGCCAGCAAAATGACTGCCGAAAAAATAACAGACGAATTATTATTGGAAGCAATGGACAAACAACTAAAAGGCCACAAACATTTCACTTCGAGGCAAACGAAGACTACTGAGAAAAATTTAAGGCATAAAATTGATTTTAGGTTTGTTTGCACCTACACAAATACTATTGTATGTAATTGTAATTAATTTATTATTATTAGAATTACTCATTATGCTGGAGATGTTACTTATTGCATTATTGGTTTTTTGGACAAAAACAAGGACACTTTGTTCCAAGACTTTAAAAGACTGCTTTACAATTCAAACGATAAAAATTTAAAAGAAATGTGGCCAGAGGGTGCTCAACACATTACACAAGTAATTATTTAAATAGTTTTAGCTTCGATAATAATAACTAATTAATTGTAGATTACCAAAAGACCTCCAACAGCAGGTACCTTATTTAAAACCTCAATGCAAGAACTAGTAAAAACTCTAATAAGCAAAGAGCCTCACTACGTAAGATGTATAAAACCAAACGAAGTAAAATCAGCTTCAGCATTTGACTATGAAAGAGTGAAACATCAAGTCAACTATTTAGGCCTACTAGAAAATGTTAGAGTGAGAAGGGCAGGCTTTGCTCACAGGCAAAGATACGACAAATTCCTCAAAAGATACAAAATGATATCACATTACACTTGGCCTAATTATCGAAGAGGATCAGACAAAGACGGCGTCCAAATGCTTATGAAGGAAACCGGATTTGATAGCGATGTAAAATATGGCAAAACAAAATTGTTTATAAGATCTCCAAGAACTTTATTTGCTTTGGAGAATTCCAGAAATGAACTTTTGCCTAGTATAGTTACTTTGATACAGAAAACTTGGAGAGGTAATTATAATTTAATTGATTAATTGGTAGTTGGTTATTGATTTTACTTTTAGGATATAAGGCTAGGCAGTTGTACAAAAAAATGAAGGCCTTAATGGTGATGATTAAAGCCTACAGACTTAAGAAAATGAGGGTGTATATTAATCAGCTTTATGCTAAGTTCCATAAGGCGAAATCTATGAGGGATTATGGTAAAAGTGTTATATGGCCTGCACCTCCAAAGGCCTTACATGTAAGTTCTAGCTACATTTACTTTCGATGTTAGAAAAACTAGATAATTAAGTGAATAACAATCCTTGATATCCTAATTATTTACACAAAAATTACAAATGACAGATACATGAAATTTTGAGGATTTATTCTAGAAGCTTTGGAGCAAAACATACTAATATTTCAAAGCAATTGAGCTGCAAACAACAAAGTTACAAATTTTCTAGAAAAATGCAATTTTTTGGTAAAATCATCTTTGACAAGCCTTCATATCCTAACTATTTACTCCAAAACTGCAAATGGCAGGAATATGAAATTTTGAGGAGTTATTTTTGAAGCTTTGGAGCAAAACATACTAAAATTTCAAAGCAATTGAGCTGCAAACAACAAAGTTACAAATTTTCTAGAAAAAATGTAATTTTTTGGTAAAATCATCTTTGACAAACCTTCATATCCTAACTATTTATTCCAAAACTGCAAATGACAGGAATATGAAATTTTGAGGAGTTATTTTTGAAGCTTTGGAGCAAAACGTACTAAAACTGCAAAGCAATTGAGCTGCAAACAACAAAGTTACAAATTTTCTAGAAAAATGCATTTTTTAATAAAATCATTGTTGACAAGCCTTCATAATATCCTAACTATTTACTCAAAAACTACAAATGGCAGAAATATGAAATTTTGGGGAGTTATTGTTGAAGCTTTGGAGCAAAACATACTAAAATTTCAAAGCAGTTGAGCGGCAAACAACAAAGTTACTAATTTTCTAGAAAAATGCAATTTTTTGGTAAAATCATCTTTGACAAGCCTTCATATCCTAACTATTTACTCCAAAACTGCAAATGGCAGGAATATGAAATTTTGAGGAGTTATTTTTGAAGCTTTGAAGCAAAACATACTGAAATTTCAAAGCAATTGAGCTGCAAACAACCAAATTACAAATTTTCTAGAAAAATGTAATTTTTTGGTAAAATCATCTTTGACAAGCCTTCATATCCTAACTATTTACTCCAAAATTGCAAATGGCAGGAATATGAAATTTTGAGGAGTTATTTTTGAAGCTTTGGAGCCAAACATACTTAAATTTCATAGCAGTTGAGCTGCAAACAACAAAGCTACAAATTTTCTAGAAAAAATGTAATTTTTTGGTAAAATCATCTTTAACAAGCCTTCATATCCTAACTATTTACTCCAAAACTGCAAATGGCAGGAATATGAAATTTTGAGGAGTTATTTTTGAAGCTTTGGAGCAAAACATACTGAAATTTCAAAGCAATTGAGCTGCAAACAACCAAGTTACAAATTTTCTAGAAAAATGCAATTTTTTGGTAAAATCATCTTTGACAAGCCTTCATATCCTAACTATTTACTCCAAAATTGCAAATGGCAGGAATATGAAATTTTGAGGAGTTATTTTTGAAGCTTTGGAGCCAAACATACTTAAATTTCATAGCAGTTGAGCTGCAAACAACAAAGTTACAAATTTTCTAGAAAAATGTAATTTTTTGGTAAAATCATCTTTGACAAGCCTTCATATCCTAACTATTTACTCCAAAACTGCAAATGGCAGGAATATGAAATTTTGAGGAGTTATTTTTGAAGCTTTGGAGCAAAACATACTTAAATTTCAAAGCAATTGAGCTGCAAACAACCAAATTACAAATTTTCTAGATAAATGCAATTTTTTGGTAAAATCATCTTTGACAAGCCTTCATATCCTAACTATTTACTCCAAAACTGCAAATGGCAGGAATATGAAATTTTGAGGAGTTATTTTTGAAGCTTTGGAGCAAAACATACTTAAATTTCATAGCAGTTGAGTTGCAAACAACAAAGCTACAAATTTTCTAGAAAAATGTAATTTTTTGGTAAAATCATCTTTGACAAGCCTTCATATCCTAACTATTTACTCCAAAACTGCAAAAGGCAGGAATATGAAATTTTGAGGAGTTATTTTTGAAGCTTTGGAGCAAAACATACTAAAATTTCGAAGCAAATTAGCTGCAAACAACAAAGTTACAATTTTCTTACAAAATGCACTTTTCTAGTGAAAAAAAAAAAACTTAACAAGTCTTGAATTATTATTTTTGAAACTTTTGAGCAAAACATACTGAAATTTCAAAGCAATTAAGTTACAAATTTTCTAAAAAAAAATAATTTCATGTGCATTTATATCTATTTTCAGGATACAGCAAGATTATTCCGTATGGCATTCAACAGATGGCGAGCCTACATGATTCTGAGCAAAGTACCGAAACCCGATTGGGCTCAGATGAAACTGAAAATTTCCGCTGCCAGTGTGCTGATCAACAAACGAGCTCATTACGGTATCAACAGGAAATGGGAAGGCAATTACTTATCCCGGCTGGATGAAAACAGTAATTATCCAACATTCAACGAGGCTGTTAATAATTTAAGAAACACTAAACATTTCGGACAAGTTTTGTTTAGTTCTTATGTAACAAAATTCAATAAGTTCAATAAAGTGGCTGAAAGAATTATGATTGTAACAGACCAATACATTTTCAAATTGGACTGTGAAAAGTTTAGAAACATGAAAGAAGGAGTTCCGTTGAAAGATTTAACTGGAATAAGCGTTAGTCCTGGACAAGACCAACTAATAGTCCTACATTGTCCTAATGGTAACGACTTAGTTGTGTCCTTGCATTGCTTGAAACAAGAAGATAGAGTTGGAGAATGCGTCGGGACTATTTGCAATAAATTTTATCAGTAAGTTTTTCCATAGTCTTAACTCTTTAGGAATTGAATTTCAACTCCAATTTGAAAGATGGACTATTTCTTTAACTAATAAATTACTTATTTCAGATTACGAAACACAGACTTACCAGTTAAAGTAAGCAAAACAATTCAATGTTGTTTAGGGGGTAAGCAGCGCATGATCAACATACAAGTTTCGGCCGAAATTCAAAATGCTTCTTTTAAAAAAGACGGCAGCAATATTGCTTACGTGTTGCCATCGGATTTTGCCATTTTGGAAAACGGGAATCATCATTTGAAGAATTAATAAGTGCCTTAATGAAAACCCTGAGAAGTCTTTATTGTGTGCTATATAAATTTATCTGTGTTAATGCTTTTGAAGCTTTCGTTTATGTACTTAGAAGCTGTTGCTTATTGCAAAAACTCCAAAACAAATTATAAATTATGTACTTCCATTATTAATTATTGCATTTTACTTTTTTAAATTATGTAATTAATTTCTCTCTTTTAAAGTGTGAGGGAAACAAAACTTTTTGTTGTTTGTGCCATTTTATATTTTTTTTTGTATTGAGTCAGTTAATGTGCCTTTATAATAGTTATTTATGTATCAAGGGATGTATGATGAGGGTGTTAATACCCCAGGGCAAAGTTTATGTCCCGGACACCAACACCTTATAATTTCCGTGGTACATAGATAAAAGTATTTTTTTTCCAGATAAATTGAAAATAAATTTAATTTTTATTATAATACCTATTGGTTGTTGATTTATTTAGGAAATTTCTTGGTTGGTAAGAAAGTTTTCTGGGCTAGCAAACAAGTTAAAGGAACACTAGGCTCTTAAATTCTAGATTTCTTTTAAACGAAAACAAAGGTAAGTGCAGGGTGATCTATTATAAATGTCACCCCCTTCTAAATTTTTGATTTGACATTTTTGACAAAAGTGTCAGATACAAAAGTTTCAAGAAATTATCGAAAGTTTTTAACTAAGTCAATTTCAGGCATACAGGGTGTGTCAAAAAAGTGCAGCAGGGTGAAGTTATATTTTTTTAAAATGAAACACCCTGTATATTGTGCGCCTATTTGTAAGTCCCTTTTAACCTGATTTCAACGATATACGGTTTGATATGTTTATCTTCAATAGTTATAGGAAAAAACATGAAAACCCCTTTCAAGGTATCATATTGAAAAAAGAAAAATTATACCATTTAATCTATGGAGAATTTTTTTATGAACAGTTTATTGTTCAAATCTTATTCATTAATATACAAGGTGAAATATTATGATAAAACCCAGATGTCTAAAGTTAACATTATTATTTTTTTAAAAATAAACATGAGAGACCTGCTAGGAAGAGATTTTCGCGTTTTTCCCTATAACTATTGAAGATAAACCGAGAGATAAACATATCAAACCGTATATCGTTGAAATCAGGTTAAAGGTAACTAACAATAAAAGCGCACAATATACAGGGTGTTCCATTTAAAAAAAATGTTACTTCATACTGCTGCACTTTTATGCCTAAAACTGACTTAGTTGAAAACTTTTGACAATTTCTTAAAACTTTTGTATTTGACACTTATGTCAAAAACGTCAAATGAGAAAGTTAGCAGGGGGTGACATTTATAATAGATCACCCTGTACTTACAAAAAAATCATTTTGGAAGAAAAACATTAGGAAGAGCCAGGAGTATAAATTTAAAAAAAAAATCAAGAGCCTGAAATTCTAAAATACGAGAATTGTTCAATCAAACTGATGATTTGCTATGTTTGATGGTGACTCACTGACATCGTCAACTCTCTGTTGCACCTGAACCTTGAAATGACAAGGTGTGATTACCTATTAGGTAGGTACCTGATGAGCACTGCAACCCAAGCAAACTAAAACTACAAATAATAGTTATTTTCCTTACAGGTGCGGAAAGTACCACTTTTCCGCACGCGATTGCAGTTTGCAGCGGAGTTCAGCAAGCAATCAAGAGCGGAAAAGAGGCTTTCCGCGTGACTTAGGAACACTATTTTTTCTACGAGATGAAAGTTAATATTTTTGCCTATATATTTATCAATTTAAGATATTTTTTTTTACTTTTTCATACCTGCACCTACCTGTAGTTGTAGTATACCTGTTTACCTGTACCTACCTGTAGTATACCTGGTTTACCTGTACCTTAATGGCCGTTTCCACCAAGACCACCAACTAGTTTAGGGAAGCCCTTAACGATAAGTATTCCTTAAACTGACATTTCTCTATGTAAAAATGTCATTTTAGGGAATACTTAGCGTTAAGGCTCCCCTTAAATAGTTGGTGGAAACGGCCATAAGTACCTGTATACCTAAAAATTTCAGGTATTTTACTTACTTTTACCAAATACGGAAAAGCACTAGTGAGGAAAAGTGATACTTTCATGACCTAAAATTCGTGCAGAAAAGTACACTTTTTCGCACGCTCGTAAAAAAATTATTTTCCGCAAGTGTTAGGAACACAATTTTTCCTACGAGTAGACAATAAAAAATACAAAAATAAAAATGAATCTATATATGGAGCAATTAACAACATGCTGATGCAAATTGACAGCTAATCACATGATGATGGTATTTTGACCATATCAGATTCTTGCCCAAAGTTTCTACTGTCTACATTAGCGATTACTACCAAGATAGAATCTGCAACATTTGTTTTACATTATTTTGCTTTTGCTAAATTTACAATTATTGACCATTCAGCATTTCTTCATTCAGGACGCGACGACGTGCGGAAAAATTATTGTTTCCGCAGGCCAATGCGTGCAGAAAATGAGCTTTTTCCGCACGCTCGTAGAAAATAGCTATTTACCTAACAAGTGCGGAAAAATATTTTCCGCAAGTGTTAGGTACAATATTTTTCTTACAGGCGAAAAATGTAAAATTTTTCTTTTTTTTTTTGACATATCAGTGCGGTAAAATTTTTTCCGCACTGACAGCCGTGCCGAAAAACTTTTTCCGCACTGATATGTCAAAAAAAAAAGTTTTACCGCACCGTGCGGGAAAACTCATTTTCCGCACGCATATCAGTGCGGAAAATTGATTTTTCCGCACGGTTGTAGGAAATAGTTATTTTCCTAACAAGTGCGCAAAGTGTTACTTTTCCGCACGCAAACACAGTTATACGAACGACGCGAAGCGGAGTTCGGATACGTGTTTGCGTGCGGAAAAGACACTTTGCGCACGTGTTAGGAACAACATTTTTCCTACGAGCTTCATATCAGGTAGGTAATAACAAAAATTAAAAAAAAAAAAAACGATAATTTGTTTAATTATTTTTAATTAACTTGAAAGGAACCTATGCATTTATCAAAAAATTACATAACAGAAACAAATAACAGAAAATCCTCGTCAGAGCTGTTCATCTTAAAGCGTTTAAATTTGATGAGAAAGTTTATAGATTTTTGCATATAAATAGAGAACAAATCTGATGGGTCAAAGTTAATTTATAATTGGTGTTTGTATAGATGTTGGCTGATATAGAAATAGAGGAAAAATTTGTCATCATGTGTCAAAGTCGACAGGTGCACTTATTGTTGCTTGACATAATTATAATTACTTTTCGGCACTCAGTGCGGATAAGGCCTGTATCCGCACTGAGTGCGGAAAAGTGTAACTTTGAGCCCGGAAATGCGTGCGGAAAAGTACTACTTTGCGCACGCTCGTAGGAAAAACAATTTTTCTGTACTACCAACAAATAACGAAACCAAACTGTGGGTTTCCCCAAAAACTTTTGAATTATAGCGTTTTGTGATTATAGCAAAGTATATTGGTAGAACCAGTACAAAAAATCTATATTTATCTCTTTCTTATGCAAGCTAGTAGAAAAAGACACGAATACACTCAGTGAGCATTACTCCTTACAATAGAATTCGCTATAAATGGCATAGCATGCTAAAAGTGCTGACAGTGCAAACTAGATAACAAGTTCAGTCTGTGTAAAATTGAATTTTCGCGACGAACTACTTCCATGATTTCATGAACACAAACGCTTTCGCGAGAAACTCATGACGTCATATTGCACGTAGTTCGCCAGAAGTATGTACAAGGAAACTCTTTTATAATAGTTTTTTTTTACTACTAATCTGGGAAATCGTCATTATTCAATCTATTTTTCTAGGAAAAAATTGAATTTCTCTCCCTAGGTTAATAATGAAAATAATGAAAAAATACCTACGTTAATAGTGAAAATGACGTCATGACGCAAGGATATTGTCATGTTTCTATTGGTTCCATTTCAATTTCATACGTCAATTTGAAAAAAAAAACAGGTTTCTGTAGGTACATAGGAAGTTATATAAGCTGTTGATAGAGGGCAGCACTTTCAAGAGGGCGTTCACAAAAAATAATTAGAACACAGATTTTAAACAATTTTTTTATTTTTTACTAGCAGTAGTAAAAAAAATTCTATATATTCCTCGGTAGAGAAAGTCATTATATACCTCAAGCATTCTAAACCTCGGCGCTGCGCGCCTCGGTTTATAAAAGCTTTCGGTATATAATGACCAACTTCTCTACCTAGGTATATAATATACTATTTTTCACTACTAACCTAAGAAGTAGTGTCATTATTCAATCTATTTTCCTAAGAAAAAAAATTGAATTTTTCTCCCTAGGTTGATAATGAAAATAATTAAAAAAAAACTTAGGTCGAGAAAAAAAAAAACAGGTTCCTATATGTATATCATAGGAAATTACCTTGAGCTGTGGATAGAGGGTAGCACTTTCGACAAGGCATTCAAAAAAAAATAGCTTGAGCACAGAGTTCAAACTTATTTTTTATTCTCTACTACCTAACAGTAGTAGCAAAAAATTGATATACATATTCCTTGGTAGAGAAAGTCATTACATACCTTGCGCATTAGAATAACCAACTTCTCTACCTTTGTATCTTTAGAAATAATTAAGTGATTATTCACCACAGCGTTGCCAGACGTACGACAGGTGTGGTATTTGTACGACAGTTTAGGGCATCTTCGTTACAAGAAAATCAATGCGTACGGTAGTACGGTAATGTACCACAGTTTTGAAATTCTCCTTTTTTTCTTATGTGTGTTGGCCAAATTGGGTTTGGGCGGAGTTTGGGTACCTTGCTTGATAACCTTGCATGTGATTATGATGGGTTATGTGATGTGTCAATTATGTCATACTCCCCTAACTCCCTCACCATCAAATTCTGGGCCTGCGACGTCACTATCAGCATCTTATAGCGATGACGTCGCCCGCAGACCTCGATGGAGTGCTTGCGATTTAGGCTGTTCTAGTGAGTTAAATTTTGTCGATTTTAAATGTAGAAAAGGTGATTTTTGGTCTGTTTTAACACAGAAGAAATTAAAAGCGTTTTCTCGCGGGGCGAATGGTTCAATTACGGTTTAAACCAATTTGTAGATGACATTACTTATGAACGCGAGAAAATGGAAGGTTTGAACCACAGTCTTATGTTAACGAAGAATAAGTTATGATTCCGGTTCGAATTTTTCTGAACCAGGTTCAATGTGACGTCACTGGTTCAACGCAAGAATGTATAGGTTCGAAACTAATTGAACCGGATCGAACAAGTTCCATCGCAAGAAAACAGCTTAAGTGTTCTTGATCCTCGAGTATCCCAGAATTTGATGGTGGGGGAGTTAGGAGAGCATAACACAATTAACACATTACATAATCGAGCATCAACGTTACAAAAGAATTTGTTTCAATTTGACTAAGTACCTACAAAGTACCTCAATAAATTTAATAAATAGTTTCATTTGATTTCCCGTTACTCCTTCCTGTTGCTGTAATTTTTAATGTAAGGTCTATTTTTAAGTTTCCACTATTTTGCGTTCTTGAAAAAAATCATATTTTTTCTAGTAAATAGGTATGTACCTACTAAAAATGTATTATGTGAGGTAATGTGTACCACAAGTATTCGTGGTGCGTACGTCCCTGTACGACAGTTTTTGAGCATTGTGTACCACACTTCCATATCTAGAGTCTGGCAACGCTGATTCACCACCATGTCAGGATTTTAGAAAAATAATCTTCACTAAAAATGAGTCTAGTTTAGAGTCGTTCCTTTTCCAACTCCATATAAAAGACAAAGATACTCCTACTCCGAAAAACCAACTTCACTTATATTTACATCCTCTCTTCAATTGTTTATTGTTTATATTTTTGTATACTCAAATTTAAATTTAAGCTTTAAAAATAATGTAGGGATGGCTTCGGAGCGCGACTCTACGGATTCGAACGATTTGGGCCCCATTTTCGACATCGGGGTTCTCAATTTGTCCGATAACACGGCGACCAGACCCAGGCGTCGAGCCCCAATAATCAGACAGGCCTTCAGTGCTAACAATTCCTTTAGAAGTTCACCCCAATCTGATGGAAGTTCAAGTAGTAATTTTGATACAGGTAAAACAAATAGTATATTTCCTAACTAGTGAGGAAAGTGACACTTTTCCGCATGCGAAAAGTGGGGTTTCACGAACGCTTCTAGAAAAACAACTGATAAATTAAAAAATTTTGTATACAGGGTGTCTGGAATAACTTGAAGTACATGGGGAATCAATTGAAGATACGGGGTGGACCAAATAAGGCATTACATCCAGATAGGGTTTCCATAAAGGTTTTTCGAAATTCAGGACAAAGGAGTCGAGAAATCTGGACAAAATCCGGACTTCGCCGAAATAGCCATTTATGCAACAAGTGTGTAAAGTGAAAGACAAGTGCGACAAAATTCACATTCGTGAAAAAAGGTTTACTTTACACAATTATTGCATATACAAAAAAATTTCACTACCAATAAAATATGTAGAATGAAAAAATAGATTTAGACAAATACTTTACGTATACTAGTACGTAAATCGTAAAGTGGAGTAATTTACTAGAAAAAAATTAGTATCCACATCTGTCAATGACATTACTTCACTTCACGCAGTAGTGTGTGAAATGAATTATTTTATGTACTAATGCGTGAAGTAAAATTTTACGTCTTTTGAATAGTGTGTAAACTGAGTGAGTACGAGTGTTTCCACGATCTTCAAGTTCTCCGGACATTGTTCCGAATTCCAGCCGGACTTCCCCGGACACCCTAAAAACCCAAACATGTCCGGGTAAATCCGGACGTATGGAAACCCAACATCCAGCCCCACTCCTACCTTAGAAACTAGATTTTCTTTTTTGCCCTGTATATCCGTTATTATTTCAAGTTAGAAGAAGTTGATTACAGATTATTTGTAGGCACTTGATTGCCCAACTTTTTCTTCATTTGGTCCATCCTGTCTGTATCTTTAATGGTTTTCCACTTTTTTCCGAACAGTCTGTATATGAATGAGACAATTTTCTCATTATTATAGCAGCACAAAATAGTACAAAAAAGCACAGAAAAAAGCCAGGATTTGCCAGAAAACTGCCACCTATGGGCATATTTTGGGACATCGAAAACGTACGGGTACCGAAAATGAAAAGCGCCTCAGCAGTGGTCCAAAAAATCAGAGAAATCTTCCTGGAAAACTACCGAGAATCGGAATTCGTAGTGGTTTGTGACGTTACAAAGGAGCATCCCCAAATTGTACAAGAATTGAATGATTCTCAAGTAAAAATTTGTTTGAAAAAATTCTATTATTCATATTCATATTATTTAGGTGAATCTAATTCATGTTTCTTCGACATCAAAAAACGCAGCTGATGAAAAACTTAGACAATCAATTAGAAGATTTGCAGATATTCATCCAGCACCTTCTTCTATACTGTTAATTACAGGTGATATTAATTTTGCCCCTGACTTGTCTGATTTGAGACATAGAAAGAAAGTCAGAGTGATTTTGGTGCACAACGTAAATGTGGCTGATGCTTTGATTTTGTGTGCCAATGAGCACCACCTTTTCATGACACTGGTGGAAAATTTACCAGCAAATACTCCTAAAAAATCATTGGTAATTATTATGTAAGTGCTGAACGGACGTGACTTGAAGCTGCATTGAAATGATTCATTAGATATTTGTAGAGGATTTAATTGGCTTTAATTCAAGATTGAATTAAAATTAACAAAGTTATCAGGCAAAATGTGTATCAATGTATTTTGAGAAAAATCAAATTTCCAAAAAATTACATTGAGGCAAGTTTTAGTTTTTTTTTGAGGAAAATGTCTGAAGGATTGAATTGAAATTTTGTAAGTGGATAGAGAAAGGATTGAAATTTAAGAAAAAAAAAAAATTAAAATTTCCTTCTGCTCATTCCTGACATTCATCTTGATAAAAATCAATCTCTAAAGACTTTGAAACGTTGTAGCTTTGAAATTATTGAAACTGCATTGAAATGATTTATTAGATATTTGTAGAGGATTTAATTGACTTTAATTCAAGCCTGATCACGTTAAGATCGGATTGAAATTAACAAAGTTATGAAGCAAAATGTGAATCAATGTCATTTTGGAAAAACCAAATTTCCAAAAAATGACATTGAGGCACGTTTTAGTTTTTTTTTGAGAAATATGTTTGAAAGATTGAATTGAAATTTTGCAAGCGGATAAAGAAAGGATTGAAATTTAAAATAATAATAATAAAAATTTCCCTCTGCTCATTCACCTTAATAAAAATCAATCTTTAAATAATTTGGAACATTGTAGCCTTGAAACTATTGAAGCTGCATTAAAATGATTCATTAGACATTTGTAAAGGATTTAATTGGCTTCAATTTAAGCCTAATTACGTTAAGATCGGATTGAAATTAATAACAAAAGTATGAGGCAAAATGTATATCAATGTAATTTTGAAAAGATTAGATTTCCAAAAAATGACATTAAGACTCGTTTTAGATTTCGAGCTATCAGACTCAATTTCACACAGATTCAAGTATAGAGAATTTAATTAAAAAGAAAATTAAACCGTTCAGCCCTTTCCTAGGTAGAAAATAGTTTCAACATCGAACCAAATTCCCTTATTATTTTAGGACCCTAATAACGCTGGCTGCTTTCTAACAATAGTAAATCTACCAAGAAACATTGACCAAGGAAAAATCAAAAACAGACTGAAATTTTTGTCTTACAATTGCGGAGGCAAATGTACTGAACTAAATACCGACGAGGGCGTCGCTACACTTAAATTTGGAAATTCTGATTTAGCTTTAAGGCAAGTTATTGTAATAATTATTTGAATTGTGCGCCATTTATTTATCATTGCTGCAAACTAAAATAAACAAAATTCCTGCCTGAGAACACACAAAAAAATTAAAAGAAAAAAATCAGTCAGGGCCACGTTAAAATGTTGAACACCTTTTAAATAATTTTATTTAAATTTTCAACATTTAAATCAATTTTCTCCCTTAGTAAAAATGGCCCATTTTAAGCCCTACGATAAATACAACAGGTAGAGCATTATTATTATCAAAAATCCATCATTTTGTGAAATAATTTTCAGGGCCCAAAAACGTATTCAGGGCGAAGACGTGTTCGGACAAAAAATCAGAGTGCTGGCACCCTCGGTGCGAAGTTTTACCGGGCAGAGACTGAAAAATGGAGATTTCCAAGGCGCTGGCGCCTTTAACATTCCACCCCCTGGCTTTTACCAGCAACAATCTCAACAACCTCCACCTGGATTTGGAAACCTTTACCAAGTAAGTATATCAATCATACTTAGGTACCTATTTAATTAATAATTAATTATTATTAGGAATCTTTTCGGCCAATATCCAGTAACAGAAATTTAGAACCCATGCAGCTTGGTTTCAATAGAGTGCATTCGATAAGTAACAGCTCAGAGTTTAGTGATAGTGATGCAAAGGTAAGAAAAACAATTTATTTATTTGTCACAATAATTCCATTCTTCTACAATTGCTTGTAACGGGGCCAAGCATTCCAAGCTGTTTTTGATTTTCAGCATTTCCAAGTTGCACATATTTTCGGCTTCAAGTAATTGTTGCTTGTATACAATTTCGTTTTGAATTTTGTCGTTGTTTTTCTTCAAAGCTTTTGTTAGAATTGTTTCAATGTAATCTCCGTGATTGTGCTTGGAGATTTTCTTTTCCAGATCGATGGTTTTCTGGATTTCTTCTTTCCAAAGTTGTTTTTCCAGGCTGATGTCTGTTTTTAGGGATTTCACTGTTGCGGTTATTATTATGAGGCGTTCTTCGAGTTCGGTGCAGAGGGTTTTGCTTTTTTCTTCCAGGTTTTCGTAGATTTGCTTGAAATCTTCATTATTTGCGATAGACATCTTGGAAAATATGACAAAGTCATCGAATAATTTGGCATTTGAGTGTTTGTTAGTGTCATTTTTGGAAAATTTTCAATGTTCAGTAATTTCAATTTTGAAACCAAATTAACATCTGGCTTGTAGAAAATTTAATTGGTTCCAATTTAAAGCTAATTACATTAAAATCAGATTAAAATTAACAAAGTTGTAAATCAAAATATGTGACAATGTCACACACTTCTTATGGGATTTTGGGAATCGGTCAATTTTTCTGAAAATTTCATATGGATGCTCGTTTCAATATTTTGATTAAAAGTGTTCATAGCCACAACTTGATCCTATTCGATATACAGGTAGTTTATTGTTTATTGTTTAAGAAATGCACACATTTTATATGCATTTACATCTACTTGTCACCTAATAATATACCAGGATTGACAGGTATCCCCATGCTTATCCTAAACTGTACAATTTTTGTATTTACACGTTTCTTCTACCTGTAGGTGGGAAGTTAATATATAAAAAAACACTCTGTACATCCATATAATAGTTGATTAGCTTTGGATGTTTAGAGGAAGCTGGTATTTAAAAGTTATTTGACAAGAAACTTGTTCAAATTGGTCTGGCTCTTGATTCCAGTGTTCAAAATGAAAAAAAACTAGACAAACAGTAAAATCTTACCATGGATTTTTTGAAGTTCCTACCATAACTTAACATAATTTGGATTCCAGTGTTTTTTCCAGCTTCTTTCCTCAAAAATCTTGCAGTAAACTCTTGGGTATTAGTGCGGCCCTGTAACAAAAAGTTAACAATTTAAATTTCTTGTTAGGAAGTTTTATTTTCAATAACTTACCTTATTAGGTTTGTCAATTGTAACTTGAAGCTTAATTTCCACACCACCCTAGAGGTATGAGCTGTCGGTACGTTTTTTTTTTCAAGTGCTTTCCCCGTTAGCATAGGCGCAACTAGGGGGGTGCTTGGGGGTGCTAAGCACCTCTAAAGCAAAAATTAGCACTCCCATTATGCATCTCACCATAGCACTACCTACAGTGGCACTACCTAAAACTAATATAAAAAATCAGTGCAACCAAATTATTTATTTATTTTTGTACTTTTTGTAGTTACTTACGTCATCGATGACGTCATAATTTAGAAATCTTAGATTTTACTATCACTTCTCCGCGATTCTAAATTCACTTTTCCGCGATTGTAAACCCACTTTTCCGCAAATATTACCTCATTTTTCCGCGATTCTTATCTCACTTTTTCACGAATTCACACTCACTTTTTTTGAAATGTTTGACTCATTTTTTTTGCGATTTTTGACCCACTTTTTTGCAATTTTGTCTTCACTTTTTTGCGATTTTTGGCTCTTTTTAAGATTTTTGACTCTCTTTTTTGCGAATTTATCCTTACTTGTTTTGCGATTTCACCCTAACTTTTTTGCCGCTCACTCCTCGGCGATTACAAATTATTTTTCCGCTATTTCATCCTCATTTTTCCGCGATTCTTACCTCATTTTCCCGCGATTGTTTCCCTATTTTCCGCGATTTTAACTTCACTTTTCCGCAAATCTTTTTCTGTAATTTTTGAATAATTTTTTTGCAGTTTTTGACTCATTTTTTTACAATTTTATCATCACTTACCCCGATTCTAAATCCACTTTTTAGCGATTGTAATCCCACTTTTTTGTGAATATTATCTCATTTTTCCGCGATTCTTGTCTCCCTTTTGTTGCGATGTTATCCTCACTTTTCCGCGATTCCTATTTCATTCTCCGCGATTTTATCCTCACTTTTCATGACTTTATTCTCATTTTTCCGTGAGTCTCATCTTACTTTTCCGCGAGTTTAAACTCACTTTTTTTGAAATTTTTGACTCATATTTTTTTTGCGATTTTTGGCTCTTTTTTTTTGCGATTTTATCATCACTTTCCGCGATTTTATCCTCATTTTTCCTCATTTCAAAATTACGAGAATAAGGATAATAAGGAGAAGTTCTGGAAAACTTTTAAGCAAAATTAATTCTTTTAATTTTAATTTTTTTCTGGAAAACTGGCAGAAAAAAAATTTCAAAATTTTCCAGTGGAAAATCACTACAGGAAAAATTCTGAAAAATTGACTTTGTCAAGTAAAATTAAGAAAAATTCATCCTTTCACATTTCAAAATGGTGCTGCAGCACCCCTCTAATTTGGAGCCTAGTTGCGCTTATGCCCGTTATCCATTAATTCAACCTTCACTCGCCAGCTAGGAAGGCACCACTGTAAACACTTACAGTGGTGTATATTTAGTGCAACAAATGAGGTCCAGGACAACTATGGTATTAGGCTCCCCCGGGGCTTCCCTGCCTTGAAGATTCAGTCGAATCATGAACTGTTTTTTGGGAATTGACACATATGTAATTTCACCTGGAAGGGAAAAGTTATCAAAATTTGAATCCATGGCCATGTCGATCATTGTCAGTTAGTTGTGGCTATGTCTACTATTTCCAGTCATTTGTCCCAATGTTCACCATTGCCAGTCATGAAAAAAAAAAATGTATTATTATTATTAACCATCCATAAGGCCTCTGCTGATTCAGGTGATCCATTAATGTCATATTTGGACCTGAAACCATTCCCAACTGAAAAAGGACAAACTGGATTTAGGAATTTGGGAACATTAAGGTAGTCATTTGTCCTAATGTCCACTATTACCAGTCATTTGTGCCTTGTCCACCATTCCTAGTCATTTGTCCCAGGTCCGGAGTGACAACCAGTTTGCAAGAAGGGTTGTCCAATGTTCAAAGCAAGAAGGGCTGTCCAATGTTCAAAGCAATAATGACCTTGATAAAAATCAAACTTTGAAAGCTTTCAAGCCTTGCAGCTATGGAACTATTGAAGCTACATCAATGGCCATTTGTAGAGAATTCAATTGCCTTCAATAAGAGCCTAATTACATTAAAATTAGATGAAAATGAACAGAGCTGTGAGGCAAAAACTGTCTCAGTGTCATTTTTGAACAATAAAGCATAATACAATAAATCAAAAAAAAAGCGTCCCTTTAGGCTCGTTTAACTCACTTTTTGATTTTCTTTCTATAATCCCATTGGTCGACCAACTATTTGCCTTGTAGACAGTAACTTTATCTGAAGATGAATAAACCAGGCCTTAATCGACCAAAAATTTCAGGCTCACATTCCTCCGGACCTTCCCAACGGCCAAGACAACCAACCAGTTGAACTCACAATCTCAAACCTAGATAGTGGCATGGAAATCCGAACAGTCAAACGTCTGCTCATCAATTTAATCAAAGAATACGTCATGATAGTCCACCTGAAAGTAGTCACCCAATTGGATGGTCAAATCCAGGCCAGTCTAACTTTGGCCAATCAGCAAGACGCTCAACTAGTCATATCGCATTTGCAAAAGAAAAAACTAGGCTCTAGACGTATTTCGATTGCCTATAAGCACAATAATAATCAGCAGGATCTGAAACAGCTTAAAGCTATGGCTGTGAGCGTATTGCAAGAAGCCCCAGATGAGCAAATGCCTTTATTTAAACTACTTAGTACTGTTAAAGATAGGTATCAGTGCAACATGTCTGTGGCTGATGTTAATAAAATAAAAGACGTTGTAAGAGTTAGGTGTGATGAAACTGGAGGCAGGGTTGTAGGTTTGACTGAAGAAGCCTTAAGAGTCACTCCGGATGCGCAATTTATTTCTCAAACAATGCTGCCTAATTGTATTATTCATTGTAGATCAGACACAATGGGTTGGCGCAAAGATAATTATCCAAATATTCTTGTGCCGTTGTCAGTATTTGCCCCAAAACTCTTAACTTTATTAAACATCCATTGCGGCTCAATGCCACTTGTAAGTTTCCAATGCTGCTACGAACAAGAGTATCATGAACCATTACCTGAATCCCCTAATGGGGTACCTTTAGAGCATTTGGTCACTTGCGTGCCACATGTCAGCATTCAACTGGTTGGCCCTAATAAGACTATTAAAGTAATTCAACATAATACGGATAAGAGTCAAGACAATGAAGACCAAGTTTGGAAAAGTATTGCTCCTTCATTAGCTCCTAATATGGTTTGTTTGTGCCGGGAAGTTGTTGAATTGTTGAAGACTAATGAGAAATGTCAGATGGTTTTTAAGAATTTTGTGCCTTCTTACCATCATCATTTTGGTAAGCAATTAAGAGTAGCTGATTATGGGTATATGAAGCTTTTGGAATTGTTAGAGGCTATTCCTCATGTTGTACAGGTAAGATGATTATGTTTGTTTATAATTGTAATTTGAATAAAATTGTTTTTTAGCTAATGGGTGATGCCTATAGAAGAGTTATCACGCTTACTCATTCGGCTCAAATACGTCGTTTCACCTCTGATTTGCTTAGAATGCTCAAAGGACAACCAAACAGGCAATTGCCAATGCAAGAATTTCACACCGCTTACGAAAAATCCCATCACAGGCCTTTTAATCCTGTACAATATGGCCTTTGTACTTTGGACGATTTGCTGAGCAAACTGCCTCAAAATACTGTAGTAATCGATAAGGCTGAGGGTGTTATTTCTATACCGAAAAAACAACAAAATCCTGAAGAAATTGCCAAAACTAAATTATTCATTGAAGAGGTAAGAACTATACAAACTCAAGTAATTTTTAATTCATTCATCTGTTAATGGTACATTTTACTATAGGTGGTAACATTGTTAAGGCTCGCTCCGTATTATACAATGCTTTTTGAAAATTTCGTGCCCGCTTACCATCACAATTTCGGCCATCAGTGCAAGGTATCGGATTATGGTTTCACTAAGTTAATTGAGCTTTTCGAGGCCATTCCCGACGTGGTAGAGGTAAAACTGAGGGGGAATCAATCCATGTTTGTCTCTGTCACAATTTGGTTGTAGTTTTACACCAAAAATTGTCTTCATGTTTTGTATTTACAAAGTGCGTAAAGTGAACCTTTTTTCACAAACGTATAATGTCATACTTAAGTACCTAGATGTAAAATTTATTTCACATATTGATCTAAACCATATTATAAAGTAACAAAGTTTTTACATCATAAACATATTCCATTTTATTGCTGACTCAGAATTAAACTTAATATAATCTTTTGTATTTAGATCAGAGAACACAACGGTGAAAGAGTAATAAGTCTCACTCAGCAACAATCCTTGAGCATCCTAGGAGCCCAACTAGTCCAAATCTTGTACAAAGTGCCCGATAGCAGCATACAACTAGAAAAACTAGCCATGTATTACTACAAAGAATTCGGCTATATGTTGGATTGTTCCTTATACCAGTGCGCGACATTGCAGGAAGTCATAGAAAAACTCTCAGAATATGTACAAGTAAGCAATAATACACTCTAAAATAATACAGTAAGTCATTAAATTGAAATTCTAGGTAATCCATAGTGATGCTGGTTCATTACTCAGACTCCGCCCTGTGGAAATGGATACTTTGCCCAATATTCTAAGTGTTCGTTCTTGGGCTTTGCTCCTATGTCCGCCACATGTCAAAGATTTAACAACTTTTTGCCATCAGTATCGGCAATGTTACAATGGCAACATAGAGCTAGATACCCTCAAAAGCATTCCAAAAATAATTCAAATTTCTTCAATAAATAACACCGAATATATTTCGTTAACATCATTATATGTCTTAGGGGCGCAGCTTTATTATGTAATTTGCCAAAATAACGGATCAATTCCGTTTAACACCCTAGAACAATTATACGAGGATTATTTCAATAAACCCTTGAAACTAGCCCATTTCAATATTAGCTCAGTAAATGAATTCTACAAAAGCTTCAGCTTAATTTTCCACTTAAAAGGCAGCAAAAGAAACAGCATGGTCGTTATAAATAAAACCTTGCAAGAGCAAATCATGTTCAGGTACCAACAAACCCAGCAACAAGAAGAATCCAGCCTGTTTCCTTTAGCTGAACTAAACTCCCAAGTGCTCAAGAAGTATTCGCCTCCCAAACCTGATACACCTCCTACACCTGGTTCGATTTTATTGTGGAACACACCTGGAAAAACTAAATCAATGGTAATTTGATACATATGTTTCTTTTTATTGTTAAAATGTCTTTTTATTATAGGACTTTACAATTAACATGCCAATGGCTTCGGAACCGTCCCCGTTTGCAGGTTTGTCCGATTGTTTGGTGTCTCCGGCCCGGCATTTGTTGACCAGCAGCCCCTGGAAAGGAGCCCCGGAGCCTCACGAGTTGCCAATGCCAGATAAACTTTTGCCTGGCAAAGCTATAGCTGATGATAGTGGTGATTCTGGAGTGAACACTTCGCCTCCGGAAAACGAACTTTCTACTACGGAAAATAAAGGTAAATGTGGACAAGAACTGTCAATATTTGAAGTTAATTACTTGAAATTCTAGTTCAAGTACAGTTGAATTACTTTTTTTGTAATGTATTTGTACTTGTACTGCCATTATCTATTCTATAATACTTGGATTTTTACTTGACTGTACAGGAATTTAATGCTCTTTCCAATAATATATAATTTATTCCATGTAAAGTTTTTGAAAATTTTCAGCAAATTGAGTTTGAAGTTTTCGGCATAATTTGGACTAAAAATTAACTTTGAGGCTCAATTATTGAAGAACAATTTGAGCTATTGAACTCAATTTTACACGGATTTATAGAGAATTTAATACTCTTCCCGGCGCTATATAATTTATTCCAATTTACTTGAAATTTGACTAAAATATGGTCATTTTTTCATGATCTCAAAATTTTGAAAATTTTACAGAGCCAAAAATAGAATTTCCTTTTCAATTTTTTTTCAGCTTAAAATAGCCATTTGGAATTGATGTCAGGGTTGTTTTCCACTAATTCTGACCCACTCTATCGATTGGTAGAGTCAAAATTGAGCAAAACTGATAAATAAAAAAAATCGATTTTTTCATAAGGGTATCCCCTTTGAATTCTGATTTCAAAATATTCAAACCTCAATTGCTCGGTAACCGTTGAGCAAATTGCACTGAATTTTTCAGCATTTGTAACTCTTATCGATCTCTAAAAAACTTGTAATTTACAATATTCCCAGGTTTATAGTTTCTGAGAAAATTGAGTTTGAAGTTTTTGACAAAATTTAGACTAAAAGTCAACTTTGAGGCTCAATGACTCAAAAACTAAAAACTATTTGAGCTATTGAACTCAATTTTGCACGGATTTATAGAGAATTTAATACTTTTTCTAATGGTATATAATTTATTCCAATTTGCCAGAAATTTAACCAAGATATTGACATTTGTTCATGACCATGTGAAGATTTTGAAAATTTTCCAGAGCCAAAAATAGGATTTCCTTTTCAATTTTTTTTTCAGGATAAAATGGCCATTTGGAAATGATGTCAGGGTTGTTTTCCACTAATTTTGACCCGCTCTATCGATTGGTAGAGTCAAAATTGAGCAAAACTGGAAAATAAAAAAATCGAGTTTTTCGTAAGGGTAACCCCTTTGAATTCTGATTTCAAAATATTCAAACCTCAATTGCGCGGTAACCGTTGAGCAAATTGCACTGAATTTTTTAGAATTTGTAGCTTTTATCAAGCTCTAAAAGTGTTGTAATTTATAATATTCCCAGGTTTATAGTTTTTGAGAAAATTCAGTTTGAAGTTTTTGACAAAATTTAGATTAAAAGTCAACTTTGAGGACCAATAACTCAAAAACTATTTGAGCTATTAAACTCAATTTTGCACGGATTAATAGAGAATTTAATACTCTTTCTAGTGGTATATAATTTATTCCATATTCCTTGAAATTTAACCAAGATATCGACATTTGTTCATGACCATGTCAAGATTTTGAAAATTTTCCAGAGCCAAAAATAGGATTTCCTTATTAATTTTTTTCAGCTAAAAATGGCCATTTGGAAATGATGTCAGGGTTGTTTTCCACTAATTTTGACCCACTCTATCGATTGGTAAAGTCAAAATTGAGCAAAACTGAAAAATAAAAAAATCAAGTTTTTCATAAGGGTAACCACCCCTTCAAATTCTGATTTCAAAATATTCAAACCTCAATTGTTAGATAACCGTTGAGAAAATTGCATTGAATTTTTCAGAATTTGTAGCTCTTATCAAGCTCTAAAAGACTTGTAATTTACAATAGAGAGAAAATTGAGTTTGAAGTTTTTGCCAAAATTTAGACTAAAAATCCACTTTGCGGCTCAATAATTCAAAAACTATCTGAGCTATTGTACTCAATTTTGCACGGATTTATAGAGACTTTAATACTCTTTTCAGTGATATATAATTTATTACAATTTACTTGAAATTTAACCAAAATATGAGCATCTGTTCATGACCATGTCAAGATTTTGAAAATTTTACAGAACCAAAAATAGGATTTCCTCTTCAATTTTTTTTCAGCTCAAAATAACCATGTGAAAATAATGTCAGAGTGGTTTTCAATTAATTTTGACCCGCTCTATCGATTGGTAGAGTCAAAATTAATCAGAACTAAAAAATAAAAAAAT
This sequence comes from Ceutorhynchus assimilis, assembly GCA_917834065.1. NCBI lineage: Eukaryota > Metazoa > Arthropoda > Insecta > Coleoptera > Curculionidae > Ceutorhynchus > Ceutorhynchus assimilis. The sequence continues at coordinate 34,550,565 of OU892285.1, forward strand.
TGAGTTTTTCATAAGGGTACCCAGAAAGCTCAAATAAAATACCAGAATAGAATGAGAATAATAAATAAATAATAAAATAACTAAAAAATTACTAAGAATTGACTTGTTTTGAAGAGATTTCAGATATTTGAAGTACCAAAGTTAAGTAATCAAATAATTTAAACTATTCAAGAACTAAAATATACCTCAAATAATGCCGCTTTACTTGAAGTAAATTTCAAGTTTCCTTGATAACCAAAGTATAATTTTAAAAAACTTGTACTTGAAGTAAATCTATCAAATACAGGGTGTCCCACGGTGGATGGCGTTTTAGACGTTTATGGAGAACTAAAAAGTGGATCATATTGAAAATTTGGCAACCGGGATAAACGACCATAATCTACACTTTAAAAATATTTTTGTTTATGCGGTGCTGCCGCTTCTACTCTTAATCAGTGGCAACATCGTTATTTTAAATTGAACACCCTGTATGTGATTGCATATTTGGATTCTACATAAAATTCTGAACAGATTTCATGTGATATACCCTATACCTAAGTTCAACTATTTCGGAAATATTGACAGTTGAAAATTGAGTTTTTGCAACTTTGACAGGTTGTAGAACCTGAACGGTTAATTTTAGAGGAACACCTATTTAACATTCCTATCTTAGATTTTCATAAACTATCATTTGACACCAACTCTGAATTTAACCGGAGATTAAATTTAATTGGAATTTTTAATCATGGATTAAATTCAAAGTTGGTGTCAAATTATAGTTTATAAAAATCTATGATAGGAAGGTAAAATCGGGTTTCCTCTAAAATTAACCGTTCAGGTTTTACAGCCTGTCAAAGTTGCAAAAAGTCAATTTTGAACTGTCATTATTTCCAAAACAGTTGAACTTAGGTATAGGGTATATAACATGAAATCTGCTCAAAATTTTACGTAGAATCGAAATATGCAATCACATACAGGGTGTTCCATTTAAAAAAAAGCGATGTTGCCACTAGTTGAGAGTAGAAGCGGCAACACCGCATAAACTATGAGTTCAAAAATTTTGTAAATTGTGCGAGCAATTAATTAGTGTGTAATGTTCCTGTAAGTTCCAGGCTGATAAGTGAAATGTTATCTGGTTAATGTTTGATTTAATGATTTGCTGATATTAATTTTAAATTTGGGTTTTCACAAAAAAGTGCAGATAGGAATTTTAAATTCCTTATTTTTTTACGATCACTGACCTTCCTCATTTATTTTATTGTGCTGGTGTTTTTATATAAAAAAAATAACAATGCGCTTAGCTGCACTCGATATTTAAGATATTTAAAACGCAATCGAGGTGTGTATTGACAGGCACATGACGTCATGGCAGATGCTTGTAAAAAATGCAGTAAATGCTTTTCAAGCTGCATTTTCAAAGAACCTCCCAAGAGCAGTGACCAACTATTTGCGGGGATATGCGACCGATGCAAAAATGTTATCTGCAAAAACTGCGAGAAATGGAGCGCGACAGAAATCAGATTTATTGCATTGCAGTCAAGAAAAATTCCTTATTTTTGTCAGGAATGCACCTTGATCTTAAATCCAAATGATCAACAAATTGAAAAGATTTACGACCAAAATAGAAAACTCAGCCAGATCATTTTGGAGATGGAAGAAAAATCAGAAGAAACTAACTCTGATTTGCAAGCAAAAATTAACCAGTTGACTTCTGAAATTGAGGAGGAGGGACAACTATCTAAGCTAAGACGACAATCTTTAGACTTCCAAGATGAGGTCTTTTCGACGGAAAAAGATCTAGAGTTACAGTTGCGCGGACAAAAAAAAGACAATCGATTCTTTAAAGGAAAAGCTAAATAAATTTATTATTGAAATTTTTCACTTGAAAAAGGAAAAAGAAGTATTATTGGACAAAATTAGAAAACTTCAGAAAATTCAAAGCATTACACCTTCTGCAGATACTGTTATCCTTAATAATAAAGAGCACATTGAAGAAAAGGAAAAAAAGATAAAGTTGCTTCAAGCTGAAATTTTGAACATTAGAGATAAGCAAAGTAAAAGTGACAAGCTTCACAATGACTTGCTCAAGGAAAAACAGCAAATAATTGACGAATTAACAATAAAGATTACAACGTCAGAGGTAATTATAAAAGAGTTTTCTGTTAAAATGATAACCAAAAACGACAACATAACAAAACTGAAAAGTGAATTAGATCAAATAAGAGAAGTACAAACATGATAGGAACCATATGTATTCTGGAAGAAATCATAGAGAGCCATCAGCAAAAAGCGGAAAATCTTAAGCTCCAATCTGACAGAGATCTTGTTGAACACCCCACAATCGAGAAAATAAATAGTAAAAAAGAAGAGCTTATAAAACCAAAAGATGTAAAAAACAACAAAAACTCCAACTCTAAAAGTTCATCTTATAACAACAAAAACAACGTTTGCTTTCGTAAAAGCGATAAATGCTTTGCAAATGGCAAGAACCACTTAGTTAGTATTAAAGAAAACAGCAATGAAAGCAGAACAATTAATAGCAACATTCAAAAAAATTATAATAAGAACAGTAATGCGCATAATAATATCCAGACAGAAAAACAAAGGGTTCTTCTTTTAACAGATGAATATGGAAAATACCTCCTTCCATATCTGGATAGACTTTTATCTTCTAACTACCAGGTTCAAGCTATTTGTAAGCCCAAGACGACGTTTAAAGATGTGATAAATGGATCAATGGAGTGGATCTCTAGGATGATGTGGTGCTGGCAGGTCTTAACAATGACGATATTGGTCTGAGTGATATAACTCGTTTATCTAATATGTGTTTTTATACCAATCTTATCATTTGTACAACACCTGCCAAATATGAAGGATCCATTCCTTATGGAAAAATACAGTGTGTTAATGGATAAGATTGTTAAATTCGTTACAGATCTTAGACAATTTACGTCGAATATTGACTTTTTGGACTTATATAATGGGTTTAGATATACTGACTACTGTGGACGTGGCATATTTCTTAACAGGAAAGGCCTTAAAGAGGCTGCATCTTTTATTGAAGGTTTTTTGTCGGATTTCAAAAATAACTGTTTTTCTTGTTTAAGGGTAATTGAAACAGATTGTGATTTCACTTTATCAGGGACCAACACTCATAAGGATGATACCTCGATCATTAATTTTGTGACTGATTCACACACTAGCCCTAGTCCACAACAGTCAAATATTAATGTAGATTTTAACCTTGCAGGTGACGGTAGCGGGGGTAGCACATCTAATGTTTCGAAATTTTTTTTAACGTCAACCCTCCCAAACGGGAGGACTTCATGAATAAGCTTTCGTTGGTGTTACAAAACATCAGATCCCTCAGGAATAAAACAGATGATCTGTTTACATTTTTGGAAAACAACAACTTTCCAGATATTGTACTAGTAACGGAACATTGCACCCGCAGGAGTGTTTTAACGTGCCGAACTATAATACAATTTCTATTTCGTGTCGGGAGAACTCTCTTCACGGTGGAATACAATTATCTTTTGAATGAGGGAAGCTTCGAATTTTCAGCCTGCTTCTGTAAACAATATAATCTGTACATTTTTTGCTTGTATCGTTCGCCCTCTTCCAATATCAAGAAGTTTTTAAATAGTCTAGACTCGATGCTTACCGAGATCTCTCCAAATGCAAAAGTTATCCTTGCTGGTGACTTCAACATGGATTTTAGTAGTTTGAATCAAATCAATACCATAATGCTAAAAAATATGATAACGGCTTATGGTTTAACAATGCATGTTGGGTCCGCAACCAGAATCACCGATTCCACTGCGACAACCATTGTTTTTGTATGCTCTAATCTAAATGATGTGTCTTGTTCGGTCATTCATTCTGGTTTGTCAGATCATGATGCTGTTTTGTCCACTTTTTCACTAAAATCAGTTCCAGAAAAGCTTAAGCGAATAAACAAAAGAATTTTTACCACAAATGCCTCGACAAATGCTTTCACTCAATTTAAAAATCAGTGTCAAAGAGTAAATTGGCAGGGTGTTGAACAGTCACCGGAACCCATCTTATTCTTTTACAAAGTTCTTTTGGATAACTTTCAGCGAGCTTTTCCACTAAGGTAGGTGAAGCCGAAACAAAAAGCTTTGAAACAATGGTTGTCCTTGGGTCTAAAAATATCTTCAACTAATCTACGAAGCTTGAATTACATCAAGAAGTTTTATGAAGATGAATGGCTTTCATCGTATTGCAATAAATATCGAAATTTGCATAAAAGGTTGATCGATTTAGCCAAAAAAAATTATTATAGTGATAGACTTCATAAATCTAAAAATGTACAGAAAGAGAGCTGGAGCATTATAAATGAAATTCGGAAAAACAGCGTATCAAGGAAATTCAATGAGATCGGGGTAGAGTGCAACATTCTAAATGAGTTCTACTGTAGTATTGCCAGTAAACTGACGGAACACCTTTCAACTGATACTGATCCGTTAACCTACCTGTCTTGCATTTCTGTCTCTGGCTCATTTCAATTTTTTAATGTCGAGCCATTAGAACTGCTTGAAGCACTAAGAGACATTAAGAACAAGAGGTCTTCGGGAGAAGATGAAGTTTCTGTTGAGGTTTTGATTAAATTGCCGAATAACGCTCTTTTGGCACTCTGTACGGCAATCAACAACTCTTTCCAGAAAGGCTCATTTCCAGATTGTTTGAAGCGCTCAATTGTTATCCCACTCCATAAGGGAGGCACTACGGATTCTCCTTCAAACTTCAGGCCTATTTCACTTCTTCCAACTTTGTCAAAAGTCATTGAAAAAATAGTTAAAAAGCGCATGTGGATCTACCTTACCAAATTTAGGCTTATTACACCAAAGCAGTTTGGATTTCAATCATCCAAGGGAACTCATGACGCAATTTTTAACTTTCTTGACCGAGTCTATACTGAGATCAATAAGGGCGAAATGGTCGCGGTGGTGTTCTGTGATCTATCCAAGGCGTTTGATTGTGTGGATCACAGAATATTGTTGCGAAAGCTTGAGCGCTATGGTTTCAGGGGCTCAGTGTTGTCATGGTTTAGGTCTTACTTGACTCACCGTACTCAGTGTGTGCTGGCATCTGGGTCATCTTCATCATCGTTGGGTGTCAACGGTGGCGTTCCCCAAGGCTCAGTTTTGGGTCCGTTGTTGTTCTTCATATTTATAAATGATCTTGTATATCTAGACATTTTAGGTGAATTCACACTTTTTGCGGATGATACGTCTGTCTTATGGCACCTCAAGAGCACCAACGTCCTCGAGCGGAGCATAACTTATGATCTTCAAAAATAAAAAAGTGGTGTGATGCCAATCGCCTGTGTTTCAATGTCAATAAAACCAACATCCTTGGCTTTAAATGCAATATTTCGAACATTAACCTTGGAGATGATCCTATTCAGAACGAATCTGCTGTTAAGTTTCTGGGCCTTTATATTGATAACCAATTGCGGTTTGATCAACACATCCTCAAATTGAGTCATAAACTTTCATTAGGATGCTTTGCTGTCAGATGTGTCAGACTAGAGTTGGGTGCTGATATAGCCAGAAAGGTTTATTTTTCTCTATTTGAATCCCATTTAAGATACGGAATAGCATTTTGGGGAACAGCCTCCCAATATTTACTCAATGTTTTTTTTGTTTTACAAAAAAAGGCAGTACGCTTCTTAGAAGATATTTCTCCAAGAGAATCTTGCAGGCCGCATTTTAAGAACTTGAAAATTCTTACTATAACATCAATTTTTATACTTGAAACAGCAAGTTTAGTGTATAAAAACTATAGTAACAACCAAAGTGATAGAACTGTACAAGTTACTCGCCAACAAAATCATGTTGCCTTATCTATTCCTAAAAGCTCACTTACAAAAAAATCTATAATATATGAGGGAAAAAAGATTTTCAATCACTTGCCTGCGGATATTAGATGTGCTGCCTCGGCTGTGATTTTTAGAAGAAAACTCAAGAAGGCCTTATTACAAAAATCAATTTACACCCTTGACGAATTTTATAATCAAAGTATTTCTTGTTAATAGATTTTCAATAAATAATAGGTAATTATTTGTTTTTATTTACTGCCTGTAAGTTGGTTTTTGTTCTTATACTAATGTGCTGCAAACAAGAGCCCTGCATGTCTTGTTTGGTTTTTGTTAATGATATAATCAATTTTGTCCCTGTAATGTTGAGTATTTAAAATGTTAATGTGTTGAATGAACCTACTGTTTTTGAAATTCGTTTATACAACTTTGTTTTAGTCAATATTATGTTATAGTCTGCTTTGTCTACAGAACCTGTATTCTTGACAATAAAGTATTTTTCTATTCTATTCTAAACAAAAATATTTTTAAAGTGTAGATTATGGTTGTTTATCCCGGTTGCCAAATTTTCAAAATGATCCGCTTTTTAGTTCTCCATAAACGTCTAATACGCCATCCACCGTGGGACACCCTGTATATTAACTTCATACTTTGTACTTCAAGTAATTTCTGTTGTGGACTAATTTGGTTGATTTTTTTTCTAGGTGCCATCAAAAAGAAGCCTTTCTATGGTACGTATTTGAACTTCAAATAATTTAAGCGCAACATTTCAATGCACCAAGATATGTATTTATTTTTTTAATTGTTTTTAGAATCACATAGGAATGTAATAATTATTATTAATTGTTTGAGCGCCACTCAAAAAACGAAAAGACTTGAAATATTATTAGAAACATTCCATTTTTTTTTCTTCTTATACCTAGGTACTTATTCTGATGTATTTAAGTTGATAATGCAATTTTTATTATTATTTTTCTTTTTTATAAATTTTGTGTGATTTATATTTATTATTAATTGCGATATCAACTGTTGTATTTGTATTTTAAATTGTCTCTATAAATTTATCCATTATTGTATTTTATATTTATTCAACTTCTTTTTTAACTATTTATTCTGTGACATTATTGTTTCGTTAAATTAAAAATAAGATTGCCAAGTGAAAAGAATTATTGTTGAATAAAGAAATAAATGTTTATACTTTTTAAAATCGGATATTATTAATTAATGTAATACCTATACAGGGTGTTACAAATTCAGCAGCAATTTGGGAATTTGTGGCTCCATTGCTCAAAAGGTATTTGAGGTATCAATCAAACTCAATTTTTTTAATGCATCATGTAGATTGCTTTCTTTTTATTTCAAAATCAATATAATCCCTATACATTTTACAAACTACAATAATTATTATTTAACAAACATCTTCAATCCCCTTGGGCATCAGGGTCAACCTTTTTCCCATTCATGCCAGATCCGACTGGACCGTGCCTACGCTCCCAAATCATTCTGTGTTTCTGCTTCATGTAAGCAGTCTGGGCATCATGATAAGCACCCAAATCACCATCTGAAAATAAACCAATTTACTCCAACGTCCAATCAAATTGAAAATAATAATCACATTTTGTAAACCAATAACCAGCAGCGTCTTCATACTCCTTAAAAAGCCCAGAACACTTTTCCACATGATCAGGGGTCTCGTAAACAACACAATCCGAGAACCTTTCACGTAGAATCGTCAATATTTCGCTGTCCACCAACCTGTCCCGCCTGTACTGTTGATTGGCCTCAAAAATACAAACAGCATCATCTGTATAGCACTCGTCGATGGTGGGTACTCGCCTGAACTTCTGATGGTACCACGGATAGTGCTTTTGGTTAGGTTCCACAACTTGTTCTATGAAAAAATAATAAAAAGGGGTACAATTACATAATTTTTGAGGTTAAAGTTTTACTTCGGAACCAAGTAGTGGGGCCGTCTATGGCTCTTCCTATGGCTTTCATAAACCCTTCGAAGCTGTTTCTAGCTTCACCTTCAGACATTTTCTTCTGGATTTTAGAGGAAAATTGTAAAAATTTATTTTGAAATAAATAATAATGACAGCCAGCTGAGCCAGTAAAGAAAAGTGAGGTTATAGTTAGATGGTGTCACGGTGTCACTTCAAATAACACTGTTGCCAAATCTTTCACATATTATAAAAGAATTATATTTTCACACTTTGTACTTATCAAAATTGATTTAAATTATTCAATGGATTATACGAGAACTATTTCTAGGCTTTGTGCACTTGAAATACATAAGAAATATAAGGAAAATGTTTGATGTAATAATTAGCAACGTTGCTCTGTATATGTCAAAAGAAAAATGGCGTCATTCAAGAAACACTGAGTGTATGTGCATCTTTTTCTAGAAGCATGTAGAATATAAGGATAAGAATACATTTTTTTTCATTAAATTTACAAAAGGAATGTCAATTATAACAAAAATAATCAAAAAGCCACAACAACAAGCATTGGGGCTTTCGCTTTGGAAAAATGTTTATTTAAACCTTGTATTTTTCAATTTTTCAAATTATTTTGATTAATTTTCATCATTTAAATTGATATTAAAACATCCTCTAATAAAAAAAAATATGGGGCCAAACGAGACAATTTGTCGTATTTGCTTGCAAATAATCGAGGAAGAGGAGCCCTATTGTGTATTAAGGAGCAACGATGTCCTTTTGGAGGATTTAGAGTTGATTTCTCCGGTTACTTTCAATGTAAGTAGAGTTTTATTTGATTTGATGAGGGAAAAATTGAAATTTTAACTTTTGGCTTGGGTTCAAAACGACATTTTGTCGTGAATCAAGAAATACGAGATTTTTTTCTAGGAGCGTGCGGGAAAGCTCACTTTTCTGCACACATTTTAGGAGACTTTGATGAAAATATCACTTTTTCGCATTAGTGTTGAAATTGGTAGGTGGTGTCCAGAATAACGTGAAGTAGGTCATTTTTTATATTTTCCCATGATTCCCCCCCCCCCCCCACCCCCTTCAACTTTTTTGTGCCACTGTGTATGAAAAAAATGTAAGTAGGAAAAGTGTATAGCTTGAAAAATAGTTCCCAGAAAACATAGTTTTGTTCATACAGGGTAGGGTGTTGCAGAAAGTTTGAAAAACAAAAATATATTTTTTTTATTGAGACACCCTGTATATTATTGAATATTCGGATCCTACGTAAAAATTCTGAGCAGATTCCATGTGATATACATATTATATATTCCTGGGTATAAGTTATTCAGAGCAGACAGAGCTAGTAGGGAAGGAGGTATTTGCTTGTACGTATCGGATTATTTATTATTATTTATTTATTCACGGGACAACCCCATTAAAGAAGAAATTATACAATAATTAACAAAGGCCAGGCAAACATAAACACTAGACCTAAATAACAACCTATATCATTATAAATGTATATAAATAAATAGAGCAAAATGTCACCTAACAATAGGTTTTGAAACGAGTGCAAAAACAATAAATACAAACTCAAAAAATAAGCAAAAATTAACCAAAATCAGAAAGTAAACATAAATAGTCTAAAAATTATGAAGTAGTCGAAAAGTTTAACAAATTATGCATTTAACCAATTATGAAAGCACATTTAAGTAGGAAATAATTACTTAGTACTAGGTATTAGGTATTATAGTAGCTTTGATAGGAACAGAAAGTTATAAATAGTTAAGGTACATTACCACATTTATCACATTATGGCAGATTGTTTTAAATTGAGCTAGTTTCACATTAAAAACGTCAATATCAAGATTATTTAACATAGATAGATATCTGATAATTGGACTGTTAGCGCCATAGGATGTTCTACAAAAAGGAATGTTAAAAGTATTATGATATCTCCATGGGCGTCGTTACGAGGTTTCACAGGGGGGGGGGCAGTATTATAATAAGACCATTTCCATTAACGCCGCAGGCAACCGCCGTAGGCTAATTTTTTTTGGTGCCACGCTCCTTTTTGAGCATTACTTGAACGTACTTATTTGATATCGATATTTGTTAAAAATGATGGTATTTTTTTCCGCAACAAATTCACTGTCCGCATCATTTGTTTAGGTAATTTTCCAATGACCGGTATTATAAAGCACTGAATCGATGAATGAGTTTCATGCAAATTGATAGGATTCAACCGAAGGTTGGAACTTGAAACTCTACCATCGGTTCAGTGTTTTATAATACCGGCCCTAAGTCAAGTGAAATTCAATAGACCTATCTATTTTTAACTGGTATGCGCGCGCAACATGAGGCAATGACTTTTCATTGGCTAACTAGTACAGGTGAGAGGTGTTCGTTTTGTACGCTGGGCATCTCCTTCTCCTTGTTCATTGCCCGTGGTCTGACAAGAATAAAAAAACGATTGATAATCAACATGACATAGCTTGACAAGTAACATTCAAAAGTTGTTTGAAGTTTTCATTGACAAATACGTTATACAATGTATAACGTATAATACAACACGCGTGTAATACAACACGCGATCTTTCTCCTTCCTTTTTTATCCCGTGCAAATAAGAAGAACGGATTGCTGTACGTAAGTCTGACATAATTTGGTACGTTTTGCCTCGTCCTGCGCAATGAGCGTTCTGTGCCTTTTTTTATCTCATGAAATTTTCGTATTATTACCTCTTTGTCTGGTAAAACAGATAAGATCTGTTTTTTTTTTTTTAAAGATAATTTCCTAAGTCAAAAATTTAGTAACTATGTTGGCAACACAAGCCTTTTCTACATGAAAAATTTGATAGCATTGACAATTTTACATTGTATTGCCAACCTAATGTCAGTTTGACTTTTATCTTTAAAAAAAAAACGCACTTTAGGTCTATTCCGTTGAATGTAATGAAAATGTCAGCCAATTTTTCAAAGTAAAGTAGACTCGCGCTAGTGTGAACACAAAAAAACCGGACGTGTTCATATTATCGAGACGTTCACATCATCGAAGGTCTAAATACCTAAAAATGCAAAATATTGTCAGCAATGGTCTCTAAACTTAAAATTCAAGAAAAATTAATACCGTAGGTACTTGCAAACCTATCCATTAAGTAAATTTTCCCAGTTTATTGATTAAAGTGAGATGTAATTTTTGTTTAATAGTATATTGTTGTATTAGGAGTAGAAGCTTTACTTTTTTGTGCTGAAGCGGTAGGTTTGCGAGCCGAACGTAGTGAGGCTTGCAATACTGCTGGAGCACAAAAAAGTGCTTCTACTCTGTATGCAACACTCTATTTTTTCTCCAAACGAATGGGGTAAGCTCGGGGGCAAGTGAATGGTTGAGCGGCAAAGTACGAGCGGCACTAAAAGTACTTCTACTGCCGCTCCAGCGGCACTAAATAGTTATTTATGTACCAAGGCTTGTACCAAATGCTTGCAAACCTCGGCCCTACGGGCCTCGGCTTGCAAACTGCATCCTCGGCCAAAAAAGTACACGCTACAAGTCGAGGTGCATATGATATTTTTTGTGCTACCATACATTCAAGATAATAAATATCATGAATTTGATGGTGCACCTATTTGCTTTGTTCGCGAAGAAGATCCCAAACTGATCCTGAATGCTAATATAAGGAAAGAATCGCATCATGAAAAGCCATTAATATGAAACAATATTAATGGCTTTTTATGGTGTGATTCTTACTTTAGCGTTCAGGGTTAGTTTGGGATCGTCTTCGCAAATAAAGCTATTATTTTAACTGGTGTCCAGTTTGTTGTATTATTGTTTAAATTGACCTACTAATTCCATGCACCCTATGCTAGCAACCATTACAATCAAAATTGTGAACAAATTTGGCGTTGTCAACGTATTCGTTGAATTGTCTTTTTTTTTTAATTGCCAGGCAACGAAATTCTTATTGAAATGTCAAGTTTATTTTGACAAAAAAAAAGTTCAAGTCATAGTCAAGTGTAATAATTATTAGTGAAAAAATGTGCGAGAAACCGGCGTAGAAGAAGCAGCAGCGAATGCTTGTGCCTTATTGCTGCCCGAAAAATCGAAAGAGAGGTACACATTTATATATATATAGTTTAAAGAGTGGCAAGCGGTGAAGCATTTGAATATTGTTGATGAAAATGCACTTTTGGCATATTTCTTTGAGCGTTCCCAACATTTGAAGAGTCCAGCAAGTTTGTGGAGTGAATACTCTATGCTCAAGACAACATTATCCATTAATGACAGTATAGATATTTCTAAATTTCCAAAATTGAGAGCTTTTTTGAAAAGGAGAAACGATGGTTATAATCCCAAAAAATCAAATGTGTTTTCAAGGCAGGAAATAAAGACATTTTTGAAGGAGGCACCAGACAGTCAATATTTGTTGATGAAGGTATGAATATGGCTTTAGAACTATTCCATAAAACAGTAGTCTTTATTTTGTAGGTAGTTGCACTCATTGGCGTTGCTGGAGCATGCCGTAAAGACGAATTGCTCAAGATGACATTAAGTGACATTGAAGATAAGAGGGATGTGATAATAATAAAAATTCCAGATAGCAAGAATAAAACCAGACGTTCGTTTACAATTATCAATGATACTGAAAATAATATTGATTGCCTTGGTATATTCAGAAAATATGTTAACTTAAGGCCCAAGAACACTGATCATAGACGACTCTTTTTGAGGTATGAGGTACGGAAATGTGTCAAACAAGTTGCTGGTAAAACTACCCTTGGAAAAGTATCTTATAATATTGCCAAGTACTTGAATTTGGACAATCCTGAGTCTTACACGGGACACTCATTTCGAAGAACTTCGGCAACACTTTTGGCAGATACGGGTGCGGATGTTCTCGCTTTAAAAAGGCACGGAAGGTGGCGATCTTCCACAGTCGCGGAAAGTTATGTGGCCGACTCAAGTGCAAATAAAGTAGATACGGCCAGAAGAATTCTAGGTAGCAGCGAGAATATAAGATTTGAATCCGCAACTCCCAGCACAAGTTCCTCTATGATAGTCGAGGATTCCTTTAGTAGTAAGGATTCTAATATTTTAAGTTCTTCGACTTCAATACAGGAAAGTATGCCTATAGTTCATACCAAATAAACTTATAGTTGGGTTGTCAAGCTCGGTCAGCACAGCGTTGCCGCCTCTTGCATATTTTCCTTTGGTCAAAATATTTTCAGAAACAATAATGGATTATATTATAATATAATGCAAACATTATTTATTACCTAAATTATAAACATTGATTCAAAGCTTGGTTTGATAGATATCCAATAACAACTCATTTGTCAATCATCACTTAAAATATAATAGTAACGCTCAGTACCTTTTTTATTTACAGCCACTCTAAATACTATAAATAATTAAACATTATGAATATTTGGACCATCAAGAATATTTTCAATTATTCTGATTCTGATTTTCCCATGATAGTCGTTGCGTTTTCGATGAAAGTACCAGCGATACACCTTCAATGAATCCTATTTTCATTGCCAGTATGAAGTGTGATATATCTAAAAAAAGCATTTCATTTATACATATAATACAACTGCTCTCTGTATTCATGAAAGAAAACAAACTGGTACAAAGCCTCCTGCTTAAGTCTTAGATAAGACCTCAAAAATGATATGTGTTTAACAGCAATATCAGGCAGTTTTATGAGCCCTCGTCTTCAGTCATCTTTTTTCCATTTGAAGCCTATTTCTTTTAACATTCTACTCAATGACATGTGACTGCCATCATATAATTGTTTGGCTTTCAATTGCTCCCAAATACAAAATAATGTTACATGTTGTTCTACAAGAAGAAAGAAGGCGATTCATAGATATCTATGTACCTTATCTCAGACGATTTACTTTTTGTATACATATCATAAATGGTGTTACGTATAGCACTGCTATCGAACTTTGAAACATCACAGACTCTCTTCGAAGTGCGTCGCTTCTTAGAAGGCGATTCCAAAACTTCGTTATTTTTGACTTTCTTTGAAATAGCACAGACAGTGGACATACTTAAGTTCAAAGCTTCTGCTACGCGCTAAAAATGAGAGAAAATCAAGTTCAAATTGGAAATTCCTATTTGATCACACCCACCTACCAGCATTTAAGGGCTATTATTATCGCATTCTCGTTCAAAATATTGTAAAAAGGATGCGATTAGTTCTTTGCAACGGCTATTAAGCTGCTTCGACATCTTGTACACTTCACACTACAAGCTGCTTTGAAAAACTAGCTCACAATTAATAGCACTTGAACCAAAAACTCGTAAACTGTCAAAACGCAATCAAAATTCAAAATGTCAAGAATTTAATTTGGCAACATTACATTTTTTGAAGTGTTGTTACCAACTGAATGGCCAGCGGGAAATTCGAATTCCAATTAAGTCAATCCGACGCCGAATATTTTCACGGTTGGCGATAACGATTGTAAAAATGGCGTCATCGATGTCACAACTACAAGTTTATTTGGTATGAACTATATGTTAAATGTAACTAATTGTACAAATGTTTCTTTTACTTTCAAAATTAAAAAGTAAATAACCATGAAGTATCGCATTTTTATATTACTAGGTAGGTACCTATCTGTTTATGCTAATTTCAACTTTTGGACGTCTAATGGCCATTTGCACTGACCATTTTAAGGAACCCTTAGCGATAAGTAGGTATCTTTTAAAATGACAGTTTTAGATGGAAAAATCTCACTTTAAGGAATACTTATCGCTTAGGCTACCTTAAAATAGTCGGTCCAAATGGCCATAGGTATTTTCTATTTGTTTCAATAAAATTGTATCCTTAATTTGTTTTGGGTTTTTTATTTAAGAAGTCGAGTGTTTTTGTCACATTATTTTGACAGAGATATGAAAGCAATTTTCACCTTTCATATCAACACTTTTTTGACCGGGTCAAAAAAGTAACTTTTTTGGCCCGGTCAAAAAAGTAACTTTTTTGACCCGGACTGTAAGTGACACTTACAGTTCATGGACGTAGGTCAAAAAAGTCAACTTACAGAATGGGTAGCACAAAAAGTACTTTTGCTGCCGCTGGGGTTGCCAAGCAGCATAGAAATTAAATTTCTACCACCTCGACAGGTGTTAACCCGCTGGATTTGACTAGCAGCATAGAAATCAAATTTCTGACATCTTGACAGGAGTTAACAAAGTGACGTTTTTCTGACGTTTGGAGAAAAATGGTTTTACCTGAGCATTGGATGGTTACCTACTTTGTCTTAAAGTTTCTTAGGCTTTCTGTGTCATTAGCGCGAATATATGCTATTGCCTTGCTGGCAATCTTCTAGAATTTTTGACTTCTCATAAGGTCTCTGACAGTTTGCAAACTGTCAGTAACAATCGCTCAGCTAAGTTACTGAGTTATCTTGGAATGACGGCATTGAAAACATGCAGGGGCGATGCATTCTGACAGTTTGCAAACTGTCAGAGACTCTTGTGAGAACAGACCCATAGAGAGTTGAAAAAATTGTGTTTTTCGCCATTTTTACAAAACTGATTAACCACAACAAACGAACTGAAGATTTATAGAATCTTGAACGTGCTCTTGAAGCGCTGCCACTTGCGTATTCCACATTAGAGTGAATGCAGTAACTCAACATATCTGTGCATTCCTTGTCCCAAAACCTTCGAGGAACCCCATGATTGGATGGAAACAATCGATAAAAACAACAAGTAGGCAGAAAACGGTTAAATTCGTAGTCAAATACATTGTTCATACTACCGATATTCTCAAAAGTTCACTCTACAGAATATGTATAATGCATTCATTCTAGCTGTTCATACTACTGGGAGGTTCACAGAAGCGTGTGTTCACACTAGCACGAGTCTACGACGAGTCTACTGTACCTAACAAATTTTGAAAAAATGGAGAAATGCAATACGAACTCTCTTTTACTGCTTTCTTGTTCAAAAGACTATTTCTAGGGGGGGGGGGGGGCAAGTGCCCCCCCCCCCAAACGACGCCCATGGATATCTCAGACCATGATAATAAGGCACATTTAGGCTAATATGGCTTAAAAGGGTAGGACAATCAATAATTCCATTAATTATTTTATATAAAAATATTAAGCCAAACAAGTCTCGTCGCTCGCTTAGAGTAGGTAATTTTAATTGCATTTCTATGGCACTATAGTCATGGTTCAAAATCCCAATACTGTTTCTAAAGGCACACACTCGTAGAAATTTATGCTGAACCCTCTCCAAAGAATCAGAATGGTTTTGATAAAATGGGGATCATATAACTGAACAATACTCAAGCAATGATCTTACCAAGGAACAATAGATCATTCTGATGGCTTCGATAGAAAAATACTTAGAGTTTCTTATGACGAACCCCAGCATTTTTGAAACTTTGATAGAGACTGAATTTATATGCTCAACAAACGAAAGTTTCTCATCAAAAATAACACCCAAATCTCTAATTGTTTGCAAAGTTTGGCAGTTAGCATATCAGAGGTACTTACAAGTGACTCACTGGAACAATTGTGGGTAGAAGTGAAGTATAGAAACAAAACATTGCTAATAGGTACATTATATAAACTCCCATTAGTTTTCTATCAATCTTTATCTAGTGTAGAAAATGTATTATCTAGTTTATATGCAACTTATAATCATGTTATCTTAATGGGAGATTTGAATATCAATTTCTTGTCTAACTCAGTGGAGTACAAATACTTGCAATCCCTGTTGCAAGTATTCAGTTTGAAACAAATTATTACTGACCTGACAAGGGTAAGTAGAAATAGTTCAACTTTAACCCTCCGTTACCTGCGCCAAGTTTCCTTACACGATTACTCGCGCGGCGTCTGTGAAACGCCAGTAAACTAATGCGTTATTAAATTAAGTAATTTTACTATATCTATATTGATAGAAAATAATAATAATGAAGGCCAAAAACAGTTTTGAACATTTATTTGGAATGAGATATAAAAAATCCATGAAGATATGAAGTAAAAAAATAATTCTAAAAAACGGCATTCAACTTATATAAACATATTTAACTGTTAGTTAGGTGAGTAATTCTCAGAAATAAAATATAAAAAAATATAAAAAGTACAAACTTAATCAGTATCCGAGTTGCAGAAGTCACATATGTAATTCGCATGCTCCATACAAATATAATTTTCACATTTGATACACGTATATTTTATCATACGATTTTTCTTTCGGCCACAAATGTAACATCTTCTCCTGGTACCTGAAGTCTCTATTTTGACTTTTTTACTTGAGCCTTCTCCACCATCATCACCGTTTGATGCGGAAACCATTTCTCTAGTTCTCTTCTGTAGCTCTTTAGGCAAACATGAAACCTTAGATCTGTTTTTTATATGATCTACTGTCAGTTCCAACGCTAATTTTTTTATGAACTTCCTTCTGTCTGCTATCACAGGATTTCTATTACCTTTTTAAATTACATATGCATTGATGGCTGCTATGTTTAGTAGTGCAGAAAAAAGTGCCATGGGTCAACGGTTAGTGTTTCGGGATACCGAATATATAGCACAAAGTTTATCAACAACGTCGACACCAGATTTTGTTCCATTGTAAAAAGTTACGATATCTGGCTTTTTCTTCTCGCCCGTTTCTGGATCTATGGCAGCATCGTGGTGCATGCTAGAGAATAGGAGGACGTTCTTTCCTTTTTTTAGGAATATAGGACACAAAAGTTAAGTTCTCTTGAAAAACAAATTTCGATGAATAAACTTCCCCATTGCGCACTGATACCAAACTAGGCGGAAGTTGTGGTTTATTTTTTCTTACAGTTCCAACGTAAGTTAGCCGATGATTTCTTAGGAGATCGATGACGAGAGGTTGGCTTGTAAACCAGTTGTCGCCGGTAACATTCCTTCCACTGCCACTCACTACTGCACATAGTCTTTTCACGACAAAAATGGCACTGTTGTCAACTGCATAAGGTCCGTCAGGTTGTACTCCTACATAGATTTCTAAATTGGCCGTATAAAACATTTTGGCGTCGACAAGGGCTAGGATCTTTATACCGTATTTCGACGGCTTGCTTGGTATATATTGGCGGAATGGACATTTGCCCCTGAATGCCGGCAACATTTCGTCAATGGTGACATACTCACCAACGGAATAATTTTTTTGACAATGACCAACAAATCCATCAACAATATCTCTTATAGGCGCTAGTTTGTCACAGACTTTCCTTACCTCCCTCGTTTCTTTATCGTCAAAACGTACAAACTGCATAAGGAAGTGAAACCTATTTCGTGACATTGTTGTCCGAAATAGTTCAATACCAGATCCGTCAGTAGCCCAGAAATCTGCTGTATTTAGGCTGCTATTCCTATGGAATCCTGCCATGTATAATAAGCCGATAAATGCTTTTATTTCAGAGACATCTGTTGTTTTGCAGTCTCTTTCTCTGCTATATAAATCCTTTTTGCTTGAAATGTACTTATTAGTATTACTTACAATTATATTTAGCATCTCATCATCAAAAAAGGCACTCCAACAAGATAATACAGTTTTCGCATTCCTTGCGGCTCCTTTCACCCCCGGCAAATGAGTGACAATATTATGAGAACGAGTTCTTACGTTCTGAACAGGTACCTGTAATTTCCACCTTGTGCCATCTTTTCCGAATACCGTATTTGCGCTAGGCTCCATAACATCTTCATCATCTTCACTAGATATTTCTTGCTCTGTGTCTGTGATTTCCTGCTGATTCTCCATGTCGTCTTCTTCTCCTTCACTACTATCCTCTGCTTCCGAAAAAACATCATCTTCCATCTGAGCCAATTCCCGAAGAATTTCGGCATCTTTCACATTGAGGGGATCAAATAGCTTTCTGGACTATAAGAATATTGTTCATTACACCACAAATATATACAATAAAGCTGTTACAACTTACCATTTTTGAAAAAGCGTACGCCCAATACAATAACAAAAGTACTCGCGCGGCGTCTGACAGACTCCACACAGAAAAATCACGCCCTAACTCCACAACGAGCGAGAGTAAACTGATCCTATTGACCTTTATTGAATTATCTAACTACATGAGGAAGGTAAATGGCGGCCGACGCTCCCACCAAACGAGATGCGCAAGTTAGACAGCAATACATTACGACTGGCGTCTCTCAGACGCCCCGCGAGTAACGGAGGGTTAATAGATAATTATTTGTGTAAATGATAATATAGATGTTACTTAAATCATTTTTTTTATCCTGGGAATCGGTCACACAATGAAAACACTAGTTTGTAATTTGTTACGTTTCGGTTTAATTAACCATCATCAGACAAAAAAAAAATTCTAAAAAAGATTAAAAAATATTTTTACATAAATTTTTTTTTTTTGATTTTGGACAATTCTACATTATAAAAATAAAAAACAATACACCATAGGTACAATACAAACTAATTAGGTGCCACATTTAAAAAGAAGACAGATATTAACATTATTACAAGAAAAAACCTCGGTACCCATCCTTATTGCTATATAACCCTAAAATTGTAAACATTAGATGTTTATATATACATACAGTTTGCTGTTATATAAGAAACCATGATGAAATTAATGGAATTACAATAGATCACCACTATCAAACAAGAGCAATCTTAAATGAGACTTGAGACTATCAAAGTTCCCAAACCTAACAGCGAGTTCTTTAAAAACTGCTGTAACTTTCTTGGTCCTAAATTACCTACCACTATAAAAAACCTAGGCAAGAAGAAGTTCAGTAAACCCTGCAAATTGTTTATCTATGAAAACTTTTATAATTATTTTAAGAGGCCAACAACAAGCCGTTAAAAATTGAGAAAAAGGGTTAATTTCCTGAGACGAGAACTCACTTATTTTGTAATATTTTTTGACCGGATTAGAAAATAATAAAAGATAAAAATCTAAAGAATAATGCTGTTGTTTTAGTTTTTCGAAAAAAAAATTGCAAATTGAAAATATCACGACCTAAATACTCAAAAAAAAGCATCATTTCTATCGCTCGGTACATCCAAACCCATCGCTTTTTTAAAAAAAATGAAACAAGAGCATTGTTCTAAATTTTATTATCTTTTCGAATCTTCTTGATTCACTCAAAAATATTAAGTAGTTTTTGAGATCTCGTCTCAAATTGTAAGCCCTGCAAACACGGAAATTCAAAAATTTTGGCTGCAGCGACGTGCTGCCTCTGGCGGATTTAATTTCGCACCGGGGTAAGTAAAAATTACACGACGCGAGAGGACTGCAAGGCCAGTTATTAGTTTGTGTAAATAATTATGGTGAATATATTTCATAATGAACTCAAAACGAACAAAGATAACTTTACTAGAATTCAATAAACGAAAGAGGATATCATATAGCATAGTTAAATACAGTTAGTACGTGAAGGTTAGGAATAAAATCCATCAAAAATACAAGGTTGATTTTTTTTTCAAAAAATCTCGGATACGTCGATTTTTGATTTTAGTGGCCGTTTTTTTGATAAGAATTTCATACATTTGTCAAAACTGATATACCAACAATAAACTGACATGTTTTGATTGTTGATTTGAACCAATCAGATTGGAATTACGTGATAATTTATTTTAGTGTAAATTATTGCATAGTAACTAATGCGAGAACTGGTGTTTTGACAAAAAATTTGAATTTTTGATTTATGAAATTTTCTCATAAAATACAGTGTATCCACTTAAGTTCGCAACACATGGGAAACTTTTTTATTATCAATTTTACGAAAAAAAGTTATCCTTTATAAGAGTTTCTGCTTCTTGAAAAAATAATATCAAACTATGTATTAAAAGTTGAAATAGCATGTACAGGGTGGTCAAAAAATAGAAAAATATACAGGGTATTTCCTAAGTACGGTCCGTAACTTCAGGATGTCATTCCTTACGATATTTTAACAAAAAAAGTTCCCATAAATATGTGACCAGAAATGCGTAGTTTCTGAGATACAGGGTGTCAAAGTTTTAGAAAAAATCGTTTATTCAGCTCAAAAATTTTTCCATTTTTTTTTTTTTTTTAAATTTGGCAGGTTGATTTGTGATAACGAAAGGTTTCTTTTGACTGAAATATGACTTGCTTAATCTGAAAAAAATATCAAAGGTTTAAAAAAATAGTGATGTGCCATTTTTTTTCTACTTTTACCAAAAAACCCTGCATATTTTCCTATTTTTTAATCCCCCTGTACCGGGTGTTTTTTTATCTTCGATATCATTCTGATCACCTGTAACTTTTTTGTTTTTGAAGTTATCAAGGTAAACAAAAAAACAAAATGTAGGGTTAGTAGCCAAGTTTTTTTTCAAATTACACGTAAAACAAAACACTATCAACTTTTTGACATATAAGCCTACATTATATTTTTTCAAATGGAACACCCTGTATATTATATATGTGTTCGATATAATATCTTATTCTGATTACAATGATATAGCACACTTCATATTTTGGTCCACTCGTTTTTGACAAATCGGCAAAAATATGAAACTTTCGAAGTGAAACTTATTAGGCGGCGCGGTCTGATATTTGGGACGAAAATTATTGAGAGCATATAAAAATTTCATATATTTTTGCCGATTTGTCAAAAACGAGTGGAACAAAATATGAAGTGTGTTATATCATTGTAATCAGAATAATATGCTCTAACGAACACACATACATATAATATACCGGGTGTTCCATTTAAAAATAGTTTATTAAAATAGAAGCTTCATAAGACGTGATTTTATCGCATGAGCCCTATATTAGAAAACGAGCCGGAGGCGAGATTTTTAAAGGACGAGTGCGATAAAATGTCTTATGAAACGAATATTTTATACTATTTTTTCTATTCTGGTATTGTTTAATTAAAAAAAAACAAATTTTTCTTGGAAATTTTATTCTCATATTTCCTGATTTCATGTTTAGGTTGGTAACATTACATGCCAAATATAGAATTAAGGGCAGGTATTATAAAACTACTTTGAGAGTTAACTTAAAATTAATTTTTGAAATTACATGTAATTCAAAAAGTTAACTTTAAGTTAACTGTCAAAGCAGTTTTATAATACTCGCCCTAAATCTTCTATAAAATCGAGAATGACAGTGCGATGGCCATCAGTCAGCCAGTGTTACCAACTTCCGATAAGTGAAAAAGGAGTGTCACAAAGAGCTTCTTTTCGAAACTACTTTTAGTGTCGAAAAGACTTCGATATGAAACCAAAATAAAAAAAAATATAATGTAGGCTTATATGTCGAAAAATTGATAGTGTTTTGATGTTTTGTTTCATGTGTAACTTGAAAAAAAACTTGGCTATTAATCCTACATTTTGTTTTTTTGTTTACCTTGATATCTTTGAAAACAAAAAAGTTACAGGTGATCAAAATGATATCAAAGATAAAAGAACACCCGGTACATGCTATTCTAAGTTTTAATAGTTTAATACTATATATTTTTTCAAGAAGCAGAAACTTTCATAAACAATAACTTTTTTTTGTAAAATTGATAATAAAAAAGTTTCCCATATGTTGCGAACTGAAGCGGAAACACTGTACAGGGTGGCCCGTTTAAGAGGGGCCTATACCTTATCTCGAAATCTACAAGGGTTGCAAAAAAAAATTAAATACAAAAGTTGTTTCTAAGAAAATTATCTACATTTTTTTTTCATTGTTTTTGTTGTTACTGTACTATATACAGGGTGGAGAGATAAAATTTATTTTTTTTAAATGGAACACCCTATATCGTAATACACTTTTACATAACCCTTTGAAAGACAAATCCAACGATATACTGGACATGTGTCTGTGATAAACCGTTTCGAACTTATTAGCGATTATCTTCAGGGATTCAGGGTAATTTTGAACAGGCATTGTTACGTTACTCATAAACTTTTGAAACTTTTTTTTTGCGTGATATTTTTTATAAAATGATGCTCTTTTTTAGACTATACTGAAATTTAGCAAAATGTTACGCTTTTCAATTTTTTTTAAATGGGACATCCTGTAAATTTTCGAATTTTTGGATAGCCTTTTAAAATACAAATTCATCGATATACTGGACATGGGTCTGTGATGCACCCATTTTGGCCTGATTGGCGATTATCTTCAGTTCTAGCACAATATTTCATGTCATCCCTGATGAATAAAAAACAATGTCCAATTTTGCATTAGATTAGATGAAATAGTGCTTTTTATTATTATTATTTATTCAAAAAGTAGTCAAAGTTTCTCCCCATTATTAAAATAAAAAAGGCGAGAAATTTGGATAAAAACAAAAAATGAAACGTGACGCTCTGTTGCTATATTTGTCAGATCAACCTAATTACGTGTTAAATGCGATAACACATTTACAAGTAAGATATATTACCTGTATTGTTGAAAATGGCGGACACAGAGAATTTAATTAAATTAATTTTATAGTTAGCCTGAAGTTGAAGTTCTCAAAATGTTTGTTCATATAATCTTAATCAGTAACCTTTATTTTGGACTTTATAATTCAATGCTTTCCTTGTTTACTGCAACTATAGTTTATTGCAGTAGGTATTATTAAATAATTTGCGAAATATTTTTTTATTATCATTTGTTCAAAGAGTAGTCAAAGTTTCTCCCCATTATTAAGGCGAGAAACTAATGAAAACAAAAACTTAAACGTCTTTTCTTAACTACTTCTGAATGAATAATAATAATAAAGAGCACTATTTCAGCTAATCTACTGCAAAATTAGACATTTTCTTTATTCAACAGGGATGACATAAAATATGGTGCTAGAACTGAAGATAATCGCCAATAAAGCCGAAACGGTGCATCACAAACCCATTTCCAGTATATCGTTGAATTTGTATTTTAAAGGGCTATCCAAAAATTCGAAAATTTACAGGAGGTCCCATTTAAAAAAATTGAAAAGCGTAACATTTTGCGAAACGTGGCAACACGGCGTTTTTTGAACAAATATTCCAAATTTCAAAATAGTCTAAAGAAGAGCATTATTTTATGAAAAATAGCATGCAAAAAAAAGTTTTAAAAGTTTATGAGTAACGTAATAATGCCTGTTTGAAATTACCCCAGAACCTGAAGATTATCGCTAATAAGTTCGAAACGGTTTATCACAGACACATGTCAAGTATATCGTTGGATTTGTCTTTCAAAGGGCTATATGAAAGTGTTTTGAAATATATAGGGTGTTTCATTAAAAAAAATTAAATTTTATCTCTCCACCCTGTATATAGTAGAGTAACAATAAAAACAATGCAAAAAAAATTTAGATAATTTTATTAGAAACAACTTTTGTATTTAATTTTTTTTTGCAGCCCTCGTAGATTTCGAGATAAGGTATAGGCCCCTCTTAAACGGGCCACCCTGTACAACTCGTGCAATGGAAATATATTTTCAATTTTTGACAAATTTGCACTCATGCGTTTTTGACAGAAATGGGCACTGAAAAAGCACTGGTGCTCCTTTTTAACTAAAAATGCATCCGGGCAAATTTCCCAAAAATTATCGACAATTTCCATTGCACTCGACATTTAGAATTTCATACCTCTGTCAAAACTGACATTCCAACAATAAACTGACATGTTTTGATTGTTGATTTACGTTTTATGCGTGTATCAAACGTCAAATTATTGAAGCAATGTCAAAAAAGAGCGAATCTCGCGCAAGTGAGAATTAGGCTTCACGCGATAATTGGCGCGACACTGGTGTTTTAACATTTTTTGACAAAAAATTTAAATTTTTGATTCATGAAATTCTCTCATAAAAGCTCTTTTCGGGTTCGAAAAAAGGACGGTTCTAGAACGGTTCAAAACAATCGCACAGTTCATCAATCAACTAAATGACAACGGTTCAGCTATCACAAACTTCAATAATAAACTGTGCGATTGTTTTGAACCGTTCTAGAACCGTCCTTTTTTCAAACCCAAAAATAGCTAAAATACAACTCAAGCAATGGAATTTTTAATCTTGGATTAATTTCCAAGCTGGTGTCAAATGATAGTTCATGGAAAACTCAGATAAGAATGTATGATCGGTTTAGCTCTAAAATCAACCGTTGAGGTTTTAAAGCCTGTCAAAGTTGCAAAAAAGTTAATTTTCAACTCTTATTATTTCCGAAACAGTTGAAGATAGGTATAGGATATGATACATTAAATAAGTTCAGAATGTAACGTAGAAATAAGAAATGAAATTAAAAAAAATCCTGTACAGTTCACACCCGGTAGAAGTGAAACCTTCATCGAACTGCATGCATTACACACATACTAACATACACAGTGGCGTCCCCCCCTCCAAAAGACTTGAGAAAGAACGCAAATAAATATAGTTTGAAAAAACTAAAATACACGCTGGGGTGCTTTGTTCCACATTTTTCATAAATTGAGCACCCCACGCTTTTTTGACAATAATTCTAATATTTTTTGTTCATTAATATTTTCTGTTTCTATTAAAAATTATTTTTCACTTTTTAGTTCAATTTACTATAAAAGCGTGTTTTTTAGTTTTTTTAAAATACATTTATTTTTCACTTTTTAGTTCGATGTATTATAATAGCGTGTCAGCCCCAGAGATTTCTAGACTTTTCGAGACATTATCCAGACTTATTCAGAGCTTCCCAGAGTTTTCCAGATTCCATCCAGATTTATCCAGACTTGTACAGACTGATCCGGATTCGGGAAAATGATCCCCAGGTCTTTTGGGACCTTTTCCAGAATTTTTCCGACCCCTTCAAGAAATTTCCAGGCCTTTTCCAGACATTATCCAGACTTATCCAGAGTTTTCCAGACTTCATCCAGATTAATCCAGACTTTATCCAGATTTGTTCAGACTGATCCGGATTCTGGAAAATGATCCCCAGGTCTTTTGGGAACTTTTCCAGAATTTTTCCGACCCCTTCAAGAAATTTCCAGGCCTTTTCCAGACGTTTCCAGAGATTTCCAGACATTATCCAGACTTATCCAGAGTTTTCCAGACTTCATCCAGATTAATCCAGACTTTATCCAGATTTGTTCAGACTGATCCGGATTCTGAAAAATGATCCCCAGGTCTTTTGGGACCTTTTTCAGAATTTTTCCAACCCTTTCCAGAAATTTCCAAGTCTTTTCCAGATGTTTCCAAACTTTTCCAGACAATATCCAGACTTATCCAGAGTTTTACAGACTTAATCCAGATTTATCCAGACCTTATCCAGACTTGTACAGACTGATCCAGATTCTGGAAAATGATCCCCAGGTCTTTTGGGACCTTTGGCAGAATTTTTCCGACCCTTTCCAGAAATTTCCAGGCTCTTTCCAGACGTTTCCAGAGATTTCCAGACTTTTCCAGACTTCATCCAGATTTATCCAGACATTTTCCAGACTTGTTCCAGCTCACTTGGCTTGTTCCAGGTTCTTGTTGTGTGTTAATATAAGCGTGTTAAAAAAGTGTCATGTCGCTTTTTCGTTTCATCGAGTCTCACATCACTCCCAACGATTCTAAAGAAGTTTTCACTTCAAAATTAATGTTTTGATTTAAAAAAATAAAGTTAGCGGTCACAACTTGTTTCTGGGTCACCCTGTATACATGATATTACCATCAGAAAAACGGCAACTGAAATCAAAAATCGAATTGTCCGAGGTTTTCATGAGCAATCTCACCAATGTTTATTATTTTTCTAGGTTTTCTGGAAGTTCTTTATGTAATAAACGAATAAACATCATCTCTCCCACCCTCGTAACTACGCCACCTCACTTTTTTTTTGTGTAAACATTTCAAGTATCTATTTTGCTGTATTTGTATAGGTAAATTTTATTATCTTTGTAATATATTTTTGTGTTTCCGCACATTTCATTCTCCACATTCTTATTTGTTAAATAAAAAGCACAATGTAAATTATAAAACTATTATTATAACTGTATACTTTTTAATTTAGATTAAATATGATATGTATTAGTTTTGCCTCCACAAAAGCCCATAGGATTTATTATTCACATTCCATGCAATTTGATCACACCCTTCCGTTATCTCGGAAATATTTGCCGTAACGTCGTCTATCACGGTCCTACTTTGAACTCGGCGACAAAGAATGAATTTCGCGCGCTTGAATTTGTTGTTGGCCTCTTAATACAATTTTTACCGATTAGATTTGTATCCAAAGAAGTTTTTCTGGGAACATTGTTGAGATAATTAATAATAACTTGTGTCCTATAATTTTAAAACCCATAAGACACATACAGATACATATGTATCTAGGTGTCCTTTTCTTTTTCTACACAAATTATATTATATTAAAAACGATAATGATGTAATAGATAATAATTATGGCCTTTTTCCTCTCCTGCTATTGTAGGCATGTAGGTAATTTGTAATGTTGTAATCTGGTTTGTAATTAATTATTGTTAATTTGCTGTTGAAATAAATTGAAATTGAAAATGTCTATATTTATTTAGTATGTGGAAGAGAGTTACGAGTAACACGAGAGAAGGATGAAAAGTATATAAACAGGGTGTCCCGCGAAATGTACTATTCAAAAAATACATGTAGGGATGTTTTAACAAACATAATAAATGATTGAGAAAAAAAAAAATGGAGTACATTTGGCCAATTTTTCCAAATATACCACAAAATCTTTGAAAATAGTGCTTTTTTTAAAACTGCACTTTTTTAGTCACATACAGAAAATAAAAACAGAATATAATACGAAGAGTAAAATATAACTCTTTTACGAGCTCTTTTACAATAAAAAAAAGTTAAACAAACATGTTCAAAGTTAGTGAAGAATATTTTCTCAGCATTACTGACATACTTCAATAATATGCTTTCAGCACATATACACTGTAGGACGAAATATTACTGGTACTGCTACAGCCCTTACAAATGTCACCACTGAAATTGTTACAAACATTGATTCTTCGAAAGTGTCCTGCTTGGTCCTACTGGATTTCAGCAACGCATTTGACCTAATCAATCATGGATCTTTTAGTCGCGAAATTGAGGTACTATGGTTTTTCTGAGAGGGTCTGTTTGTGGTTTAGTAGTTATCTCCAACCAAGAACACAGGTTGTGGAGCTTGAGGGGGCAAGATCGGAGCCTGTTGAGACGTCACTTGGGGTCCCACAGGGAAGTGTACTTGGCCCCTTATTATTCAATATTTACACAAGTGATCTTCCATGGCAGGTTAGGACTTGCTGAGTCAACCTCTATGCTGATGATACCCAGCTGCTGATTGGTTTTCCTCGAGAGGATTCGTGTCTGACTATGCAGAGAGTAAATAATGATCTAGAGGAAATATATAAATGGTCAACAAAGATGGCTTGGTCCTGAATGCAACAAAAAGTCACTATATGATTATAGGTTCAAATAATAATAGGCAACAATTTCTCCAATATAACTTTACAACCTTACATATTAATGGATCTATTTTGCCCTCTGCAGAGTCAGCCAGGAATCTGGGAGTTACCTTTGATGAGAGGCTCGACTTTTAGCTACACGTGAACAAAAAGCTGTCATTTGTATATGCCAAGCTGCGAAGTCTATATCCTTTTAAATTCATCCTCCCTAGTGAGATTAAACTGATGCTGGTTGAAGCACTAATTTTTCTTCAGTTGGACTACTGTAACGTAGTTTTTTACCATTTTCTTAGCTCTGAATATAAAAACAAAATACAACTTGCACAAAATTCTTGTATAAGATTTGTTTTCTGTGTAAGGAAGTTTGATCATGTGACTCCCACATATTTAGCAAACAGCATACTAAAATATGAGCAACTTGCTGTCCTGCATTTTGGGCAATTTGTTTGTAAAATTTTTAAATTGGGCTGCCCGAGTTACTTGGCGAAGTATTTTATCGGGAGGCAAGACTTACACAATCTTAATCTAAGAAATATGGTTCGCTTTCACATACTTCAGCATAAAACACAAAAATTTAGAAACTCTTTCTCTTTTCAAGCAATACAACTTTTAAATTCAGATGTTTTTAACTTAATAACTTCAAGCACAATTGTTAATTTCAAAAAGAAATATAAGTCTTGCCTTCTACAGCAGGCACAACAAATAAACACATAAACTGTGAAAATTATTGTTTTCAAAAGCAAGGTAGCATGGAAGAACACTATGTGAATGTTTCCTTTTATGTAATGTAAACTTTTTGTTATGTTGCATAATAAACGGTTTTTTTTTATTTTTATTTTTATTTTTTTATACAGTGTGTCCGAAATTCGAGTCTCTACATGAGGATTTCGCTTATTATGAGAGATACAGGGTGGCTCAAATTAGGAAAGTTTTAGGGAATTTATTTCTCATTTATATCCTGTTGTTAAATTATAAATTATACCACACTATACCTAAGTTCGTTCAACTGTTTTAGAAATATTGACAATTGAAATTTGACTTTTTTGCAACTTTGACAGGCTGTAAAACCTAAACGGTAGAAACGGTTAATTTTACTGCAAAACCGATTTTTCATTCATTTCAATATAGTGTATATATGTTTTTTGTTTTTAATGTTATATTTAGGATGACGTCATTGAACAAGGATAAACAATGTTGTCAATGACTATTTTCTTTTTTTTTATAATTCACCAGAATGTCATGTGTCAGTTTATGATACAAGTCATGCAACGTCGCGCGCCATTGCCAGCCAAAAACATCTGAAATTCCCCTATACTTTAAATGTATTGAAAAGTACTTTTAGTTTTGTTAGGTTGGCAGCAGAAATTTACTAAATGTGACGTCACCTTAAATATAGCGTAAAAATCCTAAATCACATGAAATCTGCTCAGAATTTTAGGTAGAATCCGAAAATTCAATAATATACAGGATGTCCCATTTAAAAAAAAAAAAATTTTGTTTTTTAAACTTTCCGCAACACCCCGTAAAAACACAACAATGTTTTCTGGAAACTTTTATTCAAGTTATACACCTTTTTTAATTACCTTTTTTTTTATACATAGTGACACAAAAAAATCAAAGGGAGTGGGAAATTATAAAAAAGGACCCTGGACATGGAAACCATTGAAGATACAGGGTGGACCAAATGTGCCTACAAATAATCTGCCATCAACTTTTTTGAACTTCTTGATTGTATCTTTTATAATAAAATATACAAGATACTTAGAAAGTATTTTATAAAACGCGCTTTTTTCGTTTCTGCCCTGTATATCCATTGCAATTCTGAATAAGTAGTTGATAACAGGGTCCTTATTCTTGACACAAGGGAGTAGTGTTCTCATGAGAACGTCTTTGTGGGTCATATTCATATTTCCATAACACTGACAAAGACAGAACCTGTGCCTCGATTTCGAGAATAAGTCCGCAGATTATTTGTAGGCACTTGATTGCGCAACTTTTTCCTCATTTGGTCCACCCTGTATCTTCAATGGTTTCCAGAATCCTCATGTATCTACCTCAAGTTATCCAAACACCCTGTATAGGTACAAATATTTATTAACTTTTAGGGCGAGTTCTCATGAGCGTAAGTTGACATTTCTGGCGTTATCGCGTGATGAAATGGTTGGATTTTATTGGTAAAATATTCGCCATGTTGGAGATTTTACCAATTAAATTACACCATATTCTCACGTGATTACGCCAGAATTGTCAGCTTACGCTCATCTCATGAGAGCTCGCCCTGACACTAGAAAAAATAGTGTATCTAACATCATGTGCGGAAAAGTGGCACTTTCCACACTAGTTAGTGGCAATTTTGTATAACAAGATACCTATTAGCAAACGTCAGTTAAAACAAAATCGGCTCTTATTTTTTAATACAAATACCTATTTGATTGGAAAATGCATGCTGAACTTCACACAGTGGAATATTTTATGAAAATTCTAGTAATAAATTATTCCTATGCCTATTGTTAAATATATAATTACTTATAACGTTATGTTATTGATTAGTGTGTAATGTAAATTTTATCTGTAAATATTTTCCTATATCCTGTAGCACTCTATAGGTACAGGGTGTCCGAATTTGGAAGATTTTAATAGGAAACGTCAATTTCTGAGCGAGATACAAAAAAATTAACCCCCCACTCCGAGGCTCAAATTTCTTGAAATTTTGATTGGTGCAAACCGCATTTTGATATTTTCAACCGTTTAGCAGCTAGAGGGCGACTCTCGATTTTGAACAATACTGTGAAACCTTCATAACTTTTTTGTTTATAAAAATAACTGATTTCCGTAAAAACTTCCTAGAAGCACTTTTTCAAGCAGAATTCAGTGACGTTTTCAGTTTTTTTCTATTGGGCCTCGATTTCAAGATATTGACCAAAATCCGATTTTTTCCAATGGGACACCCTATATATTAATAGCTCATTAGAAAGCTATGCTTTTGCTGATTTCAATGATACAAATTTTGATTGGTTTATCACTAACAGTTTTTGAGAAAAAAAAATATTTCGGCTTTTGTCATAAGAAACAATGAGTTAGAAAGAGACCTTCCTCAGTTTCCTTACAGATATAAAGTCCTTTTCTTACACATTACTTCTTATGAAAAAAACCGAAATAATTTTTTTTCTCGAAAACTATTAGAGATAAACCTATCGAACTTTATATCATTGAAATCAGAAAAAGCCGAGCTTTCTAATGAGCTATTAATATATAGAGTGTCCTATTGAAAAAAACCAGACTTTGGTCAATATCTCGGAGTTGGGACCAACTAGAAAAAAACTGAGAACGTCACTGAATTCTGCTTGAAAAAGTGCTTTTAGAAAGTTTTTACGGAAATCAATAATTTTCATAAACAAAGAAGTTATGATGGTTTCACTGTGTTTCACATTATTGCTCAAAATCGAGAATCGCCCTCTAGCGGCTAAACGGTTGAAGATATCAAAATGGGGTTTGCACCAATCAAAATTTCATGAAATTTGAGCCTCGGAGTGGGGGGTTCATTTTTTTGTATCTTGCTCAGAAATTGATATTTCCTATTAAAACCATCCAAATTAGGACACCCTGTACAGGTTGTTCAGAATAACTTGAAATACATGGGGATTCTTTTTTGCCCTGTATATCCTGAGTTCAAAGGAGTTGATGACAGATTATTTATAGGCACTTGATCGCACAACTTTTTCCCCATTTGCTCCACCCTGTATCTTCAATGGTTTCCAAAATCCTCGTGTACTTCAAGTTATTTGGGGCAAATATTCACTTTTATCTTGTAGAAAACATAGTGTTACCCATAGGCGTGCGTAAAAGTGACACTTTTCACACTAGTGTTTGTTCACTAATACCCCAGATTACTACTATATAATATATAGTACAGGGTTGTCGTTATATATGGAAACGGACTGATATTTCAGAACCGGCTTTAAAAAAAATTACAATATTTCCTACCTGGGGGTTTTTGAGAATGCTCGATTCAATAGTGGTATTTGCAATGCTGCCAAGTTTACCGTTTCTAAGATGTCGTATGTAACTTGATTTTTTTAAATTGATGCCCCTTTTTATTTTTATTGTAATTAATTCAACGTCCCAACATCTCTAAATGCCAAAACTCCATTTTACTTGGTTTATGAAATATGGTAATACAGATTTTTTGTTGAAATGTTTGGAAACAGTCTCGTATTTCAGAAAATACTTTAGCAAAATATACAATATTCCCTATCTGGGGATTTTCAGGAATGCCCGATTCAATGGTGGTATTTGCAATGTTGCCAAGTTTACCGTTTCTAAGATGCCGTATGTAACTGCCCATAGGGGCATCCATTTAAAAAAAAAACAAGTTACATACGGCATCTAAGAAACGGTAAACTTGGCAACATTGCAAATATCACCATTGAATCGGGTATTCCCAAAAACCGCCAGGTAGGGAATATTGTTTATTTTGCTAAAGTCTTTTCTGAAATACGAGACTGTTTCCATACATTTTAACAAAAAATCTGTGTTGCCATATTTCATAAACCAAGTAAAATGAAGTTTAGGCATTTAGGGGTTTTAGTAATGTTGGGACGCTGAATTAATTACCATAAAAATAAAGAGGAGCATCTATTTAAAAAAATCAAGTTACATACGGCATCCAAGAAATGGTAAACTTGGCAACATTGCAAATACCACGATTAAATCGGGCATTCCCAAAAACCCACAGGTATTTAGGAAATATTATAAATTTTTTTTAAGCCGGTTCTGAAATATCAGACTGTTTCCATACATAACGACAACCCTGTATATTTTTTGAAATCCTTAATCCATAAGAATCCTTGAAATTTCTTTAATTTCTGTATTTTTTCTAGAATTTCTCTGAATTTCTTAATAATGTAATAATAATAATGCTTTTTATTAAGCAAAGCAGCAGGATAAATTTGCCAATAACATTACCAGTCCGTCCATAATTTGGCCCTTGTTAACAAATACCTTAGATGTCTCAATGGTAATTATGACATTATTATTGTGTAGCACAGTCTAAAGGTACGGTTTGTTAGGATAGTACGCGACGCACAACTGACAACGTAAATGTCGCCATTGGTTCAGGTATGACATACACCCGTTTCCTGGCGTCAGCGTCAGCGTCAGGTAACGGGTGTACGTCATACCTGAACCAATGATGACGTTTACGTTGTCAGTTGTGCGTCGCGTACTATCCTAACAAACCGTACCTTAAGGTTACTGGTTATTAACAAACACTTACCAAACAATCAATATAGCGGCCCTTATAGGATGTTCTATTAACTAAGGGCGAGTATTATGAAATTATTTTGAAAAATAACTAAACTTTTATGATAATACCTGTGACACTATATTATTTAGGCCTGGTATACACTAGAAGATACAATTGCTTTTTCTTTGGAAAAAATTCTGAAATTTTCAGGGTAAAAAGAAGAATATCCAGACAGAATTCATTTTACCAAAGTTTCAAATTTTTACAAGGGAAAATAAAGGCAGAAGAAATTATAGAAAATCTCTAAATTCAAGAAAATACACCTTCACATATTTTATTTTTTAAAAGAAGCTTAGATCTAGCTTATTGAAAAATTACCATCAAGAATACCATCATAATACATTCTTTTATTGTTCTCTAGAACCTGCATTTGACTGAAGAACCGTCAATATGCGATCTGTGCG
The DNA here is from genome assembly GCA_917834065.1 of Ceutorhynchus assimilis. Classification (NCBI taxonomy): domain Eukaryota; kingdom Metazoa; phylum Arthropoda; class Insecta; order Coleoptera; family Curculionidae; genus Ceutorhynchus; species Ceutorhynchus assimilis. The sequence continues at coordinate 34,584,328 of OU892285.1, forward strand.
AAATAACCATAAGAGAACTGGCCACTTTTCAAAAATCCATTGTCAGCATCGAAGAAGAATTGCAAAAAAACCCGCTAAACAATGCAGAAACCACTTGCAGACTGTGTCTACAAAAATTCGACTCTCTCACAACATCTTGGAAGGATTGCGAAGGGTTACTTTTACAATGCAATCTTCTTATGGTAAAATTACTAGTTTTTAAACATATATTATTATTAATACTATTATTTTTTAGCTTCTAAACATTGAAGCCCCAAAAAATGTTTGCCAGGGCTGCGTTGGCACCCTTGAAAACCTAAACGATTTTTTGTTAAGGGCCTCAAAAAACGAATCAGTGATTGTGGCTCGTGCCAGCAAAACAGGCCTTCTGACATCTGAAGATTTATTTTCTTTATCATCCATGAATGTAAATCATGTTGAAGAATCACTACATGTTACAATCACCAAAAAACCAAACACTTATCAAAAGAAAAAATTGAAATCCAACAACATGCCTTCAACCAGCAAAGAATTGTATCAGGAAACACAACAAATGGGACAAAAATTTACAAAAATTGACGCCAGTCCGGCTAGAATTACTGATTTTACTTTTGGCGAACACATGGAATATGATCCGAATAATGAAATTCAAAATCTTGACTTGGTTGAATATGAAATTGATGATACTGATACTCCATCAGACAATTTAGAATCTACATTGATCAGGGACAATAATTCAGCTCAAGAACTTGTAGATATTTTAGAAGGCCAGGCAGAGCAAGAAAATTATGTTGTTACCAACAGATCTACCAGAAAGCGGAAAGTAACTACTGAAGCTTCAAAAATTAAAAAAATAGCAAAAGAGGAAAAAGAAGTTTCTAAGCCTATTGAAGTGACGATTATAAAAAGAACTAAAAATATTAAAAAAACAGAATCTGATAAAACTTGGCATGAGCTTGTTGGAACGTCAAACAAAGATGACACTTCTGTGGTGGAATCTAAACAAGGAGCCGATATTAAGATATTAAGCCCCAAACGTGGAAGACCTAAGTGAGTATTGGAAAATTGACAGTAGTTATAAGTTACTTCGAATCCTCAAATTTTCATTCATGTAAATAATTCACATACGAAGAAATATCAAATTTTTCCCAATTGAGAAAATAGTTAATTTCGCTTCTTTTGATGTTCTTTTTCCATGAAATCTAAATTGCATTGTAAAATTGATTTTCCACTAAAATTTGTCTTGGATTCACAAAATCTTTCAATTTTCGTAGAGTACCGGTGGTCAACAATAGTAGCACAGTCTGGTTTTACTGCGACCTGTGCTCGTTCAAAACCTACTCCCAAAACAGTTTGGTGGCGCACCAGCTGATCCACACCCTCAGAGGCCCGGACGCTCCGAACTTCCATTGCGACTTGTGCAACTTCGAAACTCCTAGCGCAGAAATGATGAGAGCCCACAAAAGCAAACATCCGGTCGCAAATGTTACCTACAAGTGCATTTTTTGCGACAATATGTTTAAAAGGAAGGTGACTTGTATGTATCATACTTTAAAGCATAATGATCAGGATATTGCCAGTCAGTTTTATTGTATGGTTTATAATGGTAGCACTGAAGAGGAGCTTTTCGAGTGTTACCAGTGTTTTTATCAAGATAGTGAAGAATCTGCAATGCCAGATCATGTCATTGGTAAGTTAATTAATATTAATATAAGATTTTTTTTTAAAAAGTAGTTTCAATAGGGCACAATGTTGAAACTGTTAAAACTTGTCTGGTAACAACCTACAAGTGCGACCAATGCCTATACATCACCAAGGATCAAGAATTGCTGGAAAGGCACAAGACAATGCACGAAGACGGAACAAAAAGGGGCAAAAAAATAATAGAAAAAGAAGAACCCAAAGAAGAAGTCATTTACAAGTGCGACAAATGTCCCTACATGTCTAAAAACAAACGGAGCTTGTCCAATCACAAGGGCCTCAAGCATAACAGGTAATGTTTTTAAATTTCAAATATTAATACTACAAATACATAATACGAAATGCAGAAGCATGCCGCCACCAAAAGCATCTTCTTGGGTTAAAAAGGAAAAGGATCGCCCATTGTATTATTGCAACGAGTGCTCGTACAGCACTCCCCGCAAAGTCAATTTGCCGCGTCACCAGCTGGTGCATCGCACCAAGCAAAATATGGAGTTTTTGGAGTGTTCGCACTGCATCTTTGAGACTAAGCATCGCAGGAGCTACACTAGACATTTGGAGTCTGTACACGGACTCATCTCGTAATAATTATGCTTTTTGTTTGTGTTAAGGTTTAATAAATATTTGATTTAATCCAAGCAAAGTGACTACGTAGTTGATTTCCCATAAAATCTAGTTTAATATTTTCGAAGATACCCTTTTGATGGTTTGAGATAGACTTAAAAAGTTTCAAATTTTTATCATTACCAGGTTTTGAGATAAAAATTCAAATGTCTCATGATGCATTTTTTCCTTTTAAATGGTTACCAAAATCGGGTTTTGATGATTATACTGTGTTTAAAAGTGATTGTTGAACTGATACTAGTGCTCATAAGCGTAGGGGTGGTCAAGAGGATACTAACCTGTTACATCAATACAATATGTGTTTTTGTTACGATCTCACTGATAGAAAATGTTTATATACCTCCTTAATTTCCAGTAGAGGCTTACGAAGTTTTTTGTGCTTCTCTTGATGAAGTTTTATTGAACAATCCATGTGATAGAATAGTGATAACTAGAGATTTTAATTCAGCTCATGTTCAATGGGAAAATGATGTCTGTGTTGTGAGAGCAAGAAACTTAGTTTCTTCACAGGCCTCAAGTATAATTGGCTGTCTTGCTTTTTTCAACCTATTTCAAGTAAATACTATCCATAATGTTCATGGATCCCTATTGTACTCAATATTTTGTGATTGTTGTTGGCTTTGTCACAAAATACACTTTATTTATGACTGAGATGGTGTCCTGTTTCCCCTATGGTAACCATAACTGAAATGGGGCCCTGTTTCCCCTGATGTGGTCTTGTTCCTCCCCTTATATAGCCACCCTGATCCACGGTACTGATAACTGGTTTTCTGAGATACTGATCTGCGGCTATTCATGATAGTCTGAAACTGGCGTGAACTCTTTTCCTGGGATTCACGTTGCCTGATACTGATACTGATACGTAAACCCTCTGCTTGGGATTGATACTGTCATGGCTCTGGAGTGTGTGACAGAAATCTTGGGTTTGTTTTGCTTTGATTACTTTACTAAATCTAAATCGTATCACAGTCAATCTTAAACTTAAAAACTACTAACTAATACCAGCCTTTATACAGGGTGTCCCAGGGAAATCAGTCCAACAAGCCAAAAAATTTAAAAAAATCCTCGGAGCCGTAAAATTTTGTTTGCAGGGAGACACATTTTATTGGTGTTCCGACCCCTAAGTTGGGGTGATAGTTACCCCAAAATTTCAAATGAAGAGAAGGGATCGAGTGGTACGTCATTTATTAGCTATTGTCATTAGGATTATATCCCTGGGTGCCTATTCTTGAAACAGAAGAGCAGCGTTCCTAAGAGAACGAGTCTTCCATCTTTGTTACCCATGTTATCAGTTGCATATCATTGAGGAAGACGAAACACTCGTTCTCTTGGGAACGCTGCTCCCCTGTTTCAAGAATAGGGACCTTCTGAAGTTTTAAGTTTGTACTATTCACCCTGTCGAAATGGCGACGTGTCAAAAATGTTTATTTTCGTTTATTGTATAGTTTTCGGCAGGGTAAATAACTAGCAACTTAAAAACTTCGGGGATATATTCTTAATAAAAATAGCTATGAAATTATTGATAACTGTCTATAAAGCGACAGTTGAGTCATTGCTTAGATATGGATTGCTTGTTTTGAGTGGCTTGTATGATAATTCACTTAGACAATTGAACATTGTTCAAAACTATATCCTTAAAGTTATGAAAAACAAATCTAAACTGTATTCCACATCTCTTTTATACTCCGAGGAAAAACCCAATGTTCGATCCCTTTATATACTTGCGGAGTGCCTGTTTGTCTATGAAAACCCTGACATTGTTTCCATTGTAAATCACCCACATAATACGAGAAACAGGACAAATAGACATCTTGTTATTTCTGGCTGCAGTACCAGTTTTATAAAGAGATCCGTGAGCTACTTGGCTCCTAAATTCTTCAATATGGTTCCAAAGAGTATTAAACTATTGAGCAATAAATTTAAGTTTAAAAAAGATTGTTTAAAATTTATAATAGCAAATCTAAAAAAATTCCTGATATTTCTCTAGATTAAAGTACCTACATTGTAAAATTGTAAACCTATTGCATTAAAGTAAGTTAGTAGTAAGTTAAAAACTGTAGCAAATTACCGTTGCCACATAGTTTTGTCACAGCTTTATTTTGAATATTACCTCAGCTATGACATCTATAAGCTATGTAACCTGCATATACAGATGTTAAGTCATCTAGATGCAGTTCAAACTTTCTAAGCATAAAATATGTAAAAAAAATTGAACATAATTTACTGTAAAGGATCTGTAAAAAAGATTCGTAATATACAGGGTGTTCCTAAATATCATTTACAAACAAAAGGGGGTGATTCTTTGGTTTATTTTATGACTAAAGTTTCCAATGAACATAGGTCCGAAAACGCTTCGTTACGGATCTACCAGGGTGTTGAAATGTTAATATTTTTTCAGTTTTTTCATTATAGCTCCTGCATTTTTTGAGAAATTAAGCTAAAATTTGGAATAAAGGTTACGCAATAGGAGCTTAATGATTGCACATATCAAGCGTTTGCCAGAATCTACAGGGTGATGTTTTTTCAGGGGTCATTCCCCCTTTTCTGCCCCTGAACTTTTTCGCGGTGCGCCGCTGATCGATTCTAAGTAACAAAATAGTTTTTCTACCTTATTTAGAAACTTTTTGTTCCCTTGTAGTATCACCGACCCTTATCGAGAAAAAAATTGAAAAACAAATCTCTGTCATTAGCTAGATGAGACTAAAGTGACTCAATAAACCTTTTCTACCTACCGTGGCGACCATAGAGGTCCTGCAGCCATATTATTGCTCATTTTCAATGGGAATCTGCTTGCCGCCATATTCTAGCTCATTTTCAATATGAGTACATTAAAATTTGAACACCCTGTAGATCGGTAACGAAGCGTTTACGGACCTATGTTTATTAGAAATTTTAGTCATAAAATATACCAAAGAATCACCTCCTTCCGTTTGTATATGATCTTTAGAAACACCCTGTATATTATTATATTATTATTATTGTTGGCGTAATGGTTGATATTTTAGAATCACCTTCGGAGTTACGTGGACTGTAAGCGCAACTAATGAATATGTAGCAAAAAAATAACCATACAAAAGACAATATGATAAAAGGCGCCTTACCTGTGGTTCTGGGGTTCTTCTAGTTCAAAGTTAATTGTTAATACCGGGATCCCGGGTTTTGTTTCGGTTGCACAACACTACAGGCTTTTATTTCGAAACCGGTAACGGGCGAGCTCGCGATATTCATCGACTTTCTTGTGTGCGAAGACGGATTAAAAATTGTGTGTTCGTGTTTCGTGTTTGGCGAAAAGAGAGAGAGTGTTTCGCAGTCGCTTGGCTGTACGAATCTAGTGTTTTTCGTACCTTTTTTGTCGACCTCGGTTCCATACCGAGGGCGCTGTTGTTCCCTTTATAGGAGGCGCTATACCTATTTGAATTTGTATGGTTTTTCAATATGAGCAAAATTCGTGACTTTGACACTCTTGAAGAGATGCACATACAATTATTATTAATGACGTATCACTCGACCTCCTCTTCATTTGAAATTTTGGAGGTAGGGTTGGCAAGTGAGTGGTGAGAATACCAATAAAATGTGTCCCTTTGGAAAAAAAGTTTTACAGGTCCGAGGGTTTTTTTTATATTTTTGTCTAAAGCTGTAAACCTTGCTGGACTGTTTTCTCTGGGACACCCTGTATACCCGTAATCCATTCTTGTTTAATCCAGAATAAATGCGATAATCTCTTTGTCCGACTTTCTGCAATTTTAGGCATGGATTTTACTATAACGAAAACGCATGGCAACACTGCCCTCCTGAAAAAAGGCACTCAGAAAAATTGATAAATCTCCCCAAATTACTTAACAAGATTTTATCTCAGGAACTATAAGTCCAAATGAACTGAAATTTCCAGGAATTGTAGTCCTCTACTGGGATAAGAATCGCTGAAAATTTCAGCTTTCTATCTATAATAGAAAAAAAGTTATGACCTTTCAGAGTTTTCCAAAATCTAAATCATAAGGTACCTTCTTACTGAAATGCTGAAATTTCAAATTTTTTTTTGTTGAGATTTTTGTGTCCTAATGGTCATTTGAAATCCCCCAAACTCCATACACTAAATTATGCTCAAATTTGAAGCCGAAATCTATGAAAAAAGGCACTCAGAAAAATTGAAAAATTGATAAATCACCCCAAATCGCTTAACACGATTTTATCTCAGGAACTATAGGTCCAAATGAGTTGAAATTTTCAGGGATTGTAGTCCTTTGATTTGCATAAAATTCAGTGAAAGTTTCAGCTTTCTATCTATAATAGAAAAAAAGTTATGACTTTTCAAAGTTTTCCAAAGTATGTTTTTTTTTTTGGTGGAGATTTTGTGTCCTAATGGTTCTTTGGGATCCCCCAAACTGCATACAACAAATTATTCTAAGATTTGAAGACGAAATCTATGAAAAAAGCAAGATAATTGAAAAATTGATAAATCACCCTAAATTGTTTAACAGGATTTTATTTCTGGAACTAAGGGCCAAATTACAGTATATTTGTATCTGCAAATTTGCAGTTCTGCAAATATGGCCGACTTGCATATGTGCTCTATTTGCAGAAACGAGCAAATTACAGAAAAAATCTGCCATTTCGTTATATTTATCGGAAAAAAGTGTTTGGGCGCTACTGATGTACTAGTTTTAAATGTCAAAATTGCCAGAGTGATTGCAAGGACCTGCGGGACCGATTCACCATGCGCAAATTTGCAGGCGACCTGCAAATGGCATTCTGGTTCTGCTTCTGTAATACGAAAAATCAGACTTGCAGGTCCTGCATTTGTATCTTGGTGTTGCAGAGCTTCTGTAATTCCAGGCTAAGTGTCCAAATGAGCTGAAATTTTCAGAGATTATAGTCCTTTACTGGGACAAGAATCGTTAAAAATTTTAGTTTTCTATCCTTAATAAAAAATTCGGGACCCAACCCAAACTTCATACACTACCATACCATACAAAAATAAGAATTTTTGAAACAGTGAATTAGCATTTTCATGAGAACGCATGTTCTGTCTTTATTCCTCATATTATTATTTTTATAACGCTGACAAAGACAATGCAATCGTTTTCACAAGACCATTGGTTCCCTGTTTTAGGAATATGAATGAGGGACAAGGGCAATTTTTTAGGAGATCTTCTTGGAATTCTATGGATTTCTATGGATATCCTTGGATCTCTATGGATTCTATGGAACTTCGTGTATCTCCTCTAGACCTGCATATATTATCCGTACACAATCCGATGTCCACTGGTACCAGTAAAGTTTATCACCTTTCAATGCTATTTGATAGGGAAAAGTGAAAATGTACCTGCACCTGTGGACATCATATTGTGAACAGAATATAGTTACATTAATATTTCCAAGAAATCTCTATCTTCTAGAATACAACATTTCCACAATAGCTACCTCCTTGGAATAGAGTTATTATATATCCAGATCACTTACTTGATTTGCCCTAATGACGTCACAATAAAAACTTTTTAACAATTAATTTTTTTACAATTACATATATTATTTTGTTTAAATATAAAAAACGGTACACGAAATTTGAGCCATCACATACAAACAATTACTTATAATAATTATACAAAAATCACTTAAAAAATAAGTCAAGTATTGCACTTTCGGAGGTGATGAAAATCTACGGCGAAATTTTGCAAATCTCGCATAAAACTTGGTAAATCCTACAAACATAATTTTTTTTTATGAAAATAAGGTTTGTGCTTATAGAAATTACTAACCAGTCATAATAGTCAGAAAACTGGTTTGTGATTTCTATAAGAACAAACCTCTCACAAGTAAAATCCTTACCTGATCGTTATTAACATCGAAATGTGCCATCAAGGCTTGATAATTACAAGCATTAATGTCGTCCAAATTCTGAATGTACTGAGGAAGGAATGTAAAGAAGAAAACCTTAAAATCAACTTCTGCCATGCTATAAATGGCAAATATGATATCATCATTTGATATTTCATGTCTCTTTTGCAATAATGTATTTAGCAATACGTGCAATAAATCAGACAAGAGATGAGATCGAAATAAGGCCTTATAATAGAGCTTTTTGGTGCTGTTTAACTCTTGCAAAACCTTCAGGCTTTGTTGGAAAATATGGATATCGTCCATCAATAAGGCTTCACCAAATACTTTTAGCACAGCCAAAAATAGCTCGGGCCTTTTAGGCGAATCCGGAACTATTTCATTATCCGTACAACCGGCCGAATGGCCCATTAAAACTTGAGAATTATAAAAGTGACGCCAATGGAAATTAAGAATCCTATACAACAATAATCGTTAATTTAAGATTAGTTAGCTATTAATTGAATTACCTGTAAAGTAGCTTTAAAAATCTCGAATAAATGTCTGGATTTTCATTGGCTTGTGGTGAAATAAAGGGATAAATAACTTCTATGCAAACTTTTAATATGTCAGGCAAAAGGGTTTTGTCTGTTAACTCTTTGATTACGGCACAAAAGATGTTTAGTAATTGTTGAATACCTAAAAGGCTTTGAGATTGTTGTTCGCTATAAATAATAATAATTAATTTATAATGTATTTATTTATAATTAATTAATAATTACCTGACAGCAACTTGAAAAAACACCTGCATAGCTTGTTTGGTATAATTCAATCCTATTTGAGATTGTACGTTTTTAAGTACAGACATAAAGAATTTGGAAAATATTACATAGACGTCAATGTATTTTACATAAATTGGAAATAATACTAAGGCTTGATCTAAGGTAGGCTAAAAATTAATAATTTTATAATAAATACATATTGATTACATAATACCTTTATGGCATTAATTAGTTCCTTTTTAGCTCCCACATTAAAACTTCTACAATACTTGATTATGAGGGATAAAGCAGGCAAAGTATTGGTAACAACAGCTCTGACTGTGTCTTCTGGACTAGAATGATTTAAATTTCGGAAATCTCTTGTTAACTCGTCGAAAAACAGTTTTATCAACAACTTATGGCGCTGCAAAGTTTCCTCGTTTACAGATTTGAGATTTTTGAGAAGAATTTCGCAAATGGCACTGTTGACTGTATTCGTTATGTCCGATGTATAGTATTTTATTTCGGGGACCTGGAAAAATAGTAGTTTTCAACAAAAAAAAATTATTGATTATTAATGGCTCTTGATTATCATTGTCTTTGTTCAATTGCTTTGAATTTCTAGTATGTCCTAATGTCTTAGAAATTGTTTTACAAAATTTACTTTCCATGTGACATGGAAATTGTGTATCACATGTAAAGAAAATGATTACCTGCTGGACAAATTCTACAACTACATTATTCTGCAAAGAGCAAGAATTATTTGGTCGTTTGGCCAATTCCAAAAACAACTGAGCCGCCGCTGACGTTATTTTGACAGACATTTGATCCCCTTCTTTTAAAAAAGGCAACACGAGACTTAAAAATATGTCCCCATTATAGCACTGCTGATTTCTAGTCTCCATCCAGCACAGCCAAGTTTTAAGCGAAGACAAAAGTTCACTTTCACTAGAAAAATAAATAATTAATAATATTATTATTGGTATTAAACTTAAACTTACACATCTATAAAACTAAGAGTCAATTGATGATTATTAATTCTAAGTATTTGCAATTTGATTTTGCGATAGTTTGAGGCACTTTTCACTGTGTCCTCGATAAGGCTGTAGATTATTGGGGTGGCAGTTTTATGTAATACTTCATTTTCTGCAATAAATAAATAAATATAATTTTCAATCAACTATTAAATATTTAAGTTACCACTAAGATAAAAATGGTGCGCCAAACTGGCCAAAGTAAACGTCAACGTGGCAAAATCTCTAAGAATATAAACTAAATGTTCAGTCTCGGAGTTGTTGTAAATTTCGCATTTGTTGTATTCCATGTTGTATAAATTCCATGAGCCTAACTAGAAAATTTATATTAATATTGTACAAAAATTCGAATAAAATAAAACTTACAATTAGATTTATTGTTTGTAAAGGGGCAAATTGGGCAACTTTTGAAATAATTTCCACTGTAAAGCCTAAAAAGTATTGCCATTCTGATTTGTTCTAAAAATAATTCTTATATATTAGGAATTAGTATTATGAAATTAATTACATACATCTTGATCCACATTAACCATATCAATTCCCATTAGCTGTTGATAATTATAACTAAACTGTATTTTGTTTATTAATGAACTTCCTAGACTTGAAAACAAATCCAAATATTTTTCTGTATTATTTGGCTTGATTTGCTTGAAAAAAACTGCCCAAACGCCTAAACAATGTTGAAAACATTCGACACTTGACAAATACATTGTGTAAGTGAAAAACTTTGATAGAAAATCCAAGGAGCTAAAGGCAGGGTCCAATTCGAAACGCCAAAAATGTTGTTCGATTAATAATCGTAATAGTTCACAGAGTTTTTCAACAAAACTAAAAATAATCAACTAATTAATAATTATTGTCAATTATTTCAATTATTACAATTCGTTTGAATTATCAATTTTGCTAACTAGATTCCTAAGCCATTCAACAACATGATTGTAAATGTGATTGAAACAAGTCTCGGTTCCTTTAAGGCAACATTTCCTGTAAAATATTACATTTATTGTGTTGATGACTTCTAAACGTAATTCTTCGTGCTGCAATAATATTGAATCAAAAAAAATTGTTTTGAATTAAGGTAAGTACTTGCCTGTGAATACATTAAATTACATATTGTTCCGATTAATTCCCCAGGTATATTTTTAATAGGCAACCAAACGAATATTATTTGGATGGTGTTTAGGGCTTCTTTGCTCAAAGCTTTCTGAGTAAATTCTGGACAAATATTAATTTTGGTTATTAAAAGTAAATTCAGGGTTAGTATAGATAAAAACCCATCAAATTAAAATCTTAATTAATAGGTTTGTAGACAATTTAATTGGCTTTAATTGAAGCTTAATTGCGTTGAAATCGGATGAAAATTAAAGAAGCTGTGATTCCTTATGATTTGAAACTTTGAAGAATCATAACTTTTTTTCTATTATAGATAGAAAGCTGAAATTTTCAAGTGATTCTTATCCCAGTGAAGGACTACTCATTTCGACTTTAGTTTTAGAAATAAATTTGTGTTGAGCAATTTGGGATAAATGTATCAATTTTTCAATTTTTTGAGTGCCTTTTTTCATAGATTCCGGCTTCAAATCTTGGAAAAATTTAGTGTATGGAGTTTGACGGTCCTCAATGATCATTTAGACACAAAATCTCAACACAAAAAAATTTAAAATATCATTATTTTAGTACCTACTAGATAGTTGCCTTATGATTTGGATTTGATTTGATTTACACACAAAATCTCAATATAAAAAAATGTAAAATTTCATCATTTAAGTATAGTCCGTTGCATGGTTCTTGAGCTACCGCTACTGAATAGACAGAGGGGACAATGGGCTATTGCTGCGTTGTCATATCGATAATATTTAATAATACATGAAAATTGCAATAAAATTTCCTTCATTTTCATGTAATAATAAATATTATTGATATGACAACGCAGCAATAGCCCATTGTTTCCTTTGTCTATTCAGTAGTCATAGCTCAAGTACCATGCAACGGACTGCAAAAACTGTCTCAGTGTCATGTTTAGAAAATTTTCAATCTTCCATAAATTCAATTTTGAAGCTTCTCTAGTTAGACCCTGAGATAGTGCCTGTTTAGTGGAGTCATTTTTTTTTTGTCTAGCATTTTGAGGGCTGAATGTGGCTAGTTAGCTGATGAGAATTATGTGGAACTCAATCAAAAACTAAGCAGGACCAATTGGAACTATTCACACAGTAATATAGATGATAAATACCGCTCCCTATATAGCACTATCAAAAATACCCTAGATGAAATTGCCCCTTTAAAAGAAGTACTAATAAAAGGGAAATATAAAGAAAACATAACTTATACAATCACTTACAAAAACTTATTTTTTGAAGGCTTAAAATAAACGTTTTTGGGCGTGACACCCGAAAAAAAATTCTTCATCATTATGAAAACCCCCCCCCAAATAAAAAACCTGGGTGCGCCACTGTAAGAGCAGATAGGTATAGGATAGTATTATACAAAATTAATCAGGAAGTAATAGCGAAGCAAAAAATGCAATAATATACAAGGTGTCCCATTTAAAATATCAAACTTATTTATACAGGGTGAGTTACTAAGCGCGCGGTCGTCCATATCTCCTATACTAACGGAGATCGAAGAAAAAAACTAAATACAAAACTTGTAGATAAACATGAGTACTACATTCCTAAATTATTGTCCAGTATGCAGGGTGGCCCAATAACTAGTAATAACACAAAGTTATGTTTTTGTATATATTACTTTTTGGTATGAGCGGCAACGTCGCATCGTTGAAATTATTTTAGAATGATAGATCAGGAGCATGCAAATTTTCAAAAAAATCCAATACATATTCCGTTTACCATAAGCGTCTAAGGTACCATCGACCATCAATCGCCCTGTATATGGACAATTTCCGATATTTTTTTTGATGAGAACACTAATTCAAATTGATAGAAAAATCTTTGTTTTTCTATAACCAGGATTTTAGGTTTTCTAATTCTTCTAGATTCCCATAATTTTGAGCTTCAAAGTGACTTCCAATAATTATTCATCTTGTTACGTGGGAAAATTAAGGAAACAAAGATTCAAGAGCCTAGAATAGAGAAAAAAATTTAAAAGGATTTTGAGTTATTTTGAAATTATCGTTGGGGGTTTTCGACTAATTTGGATCTGCTCTATCTATTGGAAATGTCAAAATTGAAAGAGCCGGGAATAGTTCGTTCAAATTTTGATAATTACTGGCTTTTGAATCAAATTTCTCTAAAGGAAATCAAGAACCAGTAACGGTTCAGATTTGAATTATCACCGGCTGGAACATTTTTCTGGCCAAAACCTTGATTATTATCGGCTCTTGAATCACCAGAAAACTTTTCCAGACGAAATCAAGAGCCGGGAATAGTTCAAATTTTGATAATTACTGGCTTTTGAATCACTAGAAAATTTCTCTAAAGGAAATCAAGATCCAGTAATGGTTCAGATATGAATTATCACCGGTTAAAATACTTTTCTGGACAAAACTTTGATTATTAACGGCGCTTGAATCAACAAAAAACTTAAATGAAGAGCCGGGAATAGTTCAAATTTTGATCATTACTGGTTTTTGAATCACTAAAAAATTTCTCTGAAGGAAATCAAGACCCAGTAACGGTTCAGGTTTGAATTATCACCGGCTGGAACACTTTTCTGGCTGTTTGGGGAAAAATTCTGAAACTTGTGTAGTAAGAAGGGGAGGGACAAGAGCTTATTAATCCGAAATTTCAAATTAAACCAATAAAAAATTAAAGAACAATTGAGGTAGCGATAGTGATCGAAAACTCACTATCGATAGTTTCGATAGCGTTAACATCCAATATCGATACTATCGATAAACAATCGATAGTTTTTTTTACGTTGCAGTTTGCATATTTGTATGCTGTCAACGTCAACTGTCAAGTTAAAGATTTAAATAACGAGTAAAGATTTTGATCGGAGTGGACTGGGATTGGGTGCACACGGACTCCGGACTGCTTCGGAGTCATCAGTTTGGATCTGGTCATATGAATTTGCATTAGTGAATTAAATCGGAATGCCTGGTTCAAAAAAGTGATGAACTTTATTGGGATATATGCACTATCGACTATCGATGGGGCCACTATCGATGTTTTCGATTGTTCCATATTTCTAAGAAATATCGATACTATTGATAAACTATCGATAACATCGCTACCTCTAAAAAACAACTGCAGGAAAAAATTTTGAAAATTTTCACAAATTTAAAAAAAAAAATCTCCTCCATATTTCTACCGACCCTGGGGAAATGTGTAATAAACTTAACGAATTTTATGTTAATAGCATAAACAACATTGTTAGTGAAATAGATACCAACAAAATAGTTAAAGATAAAAAACTGGTTGAAACACCGTCGAACTTGTTAACTAACTTCAGGCTAATTGATTATCCAGAACTACAAAGAGCAGTTTTTAGCTTACCAAACAAGGGTAGTCCTGATGAAATTACATCGGAATTCTTGAAAAATATTTACAATAGTATCGAAAAACCTCTTTTGAATCTCATTAACACCTCAATAGAGACAGGTAAATTCCCTACACAATTAAAGGTTTCAACCATTATACCAATTCCCAAAGTTGCGAATTCAAATAAAGCTAGTGATTTAAGACCAATAAATATGTTGGTAACCATTGAAAAACTTATTGAGCGTATAGTATATGATCAGATAACGCAATTTATTACAGAAAATAATATACTTGTTTTAAACCAATCAGGATTTCGCAAGGGACACAGTTGTGAATCTGCTATATTATTGGTGCGGTTTTCCTGGACCTACAGCGTGCATTTGAAACAGTTGATGACGAAGCTAGGAAAATACGGTATAGAGGGAAGAGTACTGGAATGGTTCAACGATTATTTAACTCATAGAAAACAGGTCACAAAAATAAATAAGAGTGAATCAGCTGAAATCGTGAATGATAATGGGGTCCCTCAGGGAAGTACACTGGGTCCACTTCTTTTTTTGTTTAACGATATAGCACTTGTAATTGAAAACTGCCAGTTTCATTTATTCGCAGATGATACTCTGATCTATTTCTGTACAAAAAATCTTAAGCTACCTGTAGAAACTATAAATAAGGAACTAGACAACATACAGGGTGTCCCAAAAAGATACCGACAAACTTTAAAGGATAGTAGGGGACATCAAAACAAGCATTTTTGTTTATACAGGGTGTCCCAGCTAAAACGAAACAGAGGAGTTTTTGCATATTTAGAATTATTTAAATGAAAAACACTCGGACACGTCGATTTTTGCATGAAAGGGGACAACTTTCAAATTCATCTTTAATGACCTACCTTTCATCCCTTAGCGGGGGCGCGTTCAACCCCTAAAAATTGAATAGGGAAAGTGGGTCGACTAACCCCTTAAATGAAAGCTCTTTAAATTCTCTTTTCACCGATACCACATTTATTGACATTTATGTCAAAAAATTTGACAATGACGCGTCCCACCCAAAACGAAATAAGGCAATTTAAAGGCATTTCTCGTTTTAAAAGCAAAAAAACGGCTTACACGTGAAATTTGTATACACTTTTTCTGTTATCTTCGATGTTATTTTGTTTATTAGAGGTCTTTAATTTTTTCATAATTTTCCACGAAAATTTCAAAGATATTCCTGAAATGAGACAACGTTGAAAAGAAGCAGTAATAAGTTCACAAATGAGGTGTCTTTCATCCCCTCATTCCATTTGAGACTTTGAGGCAATTTTTTTTGTACAATCTCGGTTCAAAACAAACTCGACTGGTTTTTGGTGGCACACCCGTCATTGTCAAATTTTTTGACATAAATGTCAATAAATGTGGTACCGTTGAAAAGAGAATTTGAAGAGCTTTCATTTAAAAGGTCAGTCGACCAACTTTCCCTATTTAATTTTTAGGGGTTGAACGCGCCCCCGCTAAGGGATGACAGGTAGGTCATTAAAGATGAATTTGAAAGTTGTCCCCTTTCATGCAAAAATTGACGTGTCCGAGTGTTTTTCATTTAAATAATTCTAAATATGCAAAAATTCCTCTGTTTCGTTTTAGCTGGGACACCCTGTATAAACATATGTCCGCAAATGACCCATTTGAGCTGTAGAGCAAAAAAACTGTTTGATACCTAGTTTTATTCTTCGCAATAATTAATCACTGTTTACTTAATAATTTTGCTTTATTAACAACTAAATTATGGTTTACAATAATTGTTCAACTCGCGAACTCTTTGGAATAGCTTCTACATGGCTATAATACGCCAGTATCCTTGCTAACAGATCTTCCTCATTACGAATAGGTGTTTCGTAGACGCGTAGACCAAACTTTTCATTCAATGACCCGACGGTGTAATCTTTGCATTGAAGTAAATGGTCAACATTTTGAACAATTATTGTAAACCATAATTTACTAGCTGACCCGGCGAACTTCGTACCGCCTCTGGAATTATTAAAAATGCCTATTAAATGTTGTGTTAACGTATCTATTAGCTAAATTAAATTCAGCTTTTTTCGATAGTGAATTTGGCTTTGGTTGAAAAAAAATAATGTTTACTTTCTAGATCAGAAGTCACCTAAGATTAAAATTTTACATCATCCCTTTTTAGGGAGCTTGTGGGCATTATTCTCATAAATTGTACCACCAAATAAATAAACTCAGGCACAGAAATGTTCAAAGTAAGTGATGAAAACAAAAAAAAATCTCCAGCGCAGCCCTGTTTCACTTTATCTGCACTGTACTACTCCATCTGTTCTACTCTATCTGCACTATTCTATCTGATCTACTCTTTCTGAACCACTCTATCTGATCGGAATAGTGGAATAGTTCTGTTCGGAATAGCTCCAGTTCCTGAGCAGCATTGTTCTACTGTATCTGCAATGAAATTACCGCGTAACGGCGAGCTTCGTTCTAGGCATCAGAGACGGCGCCGTATACAAAATGGTTTGCAATGAAAATGAATTGGTATCGGTTATAAGAGATGGCGCCGTATGCGGGCTTAGTGAATTTTTTTCACAAATAAGTAAAACAGGTAGTTTTCTTTTGTTTTTGTTTTTTTGATTTTTTCGATTTATTATGTTATTAGGGACAAAGACAAATCCAATAAAGCAAAAATCATAAAAATCATTCCAGCCGTTCTCGAGTTATAAGTGCTAGAACCAACACAACTGTGTTTTATATATATGTCGTAGGCATATTGCAAATTTGGACTTTTTACAATTCGCCTAGACATTTTAGAAAAAGCCGGCAAAACGCGAGCACAACATTAATTTTTCGTTATGCCGACACCAATTTAGGCAAACTGATAAAATGCCGGCAAAACAAGAACAGAAAAATAAATATCATGTTATGACTGATTATTTTATGGCATTTCACAATTTGCCAAAAACGGTGCCGTCAAAACGTGAAAATAAAGTCAAAAATACTATTAAATATTATTAACTAACTGGGTTATTATCGGTTAGTTTGATAATGATAACCGACTGAAATAAAAATGCGAGGGTGTTTTTCGCACGCTGGTAGGAAAATCTATCACATATTCTACTACGCGGCAGTTTAATAACAGCTGTTCGGAGTGCTCCAACCCAACTGTTCTGAGTACGCCAACTGTTCGGAGTACTCCAGCTGTGTTTGGAGCACTGTAACTGTTCGGAGTACTGTAACTGTTCGGAGTACTCCTACTGATCGGAGTACTCTAACTGTTCGAAGTACTCCTACTACTGATCGAAGTATGCCAACTGTTGAAAGTACCTCCAACTATTGGGAGTACTCCGAAAACACCAACTATTCGGAATACTCCAGTTACTCCAACTGTTTGAGTACTCCAACTGTTGAAGTACTCCAAGTACTCTAACTGTTCGGACTGCTCCAAGTATTCGGAATACATTACCAAACTTACCGATAATAACTCGGTCATCATTTATAATGCCGTGTGGCGTGTGGGCAATCTGATATTTTCTATATAATACATCATTTTGTCATATCTCTTTGGGCACTTTCTAAATCGCCCGGGCATTGAATTTAATGCTAAATTATTTACATTGCCCGGAACAGAATACAATACCAAGAAAAACACTACTACGAACTGATTTTTCATTCGAAACTTGAAACGAGTCCGAACAGTAAACAAACACTCAAGTCATTAACCGTCGTAAAAGCATAACCTCGAAATCAAAGGAGCCATATTACATACTTTTAGAAGATGGGGATACACTCAGTGAGCACTGATTGACTAATGAAAATCGCCATAAGTCTACTGGTTAAAAGTGAGATGCGTTTTTGTTTTTCTAAATTCAATATTAATATACAAGGACTAGTACGCATTACGTGGACGGGTTAGTTTGCATAGGGGAGACTAGGGAGACTTGATCCCATTTTTTGTTTTTTTCGTATAATGATATCTAGAAGAGAGTAGTCGAATTTCTGCTGGTATCAATGTGATCTCCCATTCATAAAGCAAATACTGATTGCTTCAAACTTAAAAGAAAAAAGTATTTATTCCAGTTATAGGCTTTTGTTTGTCCCATTGCAGGAGGGATCAAGTCTCCCACCTTAAGGTAGACTTGATCTCTCGTGTGGGGACACATGATTACCCTAATCATGTCTTGCTTTTACAATGCCCTATGGTGACCTCGCTAATTTTTGCAACGGAATATTGTACTACCTTAGAAAAAAACAATACTTATGAAAATAAACAGTTTTAATGAACGGATTACATGTGTTTTAAGGTAGGAACTCACAAAAGAAACAAATCAAACATATCTAAAAATCAAAAACAAATTTAACCAATGGTAATATTTTTGGGAAAGTTAATTTTAAAGTTGAAATATCCACGTTTTATTTCAGGTTTTGGCAAAATTTTTCTTACTCCATCCCTTGACACAAATCCTTCATCTTTAATTATGGGAAAATGAAAGTGCTTTTTGCGTCTTCTCAAAAAGTTTACCAATATTTCCGGGATTGAAATATCATTTTCGATCACCTCTCCCACAAAATATGTTTTTCCTTTTTTCCCTTGAAGCTCTACCAATACAAAGTCTTCGACTTTTGGACAGCAGATTTCAAAGAATCCTTCCTCACTTATATCTGAGCTGTCACTTTCTTCAGCGAAGGGGTCAATATCATCTAAACTGTCGTCGCTAGCTTTCCAAGACTCTTCGCATTCTGAGCTATCACTTTCAATTTTCTTCTCTATTTTCTTTTTTTTGCTTTTATTTACTTCAATCTTTTCTGCTCTTCCCCCAAAATTTTTTTTTACAGTTGATGCCTTTTTCTCTCTTTCGGCACGTTCCGCTTCTAACTCCTGCTTTTCCGGCGTTTCAGTTATAACCCTACAACGACTTATTTTGCGCCCTTTTGATAAAGATTTTTCTGACCTGGGAGGTGCCTTTGGGAATGGTCGAACTTCCTCTGGTGTTTTTGAAGCTAAGTTTATCACTTTCGACTGAAGTGACAAACTCGATGGGCCAGGCTGTGGAGTTGGTGTTATGGAACGAACGTCAGGGCTCTCACAGCGGTCGCTTTCTCCTCTTGGATTTGGTCTGTCAGTCACCAAACTCATCGTCTCTAAAAATGTTGGAATTGAATGGAGAAAGTCCTGACACACGGAAGCCACTTAATATATTAGCAGCAGAAAATGCCTTTGGGTAAGATTCCCCGAGAATTCCCGGTATTTCGTAAATGCTTAGGTTTTTTCCAGGATTATTTGTCATCCAATCAGATGCTGCAGCGTTATAATAAGTTTTCAGTGGACCAAACACTGTACGATCCAACGGCTGTAATTTATGTGAAGTGTGTGGCGGCAGCGTCAACAAAACCAAACCATTATCTCAAGCAAAATTGATCGCTTCAAGATTCACGTGACTGTCATGATTGTCAAGGATAACGAGGTGTTTGTTATCAGAACTACAGTTGGAATATTTTTTAAAGTGTGCCAAATACTTGACAAAATTTTCTTTTGTCATCCACCCAGATGGATGACATGCTCCTGCCGAACCCGGTGGTGCACCTAACACCATGCGATCTTGCCAGTTAACTCGGGGGAAAATAAGAAATGGAGGAATATGGTTTCCACATGCGTTCACTGCAGAACAAACAGTTACGAGCTGTCCTCTTTCACCCGAAGTTACCTTTGACACTTGCTTGACACCTTTCTGTCCAATAATTTTTGATGGCTTGTGCACGGTTGTCACACCCGTTTCATCGACGTTCCAAATCCTCTCAGGTGTAAACTGGTATTTGTGGATCGTAGTTCTTAATTTCTCGAAAAATGTGTCAACGGTATGTCGGTTGAATGCTGAGCTACGCGCTAAGCTAGTTGGCTCTGGTTTTCTAAGAGACAGCTCCGGATTTCTGCACATAAAGTTTCGGATCCAATCCCGGCCAGCCAATTTTTTTTTGTCCCATAAGAGGTCGGAATTTTCTTACTATTTGCAATTGCAAACTCGTATGCCAATTCCCTCAATTTCAGAATGGGTAGACCATAATTTAGGCGGGATGCATGCAGAAGGTAGTCCGTAAGCTGTTTTTCTTCTGCGCTAGTAAAAATGAGTGCTTTTTGAAACCCAGGTAGACGATTTTCACCCCTACGGATTATTCGTTTCAACGTCATAACATTCAGATGGTACTTCTTTGCAGTGCCTTTATAGGAAGCCCCATTTTGAACATCTGCAACAGCTGCTGCAACGGTTTCGGGATCAGGAAGTACTCTCGGTGTTGATCCTTCCTTTGGCTTATACTTTCTTGGCATCTGTAATGAAATAAAATCGAAGTACTCAACATAAATGGCAAAAATAATAGTAAGGGAGACTTGATCATGGGATCATGTCTCACTCTCTCAACCGGGATCAACTCTCCTCGCCATGCATTTGATTTTAATATCCTTAGTACTAAATACCTAACCCCTTAAACCAGGTTTCAAAAAATATCAAAATGTTTCTAAGAAAGCATAGAAACCAGTCACAAATCACAATCCCCTGTCAAGCAATATCGTAATGAACCAAAACAAATATTTGACTTACCGTAAAATAAGTTTCACATCCGAAAAACCACAAAATTTTTACACCATGCCGACAATCGGCGCGTCTTGAACTAAATGTTGTTTACAAGCTAACATGAGGTCGGCTCCATGCATTGTTGCCAATATTGTCGCAAAAAAATAAATTGAGCGCGAGATTTGAATGGGGAATCAAGTCTCCCATGTGATCAAGTCTCCCTACTCTCCCCTACTTTTGGTTAGTTTCAGAGAAGATAAAACATAATAGACCTGATGATGGATATCTCGGAAACGAAACTCGAGCAACAGAAACGGATTTCAGATTCGTGATTAGCGACTGAAATTATACCTTCCTACAAAAAATCATCAAATTCGGAGAGGGTAGCGGATAAAACCTAACCTAAAATGTACTTTTCAATCGAATAAAGTCGACTTGTTTTATATCTATTCACGTTTCGACGGCACCGTTTTTGGCAAATTGTAAAATTCCTAAAAATAATCAGGCACAACATGATATATATTTTTCTGATCTTGTTTTGCCGGCATTTTATTAATTTGTCTGCATTGGTGTCGGCATAACGAAAAATATATTTTCTACTGACGTTTCATAATAGCAACTTTTCGATTGTCATTTTAGTTTTGAAACGACATTCTTTTAAGCACTCAGTGCGTAAAAGTGACTTTTAAGTGCGTAAAAGTAACTTTCAAGTGCGTAAAAGTGACTTTCAAGTGCGTAAAAGTAACTTTTAAGCACTAGTGCCTAAAAGTGTCATTCATTGTTCAGAAATAAAAAACACACTAAACACAGATTTGAATTTTGTTTTGTATTTATTATGAATATTAGTCACCACCATGAAAGGTGTCAAGCAAAAGCAGGTGACAAACATTGAAATAAAATTGTGTTTTTTTATTATGAAACGCCAGTAGAAAAAATCTTGTATACAATACGTTACGAAACGAAGTCTTTTAGTCACTCGACGTGTTGTCCAACTCGGCTTTGCCTCGTTGGACAATTTTCACGTCGCGTGCCTAAAAGACGCTCATTTCGCAACTTATTGTATAAATAGCTATTTTATGCTCGAATTTTGCCGGCTTTTTGTAAAATGCCTAGGAAGTTTATAAAAAGCCTGAAATTGTATTATGCCTACGACATATATAGATTTGAACAATTCAAGACTCACCGTTTGTATGAATGCACTCAACAATATGTTTAAAAATATAAACATAAAGCAATAATTATTGCTGACAATTTATTTTTTCTCCAAACGTCAAAAAAACGCCACTTTGTTAACCTCTGTCAAGATGTCAGAAATTTAATTTCTATGCTGGTAGGCAAATCCAGCAGGTTAACACCTGTCGAGGTGGTAGAAATTCAATTTCTATGCTGCTTGGCAACCCCAGCGGCAGCAAAAGTACTTTTAGTGCCGCTCGTACTTTTACTGCCGCTTAACCAATCAGTTACCCCCGAGCTTACCCCATTTGTTTGGAGAAAAAATAGCGTGTTGCATACGGAGTAGAAGCACTTTTTTGTGCAAAAGTAAAGCTTCTACTCCTAATACAACAATATGAAATGACTACATTAATGACATAACAACATGCTGGTACTGTCAACGCTGAAAAAGTTTCAATTTGACAGCAAAATCCCCATTAACAAAATGATCCTCCATTTATTGAATAATTCATTTATTACAAAAAATGTGACAAATGAAGAACCGCTCGACCGATTTTGTGCAAACTTCACATAAACCATCTAATAAATAGTCCGAACAAAGCCTAAACATTTGGTTTCGCTAGGTGAGCCCGTTCTTGAGTTATAAAATTACAACGAAAAATGCCATTAATTTTTATATATTATATAGATAGGTGTTTTTAATGCCTGCCACCTGTTCGAAATGTCCACAGAATGTTTCGCCGGAAAACTCGACTTCGAACTGGGATTACCGTCTGGCGATTTTTCAGGATATTTTCACAACAAAACCTTCCATTCTCTCGATTACCGGACAAAAAGTAAACGCGGAAGGTTCTTTTCTTTTTTCTTGGAAGTTGACACTCATCCCTACTTTTTCAGCTATTGAAAGGCATCTGGTATTTTTTATGGGTGAATTATTTATCAATGTCAATCTTTTATTTGGAAGCCAAAAAATTGAGATCATTGAAAAAAAATTCCTCATGAAAATCAATTTTTTTCTTCTGCAAATTTTCGAACAGGAGGCAGGCATTAAAATCACCCATATTTTCATCAGCTTAGTAGCCAAATTCAACCCTCAAAATGCCAGACAAAAAAAAAATGACTCCACTAACCAGCCCCTATCTCACAGTATGCTCACAGTCTAAGTGCAAAACTGTCGAAACAAACATACAATGATCCTAATGAATAAAAATCAAGCAATTACTTGTAGCAATTGCTTTATTAGCAAATGCTACAAGTAAAAGCAATTGCTAGATTTTGATATGAATAAAATCTTTGAGCAAATGCTGCTTTATCCAACATCTCTCTAGCAATTGCTTACCTATAAAATTAACAAATCGTCGCCCTAGTTGTGAATGGAATGGTCGTAATCCACTCAAGGTAAGTTGTGAGTAAAGTGCATTTAAAATTTTTGTTTTTGGTGAAAATATGCTTTTTAATTAGCAAATATACTATAACAAGGTCAAATATTGATCACTGGCTATTCACCAACATAAAATTTAAACATTTTTAAGTATGTTAACAGCAAGGTTAACAGTCACAACTCAAGAATGAACAATGTGTGGATTACGACCATTCACAACTAGGGCGACGAAATAAAACCAAACTAGAGATAACTCGTTCTCTACAAAACAAATTATTGTAATTATATTGCTCTGGGGTGACAGGATTTCTCAATGGAATCATTAACCAAGGTGTAATATCCCTCATCACATGTAAGCATTATTCAGAAGAATTGTCAAGAACGATAAATGCTTAAATTTTTGAAAATTCTATTACTACACTAGTGAACATGTCTTCTTCAGCGTTGCATGTTGCTTGCACATTGATGGCTGAAAGGCCTATTAATGTATTCATCCCCATATATAACTCGAATTTAGGTATTCTGACATGATGCGTGCAATCTTTAACACCTATTGCATTTGGAAATGCATATTTTTCTGACCACTGCCGTTGCATCATTAATATCAGCAATACTTTCTGAACATTTAATCCATCCATGAGATTTTCTCAGGATGCAATTCATAACATTATATCATGGATCTTGCAAATTGTGGATTGGTGTACCTATTCCAATTTCCTCCGCTCCAGGATCTACTAGAGATTGCGAAAATACTTTCATTTTAGTTAGCCGTAAAAGTGCTCCTCCACGTCTTTCGCCTGTATAATCTAAAAAATAATTAGCTAACCATTCCACATTTGCTTTATTAAACCAATAAAGTTTTTTAAAATCGCACTCTTGACAATTCCTTCTCACAGAATACACTTTATTTGTATGAATATATGCATTCGGCCATTTTGTAAAAGGTGAGGAAACGCTTGCACACTGCAGGAAACTAATACCGCAACTGAAAATTATTTTAAGTATGGTCTAGGGCATCCTTAACTATTTGTAAGCAATTGCTTTGAAAATGTAGCAAAAGCTAATTTTATCCATACAGTTTCTAGCAAAACCTTGTTTATTTTAAGCAAGAGCTGTATCTCCTAGCATTTGCTTGTGCTCTAAGCAATTACTTAGAGCTCTAGCATTTGCTTACCATTTTATTCATATAATTAGAAGCAATTGCTCCAAAAACCTAAGAATAAGCAATTGCTTATATTTTATTCATCAGGCTCAATTTTGTCAAAAACCCACTAAAAATTTCCAAAAACCCATATAAAAGTGATGCATCAAAAAACTGCTTACCCACATTACGCAAAATGGCATGTAACGAATCAAAAACTATTGGAATGTAATTATAAAGCAACTCCTTGATTTTCTCTTTACGGTTCAAACTTTCATAAGTGGCATTGCGGCCCATGAATTCTTCGCAAAGCGTTTTCAATAGGATCAAGCCTGTTAGTTGATTAGAAGACTTTAACATTTGCAAAACAATGTCAAAGAAGTTGGGATATTGATCCGGCCAATCGATTTTCGCAATTTCCACTAGAAGCTTGGCATATTTGTTGCGCAAATGGGGCGACAAATGAGACTTTAGGTTCATTTCCAATATGGATTTTATGTTTTGCTTTAAATGTCCGTCTGTATTGGACCATTGTAGGTTTATTAATGTCTATAAAAAAAATAAGTATTTTCGGTAATAGTTTAGTATATCCCCAACACCTAATTTGGACTGAATTTCCTACAATATGTTTAAATTAGTGTCTAAATATATAGTTTCTACTAAAATAATTTGGCGCAAATGATTTATAAATCTAAAAAAAAAAAACACGTTTACATAAAATATGCGTTGGGGATTTACTAAATTATTAGCCCTAACTAAATATTTAATATATCCCCAACACCTAACATTGACATATTTTCGAGGTTTAGCACGCATTACGGGGACAGGTTATTAATGGGCTAGCCCGTTAAGAGATTGTTCACTGTTAGAGATAGAGCTCAGTAAAGAGATGTTGACAATTCAAGATATCATAAAAAATGTTATAGCAACAATTTCTTCATACAGTCATAGTAAGCTTTGTACTGACGTTGCCTGACAAAGTTAATTTAGTTATAGAGAAGCGTCCCTGGAGCTCGCTTTGTTTTTCAAATAAAATGCTAACTTACCAGAGATCGCACTAGACGGACGGGTTATTTCGGGTTAGTTTGAGTAAGTCTGCCGTTTCAAATGTCGCTGTTTTAAATTTCGTTCTTTTCATAATATGTCGCTCTTTTGCAAAGTCGCTGTTTTAAAGTATTGCGCTTTTGAATGTCGCCCTTTTGATATGTCGCTGTTTTGCTTAGATGTCGTCGTTTCAAATGTCGCGGTTTCAATATGTCGCTCTTTTGATAAGTCGCTGTTTTGATTTGCCGCTCTTTTTGAATGTCGCTGTTTTGAATGTCGTTAAAATGAGACCGCCATTTTGAATATTATTATTATTAAGTTCTTTATTTAGCAAAAAAAAAGTACAGCTAATGAATTTTGGTTTTACAATCTTTAAAATTTTTGCATAATTCTATACTATAAATACCTATATAATATTCCTATACTTAATAAAACTTACACACTAAAACATTCTATAACTACATACATGACCCTAAAAACTAAAGAGGGACAAGCAACACCAGACAACACCCTGTACAACCGTGGACCACTATGACAACACCCTGCACCTCTTCAGAAGGAAGATTCTGAGTCAGTTTAAGTTAAATTTTCACGTAAACGTTAACGTTATATCTCACAATCATGACCTAACCTCTGAATTTTGTTGTGAAAAGTACAAATTAGAAATTATTTTTTGTATTTTGATTATTTTGAATTACATGACACCTTTTTTTTAAGGTTAAAATACGTTCGGCAAAGGTCGCCAACGGCAATCTGGCTTTCGGGCCAACTCGGGTTAAGGAACGTTTACGGATAAGGAACACGCAAAGATTCGCTAAATAACGTGACACGTAACACGCTATTTTTGTGAAAAGAAACTGCGCATGCGCAGCTGTCAAATCTTACGTTAGCGTCAACGTATTTTGTCTAACTAATGGTGCGATTCTGTATGCGATGTAACGTACTGTAAGGGATGTAACTTTGAGAGCTGTAAGGATGTAACGAAAAAGGAATTCTGTAACTTACATCGCGCTGTAAAATACTCTCACACCTACTGTAAATATACGTCGCGGGAAATGAGGACATACTGTTACATTTTTGACGGTATGCAACAAAAAAAAAAAAATTGTCGGACAAAATCCCATAAATTTGAGTGAGATATTAGGTAATTACCTATGGAAATAATACAGATTAGGCCGTTCATCATAGGCAATCACTCGAGTATAATTATCTTTCTCAATTCTATTCTTCGTCGATTGTGCGTTTCTTGATGGCTATATAAACCAATTCTGAAGCCGCACACTCTTCCATAGTCTTGGAACACCCAAGGCCTTTACAAAAAAGCTGATCCAATTACAATGGATTAACGCGGTTACCCAGCTGCTATAATTTGTCTGTTTTCAATCGCGTTCATTGAAGAAAGGTGCAAAACAAACAGACTGTGATCGGGTCAATCCTACCTCAATGGATCAATTGGTTCAGCGTTTCCGTAAAGGCCTTTTGTATTTGATTTATACCAGGAGAACTATAGAGGGTGAAGATATGACACCTATTCCAAAATATTTCAACTTCAAAAATTGTCAAATTACAAAAATATTACGTTACGTTTATTACTACGATGTTAGGAGTGCTATAAATGAAGCGCTGTAACTATGTACTTTACACCAGGCGTTACAGAATACGAGTTTTTGCGACTCGCGGCTACAGACAAAAATGCACTCTGGCTCCTTTGATTTCGAGGTTATGTTCTAATCTCTTTTTTCCTTGTCTGGTTCTAACGGACTTGACTTGATTTTTTGTTTACGTTTACTATTTAGTATATTGGTGACTCGTTTCAAGTTTCGAATCGAAAAGCAGGTTGTTTAGTTTGTGTTATCGTTTATTAATACCATATAGATACCATAAAAAAGTATGGAATGTACTGAGTGCAGTCACCGGGTCAGTTTTTCCAATAAATCTAATTTGAGAGCTCATTTGAAAAAATTTCATCCTGGTAGGTTTCTAACCATAATGATTTTCATGTTTTAATCGAACGGTTTCTGTTTCTCGCAATTTCAGATAAACTCAACGTAATTGCACCAAAAAAAACATTCAAATGTGTCGCAATATGTAACAAATGTTCAAAAAGGTTCGCTAAATATTCGAATTTAAAGAGGCACGTTACTGAATTTCATCCAGGTAGGTAAATATATGGTAAAAGTATCTAATACTTAATACTACCTAAGTAAGTTTGGATTTTTTGTTGCTACCTCGTTGCTACACTTTATTTTTCCCAAGATAGACTTTGACATTGAAAGCTTTGAAACATAAACAATAATGCTTGACCCTAATTATTCGTAAAATGAGGTGTTTCTGCAGGTTGACATCAGTTTTACAATAGCGACCAATAAGCGGCATTAGCGGCATTGTTTATGTTTCAAAGTTGACAATGCCAAAATCTCTCTTGGGAAAAAATAAACTATAGATTGGTAATAGAGTAACTAAAAAAAATGTGTGTTGAACATGGCCGTACTTATAATTATTAAGTAGGAGCATTTTTCAAAATTCTTTTTTGTTTTAGCAAATGTAGATGAGTTGACTTCACCTAAGATTTATCCATATCAATGTAGAGAATGCCACAAAAATTTTTCACATAGATATAATCTTAGAAGACATCAAAAATCTCATGTAACAGATAATGAAAAAAAGAAACAACTCTTCAAATGTAGTTTGTGTGTTTATACAAATGCATTGAAATCTGATATAATTGTTCATTTAGAAGAATACCATGACATTGAAATAAAAAGGCATGAGCTACACTTTTCCAGTGAATTACAGTTTAAAAACTGGAAAGCTGATTTGGAAAAAAAAAATTATTCCTTTTATGCCATATATGGGACACCATTCACAACTAGGGAAGGCAATAGGAAAACTACCTATATTTGCCATAGGACAGGATTTTATATAAAAAAGGGTTGTGGTGTGAGGCACCTAAAAACCCAGGGAAGCAGGAAAATAAATGGCTTATGTCCTTCTGAAATGAAAGTTATATTATTAGAAAATGGCACTGTTAACGTAAATTTTATTGAAACTCATACTGGCCATGACAATGACTTGGGTCATGTAAACATCTCTAAAAATGAGAAAATGGAAATAGCCAGCAAAATTGCATCCAAAATACCTCTGGCTTCTATATTAGATGACATAAGAGATTCGATTACAAATAATGAATTAGAAAGGATACATCTCTTAACTAGAAAAGACCTTAACAATATATCACAATGTTTCAATTTAAATTCAGAAGGAATTCGGCATAAAAATGAAGTTATCAGTATCGAATCTTGGGTCCAGGACTATGGAAATAGTGGAATTGTTTTGTTTTACAAAGCACAGGGCATCTTGAGTGAAGATTTTTCTGGCCTGAAAAAGGAGGACTTTGTGCTAATAATCCTGCATCCGGGCCAACTAGAGATTTTGGAACAATTTGGTGATGATGTGATTTGTATTGACGGTACGCACGGACTCAATGCTCATGATTTTGAGCTGACAACATTGTTGGTATTAGATGATATGCGGGAGGGATTCCCTTGTTGTTTTATGATTGCAAATCGCTCTGATGAAGAGATAATGGCTATATTTTTTATGAAGATCAAAGACAAATTGGGAAGGGCCGTGAAACCCCATGTGTTTATGTCCGATATGGCAAATTGTTATTACAATGCATGGGTCCAAATTATGTGTCCAGCAACATTCAGGTAAAATAAACTGATGAAACCAAGCACTTACCTATTTTCTTATATTAACCATTTATTAAAATTTTAGGCTTTTTTGCTCGTGGCACGTTGACAGGGCCTGGAGGAATAATTTAGACAAGATAGATGGTAAAGAGCAAAAGGTACCTAAATTCAGAATTTAATTTTCATTTATTTATTATTATACAGTGTGTCCACTTGAGTTTGCAGCCTATGGGAAACTTTTTTATTATCAATTTAATGAAAAAAAGTTATTCTTTATAAAAGTTTCTGCTTCTTGAAAAAATAGTATTAAACTATTGAAACTTGAAATATCATGTATAGGATGGTGAGAAAATTGAAAAATATACAAGGTTTTTTGGTAAAAGTAGAAAAAAAAATAGAACGTCACTATTTTTTTGAAGTTTTGATATTTTTTTCAGATTAAGCAAGTCATATTACAGTGAAAAGATACCTTTCGTTATCACAAACAAACCTACCAAATTTGAAAAAAAAACTGGAAAGGGATTTTTGAGCTAAAAAAACGATTTTTTTCTAAAACTTTAACACCCTGTATCTCAGAAACTACGCATTTCCGGACACATGTTTATGGGAACTTTTTTCTTAAAATATTGTGAGGAATCACATCCTGAATTAAAGAACCGTACTTCGGAAACACCCTGTATATACAGGGTGTATATTTTAAGAGATACCACTATTGCTATATCCGAAACGGTAAGAGCTACAAGATCGGTTAAATTAGGAAAAAGTTGCCTTTTTTGATGCCCATTTAAGACTCGTTTACAGTGTTGCCAAATTCTTTTTAGTTTATGAAATACAGGGTGATTTCTAAGAAACGCCCAAAACTATTTCATCAATTATTTTGAAAACTATTGATTTTCGAGACACAATTTAAATCTGAAAGTTTTTTAATTTTTCTCGCTCTACAACATGGTGTCATCAAATTTCAAATCCGATGTTTCGTAATCGAACTAAAATCATCAACTTCATTTTTTTAAATACGGACCTGCATTTTTTATGTCATTTTTAGAAAGTGCCTTTCATTCCCTTTGTAAAAATGACATAAAAAGACCAGGTCCGTATTAAAAAAAATGAAGTTGATGATGGAAACTCTATCACGAGACGTCGGATTTAAAATTTGAAGATGCCATGTTGTAGAGCGAGAAAAATTCAAAATTTTTCAAATTTAAATTGTGTCTCGAAAATCAATAGTTTTCAAAATAGTTGATGAAATAGTTTTGGGCGTTTCTTAGAAATCACCCTGTATTTCATAAACTAAAAAGAATTTGGCAATAAACGAGTCTTAAATGGGCATCAAAAAAGGCAACTTTTTCGTAATTTAACCGATCTTGTAGCTCTTACCGTTTCGGATATAGCAATAGTGGTATCACTTAAAATATACACCCTGTATATATTTTTTTGACCACCCTGTACATGCTATTTGAAGTTTTAATAGTTCAATATTATTTTTTCAAGAAGCAGAAATTTTTATAAAGAAAAACTTTTTTTCATAAAATTGATAATACATATAAAAGTTTCCCATGTACTGTGAACTTAAGAGGACACACTGTAGATAGGTTATTATTTATTTAATTATATAATTTTTTCTAGGTTCTTGTTTACAAACAATTACGTACATTATTACAAGAAACTGATGCTGTTGCATTTACAGAAATGCTAGAAAATTTCTGTGTCGCTTTATTAAGCTCACCTGAAACACATGAATTTGGAAATTATTTTGAAAAATATTATCTCAGCAATATAAAATCATGGGCTTATTGTTACCGATTACACGCAGGAATCAACACTAATATGAGTATAGAACGAATGCACCACTTAATAAAATACCTATATTTTAATGGAAAGCAGGTGAAGCGTCTCGATAAAACTATCAATACATTATTAAAATTAATTCGGGATAAGATATTTGACCGACTCATTACTTTAGAAAAAGGAAAACTTTCTAGCAAAATAAGAGAATTGCGAAAAAGACACAAAACAAGTCATGATTTGGACATGGTAACTGTTGTCTCGTGTGAAATGGGCTGGGAAGTACCTTCAAGTTCACAAAATGGAGTGTATTTGGTTCAAAATCATAAAGCCAATTGTGACTGCAAACTAGTTTGTACCTTGTGTGAAGCTTGCCTCCACTCTTATACTTGTTCTTGTGTGGATAACAGTATAAGGATGAATATGTGTAAACACATACATCTGGTGTGTCAATTCCTGAAAGGCAATAAAATCTTTGACACTGGACACAACTCTGAGGGTACCTATGTGTTGCAATTTTTTAATTTTTATTTTTTTTTTATTTTGATTTATTATTTACAAATTTTTTTTTTGGGCACAGCTCAGCAGACACAAACTCTTGTCAACTTAAAAAAGATGTCAGTTTGTTTTCATAATAATATTGTCTAGTGCGGGGGGTAAGATTCTTTATTGGTTAATTATATTTAGTAAGTTTAGATTAATTTTATTCTGACCATTAATATATAAAAAGTGGAGGATGTTTGTAATAATATTATTAGCAAGGAGTGTCCAAAGCAACATCATTTTGAATTTGCAAGAGGTGTTACATGAATTGTATTTAGTACCTATATAATAGGTTTGTTCCAACACGTCAAAAACTGTTCTATGAACGGTTTCGAAACCACTCTGTGTATGAATGTAGGATCCTACACGCAAATTTTGACTTTGCGCAAATTTTGGTTTTGCGCAGAATTGTGACAGTACATTGTACGGTATCTTGACGTGTTGGAACAAAGCTAATAATAATGTATACAGCTATGTATGCAACATCCTCTGTTAACTTGAAAGCGCTTTTTAAAACTGGTACCTTTAAAAATGTCTATGGCTTTGGCTTAGAATAGACATTTTTGAAAGTTTTAAAAAGCGCTTTTGAGTTAAAAGAGGATGTTGAATACAGCTGATGGTATTTTATAGTTGATGGCCTTAACAGGGGGTCAATTCTTGAATATTCTCGCATACGAAAGTTGAATTCGAATGACAGCAACGTAAATTGAATAGGGAACGTTCGAAATTATATCAATATTCGTATGCGAGATTATTCAAGAATTGGGGGCCTGGCCTGATAGGTAATTATTTTCAATATTTCTGAATATTGAGTATACCCATTTAAAATGCTGCAGTTGGTACTTTGTATTTTTTCCAGATGAAGAATATTCATTAATTATAGACGAAACTAGTAGTTACCGAGCTATAGAAAAAGAAAAATTGGTAAATGTTGTAAGTAAATCTAACCCCAATCCAAACAGAACAACCCAAGACTTGGAAACTAGAAAGCAAAAATTAATAGCTTCACTAACTCAAGAAATACAAAATATATCATCCTTTGATCAACTTGAAGCTGTTGAGAAAATTACTGCACCTGTTCATCCAACGTTGAAGGCAATGGACGCACAGAGTGGCGATACAGAAATACATGCTATGGATCTATTGGGACTGGGACTCACAAATAAGAAAACTATTCCTCACAATAAGAATATACTTCCTCAAAGACGTTTATTTTCCACCAGAAATAAGTCCAAAAAGTCGAAAAAAAAATTGCTTGCAAAACCAAAGCCAGAAGAGGCAATTTTAATAGCAAATCAACTGTTAATTGATTCTTAATTAATTCCTGAAAGTAATAAGAGGTCATATTATGTAATGTCTTATAAATTAGAATATTATTAAGTTAATAGGCATCCCAGAGCCCAGATTTTTTTTTATTTTTAAAGTGCATATTTGTTTATTTGTTTTGTGTTTGCCTTGTAATCGAATTTGAATAAATAATTCGTTGCGTCTGCTCACGTGTTTAATTTTTCTTCATAAATTATCATTCATCTGTCTATACATAATAGGACACAATAATTTACTTTCCTTTTTTTCCCAATTATTCTAAACCTCAAAAAAATCAAAGTATAAGTAAAAAGGTTGTGGATTCTTAAGAAGTTTAAAAATCACGTTTAAATAACCGCGGAAATCGAAGGAAAAAGAGGTTAGAACATAACCTCGAAATCAAAGGAGCCAGAGTGCATTTTGGTCTTTAGCCGCGAGTGTTTTTGCGCTCAATGTAAATTTCAATTATACATCGCGATATAAACTTACGCGCTTTAAAATTTACAGTGATGTAAGGCGACTTACAGAATAGGCACATTAAAGTGTCTAATATAGGTATGCTAGTTAATAATTGTTAACATAAAAACACAAGGTTTACCATTGACGTTACAGGTATACCTATAATACAGGTGTACCTTTAATACCACCCCTCAATGGTAAAATAGGTAAGTATATAAAAAATAAATAACATAAACATAAATAGAAAAATGTTGATTCTCATATGAAAATTTCTCAAATATTTCCTATTTATGTTAATCCAAAAGAAAACCTATTCTAGATTACATTTACCACGAAAACTATTAAACAAAGCCAAAGATAAAGGTTTTGTAAAGAAATCCGCAATTTGCATATTGGTTGGAATATATTTTAAAATGACAATTTTATCTTTAACTTTGTCCTTTATAAAATGGTAACGAGTATCAACATGCTTGAGCCTCTTATGAAACTCGGGGTTTCGACAAACTTTAATTGCAGATTGGTTGTCTTCGAATATCAGAACACTCAGCACATTGAGATCGTATAATTTAAAGTCGAAAATCAAGCCTCTAAGCCAACAAGCTTCACTTATCGCAAGGCTTAAGACTACATACTCTGCCTCGGTAGACGAAAGAGCGACTGAAGCTTGTTTACGTGACGACCAGCTGATTAAACAGCCAAAAACTTTAAAAATATACCCTGAGGTTGACTTCCGGTCCACTCGATCGCCTGCCCAGTCTGAGTCAGCATAGCTTTCGATCAAATTTTTAAAATCGTTTCTATAAAAGACTAATGATAATTTTAATGTATTTTGAACACAGCGTAAGACTCGCTTGATTGCTTGCCATAGCTGAGAACTAGCACAAGAGTGGTAGCGACTTAAAATGCTTATCGAAATGCATAAGTCGGGCCTTGAACACAACATGGCATACCTACATTAAAGAACCAATTGCCCTTCTACATTTATTCTCGATATCTATATTCTCTAGAGCATGGCTTGCAATCCAGCATGTCGAATCGTTTCAAAACATTGTTTAGGTATGTTTGTTAGAAAGATTTTTTCAGGTTCATTGTTTAGGTATGTTGTCTGATTTATAGTTATTTTATTTTCTTCTAAATTTTGTGTGATTAACATTCCTAAAAAATGCCTAATCAGCCCTAAATCTTTCATTTTAAAATGTTTACCAAAAGTTTGTTTAAGTTTACCAACTTCCAAATCATCTGAACCTGCTATCAAAACATCATCAACATAAATTAAAACCCATATTTTTGAAACATCTGTGATTTTCAAATAAATACAGTATTCATTTTCAGATCGAACAAAATTCATGCTTAGCATCAAATCATTGAACTTTTTATACCAATTCTTTGGTGATGTTTTTAAGCCGTACAGGGATTTTCTTAGCTTTACTACCTTTCCTTCCAAAACATCAAAATCTTTGGGCAATTTTATATAGACATCTTCAGTGATGTCCCCATTCAAAAATGCATTACATACATCCATTTGGAAAATTTGATAGTTAAAATTGTTGCATAAAGCTAAAAAAATCCTAACAGATGGCAATTTGGCAACTGGGGTGTAAATGTCACAATTATTAATATTATACATACCAGATTGTTGAAAGCCTCTAGCTACCAACCTTGCGTTATAAGTTGTTATATTACCCAGTTCGTTTTTCTTCCGTTTAAACACCCACTTGCAGTCGATTATCTTGTCTTTAATGTCTTATTTGTTCACCAAAAACCAAGTTTCATTCTCTTCTAATGCACTTATTTCTGCTTGTATGGCGTCTTTCCATTTTCCACTTTCACTACTGGCCATTGCATCTTCATAACACGTCACTTCATCTTCATCGCACATTGACACTAACACTTTATCCAGATCCATTTCAAAGTCATTATATCTTGGGTTTGGTCTTCTTGCTCTTCTTAAATTATATGGACTGTTTATTATTTCATTATTTATGTCTGATTCATCACTTCCTACATCCTCATAATTTAGGTCATTTTCACTAATTTTGGGCAAGTTTCTGTCATCTTGGTCAGGATTTTCATTTATTTGCATGTGTTCAATATGATCTTCAATTCTTTCTGTGTTTTCTTCGGGCATCAGAACTTTTTCTTCTAGTTTTTGTATCAAATTTTTCTTTTCGGGCAAAAATATTACATCACGATGTGTCTCCACTTTTTTCGTTTCGGGAAAAAATACCCTGTATCCCTTTATATCCTCTCCATATCCCAGAAAAATACCGTTTTTGCATCCCATTTTAACCTTTTTTGTTTAGGTAGATGCACAGACACTGTGTTGCCAAAAATTTTGAAGTTGTGTACCTCTATATTATTTTTATGCCAAAGTTTATATGGATTTTCTGCTCCTTGTGGGCTTGGACCTGTTCGATTTAATATGTATGTTACGGTGTTGATAGCCTCAGCCCAAAAAGATTTATCCAACTTCTCAGTACTACTTAGAAGTGTTCTTGCAGCTTCAACTAAAGTGCGATTTTCTCTTTCTGCACGACCATTTTGTTGTGGTGTATAGACTACCGTTCTCTGATGTCTTATTCCCTTTCTTTCTAACAAATTTGCAACTGCTTTATTCACAAATTCCAAGCCATTGTCTGTTCTTAGAACTTTCATTTTGCAGCCTGTTTCTCTTTCTGCCAAGTTTATATATTTTTCTAGAAATGTTTTTACTTGGGATTTGTTTTGCAAAAAATAAATATATCTATAGGCAGAAAAGTCGTCTTTTAGTAAAAGAAAATATCGGGAGCCGCCTAAAGATATGGATTCCATACATAGGTCTGCATGCACCAATTCCAGCATTGTGGTTTTTTGGTGTGCCAACTTGTTATGCCATTCCACTATGGTTTCTATTTTATTGACTTTCATGCAAAAAGGATCATCTTCATAACTATATTCTTGTGGAGTATTTTCATTTGCAAAACAGGTGGATGTGTTATACTCTGTTTTATTCACTGACGTAAAATGCATTTTATAGAGTTTATTCACTCTTGAAGCTAGTGCCCTTATGTTGCCAATTTTATCAACAAATTCACATTTTCTATGATCTGACCTCATATAGTATCCTTTGTCAAGAGCACAGCCTGCAGAAAATAAATTGAATTTCAACTCAGGCACATATAAGACATCTGACAATGTTGTTTTCAATAATTTTTCACCGTTATATGCCCATACTGTGACTTTCCCTATGCCTTTAACCTCCAGTGTTTGACCATTTCCTACTTGAACTAGCCTTTTCATTTTTAGTTTATTTATATTTTCAAAACAATTTTTGTCCCATGACATATGCTCACTTGCACCAGTATCTAAGCACCAGGCCCTGCGATCTTTCATTGCCAGTTATAAACCACATAATAACTCTTTTCCGTTTTTCTAGATGTCGCTGACAACCACAGAATTGTCAAAATTGTAAAATACCAGCACATCAAGAACACGTCCGATGTCGATAACTGACATGTCAACATATGACAATATGCCAAAATATTCATTTGATCATAACTAATAATCCATAATTTTTTTTGTTCGCCGGTCTTGCATTTCATCTTTCTTTGTGTTGTCCCAGTGTTCTTAAGTGATTTCAAAGTTGTTTTGTGTGTTTCAAGAAGAACTTCAAACTTTATAGATTGGAAGATCTATTTTTATATTTGTTGATTGGATAAATGACAGTTGAACATCAAACAGAACTTTGAATAAATATGTTAAGGATACCCTTAAACATCGATAAAGAAACTGTCTTTTGATCTAATTAACAAATTATTTATTAATTTAAGCAAACATTAATGTCCCAAAGTCTAGAATAAACGAATTTGAACAGACCGATAGTAATGCGAACAGGGCGCCATCTATCATAAAAAGTCCTATGTAAAGTAGGTGTCTGTAGCATCGATGCAAAACCAGTAAATAGTGATTTTCCGATATGGTAGATGGCGCTGGCTTGGCTCAATTTTGTTGACAACAAAATTTAAAATCTGTTTTTTATTTAAAGATAAAAGTCAAACTGACATTATGTTGGCAATACAATGTAAAATTGTCAATGCTTTCAAATTTTTTATGTAGAAAAGGCTTGTGTTGCCAACAAAGTTACTAAATTTTTGACTTGGGGAATTATCTTTAAAAAAAAAAACAGACTTTACACTGAGATTCCATTCTCGACAGTTTATATAGTATTTATCTCTGCTAAGCACCAATCATTTGTTTTTTGTTTTCCTGCGGAAACCATAAATGCATTTGTGTCTGCTTCGTTATTTGGTTGTTTTGAACACCTTTCTTTGCCTTTCTTCAACCAGCAAGTTTCTATGTTATGGGTTTTCTTCTTACAAAACTTACAAAACTTCTTATTAACAGAGTTTTCAGATTTATCTTCTGTCGTTTTATTATTTTTATTTCTGAAGTAGCAATTTCTAGCAAAGTCACCAAGCTTAGAACAAATATGCCACCGTAATCTTGTTTGATTTTTATTGTTGGTCTTTGCATTTAATGCAGTTGCATTTTCTTGAGATTTGAATCTTTCTTCCTCTAGCAAAAGTCGAGATGTCAGCTCTTCCAGATTTTGATTGTCTGAAGGTACTGATTCCCAAGCAGATCTAAAATGTTTAAATTCTTCTGGAAGGGACATGAGTATTTTTGTGATTATCATTTTTTCTGATAGAGTCTCACCTGCTGCTCTCAACTTGGCTTTTATTTCCTCAATATGGGATATAAACTCTGACACTGAGCCTTCAAATCCTAAGGAGAAGAATTTTTGTTGCAGAAGATGAATGCTTACCGTGGATTCTCTGTCATACACAGTTTTCAGCTTTTGCCACATGTCTTTGGCTGTTTCACAAGACAAAATATGTGTTAGTGGGCTTTGCTCCATTCGAGTGACTAGAAGCTCTTGGGCTTTGGCGTCATCCTTCATCCATTTCGTAAGATCATCCACTGATTGTGTGGGTTTTATTCTTGTGCCATCTACTATCGCGTAGTAGCCCCGGCTTTTTAAAATTATAGCCGTTTGAAATTTCCACACAGGCCAGTTATCTCCAGTTAATTTTAAGGTTGCAACTGAATTCGCCCATTTCTCAAATTAATTTTTTTTTAATTTTATTTTATGTCACTTACTTTTTTTTTTATTAATGCCGACAAAAATCAGTTCCGTTTTTATGCTTCACGCGTGTCCTGGGCCCATAACCTCTTGTATTTATAAGCGTAGCAATAACTAAACTTGCGGAAACCGATTATTTGATCTATTTTATTAGTTTTTTAACATTTTATGACACATTACTAACATATTTGACATTATCAGTAACAACTGACTTTTAATAATATAGGCCACAGAACATATCACCTATAGAAAAATATCTCAAATGGGAGAATCGCGACGAAGGTTTTTAGTTAGGTTTTCAGTCAACGATGGCGACACTGTCAAGAGATAAGAGAAATTTACAGGTATCTGTGGTGTGGACAGTGATTTGTGTTGGTTGGTTTTGTCATTTATTTTGTCATTTTAAAAGTCAAAATTTGAATTTTTAAATTGTGTTGGTGTACCTCACGGTCCCCACGCGCGTTAAAGTGAAAATTCAAAAAGTTTTCTGTGGTTTTGGTTGAAAAAACCCCTAATTTTTGTTCGTATTTTTCTGTATTTACTCGTTTGTTTCGTTTCGTTCGTATTTGTATTTATTATTCTTATTTGCTTTGCGATCTACCTATAGCTGCGTGTCTCTTGCTAACTTACTAACTCTTTTTGCACTATGTTCGACATCGGAAACTTCCTGCTAGTCATAGTTTTCAAAAAAATGAGGCGAAAAGAGCTAGAAGGAGTCAGCAAGCCAAATGCAGTTGAACATTAAAAATTATTTAAAAATAATAAAAATACCTATATGAAAAAAATCAATTCGCCTTTTTGTCAAGAATGTTGTGGTTTTAATTGGTGAATTGTGCTTCTGTTCTGTTCTTGATCCACGGAGTGTTGAAAGAACTTAGAAAACGCCAAGAAATTACCTGTTTTTATACAAAATATATAAAACAATATATTTCCTAACCCCCAACCAGCAACATGGCAAACAAATGTTATAAATGCAATTTGGATTGTGTTTTTAAGGAAGATAAGACAAATTCAAATCTTTTTGGCTATCCTTGCGATGTATGTAGCAGGGTAATATGTCAAAACTGTAATAAAACACAGGCCCAAGAAGTGAGAGTGATACCAAGTCAAACTCAAACATTGGTTCATATGTGCCCTGAATGTCTGCAAGACCTCAAAAATGTGCCAAAGCTAATGAAATTGGTGAACAATTTTAAAACAGAGCTAAATACGCTTAATGGTAAAGTTGCAGCATTGGAATCTAGAATTGACACAGTTGGACAAACGGATGAAATAGAACAAATGGCCCAACTTGGGAAAAAGATTGCTGAAGTGAATGCTCATGATACCCGTTACAGGGATACTGCGACTAATGGCAAAGATGAAACTACTGATATCATTAAGCAATACTTGCATGAACAATCGGAACAACTAACAAACAAACTGGATTCTGTTGTGAGTGCCATCAAGAGCGCGAATAAGGATCTTGTAAGCTTTTTAACCACATCAGATCACTTTCAAGCACAAAATAAAGCACAACCTAAAAAAGATGTACTAGTTTTGAAAAACAATAGTACTGAGGAAAATAAGGCTTTGAATAATAAGATGCAGCCTACACTAGAAGTAAAAGCTTCAAGTGGATCAAACTCTGCGTCTGGAGCTAGTGGTAGAATTTGTTCTGGGCCTGAACGTCCTAGTCTAAAAGTGGCGAATAAAAACATAGGTGAAAGAATGGTAAAACTTAGTTGGGTTTATCTCTCCAATCTAGATATTGAAACAAAACCAGATGATATTCTGGCTGTACTCGACCCTAAGTTTACTCATATTTACCAATGTCATAAACTACCCTCAAGATTTGAAAATCCAAATAGTGCAGCCTTCAAACTGGGTATTCCTGAAGAACTGGAAGAAAAGTACCTTTCCACGAACTTTTGGCCTGATGGCTGTGTTGTTGGCCGATATAAAAATGTGGGTCAGGACAATCATGGAAGACCCAAAGGCTTTTATCGGACCCATAAAAATTTTTCACAACCAATGCATCACCAAAAGTGGAAGTAGAGATGCCAAATCACAGTCAGTCCTCGTGTGAACTACCTAGCACAGATATTGATGTAAGCTCTCTGAAAATTTTTCATATAAACCCCTGGTCGATCTGCAATAAATTTTCTGATATCAAATATTATATTCTCCAATCTGATTTTGACATTGTTGCAATTTCGGAGACATGGCTAAATACCGACATACCCTCTCATTTATATGCTATAGAAAATTTTACATTATACAGAAACGATAGGACTGGTAGGGGAGGGGGTGTTGCAATCTATGTTTCCAGTAGGTTGCACATAGTGTCAATCATAACTCCAGATATGGATAATGGAATAGATGTGCTCTGGGTTACCTTTAAACACAACAAACTGTGTGCTAGTGTGGGTGTTGTTTATCGCCCACCTTCTGTTCCATATGCAGGGTTACAGTTCCTTTATGATATGCTACCTGATATAATTTTTAAATGTGATATATGTGTGTGTATGGAAGATTTTAATATAAATTTTTTGCCTCAGGCTGGTGTGGATTATACATTTCTCTGTGATATTTTTACTTCATTTAATTTTAGTCAACTAATTAAAGATGCAACTAGAATTGCGCCAAACCATGAATCTCTAATAGATTTAATTTATGTAAACAAACCTGAACTGATTATCGATGGTGGCGTGGTACCATGTGACCCTATACAAACCGACCATGAGGCTGTTTATTGTTCTTTGAAGTTTGAAAAGCCCAGACATGTTAATAAGATTGTAGAAAGTAGAAGACTAAAAATGGCACACACTGAGCAATTTCAGGCAGAATTACGGAATATAGATTGGCATAACCTTTATGTTTCTTGTGATATTGATGTTAAGGTCC
This sequence comes from Ceutorhynchus assimilis, assembly GCA_917834065.1. NCBI lineage: Eukaryota > Metazoa > Arthropoda > Insecta > Coleoptera > Curculionidae > Ceutorhynchus > Ceutorhynchus assimilis. Next base: position 34,625,770 of record OU892285.1, read on the forward strand.
ATATTTTTAATAGAAGTTTCTTAGATTTGTTTGATGTGTATTTTCCTCTCAAAAAAATTGAACTGAGGAAATCAAAACCTCCCTGGCTTACATATAATTTTAAAAAAATGATTGAACTAAAACATAAAGCATTTTCTAAATATAAAACAATAAGGTCTTTTGAAAGTAAACAGTACTACCTTCAGCTAAAAAATTATATAGCTCATGCAGTTAAGGCCGAAAAAAAGGCATATTTTTCAAAAGAATTAAATGAATGTACCGGTACAAATAAAAGCAAGCTAATTTGGGATAAAATGTCAAAACTGAATATTACACCTAAAAAGACTAAAGATATTCTAAATAATTTTAGAGAACCTAATGTAATAAATAATCACTTTTTGGATAATATACCTCAAACTAGTGTTGATCCAGAAGTCTTAAATTGTTTCCTCGGTTCAAATGCGGATTGGGAGCCATTTCATTTTAACCTTGTGACTGATGATGATATTTTAGCATGTATTAAAAGTATTAAAAGTAATGCCATTGGCGTGGATCAAATGTTAAAAGTTTGTTTACCATATTGTCTGGGGCCACTAGTAAATATTATAAATTTTTCCTTACAAACTGGTATGGTACCAAGCATCTGGAAAATGGCTCTCATCACCCCACTTCCTAAGGTAAATAATCCTTCGGGCGTTAATGAATTGAGGCCAATAAGCATACTGCCTGCTGCCTCAAAAATTCTTGAGAAGGTGGTTAAATGTCAGATTGTGCAGTTTTTGTCTCTTACAAATATACTACCAAAATTTCAGTCTGGTTTCAGATCACATTATAGCTGTGCCACTGCCTTACTTAGAATAACTAGTGACATTTCGGCTACTTTTGATCAGTCACATTGTTCACCATTGTTGTCCCTCAGTTTTGGTAGACATGACTAAAGCATTTGACAGTTTAGACTTAAATCTTCTATCTGCAAAATTACAGTATTATAACATTGGGGAGCAGGACTGGCTCAGAAGTTACCTTTGTGAGAGACAGCAGGCAGTTAGACTGGCTGGGGTTGAAGGAGTGATGCTGTCTGATTGGAGGGTTGTGACGAGGGGAGTACCACAGGGATCTATTCTCGGTCCACTTTTTTTCACAATCTTCGCATCAGATCTTGTAGATCGAATATCTCACTGTAAATATCACATGTATGCAGATGACCTTCAAATTTATCTTCCAACATCCCCGGCTGATCTTTCTGACACTATTGAAATGATCAATGTAGATCTACAAAATATATCAGAATGGACTTCTGATAATTCTCTTCTTATAAATCCCAACAAAACACAAGCTATACTGTTTTCGCGGACCAATATTGATTTATCTTCTCACCATATTACCCTTAATGGTGTTGCAATTGAATGGGCCGATGAAGTGAAGAACCTCGGACTATATATGGACAGAAAACTTTCATTTAACTCACATGTTAGTAATATATGCCAAAGATCATATTACAAATTAAAACTTATCTATGAATTCAAAAACACTCTTTCATCTAATGTTAAAAAACTCTTGACTGAAAGTTTGGTGCTGTCTATTCCGGGGTATCTAGATGTTGTTTACGGGCCGTTCCTTACAAATCTCAATAAGTATAGAATACAAAAAGTGCAGAATGCTTGTGTGCGGTACGTGAGATGTTTGTTTAGAAGGGAACATGTAAGTAACCATGTTGTTGAAGTATTTGGGCATGGTATGGCTCAGAGACGATATATTCATCTGGGATGCCAAATACACAAAACTTTGAAATTGAAAGAACCTGCATATCTAACCGAGTTAATAATTCAGCGAGGTGATAGGCACCAGGTGAATGTTCGTTTCAGAGATGCCATATCAATTCCAGATCATCGTACCGAAATCATGTTTCACATATCTGTCTGCCCAGATTTACAACTCCCTTCCTCATAATTTCAAGGGTCTAAGTGTTTATTCTTTTAAAAATAATTTAAAACGCTTTGTGTCGGATAGATCACTCAGTCTTTAATTTTAAATTGGTGCCTACTGCTAATTCAAATCAAATCAAATCAAAATATGCTTTATTGTCTAAGTAGATAAACTCTTATTGACAAAGCTGAATACTATAAATAGATATTAATATAAAAACAATATACAATAAATTAATAAAATTCACATACAATCAATAATAATAATAATACTAGTAATACTAACAACAATCCAGGACTCAGAACATGAATAAAAAAAAAAATTCAAATATCGAACACATATTTTTTTTTTTTGAATGGAACAATACAAAAAAAAAAAAAAAAAACCACCACACAGAAGTCGCAAAATTATCTAATTAACTGTGGAGAGCAGGGCAGGTTGAAATAAAAATAAAAACTAAAAACTAAAAAATAAAAAACTGAAAACTCAGGACAAAAACTTATTATTTAAAAGTCATCACAGTAAAATTCATGGAGACTATAATATGGCCTCGACATGAGAAATTGTTTTACACTTTTCTTGAAAAATTTATCATCCATCATCATTCTGTATACCAAAGGAATGTGGTTATACATTTTTATACTTTCAAATATAATTGAATTTTTGGTAAGTGTCGTCTTAGGAATAGGCAATGAAAGACCATTGCTACGAGTATTGTAAGGATTTGTTGAGGAGCAGTATTTGTGTTTTTTGTGTATCAGACACACTGTCTCCAAGATAAAGATACCTATTACTGTCAAAATCCTTCCATCAACAAATAATGGCTTGCAATGCTCTCTTGCTCTTACCTTAAATAGATAACGCACAGCCCGTTTTTGCAAAACAAGAATTGAGTTCATCAGCTGCTGGGTGCAGAACCCCCAAAACGCTATTCCGTACCTCAAATGAGATTCGATCAGTGAGTAGTAAACAGTTCGAGCCATGGGTAAACCCAATTCCCTGGAAACTATCTTCACTGCAAAACATCCTGCCGCCCGTTTCTTATTCAAAGATTGTACGTGTTCATTAAAATTCAGTTTATCATCAATAAACATGCCTAAAAACCTGGCAACAGGTCTGTTTTCTATAAAACTATTTTCAAAATTTAAATTGTCGCAAACAAATTTAAAACTTAGGATGCTAGTCTTTGATATATTGAAACATAAAGAATTTGCCCTACACCACTCATTTACCCTACCCAAATCGTTTTCGATAACCACCCTTAAATCATCAGCCTCTCCTCCATGCCACAAGATTGTTGCATCATCTGCGAATAGTGTGAATTTACCCTGAATGAGGATTTTCGACAAGTCATTGATGTATACAAGGAAAAGGAGTGGTCCGAGGACGGAACCCTGTGGGACGCCAGATTTCAAACTTGACACGTTGGAGCACTGACTCCCCACCTTTACCATTTGCTCTCTATCAGAAAGATATGTTGCCAACCATTCCAAGGCCACCCCCCTTACCCCACATCGTTCTAGCTTACTCAAAAGCACTGCATGATTTACACAGTCAAAGGCTTTGGATAAGTCGCAGAATATAGCCGCTGCGACATCACCATTATTAAGCCTGGTATAAAGGTCTTCCAAGAAGGAAAAAATTGCGTCGTTCGTTCCCTTTGAAGCTTGGAATCCAAATTGACAGTCAGATAGAATTTTGTCGCGCTCAAAATATTCTGTCAATCTTTTCTTAACCAGTTTTTCAATTATTTTGGACAGAGTCGGCAATAGAGATATGGGGCGAAAGTTAGATGGTATATCTGGGTCTCCACCTTTATAGAGAGGTAAGACAATCGCAGTTTTAAGACAGGATGGAAATATACCACTGTTAAACGAATCGTTTATTACACTTACCAAAACCCTCATGGCATTATCAGGTAAGTTTTCAAAAATTCTGGGTGAAATATCATCAAGTCCAGATGAGTTTTTATTCCTTATTAGCGTAACAATACTTTTAACTTCAGTGACATCAGTCTCAAACAAAACAAAAGAGTTCAGCACAGGGTCGGCATTAAAAAGACTTAGAGGATCAACGGGTATTTTTACCTTCCCAGCCAAGTCATTTGCCACTGAACAGTAAAAGTGATTTAAGACGTTGAGATCCATGTTTAATTGAGTTTGTATTTTACCATTCTTCCCTCTCAAATTATTGACAATATTCCAACTTTCCCTTGCTTTGTTTTTTGAGCTACTTATTTGATGTTTATAATGGATTTCTTTTGCCAGTTTTATAGTCTGTCTATATATACGTCTATAATTATTAAAAAAGATAAGAAAATTGTGATTGTCAGTAAATTTCCTTATAGTATGTAGCGATTTAAGATTTTTTGCAGAATTTTTTATGCCCTGCGTTATCCATGGCTTTCTACATTTATGTTTAATTGGCCTTACAGGAAAATTTTTATTAAAACTATCAACTAATACAGAGTAATAAGCATATACAGGATTCTCACAATCCAGAACGCTTTCCCAATTGGTTTGCCTAGAATGCTCCCTAAAGCTATTAAAATTTCTTGTACTATATATTCTACCAAGCCTATTCTCTCTTTTCTCAATTTTAAACCTGACCGGAAATTTCATTTGTACTGCTTCATGGTCAGATAATGGGGCAGGAATAACAAAACAATCAGAAGCATCGCAGTCAAAATTTGTACAGACATAATCTATCACAGAAGCGCTGAACCTAGAAACACGCGTGGGCTCTTTAACTAACATATTTAAATTAAAAGAACTCAAAAGGTTATTTAGTTCTTGGGTCTCCCAATTTTTGTTTAAGAAATTTATATTAAAGTCGCCGGCCAAAACAATTTTGCTATTCACTGAAAAATTTTCCAATAGAATTTCTAAACCATTCAAAAACTCTCTTACACTGCCACTTGGTGGCCTATAAACACAAATTAAATAAAGTTTAAATTTCCTATTGCACGCAATACAGAACTCAAATTGACCCTCAATAACCAGATCATTATACTCTACAAGGTTATCTGCAGTAAAATTATTAAAAAAAGTTTCATTTATTAAAATCATTGTGCCACCATATCCAGTAACACTTCGTCGGCAGAATTTAGAAAGCACAAGGTTATCCGGAATATAAAGTGGTTCATCACACCTCAGCCAGTGCTCAGTTAAAAATATGAAATTAGGCCTACCCTGGTTCTCCACAAATATCACAAACTCGTCAATTTTATTCCGAATAGATTGAATGTTAAGTAACAATAAAGAGGCCTCACCACTAAACTCGAATGCCTTATCTAAAGATAACCTGTCATGTTTGTCAATAGTTACTCTACTCATGTTTGCATCAATTTGCCTAGGCTCGTTTCTAAAAAATTTTTTTTACAATTTTTACAATAATTCTCAGTGCACTTTAGAACCTCAACCCCAACTGGCTCCACATTCACGCCAACCTGATCACAAGTTAAATTAAAATTTGATTTTTGATTTATTATCAATTTTTGCAAACTCTCCGCAACTTTAACCATGCCTCTATATTTAATATGTAAACCCCCCTTCAACACAAAATGATGCGAGTTCAAAAGAGAATTAAAGTGAAAAAATGTACCTACGTTTTTTTCTTTGAATACATTATAATACATCATTTTATTGTGTTCATTGATGTACCTATTTAAAAGCCTATCCTCGTTCCACAGGGGCACTGAGAAGAGGATTAAATTTGTGTGTTTCCTGACATTTTTAAGATTTTGTAAAGTTTGCTCTTGTACCCTTAAACCCCTCAATACATTCATTGTGCCACCTATAATGATTAAATAATCGTTCTTTGTATAATTCTTTGCCAGCTCTGTCATATTCTCTATTACATCGTCTATAACAGCATAATTCTTAATCACAGAACAAACATTAAAATTTTCACTTACATAACGGTCCAAAACAGCTCTAAATTCTTGTCCAAGATTATCACTCAAAATAAGAATATTGTTTTTTTTTTGTGGCTGTTTTACCCCTATTGTTCTTCCTTTTCTGCTCTTTCATACCTTCACTCATAGCACAGTGCTTAACTTCTTGAATCTCTTTCTGGTATGTTTGATTATCCTCTTCCAATACTCTTATAGTTGCAATCTCTCTATTTGTTTCCATCAGTTGCTGCAGTCTCTCTCTGAATCCATTACATTCCGCTGAACAAGATGTTATCTGACCTTCCAACTTCCTGTTCTCCTCCTTCAGACAATCTATTCCCCTTTCCAATTCTTGAATATTTGCCTCCATATGTTCTTTTGTCTCCTGCCATTCTTTTTCCTTCACCGACTGATCCTTTTCCTTGTTCTTTAAGATTTGAATTTCTGTGTTTAGTATAGAGTTCCGCTCCTGCCAATTCTTCAATTTCTTATTAAGTTCTTCTTCAGCATCAAATACTGCACTTTCAAAAGAGACGCTACTACGCTTAAGTTTTTCAATATAACGATCTTTAGAATTTAATTCCTTTTCCAGGTTTGCGATTTTCTCCTTGTATATGTTTTGTTTCTCCTCTCTCTCATCATTCTTTGATTGACAGCTTGCAGAACAGAAAATTCTGTATCCATTCAATTTCACGACCTCAGACTGCCGATCCATGCAGCTTTGATGCAGTATTGCATAGCATGTTATACAACTATAACTCGAAAAACTTTTTTTACAACATTTAAAAATTCGCTCCATGCTCAAACAGCTAGCGGATGATATGTCGCCGGTGATGCGAAAACTCTTTTTACAATAATCAGTGTGTTTACGTTATCAGTAGGATTCCTCGGAATTTATTTGTTTATTTCTATCCATTGTTCACTATTGTTTTTACTTTGAATGCCAATTACGCGCAAACTATACCTTTTAAGAAAACACTACTTTGAAAAACTAGTTAGGTATGTTATAATTTACTTCTTATGAAAAAATCAATGAATTTGGAATATTATATCTTATCGAAAGTTGCTTTGTGATGCTGGACCTTTTTTTTTGTGATTTTTGTTTTTATTATTATTTTTATTTATTGTAACTATGTTGTTAATTTTAACTTCTAATTTTAAGTATATGTTTAAGATTTTATTATTATAGCAAAGGGTGGTTATTAAAATACGCCTGGCGGTACTTTCCACCTTTGTATGGTAATTTTTACATGCAATAAAGATTATTTTATTTTTTATTTTTTTATTTTTTTACAAGGTTTACCATTGACGTTACAGGTATACCTATAATACAGGTGTACCTTTAATAGGATTGCTTTTTTTTCGAATTTTTAATAGAATTTGAGCTCCAGTTATGATTGATTCTTTTAACTAGCTGAGCGCCACAAGGCAACTAGCTCTACTAGGCAGTGATTGGTTTTTCAATCGTTTTGCATGTTTGTCAATGTTGGGTGTCGGGGATATACTAAATATTTAGTAAGGGGTAATTATTTAATAAACCGCCAACATATATTTTATGTAATGAACCATTTTTTTTTTTATATAGGTATTTGCTTATAAATCATTTGCACCAAATAATTTTAGTTGAAAGGTTAAAACTACATATCTGTTTAGACACTAATTTGATCATATTGTAAAAAGTTGGGGATATATGAAACTGTTACCGCATTTTGGTATAAATTTTGTTATTGATTAGCACAAAATTACCTCTAATGTTTGTAGGATAAAATGTATCACAAAATCGCTTGCAATGGGGCCTTGTTCGATAAAATAAACGCAAAAACTACCAAAGTTGGGCTCAGCCTTGATATGGGTCAGTTGTACTTCAATTTCCTGTTTTCTGGCATTGGACGAGTAGGGATCGTGGAATTCTTTAAATAAATTTTCTAGGGCTCTTAAAATATCGTTTTCATTCTGAAATTATCATAAGTTGAAAAAGGGGCAAAAGAGGCCTAGAGGTTTTTTAGGTTAGAAAATACAATAAAATAAACTTACCATATTATTATTATTGAATTGAATTCCAAAGTAAATTTTTAATTTCTGTAAAGGGAAATTATTATAAAATTAAAAGGATTTGTTTATTATTATTTTTTTCACTGATTGATAAGATCCTTTGAAAATTTTACAGGGGCCCCAATGCCAATATTGCGGTGTTGCTTTCAAAAAAATCACCAGTGGCAACATTGTAAAAATACAAAATTACAGATTCCTACTAATTTTGTTACTTGAATATTATTATTTTTTTTTGTTAATATAATTAATCCATTAAATTATAGAATCAAAAACATTTTAAATTATATAAATAATTATTATAAAAAGCTACCCTATTACGTGTTTATTCTTCACCATTTTATGTCGGTCATTGTCATTTTCCATACACTAAACAAAGATAGCTAACTCATCGGTTAAATTACTATTTAATAACTAGTGCTACGTTGCCAAATGTATAATATAATTTTGCAACCAGAATTCCTTTTTTATTATTTATTAGTTTTCAATTTTTGTTTATTCTAGCCAGGCTCTTGAAACTTTATTTTTATTTAAATAAAAACATTCTCAAAAAGCTTAGAAATAGTGAAAAAATTAAACAGCTTATTGCCATGTTGCCAAATGTAAAAACAATTGTCACTGTCAACGAATCAGAATCAGCTGGCAATCATTTTAAATTTTTTCCAAAACCTCTATAGAAGACTTTTAAACAAAATCCCTATAAAAAAAAAGGTATTTAATAATCAAAACTCAGCCCCAAAAAACCCCACTGTAATTACACACAATTCACTAGTTAATTTCTAGGTTATGCCAATGTTTTGTTGTTATATAATTCCAGATTCAAAATATGCTCCGTACAGCCTTAGGCAAAGCCCTAAAAGGGGCGCAACTTAGCCCCAAGCACGCTCGGGTTATGAGTCAACAACCGAAAAAGCCTGAACAAATCGAAGTATTCATCGACGATATTCCAGTAAAAGTCGATCCAGGAACGACAGTATTACAAGCAGCGGCAATGGTAGGAGTGGAAATACCCAGGTTTTGTTATCACGAACGATTGGCGGTGGCTGGGAATTGTAGGATGTGTTTGGTCGAGGTGGAGAAAAGTCCTAAGCCTGTGGCTGCTTGCGCTATGCCAGTAATGAAAGGTAAAATAATTTGTATATGTGCCAGCAACAAGAGTTTAACAATTGATTAGTTTATGATAATATGTCTTTATGTATTTATTCTCGAAATATACTACAGACAGCTTCAAATAAATCTAATAAGCAAAAGAAACCTTCACAAGCTGCAGTAAATTCTTCCTATCTTCCTACTGCTGCTAAATAAGATACAATGCACTATAGGTTTGTTCGAGGGTTTGTTCGCACCACAGCGACCTGTTAGTTGAAAATAGTTAGAAAACTAGTTTTAACCAGTTAAATTCACTCCAATGTAGTGACAGTAAATTCCCAGGAATTTATTTTTTGGGAATATTCCTTGGAAATATTCCCAAGAATGTTTTCAAAATGGGAATTTTCTGTTTTTAGTGAAAACCCCTATTTATATGGGTAGAGTTGTAGAGTATGTGTCAAGTGTGCAATAAAACAACTATTTGATGATAAGTCAACAGCTTTATCTATTTCAAAGCTGAAAAAAATGAAACAAACGATCATTGAATAAGCATAAAATTCAGAAACAAACCAAATATTACTAAACCAAGCACTAAAAAGTTTATAGGCAGAGAAAAAAAAAACTGATGAACACACGCTCTCAATAGGTACCTAGGTATACAAAAAAAAAGGAAAAATAAATTAAGCTTCTATACCAATAATTATTATGTAGAAAAATAATTCACAAAATCTGTGACATGTATCTTATCGTCATTAGGTTCAGATCCAGAAGAATCACTACTCACGCTCTCAATTTCTTGTTGTTTGTTGTTCACACTCACCAAATAGTGCGGTTTTAATATCCTGGACTCCGCACAAAAATAAAAAATAAATTCCCTGTAAAGGAAATTTATTTAACCTTGGACCAATATTCCTGGAAAAATTCCCATTTTAGAAAATTTCTAAATTGGGAATATTCCCTTTGCCCATCACTACTCCAATGGCAGCAAATATAAAGTTAAGTTCTCCAAAATTTTGTAGAGGGCGCAAGTGAAATTGGAGTGCTTCAAATTTTGGCGGTAAATGTCAATAGTTTTAATCCATCTAAGTTGAGTAGTAAGGAAGATAAGGGCGTACCCAGCGAGGGGCAGGGCTAAAAAAATTTATAAATTATAAAAAGGCTCCGCTAAGTGCAGAAAATAAAAAAATCAAAATAAACCACTATGGTTTTACTAAAAAAATTACAAACCCGAAAAATATACTACTAAATACTACTAAAATATATTCATATACCTACGTAAGTCAAACGCAGCGCACTGCACAGCCTACTAGATTTGCAATTAGCGGAATTAGCAAAGAAATATGAATTTTCTATTACGATCCTGGCCCCTGCGAATTTGTTGTATTGTGTTGTTTTTCTAACGGAATTCGATTATTTGCACAAAATTTCCTCGAAATTGTGAAATCACTTGAAAAACTATCTATCGAAGGAAACTACGCCACGAGAAAATCTGCGTACCAGTTGCATGCCGCCGTTACCAAACCCTCACTAATTGTTGCCCTAACTATAATTGCAAAATATTCAGCTTTACTGGAGCCGGTTGTTAATGCCTTGCAAGCAAAAGCTATGGATTTAATTAAGTTTCAAGAACATCTGAACGTAATCCTTAACGTTCTGAAGAAAAACCGTGAAGATGCCGACCTAGTTATTGATGAAGTACTTAAAAAAGCACAAGACTTTGCATTGGAATTGGAAATAGAAATTTCTATCCCTCGAATTACCAAGAGGCAAATACATAGAAACAATCCTCCATCAGACTGTGATAGTGACTACTGGAAGCGTTCGTTAATTATACCGTATCTGGATTCAATTATAGCCTCTTTAAATATTCGCTTTTCTCAAGAACATACTCCAGCGTTTGCCTTAACAAAAATACATCCATTATATATGCTCGACATGGAAACCAATCAAGTAGAACAAAATGCACAATATTTTACCCAGTTTTATAAATTGGACGATATTACTGCGGAAATGGACCTATGGTATAATTTGTGGAAGGAAAAAAAGTCAACTGAGGACCAGCTAAAAGACGTCGAAATAACTGACCTTCTTGACGAGACCGATGTTTTTTATCCCATCCTAAAACAGGCACTTTTGATTTTAATCACAATTCCATGCACCACGGCCACTGTAGAACGATCCTTCAGTACTCTTCGAAGAGTGAAGACTTGGTTGAGAAGTACCATGGGAGAGGAAAGGTTAACAGGATTATGTCTCATGAGTGTGCTTCGTGATTTAATTAAATCAAATCGAGAGCAATTTGAAAATCAAGTTTTAAATAAATTTGCGACAAATCCAAGAAAATTGTTATTGAAGTAAAAATTAAGCGAGTTATGTCAAAATTTAGTAATTAAAAAGAGAAATGCAAAATCCATTGTTTTTTTTTTTTTTTGGTCAGCCCCCCCCTATTTCAGATCCTGGGTACGCCCATGGGAAGATGACTACAATATGAACAATGAACAATGAATAAGTTAAAATATCTTCCAGAGCATTCAGTGGCCCTAGAAAATATTTTTAAAAGTGTCAGCGTCAGCTTGTCTTGAAACCACACATCAGACTTAACTTTTGGGGTTGAAATTACGATCAATTATTTACGCGCCAAAATTTAAATAGCTCCAAGTACAGAAGCGCCCTCTTCAACTCAACTGTCAATATTACCGAGAATATTACATGCCATTGATTTGTGATTTCTGTGCGAACAGACCTTATAGGTATTGAGAATTAGGCAATTCAAACCACGTGACTTTCAAGATGGCGTGGCGGCCACACATGGGCCAAAAAACACAAAAAAATATCTAGAATCTGCTCGATTTATTAGTTTAGGTACCTAGTCAACAAATATTTTATTAAATAATTTAAATAGTCCAAATCAAAGTTGCAAGCAAAACTCTAAGCAAAATAATTTGAAATACGCATAAAAACACATTCAAAACAAACTTGCTTGGCCGCCACGCCATATTGAATTTTCGTATCTGACAGATGGATTGAATTGCCTAATACTGTGTGTGCACCAGTGTTGTTCAAATGGCACATTTGTGCCAAAAGTGGCACTTTTCGCGCGCAAAATGCACGGTGGCACCACTTTGAAAAATTTGGCACGATTCACATTTATTAAAGTGTGTTTTTTTTTAAAGATAAAAGTCAAAATGACATTATGTTGGCAATACAATGTAAAATTGTCAATGCTTTCAATTTTTTTATGTAGAAGAGGCTTGTGCTGCCAACATAATTACTAAATTTTTGACTTGGGGAATTATCTTTAAAAAAAAAAAAACACATTTCTTATGGAAAAGTGATCTATAGTTCATACCAAATAAACTTATTGTTGGGTTGTCAAGCTCGACCGGCACAGCGTTGCCGTCTCTTGCATATTTTCCTTTGGTCAAAATATTTTCAGAAAAAAAAATGGATTATATTATAATATAATGCAAACATTTATTACTTGAATTATAAACATTGTTTCAAAGCTTGGTTTAATAGATATTTAATAACAACTCATTTGTCAATCATCACATAAAATATAATCAGTACCCATTTTATTTACAGCCACTCTAAATACTATAAATAATTAAATATTATGAATATTTGAACCATCAAAAATATTTTCAATTATTCTGGATCACTGAAATCGCTAGAATCGCTAGAATCGCTAAAGTCTTCATCAACATTGATAAAAAGTGGAAGAACCTCTTGCCTGTCCATTACTTGTTCCCTGTTATACCACTCGTCAATTATTTCCACATTTCAGGGGTAACAGTTTCCAGTGCCTCTCGCCACATTTTTGAACAAGCATCTTAAGTATAACCATCTCTGCCAATATGTCGGTTATAATAGTTTTTTGCAATTCCCCAAATAAGTTCAATCGGGTTAAAAGTGCAGTGGCATGGAGGTAGTCGTAAAACTTTATATCCATACTGTTCTGCCAAGTCATCTACCACATACTTTTTTGTTGGTTTATTCCTGAAAAAGCAATACTTGAAAAGTTGAGCATAAAATGCATACAATTTTGTTATTGTAGGTACTTACCTTGCAACAATGGTAACAAGTTCAGATTTCAATGCTGTATTTGGATACTCAACTTTCTATTCGGTTAACCAATTTTGAATTTCAGCCTTGGAAGACGAACTATTAGGTGCCTTCGTTAATAACATGCTGTGGTAAGGAGCATTGTCTATAACAATGACAGATGGTTCAGTCAAGTTCTTCAGCAGCTGATTTTCGAACCAACGTACAAAGTTTTGCTGATTCATTTCCCCATGATAGTCGTTAAGTTGAGTTTTCGATGAAAATACGAGCGATGCACCTTCAATCAATCCATTTTCATTGCCAGCATGAAGTATGATATATCTAAAAAAAGCATTTAATTTGTACATCTAATACAACTGCTCTCTGTATTCATGTTTATATTCACCTTTTACCATCAACTTTGGTAGTTTTAACACGTCGCTTGTTATTGTCTTACCAAGAGCGATTAATGGTACGATTTTGAAACATTCAAGTCTCGTCCAAGAAAACAAACTGGTACAAACTCTACAAAGCCTCCTGTTTCAGTCTTAGATAAGACCTCAAAAATGATATGCGTTTAACAGCAATATCAGGAAGTTCCATCGTATAGCACTGCTATCGAGCTTTGAAACATCACAGACTCTCTTTGAAGTGCATTGTTTCTTAGAAGGCGATTCCAAAACTTCGTTATTTTTGATTGCCTTTGAAATAGCACAGACAGTGGACATACTTAAGTTCAAAGCCTCTGCTACGCGCTAAAAATGAGAGATAATAAAGTTCAAATTGGAAATTCCTATTTGGTCACACGACATCAACAACTTGTGAACTCACCTTCCTAACAGCATTTAAGGGACATAAAGGGCCATTATTATCGCGTTCTCGTTCGAAATATTCTAACAAGGATGCGATTAGTTCTTTGCAACGGCTGTTAAGCTGCTTCGGCATCTTGTACACTTCGCACTACAACCTGTTTTTGAAAAACTAGCTCACAATAAATAGCACTCAAACCAACAACTCGTAAACTGCCAAAAAGCAATCAAAATTCAAAATGTCAAGAATTTCATTTGGCAACATTACATTTTTTGAAGTGGTGTTACCAACTGAATTACCAGCGGGAAATTCAAATTCCAATTAAGTCAATCCGACGCCGAATAATTTCACGGTTGGCCATAACGATTTTAAAAATGGCGTCATCGATGTCACAACTACAAGTTTATTTGGTATGAACTATATGTGGAATTTTGCTGAATTTTTAATATTGTGTAGAGTGTAGAGGAAGTCGTCCTTAACAAAAGTTAACATTGCGCTAATGTTTAATACCGAACAGTTTTGGAGATATCAATTAAAAACTTTGATAGCGCTAGCGATTAGTGACAAATAAGTAGATAAACAAGTGTATAATGAAGGAATGACACACCCGGTGTGAGTGTGACACCGGTGCGACTTCCTAGCTGGTCAAAAATGCTAGACAGTGCTATGAGCCCTTAACACCTAGCTCCTGCCGCAATCTTCAACTTTATGTCAGGTGCTTTCTTTTCAGAGCTTTGAAACCCCGGGCTTCGACGCCCTGGGGCGCATCAGCGCACGCTCTGAAAAGAACGGTAATTAAGAGACATATAATTATTTGACACTAGTGACAGTTCGGACACTGGAGCTGTAGAGCTTCGACGCCTCGCTGAGGCGCTAGCGGTGGGAATAGACGACCCTCAAGGAGAATACAAACTCTAGTAGTAGAGTCCGCGTCAGCAGTAAAGAATACGGTGACGACACGGAAAGCTGCGCGAAGCGGGTCGCATCTCTCTCCCTCGTCTATCTCTCGCTGTCTGCGGTGACCTCGGTCGTGAGCAGGGTTGCCAGACGTCTCACCTTAGGAGGGACAATCCCGCATTTTGTTAATCGGTCCCGCTTTTCACGTGAATTATCCCGGTTTTCCCGCTTTTTCCACCTAATCTTCACATTTAATGCAAAAAACAAGCTTATTTTATTATACAACTTGTTGATAGCTATTTTTTCATTTAAAATCGACGCAAAAATCAAATAACGAGCCTGAATCGCACACATTTCATCGTGGTCTGCAGGTGACGTTACCACTACTAGCTGCTGGCGTGGTGACGTCATTCGCAGACCTTGTGGACTCGAGAACCGGCGAACGTACGCCTTCTCAGGGGTGCGTTCAAGGACGGCAATGCTAATGCCAAAACCTACTTTTCCCCCACCACCTGTAATGCTGAATCACGTATAGTCTGGCTAGCGAAAAAAGGAAATAATGATAAACAAGTTGGTGACATTTTTTTTTTGCTATATGGGCATGTGTAGTATTTTGAAATAGAAAAAAATCCGGCAACATTGCAAAATGATAGATGTGGAGAGGCGTGATTATTCAGAGGTATGATTCTATTGGTTAGAGTCTGAACGACAGCAGGTAGTGGCGTGGTTATTGGCGAAACTAAAGAATTTTTTTTTCTAATAATTTTATTGGTGTTTCCGGTGCCACTGAACCGAAAGACATGGCTGTCATCAGGTGGTGTCAGTTGAAGTGTCAGTGAATATTTTTAGGTCACGCCCCACTTTTCTTTCCCCCTTTCGTCTCTACCAAGTTACCACTTGCCAGACTATAGGTTGAAGCCGAACTCGAACGGAAAATGCCAATTTTGGCTTGGCTGTAGCCATTCCTGAACGCAGCCCGGGATGAGCAATCTTGTTAATTTACAATTCTTGGGTTAGTTGGGCACCTGTCCCTCCCTCCCCCTTATGCTTTTGGGCGTGGCACCCGAAAAAAAAATTCGAGCTTTCCCTCTGGATAACATCATTCCCACTTTTTCACTTCATAGATCTGGCAACCCTGGTCGTGAGCTGAAACCAGCAGCGGGGTATCTTTTTAGACAAAACTTGGATAGAAAATAAACTGAATAAATATGCCTGCTGGCCGTACGACAATGAACAACGTGCTTGGCGTTCGGCAGCAGCACTCATCAATACGATAGTTCGGTTAGTCTTCAAAATTGGGTTTGTGCGCACATGACGACACCGTACTCTTTAGTCTTGACGCGGACTCTAGTAGTGTATATCATCATTATATCATCCTTGGACGCTTGACTCCCCGATTAAAAAGAACGGTTGACACATTTCAAATTCTTGGAAAACTAGTAAAGGCAAAAATTTGAAACTTTTTGCATATGAGGAGAAAGGTTGAAGGCTCATTTTGCCAAAATTTCAAATTTTTCCAGTGGAAAATAACAACATAAAGAATCTTGGAAATCAACCTACAATAACTGAATTATTTGAAAATACAGTATCACACATTTCAAAGTTTTCCTGGAAAACTAGTAAAGGTAAAAATTTGAAACTTTTTGCATATGAGGAGAAAGGATAGACGCTCATTTTCTCAAAATTTCAAATTTTTCCAGTGGAAAATAACAACAAAGAATCTTGGAAATCAACCTACAATAACTGAATTATTTAAAAATACAGTATCACACATTTCAAAAAATTTTCTTGGAAAATTTTGAAACTTTTTGAATGTAAAAGTTAGAGGCTCATTTTCCCATAATTTCAAATTTTTCCATTGGAAAATAACAACATGAGGAATCTTGGAAATCAACTTACAATAACTGAATAAATTGAAAATACCGTTTCACATATTTCAAAGTTTTCCTGGAAAACTATTAGAGGGAAAAATTTGAAACTTTTTATATGTAAAGAGGAAAGGTTAAAAGCTCATTTTCCCGAAATTTCAAATTTTTCCAGTGGAAAATAACAACATAAAGAATCTTGGAAATCAATCTATAATAATTGAATTATTTGAAAATACAGTCTCACACATTTCAAAGTTTTCTCGGAAAACTAAAAAAGGCAAAAATTTGAAACTTTTTGCATATGAGGAGAAAGGATAAACGCTCATTTTAGTCATTTTCCTAAAATTTCAAATTTTTCCAGTGGAAAATAACACTTTTTGCATGTAAAGGGGAAAGTTAGACACTTATTTTCCCATAATTTCAAATTTTTCCATTGGGAAGTAACAACATGAGGAATCTTGGAAATCAACTGACAAAAACTGAAATAATTGCTAATACAGTCTAACACAATTCGAAGTTTTCCTGGAAAACTAATTGAGGGAATTTTGAAACTTTTTGTATGGAAAGAGAAATATCAGAGGCTCATTTTCTCAAAATTTTAAATTTTTTCAGTGGAATATAATAACATGAAGAATCTTGGACATCAGCCTACAAAAACTGAACTCATTATTGTTTTGAATTTTTCAAATTTGGACCTGGAAATTAGGAAGTGAAATTTTGGGAGAATTTCTTTAATAAAAGTAAATGTACAACAACTAACACAAAACTAGATTCTAAATTTCCTATTATTGTGTGTTTTTCATAATAAAAATGTGAACCTCAGTGATGTCATGACCCTACAATTTCCTCATAAATTCCTCACAAATTCCTCCAAATTTTCCATAAATTTCTCGAAATCCTCCATAAATTTCTATAAATTCCCCAAATTCTCATAAATTCCGAAGAGTTCCTTCAAATTCCCCACAAATTGCTCTTAATTCCCCACATTTTTGGCAAAGAGTTATTCCTAGGTGGTTTCCCCTTGCAAATATTTGATTTTACTCTTTCAATACCATGGCAATACCTGATAATAAATATGTGATAATACTAGGAAAATACCTGGCAATATGTGGAAATAACTTGTATTACATAAAAATATTTGTTAACACAGGGAAATATCACTTAATACTGTTAATCAATGTACAAATTTTGTTAGGTCAAATACTCAGGTAAATCATTATATACCTTCAAAGCAATACATTATAATATGTATATGGTTCTATGTTTCAGCTTCTGTAGCTATCCTAGTAGGTATTTAAGTCATGTTTTATGTTCTCTTTGTATAGTTAGATTTTTTTCTACATAAACCTTACCGCAGATTCAATATACATTTGCTCTATGGTTAGTAAGTCACTTTATTTATAAATATGATTACACAATACACAAAGGATGATTTCTATTATCCCCTTATAAACCACTCTCAGGCCAAGTTTCACAAACAGTGGTACCCTAAAAACTAGGCGCAGGTTAACCACAAAATAGGGATTGAGTTAAAACGAAGAATCTGAAGATTGACCAATAGTTTTGGTTCAATCGCACATTATGAAACAGATTTTTTGTGGGTAAAAGTGTCTTGTGGTTACCATTGTTTGTGAAAATGGCCCTTAGTTTTGACAGTGTTGTTGAGCCTGCATTCCACCCATAACAAGTAGTTTTTTGATTTTTTAAAATCTTGATAAGGTTAAGAAAAATTGCCAATATTTGCATTAAAATTCAAACCAGTCAAAATAAATTATACACCATTGAAAACAGTATTAAATTTTCTATAAATCCATGCTAAATTGAGTTTGATTGCTCATATACTTTTTGAGCAATTGATCTGTAATTAAACTAGAAAAATTTTGTTGTTGGCTTCTTGTTACTGTCAACAAACTTCATAATAATTGACCAATTTATTCTAGGTTGGCGAGTCAAAACCGATTCGGAAATGACCAAAAAAGCCCGCGAAGGCATCATGGAATTCCTCCTAATCAACCACCCACTGGACTGTCCCATTTGCGACCAAGGAGGCGAATGCGACTTGCAAGACCAAAGCATGGCCTTTGGTTCAGATAAATCCCGCTTCACCGACATCGAACATTCAGGCAAAAGAGCTGTCGAAGACAAAGACATTGGGCCTTTGATTAAAACTATAATGACCAGATGTATTCATTGCACTAGATGTATTAGATTTGCCTCAGAAGTTGCAGGAGTTGATGATTTAGGTACTACAGGGCGAGGCAATGACATGCAAGTGGGCACTTATGTTGAAAAAATGTTTTTGTCTGAAATGTCTGGCAATATAATTGATTTGTGCCCAGTAGGGGCTTTAACAAGCAAGCCTTATAGCTTCACTGCAAGGCCTTGGGAAATCCGTAAAATCGATTCAATTGATGTTTTGGATGCTGTTGGCTCTAACATAGTAGTTTCCAGTAGAACTGGAGAAGTAATGAGGATTATGCCAAGAGTAAATGAAGAAATAAACGAGGAATGGATTGCAGATAAATCAAGATTTTCTTATGATGGTCTTAAAAGGCAACGATTGGTCACTCCAATGCTGAGGGATAATACAGGGGAATTGAGGCCTGTAGATTGGGAGGCGGCTCTTTTAACTGTGGCCAAGCAAATTAAAAATGCTGGAGCCAATGTAGGGGCTATAGCAGGTGGTTTGGCTGATGCAGAAGTTTTAGTTGCCGTTAAAGATTTACTAAACCGTTTGGGCTCTGAAGCCTTATGCACAGAACATACTTTTCCAATGGATGGATCTGGGACTGATTTGAGATCTAGTTATTTGCTTAATAACGGTATTGCGCACGCTGAGGAGGCAGACTTTGTGCTTTTGGTTGGTACAAATCCAAGATTTGAAGCTCCGCTTTTGAATTCGAGGTTGAGAAAGGGTTATGTGCATAATGAGCTTGAAGTGGCTCTTATTGGGCCTAAAGTTGATCTCAGGTATCAGTATAAACATTTGGGCGATGGTACAGATGTTTTGCAGCAATTGATTGGAGGTGGACATGAAGTTAGCAAGAAATTGAAATCAGCTAAAAAGCCTTTGATTATTGTTGGTTCAGAGGTGTTAGAGAGGCCAGATGGGGCGGCTATTTTGGCTGTAATCCAGAAATTGTCGGCAAGTACTAAAGCTCAAGAAGGCTGGAAAGTTTTAAATGTTTTACACAAAGTTGCCAGTCAAGTAGCTGCATTGGATATTGGCTATAATCCAGGAGTGGACAAAATTAGAGAAAACAATCCAAAGGTTTTGTTGCTTTTGGGAGCTGATGAAGGTGCTATTGAGAAGGCTGACTTGTGTGACAACACTTTTGTTGTTTATTTAGGTAAGTGAATTGTCAAAGGGTAAACCAGCTTGGAATTATTATTATAACTCCAAATTTTTATATCAGAACGACTTACTAATGAGTTAATTTACTCATCAGTTCAAAATTTAATTCATTTTCAGGTCAGAATTTTTGTTATCAATGAGTGAATTACTCACGAACCTCTGCGGGACGAGCGCAGCGAGTTCCGCAGCAATTTACTCATTAGTTCAATGACTCATCCATTTTTGATTCAAAATTTTCTCTCATTAATAATTTAAAAATTCACTAATATTCAGGTCAGCACATTTTTACAGCTTTTTCATACAATTTTGATTTGCAGCTTCAAATGAACATTTTTATATAGAAAAGACAAGTGATTCTTGCAGATTTTAATCATTTGTACATGCATTAATGTTAGAACAAGTTTCCAAATTTGATTCGAAACTTCAAATTAATTTTTCCACAAAGAGGAAACTTCAATTCATAAATCTTAAAAGTTTCAAGTCACTGTGATCATTAGAAGTACTTTGCATAAGTGATTTTTACAGATTTTATCATTTTTGTATGCATTAATGTAAGAACAAGCTTCCAAATTTGGTTTGAAGCTTTAAATTAACTCCAAATTAACTTTTCCACAAAGAGGAAACTTCAATTCATAAATCCTGAAAGTTTCAAGTTACTGGGATCATTAGAAGTACCTTGCACGAGTGATTTTTGCAGATTTTAATCATTTTTGCATGCACTAACGTAAAAAACAAGTTTCCAAATTTGGTTTGAAGTTTCAAATCATCTTCAAATTAACTTTCCCACAAAGAGGAAACTTCAATTCATAAATCTTAAAAGTTTTCAAGTCACTGTGATCATTAGAAGTACTTTGCACAAGTGATTTTTGCAGATTTTAATCATTTTTGCATGCACTAAAGTAAAAACAAGCTTCCAAATTTGGTTTGAAGTTTCAAATCATCTTCAAATTAACTTTCCCACAAAGAGGAAACTTCAATTCATAAATCCTGAAAGTTTCAAGTTACTGGGATCATTAGAAGTACTTTGCACAAGTGATTTTTGCAGATTTTAATCATTTTTGCATGCACTAACGTAAAAATAAGCTTTCAAATTTGGTTTGGAGTTTCAAATCATCTTCAATATAACTTTTCCATAAAGAGGAAACTTCAATTCATAAATCGTGAAAGTTTCAAGTTACTGGGATCATTAGAAGTACCTTGCACAAGTGATTTTTGCAGATTTTAATCATTTTTGCATGCACTAAAGTAAAAACAAGCTTCCAAATTTGGTTTGAAGTTTCAAATCATCTTCAAATTAACTTTCCCACAAAGAGGAAACTTCAATTCATAAATCCTGAAAGTTTCAAGTTACTGGGATCATTAGAAGTACCTTGCACAAGTGATTTTTGCAGATTTTAATCATTTTTGCATGCACCAACGTAAAAATAAGCTTTCAAATTTGGTTTGGAGTTTCAAATCATCTTCAATATAACTTTTCCATAAAGAGGAAACTTCAATTCATAAATCTTAAAAGTTTCAAGTCACTGTGATCATTAGAAGTACTTTGCACAAGTGATTTTTGCAGATTTTAATCATTTTTGCATGCACTAACGTAGAAACAAGCTTCCAAATTTGGTTTGGAGTTTCAAGTCATCTTCAAATTAACTTTTCCACAAAGAGGAAACTTCAATTCATAAATCCTGAAAGTTTCAAGTTACTGGGATCATTAGAAGTACCTTGCACAAGTGATTTTTGCAGATTTTAATCATTTTTGCATGCACTAACGTAAAAACAAGTTTCCAAATTTGGTTTGGACATTCAAATCATCTTCAAATTAACTTTTCCACAAAGAGGAAACTTCAATTCATAAATCTGAAAACTTTCAAGTCACTGTGATCATTAGAAGTACCTTGCACAAGTGATTTTTGCAGATTTTAATCATTTTTGCATGCACTAAAGTAAAAACAAGCTTCCAAATTTGATTTGAAGTTTCAAATCATCTTCAAATTAACTTTTCCACAAAGGGGAAACTTCAATTCATAAATCCTGAAAGTTTCAAGTCACTGTGATCATTAGTATGCACAAGTGATTTTTGCAGATTTTAATCATTTTTGCATGCACTAAAGTAAAAACAAGTTTCCAAATTTGGTTTGGAATTTCAAATCATCTTCAAATTAACTTTTCCACAAAGAGGAAACTTCAATTCATAAATCTTAAAAGTTTCAAGTCATTGTGATCATTAGAAGTACCTTGCACAAGTGATTTTTGTAGATTTTAATCATTTTTGCATGCACTAAAGTAAAAACAAGCTTCCAAATTTGGTTTGAAGTTTCAAATCATCTTCAAATTAACTTTCCCACAAAGAGGAAACTTCAATTCATAAATCTTAAAAGTTTCAAGTCACTGTGATCATTAGAAGTACTTTGCACAAGTGATTTTTGCAGATTTTAATCATTTTTGCATGCACTAAAGTAAAAACAAGCTTCCAAATTTGGTTTGAAGTTTCAAATCATCTTCAAATTAACTTTCCCACAAAGAGGAAACTTCAATTCATAAATTGTGAAAGTTTCAAGTTACTGGGATCATTAGAAGTACCTTGCACAAGTGATTTTTGCAGATTTTAATCATTTTTGCATGCACTAAAGTAAAAACAAGCTTCCAAATTTGGTTTGAAGTTTCAAATCATCTTCAAATTAACTTTCCCACAAAGAGGAAACTTCAATTCATAAATCCTGAAAGTTTCAAGTTACTGGGATCATTAGAAGTACTTTGCACAAGTGATTTTTGCAGATTTTAATCATTTTTGCATGCACTAAAGTAAAAACAAGCTTCCAAATTTGGTTTGAAGTTTCAAATCATCTTCAAATTAACTTTCCCACAAAGAGGAAACTTCAATTCATAAATCTTAAAAGTTTCAAGTCACTGTGATCATTAGAAGTACTTTGCACAAGTGATTTTTGCAGATTTTAATCATTTTTGCATGCACTAAAGTAAAAACAAGCTTCCAAATTTGGTTTGAAGTTTCAAATCATCTTCAAATTAACTTTCCCACAAAGAGGAAACTTCAATTCATAAATCGTGAAAGCTTCAAGTTACTGGGATCATTAGAAGTACCTTGCACAAGTGATTTTTGCAGATTTTAATCATTTTTGCATGCACTAAAGTAAAAACAAGCTTCCAAATTTGGTTTGAAGTTTCAAATCATCTTCAAATTAACTTTCCCACAAAGAGGAAACTTCAATTCATAAATCCTGAAAGTTTCAAGTTACTGGGATCATTAGAAGTACTTTGCACAAGTGATTTTTGCAGATTTTAATCATTTTTGCATGCACTAACGTAAAAATAAGCTTTCAAATTTGGTTTGGAGTTTCAAATCATCTTCAATATAACTTTTCCACAAAGAGGAAACTTCAATTCATAAATCCTGAAAGTTTCAAGTTACTGGGATCATTAGAAGTACCTTGCACGAGTGATTTTTGCAGATTTTAATCATTTTTGCATGCACTAACGTAAAAACAAGTTTCCAAATTTGGTTTGAAGTTTCAAATCATCTTCAAATTAACTTTCCCACAAAGAGGAAACTTCAATTCATAAATCTTAAAAGTTTCAAGTCACTGTGATCATTAGAAGTACTTTGCACAAGTGATTTTTGCAGATTTTAATCATTTTTGCATGCACTAAAGTAAAAACAAGCTTCCAAATTTGGTTTGAAGTTTCAAATCATCTTCAAATTAACTTTCCCACAAAGAGGAAACTTCAATTCATAAATCCTGAAAGTTTCAAGTTACTGGGATCATTAGAAGTACCTTGCACAAGTGATTTTTGCAGATTTTAATCATTTTTGCATGCACCAACGTAAAAATAAGCTTTCAAATTTGGTTTGGAGTTTCAAATCATCTTCAATATAACTTTTCCATAAAGAGGAAACTTCAATTCATAAATCTTAAAAGGTTCAAGTCACTGTGATCATTAGAAGTACTTTGCACAAGTGATTTTTGCAGATTTAAATCATTTTTGCATGCACTAAAGTAAAAACAAGCTTCCAAATTTGGTTTGAAGTTTCAAATCATCTTCAAATTAACTTTCCCACAAAGAGGAAACTTCAATTCATAAATCCTGAAAGTTTCAAGTTACTGGGATCATTAGAAGTACCTTGCACAAGTGATTTTTGCAGATTTTAATTATTTTTGCATGCACCAACGTAAAAATAAGCTTTCAAATTTGGTTTGGAGTTTCAAATCATCTTCAATATAACTTTTTCATAAAGAGGAAACTTCAATTCATAAATCTTAAAAGGTTCAAGTCACTGTGATCATTAGAAGTACTTTGCACAAGTGATTTTTGCAGATTTAAATAATTTTTGCATGCACTAAAGTAAAAACAAGCTTCCAAATTTGGTTTGAAGTTTCAAATCATCTTCAAATTAACTTTCCCACAAAGAGGAAACTTCAATTCATAGATCCTGAAAGTTTCAAGTTACTGGGATCATTAGAAGTACCTTGCACAAGTGATTTTTGCAGATTTTAATCATTTTTGCATGCACCAACGTAAAAATAAGCTTTCAAATTTGGTTTGGAGTTTCAAATCATCTTCAATATAACTTTTTCATAAAGAGGAAACTTCAATTCATAAATCTTAAAAGGTTCAAGTCACTGTGATCATTAGAAGTACTTTGCACAAGTGATTTTTGCAGATTTAAATCATTTTTGCATGCACTAAAGTAAAAACAAGCTTCCAAATTTGGTTTGAAGTTTCAAATCATCTTCAAATTAACTTTCCCACAAAGAGGAAACTTCAATTCATAAATCCTGAAAGTTTCAAGTTACTGGGATCATTAGAAGTACCTTGCACAAGTGATTTTTGCAGATTTTAATCATTTTTGCATGCACCAACGTAAAAATAAGCTTTCAAATTTGGTTTGGAGTTTCAAATCATTTTCAATATAACTTTTTCATAAAGAGGAAACTTCAATTCATAAATCTTAAAAGGTTCAAGTCACTGTGATCATTAGAAGTACTTTGCACAAGTGATTTTTGCAGATTTTAATCATTTTTGCATGCACTAAAGTAAAAACAAGCTTTCAAGTTTGGTTTGAAGTTTCAAATCATCTTCAAATTAACTTTCCCACAAAGAGGAAACTTCAATTCATAAATCCTGAAAGTTTCAAGTTACTGGGATCATTAGAAGTACCTTGCACAAGTGATTTTTGCAGATTTTAATCATTTTTGCATGCACCAACGTAAAAATAAGCTTTCAAATTTGGTTTGGAGTTTCAAATCATCTTCAATATAACTTTTTCATAAAGAGGAAACTTCAATTCATAAATCTTAAAAGGTTCAAGTCACTGTGATCATTAGAAGTACTTTGCACAAGTGATTTTTGCAGATTTAAATCATTTTTGCATGCACTAACGTAAAAACAAGCTTCCAAATTTGGTTTGGAGTTTCAAATCATCTTCAAATTAACTTTTACACAAAGAGGAAACTTCAACTCATAACTTCTGAGAGTTTCAAGTTACTAGGATCATTAGAAGTACCTTGCACAAGTGATTTTTGCAGATTTTAATCATTTTTGCATGCACCAACGTAAAAAGAAGCTGCCAAATTTGGTTTGGAGTTTCAAATCATCTTCAAATTAACTTTTCCACAAAGAGGAAACTTTAATTGATAAATCCTGAAAGTTTTAAGCTACTGTGATCATAAGAAGTATTTTTCACAAGTGCATGTGCATGCATTAACTCATTAATTCGAAAAGTTTTCATTTTCCTAATATCAGAACGACTCATTGATGAGTTATATGCTGGTTCAAAAATGAGTAAAACTCAATTTACTCATGAAATGTAGGTACTTTCTACTTATTAGTCCAAAATTTCATTCATTTTCAGTGGGATTTTGTTGAAAGTGTACACATTTTCCACGGTGGTTTGTGATTGATTGCAATTAGCTGATTATTTGATTATTTTAAGGTCATCACGGTGATCACGGTGCAACTATTGCCGATGCCATTCTACCAGGAGCAGCCTACACTGAAAAACAGGCCACTTATGTTAATACTGAAGGCAGAGCCCAACAAACTTTAGTAGCAGTGACGCCTCCTGGTAGGGCTAGAGAGGATTGGAAAGTCATAAGGGCGTTGTCCGAGATTGTAGGGGCAAAATTACCCTATGATAATTTGAATGAAATTAGGGATAGATTAGATGAAGTGGCACCTCATTTGACTAAATATGGAGAAGCAGAAAATGCAAACTTTTTCAAACAGGCTCAAGATTTAGCAAAGGTAACTATTGGATTTATCAGTTAATAATAATAATTGTGTTTTTTTTTTTGTAGAATGTTAAGACCCAATTGGATTGTACGCCTTTAGATGTTAAACTGAAGGATCTTTCTGATTATTTCATGACGGATTCAATTAGTAGGGCTTCGCCCACTATGGCCAAGTGCGTCCAAGCTGTTCTCAAACAGAAGCAGTCAAAGTTTTAGATTTAATAAATTATAAGTTTTGTTGTTTTTTGGTTGGATCACCTTTTTTCTATGTTAAGTTGTATATTGTTAATTAGGAAAAATAAATCGCTGTTGTGGTCGATATAGGAATACAATTTGAGTAATTTAAAATGCCCAGAGAGTCCCAAAAGAAATCTGACAATTAATTATACAAGGTGTTTGTTTTACGAATTTTAGAATAATCACTTAAAACGGACATTCTGTATAATAATTCATTTGGAAAATGTTTTTTTTTTAAAGCAGTGGCAACATTGTAACATTAAATAATCAATGAACATATACTACACAAACGTGACGTAAGTGTATAGTTCATTGATAATAATAGTCAGTGGGTGAAAGTGAGGTTGGAAAACCTTAAATTTCACTACAAACAATAGTTTATTTTCACTATTGTTTGTATAACAATTTAAAATTACTATACAATAAACCAGTGTTGTCAAACTGCAAAATACAAACGATGATCGGAAACCCAATGCAAATTCTAAATATAGACTAAAATCGATAGTGCAAAATGAACCAGAAGTCTAAGCACAAGGGCTTCGCTAGTTTTCTGTTGCCCAACAAGCCCCCCAATAAAGTTGGAGTCGCAATAAGCCGAAGTCAGAGCGCCAAAGAGCCCAACTTGCGAAATCTCACTCATACCGAGGCCAAAAGTCCTGTTAAAATTTCTCAGAGGCCTTTGAGTTTTAACGCTAAAAATGGTACATTGAATAAGCAAAAGGAACTACTAGAACCGGTAATATACCCCTATTTATTTAAATTTGTTTTTGGAAATTTACTGAAGAGAAAATTATGAACCTTTCAGGAGAAAGAGAGGAAAGTTAGCAGCTCTTTATACTAGAATTTCAAAGCTTTCCAGTAAAAAAATTCAAGAGCCTGGAATAGATATATTATTTTCCAAAGTTTCTATATAATTTCTAATGGATATTCCAAAATTGCTAGAATCTTCATAAAATTATCAAATATTTATTCATAATTTTCAGCCACAATCCATCTTGAAACGAGAAAACAGTGTATCAGA
Source organism: Ceutorhynchus assimilis (assembly GCA_917834065.1). Lineage (NCBI taxonomy): Eukaryota > Metazoa > Arthropoda > Insecta > Coleoptera > Curculionidae > Ceutorhynchus > Ceutorhynchus assimilis. The sequence goes on from OU892285.1 coordinate 34,653,182, forward strand.
AAGCCACCTATTTGAAGACATACTAGAAAATACTCCACTAGAAAAATACGGCTCGCACGAAAGCGTTTTAAAAGAAGCAGTGAGCAGCCTTCACAAAATTCCCACAATCAAAGCACGAGAACGGAACTTTTTGCACGGAAAAATCGGAGTCAATTCTTTACTGGGCCCCCCTGAATTAGACAGGCTTTGCCCCAACAGAGAAATCACTATATTTGTTGGTACGTGGAACATGAATGGACATTCCCCACCACAGTAAGTGATTTTCAGTTAATTAAATTTAAATCAAAAATAAGTGAATATTTTATAGAGAATTGAATGATTTTGTATTGCCTACTGGTATTAAACATGTTCCTGATATTTTAACTTTTGGAACTCAAGAGTCTTGCTCTGAAAGATTGGAGTGGGAAGTTTCATTGCAAGAAACTATTGGGCCTTCGCATATATTATATCATTCGACTAGTTTAGGTAATATAATGTTTTAACAAATACCTAATAATAAAAGAAACATTTTTAGGTACATTACATTTATGCATATTCATACGTAGAGACTTAATTTGGTACATATCAATACCGGAAGATGCCAGTTTATCCGTAAGACCGGGAACTGCGTTTAGAACCAAAGGGGCAGTGGCCAGTTCCTTTATGATATTTGGTACTTCTTTTTTGTTTGTGACGGCCCATTTGACTGCACACCAGGAAAAGGTTAAGGAAAGGGTTGGAGATGTTAAAAGGATCGTTAACAGTTTGGATTTGCCCAGACTGTTGCCTTGCAAAAATAAATCTAAAGGTAAACGAGAAATAATTATTTTCCTGGTTAAAAATGTGCAAATTAAATGTAAGTAAATTTACTGGATTATTTGTTTTTTCTTTTGGTTTGTACATACGTTTTTTGCACGGTCATTTTGTTGGTTTTCACAAGTTTAAGTTGAATTTTTATTTGAAATTTCAATGAGGAAGAAAATTTGAAACTTTTAGAGTTTATGGAAGAAGGTTAGAGCGGTCTCCTATCAAAATTTCAAGCCGATTGATTCAAAATTGAAAAAAAAATCCTAAAAATGAAGTTTAAAAGGAAACATTGCATTATGAGATATTTGAATTTTTATCTCAAAATCCGATAATGGTAATAATTTGAAATTTTCTGATTCTAAAAGAAGCAGGTTAGGAGGATTTTTCACAAAAATTTCAAGCCGATCGATTCATTCTTCCCGTATACTCAACTTCCCTAATAATTATCTTACAAATTGGCGCCCAACCTGGGGCCACGGTAAGTTCAATTCAAAATTGGAAAATAAACCAAAAATCAACTTTGAAAAAAAATCAATCTCATGAATTTTTAACACAATTCACCTAGAAACCTGACATTAGTTTTTTAGCAAAACAATCATTGTTTTTGAGTTTTTCCATACACCAACCCTTCATTGATTCCTTGCACTAGACAGAGACAGTTTCCCCAATCACAAAATGTTTTCCATCACCCTCAAAAACCAAACAATCCCAAAAACTAATAAATGCTCTCTTATTTTCCAGATTCAAACGCTGACACAATATGAGACAAGAAGACATCCTACCACAAACTACATTAAAATTAGAATTTTTACTAAAATCATAAAATAACCAGAGAAATTATGTTTCAGACGTGACCCAAAACTTCGACTACGTCTTTTGGTCGGGGGACCTCAACTTCCGCCTGGCGACCCCCAGAAGCAAAGTCCTAGAGTGGCTCTCCAACACCAGTTTTCCATTGCCGCCCCATCTTCCACACGGCTATATGCACCACGACCAATTATGCACTGTACTTTCCGATGGGGCAGCTTTTCGTGGTTTTTCCGAGGCCAAAATAACTTTTCCTCCAACTTATAAAGTAATTTTAATTTGTTTTATTATAATTTCATTTATTTATTGAGGTTTGTTTTAGTACGATCCAGGTACTCAAACTTTTGATTCTTCCTCAAAACAAAGAACTCCTGCTTATACAGATAGGATTTTGCACAAACAAAAAAACTGTAGGCGTCTGAGTGGGGCCTTAGAGCATCCGCCCTTGCAATGTCTTGTATACGATGCCGTTCAGAGTATTACAACGTCGGATCATAAGCCTGTTTGGGGCGTTTTTAGGGCTCATTTAAGGCCAGGGCTTGATACGTATGTCAGTTATTTCAATACTGGATAATTTAAATTGTTTGTGTTTTTGTTGTAGGATTCCTTTGGCAGCTGGTATGTTTAATAGGGATGTGTACTTGGAAGGGTTGAAGCGTAGGGCTGAAACCCTTAGTAAAAGCAAGGGGGCCAGTACGGCGTGTTCCTTACAGTAGACAATCAATTATCCTTGATATTACAGGGTGTCCTTCTGATAGATGACAATATTTCGATAGATTTTATGGAAAATCAAACTAGTCAATTTTTTTTTAAGTTTAATAGTACCTATATACACCATGACCAAATTGTAAAACTATTACTTTTAGAGAACCTTATTTTTTAATAAAAATTAAGTTTTATGTTTGATTTTTTACTAAGCTGGTTGGTTGGTTGAGATGCAGAGTGAACAGGCCTTATTGTATTGTCCTGTTAGTTTGTTTAGTTAGTGGTAAGTTTCGTAACCTTGATTAGGTTTAGGAGCCTCTTTACTGTGTTACTTTTGGTGAGTTTAGAGATTGGATTTTCTGGCCCTATCTGTCTGTATCTCTACCAGCGTGAAGCCTCACATCCGAAGATTATATGGATGGCGGTTTCATCCTCATCTTCACAAAGTCTGTATAGGTATGAGTTCTTCTTGGAGGATGCCCATTATGTGAAGATGTTTTCTTATGCTACAGTGTTTAGTTATTAGCCTGATTTGATTCCTGGTTTAGTTATAAGATCTATTCAGTGAGTTTAGGTGATGGTTGTTGTACCATGAGTCAGGGGCGCCGGGTTTCAGAAAACCTCGTGGGTGCTGATGTTCATGCACCAGCATTTATAAGGGGGGTGAACAGCCCGGCGGTGGCGAAAAAACCTCTCCAGAAACCACGCCCAAAAACGTTTTCCAGCATTCTTTAATTTACATTCGGACGAGTGTCTAAGAAGGGAATGGTAATACATTTCAAACAACGTAGTTCAGACCTTTCCATATTCGTTTTCCAGCTGCGGGAACTAGTGTTGCTTGGTGCTTGCGTAAGTTTTTTGCGGTGTCTGCTAAAATTGGAAAAAAAGGACGACTTTAAGGGTAAAGAGTAGAGTGTCTTCACAGCTATCAGAACAATACCCACTTCTACCACGTAAAAGCCCCCCTCCAGCATAGCCATCATAGCCCACCATTAATCTATTTTCGAAAGGCGCCGCCGATCTAGAGATTTTCCCACAGTATCGAAAAACTTCCTAGGCTCAAGTGCCCCCAGCTATCAGACAAACAGATTCACAAACAAAATATTTATTATTGCAATAAAATTAATGCACCTGTTAATGACCAATACCCACCTCACGCAGCTATCAGAGCAATACCCACCTCCACTACGTCAAAAAGCTTTTACTCTGAAGAGGTACCTCTTTCCATATCCCTTCACTTTCTTGAAAACTAAAGAATATTTCAGCAATTCCTGCATTTGTATTCGTCAATAGTGTTCTAAACTCCATTGCAATAATAACATTTTGCTTGTGAATCTGGTGGACCACTTACGTGTAGTAGAGGTGGGTATTGGTCTGATAGCCGGGGGCACTTGAGCCTGGGAAGTTTTTCGATACCGTGGGAAAATCTCTTGATCGGCGGTGCTTTTGATCTGAAATTTTGAGGATTTGACCCGGGCCAACCCCAAAATTGATGAATTCACATACCAATAATTTCCAGTTGTCCACCTATTTTTCAATAAGTTGAACGTTTTTCCTAATTGACAAATGGATTGATCGACTGGAAATTACCGTTCTAGAAAGTTTTTCATGTCTGCTGGAACAGAGCTAAAGTAACCGAATCGGTCAACAGATGTTTACTGAAAATTCCGGTTACTTCGGGGAACGCAAATATGGAAATAAAACATAATTGACAAAAGTTACAGATAAAACCTTGATAAAACCAACAGAACCGATATCCGATGGCCGGTAACTATTTGGACATTTGGTTAACCAGATTTCAGGAACCCGAGGTAAAAAATTAACCAGTTTTCCAGGAACTAGAGAGGATTATGAGTTTTTAAGTCTATGCTCGTGGGTGCTTCGCTCGAGCCCCCGAGCACCCACGTAGTCGGCGCCTCTGCCATGAGTTTACTGTGAAGAATTTGCCAGTAGGTTTTATGTTGTCTATAGACCCATTGGTTTATTTTTGGTCGTACCGATGATTTTGTGGTTCTTCTCTTGCCAGGGCATCTACCTTTTCATTTCCTTCAGCTCCTTTATGCCCTGGCACCAATTCAAGGGTTACCTAGCTTGTTGGCCATACTTAGGTTTTTGAGGTTTTCCAAGCATTTCCACACAAGTTGCGATTTTATTTCAAAACTGTTGAGAGCTTTGATCGACGCTTGACTGTCTGAGCAGATAAAGATATTTTCCTACAGCCGTGCGGAAAAATCGATTTTCCGCACTGATATGCGTGCGGAAAATGAGTTTTTCCCCACGGTGCGGTAAAACTTTTTTTTTTGACATATCAGTGCGGAATAGTACATTAAAATACACGTTTCATAAGACGTCATTTTACCGCACGAGGCGAGTTTTCTAAAGGGCGAGTGCGATAAAATGTCTTATAAAACGAATATTTTATACTATTTTTTCTATTTTGGTATCTATTGTTTAATTTAAAAAAACAAATTTTTCTTGGGACCCCCCAATATGCAAATGGAAATTGGTTGCCCGTGATATTTGGATGAAATTTAAATATGTTGTTGGGGATGCCATAAGCAACATTTTTTACCATGGGCACAACCCTGTATATATGACAGGTGAGGCGTGGTTAACTGTCAAATATTGGAATCTTATATCCAAAAGCAGAGTCACTATGGCAGATTTTGATGAACTAAAAATTTATTTCTACTAAGTCGACCAAGTTAAGTCGAAAAAATGTCAACCATTTTGACACCTGTCCAGTGATGTGCCTGTAGACAATGTCAACGTAAACAATTGATTGTCTACGTGTAGACAATTCGAATTGTTTACGTGGGCATTTGTCTACATGCGGCGTAGACAATAACTTACTTTAAAAAATTCGAAAAAAAATATCAAAAGCTATAAATACTATCACTATCACTTCGATATTAGCATTCACTGATTATAAAATATCAGGAAAACCAATAATAAAATAAAAATAGGGCAATCCAAAGACCTGTCAAAATGGAATTCAAAATGGAGGCCAATGCCTTTTTTCCACTAATAATTTCTTAAACTAAAAACTTTCCATCTTAGAATACGAAAATTATCCTCTCAAACACTAGAAAATCATCTAAAAGCACCACAAAAATACACAAAAAACAGTTTGCTGATGATAAATGTCACGATTGCTTGAATTAAATTTATGGCGCCAATTTTTTGGCATTGACCATGCATTGACCGCCATTTTGTTTGGATTGCCCTATAATTTAAAAAAAGGAAAGTGTGAGGTTAGAATTAAACGTCATTTATATGATTTTACATTGTTGACACGTTGTCTACATTGTCTACATTATCTACACCTCTACACGTAAAGTAGACAATGAAAGTCTACGTGTAGACGCACATCCCTGCACCTGTCAAAACCCTGCTAAATTACAGCACTCATCTTTTCCATGTTTCAATATTTCATGATGTCATTTGACACTTTAAACTTGTATGTAAATTCTGAATTCAAAAATTGAAAAAAAAGACAGAACTGTCAAAACCTGTCATTTGTTTTAGAAGAAAAAAATACTTTAATTTGATTCTTTTCTGTTTCAAGGTAGTTTATTTTATTAGTAATGAAATATTAAACAAAGTTTGGGTATGTCACATTTTGACAACTGTCATAGTCAAAATGTGACATGCATGAACTTTGTTCAATGTTTTATCACTAATAAACAACCTTGAAACAAAAATGAACTAGATTAGAGTATTTTTTTCTACTAAAACAAATGACAGGTTTTGACAGTTCTGTCATTTTTTTTTCCAATTTTTGAATTCAGAATTCACATACAAGTTTAAAATGTCAAATGACATCATAAAATATTGAAAACGGGAAAAGATGAGTTCTGCTGTTTGGCAGGGTTTTGACAGGTGTCAAAATCGTTGACATTTTTCGACTTAACATGGTCGACTTAGTAGACATCGATACTTCGTTCATCAAAATCTGCCATAGTCACTCTGCTTTTGGATATAAGTTTCCAATATTTGGCAGCTAACCACGCCTCACCTGTCATATATGCGTGCAAAGGGTAAAAAATAGTGCTTACGGCATCCCCAACAACATATTTAAATTTCATCCAAATATCACGGGTAACCAATTTCCATTTAAATATTGCGGGGTCCTTTTATTCTCATATTTCTCGAGGAGCTCTACTCCTTGGCTCGAGGATCGGCCCACAGGAGAGTTATGCCCGTATTCCTTCCACACAGTTTCACTCACTTGTCGCACTTTAGATATTCTATTATTTCTATTCTGCCCAATACAAGCTAAAATTGATGGATTTTTTTTTCAAAAACATTTGTAATAGGCGACAAATTCAAATTTTCAATGTAATTTATTCAGTAACTTTTGTTTTTAATGTTGACAGTACCCTAGTAATTTTTTTTTTCTACTTTTGGCAACTACGTTCGCGTACCGCAATATGGCGTCCAAACAAAAGGTCAATTATTTTTTATCGCGAATGACAGTTCGATGGCTATCAGTCAGCCAGTTTTACCAACCTCCGATAAGTAAAAAAGGAGTGTCACAAAGAGCTTCTTTTCGAAACTACTTTTAGTGTCGATATGACACCAAAATAGAAAAAAAAATTTACCGCACTGATATGTCAAAAAAAAAAAAGAAAAATTTTACATTTTTTCGCCTGTAGGAAAAATATTGTAGGTACCTAACACTTGCGGAATAGTACATTAAAATACAAGTTTCATAAGACGTCATTTTATCACACGAGCCCTATATTAGAAAACGAGCCGGAGGCGAGTTTTCTAAAGGGCGAGTGCGATAAAATGTCTTATGAAACGAATATTTTATACTATTTTTTCTATTTTGGTATTGTTTAATTAAGAAAAGCAAATTTTTCTTGAACATTTTATTCTCATATTTTCCGATTTCATATGTTTAGGTTGGTAACACTACTTGCCAAATATAGAAATCTTCTATTATAAAATCGCGAATGACAGTTCGATGGCCATCAGTCAGCCAGCATTACCAACCTTCGATAAGTAAAAAAGGAGTGTCACAAAAAGCTTCTTTTCGAAACTACTTTTAGTGTCGAAAAGACTTCAATATGACACCAAAATAGAAAAAATATTTTTTCTATTTTGGTGTCATATCGACACTAAAAGTAGTTTCGAAAAGAAGCTCTTTGTGACATTTCCTTTTTACTCTTCGGAGGTTGGTTACACTGGCTGACTGATGGCCATCGAACTGTCATTCGCGATTTTATAATAGCAGATTTCTATATTTGGCATGCAGTGTTACTAACCTAAACATATAAAATCAGGAAATATGAGAATAAAATTTCCAAGAAAAATTTGTTTTTTTTTTTAATTAAACAATACCAAAATAGAAAAAATAGTATAAAATATTCGTTTTATAAGACATTTTATCGCACTCGCCTTTTAGAAAACTCGCCTCGTGCGGTAAAATGACGTCTTATGAAACTTGTATTTTAATGTACTATTTCCGCACTTGTTAGGTAAATAGCTATTTTACCTGTCTATCCTCTCCTTAGGTTTTCTCTCATTCCAGCGATGGTTCCGGTTTCTGTTTTGGAGCCGTCAATAAACCAGACAATGTCTTGTTTAGGTGTGAAGCCTAGTACTCATAACTGCGAAGTTCGCATTTTTTTGACATTGCTTCGACAATTTGACGTTTGATACACGCATTAAACGTCAAATTGTTAACGCAATGTCAAAAAAATGCGTATTTCGCAGTTATGAGTACTAGGCTTTATTCTGGTATTTCCTACTGGAACAATCTTGATAACGAAGTGGTTCTCGAAATGATTTTCGTCAGGGGATCTGCCAGCACTGGGCAGTGCTTTGTTAATGTTGATGGGTTTGGTGATCTGGCGAGGGAGTTTTCGTTTCAACTCTCCGTTTGCTACTGTAAACGGAGGTCCCTATACGTTCTTTGTATTTATAAGTAGATTTCCTGGAGGGATTGGATGTAGAGTGCTTTCGCGGATTCCGCCTGGCTCCAAAATAATACTAGCAGGTGATTTTAATATAAACTTCCTCGATAAGGAATCAAGAGATACTATGTTGCTAAGATGCATCTTGACGTCATATGGCTTGAGCATGCATGTTGACAGGCCAACTCGTGTATTTGGTTCATCTGCGACCATTATCGATTACATTTGTACAAATGGATAGTGTTGAATGTTTGGTTGTGCCGGCAGATCACAATGCAGTTAGTATTGGATGCTTTGCTACCAGTACGGATGTGAGTGATGTGGAGTTGGGGCGCCGTCGTGGCAGAGTTTTTAATGGGGCAAGCTTTCATAGTTTTCACAAGATGTGTGTTGGAGTCAACTGGCCAAGCCTGGAGGTGTCCCCGGTGCCTCTTTTCACTTTTCACATGGTTCTATTGGATGTTTTCAACAGAGCTTTTCCCCTGCGCTGGATCAGTTCTAAACGAAAGAAATCTTGGCTCACTAGGGGTATTCGCGTTTCTGCAAAAAACTTTAGGTCTTTGAATTATATAAAAAAATTCTGCACTAATATTGATATATTCTCTTACGTAAATAGATATCGAACTGTTTATCGCAGCTAAAATTTTTTTATTATGATAATAGACTTTCCAGTGCGGCAAACGTCCAGAGGGAATCCTGGTCTATTGTTAACGAATTGAGGGAAAGGTCTGCTCGCAGAGTCACGGAGATTGATATTGATCCCGAAAGTCTCAATTCTTACTACTGTATCGGTGTGCTTGGATGCACTAGCCGAGGCCATCAATACCTCGTGGTCTTCTGGTGCGTTTCCAGCTTGTTTAAAGCCTGCAATTGTTCTGCTACCACTACATAAGGGTGGTGACTCAAATGAACCATCAAACTTTCGCCCTATCTTTCTCTTGTCAACGTTGTCTAAAATTATGAAAAAGTTGGTGAAGGCTCGGCTTTGCAATTTTTTGAAATCTCGTGAGATCCTTTCTTCCAGACAGACAGTTTGGTTTCCGGGACTTTGATGGGAACCCATGACGCTGTTTTTAATCTCCTGAATACAGTCTATTTCAACATGAATCAGAGACAGGCGACGGCAGCGGTGTTTTGTGATCTATCCAAGGCTTTTGATTGTGTGGATCATGATGGAATACTGCTGTCCAAGCTCGAACGTTATGGCGTGAGAGGGACGGCTTTGCGTTGGTTCAGTTCCTATCTAGCTGGTCGGTGTCAATCGGTTGTGGCTTCTGGAGCACAGTCTTCAAATATGCTGATTGGATGTGGAATGCCGCAGGGTTCTGTTTTAGGGCCGCTTCTTTTCCTCCTATATACAATAGTCTGGCATGGTCCTAATGATGATGTCTTGAGGAGTGCCATTTCCCATGACTTGCAGTTGATAAAGCGGTGGTGTGACGCTATAACAAACTTGTTTTTAATGTTGACAAGACCACTGTGCTTGGTTTCAGGTGCAACGTGGATAGCCGATATTGGGCAGTTTAGGTAGATGGGGACTTTCGTTTCGAAGATCACATCTTGAGGTTGAGCAGAAAGCTTTCATCGGGCTGTTTTGCAATGAGGGCTGTGAGAGGCGAATTGGGACCTGAAATGGCGCAAACTGTCTACTTTGCGTTATTTGAATCGCACCTCCGATATGGAATTCCATTTTGGGGCCTTAGTAGCAAGTACCTCCTGAATGTGCTATTTTTTCTTGTAGAAAAAGGCTGTACGTTTTATCGCAGGCATCGGGTTGAGGGACTCATGCAGGCCCTATTTCTTTTCACTGAGAATTTTAACACTGACTTCCCTTTTTGTGCTTGAGACCGCAACACTTATGTATAAGAATCGTGCAGCCCTCATGAGACTTCCACCAGAGCACTCTTTGATCTTCGAAAGCAGAAAGATTTTCAATCATTTGCCTGCCCATCTTCGGAACATATCGTCCACGGAAAACAATCACTAATTGTCAAAAATGTCTCGATGCAAATAGACGGCATTTTGCAAATCTGTAAATTTTTCGATTAAATTAGATTTAGCAATTATTTATTAATATTATTGTAAGTTTCTGGCAAATAAATAATGTCGATGGCTAATTTTCTCAATGTGCACACAGACTTACACTTCGAATAAATGATAGCCTGGTTTAAAAAAATAGGACCCAATTTTACGAAATGTGATTTTTCGATGATACTCAAATATTTTATGCACTTATGAGAATTTTAATATTTACTTACTACTACTACGAAGGATAGAGCCTCGGATAGAGCTAGAGTTTTTTATTTTATGTATGAGAATCATAGCTACTAAACTGCTTTTCCACTGACTGAGACCTGGGGGTCAATTTTTGACAATATACGTTAAATTGCGTATTCGAAGATTTGCGAACAAAAATAAACGTATACGTATCTATAAACCCATTTTTGATCGGTGTACGCAAATGGATAAACGTAGATATTGCGAATTCGTAATCATACGTATGGTTGATTTGGCAACGTCACAAATTTTAAAATTTTTGACTATTTCTTGACGTGTTCAAAAGTCAAAATTTTGAATTAATTATGAAAAATTGTGGATGTTTGCGATAGTGTTATAAATTATGGAAGACAAGAACAAAAAGAAGAGGGGTACGAATGCCACTGAAAGGCAAAAAAAACTTCTTGTGGAGTATGTAAAAAGCAAGCCACAGCTAATCTGTGGCAAGCAGACGCAAAGCTACACCAAAAAGGACGCTCAAAATGACTGGGAGAGTATATCCCGAATTTTGAATAGCAATCCCGGAGCCATTAAAGACTGTACTGGATGGCGTAAAGTAAGTAGAAAAAAATATTCTGTGAATGTTATGGATATAATTTTCAATGTTTTGTTAGATGTGGCATGATCTACGGTCGCGAACCAAATCGAAAGAGGCCAAAAATAGGATGGCGTTTGGAGGTACTGGTGGTGGGCCCCTAAATGATGAGACGCTAACCAATGTAGAAGAAGACATCCTTGATATTATAAAAAAAGTATCTATCGAAGGACATGATGTAGCAGAATCTTCAGTAGGGTTTGAATTTAATGTTGCTGAACCCGTGTTGATTTCCTTCGACTTTGAGGACATGGACGTTGGAGAGAGTATCACATCCAAAGCCACTGCCAACGGCAACACTACGGTGACTCATACGAGACAAGGGGAGAATTCAACGTCAAGTTCTTCCGGAATTGCTACCTCTAACACTTCAATCCTGGAGACGACTGAGGTGGTTCATACGAGATCGAAGGAGCCATCGTTAGCTATTTCTGTTAATGTTCCCTCTGCGAAGATGCAAGTAACTAATACCGCAAAAGAACTTGTAAGCAGTCGGAAAAAAATGCCTAAAAAACTGGACAGCTTGATAAACTCAGCTGTGGCGGCAACTTCATTTGAAGAAAACTTGCATAAGAAGTTGGACGTAAAAACAAGTTACTATGAACGCAAATGCGTCAAAGCTTTGCAATCAATCGCTAAATCCCTCAAAAAGTTAGTCAGTAATAGACCACGCTAAATTTTGTACTGTTAGTTTTAATTGTAAAGAGATTAATTTTGGTTTGTTTCATCAATAATAAACATTACAAAAAGTTTTTTCAATGTTTTATTAGTGGCGTTGGCCTCGATCTAATGTCGCAACCAACCGCCGCCGCGCGCGTTGTCCTTCAGCTAACTCGGGGTTGATGCGTCTTGCCACATGTTCTTCCACATCCTCTCTTACAGCATCTATTATGTCGACATCCACGTCTGCGAGATCGGCGTCATCAGGCTCAGGAACATTATACTCTATACACATATTATGTAACACTATACAGGCGTTGATGATTCGACACGCTACATCAGGTGTATAGTGCAACACCCGATGCTTTAGTAAGCATCGAAAGCGCGCCTTCAGCACTCCGTTACAACACTCTATTTTCACTCGAGTTTGTTTGTGTGTTGCATTGTACTGGCGTTGCGGCGCAGTCAGTTCCTCGTCAGTAAACGGCGTCAACAGCCAAGGACGCAGGGGATATCCTGAGTCACCTACAAAAGCGTTGCCACTAAAACTACTACAGCTCTACCCAAATGCGAATAAACACACCTAAGAGGAAATAGTCCGTATGTCCGGCTAAATGTATTTGTCTTAACGTAGTTTGTAAGTTCGATTGATTCCAAATGAAAGCATCATTACTGTTCCCGGGGTACCGCGCAGAGGCATTGATAATTCTTAAGTCCGCATCACACACCTATAAGTATATTGGTTATAAGACACATCTTTTGTTAAGTATGAGTCCGTTTTCACCAATTGAACATTTATGGAATGATATTTCTTCCTATTCACATACACATGCTCCGGGAAATTGGGATCGTTAGCGGCTGGGGGCACAATGGCCACATGAGTGCAATCTATACAACCGACGACCCCAGGAATGCCATGTAGATCATAGAATCTGCAACGATAAAATTTCAACTTATAGTTTCAGCGACCTTGAACAAAACAAATTGACAAAACTTTTTGTACTAACATACCTTTGTCGGATGGTATTGAGTTCCCGATAATTTTGGGGGAACTTCACCCATTCATTGAACACCTCTGGCTGTAATAATGCGTTGGTAACTTCCTTTAAGCACCTACCAACCGTGGACTGGCACACGTCAACATATTTATTACCGCCGATATCAGGTTGATAGCTACCGCTTGCGAAAAATTTCAACGCAATTAGGACCTATGAGTAGTATCGAATTAAACTTACTGTAACAAATATTGCAAAACAACCTTAAAGATAACATGTATTGCCTACCTTATTCAATACATCTAGATCTGTTGGTCGTTGTGCCGGACGTATATAAGGTTCTAAACATACAACTAAATATCTCAAAAGCTCTTTCGACAATCGAAACATATTAATAAACTGTCTTTGGTTTAGCTCAACGAATGGATCACGGGGGTTATGTCGATGGTTGCGTCGATTTCGTATCTCTGCATTTTCCAAATTACGAATTGCCAGCACATTCATCAAGTTTTCCATATTAGTAAATTCACAATGATCCAATCACAGATTGATCCAATAATAAAATCGCTTTCAAACAAACTGACAAACACTTGACACAACAAAAACGTATACGCAAACAGAATAAGGCGACTAAAATACCGCTCGCAGAAAAGCGAATGAAAATATGCGCTTTCTTGCGTATACGAAACTTTGCGAACGGCCAAAAATTAGAACTTGTGGCTGTTCGCACATTTAAGAACGATCTACATACGTTTCTATATTTGCGTAGGGTCAAAAATTGACCACCTGTCATTTACGCTATTTCATTGGTCTCAAAATAATGTCACATTTTGACAGTTGTCAAATTAACCCTTTCGGGTTAACTGGCAGAAAACGAAATCCGTCATTTTCTGTTTTTCGCCAATATTTCCAACTCTAATTGACCTTTTGTTTGGACGCCATATTGCGGTGCGCGAACATAATTGCCAAAAGTAGAAAAAAAAAATTACTATCATTCTGTCAACATTAAAAACAAAAGTTACTGAATAAATTACATATAAAATTTAAAATTGCCGCCTATTAGGCAATAATCTCAATCACGTGATTTTATAATGGCCGTTCGGGTCAAATATTGCAGTGACAAGCCGGTGACGTTTATAAGGAGAGCATTTGTGTTCTGGCCCTTGTTGCTTTCGAAGTGAATTTTATGTATTTCTACGTATTTTCCATTGGTTTTGGTCATATTGTTGTTTTCATAGTGAATTTTATAGTTTTTAGTATGTCTACGTATTTTTTAGTGTTCTGGTCCTTGTTTACAAAGTGAATTTTATAGTGTTTATAATGTTTCTACGTTTTTTTTTAATTTAATAATAAATTCTGAGATGGAGAGTGAATATCTTAAGGTATTATTAAGGGAAAATCGAGCCTCTGTTAAATCCTTTCTTTTAATTGCAGCAGTCCATAAAGCCCTGCGTTGTTTTGATAATTCACTTTTGTAGATCAAAAGCCGATGATTTAAAATGGCAGGAACTGAATAAAATTTCACATAAGCCCTGTTACCTCAACTTCCACACCCAATTACGATGCAAATTGCTGGCATTTCAATTAACACAATACCTAAACACACAAAAAAACACAAAATCCGATAAATTAAATCTTGACGTTTGTCCAGATTGTGACAGAATCAATGACATATAGAATAAACAACACAGTGCTTGACCCGAACTTCCATATTGAATTTCGTTTTTGACAGGTCAGTAGATTGCCTAATTGACCTTTTGTTTGGACGCCATATTGCGGTGCGCGAACATAGTTGCCAACAGTAGAATAAAAAAATACTAGCGTTCTGTCAACTTTAAAATCCAAACTTAGTGAATAAATTACATTTAAAATTTAAATTTGCCGCCTATTACGAAAGTTTTTAGAAAGAAAAGCCATCAATTTTAGCTTGTATTGGGCAGAATAGAAATAATAAAATATCTAGTTGACAGCCCGCTAGTAATTTTTGGTTTTCTTGTTTTGGCAACTATGTTCGCGCACCGCAATATGGCGTCGAAACAAAAGGTCAATTACGAATGTTTTTGATAAGAAAAGCCATCAACTTTAGCTTGTATTGGGCCAAGTTCAGAAATAACGCATAGGGTGCGATGCGATTTTATGGGTGTACCTAAATTGACAATTGGCCATTGGGCCCATAGCACCGTCTAGCATTTTTGAACAGCTAGGACGTTGCACCGGTGTCACACTCACACTGGGTGTGTCATTCCTGAACTCGCTCTTGTGTTGTAATGTTGATAGCCCGCTAGTAATTTTTGTTTTCTTCTTTTGGCAACTATGTTCGCGCACCGCAATATGGCGTCCAAACAAAAGGTCAATTGATCGTTATTCTGAAGCCGATTATCGAATGCACTTAGCTTCCTCTAAAACTTCTTCCATTTTTAACCCTTGCTGTAGGTATAATAGTAGCCGAGATCCCTGTACCTATAGAGAAGCGAATCTGGGACACACTGTATATATTACAGATGCGTTTACTGGGATAAGTTTTCGCTTATATTATTGCGATATTTCCAAAACTGGAAATTTTATAGGCAATAAATCAAGGATTTAACGATACAAAAAATAATGTTGAGTGATTTTAGAAAATCCTCTAACAAACTTGCATTTCAAGTATAATTATTCAATTAAGGAGGCACTAAAACAAAAAAGAGCCATTAAAAATCAAACAGGACGCATTTGCTTGATAACCTGCCAACAAACTAGGAAAAAGAAACTTCCGCCCAGACACTACACAAGCCATCCTGTATGTGTGTCCAAAAATAATTTTTAAAGGAAAATTTAGATTCAGTCAAAAGTGAGCGCTCTTCTTGGAAAGAACTTCTTATTTATTGTTTACGAGGACAAAAATAAAGAAAATTTGAATTCTCAACCATAAGAAGAAACTTCATAATTATTTCAAGACAAAAATTAAAGTTTGGCAACAAGCAAAAAAATGTTCAAATCGTTCCGGTTGCCTTGGAAACACCACAACAAAACAAAACAAGCTGCAATGACGACCGCACATCAACGTCCGATAATGGATCAAGGTAAATTGTCAATTATTTAATTTTGTCAATATAAATTTAATAACAATTTAAGTTAATTTAGGCTCTAAACTGTAGTATTTTATAAGTTAGAAATGTTTAAAGTTGCTTAATATTGCTTGAAACTCGAAAAAATGTATCAGATGGTGCTGCATATGTGTGGCGAAAATATATTAAGTTGGTGGGTTTAGATTCTAAATTTAAATGAAAGACGATATTATAGCGGAAGCGAATTTTGAATTTTAATTAACAGTTTTGTTAAATGTTTGTAGTAACAATACAAGGAAGAATAATTAGGTGTATGGGGAAAATATAATGACAAACAAATTTCTATATTAATGAAATAGATGAAGATAATGATAGAAATGTAGGAAATAAATGATAGGTATCTCATAATATAAATCCAAATAACAAAAACTATATGAAATTGAACAAAAATTTACTATAATGATACAATTTAATTGTTATGCTGGTTTTCATTTTCAGCACTAACTTATTAACACATTTAGGGGGGGGTAACCATTCCAAATGGAACAGGGGGTATAGTGATACCTGTTTTGAAAGAGTGTTCAATTTCCTTTAAAATGACATCAAATAAAAGAGAATTGAACACGTATATAAACGCGAGCTTATACCTACTCGAGTTTATACTAAAAACTTGGAAGTTTCAAATCTTCCTTACTAAGAAGTTCAGATGTTGCATGTTAATTTTTAACAAAACACGATAAAACTGAGATAAGTGACATTGGGTACATTCAGGCGGTCCCAGCCGCTAAGCTCAGCCACTCAGCGGGAACTTTCTTCTCGAAACCAACGCACAGCGTTCTCATAAGAACGATTGCTCTGTCATTGTCAGTGTTATGCCGGACGACAAAGACAGAACCTTCATTCCAATGAGAACGCTGCTCTCCTGTGTCAAGAATAAAGTTCCTGCTGAGTGGCTGAGCTTAGCCGCTGGGACCGCCTGAATGTACCCATTGATTTAATTTAAGACCCGATGATAAAAAATATGCTTAGGAGAAAATCAACCTAAAATTAACAATTACTGACTATTCCAGCCTCTTAAATTTTGGTTTTGTCTGAAATTTGAATATGTTGTTCTCCTAGAAAACCGCCTAAACATTCTAAACAAAAATTATCATTGGCACAAAAAAATCCAACGAGCCATTTTCGAGTTATGGTAAGTTAAAAGATATCAATTACAAGAGCACTTCACATTTTCCTCACTTTATAAAAATATTGACATGCCATTGACGGTCTTAAGCTTAAAAGGCCTCTATATGCATTATCGATTAGAGGTCTGTTCCCACAGGAGTCTCTGACAGTTTGCAAACTGTCGGTAAGCATCGCCCATGCATGTTTTCAATGCTGTGGTTACAAGATAAAACTGTAACTCAGCTGAGCGATTGTTTCTGACAGTTTGCAAACTGTCAGAGACTCCTGTGGGAACAGACCTGGTCGCGTAGCCAACTCGCGCGACCAATAAATGGTTAGTGTTTTTATACCTGTTTTTATCATAGACTATCATTTTAACCAGATTTATAATATCAATATTATCTAAGTTGCTGCCTAATTGAAATCAGGGCCGCAACTAGAACCCTCGGCGCCCAAGGCAAGTCCAAATTTTGGCGCCCCTCCGCCGCGTTCTCAAAAAGGACCGCTAGAACTGGTTCAGAAACGGTTCCGAACCGACTCCTGGTTGATCCCCGAATCCAGAACCGTAACTAAAAGTTCGGAATTTTGTGATCCGCGAAATAGTTTGGAACCAGTTCAGAATCCTTCCGCGAACGAAGCTATTGTAATAGTAAAAGCTATTTACGGAAACTATGATCGGGTTAACCTGATCGCTAGCAGATGTATTTTGTCTTTTTTCAATCCCATTTCCGACTGATTATTCTAATGATGATTGGACCCCATGACTGTGCTTACTCCTTTTATTTTCTAGCCCACGAGTACATTCTTTGGTGATGTCATGCAAGAGCTTTAATTTTTCAACGTTTTCGGTGGAGAGGTTTAGGAGGTCTAATAACTTGTCTATCAGTTTCGAGACTAATAGTCGTTTGTTTTCATATCTATTCTGAAGCAAGTCCCATGCTGTCTCGTAATAATTTTCAGTGGTTGTCAGATGCTGAATGAGTCTTGCAGCTTCTCCTTGAACATGTGTTTTGAGTAGTTGTATCTGCCTTGGAAAAATGTATGTTGTCGTGGACTACTCGCAAAAAAAACATCATGGAAAGAGCCCCAGTTCTCGTAGCCTCCGTGAAATGTTGGAATGGTTATTTGTGGTGACGCAAGATGTTTTACAGACCAGATTGATTGGGTCTGTGGTAATTGCGGCTGACATGAAGCTTGTGCCTCGTTCGTTTCCGTTAATAATTTTTCCAACGTGTCTTCATAAAGTTCATACTTCATCTGATACTCATGAAATTTATCATCTCTGAAGTAGGCACTGGTGAATGATTATTCATGAATTATTATGTCTTCGTGCAATTCTTGAATGGTTGTTTTACCAGCTTTTTCTGTTGTAATTCATACCTTATTCTTGATTTTGATTCAGTTAGATCTTGGTTGATTTGGTCGATTGTTCTATCCAATTCCTCACACTTAAGATTTTGTTCCTTCAAAAGTAAGACTTGTGGACTATTTTGTAATTCATCATTGATCGTTTCAAGGTACTTCTAGCAAGTCTCATACCTCTCTTTTATTTGTTGCAGGTGTTTTTTCAGTAAAGTAGGCGTGGTTTAGTTCATGATCATTTTCTTTAACTGCATCCCATAGTTCTTTCTAGCGTTCCAAGTTTTTGTTCTACATACTGTTCAGTTTTCTTTTCTTTTTGCTTAGTTTTCCTTACTGAGCAGCACCTAAGATCATTTCTTCCGGCATTGTTCTGTTGATCTTGCAATGGGCTTAGTTGGACCTCTGGAACCGCTATTGGTGGGAGCTCTGGGAATGTGATTGACCGCTGTTGGGCCTGGTTGAACTTCTGGAACCGCTGTTGGTGGGACCTCTGGGAGTCGGTTGATACCTGCTTGGTTTGGTTGGAACTCTGGGACCACTCTTGGTGGGACCTCTGGTAATCTGGTTGATGGTTACTTGGTTTTGTTGGACCTCTGGACCGCTGTTGGTGGGACCTGTGAGACTCTGGTTGATGGACCTCTGGATCGCTACTGATAGGACTCTGGTTGATGGCTGCTTAGTCTGGTTGTAAGTTACCTATCTTACAGCATAGTGCAAGTGCCGTGACTTAAGTCCTGATGTCTGGTACTAAGGCCCTTCTGCTCTTTCATCCTAAACCATCAGGATTAAGCAGAAGAGGGGGGATTTGTTACACACAGGCCTTATGAGGATAGGCCATCCTGTAGTATTAGTATGTTTCATCCTTGATTTGCTGCAGCCTCTTGCACACGTACTATGTTTGACATAATTTACATGATTACTATCGATATTCGTATGGTTGATAAAGAGAGATATAACACAAGCAAAATAAATTTTCGTGTTACGACAAATGACGCGTAAAACCGTTGCATTTTTTTGGATTGTAAAATATGGATGGATTAAATTAGGCGCCTTCGGCGCCCCGATACTCCGGCGCCCTAGGCGGGCGCCTAGTTCGCCACCCCCTAGTTGCGGCCCTGATTGAAATTATATAATTTTAGTAGGTATAGGTACCTTCTTAAAAATCATCATCATAGGCATTCACTCGCTATATATAATTATCGGTTTATAACGTTCTACGTCTTCCGATTCCCGATCTCCAACCATCTCTGTCAATCCAGGCATCCTCTTCTAGGCCTCTGTCCTTCAATTCCTCGTCTACACCACTTCTCCAGCTTCTTCTTGGTCTGCCGCGTCTTCTTCTTCCCCCTGGCTTCCACTCAATAATTTGCTTGGGTATTCTTGTATCTGCCATTCTTTGTACCTGTCCGAACCAAATTAGCTGTTTGTCCTTTATATCATCTACTATTGTGTGTTTTACGTCCATAATCTCCCTTATTCTCAGATTTGTTATCCTTTCCATCTTTGACCTGCCTGCGGATCTCCTTCAAAAGTCCATTTCAATTGCTTCCAGAACTTTTGCGGTTCTGTTCTTTAATGGCCAGACTTCTGAGCTATATGTGACTATGCTTTTGACTATGGTGTTGTATATTCTAGTTTTGTTAGCTTTGTTGATATTTTGGTCCCACAGTACACCATTTAGTAGGGATATTGCCTTGCGCCCCTGTATATTCCGGTCTTTAATTGCTTCATCTAGGATTCCCTCACGTGAGATTTTCATGCCTAAATATTTGTATTCAGTACATCGTTTTATTTCTTGTCCGTTATTCAATTTCAGAGTTTGCTGTTCACCTCCTATATAGTCATATATTCTGTTTTAGTTAGATTTACTTCCAAACCCCATTTCTCGTATTCCTCTATCAGTTTTCGTGTCATGTACTCTAGGTCATCATAGTCCTGTGCAATTACTACTTGATCATCTGCAAAGCTTAAAGTATATAGATTGTATTCATTGAGCGGTATTCCCATGTGTCTGCATTTGTTTTTCCACCCCTTAAGCGCTTGCTCTAAGTATATTTTAAAAAGCGTCGGTGATATGCAACATCCCTGTTTAAGTCCTTTAGTTGCTATAAAGCCTTTACTGATCATGTTTTCCTGTTTAATCTTGATCTTTGCATCACTATAGAGGGTTTTTACTGCCTTTATTAGTTCTAAATTGATATTGGTTTTTTCCAGTTCTTCCCAGAGCTTTTTCAGCGGAACATTGTCATATGCTTTCTTTAGATCTACAAAAAGTAAATGGAGTTCTTGGTTATACGCTAGTTTCTTTTCCAGGGCCGCAACTAGAACCCTCGGCGCCCAAGGCAAGCCCAAATTTTGGCGCCCCTTCACTGCCTTCTCAAAAGTAACAATAGATAAAAAAAAAACAGACTTTATATTTTTTGATACTTTGGCTCTCCACGGGCCTTCCTAGCTCGTGCCAAAAAATGCGCACTGAGTGCATACATAATTGCACTGGATTTCAAATGGAAAATAAAAACTGATAATGTGCAGTCAAATGGAATATAAAAATTGCACTGAGTGCACCTCCGTCCTCCGTGCAACAAATGGAAAACACCATTATTTTATTGCGAACAGTTTTGGAACGAGTTCTCCAGACTGTCTAATTAGACTATCCAAGATGCTGTCAAACATTAGCGAACATTAGTAGAACCAGTGCAGAAAAAATGTATTTTTATCTCTTTCTTATACAAGCTAGTAGAAAAAGACACGAATACATTCAGTACGCAATGGAATTCGCTATTAAGTTAAAATGTCCGCCAAGAGCATTGAGGTAGAATAATAAGGAGGCGAAATGACGAGACAAACGTGTACCCAATTCCGCCATATTATGAGTGTTCTTCTGTCCCAAAGTCTGTCACTTTTGTCATAGCAACGCGTCAATAATGCATCAGGGCCGTATTTTTCATCCGATGATGCTCTAAATGCGAAAAACTTTTGAAGCGCAAAATTTTTATGGGTCTTGGAAGGATCTTCTGTATCAGTATTTTGAAGTTTCTGTAGCAACTTCTTCTTTCTTGGCGTAAAGAAGATTTTTTACTTTTTTTAGCTGAAAATTATAAAGAATTTATTTAGTTCGGCTCTGTGTGAGTAGCCATATTGTTAGTGTCTTTAGCCACGCCCACCGATACCGTTTTTATTCTACTATTCAAATTCTATGTATTCAAATGCGTCTCTCTATTATTATACCTCAATGGCCAAGAGGCACACAAACCCTTTGTTTACTTGTCAAAGTCACGTGTTTTTGATAGGCTAGAGTATCCAAGACATAGATCCAAGATGCTGTCAAGCTTAAATTGAAATGTCCGCCAAGAGGCACACATCCCCAATGCACATCCCTTTATTTGCTTGTCAAAGTCACATGTTTTGGATAGGCTAATACGTAAACAATCGTTAAATATGTGTCAATCCTGAAGCTCTTGCTAAAATCCTAGGACCGCTGGAACTGAGGGCGGATTACGAACTCTCGATTCGAACCGAAACCGCCATGGATTTTGAACGCACTCCATGCAAATGCATCAGAATGCGTTCGAAATCCATGGCGGTTTCGGTTCGAATCGAGAGTTCGTAATCCGCCCCCTGGTTCAGAAACGGTTCCGAACCGATTCTGGTTGATCCGCGAATCCAGAACCGTAACTAAAAGTTCGGAATTTTGTGATTCGCGAACGCCATTACTTGAACTGCGCATGCGAAATAGCTTCGAACAGAATTCTTACCGCGAACGAAGCTATTGTAAAAGTAAAAGCTGTTTACGGAAACTATGATCGGGTTAACCCGACCGTCAGCAGACGTATTTTGCCCCGATACTCCGGAGCCCTAGGCGGGCGTCTAGTTCGCCACCCCCTAGTTGCGGCCCTGTTCTTTTCTATTACCTGGGTCAAACTAAATAAATGGTCTACAGTTGATCTTCCTGCTCTAAAACCGGCCTGTTCTTCTGCCTCACTATCTTTGAACTCGTTCTCTATTCTGGCTATTATGAGTTTTCCATACACTCTGCTCAGTGTGTTTGTTACTGCAATTCCTCGGTGGTTCTCGCATTTGTTTCTATCTCCTTTTTTATATATCGTTGTTAAATAGCTTATTTTCCACTCTTCCGGTACTTCATGTCCATCTATGCATGTTTGAAATAGTTTTGTTAAGTGTTTGTAGAGTTTATTGGTCCCATACTTTATCAGTTCTCCATATATTTCTCCTAGACCTGGTGCTCTGCCGTTTTTCAAGAAGCTACAGTGTTTTGTAACTTCTTCTTGCATAACTCTTATAGGTGATCCTGCAGTTTTTATGTTTCGTGTGTGTGTGTTCCCTTTCTTCTTTAAACTCTGCTCGCTGTTCTGTCAGTAATTCTTCAAAGTACTCTTCCCATTTCTGGGGTGTTATTGTATTGAGAATTTCATACATCTGTCAAAACTGGTATTCCAACAATGAACTGACATGTTTTGATTGTTGATTTGAACCAATCAGATTGCAATTACGCGATAATTTGCACTAGTGCAAATTATCAGATAATTGCATAGTAACTGGTGCGAAAACTGGTGTTTTGACATTTTTTGACAAAAAATTTAAATTTTTGATTAATGAAATTCTCTCATTAAATACAACTCGTGCAATGGAAATATATTTATAATTTTCGACAAATTTGCACTCATGCGTTTTTAACTAAAAATGCATTCGGGCAAATTTCCCAAAAATTATCAATAATTTCCATTGCACTAGTTATATTACTATTGATAATATCCCTAGTTTGTGTTTTCCTCATGTTTTTGAGTAATCTCCAACTTTCTGTGTTTCTTTTACCCCCTAGATAAGTATTAATATGCGCACAGTTTCTTTCCCATGACGCGTTTTTTTTCTGTATTATTTTATTCCGTACTCTTGCTTGTGCTTCTTTATATATTTCTTTGTCCCGTGTCTTCTTTGAACTTAGATACTGTTGGTATTTCTTCCTTTTATCTGCTATATGTCTTTCTCTATTTCTTGATCCCACCAATAGGGTGAGGGCCTTCTTCCGTTTCTTTCGTGTTTGCCTAGGGCTTCAAATGCTGCACTGTGGATACTCTCTTTGATATGTTGGTAATGCATTTCTAGGTTTTGAAGGTTTATACTACTCTGTAATTTTTGATCCAATCTCTTCATGTACAGCCCCTTTATGCTTTGCTCGTCTAGAGATTTTAGGTTGTATCTCTCGGGCACAATTTTGTATTCTTGCTTCTCTGTTCCATTTTCTTTTGCGGTGTTTCTGCCCGGGATAAAGATTTTTGTTTTCAGTAGGTAGTGATCGCTTCCACAGGTCGCTCCCCTATATGCTCTCACATCCTGGAATTTTATGTTCGAGCTCTGTTTTGCGATAGTGTAGTCAATGATCGATTTTTGTTGTCTGGTTTCATTTTTCCATGTGTACTTATGTATTTCTTTATGCTGGAAGTAACCGTTTAGGATTTTCAGGTTATTTTGTTAGCATATTGCTATGAGCCTTTCTCCATTATTATTTGTTACATTCTCTCCAAATTTTCCGACCACCTTGTCGTTGATTTTCTTTCCTGTTCGTCCGTTAAAGTCTCCCAGCAATATTATTTCCCTTGAAGTTCCTACTTTTATGATTCGGTCACTTAATTGTTGATAAAATAGATTCTTTATATTAACGGGTTCGTCGTCGTTCACACCGTATATTCCCAAGATAGTTATTTTCCTTCCGAACATACACATTCAGTTTTATTATTGTTTCGTTCACTGCTTCCCATGATGTTATATGTTTTCTCCATTTTCTGTGTATGAAGATCGAGACTCCTTTCTTCGCTCTGAACTCTTTTTGAACCCCGCTGAAGAAATGATCGTACTCTCCAAGATTTTCTGAGCCCTGTCCTTTCTTTTTGGTCTCTGTGGCGACAAGCAGGTCCATTTTTTGATATTTTATCTCTGATATCACTTCATTTATTTTTCTAGAGATTCCTTGGACGTTCCATGTACCGATACTCATTGTCCGTTTCCGTTGCTTAGTTCGTTTCCGTTTTTCAGTCCTGTTCCTAGGCTGTTGATTGGGTCTTTTAACAGTCTAAAGTTTTTTCCGAGTAACGGGGAGTTAGCCCGATGCCTCAACCCCCTACCAGGAGGACCAGGTAATTTGTGATCAAGGTTGTCTTCCTCTAGCCTTTGATGATCCAACATCCAGCTACAAGGCAGCAGCTTCTTTGCCAGTTTGCTTCCAACTTGATGTTAATTAATTCTGGTGGCTACAGACGGTATGGCTAGCCGAGCGTACCATAGCAGAGGGTTTAAGTACATATATGGTATTAGGCGGCAATAAAAATGTAAAAGTGTACCCCTGGTCTGACCTGACACTCGCTAACAAGTATTAATCTTGGCAGCATCATTATCTGTGGGTTCTTTGAGACCTAAATTAGCCTATTCTGAACCCACAATTTCTCCCACACTGCACACTCAATCAGCGGTGGTTGTTAGCTGGTCGCTGTTGTAAAACAGCTATTGTCACATCAGCAGGAAATATATAGATACGTGTCTGGTTATCCTTCACTTTTGATTAACCAGTCTGTTAACTTTCACAATATCAATAGAATAGGATTTCCCAAATCAAATGAAAATTGGGCCTCCCAGTTGCCCATTGACGATATTTTTGTAACATTTGAAATTGCCCTTTTCTGCTGCGTTGGCTAGTTGGAAAAGGAATACATAATTTGTTTAGAAAGAGGAGAGACTGGCATATAGATGACAGCGAAATTGGTTTCCTCAAAGCATAGAATCTTCAAAGATACTGTTTGTTTCGCCGGTCTTGAGTATTCTTGTTGAGCAGCGCTGTTTCTAAACACCTCAGGTACCATCTGTAGGTTGTCCAGGTTTAGCATCCTTAGAAAATTGTTGGTTTGACGATAGCATTGTAGACCAAGAACTAAGTGTGGTCATTTTTGTCGTGGTCGTCTAACACCCTTTTCAAAGAACGTCGTGGCGTACTTTAGTCGGTGTTGCATTTCCGCGTCGATATTTGCTTTGTGGAAAGATGACTACCGAGGTCTGGAAAGTATTCTATATTGATAATAATTATAGCTGGATCAGGTACTTATTTGGGGCAGGCTGGTATGAATTTTTATCTTTTCTGTGTTGTGTGCCTGCGGCGGGCTTTTCGTCTGAAATATTTCCCGGGTTCGAGGCTTTCAGAACCGGGGTTCTTGCATCATCCTAGGTAGCCGATTCCACATAATACGCAGCCTTAATTTAAATAAAATAATATTTTCTAAAATAGTTGTTTTGAATAGGGGCGGATTTTTCATGTCTGCACAAAGGTGGCGGAGGGGCTAGGACTGGCCTTGACTGGAAAGCACCTCTTATACGCTAACTTGCCGCAAGAGCGCGGGTTAACTTTTTCCTGGAATAAGTTTCGAGTAAGCATTTGACTCTGGATGGATAAATACTTACACAACTTTGACCCAAGGTTATCCGTAACTCATGGGGTAACCCTCTATTGATAAACCGCCCCTTAGGGTAATCAAGGAATAACTTGCAGAGTTTGCTGGCCCTTGGTTAATTCTAACTCTGGGCTAACTAGCTACTCAATTCGAAAAGTGTTTATTCAAGCTTTTTCAACCCAGAGCTAGTAAACTCTCGGGTTCTTTGAAGGTTGGCATTACTTATGCAACGTTGCCAGCTCACTTTTGTTTATTTTTGACATTTTCTGCTCATAACCTTACTTTTCTATGGTATTTTGTGCCTCCGTATCGAAAATTTCAGTATCCTGTACTTACCTAATCTGTGTGGAAATATTTTGTTTTATTTTAAAGAGAAGAAAATATCTGAGAGAAAAAACCACAAGCACAGATACTTACGTGGTACCTGTCTGTTCCGACGTCCTCAAAATCGTCAAACGGATGGGATTTAACTTAAACTTCACGTGGTAGGAGCTTCGCTCATGTTTTAGAAGTTCTAAAACATCTCGATCATCATCACTGAAATCTAGGTCCTTTATCTCTTCAGAATTTCAAAATTTAGGTCAAACCAACAACATTAAAAAAAAATTTATACAAAAAATAACCGAAAATGTTGAAGTTAACCCAGAAGATCAAATACGCTAACTTGCCAGTTGCCTTGAGAGCGCGGGTTAATTTTTTTCTGGAATAACTTTCGAGATAGCAGTTGACCCTGGATAGATAAACACGTCTTACAACTTTGACCCAGGGATATCTCTAACTCAATGGGTAACCCTCTATTAGCCTATCCAAAACACGTGACTTTGACAAGCAAACAAAGGGTTTGTGCTTAGTTGTGTGCCTCTTGTCGGATATTTTAATTTAAGTTTGACAGCATTTTGGATAGTCGCCTATCCAAAACACACGACATGACAAGCAAACAAAGGGTTTGTGTGCAAGAATTGTGTGCCTTTTGACGGACATTTTTCTTTAAGTTTGACAGCTTAGACAAGGAAAGAGAGGGGACTCGTAACACAGCAGGTGAAAATGAAGCAGTTTGCCACCAAAAAATGTCTGCTTTTTTCATAACATTTCTTAAACTAAAAACTTTCCATCTTAGAATACGAAAATCATCCTCTCAAACACTAAAAAATCATCTAAAAGCACCACAAAATACATAAAAAACAGTTTTTTGATGAGAAATGTCACGATTGCTTGATTTAAATTTATGGCGCCAATTTTTTGGCATTGGCCATGCATTGACCACCATTTTGTTTGGATTGCCCTATTGTTTTTTGCTTTTTTTTGCCTGTTAAATGTAATCCCGTCGACTTTTTTTTCTCTGCGGGTTTTGCAGCCATACGCTCGCAATCCACCATGCTGAATGTCACAAAAATGTTAGTCTGAAGTAAAATTCACATAGTGGCACCATGAAAAATTGTCGCCATTATTTGGTGGCCAACGGTCACCGGTCACAACCAGCTGCTAGTGCAGGTAAAGAATGTTACGCGTCCTCTCTCTTTCCTTGTCTAAGTTTGACAGCATCTTGGATAGTCTAAGGCAGTGGTTCCCAAACTGGGGGGCGCGCCCCCCTGGGGGGACGTGAAGCAACATTAAGGGGGGCGTAAGTCTTCTGAAAAACTAATGAAAATTTTAAGCCTTATAAATAAAAAATCAGTTAAAATTTAGGAAAAGATGTCTACATTCCGGCAACAGCGTATACCTCAGCCAAAGCAGCTTTGCCATGCGATCCAGCGCTGCCACCTCTACCGATTTATCGGTAAATCTTCCGATTTTTAAATGAGTCTCCCGATTTTAAACCATTTTCTCACGATTTTACTGCAATTTATTGGTAACCCCAACTCCCCCACTATCAAATTCTGGGATACTCGAGGATCAAGAACACTCAACTTCTTGTGTGAGAACAAAACGAAAATCACCTTTTCTACATTTATAATCGCAAAAAAAATTAACTCACTAACTAGCACATCCTGAATCTGCATTCCATCGCGGTCTGCAGGTGACGTCACTTTAAGCTGCTGGTAGTGACGTCACTCGCAGGCCAGGAATTGGATGGTGAGGGAGTTAGGGGAGTGACACAATTGACACATAACATCTGAGCATAATCAGTGTTTGAATATGCTCGCGAAAAATTGAAATAGGAATCACATTCCACAATAAAATTATGACTAAATTTATTGACTGGTTTTATATACCTAAGCAAATTGTGGCGGAATGACGTCATATGACGCAACCGCCTAGCTACCGATTTTTAAACGAAAACTACCTATTATGTCTCCAAGAATCTACCCTACCGACTTTATTCCGTCAGAAGTGGCAGCACTGATGCGATCATTGCTACAGCGTACGCTCGCTGCCCACTGTCATGCCCATTTCTCCTCTTCCAAAGTCCAGCTCAGAAGTTAAGCCTAGTACTCATAACTGCGAAATTCGCACTTTTTTGACATTGCTTTGATAATTTGACGTTTAATGCGTGTATTAAACGTCAAATTGTCGAAGCAAAGTCAAAAAAATGCGAATTTCGCAGTTATGAGTACTAGGCTTTACAGTGAGTAAAAAGAATGTTTTTGTATAATGGGGAAAGAAAGGGGGGCGCGACCACTTCTTGATTTCAGAAAGGGGGCGCAAAAGAAAAAAATTTGGGAACCACTGGTCTAAGGGGACGTTCCGTAAGTTAACCAAGATTCTTGGTTTTTCCAGTAAACGTTCCGTAACCTAACCACTCCTGAAATCTAGTTAGGTTATGAAACGCGGTTCCACACATAAACCGCATATTCAGGAACCAGACTGTCACCATAAACGAACCGTTTCATACCAATCGGTGTTAAGATACGGAACGCCGCCTAATTGATAAACCGGCCCTTAGAGGCACATAACCTGTAGTACAAACCTTACGTCAAGGCGACAAACGACATATGACCTACGTCACAATTGGTGATTTTGCGAGTTGGGAGGCTTCAGATTTGTTCTACACAGGCCAGGTTTTGGCTGGATTGTGAAAACTGAAATTTGTGCATATTTTATGAAGATTGTGCATAATATGCACATATGCATATTGAGATCAGATGAATTTTTGCCATGTTTTAATAAATATAGGACAAATAACTTGGCTTATCCATTATTCGCTTAGGTCATTGAGATGGTTTGTTAAATATGACCATTAATTTCTGTTTGGGCTCATCTGGTAAATTTTGCAACATCTTATTGGTCACATCATCCATTTCTGGGGCTAACTCTCTTTAGGACAACTTCTAATTCCTCTGTTGTTATTGGTTCTATGGTTTATTTTTTCCAAGATAGATTTTGGCATTGTCAACTTTGAAACATAAACAATGCCGCTAATGCCGCCTATCGGTCGCTATTGTAAAACTGATGTCAACATGCAGAAACGCCTCATTTTGCGACCAATCAGGGTCAAGCGTTGTTTATGTTTCAATGTCAAAATCTATCTTGGGAAAAAATAAAGTGTATATAAGATCTACATCTTGTTCTAACAAAAATTCTTCTTGTACTGGATTTTCTATATCATTTATATTAACAAATTATTCAATGTGGTTTTTCCATGTAGGTATAATCGATCAATCGACCAGTAGTCGTTGTTTGAACATCCTGTAAAGTTCCAAAACGTTTGTGAAACGTTCTCTGTAAGGAATTTGTGTACAAGTGTAACGTTCCAAGATCATTTTCAGAGAATTTTGGAATGTTCCCTGACCATACACATCTTCTAGTCAATGAAAGACCTTCTTCGAACGTTCATAAGACGTTCCAGGGACGTTCTTGGAATATTCCAAAAAAAGGGTTGTTTTATTTATTTATTTATTTATCAACGGGCCGAGCCCACTTACAAAATGTTAAACATTCATTTCAACAATATAGAATTACATAACAAATGTAACAAAAATAAAGTTAATCACTCTTAAAATTATATAATAATAATAATAATAACAACAACAAACAGCCCTGCAACTTGATGAGAAATGAGTAAGGCTAGATAGGTAGATTAGACTAGTAGATTTAGGTAAAAATCAAATAATAATGAGTAGTTAAGTTATAAGAGGTGGGATTAGCAGTTTATGATGAAAGTTTAATAAAAGTTTGCTAACAACTACCTAAAAGTATGACGAACTTGACTCAGGAAAATGCTCAAGGGGGCAAAAAGGTCAATCTCATGGTGCTCATTGGCAAGTCTAGCTGTTCGGGAAATAAAAGTATTGCGTCCGTAATTAGTTCGATGAATCGGAATATGAAAACTGTCATTCAACCTGGTGGTTCTAGGAGAGACATGAATGCTAATTTTGTGGAGAATTTCGGGAGTCGAAGCCTTCCCATGTAGGATATTATAGAAGGTTGTAAGATCTCTCCTCTCCTCCAACATAGAAAGTAGTTGTGAATCATTATAATTATTCAAAATATTCAGTTTAAAGGCAATTTGTTTCAAAAATTTGTGTTCAACGAGCTGTACAGAATCTCGATGTACAACATAAAAGGGGGACCAGACGCAAGAGGCATATTCTAGATGAGGGTGTACTAGGGCACAATATAAAGTCTTTAAGGTGGTAACATTGGTGAAATCTTGTGTAGTCCTTCTGATAAAACCCAGACATTTGAAAAGCTTTATTTACTGCATTGTTTAAATGATTAATGAAGAAAAGATCTGTGTCCAAAGAAACACCAAGGTCTCTGATAATGGAAACTTCCTCAAGGATGTGTTGACCAATTTTATAATAAAATTTAATAGGATTTTTAAGGCGTGAAAATGTAATGGCTTTACATTTAGAAGATCCATGAAGTTTCCAATACACCAATCTTGAAGACTGTTAAGATCGTATTGTAGTTTGTCACAGTCTTCAGGAATTCTTATTATGCAGCTCATTTTGAGGTCGTCGGCAAACAATACAAGAAAAGACATATGGTAAAACATTCGTTTTAGGGGCAACTATAAAGTCCCACACATGTAGGTAACATTCCAAACCAAAATCTTAGATTTTAGGAAATTTCAATTGTATTTCAGAATAGTCATTTGTATTTAAGGAATACCCATATAAATTGGTATAAATTTCTCAAATACAAATGACTATTCTAAACTACAATTGAAGTTTTCTAAAAATATTGCTGAAAATGACGTAGAACGTAGAACCTTCTCTTATCAATCAATTGAAATTTTGACCGCAATGCATTTTAAATGGAGAGATTTAGGTGTAAGTTCCAATAAACAAGATTTGAACTTAGAATGAATTATTTATGGTTCTAAATATTAACTTTAAATTTTTTGCGGACGTACCGCTTAGCAGGAACATTCCCTAAATAGGACGTTCCTGGGACAAAATATAGTTACTGGATTCAGTTTCAATTTTCATTTATTCCAGGCTCTTGAATTTCTGTTTCCATCCAAAAACAGTCAAAAACCTAAATTGACTACCAAGGCAGCTATATTGTATTAGGACCAAGGGGTAAACCACCATCGCAGAATTCGGTCAAATAATTCCTCAAAGGGGAATTTCTCACGCATAATTCCTCAAAATTCTTCCAGATATCCCATCACAAATTCCTGCAAATACTACACCACGAACTTCTCCAAATACCCCACAAATTCCTCTTAAAAAAGGGAAAATTTTGAAATTTTTTGTATGTAAAGAGGAAGGTGAGAAGCTCATTTTCCCAGAATTTCAAATTTTTCCAGTAGAATACAGCAACATGAAAAATCTTGGAAATCAACCTAGAAAAACTGAGTTAATTGAGAATACAGTCTCACACATTTCAAAATTTTCCTGGAAACTAGTGAAGGGAAATTTTTTAAACTTTTTGCATGTAAAAAGGAAGGTGAGAAGCTCATTTTCCCAAAGTTTCAAATTTTTCCAGTAGAAAAAATGCAAC
This sequence comes from Ceutorhynchus assimilis, assembly GCA_917834065.1. NCBI lineage: Eukaryota > Metazoa > Arthropoda > Insecta > Coleoptera > Curculionidae > Ceutorhynchus > Ceutorhynchus assimilis. The sequence goes on from OU892285.1 coordinate 34,684,853, forward strand.
ATGAAAAATCTTGGAAATCAACCTACAAATAAATAAGCTAAAAAATACAATCTCACACATTTCAAAGTTTTCCTGGAAAATTAGAGAAGAGGAAATTTTAAAACTTTTTGCATGTAGAGAGGAATGTAAGAAGTTCATTTTTCCAAAGTTTCAAATTTTTCCAGTGAAAAATAACAACATGAAAAATCATGGAAATCAACTTACAAAAACTGAGTTAGTTGAAAATACAGTCTCACATATTTCGAAGTTTTCCTGAAAAACTAGTAAATGGAAAATTTGGAAACTTTTTGCATGTGAAGAAGAAGGTAAGAAGCTTATTTTCCGAAAATTTCAAATTTTTTTAGTGGAAAATACCAACATGAAAAATCTTGGAAATCAGCCTACAAAAACTGTATTCATTATTCTTTTCAATTTTTTAAATTTGAAAATTTTCTTTAAATTCCTCATAAATTCCTCACAAATTCTCCCAAATTCCCCATAAATTCCTCCAAATTCTCTATAAATTCCTCAAATTCTCATAAATTTGGATGAGTTTCTTCAAATTCCTCACAAATTCCTCTAAATTTCTCACGAATTCCTCTAAATTTCCCACATTTTTGTCAAAAAATTCCTAGGTGGTTTGCCCCTTGATTAAGACCAATCATAACAACCAAATTTCAAATACAAAATTACTCAAATTAAGATATACAGGGTGTCAACTTAGTACAACATCGATTGATATTTCCTTACAGGGTGAGGGCAAGAAAAATAAAGTTGTTTGAGACCTACTCTAAGGTATACATTAAACATTTTATTTTTATATACTTCGGGTATACGATAGAGCTTATTGTTATTTTAAATGAAACACCCTATATACATACGTATTAATACATTAAAAATCCTACATACTTTCAAAAAACCATTGGGGTGGGCAAAGTGAAAGAAACGCAAATATTTCCAGATTGGACTATTTTCCCTGTGTCACCCTGTATATATATATGTATTACGATAACTTGAAATAATCAATCAAAATCGCTTTTCCAGTCTAAACAAAACATTCCTACAAAGTTCACTTGTGGTTCGCGACATATTATAACTGAATGGGCAGTTTACCTTCGATTTCCTTAAAAACATTTTCAAATTTTTAACATTCTTGTTCAATAAAGTAGGTTTTCTTTATTTGCGTAGATTAACTTTATTGTTCAAATATTAACAATCAGCACTTATTATGTAAGTTTGTTTGGCCTTGGCTGGTACCCAAAGTAAAGAAATACCTACCTATAGCAGGTTCTCTGGTTGTAGGTATAGAATAATAATATGAGAGGATTTTTGGGTTTTTCATTTATTATCAAATGATTTCCATCTCATCAAGATCAATCCAATACTGCTGCAAAATGTATTGCAGAATTCCAGAATCTTTAAAGTAAAAATTAGCATATATATTATTCTAATCCTCTCATCTATAGTCGTTTTGTTTGTTCATTCATCTCAGGAACCCGTCTATATTGCATAAATTATTTTCGTTCAAACAAAACAGTGTAAGCGTTAACGTCGCGCAGTGAAAATGTAAGAAAATTTTCAAAACCTCTCCATGAAGAAGAGAATGTTCTATTTTTACGGTGAAGTGGGTATGTGTGTTTAGTGTGTAGGACTTTTTTGACGCCTTCGAGGTTTTATAATACCTACTTAATGTGTAAAATCGTTTCAGGAAGTTATTTTGAATATAAGTTTAAGTCATACAAAGTTCTACTTGAAAATCATTATAAAACACTTTAATATACTTTAATTGTATAAAACAAAAAGGCTATCAAGTACCAAATCTATTTTTGTTTTTGTTGAAAAACAAATTTATAATAATGCAAATACCTACTTAAACTATGCAAAGGTGTGGTACCGCAATCACAATAAAACGTTTATTTGTTACATTGAATCTACCAATACCTATGATGTCATGTACCCGTTTGTAAATTTGGCCTTTAAAAAATTAATTAGCTATATAATAATTGAATTTTCTTGCAAACCAAAATATCTATTTTTGTCTAGTATAGTATAGTGGGTACTTGCCATATAAATTAAATATACAAACAAGTAATCTTCAAAGAAAATCTATTAGCGGAAATAGCATTAGCGCCCCCAAAAGATGGTTTGTTTATTTTTAACTTGTAAATCACTATGTCAAGCAGTGTTTGTTTCTATTTTTGTTTGTTTTCGGTTTATTTAATGATTATTATTATTAGATGATGTCCTATCATGTGCAGTTTTTGAATAATTGTCATCTGATTATATGTATAATTTTGCATATTTTCGTATAAATCTCCATTCGTAGTGTATGCCACTGGTGTCACCCTGTTTCTGACAACCCCCTTCTTTTTCAATTTTTCATTATTCCAGGCTCTTGAGTTCCATTCAAATTTCTCAGAGTGAATACAATTCAAGAGCCTGAAATAGAAAAATTATATCTACTCACTTGTCTACTCATTTTCTCTCAAGTTTCCTACTGATTTTTTCTCAAGATTTCTCTCACCCCTATGGCTTAAGTTTTCTTTTTCAATTATTCATTATTCCAGGCTTTCGAATTTATCTCAAATTTCTGATAGAACAAAATTCAAAAGAGCGTGGGAGTGAGTTTCATATCAACTTTCCAGCTGCGTATCAACCCAGCTCCGGGCCTGTGTGCCAAGATTTCTGCCGGCCCATCACAAGCCACCTGCCGGAGGCAAAAATTTTTTTTCAGTAACCCAAACTAACTGAAATTTCGAACCAAAAGTCGTTCAAAAAAAAAAAAACACTCCTAAAATTTTTATGTCTGACTTTTTTAGGCAAAATTCACCCTCTTACAACTGGGAAACTGGCAAGAAAATTGTAAAAATTTTCCAGAAAAAGAAGAAAATAATTTATTTATTTATTTATTTATTTATTTATTTCAAACAGTATCTACAGCCAAAAAGCCAATTACAGATACCTATGCTTATTCTAAAAGTATGTAAAATGTCAATAAAAAGTTTTGTAAAATGTCATCAAATTAATAACTATTACAACATCCAACGTGAAAATGTAAACGACATAAATGCAAGTAAAACCAACATTAAACACGAACAGTACACACGAAACTTACATGCTAACTATTGCGTAATTTTAAGTCAATTATTCGTTTCAACTGTCTGTAGGTAGTGCTATCAATATCAGTATCTGAAGCATATTTATTGAACATATTGCACAAATTATATATTGGAGAGCTTTTATATAAATTCCTCCGTGGGTAAGCTAAATAAAAAACATTTTTTGTTCTTGAGTTGACACGATTTATGGCAAAAGGAAGTTGACCAACTATTTCTGGAGAATCAACATAACCTTTTAGTATTCTGTACATTGTTGCGAGAAATATTTTAGTTCTTCTTTGATTTAGAGTCAGTCTATTAAATAAACCTAGCAAGAAGTCATTGTCACAACCTCTTTGTGGATAAAATCCGTACTTTCTAAAGTGCATAGCCTTCAAAAATTTTCTTTGAACTCCCTCGATAATACTTATCCAAATGTGATACTGAGGGGACCAAATTATACTACCATACTCCAGTATCGGTAATACCAGACTATCAAATAGGTGGATGCTGACATCAATATTGAACTGTTTAGTATTTCTACAGATAAACCCGGCAACTCTCTGGGCACTCTCAATCTTCGAAATAATATGAGAAGAAAATGAAAGATTATCTTCAAAAGTTACACCCAAATCCTTTTGTTCAGAAACACGTTTTAGTTTTTCATTATTTATTGTATAGTCAAATTCAATTGGGTTTTTATTACGACTGAAACTGAGACAGGAGCATTTGTTCAAATTTAAGTTAAAGCTATTTTTCTGACAATAACTCGCTGAATCTTGTAATTCTCTTTGAAGAATTTCGCAATCTTCAATCGAGGTGATTTCAATAAATAATTTAAAATCGTCGGCAAATGCCAATGATTCCACATTTTTGACTTTGCAAAGAATTTTATTGAAAGCAATAACAAAAAGAAGGGGCCCAAGATTTGACCCTTGGGGCACACCAGAAGAACTAACAAAAAGAGTAGACCGACTACCTTTTAATTCTACAAACTGATACCTTTTACTTGAGTCTGTTCCTAAGTAAGATTGAATTAAATTATTCAGGTATGGAGGAACATCCATTGCCTCCAGACCATCCAAAATAGTATTGTGACTTACTTTATCAAATGCTTTTTCTAAGTCAGTGTAGATAACATCTACCTGTGTTTTCCTATTCAATGCTTCATGTATATATTGCGTAAAGATTGTTAGATTTGTAAATGTGGACCTTTTTGGTAGGAAACCATGTTAATTGGGAGATATTTTAAGTGATACTTCATTGAAAAGCAATTCAAATATAACAATTTCAAATATTTTTGAGATTGCACACACTATTGTTATGGGTCTATAGTTTTTAATATCTTGTTTAGGACCACTTTTGTGTATAGGTATCACTTTATTAAGTTTCCATTTTTCTGGGAATGTGGCGGTTTTAAGCATAAGATTAAACAAGATTTTTAAAGGAACAAGTAAAAATTCACTGCACCCTTTCAGTATAAATGCAGGAATACCATCATGGCCAATAGACTTGTTTGGTTTAAGTTTTCTGAAAGCCTTTTTTATGTCCAAAACAGATATTTCTGCATCACAAAAGTATGTTTTAGCATTATTTGCATTGGTGTGATCGGCAATATTATCATTACTGATAAACACAGATTTGAAATATTTTGCAAAGCCGTTAACAATGTTGAATGTTCCCGAGAATATTTCATTCTCAAACGCCATTTCATCCGAAATCTCTGGACTTTCCTTAAAGCTTTTAAGATATGACCAGAAAAGTTTTGGGTTAGATTTCAAGCTTGATTCAACATCCACCAAGTATTCAGCATGGGCTGTTTTGATTTTATTCCTGATTAAGGTTCTCAAACCGTTATATCTAGTTTTCCAAAACTGAGACTTGTATTTACGAGATTTCAAAAAGCATGTGTGTTTTTGCTTTAAAAGTTTTATTATTTCATTGTTGAACCAAGTTGGATACTTCTTACTTTTTTGTGTAGACTTTGGTACGCATTTCTCAAATATGTTGTGTATTATTTTATAAAAAGCATCAATTGCCAGATTAGCATTTGTGAAATCGCATAAATCATCCCAGTCTTGTTCCTGAAACAGCTCATACATAAGAAGATAATTGGCTTTCTTGAAATTGAATTTGGTAGTAGGGACCAGTCTACAGCCTTGAGAAGTCTTAATTGACAGTCTAATATCCAAACACGGATGGTGACTATCAATTGCTACCAGCGGTTCTTCAGCTTGTTCTACCACCAAGCAATCAAATGATCCAAAAACGAGATCCAGTAGTACACCATTGTTGTTTTGTATGCTGTTGAATTGAGAAAGATTGTTGAAAGCTTGAAATGCCTTTAGATTATTTACAATATTGTTGGTCGAGGTGTCATTGTTAAACCCTGGTACGTTGAAATCACCCAGTATAATAAAATCCGTATCTGCCCTGCCCAATAAACCCAATTCCAATCTTTCAAAAAAAATTTCATACACGTCTAGTGGACTGTCAGGTACGATATAAACTAAAACTAAATATAAATACCTATTATTGGCTAAACTAAGTTGTATACAAATCGCCTCTTGCTCTTCATCAAAAATATTAAATTCTGCTACCTTAAACCTATCTTTTACAGCCAAAAATACACCTCCACCCTGTTTTTCCAAAGTTATCACACTATTTCTGTCTTTTCTAAATGATATTAAGTTTTTTGGACAAAATTCTGATGTAAATATTTTATCGTTTAGCCAAGTTTCCGTCAATGCAACTACGTCATAACAGCTATCCAAAAGATTAGTCCTTAAGATATCAACTTTGGTTTTCACTCCACGACAGTTTTGATAAAATAGTGAAACTGCATCAGTACTGTCATTAACTACGGATGGTTTGCAGGTTCCAGAACTTGGGAAAAATTTTGTTGGATTAGTTTATTTGTGCACCCGACATCAACCTGACTGGTGTTATCTTTAGAATAGTTATCATAATTGCCCAAACTGATTGGCTTTAAGAAAGATTGCGAAGGTAACATACCAAAGGCACAGATTATACTTTTCACGAGCGAGCCAATTTAGTAAGACCTTTATTATTGAGATAAATGCCATTCTTTGAGTAGTCAGAGTATCGAAATCTGTTGGATAGGTCAAGACAATTGATATTGCTAACAAATTTTCTTAGGTTTTAAACGGCATTTACTATCTTACCATTTATATAGTCGACATGACAATATGGCAAACCATCAGTACATTTTGCAGGTATGGTACAAAAAATTAGGTTGGTGTAGAAGCAAGTATTGGCAATTAGGGTGATATCACTCAGTTTCACGTTATTGTTATTTAGCCCCGCCATTACTATAACATAGTCCGAGCTCGACATTTTGGAAATTGATTCTTCATGCCCCCCTATCACATCAACGAATAAAGCATTAGGTTTGGTCACAATCTGTACGTCAAATTTATCAGAAAGGTGACTTTCAAGATAGGGTAACAAATATTTTCCATACTGGTCTGTTAAAAACAATATCTTATGTTTTTTTTTGAGAACTAGTGATTAAGTTACAGTTTATAGTTGACCCAATAACTTCGATAGAATCATTGGGATAAGCATCATTCATATTAGTAATGATGTTTGCGTCATGAATATTGGTGATGTTTGCTTGTTTTTTGGTAGAGTTAACGTTTAGTTTGTTGTGCGTATTTTTAGTGATTACTTTTGTAGTTTTTTTAGTTTTCGATTCTGTATCATTTACAACCAGTGATTTTTCTGATGAAATATGTTCTGCTAAAATCTGGTCAAACTCCATTTGTAATTCCTTCAACTCTTTCTCTAGCCTTTTGTTCTCCTCTTCCAACACACTTATGGAAACTGTCATACTTTTATTAATTTCTTTGAGTTCTTTTACCTCCTCTTTCATTTTAGCTATGATTTCTTCTTTATTATTTATAGTTCGATCTTTTTCAGTTTGATCTGCGCTATCCATCATATCTTCTAGAAGGTTATAGGTCGTACTCTGTGCTTTCATCTTTTCTAATAGCAAGAGGTTTTCTTCTTTTATAGCTTTATGCTCATTTTTATAGCTTTGTAGTGCTTCATTCAATTCAGCGATTTCCATTTTGCCACTTCTTGATTCAGAAACAAGTTTTGCTATTTCAGATTGCAGATTCGTTATACTCGTAGCCATTTTGTGGTTTTTGCTTTTCAGTTCTTCTAAATTTTGTCTTTGTATTTCGTATTTAACTTCTGTGTCACTGATTTCTGTTTGCTTCACGTTCTGTTCTTCTTTCAGTTGTTTTATCTCTTGATTCAATTTCTCTATCAATTTCACATGAGATTCTATATTTTTCTTCAACTGTTCTTCCCTATCACACGCCTCATCTTCAAAACTTCTTGATCCTCTTTTCAGTCTAGCAATAAAGTTGTCTCTATCTTCTATATCACTTTTGAGTATTCTGTGATCTTCGTTCAAAACCTCATATTTTCCTTGAAGGTCTTCAATGGTATTATCTTTTTCCATGGTTTTGTTGCGTAAGTCATTGTAAGCCTTTTAATAATATATATAATAATAAAGAGCTCATTATAGCAAATTTTGTAATTTTCGAAGACTCATAATTTCCGTAATTTTTGTTTAGAAATTTTTTAATTCCTGTAATTTCTCAAATAATTCTTATAATTTTTTTATTAATTCCTGTTGTTCTTCAAATTTTCCTAATTTTTTAATTCCCTTAGTTTCTCAGAAAATTCCGTTATTTTTATAATTCCACGTTTTTGTATAATTCAAAAATTAGTAGGTAATTCCCGTAATTTCCGTATTTTTTCTGGGCATTTTTCAAAATCATTTCCCGAAAGCCTTTGTCATTTCTAATTCTCGTAATTCCCGTAACTTTTTCGTAATCCCCGTAATTTCTTATAATTATTGTAACTTTGATAGTTTTCGTAATTTTCAATTGTCGTAATTTTTTAAATTTCTTGGACGTTTTTTGAAATTTTATAATTTCCCGGTCTTTATAATTTTTGTAATTGTAATTCCTGATTCTTGTAATTCTTGTTATGTTCTAACTTTTTGAAAATCATCATAGGTTTTTTCGATTTTTGCAATTTGTTAATAAATTTTCGTGATTTATTTCCAGAATTTTTGTAACTTTTCTAATTTCCATAATTTTTTAAAAATTTAATTATTTTCCGTAGTCCCGAAATTTTTCGTAATTTCTGCAATTTTTGCAATTCCCGTAATTTTCGTTAATTAACAAATTCCCTAATTTTTGTGTTATTTCCGATATTTTTTTTCTTCAATTTTTCGTAATTTCCGTAATTATTGCAATTCCTATAATTATAATAATTGTCCTAATTTTTTTTATGATTTCCTAATTTCCGTAATTTTTTATGATTTTCGTGATTTCTGTTATTTTTTTAATTCCCGTAATTTCTTTATTTTATTTTTCAATAATGATAATTCCCGTAAGTTTTTGAAATTTCCGTTATTTTTGAAATTCTCGTGATTTTTATTATTTTTTCGTAAAACGTAATTTCCAATAATTTTTTGCAATTTTATGTAATTTTCGAAATTCGCGTAATTTTTTTCAATAGTTTTCCGTAATACTCGATTTTTTTCTAATTTTATAATTCTTCTCTCAATTTTTTTAATAATTAATGTAATTTCCATGATTTTTTGAAATTTTTGTCAATATTTTTCCATATCACGTAATTTTCCAATACTTTTCGTAATTTTACATAATTTTTGAAATTTCCATGATTTTTTTTCGTAATTTTATAATTCTCCTAATTTTTCAATAATTTTACTTCCCGTATTTTTTTTTGAAATTTCCGTGATTTTTTGTAATATTCGTTATTTTTCATTTTTATAATTCCTGTAATTTACGTAATTTATCATTGACTTTTGTAGTTCTACGTAATATTTGAAATTGCCAATAATTTCCATTGCTTTTGTAATACTCAAATTTTATAATTCTGCTTTTTAGTTTTTCATAATGGTGGTTTCCGTAACTTTTAAAATTTTCGGTAATTTTTGCAATTCTCGTAATTTTTGTTACTTTTCCGTTATACGTTATTTTCCAATGTTTTCAAAATTTTAATAATTTTTGAAGTTCCCGTGATTTTTTTCGTAATTTTATAATTCTCCTAATTTTTTTCAAATTTAATTTTCGCAATTTACCCATGATTTTCGCAGTTCTACATAATTTTTGAAATTCCCGTGATTTTTGTAATCCTCGTGATTTTTGTAATTTTTTCGTAATTTCCGTAATTTGCTAATGATTTTTGCAATTTCACGTAGTTTTTGAAATTCCCGTAATTTTTTAAAATAATTTACATTACATAAGTTTTTTTTTGTAGTTTCCATATTTTATGTAATTTTTCAATTATTTTTGTAATTTTGCATAATTTTTGAATTTCCAGTATTTTTCAATTTTTTTTATTTTCATTGCTTTTGTAATACCCGATTTTTTTGTAATTTTTTAATTTTCCTCTTAGTTTTTTAATAATTAATATATTTCCCGTGATTTTTCAAAATTCCCATGATTTTGCAATTTTTTCGATTTTTTTCATTTTTTCGCGATCTCTGTAATTTTTGAAATTTCTATAATTTTTTAATTTATTTTTATTAATTCTATATTTTCCGTATTTCTGTATTTTCCGTAATTTTTTAATGGAATTTTTATAATTTTCCTAATTTTTGTGATTTCCGTAATTTTTTGAGGAATCTTCGCAAATTCGGTAATTTTTCGATTTTTTCGTAGTTTCTAATATTTTTCAATTTTTGTAATTCTTTAATAAATTATTTTCGTAATTTTTCAATTCTTTTAATTTTTATAATTCTCATAATTTTTTAAAAATCTAGTAACTTTTTGTAGTTTTGAAATTTTTGTAATTTCTGCTAATTTCAGTTTTTGTAATTATCGTAAAATTTTCCGAAATTTTTGCAATTCTTATACTTTTCAAATTATCAATTCAAAACTATAGGAATTATAATACATAATTCAAAATTTCAAAAAATATTCTGAAATTACAAAAAAATAAAGGAATTACAGGAATTATCCAAAAATGCAGAAATTACTCAAAGTTATTCAAAATTGCAGGAATTATTTGTAAATTACGGAAATTTTCCCAATAATACAAAAAATTACAGAATCTACGAAAAATGGAAATTATGAAAAATTAAGTGAATAACGAAAAATTACGAGAATTATGGTCATTACGGAAAACTATGAAAATTACAGAAATTATTGCAAAAATTTTAAAATTTTCAAATGAAAAATCACTCCATAAAAAATTATGGAAAATTGACTTATTTAAGCAAAATTAAGGAAAATTCACTTCTTACATTTTAATTTTTTTCTGGAAAACTGGCAGAGGGAAAATTTTGAGAATTTTCGAAGAAAAAGAGGAAATGAGAAGCTCATTATAGGAAAATTTCGAAATTTTTCAGTGAGAAATCACTTTAGGGAAAATTCTGGAAAATGACTTTTTCAAGTAAAATTAAGGAAAATTCATCCTCTCACATTTCAATTGTTTCCTAGAAAATTGGTAAAAGAGGAAAAAGAGGAAAGTCAGGAGCTCATTATGAGAAAATTTCAAAATTTTCCAATGAAAAATCGCTCCAGGAAAAATTCTGAAAAAATGATTTTTTCAAGTAAAATTAAGAAAAACTCATCCTCGCACATTTTAATTTATTTCTGGAAAACTAATAAAGCAAAACTTGTGAAATTTTTCCAGAAGAAAGAAGAAAATGAGGAGTTCATTATAGGAAATTTTCAAAATTTTCTAGTGTAAAATCTCTCTAAGGAAACTCGATAGGAAAGTTCTGGAAATTGACTTTTCTAATTCATCCTTTCATATTTAAATTTTTTTTTGGAAAACTGCTAAAGGGAAAATTTTGAAAATTTTCCAGGATAAAGAGAAAAGTGAGGAGCTCATTATAGGGAAATTTCGAAATTTTCCAGTGAAAAATCACTCCAGGAAAAATTCAAAGAAAATTGACTTATTTAGGCAAAATTAAGGAAAAATCATTGAGGTAGAATAATAAGGAGGCGACATAAGGAGAAAAAAGCGTATCCCACTTCCGCCATATTGTTACGACACTTCTGTCTGAGATTCTGTCACTTTTGTCATAGCAACGCGTCAAAATTACATCAGGGGCACATTTTCCATCCGAAAATTTTTTAAATGCGAAAAATGTTTGAAGCCTAGAATTCCTATTTTGGATCTTGGAAGGATCTCCTGTTTCAGTATGTTGAAGTTTCTGTAGCTACTTTTTTTTTCTTGGTGTAATCTCGATTTTTTTACGTTTTTTTGTTGTTGTTTCACTATGGAGCTCACGAGCCCCTCTCGGGCCCGGCACACAGTTAGATACGCCACTGCAACTTTCAACTTGTTTTGTATCATGAAAAATCTCTAATTAATAAATCCTGAATGTCTCAAAGACCAATATACAACACAAAGATACTTATTCAAACTCAGAAACTGTATAAAAAGCACTATTAAAGAGTAATTTTTTCAGTTTTGATTATATTCAAAAAGACATTCCATAGTACCAATAATCAATTTCCATTTTCCAGAACTCATAATCCAAGAAGGCAACCTGGTACCTTGCCATGTGTGCGGCAGAACCTTCCTCCCAGTCCCCCTGGCAAAGCACGAAAAAGTCTGCGAACGAAACGCCGCAAAAAAACGAAAACCTTTCAACTCCTTAAAACAACGAGTCGCCGGTACCGACTTGGCCGATTTCCATCAGACCACTTACCTAAAGAAAAAAGAGGAACCTCCAATTATAGAAACCAAAGGCAAACAAAACAAGTGGAAGGAAAAACATTTGGAGCTTGTTACTGCTATACGAGCAGCTAAAGGAGTACCAGCGAAAGTACCAGCTTCGCCGACAATGAAATCTCGCGGTAGTACTACGCAAAACAACGAAAAATGTCAAACTTGCGATCGGTTTTTTGGTCCCAAAGCCTACGACCGGCACGTGGAATGGTGCAAAGAAAGAAAATTAAGAATCCAAGACCATCTAACTGCTAGTGCACAATTAGCTAGGGAACGACTTGAAGCTAGAGTCAATTACAGGGTACCACCGTTGAACAAATCAAAAAGAATTACTGTACGGGAAAAGTACTCCAACTCCCAAAGTCCTGAACCTTTGCCAGTGAAAACTACCAACTCGACAACTAATTTATTGTCTCGAGCGCCTAGTATTAGGAAACCAAAAAGTCTTGTTAATGTTGGTAAGTTGGATATCTATAAATTATAAACATTTTTTCAACTTTTGGATTTCAGTTAAACCAGGAATCAACAACAACAATAAATCGCCTATTGACAAATGTAGCGGTGATCGAAATGTCTCGTCTAAAGTTGAATCTTCCAAAAGGTAAGTTTTTGTAGGGAGAATGGAAAAGGGATTTGTTAACACTTGTTCCTTCTCCTTACAAACAAAAAATCCCTAAAAATCCCTTTTCCTTTCTTCCCTCTAGTTTACCGACCAACAAACGAAATCCCATTGTCGCAAAAAAGCTAAATTCGATCGCAGTAAATGATCAAGGATTAACCGTGTCGGCTATCAATAAATCAATGGTCACTTGGAAGGAAATCGTTAAAAAAGAAACCAAGCAAAAATTGTTGCCCAACAAGTTTAATGTCAATTTGCAAACGAAAAGTCAAGAGCTACTCAAAGGGCAAAAGGCGCCCGAGAAAATTTTGTCTTCCAATGATATTTTGTTCACTAAAGGGCGACAATTTGATAATCATAATAATAGAGTAGATGAAAATTATGAAACTGGTTCGTTCAAGACTGAATTTAATGGAAAGTTCAAAGTGAATTCGGAAATATTTGATAATGATGAAATCAGTTTTAGACAACATAAAGAGGATCTGAAATTGTTTAAGATGGATAACTGTGTAGAAGATTTTAACATAAATATTGGTACAAATTGAAGAAGAAACTGATAAAGAATACCCAGACAGCACACAGACATCTTAAAAACGTTCTTTATGACATTAAAGACTTCCTACTTTATCTCGGTCTCTTTCTTACATCTTTATTTAATATTTTTATTAATCCAGGCTCTTGATTGGCAAGACACAAAAATCACAAGTTTACTCAAGAGCCGGGAATACGCACAATTTATTTGGTCCTACTTTATTTGTGTCCCTCTCTTACTCATTGAATGTATTATATTATTGTCTGTTATCAGGGCCGTAGCTAGAGTCAAATTTGTGGTAGGGCATGAAAAATTTGACATAGGGCATGCACTACTTCCCTCCGCCCCTCAAATTTTTTATAGGTAAACAGAATGGGGGTATTGGCGCCGAAGGCAAATTTTTCAATAAACAACATCAAATAACATTTCTGGCGAATAAACAAAATGGCGCGTTCAGGCAATAATTTTTGAAGGACCTCTTGTACTTGTACTACTTGTAAAATAACTATATGCCTACCAACTTATTCGATTTCAAGTCCATTCATTAGTTGTGGTCCAATGGACATAGGAACCGTTCCAGAACTAGTAATTTCCAATTGCCCACTTTATTTTCAATAAGTTGAACGTTTATCCTCCTTGGCAAATGAATTGATCGACTGAAAATTACCGTTTTAGAACGGTTCTTATGTCGGTTGAAACAGTGCTTTCATCTTCTCTTAAATTTTCTAGATAAACCTCAACGCGTGTTTTAAAGGTAGGGCATCATCATTTGAAAGATAGGGCATTGCCCTTCAATGCCCCTCCCTGGCTACGGCCCTCTCTGTTACTCTATTATTCCTTGCGCTCGAGTAGGCTCTGTCTGTCCAATCGAAAGCCTGAAAAATAACAATGATGTGAGAAATTCAATGAGTAAAAGAAAAGGACACAAACATTTTTTTATCGTACTACTTTACTTGTCTCTCTTTCACTCATTGAATTTATGTAATATATCAATCCTAATCATTTTATTATTCCAGGCTCTTGATTGGCCAAACTCAAGGTTCCTAAAGTTAATAGGTTGCCTGGTAATGAGTAACTTGATGACGTATCTGGGATGCCTTATGAAGATTTGCATTATGCTGAAGCACCCCAGATGACGTCATAAAGTTATCAGCTCTCAAACAACCTTGGGCCAAACGCAGAAATAAGAAGCTCACTCAGGCACTGAGAATAATGGAAATTTAAGTCACAATTTTCTTCATCCTACTTTATCTGTGTCTCTTTCTTACTGATTGAATTTCTCACATCATTATTAATATTTTCATTATTTCAGTCAGGCTCTTGATTGGCAAGACACAAAAATCACAGGTTTACTCAAGAGCCGGAAATTATTTTGTCTCACTTTATTTGTGTCCTTCTCTGATTCATTGAATTTCAATTATTACTCTATTATTCCTGGCGCTCAAGTAGGCTTCTGTTTGACCAATAGAAATCCTAGAATAATAAAATAACAAACAATCATGTGAGAAATTCAATGAGTTAGAAAAGGACACAGATAAAGTGGGATTGTGATTCACAAAAAATAAATTCTATGAGTAAGAACATGACACAGAGTAGAAAAAAAATATTGGAACACAATTTTTGATGCTACTACTTTACTTGTGTCTCTCTTTCACCTATTGAATTTCTATTACTTACCGCTCTTTATTATTTTATTATTCCAGGCTCTTGATTGGACAAACTCAGAAATCAGAGGCCCACTCAAGCGCCGAGAATAATGAAAATTCGAGTCACAATTTTTTCATCCTACTTTATTAGTGTCTCTTTCTTACTTAATGATTATTTAATATTTTTATTATCCCAGGCTCTTGATTGGTAAGACATAAAAATCACAAGTTTACTCAAGAGCCGGGAATACGCACAAATTATTTTATTCTCATTTATTTCAAAGTCAAAGTCATTTGTGTCTCTCTCTTGCTTATTGAATTTCCTATATTGTCCCTCTGTTATTCCCTGCGCTCGAGTAAGCTCTGTCTGACCAATCGAAAACCTGGAATAATAAAATAACAAACAAACAATCATATGAGAAATTCAATGAGTAAGAAAAGGACACAGATAAAGTAGGATTGTGATTCACAAAAAACAACAATATGAGTAAGAACATGACATAAACATGAAAAAAAAATATTGAGACACAATTTTTAATGCTACTACTTTACTTGTGTCTCTCTTTCACCTATTGAATTTCTATTACTTGTCGCTCTTTATTATTTTATTATTCCAGGCTCTTGATTGGTCAAACTCAGAAATTAGAAGCCCACTCAAGCGCTGAAAATAATGAAAATTCGAATCACAATTTTTTTCATCCTACTTTATTAGTGTCTCTTTCTTACTTAATGATTATTTAATATTTTTATTATTCCAGGCTCTTGATTGGTAGACACAAAAATCACAAGTTTACTCAAGAGCCGGGAATACGCACAAATTATTTCATTCTCATTTATTTGTGTCTCTCTCTTAGTCATTGAATTTCCTATACTGTCACTCTGTTATTCCCGGCTCTGTCTGACCAATCGAAAACCTGGAATAATAAAATAACAAGCAATCATGTAAGAAATTCAATGGATCATATGCATAAAACACGAGCATATGCTTTTGCTTAAGATTTTTGAGATAAACAAATTCAGTTTTAATGCAGCAAAAAGAGACGGAGATAGAGTGAAAGCATTTGCTATACTTTATCCAAACGACTGCATGAGTAAGAAAAGGACACAGATAAAGTACGATTGTGATTCACAAAAAACAACAATTTAATAAATTCAATGAGTAAGAAAATGACACAAACATTGTAGAAAAAATCCAGTTTATTTATTGTGTCTCTCTTTTACTCATTAAATTTATAATATCGTTCTTCATCATTTTATTATTTCAGGCTCTTGATCTGAGGCCAGAAATTAGAAGCCCACGCAAGCGCCGAGAATAATGAAAATTCGAGTCAGAATTTTTTTCATCCTACCTTATCTGTGTCTTTTTCTTCCTGATTGAATTTCTCACATCATTATTTAATACCTTTTGACAGCTGTCAACGTCAAAAAATTGTTTTTTCAATTTTCTGTTTTTCACAAAAAAGAAGGCGGATAATGATCCCCGGACCCCAAAAACCCTATAAAAAAATCCTATCGATATAATGTGTCAAAAATTGACGGTTTAAAACGTGATTTTTGTGACATTATGTCAAATTTTGATGACCCGATCGAATAAAGTGCGTTTTTTTTTAAAGATAAAAGTCAAACTGACATTAGGTTGGCAATACAATGTAAAATTGTCAATGGTATCAAATTTTTCATGTAGAGAAGGCTTGTGTTGCCAACATAGTTTTTTTTTGAAAAACTTTTTTGACGTTGATAGCTGTGAAAAATTATTAACATTGACAGATAGTTCACGACATAATATACATATCCGTCATGTACCAAGTTTGGTGATCGTAGCTTGGTATGTTAAAGCGGGGAGAGAGGCAAACATGTGTCAGATTTGACAGGTTACATCTGTCCAAATCACCACAATGTCAGGCGTCAAGAATTCTATCCGAATGCGTCTTTCAAAGTTAACATATGTCAAAAAAGACGTTTGACTTTATTAGGCTGTTATTTTTTGACACATGTCTTTTTTTCACTCATTGAATTTATAATATCGTTCTTCATCATTTTATTATTCCAGGCTCTTGATCTGAGGCCAAACTCAGAAATTAGAAGCCCACTCAAGCGCCGAGAATAATGAAAATTCGAGTCAGAATTTTTCTCATCCTACCTTATCTGTGTCTTTTTCTTCCTGATTGAATTTCTCACATCATTATTCAATACCTTTTGACAGCTGTCAACGTCAAAAAAGTTTTTTTTCTTCAATTTTCCGTTTTCAAAAAAAAAAAAGCCGGATAACGATCCCCGAACCCTAAAAACCCTATAAAAAAAATCCCACCGATTTGTGTCAAAAATTGACGGTTTAACGGCGAAAAACGTGATTTTTGTACACATATGTCAAATTTTGATGACCCGATCGAGTAGGTATAATTTTTGTCGCTCGACACTTTGTTGACAAAAACAGATGTCACCATATCCGCTTGTTATATTTTTGACGTTGAAAGCTGTCAAAATTAATGATGGAGTTGTTATAGTATTTTTTTGAAAAACTTTTTTGATAATGACAGCTGTCAAAAAAATTTGACACTGACAGATAGTTCACGACATAATATACATATCTGTCATGTACCAAGTTTGGTGATCGTAGCTTGTATGGTAAAACGGAGAGAGAGGCAAGCATGTGTCAGATTTGACAGGTGACATCTGTCAATATCACCAAAATGTGGGACGTCAAAAATTCTATCCGAATGCGTCTTTCAAATTTGACAGAGGTATGTTAAAAAAGAAGTTTGACTTTGTCAGGCTGTCATTTTTTGAGATATATGTCTTTTTTACTCATTGAATTTATAATATCGTTCTTTATCATTTTATTATGCCAGGCTCTTAATTGGCCGAACTCAGAAATTAGAAGCCCATTCAAGCGCCGCGAATAATGAAAATTCGAACTAAAATTTTTTAGTATTTTTTGACAGCTGTCAACTTTAAAAAGGTTTTTTTTCTAATTTTCGTTTTTCAAAAAAAACGTGATTTTTGTAACATATGTCAAATTTTGATGACCCGATCGAGTAGGTATAATTTTTGTCGCTCGACACTTCGTTGACAATAAGGTCATATCTGCTTGTCATATTTTTGACGTTGACAACTGTCAAAATTGATGATGGCAGGCCAAGTTTTTGAATTCACCATTTGCTTATGCGCATTTCTCTTGATGATGTTTTTCATCTTTGTTTTACTGCTGTCAAATGACAAGGACAGCATTAAGTACATCGGTGAAAATGCGCATATGTCATTGATGATTTTAAAAACTTGCCCGAATTGTTGAAGTATTTTTTTGAAATTTTTTTTTGACGTTTACAGCTGTCAATAAAATATGACACTGACAAATAGTTCACGACATACGGGATTAGTAGAAAGTACTGCAACGCATAAATATAGGATTTTTACGCTATATGTAGGATGATGTCACATTTAGTAAATTTCTGCTGCCAACCTAACAAAACTAAAAGTACATTTTAACACATTTAAAATAGGGGAATTTCATATGTTTTTGGTTGGCAACAGCGCGCGACGTTGCATGACTTGTATAAACATTTTGATTTCATTATTTTTAGCTGTCGTCAGAATTATTGACACATAACATTCTGGTAAGTTATAAGAGAGAAAAGAGGCATGCATTGACAATGTCTGCCCTTGTTCGATGACGTTATCCTAAATATAACATAAAATACCTATATCTTCATAACTGCTTAAGCCGCGTTCATACACAATTCAGATCTAAGAGTTTCTGGACATGCGAGATTGAACAGTGCTATCGGCAATGTTGCCAGATTTCCCAGTTTGGCACTATATGTAGTCTTGTTGTTGTCTTAAATAGAATGCAACCTTTATTTGGTGATCATAGCTTGTATGAAGAGGTCAGATTTGATTGGTGACATCTCTCATTATTTGTGTCCCTTTCTTACTCATTGAATTTCTTATATTATTGTCTATTACTTTGTTATTCTTGGCGCTCGAGTAGGCTCTGTCTGACCAATCGAAAGCCTGGAATAATGATGAATAATAAAAGGACACAGATAAAGTAGGTTGAAGATGTCCTTAACATGTCCATGTCCACGCAAACGACATTTAAGATGTCTTGCTTACGTCTTTAAGGTGTCTTAAATACATCTTAAAAACGTCGTATGTTACAAAACCCAACGTCTTTCAGACGTCTGCTTGAAGACATTTTAAAGGCGTCTTCAACGAGACGTTTCTAAGACTTTGTGTGCTGTCTGGGTCTGATAACAAGGATAAATGCATTACAAATATGAATTTAGAACAATGTGCTATAATAATAGACAAAAAGGAAGGTAACAAGAACAGGAATAATCAAAATTCAAAACACACTGAAGAAAGAGATTTACAAATCGACAAAGAAGATAAAAAATTGAAAGAAATAAAGGAATCTACAGACTTTGCAGAAACAAATAATGCAGAGATTTGCAATAAGACAGAAATAAATGAAAATTTTAAACAAAAAGAAGAAAATAAAACCCAAGAAGAAACAGTAATTAATTGGAATATTTTGCCAACCATAGAGACAAAGTTTAAAGAAATTGATGAAGATTCTGAAGAAAATATAAACAGTTCAAATTGTAAAAACTCTACAGAAATAAATAATAAAACACTAGAAAAAAAAGACAGCAATGATGAGCAAAGACAAGCCAAAGAAATCCAAGAAAATTTAAGCAAATATCTGTTAGAAATTGAACAATTAGGCTCAAATCTTATAGAACCCTCTAAAAACTCTATTGAAGCCTCAAACAAAACCCCAAAACTCTTCTATTTATCAAAAACCCATTTGGATTTGACCAGAGACAGCAGTAACGAAACCCTTTCTCTGAAATCAAAAGATTCAAATAGTGTGGTACCGATATTTTTCAAAAGCAAATTCTCTTATGATTCTCAAAGCAAATCTCATGTAAATCTAAGAAAATCCACTCCAATACATCATTATTCTACATTTACTTTAAAGCCAAATAATTCTTTTGCATTTAAAATCGATTGGAATAATGTAAGAAACAAAGAACGATTGGAAATATTGAGAATTGCAGCTGAAAAATTCATTAAAGGTACCAAAAAAGGTAACGAAGAAAACTACTCTGTACCAAAAAAGAAAATCAAAATGTGTAATAGTGAAGAAAAATCAAGTGCAACAACCAATATGACCCCTCGAACTTGTACTGTACTAGAAAAACTTGTACAAGGCAAACAACTACTAAACAACAATCGTAATAATAAAGTTCTTTTGGCCATGACAGTGGCGGAATGCGAAAAACTGCTGGAACTTGATAAAAAATGCGTCAAAAAGTTTGAGGAAAAACTTCTGAGAAACAGAAAAACTTGTGGGTTGCCTTTGATTGTTACAAACAACCGTCCAGAAACAATAAAAACCAATGAAAAATCACCCAGCAAGATTTGTTTGCCTCGAATTAATTTAAGTAGACCACGAAGGGGGATTGTTGAACAAAGGTAATCATATTTGATATTTAGTTGGTTTGCCATAATCTCTTAGCTTGTAGATTTCTTCAAAGTTGACTTGATTTAGATTTTGGGTTTCTAACTAATGGCTAATTTTTATGGTTTTGGGTAAATTTCTTGGATTCAATATGAATAATGGCCTTTTTTTTGGAATTTTCACTAAGTCAATATATGTACGTATTTAGTCCATTTTACATTTTGTCTGGAACTTCTTCAGTAGTGATTTGTTCTAGTATTGATTCTTGAGAATAAGCAGGAATTTATTTTCAGTCCGTCCAAAATTTGGAATGAAATACCTAATTATCAACTCCATGATTGGTGTGTTTCTCTGAGTAAAAGACAATCATTTTCTATTGGATTTCCTTTGAGAATATTGTCACAACTACCCGCTTTACGGGGGTGACATGGGGGGTTTGTAGCTTTGGGGGTTGATGGAGAGAAACTCGCTCAGGTTATATAAAAATATAGATATATATTTTCCCAAATATAACCTTACATGTACGCTAATCCTATAAGATACATGACCCTTCGAACACTGGGGTCCTTATAGGGGGCCACACGTCAATGCTGCTTGGGGGACTGTCGATTAGTTTATCGTCACCCTTATGCCTTGTCCAGAGGGGCGTTCCCAACAAGAGGTAATTGCACTGGACAACGATAAGGCTGAAGATACCCAGAGGGGCGTAAACGTAAACGTTCTAAACTGATACTGATTGACCCTGGTGGGGATCTTTGAAGTGGCCTTTTTGACTGAGAAAACGAGTATTCAAATCCTGTACTCCTATGAGACGGTCTGAATGATTCTGTTGGTGTTGCAGCTGCTGCGTTCTTTGGCCTCAAATTATATGCACGCCTATCTGACATCTATATCGCCTTCGCCACCGTGTCGTGAATTTCGCTTCGACCAAATATCTCACATTTCATTTTTTACTTGTCTGCTTTCGCAACGCTATCGTGAATTTCCCTGAGAGCTTTCGTCGTTATCGCTTGTCGACGTACCACGTCGTGACGTGTTTGGGCGTTGGCTTTCTTCAAAGGCGCCTTACGGCGTCGGTTCTTGCGCGTCGGTTTCGAGACGGCGCCTCCACCAAATATGTCACAACTACCCACTTTACGGGGGTGACATGGGGGGTTTGTAGCTTTGGGGGTTGATGGAGAGAAACTCGCCCAGGTTATATAAAAATATATAATTTCCCAAATATAACCTTACATGTACGCTAATCCTATAAGATACATGACCCTTCGAACACTGGGGTCCTTATAGGGGGCCACACGTCAATGCTGCTTGGGGGACTGTCGATTAGTTTATCGTCACCCTAAGGTAAGTAAGGTAATATTTGGGAAAATATATATCTATATTTTTATATAACCTGAGCGAGTTTCTCTCCATCAACCCCCAAAGCTACAAACCCTCCATGTCACCCCCGTAAAGCGGGTAGTTGTGACAATATATTGGGTTACATCGGAAATAAATGTTGGAAAGTAGATAGGTACCATCGTCACCAAAAGTATCTGGGACACAAATAATGCATAATAATCTCCTGGACTAATTCTACTGTCATTCATTTCAATGCATTTAATTCATAGTTTGACAAATATTTGACATTAAAATTCCTATAATAGGACAAGAGCTAATGTGATGCTGTCCCAGTTGCTTTTGGTGACGATGGTACCTACATGTTTGAGTCTTTACTATAGGTACCTACCTACCTTATGATTTGGATTATTGAAAATTTTGAAAGATCATAACTTTTTTTCTATTATAGATAAAAAGCTGAAACTTTCACTAAATTTTATCCCTTTCAGCTCATTTGCATTTATAGTTCCTGAGATAAAATCGTGTTAAGCAATTTAGGGTGATTTATCAATTTTTCTGAGTGCCTTTTTTCATAGATTTCGGCTTCAAATCTGAGAATAATTTAGTGTATGGAGATTGGGGGATGTTGATTGACCATTAGGATACAAAATCTCAACAAAAAAAAAAACGAAATTTCATCGTTTTAGCAATCAACGGTTTTACTAAGAACAGTAAGAAGGTATAGTCGTAATCACGATTGATCATGATAGAGTGATGTTAGAAAGTGAAGTTGACAGTTCGCGTTGACATAGACATATCTAGTAACTTTTTCTTTAGGTTGGTTGCCAGCATACGTAAGCGTTTTCATTCCGTCAGCTGGTAAAAACGACAGGGTCGTATTTAGAAAAATGATATACATTTCAGAATAAAAATTTATTTTTAATTTCTTTAATAGTAGATTATACCACGAGTCAATAATGATAGCTATTATTCCCGAGGATTCTTACGAACTGAGCCGCGTTAGCGGCGAGGGAGTAACATTCCGAGGGAATAATAGCCATTATTGCGAGTAGTATACTCTACTTTATTTACGACAAATTAATTTATTTGAGATTTTCAATGAACAAATTTCATCCGTCTCATAATTTTCAATACAAATCCACAAGCACTACACGTTTGACACTGACACTTTTGTGGAATAATGACTAGGGTTGTGCCGTTTGAAATTTTCAAAATAAATTTTCATGTTTGAAATATTCAAATGTGAAATTTTCAATATTCGAGATAAGTGAAATTTCACAGAAAGTACAAGTGAAATTTTCAATTTGAAATTTCCCAAACTTTGTAGAAAATTTCATATGTTTCACTAAAAATTTCATATGTTTCACTGGATATTTCATATATTTCATCGAAATTTTCAAAAATTGTACATGTTTCGTCGGGAAATACCAGGAGTTATTGGCAATAATAGCAACGCCGTAACTCGCAACGCTGCTCACTGGTTGTATAATGTATTGCTGGTTGTCTTGCTTTGGATTGTTGGAATCTTTGAATCTTAATCCTTAGCTAAGGTTGAAATGACAAAACAAATTTTCAAGGCAGATGAATTTCATGTTGGAAGCCTAAACTTATGATAAATACAGTTAAACCAAAAAACTATATTTGTAGCTACTCCACTCAACTGAATATGAAATAAATAACAGAAAGGTAGAATGTGTTATTTCTATGAGCGTGCAGGAAATGGCTCTTTCCGCAATTTTGCTGTGCGGGTAGCCTTTCTTCCCGTATTGGTGCGGGAGGAGTTTGAAATAATCCCTTTCAATACATTTATAAATTTACCTACTCCACCATCGCATTTTATTTAAATTACATTTTTCGTAACATCAGTTTTAGTACGCTTGTAGAAAAAATATAGTTCCTAAAGCTTGCGGGAAGAAATTTCCGGCACTTGGGCGCTTCGCATCACAGATTCTTCGCACACTCGTGTCGGAAATTTCTCCTCCCGGAAAATAGCTATTGTCTATTTTTACATTCGACACTTAAGCCGAAGCCCGAATAAAATGTCTGAAGAATGTCCAACCATTGTACTTATTTATTATTGTATTTACCCTACCACCACCTCATAAACACAATACTAAAACTAATATGTAAAGTCACGTAGTTATGTTACATTGTGATATCACAATTGAATTGTGTTGAAAATTTCATCGAATTTTATGAAATTTCACTGAAATTTTCATAGTAAATCATTTGATTTTGAAAATTTCATGATATTTTGGAAATTTTCAGAAAAATTCAGAAATTTTGAAAATTTCACGGAAATTTCAAAAATTTCAATATTTCCATGAAAATTTCAGAGTGAAATTTCCAGATGAAGTGAAAAGTGAAATTTACCCAACCCTAATAATGACCATTAATCCCGCTACTCGTCATTAATCCCTGGAGGAATAACATATGTCATTATACTGCCAAAATCACAAATATAATACGCACATTATACATTAGTCGTAAATAAAGGAAGTTAAGTTATTAAAATCCTGCATAGTAATAATAAACATTTGTAATAGAACAAAGGTAACACTTTCTAATAGTTCTTGCTGTAGCTGGCCGCCCAAGTACTCTGTTGATTTTTAAAGGTTAGATGGTATATGCGAGCGGTTTATTATTGATGTTAGTTATTTGCTTGGGTAGCTACAGAATTAAATGGTGAAGGGGGTTTACTTGCAAAAAAGAGAAACAGCTGCAGTATTTTCACGCGTATTATACAGGGTGTATATTTTAAGTGATACCACTATTGCTATATGAGAAACGGTAAGAGCTACAAGGTCGGTTGAATTAGAAAGAAGTTGCCTTTTTTGATGCCCATTCAAGAATCGTTAACCATTTGGAACTGGATATTTTCTCGACGATGTCAGTCACCTTCGTTTGCCGACGGATGTCCTCATTCCTAATGTGATCGCGAAGGCTGATGCCCATCATGGCTCTTTCCATTGCTCTCTGAGTAATCCGTAGTCTGTTGACACTTCGTGCGGTCACCGTCATAGTCTCCAAGCCGTACGTCATTACCGGTAAAACGCATTTATCGAAAAAGTTTTTTTTTAGGTTGTTGAGAATTTTGCTCTTGAATATATAGTTTTTACCAAAAGCTGCCCATGTTTAATCTTTTTCGAAATTTCAGTTGTTTGGTTATCTTCACCGAGTCTTATGGCATGACCGAGATATACATACTCTTTGACGTTTTCCCCAAGGCCTACCCTTGCAGATGTGTGATGGAGTTGTTCGAGCATTATTTGGAGTTCCTCCGATGATTGGGCAAGGATAACAACATCATCCGCGAAGCTCAAATGGTTGAGCATTTTACCGTCCACTCTAATACCTTTTTCTTTCCAATCCAACGTCTTAAAGACGTCTTCTGGCGCCAGTGTAAAAAGTTTTGGGAAAATAGTGATTGTGATTGTTGCGTTTTGCCATATCTGTGGTATTCTTTGTTCAGCAATGCACCCATTAAAGATTCCCTTTATTCTCTTCAGTAGAGGTTCTCCGCCATATTTAAACATTTCCGTTGTCAATCTATCCTCTCCAGGTGTCTTGTTGGTTTTCATTTGAGACAATGCCTTCTTTATTTCGTCAATGTCTACTTCGGGAATTTTCTCAGAACCAACGTTAGTGACTGGAGGTCTAAAGGGTTGTTGTGTAGAATTGTTCGACTATTTTCAGCATTGCAGAGGTTATTCTAACGTGCAGTTGGACACAAAATGTGCAGTAGGAAAAGTAAATTGTGCAGTGGGAAATTGAAATCTGTGTAGTTATTTTTTCATTTATTACGAACAAATAATTTGACAAAATGTGCTACACATGAGAATACAATAGCACTATTAACACAATTACTCTAAAATGTATTGCTAATTTTCCCCCAGCACCACCTAAAATTCTCCGTTTGCAAAAATACATTGGTATCATCTTTGCTGTTTAGCCTGTACTGTTTCCTTTACTCTGTGCTGATGCTTAAATGAGCGTCAGCACGGAGTCAAACTAACCCAAACCATAGTGGCTTGCCAAGGATCCTCCTCTGACAGATAAGGAATGTGCTGATAAATGCGGCACAATTTTTTGAAGAGTTCACAACCAAACTTGGATGCCACTACTAGCCGCCACTGTTTTCATAACTATGTAGTGGCGACGCATGACAAGCAGTCTGGGGGGGGGGGTGAATGGTACTCGGTTCAAGGGGCGCTTTCTGTAAATGCGCCGCAGGCAATTTTTTTTGCAAATTTCAAGGTCATTCACTTTTCCAGAACAATTATCTCCTTTGTAGGAAAATTAATTTTCGGGGATAATACCACAAGAGCTTCAAAATTACCGATAATTTTTTACGATTGCGTGTTTTCTAAAATTTGCAGAGAAAACACACATGAGTGAAAAATTATCTGGTTCATTTTAAAGCTTAAGTGGTATTTAGAGGATTATTTCATGTATGAGAATGCAAAAATATGGAAATAAATATGTATTAAACGATTTGAACATCTTAACAATCAATACAAATAAATGGTTGCTATCAGGAACCATTTGTTTGTATCAAAAATTAGCATGACTACCATGTATACAATAACATGGGAGAATTATCGCTGTAATTCTCTCTAGTTAAACAAATGGGAGAGAGAATTTTCGCTGTAATTCTGAAAATCGTCACTAGTCTTATGGGATTTCTAACACATGAGTGGAATAATCTTCAATATATCGTGTATTTTCTTTTGGGCATCGTGATTTTTCTCTTGATTCTTCGATCCTGGGGGGGGTAATTAACCCCATTACCCCCCATTCAATATTTTCTGCAATGTTGGTCACCCGGATCTCCATGGGATGAATTGGATATTACACGTTCTACGATTGAGGTAAAAACCCAAACGCCCATATTTGAATAAAATCCAACTGTCAAATGTTCTATAACCGCCAGTAACCCAGGTCCTGCAGAGATTACTGAATTCAATACCTCATTACAAATGCGTGACGTCATTGATTTCCACTATTGACGTCATAATAGCTTCCCCTATTACCGCTACTGCCTCGTGTTTATAACACAGTTACAAACGGTTAGTCGCTAAAAAATCCTTAATGTTAGACGCGTTTCAAGAGTTATTATGGAACCAAAATAGAAAAAAATATGTGAATGTGTGTTAGCACAGAGTGTTAGTAATACATATCACAATAGTACGTTTAGTGATTTATTTCCTTTATGTGCAGTGGGAAAAAATCCTTAGAATAACCCTTGCATCATTGTTTCTGTTGTTGATACAAGGTTGCCTTCAGAATCCGTAAGTTGGTAAATTTTATTTCTGCCTTTGGCTCTGTTCTTCCTAAGGACTTTCATGTTGAAATTTTGTGCCATACATTCTTTTATCATATTTGTGCTATGAATCCTGGTGTCCTTACGGATGGCCTTAATAACTGTTTTATTCATTTCTCTATATTGTGGTGGGCCTTTCTCTAGTTTACGTCTCTCGGACATTAGTTGTTTGTGTTTCTGGGGATATTTTAGGGTTTCTGGTGGTTTTCAATTTTGTTATGGTTTTCCTGGTAATGTTTATAATCTGCGATGTCGTGTGCTGTACCAGGTCATTGAATGAGGGTTGTTCTGTGTTTTGTGTGCTTGATAATCTTCTGTCTAGGTCTAGTTGATAACTGAAGATATTTGGGGGAAGGGGTAAGGTTTAGATGTTGATTTTTAACATGAATGAGTTTGGATCTTTCTACACTAAAATGTACTTACATTAAATCAGTCCATATAACTTCACTGAATTTAATTAGTTAAAATCTTTACTTGCTTATAGCACGCTCATACTTTCAGAACTTTAAGTTCAAAATTTTATTTTACTGATAAAATAGTTGCTCGTCACTTTAGTTTTACAAAATTGATCAAATTTTGAAATGATCTTAGGCCCAAGGCTGGGAAAACAGACTCTAAGTAAAATTGAACATCCGAAATCGTAAGGATTATTTCGATCTTATTACTTGATGAATTAGGTACTCTTTTTTTGTTGTTCTGTGTCTTGACAGCGCGATTTATATCTTTTATATTGTCATTTCCCACCTAATGTGGGGCGGTCATGTAGCATTTTACAAACCAATCCTATTGGTCGACCTAGATTATCGCCTTCTTGTTATTTTCTAGGAATTGTTTATTAAGTTTTCTATTGAGGATATGATGCAACATCTGGCGGAAACACCTGTGTTTCAGTTTATCAGTTATGACGCAATTAATCTTATGAGTGTAGTGATTTCCGGTTAACGCGATCTAATTTTTGGATTCTGCTTTCGGTGCTTTGACTTCCGGTCGCTTATCGCTTGTGTTTGATAATTTAAATTTTTGGATTTAGAAAACTCGTCAAAATTTTAGTTTACTGATTCCGAGGTCAAAGATCTTGGGATTTTTATCTATTTGGAATTTTCTTCTGACTGAATCAGATATTGAATTGATAGGAGATTTAACTAGTTTGAAATTGAAATTATCTCGAAAAGTGCGCACTTCTCTGATCCGCAGGTGGGACTAGTATGCTTGCGTCTGTATTCAGGCTGCGAATCGCTTTCCTTTTCTCGTATGTCAGATTACACTTTAGAGGTTTCACTAGTTGTGATTCTACGACTAGATGTTTCATTGCGTATTTCCTCCGCAGTGGTTTGGGGAAGGTAATGTTCGTATGCTGGCTTCCACATTTGCTATCATGTCTTTGAATGGCAGGTCTTTCGGTGTTATTGCACAATCGTCTCTTTTTCTTATTTTTGAAACAATCACCATATTACTATATCACTTGTCGAGTCAGAATCAAAGTTTATAATTAGAGGCTGCACTTTACTCATTGATTTTGATTTTTGGTTTCACCCTTTCGAGCCCATACTCTACACTGCAGCCTTTATAGGCTTTTTGTATGTCATTCGTATGGGTTCTAACTCCTTCTCATTCATACTTGCAGATCAGATGATTGGCGGCAGCGCGGGCGGGCTACCGTCCCGTACTACTGCGGTCACCCATCCAATCTGCAACCCGACAACGCGTTGCTTGGCTTTGAGTAGGGCGTCCTGTCGTCCTTTATCAAAGCGCCAACGTGCCGGTTCACTTTACTCATAAAAATTATTATGTTTTTTTTTCCTTGTAATATGCGGCACATTATGTAAAACACACGGATGAGGTAATTAGCTCATCCGTGTGTTTTACATAATGTGCCCATTGTTCTTTGGACACATTATCCAGCGCTTTCTGCCATGTCCCTAAGACATCTTTTTCAATAAGAATCATCTGGTCATGTCATAATACCGTTTGGCTTGACTCCATACCATTTCAATCGGATTAAACTGACAATGGTATGGAGGTAAGCGCAAAACCTGGTGACCCGCTTTCATAATGACATTGTCTACAACAAAGGACTTTTTCGTCTTGGAGACTTGTAGGATGCTGTTCCACAAGTTTGCTTTTGTAGAAGCTGGCTCGAAGGGGATAGCCTTGGCCTCCAACCACCTCTGCATTTCGTTTTTCTTCCAGTTCAGAACAGGCCACTTTTCAACTAGCCTGCTATGGTATGACGCATTATCCAAGACGATAATGGATGGTTCTTCTAGTTTGGGAAGAAGAACGTTCCGCAGCCAATTTTCAAAATTTTCGCTGTTCATCTCCCCATAGTAATCTCCTGAATTGGTTTTCGATTTGAAAATCAGGCAGGAATCATCGATAAAACCATCTTGTCCTCCCACATGTAAAATTATGAATCTGAAACACAATGTTGCATTATTCTAGTTAAATAATAACTAATATTTAAGAATTCCCTTAAAAATATTATGAATTTGACTGCATCCTCTTTAGCTTACAAAAATGAAATGTGTACTTTTTTTTCTCAAACTTCCTCATCTAATAGTGTCATGCCTGTTACCATCACCCTTAATTTTCTTTACGGAACGAATATCCTCATCCTGCCAAGACTTCCTTAGAGATCCATTTGAGAAAATCCATGTTTCATCAAGAAACACATATGGAAGCTTAGTAGGATCTAGGGCGTTGTCCATATATGACTTCAGGAAAACTCTTCTCATCAGGTTTTTCCATAAGGGCTCTTCTTGGATCATCCTTTCTAAAGGTAAATCCTAATGTGGTAGTACTGTAGCAACAGCAAATATTACTGATTCTAGTTAGTATATCTTGTTCAATTAGCTCTGAGACTTTCGTCAACAATAACACCGAGTGTATATTCTTATGGAATTTGCTGATGGCACCATTATAACGTTCTTAAAGGTAATTGAACAAAGTAAATTAGTATTAATATTTAACACTAAAAACATACTAAAATTACCCAGTCTAGTTTGTGAAATAGCTCAAACTTATAATTGAAGAAGAGAGAAGTATGCATTCTGTGCAATAATTTATTGAGAAAATCCGCTGAGTGCTTCCGGCCTTAAGTCATCACCAGTGCTGCCTCGTCGCAGGTACAAACTTCACACACAAGAGACAACGGACACAAGTAGACGTGCATAATTAAATTTAACTATTAATTAATCAATTACCTGTGTAGTAATGGTTTTTTACAAGAACTGCTAAATTATACAGAAAAGGAAGAGTGACAGATGGGACATTATCCCTCTAAATAATTTATACAAACATAATATTAGATGAGATGATACATTAAATAGGAACTTTAATTAGTGATACCATGTTACGAGGTACCAAAGTCCACTAGGAAATATGACAACACAAAATGCTAAACTTCTGAACAACAATAAACCCAACACACAAGATGAAGCATGCAGCAGAAGGTACAGAAGCTCTACAAATGTCTGAACCAAAACTGTGTAAAGGCATAACTTTTTTTCTATTATAGATAGAAAGCTGAAACTTTCACTGAACTCTATCCCAATCAAGGGACTGAAAATTTCAGCTCATTTACACTTATACTTCCTGAGATAAAATCGTATTAAGCAATTTGGGGTGATTTATCAATTTTTCAATTTTTCTGAGTGCCTTTTTTCATAGAGTTCGGCTTGAAATCTGAGAATAATTTAGTGTATGGAGTTTGGAGGATCACGAATGACTATTAGGACACAAAATCTCAACAAAAAAAAAAATCTTATGATTTAGATTTTGGAAAACTTTGGAAAGTCATAACTTTTTTTCTGTTAAAGATATACAGATTCTTGTTCCGGTAGACGACTACAATCTCTGAAAATTTCAACTCATTGGGACTTATAGTTTCTGAGATAAAATCGTGTTAAGCAATTTGGGGTTATTTATCAATATTTCAATTTTTCTGAGTGCCTTTTTTCATAGATTTCCTTCAAATCTGAGAATAATTTAGTGTATAGAAATTGGGGGATATTGATTGACCATTAGGATACAAAATCTCGACAAAAACAAAATCTAAATTTCATTGTTTTAGTAAGAAGGTATACCTACCTAATGATTTAGATTGTGGAAAACTTTGAAAGGTCATAACTTTTTTTCTATTAAAGATAGAAAGCTCTGAAATTTTAACTGAATCTTATCCCAATAAAAGGAATAGGTACAATCCCTGAGAATTTCAACTCATTTGGACTTATATATAGTTCCTGAGATAAAATCATGTTAAGCAATTTGGGGTGATTTATCAATTTTTCTGAGTGCCTTTTTTCATAGATTTCGGCTTCAAATCTCAGAATAATTTAGTGTATGGAGTTTAGGGGATCCCCAATAATCATTTAGACACAGAATCTCAACATAATCATTTTGTTTCAGTTCCACTCAAAGTTACGACCCATTCGAAATGGCTCAACGTCAGTTTATAGAACTTCTAGACAACGAGGAGCTACAAAATTTCGACTCGTCTCCTACTCGTCCCACACCTAATACCTTAAAGTCAAAATCAGCAAATTCAGCTAAAAAACGCGTTTCAGTTATAGAGCCTCCGTCCAATTTCAAAGACTCAGACTTAACCGATTTTGAGTTTATCGAAAACATGATTAATAGTGATTATTTGAATAATGATCGTAAATATAGTGACGATATGACTTGTTCGTCGATAGATCCAAGTTTGATTAATGAAAACGATAACTTATCGATTCCAGAGAATTTTAATTATTCACAAAACGATCTTTACAGCGAAGAGTTTGATAGCAAAATCGAACCAAAAGTCACTAAAAAGCGTTTAATGAAACGCTCAATATCTAATAATTCGAGTATATCTATTAGGACTAAAAACTGTAATAAAAATCTTTCTAGTGATAATAAGCAAGAAAAGAAAAAAAGTTTGCCAGTTTTAAAGCGTTCCATTACCCTTTTTGATCCCACTCCTAAACCATCCTTTAAAACAAAGCAAGAAGTTGACAATTTTTTCAATAATGGTAACGAGGCAAAAGAGAAAACAGAATCTGATGTTAAGATTGAAGAAATTGATGGGGTA
Source organism: Ceutorhynchus assimilis (assembly GCA_917834065.1). NCBI lineage: Eukaryota > Metazoa > Arthropoda > Insecta > Coleoptera > Curculionidae > Ceutorhynchus > Ceutorhynchus assimilis. The sequence goes on from OU892285.1 coordinate 34,716,686, forward strand.
AGTTGCAAATTCCTTCTGACTAATATTGTATTGTGACAATAGGAAATATGTTTTCTTCCTCCAAATTTTCAGGAAACTTCCCAGACAGACTTCACAGCTGAGGAATTATTCAACGTAGACGATGAACTGTACGAGGAATATAAAAAATACGAAGCCTTATACCTGCAAGACAAAGAACAACAAAAAGTAGACAGTAAAAAAACCCGAAACAAAAACATCGATTTGAATTACGGCCTTTTAACCAACAAAGAAATTCCAAAAAGTGAAGAAGAAGACCACAAAACAACAAACGATTCAGCGTACGGAAGGTACCACGTTTAAGCTTCAAATAAATCAACAAATCAATGTGTTTTTTTTTAGTTTGCGCAAACACCGCACCAGAGCCCCGAAACTTGCTCCATTGGAAAGTACTAGTTCCAGTGGATCAGAAACCGGAACGTCTTTGAAAATGTCCAAGTTTTGTTACGAGTGCGGCACCAAATTCCCTGTGGCTACTGCGAAATTTTGCGTCGAGTGCGGCGTTAAAAGGCTACTTTTGTGATAGGATTTTTTTTTTAGTGATTTAAGGCACACTTTTATCATATTTTTTACTTACCAAAGCTAATTATTATTGCGGACCAAAATGTGCAATGTTTTATTTTGTATTTATATTTTTTATTTGTTAAATTTTGTAAGAATAGAAGAGTGGCATTTTGTTTTTTAATTATTATTATTATTAATTAAGCTAACCATTCCAAGTAATTTTTTTCAGTTTTAGATTATTATATTAACAAAGACTGTTTAGCAAAATATAAAATAAACTTAATTTTTAAAGTGCAAAATTAATTATTAAGTATTAAAAAAAATTCTAGTTTCAATTTTTAATTCACTGCGTTACTATAGGAGTTGTATTGAAATTCCTGTTAAATTAACTTTTAAGGGTTCCTAAATAGTTATTTATGCAACAAGTGTGTAAAGTGAGTACTTTACGCACGGTAGTAGAAAAAAATACTTTCAGCCCTCACAGCAACTTTGAAGCTTTCAGGATATATTAATTAGAGTTTTTTCATAATACAAAACAAATTGGAAGTTGATATGGAGATATTATGGAGTTGCTAAAGCTTGAAAAATCTCACTCGAAGGGGTTCAGAGAAGCTTTAAAAATGACTCTTAAAGTCACTAAGAAAGTAGTTCCATTGTTCCAAAAGTTTCTGGAATGGTCTCCAATTGTATCCGAAATAACTCTCAAAAAACCTGAATCTTTTCCCTACTAGAAATTGTTCAGAGAAGATCTAGAACAACTTCAAAAGAGTTGAAAATGTTTAGACTAGATTTGAAAAGGTCTGGAGCAATTTTAAAAAATATGATGGTAGCAAAATTGTGATCATTGAAACTCACTCTCACACATTCTACACTTTTAAAATCACAAATCACTGAAAAAATATCTCAAACATTGCTTGAAAAGATCCAAAGTAGCTTTAAAAGTGTTTGAAGCAATTTATCCAAAATCACTCTTACTTGATCTATGGTCGTTTGCACCCACCATTTTAAGGAAGCCTTAGCGATAAGTATTCCTTAAAGTGATGTTTCTCCATGTAAAACTGTCATTTTGAGGAATACTTTAACGCTAAGGTTTCCTTAAAATGGTCGGTGCAAACGGCCACTAGACTTTTAAAATCACTGAGAAAGTAGCTCCAATCCAATGCTTCAAAATTTTCTCAAGTGATTTCCAATATATTTGAAGTCACTCTAAAGTCTCAACAGTTCTGAATTACTCTAATTGTGGAAAAACTTACTGAAAATAGTCCAGAGTAACTTCAAAAGTAACTAAATCCAGTTATGATCTATCCAAAGTCACTATTACTTGTTTTAGACTTGAAATTACCGGGAATGTAAATAGCTCCAATTCTTCAAAAAAATCTTGATAAGCGATTTCCAATGCATTTGAAATCCCACTGCAATCGTTGAGAAACTTACTGGAAATTGTCTAGAACAGCTTCAAAACTATCTGAATCATACTATAATCCATCCAAAGTCAGTCTTACTTGTTCCTAGGCCTCTAAAATCATTGAAAAAGTAGCTCCAATGTGTCAAAATTTTCTTGAGTGACTTCCAAGGCATTTGAAATCATTCTGGATGTGACCCAAAAATGACAGTTTTAGTGCAAAAAAATCTAAGAATATATTTAAATCTCATCTTGCTACGATGGTCCGTTTTCGAGTTGGAGCGGTTTAAAGTTACAACTTTGTGTTTGTGACGTCACACCGGAATAGTCAGGCACAGTGTTAACACGTGTAATTAAATATAAAAAAGTAATTTTCTTCAGGACGCGACAGCCCGCTCCCCCGCTACACCAGTACTCTTTCAAAACTTCCAGCATTTGTAGTTCTGATTAAGCTCTAAGGGCCGGCTTATCAATTAAAGGATAACTCCCAAAGTTTGCTTACTTTGGGTCACCTCTAACTCTGGGCTAACTCCTAAGTTTAGTAGGAGAGCGTTTATTCAAGCTTTTTCAACCCAGAGCTGGTAAACTCTTGGGTCTTTCGAAGGTTGGCATTACTTATGCAATGGAAAAGCGGAAATTTCAAAAAAAATCCAACGAAAATGACATTCTAAAGCCTACTTGATAAAACTAAAGTTTTCGTCACTTACCCCATTTAAAAACTGGAAATTTTTGGCAGAAAATGACGCAAATCCAAACCCCCGGAACGTTAAAACTACTTTTCCCGCTGGAGAAGTTCCGGAAAATTGGAAGAAAAACCGGGACAAAAACAAAGACGCATCACTCAAATTGGCCGACTGTCAAATGTCACTGTCAGTGTTTATAAATAACATTCCAAGGCCTACTCAATTGGAACCTGAGTGAAGTTGGCTACAAGCGGTGTTGGCCACCTAAAAAATTATTTTTTTTACTACTAACCTGAGAAATAGACATTATTCAATCTATTTTTCTAAGAAAAAATTTAATTTCTCTCCCTAGGTTAATAATGAAAATAATGAAAAAATACCTAGGTTAATAATAAAAATGACGTCATAACGCAAGGATATTGTCATGTTTCTATTGGTTCAATTTCAATTTCATACGTCAATTTGAAAAAAAAATGCAGGTTTCTGTAGGTACATAGGAAGTTATATAAGCTGTTAATAGAGGGCAGCACTTTCAAGAGGGCGTTCACAAAAAATAATTAGAACACAGATTTTAAACAAATTTTTTATTTTTTACTAGCAGTAGTAAAAAAAATTCTATATATTCCTCGGTAGAGAAAGTCATTATATACCTCAAGCATTATAAACCTCGACGCTGCGCGCCTCGGTTTATAAAAGCTTTCGGTATGTAATGACCAACTTCTCTACCTAGGTATATAATATACTATTTTTTACTACTAACCTCAGAAGTAGTCATTATTCAATCTATTTTTGTGGGTAAAAATTGAACTTCTCTCCCTAGGTTAATAATGAAAATAATGAAAAAAATCCTAGGTCACTAATGAAAATGACGTCCTGACGCAAGGATATTGTCATAACTTAACAGGTTTCTATCGGTTTAATTTCAATTTCAAACTGTCAATTTAAAAAAAAGCAGGTCCCTGGATGTACAGTTGCGATCAAAAAAAAGTAGTACAAGAAAAATCTCCAAAATCTCGGTCTATTATACATTAATTTAATTCATAACCAAAAATGACATATTTTTGGCATTTTTCGACAAGTTTTTAACCTAGAAAGTTTCAGTTGACATTATTTTGACATTTTTCCACTTGTTTTTAACCTAGAATATGTCATTGCCGGTCAAAATTATGTATGTTACACCAGGAGCTTGATCGCAACTGTACATTTCCGATAAGAAAAAATAATTTGAACACAGATTTCAAACTTATTTTTTATTTTCTACTAGCAATAGTAAAAAAAAATCTATATATTCCTCGGTAGAGAAAGTCATTATATAACTTACGCATTATAAACCTCGGCGCGAAGCGCCGAGGTTTAAAAAAGCGCTCGGTACCAACTTCTCTACCTAGGTATATAATGTACTATTAAATGGGTAATTTAATGGAAAAACCGTTAAATAATTAATTAATATGACTTAAAACTTAAAATTCCCCAGAAAAAAGATAATTTTTTGATACATTTTTCTCTCTCACTCTTCGTCCTCAATGTTATAATATTTAATGGCTGGAATTTTTGCAGAACATGAAAAAATCCAAAGCCCCGTACTTTAAATCAATTTTCCCGACTAAAAAGGCCCTGGAATAGCGGAAACTTCGAAGAAAACTGGTTAAAAACACGCGTAAAAAGTGGAAATAATTATTTACCTAACAAGTGCGGAAAGTGGTACTTTTCCGCACGAGACGGCAGTTGCACGAACGACGCGGAGCGCAGTTCGGGTAAGCCGTCGAGTCGAGGGTGGAAAAGACATTTTCGGTTTTTTAGGGTCACAATAATAAAAATTAGGGATAACAAACTATCGATAGGAAGATCGATACTATCGATAGTTTTTTAATTTTCGATAGTATCGATAGACCTGTACCAATATCGATAGTTCCAATGTAGCCAAAGGTAAATGAAAACATCTGTAATACATTGAGGGAATTATAAAGAAATCTGTAGTTTTTTTGAGAAATCTGTAATTATTTTTGGGGATAGACATGCTGTGCTGCCAATTTTTCGGTTAGGAGGAGTGACGAGTGACTTTGATGGACTTGATGGAGGTAGGAGGTTGATGTTTATCGTAATTAATTACAAATTTGGTTACTTTGGTCAGAGCAAACTATCGATAGTACAATCGATAGTTACTATCGATGGGTAGGCCATTCTATCGATATCACTATCGATAGTTTTTTTTTTTCGATAGTTTGTCAATCCTAATAAAAATATCCATCACCCACGCCACTGGATCGTTAGTAGAGGTGGGCCAACCTGCGATTTTGATGGAGCTGTGACAAGTCGTGACTGCTCCAGTCGTGTCACAGTGACAAATAGCAGTGATTTTTTGGAGCAATTTAACATTGGTTCTTGGATGCCCGTGCTGCTAATGTAAATACATAAATAATGCTACGATACATGGCATAATCGCAGTCCGCAGTCACGGCCGAGAGAGATGTTGAATGTTCCTGTTCCGCTACCAGATTTAATAGGAATGGAAGTGGTCGACGATTTTGTTTTTGAGTGGTTCCTATAATTCCTCTTATGCTATAAATAAGTAATTCTTGATAATACCTATTAAATTACAGATTGCAGTGTGTGATAAATAAAATGCGTAATGTTTGTTTCACGTGGGTTTGTACTTTTGACAACATTTGCCTTCCTTTTTTAAAAAATAAAATTTGACTGAAACAGATTGATTTTTGTATCGATATAAATACAGTTCGGTTTGGAATATCGATATCGATATTCCAAACCGAAAGGTATTTTTTTTGCTATAATAAAGCGCCATCTATTTATTGGTACCGTTGTTTCACGAATTAATATTTTCTTTTTCTTTCTACGTTCTGTCAAAGTTTACGGAATAGATATAAGTTGCTTCACTCATCATCGAACAATAGACCTATCTATTTTACCAGACAAAGAGGTAATAATACGAAAACTTCATTAGATAAAAAAAGACACAGAACGCTCATTGCGCAAGACGAGGCAAAAACGTACCAAATTATGTTAGACTTACGTATAGCAATCCGTCCTTCTTATTTGCACAGGGAAGGAGAAAGACCGCTGCTTGTTGTGCAACGTATTTGTCAATGAAAATTTCAAACAATTTTTAAATGTCACTTGTCAAGCTATGTCAAGTTGAATAACAACCATACTTTTATTCTTGTCTGACCACGAGTGATGAACAAAGACAACGAGATTCCCAGCGTGCAAAACGAATACTTCACACCTGTACTAGTTAACCAATGGAAAGGCATTGCCTCGTGTTGCGCGCGCATGCCAGGTAAAAATAGATAGGTCTATTGCTTGGGTCTATTGAAATATATAGATATCCCAACAAAGGCGTGCCGCCGTCGCCTGCGAAAGCTCGTAAATCACCGGCTCGATGTAGAAATACGAGGGACTTGGAAACGTTATTTGATACCGCGTGGAGATTATCAATAATTTAACGTACTTGTTTCTACAAATAACAATTAAAAGAAATAACATAGATATCAATTGCATTTTTAGAATGATTAATTCTACTGAACAATAAACTACAGGCATTATTAAAGGTATTATCAATTAAAATTAACAACTTTTTGAGCGCACTCTGCGACTCAGCACCGCCGCCAGGCTGCACGCAATTTCGATCGGGACGTAGGGGAGGGGTTCCTACCCATCTCGGGCGCTTCGAGAGTGACGGAACTATCTATTCTGTAAACTTTGGTTCTGTGAAGCCTTCTTGACATTTCAAGTTTAGAGCAGTAGTTTGGTATTTACGCTCATTAAAGTGAAACCGAGATTATTAGTACCTAGTTTTTTATTTACGCACCTTAAGAAATTACTCACTAATGAACAGAAAAAAAACTTCTTTTGTGTGGAATTTTTTTTTCACAAGAAAAGGATATGTTAGCAAAGTGTAATTTATGTAAGCAAACTGTAAGTTACAAAACATCAACGACAAAACTAAAAAAGCATTTGGCGCGAAAACACCCACTAGTAAAATTGAACTATGAAGATTCAACCACCCAAGGTACGAACGTCGTCAGCAACCAGATTCGAGCAGAAAACATAAATACAGCTAGACCAGGACCAAGCATATCGACTCCAAGCAACCTTCAATCAAACCAAGAAGCAGAAGATACTGAACCAGGACCTTCGACAAGTAATAATAGTAATATTAAACGAGAAACGTCTCAAACAAAATTGCCATTTATGCCAAAAACTATAAGTATTCATACGAAAAAAAAACTGGATAAATGTTTAATGGATCTGTTTACAGAAGATTTGCAACCTTTTAGCATCGTAGAAGATCGAGGATTCAAAAATTTTGTTCAAATGCTTAATCCATCATATCAATTGCCGATCAGATGTATCAAATACTATGTTACCAGCAACATACGAGGAAAAATATAGCGTTGTCGAAAAATTAGTCAAAAATCTTTGGCAGAGTGTTACATTAACAACTGATTGTTGGACCTCGAGAAACACTCAAAGTTTTATGGCTGTGACAATTCATTTTGTTACTGAGGACTTTCAACCAAAATCGGTTTTACTAGAATGTTGCTATTTTCCTGAGGTACACACTAGTACTAATTTAGCAACTGAACTAAATCGTGTTGTGACTATCTGGGGACTAGAATCTAAAATTCTTTTAGCTGTGTCAGACAACGCAGCCAATATTAAAAAGGCAATAAAAGAAGAACTGTCATGGAAACATCTTGGATGCTACGCTCATACCATAAACCTCATTGTACAGGATGGACTCAAAGTAGTTTCATCAATTGTCACTAAAGTGCGTATAGGTACATTGGTAGCACATTTTAAGAGAAGCACTAATGCTAATACTAAAATTAATGGATGTACAAAGGCAAGCTGGAAAGGATCCAAAAAAACTCATTCAAGATGTCGTAACAAGGTGGAACGTGGAACTCTACTGTTGTGTATATGGACCGTATGGACCGATATACAAGTTGGTGCTCACATTGTTAGATTACCAGTTAAATAGCATTGTCAATATATTTTGTCATTATAGTTACATTTAATAAATAGTATTCACACTAAAGTACTTCCTAATATAATATTTGGCGACGAGGTAATCGACCGAACCACAGGGCAGGGCAGATGGATAATACACAATTTGATACTTTGATGGAAACCCTTGCGAAATTATTACAACCCCAAAAAAATGATAATTCTATACGAGGAGAAAACATATCATTGGAATCTTTCAATGAGGAAAACGAAACTTGGGAAATCTTTATCAAACGATTGGAAAATTTTTTTGGTATGAAGAAGTTTGCAGGTACGCCTAATGAAATAAATAATAAAAAAACAGAATGGCTTATTCATACTATGGGCACAAAAACACTTCAATTAATGTACGATCTTTGCAGCCCAGATGATCCGAAAACAAAGCCCTATACTGATCTAGTTAAATTATTATCTGACCATTTACAACCAATGTCAAGCGTCATTGCTGAACAAAATCGTTTCTCTAAACGTTTTCAAAGAGATGAAGAAAGTATCACAGAATATATTACAGATCTTAAAAAACTAAGCAAAAATTGCGATTTAAAATGTCATAGTTGTAACACGTCAACCGTGGATGTTCACCTGAGACAACAATTCATTAGTGGACTCAAAAATCCAAACTACATTGAAAAACTTATACAGTTAAAGGCTCCTGACAATACTTTTGCCGAATGTGTTAAAGTAACATTAGCGATGGAGTCTGCTTACAAAGAAACCAAAGAAATTCAAAGTTCCACTACATTTAAAGACTCTCTTTCTTGTTCTTCGGATCAAAATCAAATTAAAGCACAAAAAGATATACGAAAGAATTCGAATTATCAAACAAACAGAATTAATTTCAAAAATAATAAAAAAAAGTGTTTCAAATGTGGAGATTTCGCACATTTAGCTAATACTTGTCGACATAAAAATTTAAAATGTACAGAATGTCATAGATTTGGACACCTGGCAAGAGTCTGCATGAAAAGTTCCTCATCTAATATCACTAGATTGCATACAGAACAAAACCAGATTAATTTCACAGAAGGACTCGATACGAAAATACATGAATATAACTCAGGAACAGATGGAACAGACATGTATTTCATAAATACAATTAAAGAGTTATTTTTACCTGAAAATACAAGAAAACCAAAAAAATATTTAATAAATGTTTATTTAAATTCAATACCAGTTAATATGGAATATGATACTGGGGCTGCAATTTCATCAATGTCACATGAAAATTTCAAAAAACTGTTTCCATTTATAAGAATTTTTCAAACTAATTTGCCATTAAAAACTTACACTGGCGAAATTATAAAACCTATTGGATTTGCAACTATGAAAGTAGAAATGGATAATTATTCCTTTGTTGGTAACCTTTACATTATCCCTAACAAGGTGGATTCAATTTTCGGGAGAGAGTGGATGAGATCCAGCGACGACGGTGTTTTACAAATAAATCAAAATAAAATATATGGAAGTCAAAAGAACGAGATAATTGATAATTTGAAGCTTAAATTTGAAGAAGTATTTAAACCTGAAATAGGAAACATTAAAAAAAATGAAGCAAATTTATACCTCAAAGATAATGCAATGCCAATTTACGTACCTGCAAGAAAAATACCCTATGCCATAGAAGAAAACGTCATCGAAGAAATTAGGAGACTGGAAGCCGCTGGAATAATTAGTAAGCTAGAATATAGCGAATGGGGAACTCCAATTGTTCCAATAATAAAAAAAGATGGATCAATAAGATTGTGTGCGGATTACAAAATAACCATTAATAAAGTACTTAAAGATGACAAATACCCAATGCCTAACGTAGAAGATATTTTTGCAAAGACGATGTTGGGTGGTAAAGTATTCACAACATTAGATATTCGAGAAGCTTACTTACATATGTCAATGAATGCGAAAAGTGCAGAGATTCAAGCTATTACAACACCGAGAGGAGACTACAAAGTAAATAGGTTAATGTTTGGTACCAAAGTTGCCCCAGCTATATGGCAACGGTACATTTCCCGAACGTTGGAAGATATTCCAGGAGTATGTGTATTTTTGGACGATATCAAAATTCAAGGATCAAATTTAACAGAAAATATCAATAGAGTTGAAATGGTTTTAAGACGATTACAGGAAGCAGGTTTGAGAGTTAAGATGGAAAAATGTAGATTTTTTGAAAAATCAGTTAAATATCTAGGGCATATTGTATCCGAAAATGGTTTGGAAAAATCCGATGAGAAAATAGAAGCTGTCAAGAATGCTAGAAGACCTACCAATTTAACTGAACTTAGAAGTTGGTTAGGAATGGTAAATTATTATGGGAAGTTTCTAAAAGACATTGCTAGAAAATTACATCCACTCTATAATTTATTACAGAAAGACGTACCATACCAATGGACAGAAGAATGTGAAGAAGTTTATAACTGGATAAAATTAGAAATCGTTTCTCCTCAAGTCTTATACATTTACAATCCAGATCTTCCACTTTCGTTAGCTACAGATGCTAGTCCATATGCTCTAGGAGCAGTGCTGTCCCATAATTTTCCAGATGGATCTGAAAAACCCATTGCATTCGCTTCAAGGAGACTTAATAAATCTGAAAAAAATTACAGTCAGATTGATAAAGAAGCGACTGCTATTTACTGGGGTGTCACAAAATTTTTTCAGTACCTTTACGGAAGGAAATTTATACTTATTACGGATCACAAACCTTTAGTTTCAATATTTAGTCCAGAAAAACATTTACCTTCAATGGTTGCTACAAGAATGTTACACTACGCTCAATTTTTACAAGGTTTTGATTTCGAAATTATTTATCGTTCAACTTCAAACCATGCCAATGCTGACGCTTTGTCAAGATTACCACAAGAATATGACGAAAATGGAAATAACTATAATTGTGACGATGTGAATGCTTACCAGTTACAGCAAATTATAAAATTACCTGTCACACACACCGAAATTGCCAAAGAAACACGGAAAGAAGAAAACCTACAAGACATTTATAATTGCTTATCACAGGGAAAAATCATCGAAAAAGAAGGTTTTATAGGAAGAGATGTTGAATTTTCTTTAGCTGATGGAGTTATAATGAAAAATAATAGAATAGTGATACCAAAAAGTTTACAGAACAGAATTTTAGAAGAATTACATGAAGGCCATTTAGGAATATTCCGAATGAAGAATCTGGCAAGATCATACGTTTGGTGGGTTGATATTGATAAAGATATAGAGAATATTGCTAAATCTTGTATCACCTGTCAATTATCACACAAAATCAACCTAAAAAGACAATACATTGTTGGGAGAACAGCAAAAGTCCTTGGCATAGATTACACATAGATTTTGCAGGTCCTTTTTACGGAAATTTTTTTTTGGTCCTAGTGGATGCATATTCAAAATGGTTGGAAGTAATACTAATGAATCAAATTACTGCTACAAAGACAATACGTGTTTTGAGAGATATTTTTGCTAGATTTGGTTTGCCTATTGTAATGGTAAGCGATAATGGACCAACTTTTACTTCGAATGAATTTAAGATGTTTCTAAAATCAAATGGCATTAAGCATCGGTTCTCCGCACCATATCACCCAGCAACCAATGGACAGGCGGAAAGATATGTCCAGACAGTTGAAAATGCATTAAGAAAAATGTCACAAGATGCTGGAGATATAAATTGCAAGCTAGCAAATTTTTTACTTCATTACAGAAAAACATCACATAGTAGTACAGGTGATCAACCTTGTATGATGTTAATGAACTTGGACATTCGTACCAAAATTGATTTAATTCGGCCAACTGAGATAACCGATATTCAAGATAACACGAATCTTTTTTATCCTTCACGAGAATTTCAGGTAGGCGATAAAGTGCGGGTACGTAACTATATTAATAATTCAAAAAAAATGGGAATTTTGCAAAGTAACTGAAAAACAAGGATTGCTACATTATTTAGTTGAACTTTATGATGGTAGAATCTGGAGAAGACATATTGACCAAATGGATGCTACAGAAGTCGATTTACAAAGGATGCCACCTAAATTTCCCGAGGGAAACATACCTCATACAATCAACCACAATAAAACTATGTCAACTACTACCACACACAATTATGATAACTCTGAGATCCCAAATACTACAAATACCAATGATATTGAAAACCAAATTCCGAGTTCCACTAGCAACAGAAATGGTCATCCAGAAACCGAAACGCAAGACATTACTAACATGGAAAATTCAAGAATGAATGAAGAAAGAGAAGAAGGCCAAAGTGAACAACATACCACTAAAATATACCGAAGATCAAATCGAATCCGGAAACCAGTTAAACGAATCGATTTATAGTTTTAAATATAGTTGGGAGGACTGTTGTGTATATGGACCGTATGGACCGATATACAAGTTGGTGCTCACATTGTTAGATTACCAGTTAAAAAGCATTGTCCACAGAACATATCACCTCTAGAAAAGTATCTGCAATGGTATGTACCGGTTATGAATTACGGCGCCCTCGTTGACTGAAAACCCAACTAATCGAGTATTCTTGACAAAAAGGCGAATTGATTTTTTTCATATATTTTTATTATTTTTGTATAATTTTTAATGTTCAACTGCATTTGGCTTACTGACTCTTCTTAGCTCTTTTCGCCTCATTTTTTTAAAAACTATGACTGGCAGGAAGTTTCCGATGTCGAACATAGTGCAAAAAGAGTTAGTATAAGTTAGCAAGAGACACGCAGCTATAGGTAGATCGCAAAGTAAATACGAATTATAAATACAAATACGAACGAAACGAAACAAACGAATAAATACAAAAAAATACGAACAAAAATTAGGTTTTTTTTCAACCAAAACTTTTTGAATTTTCACTTTAACGCGCGTGGAAACCGTGGGGTACAACAACACAATTTAAAAATTCAAATTTTGACTTTTAAAATGACAAAATAAATGACAAAACCAACCAACACAAATCACTGTCCACACCACAGATACCTGTAAATTTCTCTTATCTCCCGACAGTGTCGCCATCGTTGAATGAAAACCTAACTAAAAACCTTTGTCGCGATTCTTCCATTAGAGATATTTTTCTATAGGTGATATGTTCTGTGGCATTGTCAAAATATTTTGTCATTATAGTTACATTTAATAAATAGTATTCACACTAAAGTACTTCCTAATATAACATCTACTTTCTACATGCTTGATAGGGTATTAGAACTGGAGGAAGAGGTTCGCACTGCTATGGCCTTATTGAATGTGAGTAATCTTCCCATTATCTCAATTGAAGAATGGAAACTACTTCAACAGCTAAGAAGATGCTTAAAGCCGATGGAAGAAATAACGAAAATAATATGTGCTCAAAAATATGTCACTTTGTCATCAGTGATAATTTTAACCAAGGGACTTGAAAATATTTATTCTGAAATGTCAAATGAAAATCTTTTGCCATTAATTCAAGATATGGTCAGACTGTTTCTAAAAGGAATTTCGGATCGCCTGGGAGTAGGCGCCAAAATTCGGATTAGCTTTGGGAGCCGAAGGTTCTAGTTGCGGCCCTGACTAATATTGTAAATTGTTGTTAGTTCAGACTACAACGAACTATCAGAAGAAATAGATAATAATTGCCACTTCATTGGAATCTCTACTTTTTTGATTTCTGGGATTCCAAAACAAAAATGACGTGCCAAAAGGTCATAGAAAAAAAAACTTATCCAGAAGTCTTATGCATTGTCATTAGAAAAGACTACAGTTTCCAATTATTGATCTACATTTTTTTTGGATTTGCAAAATACCTACACTCCCTTGTACAATTATAAAAATGAAACAAAAACTAAAAAATAATAAAGCTTTATTAGTCAGCTGAAACCAAACTTCCTTTGGTACTCGAATAGAGGCCTTCAATTTCGTAGATATCAGACGCGCCGCTTCCTGTTCCTATTGAAATGTCAGCCACATCTTCTAGAACGGCTTCATCTGGTTCTGATTCCGAAGAACTAGACTTCTGAGCTGAATCTACAACAAAACATTTTAATATTGTAAATTGCAATTATTTTGATATTAATTACCTGGATCAGTAGAAGCATGTTCTGGAACGGTAACCAATTGGCAAGCTTTGTCCACCAAACTGTCCAAACAACGTTGCCAGTAAGTTGCGCAATTGATTGCCTCAGTTAAAGCTTGTAGGGTATTGTGGGCGAAAACTACATCAGTAATCAAGTGATCTTGCAAACATTTCGGACAGCAATTGACATTTTTGCCATGGAAACTGTCCAAAATCGTCTGAGATAGATCCTTGACGTGCGCACTGTACTGACGCCAAGCCACTATAGATTCTTCAGTTTCCCTAGTAAACTTCCTCCATTCAGATTTCTTTAAAACTTTGACTTTGCCATCTGATTCTTTTATGTCGCCACGAACTATCGAGGCAAACTCTCTGATTTTTTGAATTACGCAGCTCATCTAAAATATATTAGGTAGATGATTAGTTGGTAAATGGATGAATTGAGGTTAGTACCCATTGGGTCCAATTGTGAGCGTTTTGGGTGATTTCCAGAAGCCATACGGCCCAGGTTTTTAGGGACAAACAGCAAACTGTGTCCGGACTGTGTTCGGATACTTTCGGTGGTTTGTGGCCTTTGATTATTTTACCAGTAAGAGTTGATTCTTTTGGAAATTTAGTACTATCAGTTTTTAGTATTTGTCTTGACCTTAGTACGGCTCCTGATCCAGCAGGCATATGAGGTAGCGACTTTAGCGATCTCGGTTGCGCACCGCTTATTCCTCCTTCAGTTGCTTTTTTTTCTTCTTCATCGAGGTCTAAATATTTCAGCTCAGGCAAATTGAATTTTTTGTTTTTAATTTATTGGCTTACCTTGTACGCCTTCTTCTATTTCATCGGCATCAGTAAGTTCGTCTTTGTCTAGATTAATTTAAAATAAGATAATATTTTGATGTTTGCCGATATACTTGCCTTTATCATCTTGATCTATTGCGGATGACTCCCCGCCCTCTGGGAATTCTAAAAATTCTTTATCTTCATCTGCTATTGCTTGATCTAACATTCCTTCTTCTCCTTCTTCCCATTCTATTCCTTCTCCTTCTATTCCTTCTTCTCCTTCTTCGCCTTCTTTTCCTTCTTCGCCTTCTTTTCCTTCTTCGCCTTCTTTGCCCTCTTCTCCTTCTTTGCCTTCTTCTCCTTCTTCGCCTTCTTTGCCCTCTTCTCCAACACCTTCCTCATCTTTTTTGTCGTCATCAACAAATTCTTCTTCAGTTTCTGCAGTTGTATCTTGTTCGGTTCCTTCAAGCGTATCATCGCCTTTCTCTGGACCTTCACCATCATCAGGCTTTTCTTCCCCATCTTCGCCTTCACCGCCCTCAAGTTCGCTTTGTTCTCCTGCATCAGCCTTTTTACCCAGCATGCCTTCCAAAATAGCGGACACTTCGTGGATTTTCATTAAAACCTTATCATTGACGTTTTCTGGATCATTTTGCATTGCCCAATCGATCATTATTTGTTCCAGGAAGAACTTTTCATGTTCAGTTGGATACAATTTTTTCTTTAATTCTATATAAAAAAATCACATCATAATTACATGTTTTTTTTTTTAAATTAAATTCAAATAAACTACCTACCTTTAAGCCTATCAAGCACATCTCTATAAGTGACATCAGGCAATTGAGCTTCCTCAATGAAACTATCCAAAAATTCATCTGAACACTTGCTCAATATTTGTATAAGTTGTTCCAAAATATCTCCATTTAATCCAGACAAAGTCTCTTCTAAATCAGCCAGGCCTTCACCTTGACCAGGTTTTAGTATTTCTTGGGCTAAATCATCATAACCCAAACCTTCTTCGCCTTCAACCTTTTCAAACCACTCATCATCGTCATCAGCATTGAATTCATCTTGTTCGCCTTCGCCTCCCTTACCAAACCAACCACTTTTTTCTTCTTCATCGGTTGTAGACTCATAAGATTCGCCTTCTTCACTAGCTTCGCCTTCTCCTAAGGAAGAAATCGAAACTGGAGGAATATCATCAACGGAATCAATAGCTTGGACATCTACGAATTTGGTCAAAGTATCAATCCAAACAGCCATTTTATCAGAAACTTCAATGATGGTTTTTTTGTAGTGGTTCTTCGTTTTGCGGCTGGGTTTCTTTAGCTTTTTGGTTTGTTCCAGCCGGTCCAGGATTCCATCGGATAGAAGCATCTGTTTGTAGTTGAGGGCCAATAAGGGCTCGTCTTGGATGTAGTTCGTGATGTCGCCGGCAAGGAGTTCGGTTAGGTCTTTGAGCCAGCCGCAATCTTTTTGTTTGGCTTGTTGTTTGAGTTTTGCTGCGCGCTTCTTTTTCATTTTTTCTTTGCGGTTTTGTCTGGCAAACAAAAACGAATTAATATCTGGATAGGGATGAAGAAATACAGGTTCAAGAGTCTGAAATAGTCCTAAAGAAACGAGAAATTTAAGAAAAATTATCATTTTTCTTTTCTATTTCAGGCTTTTGAATGTATTTTCTCTCATATAGGCAGGGTAATAACTCAAACTTTGATCCTATGGCTTCAAATTAGCTGGAAACGGATCACGATTTTGATTTGGCTCTTGATTTGCTAGAAAATGTTTCCAAAAGCCAATCAAGAGCCGGTAATAGTCACATTTTTGATTATTACCGGCTGGATATTTTTTCCAGGGGGAAACAATAAGTCGGGAATCCGAAACAGTTTGATACTTGATTATTACTGGTTCCTGATTCGCTGGAAAATGTTTCTAGACCAGCCAATATTTCAATTTTTACCAAGAATAATTGAAATTCGTATTTCTTTTCCTACTTTGTTTTTGTTTCTTTCTTATTTATTGAGTTTCTTATATTGCTATCTCTTTATTATTCCAAGTTCTTGGCCACTCAAGCGCCAGGAATAATCAAAGTTTGCTTTACTATCTAATTTATCTTACTTTATCTCTGTCTTTTTCTTAATGATTAAGTTTCTTATTTTGCTTTCTCTATCCTATTTGCCTATTCTTTTTATTGGCCAGATACAAAAATTATATACAAGCTCGCTCAAGTACCGAGGATAATTAAAATTCGTGCTATTTTTTTTTCTTTTCGCACTTTATTTCTATTTCTTTCTTATTCAATGAGTTTCTTATATTGCTATCTCTTTATTATTCCAAGCTCTTGGCCACTCAAGCGCTAGGAATAATCAAAGTTTGCCTCTATCTATAGGTTTTTTATGTCATAACCATCTTATATTAAGGTTATATTTAGGATGACGTCATCGAACAAGGACAGACAATAATGTCAATGCCTTTTTTTTTCTTATAATTTACTAGAATGTCATGTGTCAATAATAGGCATGTACCCGATTTTTTTTTCCTTGGCCTATTGAATTAGACTATCCAAGATGCTGTCAAACTTAAATTAAAACACAAACCCTTTGTTTGCTTGTCAAAGTCATGTGTTTTGGTTTTTGGATGGGCTTTGACTTGCTTTGACTATCCAAAGTGCTGTCAAATTTGAATTAAAATGTCCGCCGCCAAGAGGCACACAAACCCTTTGTTTGCTTGTCAAAGACACATGTTTTGGATAGGCTAATAATATTTTGCTTGCTTTATTCCCGATGTGCTTTTCTTTTTTTTTTCTGCGTTCCCTAAAATCTGTTTTTTTTTTTAAGATAAAAGTCAAAATGACATTATATTGGCAATACAATGTAAAATTGTCAATGCTTTCAAATTTTTATGTAGAAAAGGCTTGTGTTGCCAACATAGTTACTAAATTTTTGACTTGGGGAATTATCTTTAAATAAAAAACAGACTTTACTTTTCTTATATTAATTTTTGAAAACGGAACTACATTCAAACAAAATCCTTTCTGACGTCATAGAGGGTTCTGCTCATGCGCATAACTGTTTTAGGATGTTGACAGTTTGTGTGTTTTGGATTAATATAGAATAATTATCATTTAAAAAAAATTGAATAAGCATGCAGTTTATTATATATACAGGGTGTATATTTTAAGTGATACCACTATTATTGCTATATCCGAAACGGTAAAACCTACAAGGTCGGTTAAATTAGAAAAAAGTTGCCTTTTTTGATGCCCATTTAAGATTCGTTTACAGTGTTGCCAAATTCCTTTTAGTTTCTGAAATACCGGTTCATAACTAGGTCCGAATTAAGGTAAAATTTTGGTAAAAATCACTGATGATCACTTTCTGGATCAGAAACGTCGACCAATAATACTTAAGAGGTATATCGTTGAAAAGGGAATAAAGGGTGCTTTCTTAAAATGTCATAAAAAATCCAGGTCCGTATTTAAAAAAATGAAGTTGATGATGGTATCATAATCACGAAACGTCGGATTCGAAATTTGAAGATGCCCTGTTGTAGAGCGAAAAAAATTATAAAACTTCCAAATTTAAATTGTGTCCCGAAAATAAATAGTTTTCGAAATATTTGATAGAATATTTTTAGTCGTTTTTTAGAAATCGCCCTGTATTTCATAAACTAAAAGGAGTTTGGCAACACTGTAAACGAGTCTTGAATGGGCATCAAAAAAGGCAACTTTTTTCTAATTTAACCGACCTTGTAGCTTTCACCGTTTCGAATATAGCAATAGTGGTATCACTTAAAATATACACCCTGTATATATGAAACAATAATATCTAGATGCAATAATCATATGATTAATGATTTCTGGAAATATATTTTGAATAAAGATAAGTAACTTGGCAACATTGACTGGCGGTGCTGCCAATGTTATCAGCTGAAAGCTGTTTTGTTTTTGTTTTTTTATCAATGGTTTTTTTATATCACATGACATAACCTTAAAAAAATCATAATTTTTGTCATTTGCTTTGCGTAAAATCTGTTTTTTTTTTAAAGATAAATGTCAAAATGACATTATGTTGGCAATACAATGTAAAATTGTCAGTGCTTTCAAATTTTTTATGTAGAAAAGGCTTGTGTTGCCAACATAGTTACTAAATTTTTGACTTGGGGAATTATCTTTAAAAAAAAAAAACAGACTTTATTTATGTGGTGAAAATCAGTGTTTTATATTTATTTCCATTATTATCAATAATAGTTAACAAATAAAGTTGGAAAATGGATAAATTTTATTACAACACAGGATATTCGAATGGCGGATGTTGAGTCAAAAAACCTGGCAGCATCGCATGTAATAACATTGTTCCCAAGGGTGATACACACTATACTACTACAGGATGGCTCATCCTCATAAGGCCTGTGTGTAACAAATCCCCCCTTTCCCAAACAACCAGTTGTGACGTAAGCAGCATGACGTTTCTCGCCTTAACGTAAGCTGTTTAAACAGCTGACGACTTAGTTATGACGTCGGCAATGGTTGGAAACCAAAATGGCGGCGATTACCAAAAACGAGGCCGATAAGCACTCTTTAGAGAGTGTATTCTCCTTGCATTTTAACCTCGTTTTTATTCTAATTGGTGACTTCACCGATGAGTTAGCTATCTTTGTTTAGTGAATGAAAAATGACAATGACCGACATAGAATGGTACGGAACTCTTGGTAAAATTTGATGAGAATAAGATCGCAGGATTTGTTGATTGTTGCTTTCTCACTATCGATTATTTAATCGTAGTAAAAATTATGGTAGATTTCGATGATTATCCGGGTCATTGGTAACACTGGTAGGAAACATGCCCATTCTGACGACAATTGAAAATTACGAAATAAAAATGTTTATACGTCGCGCGCCGTTGCCAAACAAAAACATCTGAAATTCCCCTACTTTGAATGCGTTAAAAAGTACTTTTAATTTTGTTAAGTTGGCAGCAGAAATTTACCAAATGTGACGTCATCCTAAATATAGCGTAAAAATCCTATGATGGCCGAGTTCGTTTTTGTCATCTTTTTCGTCGATTTGCTACGAAATTTTGACAGGCACGTGACTGGATAAGACAGTTCCAGTTTAAAAAGCACGTGCCTGTCAAAATTTCGGAGCAAATCGACGAAAAAGATGACAAAAACGAACTCGGCCACTATATCCTACTTTATCTCTGTCTTTTTCTTAATCAATAAGTTTTTTATGTCGCTTTGTTTGTCCTACTTCTCTATTTTCGGCTTTTTATTATCCAGATACAAAAATTACATATAAACTCACTCAAACGCCGGAAATAATTAAAATTCCTGTTAATTTTTCTCCACTTCTCACTTTGTTTCTGTTTCTTTTTTATTTATTGAGTTTCTTATATTACTGTCGCTGTCTTTTTATTATTCGAAGCGCTTGGCCACTCAAGCGTCGGGAATAATCAAAGTTTGTTTAACTATCTAATAATCCTACTTTATCTTTCCTTCTGTCTTTTTCTTAACCGTCAGGTTTATGTCTCTTTTTTTAACCTACTACAGGGCCGTAGTCAAATTTGTGATAGGGCATGACAAATTTGACATAGGGCATACACTACTCGCCCCCCCCCCCCCCCACCTTTAAATTATAGGTAAACAATCTGGTGGTAATGGCGCCGAAGGCAAATTTTTCAATAAATAACATCTCTGGCAATTAAACAAAATGGCGCTGATTCTCGTGCCGTCTTGAACCATTCGCATCAAGGATAAACATACTAAGGGCGGGTATTATAAAACTGCTTTGACAGTAAACTTGAAGTTAACTTTTTGAATTACAGAATTTCCAGAAGTTAACTTCAAGTTAACTCTCAAAAGTCAAAGTAGCTAATAGTGAAATCCATTCGTAAGTTCAGTGCGCACTGAGTGGATTCGTTCCTCTTCTACTAGCATGTAAAAGAAAGTGACAGAAATGCATATTTTTTTTGCACTTATTTCACCAATGGTTTTCGCCATAATTACCACTACTATGACAGGATAGCTTATCATCAAAGGCCTGTGTATATCAAATCTCAAGCACCCCATCACGCCAAAAAACCAGTGATTACGTAGGCAGCGTGTCGTCTCTCGCTTTGACGTAGGGTGGTTATGATCCCATGATAACATTTTTCATCATATAAATGTATATTCTAAACTACAATCGTTGGCGCAAACAGCTGACGACGTAGTTAATGATGTCGTCAATACTGTTACACCAAATGGCCGCAATTTCCACAAATGAGGCCGATAAGCAATCCTAATGTAGTAGTGTGTATTATCCTTGCATTTGCACTCTATCGAAACGAAAAACTTCCTCTATGTAAACGTCAAACATTGTTGCATACATTTAGGAGTTTTCGGAAAATGATCATTTGAAAGATAGGGCATTGCTCCCCAATACCCCCCCTTGGCTACGGCCCTGAGCCCACTACGAAGCTTGAAATAGTTAAGTGACGCTGTGGATTCTTGGCTGGAATTCTATGACTCCGGCTCTTCGAGCTCGTATAACCTCGGCCCTTCGGGCTCGTGATTAAAATAACTCCGGCCTGTCGGGCTCGTATAACTCCGGCCCTTCGGGCTCGCATGACTCGTGCCCTTCGGACTCGTATAACCTCGGCCTTCCGGGCTCGTAACTAAATTTAAAATAACCTCGGCACTCCGAGCTCGGGATTTGTAAACATATAGCAACACTACTTGTGATATTTGAATTTGAACTTGAAATCAAATGAACATTATTAAATACATATTGCGCACGAGATCGCGCATGACCATTGTCAAAAGATACTTCATCTAATAAATCTCTTTCTGGTCTGGCTTGCACCGAGCAACATGTTTTTATTTTCGCTCCCTCACATCGATAATTTTAAGAAATAAAATTGAAGTCAAATATCTTTATTAAGTAAAAGTAAAAAACAAAACAGTGAAAATACGATATGGTGTCAGAATTCTCGAAAACACGCATCTAAATTAAGTAAATTCGGCAAAATCGCGATAAGTTAAAGCAAGCTGAAAAGAAAAAAGAAGCATCATCATCATGGCGTCAGGCAAAGAACACGCAATCCCGCCAGGTGAGCTGAGTTTCAATGGGCACATGGCTGAAAATTGGGCATTCTTCAAACAAAAATTCGAAATATATCTAAAAGCTAGCAAACAAAATGGGGAAACAGAAGAAGAAAAAGGTTTTATCTTACTAAATCGAATTGGAGATAAAGCCCTAAAGATTTACAACAACCTTCAATGGAAGCAAGGAAAAAATAAAACCCATTGCAAAGATATAATTGAGGCATTTTCTGAATATTTCACTCCTACGAAGAACATAACCTACGAAAGATATATTTTCAACACAAGAAACAAGAAAGAAGAAGAAAGCTACGACGACTATGTCACAGAGCTGAGACAGTTAGCTAGCAGCTGTGAATTTAGTACCCTGGAAGAAAGCCTGATTCGAGACCGTCTGATTTTGGGGATTTCAGACATGGCCATGAAGGACAAACTGCTTCGGGAGAATAACCTCACTCTTGCAAGGGCACTGGAAACTTGCAGGACTGCAGAAGCAACCGCGAAAAGAATGGAAATCATGGGAGAATCATCCAAAGGTCAATCAGAGGTCAGCATGGTAAAAATGGGCAAAAAAGGCGGCAAATTCAAGTTTCAAAATGGTCCCTCAACGTCAAACAAGGAGCATGCGCATTGGTCGCAGAAACGTCAAGAACATCAGGGATTTCAACGTCAACATGGCGGCCATAGAAATAAGATAAGTAAACATCCTAACTCTTCAAATTTCTCGCAAAATTTTAAACAAAATTTTATTAATAATTGTTACAAATGTGGTACATCGCACAAGCTAAATGCCTGCCCAGCCTTTGGTAAACAGTGCGAAAAATGTAGCAAATTTAATCATTTTTCTCGAATGTGCAATCGAAAAAAATTTGTAAACAATGTAGAACAGCAAAATTCTTCCAGTTCTAGCGATGTTTCAGACGATGAACTCAGCATTTTCACCATAAAAAACAACTCTGTAAGTAATAATAAACAAAATTGGATACAAAACTTATACATAAATAATAAAATTAAGGTACCATTTAGATTAGACACTGGCGCGGATATTTCTATTTTACCTTTGCATTATTTTAAACAATTAAGCATTCCTGTGGAAAACCTAGAAAAACCAGACGTTAATTTAGTTGGTTATAGCGAGGGAAAAATTATTTCAATGGGAACTATTTATTTGAAAATAAAGCAGTGCAATGTTAAATGCAAAAGCGTGAAAATTAAATTTAATATTGTAAATACAAATAAGCCACCAATACTGGATGGAAATTCCTGTGTATTGTTAAAATTGATAGAAAGAGTACCTGAAAATTGTGTAAATAATGTGAGCGTAAACAAAAGCTGTGATAAATTAATTAATAATTATAATGATATTTTTCAGGGAATAGGATGCTTGCCAGGCACATACAATATTGAGCTAGATGAGAATAAACCTCCAAGGATTCACCCTCAGAGAAAAGTGCCATATGCTCTTCACGAACGCCTTAAGGAGAAATTGAAGCAGCTAGAACAAGCCAAGATCATAGAAAAAGTGGACGAACCGACAGAATGGGTAAACAGTTTAGTCATAGTTAAAAAACAAAATAACGACTTGAGACTCTGTATTGATAGTAAAGATCTAAACAATGCAATTAAGAGAGAACATTACTATTTACCAAATTTAGATGACATAATTAGCAAAGTCAGAGGTTCCAAAATTTTTTCTGTATTGGATTGTAGCAATGGTTTTTGGCAAGTTAAATTAAATAAAAAAAGTAGCAGGCTAACAACATTTAATACTCCTTGGGGTAGATATTGTTTTGCTAGGATGCCATATGGCATAAACTCAGCATCTGAAGTATTTATGAAACGTTTAAGGCAACTTTTTGAAAGAATAGAGGGGTTAGAATTATATATAGATGATTTATTAATTTTTTCCGAGTCCTTGGAGGAACATCTTAGCATTTTAGAGAAAGTTTTTAAAACAGCCAGAAAGTTCAATGTACGTTTTAATGTAAATAAATGTAAATTTTGTGTTAGTAGTGTTAAATACATGGGATTCAATTTATCAGAAAAAGGTCTAGAAATCGATCAAAATAAAGTTGAAGCTGTCAAAAATCTGTCAAAACCTAAATGTCCAAAAGATATAGAGCGTTTACTTGGAATTTTAAATTATTTAAATAGATTTGTGCCAAACTTTTCCGAATTAACAGAACCACTCAGAATGTTAATCAGAAAGAATGTCAAATTTGAATGGGGTGAGAGTCAAGAAGAATCCTTTGAAAAAATAAAAAATCTACTCATGAATGCTCCTATTTTACAATTTTATTCTAGGAAACTGCCTATAGTAATGTCTTGCGATTCCTCTCAAAATGGTTGTGGTTCGGTACTGTTACAAAATGATGCACCGGTTTCTTATGCATCAAAAGCATTCACTCCCACTCAGCAGCGATATGCTCAAATAGAAAAAGAGTTGCTGTCAATCTGTCATGCGTGCACAAAGTTTCACAATTATATTTTTGGTCGTTCCGATGTAACCATCGAAACAGATCATAAACCGTTAGTAAACATTATAAAGAAACCAATTATAAGTGCACCAGCACGTTTGCAACGTATGTTATTGATGTTACAACCTTACTCTTTTAAATTAATATATAAACCAGGAAAACAGCTATTTTTAGCTGACGCGCTGAGTAGGGCATTTCAAAATGATGTGGATGAAATTTTTGAAAGGAAATGCTTAGAATTTGATAATCACTTATTATTTGTCACTGAAAACTTGCCGATCAGTCAAGAAAAATTTGAAAACTTGAGAAGGGAAACCTTAAAAGATAGTCATCTTCAAGGGCTAATTAAATTAATTACAGAAGGTTTTCCTAGTAATAAAAAAAAGTTAGGTGAAGAATATAAAATTTATTGGCCTCACAAAGACGAGCTTACTTATTCAAAAAACTTGATTTTTAAAAATAATAGAATTTTCATTCCAAAATCACTTAGAAGAGAAATGTTGTCTAGGTTGCATGTGGGACATTTAGGTATTACGAAAACCAAATTAAATGCAAAACAGTTGATATTTTGGCCTACAATTAACTCAGATATTGAAAATCTAGTCGAATCCTGTGATATTTGTCTGTCTAATAGCAAGTTTAACCAAAAAGAACCAATGTTACCTCACAAAGTACCATCTGGACCGTGGAAAGAGGTTGCTACCGATATTTTTTATTTTAATAATGAAAGTTTCTTGATTACGGTGGATTATTTTTCGAAATTTGTGGATGTACAAAAACTCCCAAATGACAAAAGTGTGAGTGTCATAAAATCACTCAAAAAACTATTTTCAGTTCATGGAATTCCAGAGTCTTTAATTTCAGATAATGGTACATGTTTTAGATCATCAGAATTTCAGAATTTCGTTAAAACTTGGCAATTTAAACATATTACAACTAGCGCACATAATCCACAAAGCAATGGTCAAATTGAAAGATTTGTGCAAACTGTCAAAAACACCATGAAAAAATGTGCTGAATCACGTTCTGATTTTCATTTAGCACTTTTGGATTTGAGAAATACTCCAATAGGACCAAATTTACCGAGTCCTGCTCAATTAATTTTCGGTAGAAGGCTAAAAACCACGATTCCTGTCATGGATAATTTGCTAAAACCCAAAATACAGCCTATTCCCACAGTTCGAAACAAATTAATTGAAAGGCAAAATAAACAAAAAAATTATTATGATAAGCACAGTAAAGAATTAAATGAGATTAAGCCGGGTACATTGGTTAAAGTACAAAACTTTAAATTAAAAGCTAAAGAAAAATGGCTCAATGGTACAGTAATAGGGAAAAATAATTGTCCTAGATCATATAATGTGAAACTAGAAAAAACAGGGAATATTGTATCTAGAAACAGAAAGCATTTAAAAATAATTAAATCTCAATTTCAATTTGAAAAAAAAAAAGGGGAAATATTAGGAGAAAACTTAGATAATTTACCAAAAAATAATTTAGACTTGTCTAATAAAAATAGCTATAATTCAGAAAGCTATGATAGATTTAAATATGATGGTATTTCTAGTGATAATTTGAACGATACGTTGAATCTAAGTATGCCAGGTACTAGTCAACATACTACTCCTGAGAGTGTCTCAATGTCCTCTTCTTTTCATGGGTTTCATTCATTCAGCAATTCGAGTGAATCACTTTCAAGTAATTCCTTGTCACCTCCGGAATCACCTGTAAGAGAGATGCCGAGACATTCTCCAGTGAGAAATACAAGATCAGGGAGATTGGTTAAACCACCAGTTAGGTTAAGCTTGTGATATTAGTTTGTATTTTTTTTTTAAGTTAAGTTTCAATTGTTAGTGTATAAATTTAATCTTAGTGTCTTTAGTGTTAAGTGTTAGTATATTTATAAAAAATAAAAAAAATTAAAGTATTTATCTAGAGACTGCTAGGTCTTAAGTT
Organism: Ceutorhynchus assimilis; assembly: GCA_917834065.1. Classification (NCBI taxonomy): domain Eukaryota; kingdom Metazoa; phylum Arthropoda; class Insecta; order Coleoptera; family Curculionidae; genus Ceutorhynchus; species Ceutorhynchus assimilis. Next base: position 34,742,660 of record OU892285.1, read on the forward strand.
TGTATATATAGAAAGAACTGAGTGCCAGTCAGAAATTGTAACATCTTTTATGTAATTGAACACATCTGTGATAGCAACTTTAAATGATATTGTGAAAAGACTGATATTTTGAAAAGACTGATATTTTGTGTAGTGCTATTATTCTATTTTCAAAAAAGGGAGGATGTGATATTTGAATTTGAACTTGAAATCAAATGAACATTATTAAATACATATTGCGCACGAGATCGCGCATGACCATTGTCAAAAGATACTTCATCTAATAAATCTCTTTCTGGTCTGGCTTGCACCGAGCAACATGTTTTTATTTTCGCTCCCTCACATCGATAATTTTAAGAAATAAAATTGAAGTCAAATATCTTTATTAAGTAAAAGTAAAAAACAAAACAGTGAAAATACGATACTACTTATAAACAAATGTCAAAAAATTGAGGTTTCAAAGTAGGCCTTGTTTTTTTTGACAGTCGATACAAAATGGCGTTTTTTTTGTGGCTCTGTGGCTGTGGACTCAAGATTGAGAACACTCTCACCTTTCGGCATTGTAAATTTAAAAAAAAAAAAAAAACGCCATTTTGACCCTCCTAGCGTTACGGTGTTGCCAAAAGCTACAAATTTTAGTTAACCCACTCAAGGCCGGTTTCTCAATAACGAGTCACCTCCGGGCTGGTTTTAATTCCAGGGTAAGCTTGTCCAGCTGCTATGTTTACCTTGGAAGTTATGCTTAACCCGAGGGTGACCTGCTATTGAGAAACCGGCCCTCAGGGCCGTAGCTATAGAGTCAAATATGTGATAGAGCATGACAAATTTGACATAGGGCATACACTACTTGTGCCTAACTTCCCTTAAATTATAGGTAAACAATCTGGTGGTAATGGCGCCGAAGGCAAATTTTTCAATAAATAACATGTCTGGCAAGTAAACAAAATGGCGCTGATTCTCGCGCCGCCTTGGACCATTCGCATCAAGGATAATACACACTAATAGTGAAATCCATTGGTAGTTTAAGTGCGCACTGAGTGCCAGCATCTAAAAGAAAGTGACAGAAATATATATTTTTTGTACTACTTTCACCAATCGTTTTCGCCATAACTACTACTACTATTATAGCTTATCATCTTAAGGTCTGTGTATATAAAATCTCAAGCCCCCCACCACGCCAAAGAACCAGTGATTACGTAGGCAGCATGTCGTTTCTCGCCTTGATGTAGGGTGTTTTCATCACAGGTTATGATCTCATGATAACATTTTTCATCATAAATGTATATTCTAAACTACAACCGTTGGTGCAAACAGCTGACGACGTAGTTAATGATGTCGTCGATACTGTTACACCAAAAGGCCGCAATTTCCACAAATGAGGCCGATAAGCAATCCTAATGTATAGTAGTGTGTATTATCGTATTATCCTTGCATTTGCGCTCTTTCGAAACGAAAAACTTCCTCTATGTAAACATCAAACATTGTTGCATACATTTAGGATTTTTCGGAAAATAATCATTTGAAAGATAGGGCATTACTCTCCAATGCCCCCCTTGACTGCGACCCTGAGCCCACTACGAAGCTTGAAATAGTTAAGTGACGCTGTGGATTCTGGGTTGGAATTCTATGACTCCGGCTCTTCGAGCTCGTATAACCTCGGCCCTTCGGGCTCGTGATTAAAATAACTCCGGCCTGTCGGGCTCGTATAACTCCGGCCCTTCGGGCTCGCATGACTCCGGCCCTTCGGACTCGTATAACCTCGGCCTTCCGGGCTCGTAACTAAATTTAAAATAACCTCGGCACACCGAGTTCGAGATTTGAAAACATATAGCAACACTACTTATGACACAACAAACGTCAAAAAATTGAGGTTTGAAAGTAGGCCTTGTTTTCTTTGACACTCGATACAAAATAGCGTTTTTTTTTTGTGGTCTTGTGGCTGTGGAGTGTGGACTCAAGCACAGCTAACTCAAGATTGGGAACACTCTCACCTTTCAGGATTGTAATTTTAAAAAAAAACGCCATTTTGACCCTTTAACGTTACAGTGTTGCCAAAAGCTACAAATTTTAGTTAACCCACTCTACTTAAAAACCTTCTATTGAGTATTCGAAAACTTTAAAAATAATATGAATTAAATTGGTTCTCAAGTTATGGCGTAACCCGTTTGCCTGATTACTTTTATGACGTCATTTAAGGTGCTTAAACATAATGCAAATTTGAGTTGTTCGTGTTATGGCGCGAAGAAGGTATTTTTGTAAAGGACCTTGCACTCTTCAGTGATCTCTTATCGAAATCTGGAAAGTTTGGCAATTCCCACACAGCACAAAAAGTCTTGAAGATACATCTTTTTCAGGTCTGCATTACGTCTGAGTCTAAACGTCTGAAGACCAAATAAAAGACGTCTAAAACTAAAAGACGGTAGGTACTTGATCTTTTCTATTGAAAATGGATTGATGTCAGGAATCCGCCAATAAAGTGTACTTTTTTTTGATATCAACCCATTTTAAATTGAAAAAGATCAAGTACCATAATAGAGCTATTTGTAGAATCGTGGCCTTGAAACTGAATAATAATTTATGTATTAAAAATGGACTTTACGAACACGTTAATACGATTAACCCGATCACCAGCTGTTTGTTTTTTATCTTTCTTCAGTGAAGACGATTAAAAAAAGACAACTACATCAACTGCTGATCGGGTTAATCGGATATTGATCGGTTCAGCGTTTCCATAAGATACAAATTCAGTGGCCACATAGAATATGCCTTTAAAAAACATCTCATCAAAAGACGTATTTACTCTTTCTACGTAAATTATGTCCTAAAAACGTCTTCAAGATGTCTCTGTGTTGTTTATAATAGGTAGGTACTTATTATTATAGACCTGTCTAGTTTCTTGTAATAATAACGCGCCTCTTTGGGATCCAAATTCTGATCTGTATGCAAAATTTCCTCGTATCGCATCAACATCTCTGTTGGCAAAATGTTGGCATAATCTTTCCAATTAGCGTAAACCTAAAAAAAAATTCAAATAATTGCTAATTATTTTACAAAATAAATAAGTACTCTTCGTTTATTTGGTATAGCAAGTTGTATGAATCTTGGCGAACAAGGTTCCAGCATGCAAACTTTCTTGTACTTTCTAGTTTTGGGTTTTTCGTCGAATTTTTGATTCGGTATGGACAAAAAGTCCATGTATTCGTTTTGCGACCAAACATTTCGGTCAAGTAAAGTGGGTTTTTGAGGTTTTTGAATGTTTTTTTTCGCTTTTTCTGTTTTTATTTCCTCAACGTCTACAATAGTTGGTTTTCGGGTTTGTTCCAGTCTCAGTTTGGCTCGGCATATTTCAAATGGGACATCAAGGGGTGATTTAACAGGGGCAATGGGTTGTTTTTTGGCGTTTTCTTTATAGTTTCTATAGGCGAGGCCCCATATTAGTTCGTTTTGGATGCTTTGTAGATTTTCTTCGGGAATTAAATGCTCGCATTTCGACATTATTTCCAAACAGTAATTTTTTTTTTTTCAAAAATTTGATCTGTTAGTGCCAAATTCAAAATTTGAATTTAACAAGGTTTGTGTTTATTTTGCTAGATGTCGCCACAATCAAAATGTCAACTTTGTTGATAAAAATTAGTACAAACCTATTTCGCTAGATGTCGTCACAATACAAATGCCAACTTTGTAAATAAAAATATGATGTCACCATTTTGTAGTAACGATGTTTATTGAATGAGATTTTTCTAGGCCAATGAATAAATGTGTTTATTTTACTATTTTATTTAAATACAAATTATTTTAATTAGGTAAATGTTAGTGGAGCCCCAAGACCTTCAACAAACTAAAAATCAAAGGTTAGTACATTACTAATTAATAAATCAACCTAAAATAGGCGAGCAATGAAAATAAACGGCTTAAAAATAGAATCTATTTTAGAGAACTCTCCCCTGGCTGGATTGAAGCAGAAGAGGCTTTTTAGCCCTACAAACAACATGGAGCTAAGGCCGAGAAATTCCAGGACTTTGAGCAGGTCCAAATCCAGGACCCCCTTTTTGGTCCAGGAAATCGAAGCTGAAATTCAAAATCAAGCTGAAAAAACTATTGTGAAAACTACAAGGAAAACTGTTACAACTACTGTTCTTGAGTAAGTGGAATTTTCCTTTTATATTATGTAGTAATTAATCTCAAAATATTGTAATAAACATCTTTACAATTATTTGAAATTTGGGTTTTTAAACAGTGACGTCAGAGTCCCAAAAATGCGAGGTTGCCAAACTTCTTATCAGTACATGATTATAGGAGATTTTGGCAACCTTTGGTACAGGGATGGGCATCTACGCGTAAACAAAGATTGTCTACGTCTGGTTTAAACAATGCGTAGACAATGTAAACTATATTTATTTATTTATTTATTTCACACTACAGAGGTATACAATGGGTATATAAATATTCAATGTGAAGTACAATACATTTTTTTTTTTTTTTCTTCAAAAAGCACCTAAGTGATTTAACACTTGTGTTGTGCTGAGATTATAAACTAGATTACAAATTTATTATACCTAAGAATGGTTAATTTATAGTTACAATTACAATACAGTGAAGTGTACATAATATACATAATGTGCAATATACCTAAAAGAAAACAGAAAGTCAGTAGCTTAGGTTGGTTGGTACTACTACTACTACTTAATTCAAAATTTTATCAAATGCTATCAAATTATGAAAAATATATTTTTTCGATTCCCTTGCAAATAATTTATATTTCTGGATTTTTCTGATCTCCATTGGCAATATATTGAAAGCTTTAGGGACAGTATAAATGAAGAATCTATGGGAAATACCTTTATTAAATCTACGAGTTGACAATAACTCATTCGATGTACTACGAGTCTGATACACAGAGTTACATTGAATTTGAGTAGGGAAATTTTTGAATGCATGGATACATATTTTATGAAAGTATAAGGTGCGAATATTACATACCTCCTCTGTATAGAGCAGACTAGTAGTATATCTTCTTTGTTTTCTATAAATTATCTTCAATATGTAGTTTTGAATTACATTCAGTTTTTGCAGTGCGTTACCATACATTCCTCCCCAAACCAAAATGCCATAACAAAACAGTGATTCAGCAAGAGATTTGTAAATTAATAAAAGTAAACTCCCTGAAAGAAAATCACGCATCTGATAAAATTTGTAGATAAGCTTTCTCACTCTTTTTGTAAGGTAGTTCACATGACTCGTCCATTTCAAATTCCTATCTAAAATTATGCCCAAGTACTTAATCTCACTCACCTCCTCGATATGCTCATCCATGCCCTGAACACTGATACTATTATACTCTAGCTTGTTAGCATCTGATAGAGTATAGGCAAGATAGTGTGTTTTATCAACGTTTAGCGACAAATAGTTGAAGTTTAGCCAATTTTTAATTTTTTCCATGCCCATTTGCACAGCCAACTTGGTTTCCTCCCATGTTGCACCCTTAAATGTTACCACTGTATCGTCTGCGTATGCAACAATTTTTACGTCAGTAATAACAGATAACAATGAATTGATATAAAGCAAAAAGAGTATGGGTCCAAGGACTGTTCCCTGGGGAACGCCTATTTTAATATTTTCTGGATTACTAAGTGCATCACCGATCCTGACATACTGCATTCTATCTGTCAAATAGCTCCGAAAGACATCCAACACCAAGCCACGTATCCCAGAGCGCTCTAGAGTACTAATAAGTCTAGCGTGGTTAACAGTATCGAACGCCTTCGCCAAATCAAGGAAAACAGAGATGCATTTCTTGTTTGTGTCTAAACATTGCAGTACTTCTAATAAAACAGAATACATGGCATCACTTGTAGATTTGCCATCGCGAAAGCCAAATTGGCACTCGTGCAAAATATTGTACCTATTCAAAAATGATACCAGACGGACTTTTAGGCACTTCTCAAAAATTTTTCCAAAATTGCTCATCACACTGGCCTATAGTTACTAATCTTTTTTTTATCACCAGCCTTATGAATAGGGGTTACGATAGAAGTTTTAAACTGTGTTGGAACAATTCCTTTAGTAAAAATTAGATTAATTATATGAACGAGGGGCTTTAGAATATATTGATGATTATCCTTTATCATTTCAGTAGTAATTCCGTCAATACCAGGAGCACAGGAGTTTTTTAACGTGGATATTTGTTTTATTATTTCATTCTCTGTTACAGGATTCAAAAACATCGAATCTGCGTTTGAAATGTGTCTCTCAGAAAAGTTCACTGGAGGTTCAATTTTTTTTGACATATTCAACCCAACATTAATAAAGTAATTATTACAGTGATTTGCCACCTGATTATTGTCTGTTAAAAGGAGACCCTCATCATTAATGAGGTGCAATGAATTTTCTGAGCGAGTTTTCTCATTTGTAGCTTCTGAAATTATTCGGTAAATTTTTTTAAGATCGTGTTTATTATTTTGAATCTGATTTTGATAGAAGTCATTTTTTGCTTTTTTTATGAGCCTATTTAACTCGTTTCTGTATGTTTTATATTGCTGCTCTAGTGCATGGGAATAATGTCGAGTCAATATTTTTTTCATTTTGTCTCTATTTTTTATTGATATGATCAGGCCCTCGCTTATCCATGGCTTTATCTTTTTTTTCTTTTTGGTAAATATTTTTTCAATTTTTGCTCTATCTACAAAACTACTGAAAGTATTTGAGAATTTATTGGTGGCTAATTGTGGGTCATCAATGCTCAATATATGGTCCCAATTTTCATTTTTCAAAAATGTTTTTAGTGCTCTATTATCTATTTTTATATGCTTTTTAATGAGGTTCTCCGAAAGAGAATTGGTTCTAGATTTTAAATGTATACTCATAAAAATAGGATAATGATCTGTAAAGTCACATTCCACAATGTACGAGTTAAAGTTTAAATTTTGGAACTTGGTTGATTTTTTTAAAAATATATGGTCTAAACATGACTGACTTTCTAGTGTAATACGAGTAGGGTTTAAAATATAGGGCAAAAAACCATGTTTGGCTAGTACTGATATAGTTATTTTCCTAACAAGTGCGCAAAGTGTTACTTTTCCGCACGCAAACACAGTTATACGAACGACGCGAAGCGGAGTTCGGATACGTGTTTGCGTGCGGAAAAGACACTTTGCGCACGTGTTAGGAACAAAATTTTTCCTACGAGCTTCATATCAGGTAGGTAACAACAAAAATTTAAAAAAAAAACGATAATTTGTTTAATTATTTTTAATTAACTTGAAGGGAACCTATGCATTTATCAAAAAATTACATAACAAAAAAAAAATATAACAGAAAATCATCGTCAGAGCTCTTCATCTTAAAGCGTTTAATGGCGATTTCCATTTGTCATCAGTGCCGCACTGAGTGCATCCGCATCTTTTTCTAAAAGCATGTAACATGTAAGGATAAGGATACATTTTTTTGCCCTGTTTCGACAAATGGAAAATGCTATAAATTTGATGAGAAAGTTTGTAGATGCATATATATAGAAAACAAATCTGACAATGTGTTGAAGTTAATTAAATTTGGTGTTTGTAGGTATAGATGTTAGCTGGAACAGGAACAGAGGAAAAATTTGTCATCATGTGTCAAAGTCGACAGGTGTACTTATTGTTGCTTGACAATTATTTTTACTTTTCGGCACTCAGTGCGGATAAGGCCTGTATCCGCACTGAGTGCGGAAAAGTGCAACTTTGAGAACCGAAATGCGTGCGGAAAAGTACTACTTTGCGCACGCTCGTAGGAAAAATATCTATTGACACTAACATTACTGTCATTTAAAAGATTCACGTTTATGTCTCCTATAAATATTGCGACCTCATTTAGCTGCTTGGAATTTTCCAGGTATATATCAATTTCGTCAATGAATGAGATCAAGTTACTTGGATTGGGTCTATACAAAGCAATAATTCTAAAATACATACCATATATCTCTATACATGTAATACATAGGGTCACACCACACATATCAAGTTTTTGATTCAATACATTAAAAGTTAAACTGTTTTTAATAAGAATTAATACTCCATCATTTCTATTGAAACTTCCGCCGCTATGAACTGTCACAAAACCAGGAATATTGAGGTTCTCAGAAGCTACTCCCTGGAAGCACTCACCCAACACAAAGATGTCACAGTTCATCAGCTTGTACGCCTCAACCAGAGTAATGAAATTATCGAAATTTTTATTTGCACTCCGTATATTAAAATGCATAATATTTAAACATTTATCCGAAGATGCTAGAAGAGTTTCACATTTTCCAGGATGGATATAGTCACCACGATGATCTTGATCTAATTGTTCTAGGTTGTCTAGTATAATATCTTGATCGTTTAAAACCATTATGAAGAATAATCAATTTTATTCTTTAATAAATCAATATGAAATTGTAACGTGGGACACTGGGTGTTATTTGCTTCGTGATTAACATCATGGTTTGTTTTGTATTTATTATTAGAATGGCAGCAGTTTACACACATTTGGTTTTGTTTTGGACAGTCTCTATATTCATGTTCTTCACTACAAAGCGGACAGGCAAGTTTATTTGTACAGTCTTGCTTCATATGATAAAAACCTTGGCAGTGAAAGCAGCGTGGGACGGATAGATCCTCATAGACTGGATAGCGTTCCCAAGAAATATAAATCTTTTCCAAATGTAACAGATGCTTGAACGAGGAACCTGAGCATTCTCCAAATATGGTTTTGTTACCATTTTTTCCATTTTTGATATATGTCACATTGAAATCCTGCAGAGTTTCATTTTGTTGTAATATTGAGTTGGTTATTTCTTCTTTTGTCATATCTTTATTAAAGTTTGTAATCTTTACTCTTGGCTTTTTCATCCTTGTTGTTTCTATTAGGTAAGTGTCTTTCAGTTTTTCCTCTGCTGCCGCTTTGAGAACATCCACTTCGTGTTTATTGGCACACTTGATCAAAATGGCACCAGATTTAGTTGGTTTTAGTTTTTTTATCCCAATTTTTAATTCAGTAGGGTTGATGTTTATTGAGATATCATTTCTCGTTTGCTGAACATCTTGGGGGATCCTTGGTTTAATGATTACATCGGGGATATTCTGAGGTATAGTCTTGTTAATAGACTGCCGGTTTTTCTGGAGGACATCAGCGAATGTCGGTCCAGAATTATTATCTTCCATATTATGCTCAAGAGCACCTATTTTTTCTTTGAGCATTTTTATGATTTCATTTTTGTCCTGAATTATAATTTCTTTATCTGTAATTATGTTTTTAAGACTTTCCACATAATCGTTATTTCTACATTTTCTACAGTGAAACTTGACAACTCGCCTTTGTAATGGCAAACATCTGAGTTCAGAGGTTGATAAATCTGAGCATTCTGCACATATTGAATTTCTGCAACTATCGCATGGAAAATATCCAGTCTTCAATTCCTTTGTTGGTTGTTTTATAAGTCCACACAAGAAAAATTCCATATTCAAAACGTTTCAAGTTTTCAAATTACCCAGGTAAGGTATGGACTTTAAATGTATTGATGTTTATTTATATAGATAAGAATTTATTCAAATAAATGAACCTTTTTTTTTTTTTGTGCAGCATACACAAAAAAATAGGTTTAAGGAATTTCCCTTCTTGAGCAAAAACTACTCAAAAAATCACTATTCCGGTCACACCAACACGCAACAATGCACCCAACCAATCACTGTACCAAAAATCAGTTTTTTTGAAGCACTACTTTCTATGTAATTTGACTTTTTTATGGAGAACGCACAATCGCACACTTTACTGTAACAAATCAATTGTATATATTATAGATACTATGTAATCTATGTAGACAATGTGTAAAATATGTAGATAACGCGTAAAGTATACAATTTTTGACAGTTGACAGGCCTTTAAGGTTATGTTTCTGTTTTTGCTTTGTTTTGTTTTTTGCTTCGTAATGTTAATTAAACTGCAGATAATGTCTAATTTGATACCATATAAATTTAATGCAATGCAAACTTTCAAAAAAAACTACTCAAATTTCAAATTTTCTGTTGTCTACATCTACATGGAAAAAAGTGGATGTAAACAATATGTAGACAACGAGTAGACAAACCGCGTAAAGTAGATTTCATAGTCTACGGCACATCCCTGCAGTTTGGTACATGGTTTCGTACCCTGTTTGATCTGTCAAATGCATACCAACCAATTTCGGATACGAAAATGATGTCGTCACCGTGACTTTGGTATCCTTTTTGGTCTGTCAAATAGGATACCGTGCAACGTTGCCAGAATGTTTTCAGGTTTCGTACTAAAATTTTATGAAAAATGTACTAAATTTCGTGAAAATTTACTAGATTTTTTTTTTATGATGAAGTTGGGTTCAAAAAATAATACAAATAAGGTCTTTTTGCAAACGCTAATCCGATTACCCACCAGTAATCTTTCATCTCTTTTTGATGAATACGACTGAAAAAATGACACAAAACATCAACTGGTTTATCGGATGAGCGTTTCCAAAAAAGCCTATAATGGCCGAGTTCGTTGTTGTCATCTTTTTCGTCGATTTGCTCCGAAATTTTGACAGGCACGTGACTGGATAAGACAGTTTCAATTTACAAATCACGTGCCTGTCAAAGTTTAGGAGCAAATCGACGAAAAAGATGACAAAAACGAATTCGGCCAGTATGTTTTGGAATAATATACCTACACACATTTTTATAAACACGGTTTTGATAGCGTTGTTATAAAAGAAGTTTTCGTTCTTTGTTCAGAAAAAAGAAAAGAAAAGAGAAGCAAATATAGCCGAAAACCATAATTGTGAACGCACTCTCGAAATATGTTTAGGGTTCGAGACGGCATTGATAAAACTCTGAAAATTTATGTGTCGAAATTTTTACAAAAAAGTACCAGATTTGAAGTCAAACGTACTAACGTACTAGATTCTTTGAAAAGGTACTAGATCTAGTACAATTGTACTAGATTGGCAACGCTGATACCGTGGTCAGCAGCACGGTTCTTCTCATTTCGTATAGTGCTATGTATGTCTATTTTCGTTTTGTCCTGCTCTGGGAAATGTAAATAAATGAAAGTTCATTACAATTTGAATAATTTGAAATTTTTAACAAATATGTTTGTTTTTTCGCCTTCGTCGTCCAGTTTTCTCGTATGTTTTGACTGCCAAATAATGTTTAACGATTATTTGCAAAATGGCTTTGAACGACAGATATGGAGTAACTTTTTCGCTGAATGGATTATGGAATAAGCTTTAAATTCACAGAAAACACTGAGTTAGCCAATAGGTTACTCAAAGGTACTGTCTAGACAGTGCTGATTAGCACTGGCTTAACTAGCCATCTGACCTGGGGGGGCCTAGGGTGGGCCTGACAGAAGCGCCGATTTTTGAAAGTCCTCATAGGTGCAGGATAATATTTTTATAAATTTGTTTATAGGGTGAGGGGGAGCGAAAATTTTTTTTTAGTTGCCACGCCTAAAAATGTCTATTTTATAATGCAGGTATTATATATTTTTCTATTTTTTTCTATGAGCGTGCGAAAAATGCCTTTTTCTACACGCATTTTAGGCTATGAAAATTTCACATCATTATCAAAATAATTATGCCTGGTACTTTTATGTCCTAAAATGCCCTATGTCCCGATTATTATCAAAGAATACAGATGGAGGAATAGTAACATTAGCAATATAAAGTAATAGAGCATAGAATTGACCAAACGAAAGGACAGAATACTGATACGTACCTCCCTAATCTAAGACTAATACCACTTGTATAATTCTTATACAAAGTTGTGTAAATTTAAATTACATAAATGATACTGACACCGAACGGAATGACCATTAAATACGTTTGTATTTTCGTCTTTCGCATTCCCTACGAGAGCTCCGAGCACCTATGAGAGGTTGCTCATGGGAGCACCTGCCCCAATGCCCCCATGTAGTTGGGGCTAATGGCCTAGGGCCTGTTATTGCGACTTATCTTTAAAAAAGTAGAACAGTGCAATTATAGGCGATTAGCTGACTAAACCTGCCTTAAATCACTTACCTAGCTAGCCCGGCTTATCAGCCACTGTATAATAGTATATATCAGTAACACCGATTCACGGATTCACAGGAAAAATATTTAGTCAAACTCCCAAACTAATCTTTTACATTGCTAATTCTAATTTAATGGCTTTGGTATACTGTATTACTTCTGCACATTGCAATTTGCAATTTGCACTGACCTTTGGGTGGCACAATGGCACGCAGCCCGTTCGTAGAGGGATCGGATAGGGTCGATCGAGATCGCCGCGCATTACCGTTCAAATTTAGTAGGTAATAATATACAATTATAATAGGTAACGTAGCTTTCATAAAATACCAAATTATTAAAGTTTTTTCTGGGGGGGGCCTAGCGACGTCTCCCCAGGCCCCCCTGTAGTTACGCCACTGCAGTGATTAGTGATTAGGTATAGATTTTAGTCAGTGCAGTCAGTACTAGAGATTGAAGTTTACCGGTAATTTTCATTTGTTCTTTCTCAGTGGTAATTTACCGGTAATTTTTCGGTAATTTTGGTAATTTTGGAAATATTTCATAAAACAAACAATTATGACCATATACTACATATACCTACGTTCAAAGATTATATACTTTCAGGATTTTTTACCTAAACAACCATTTATCATAATAGTGTTTGTTGTAAAATCTAAGCTCATAGAAATATTGCAATAAACAAATAATAATACTCGTAATAATACCTAATTCCTAGAACAAAAAACGAGCAAAGAAAATCAAACAAAAATAAAACAGAACTAAATTCTCCTAATTTCCTAATGAGATGGACAAAAACACTTGTGGAAAAACATTACACCTAACTCTTGTGGAAAATATCTTTTCCACCCTTGACATCTTGCCAACTGCCGTCGCGGGCGGAAAAGAACCACTTTCCACACTTGTAAGGTAAAGTTTTGTTCATGCCAACCCGGCGCAATGCGCGTTATACAGATTCACAACTAGATGGCGAATAATGCATGAAAAGGATTGCGCCTAAATGTGATTTCATTCAGGAAGCCTTTCTGAAAATTATCGGTAAAGAAATTTGTCGGGTTAAACTACCAAAATTACCGTTACCGCGGTAACGTTACCACACTTTAATCTCTAGTCAGTACCTAGTCACTCCCAAAACTAGAAGAATAACAAAAAGTTAGGTTACGGATCGTCTCTTCCCCTCTCTCATGACCTACCAAACCAAACAAGTACCAAACGAATTCGGAATGAAATGGTGTCTTACGTCATTTCTATGACGTTGCAGGTACCAATTGGTTAACCAAATGGTATACCAACCAAAACTTGCTGAAATCGCCTTTTTTTGTCGAATTAAAATAGTATTTGCACTGTACCAAGGTTGTTTGAGACAGGTAGGATGCCTGATAATTCTTATGACGTCATCTCTCTGGGGTGCCTCAACATAATAAAAATCTCCATAAGGCACATCAGATAATGTCATCAAGTTACCGATTATCAGAAAACCTATTAACTTTAGGAGCTTTGGTATTGTACAAAAGTTGTTAGGTTGCCTGATAACTTTTATGACATAATCTGGGGTGCCTGAATATAATGCAAAATCTACATTAGGCACCCCAGATGACGTCATCTGTTTACCATTACCAGAAAACCATTGGTATTGTCAAAGTTTGGATTTGTACTAGAAACCAGAAACTTGGTACCTACGACGACATCTTTTCATTCAGTTTAGGAAAACATTCAAATAACGTCAGGCTATATTCTATCTTGTCTTTCATTAACAAGGACAAAGATATTCATAGCTTTTTACCTAGAAACTACAGTGACTGAATAAACCTTTTCAATGGCCACAATAAATAAAGTCTTGCCACCTTAGGCTGGAGCACAGAGTATACAGGGTGTTAATAAATAGTGGGATCAAACTTCTAGGATAAATAGTACTCATTAAACTAATAAAAAAGGTGATAGAAACATAGGTCCGCAAATGCTTAGTTTTCGAGATACAGGGTGTCAAAGCTTGAAAAAAATCGGTTTTTCAGAATTCGTGTTCCGAACTTCTTGAAATTTTGCAGATTTGTTTGTTATAACAAAAAGTGTCTTTTGACTCAATTAGATTTCTCGTAATTATTCCAGTGGCGCCCCAGAGGGCAACTACGTTGGTAAAAGTAGGAAAAAAATGGCACGTCACTATTTTTGTATAACTGATATTTTTTTTTTCAGATTGAGCAAGTCATTTACCGTCAAAAGATACGTTTTGTTATCACAAACAAACCTGCCAAATTTGAAAAAAAAAAAAAAAATGGAATCGGGATTTTTGAGATGAAAAACCGATTTTTTTTTAAAAATTTGACACCCTGTATCTCGAAAACTAAGCATTCGCGGACCCATGTTTCTATTAACTTTTTTCTTATTTCAATGAGTACTATTTATCCTAAAAGTTTGATCCCACTATTTATTAACACCCTGTATAGGTACCCATATATTCTGTGGCCGGAGTCTCATGCATCCGTTTTCCGACAAAAGATGTCCGGCTTTATTCTCGTTAATTAATAGGAAATAAGTCAAACCCCATTTACCATATTCTTGCTCGTTTTCAATATGAATTGATACAGGATTCAACAGAACCAATCAAAAATAGGATGGCCACTGTGGTTTATTAAGGCTCTGTATCAGAAACTATCTGTTTCCTTTACTAGACTATAAAATAATAAAAGATATGTATAATCAATGCACTCTGGGCTGGGACTCTGTAACGAATAGAGATATTTTCTCTATCTCTATTGATGTCTCCTCTGTATCGATTTCGACAAGAGAGAAAAAGACAGCAAGTGTAATAGCGATAGGGATAACGATCTCTATCCTTTACAGAGTTCCAGCCCTGGTTACTTATGGCAATTTCCATTTGTCAATCAGTGCGTACTGAGTGTATCCCCATTTTTTTCTAAGTTTAAGCATGTAGGTAGATATGGATATTTAATTTTTTTTTGCGCTCGTTCGACAAATGGAAATCGCTATTAGTACAATGAATTTAAATGTGGATCTTCATGTTGCCAAATTTTTCTTAAAATCTATATTTCTAGATAAAGTTAATTTGTAAGGAAAATAGTGAGGGTTTATTTCTAAAACATTGTTTCTTATCACAAAAACTAATAAAAGGAAACTTCCGAAACGTTTTGTATTGAAGGAGGAACTCATTTTCCCTAAAATTCAAATTTTTTCTGAGAAACATAAAGAAACCCTGATAATGAACTTACAAAAACTAGATTAAAATAAAGTATAGTCTCTCAAATTTCAAAGTTTTTCTGGAAAACTAATGAAGTGAAAATTTTGAAACTTTTTGCATGTAAAAAGGAAATTTTAGAGCTCATTTTCCTAAAATTTCAAATTTTTCCAATGGAAAATAATAACATGAGGAATCTTGGAAATCAAGCTCCAATAAATGAATTATATAAAAATACAGTCTCACACATTTCAAAGTTTTCCTGGAAAACTAGTGAGGGGAACATTTTAAAACTTTTTGCATGTAAAGAGAAAGGTGAGAAGCTCATTTTTCCAAAATTTCCAATTTTTCTAATGGAAAATAACAACATGAGGAATATTGGAAATCAACCTACAATAACTGAATTAATTGAAAATACAGTCTCACATATTTTAGAGTTTTCCTAGAAAACTAGTGAAGGGAAAATTTGAAACTTTTTGCATGTAAAAAGAAAGGTTAAAAGCTCATTTTCTCAAAATTTCAAACTTTTCCAGTAGAAAATAACAATATGAGGAATATTGGAAATCAACTTACAAAACCTTAATTAATTGAAAATACAGTCTCTCACACTTCAAAGTGTTTCTGGAAAACTAATGAAGAAAAAATTTTGAAACGTTGTGCATGTAAGAAGGAAAGTTAGGAGCTCATTTTCTCAAAATTTTAAACTTTTCCAGTTGAAAATAACAACATGAAGAATCTTCAAAATCAACAAAAACTGAATTAATTGAAAATACAGACTCTCACACTTCAAACTGTTTCTGGAAAACTAATGAAGAGAAAATTTCGAAACTTTTTGCATGTAAAAAGGAAATTTGAGAGCTTATTTTCCTAAAATTTCAAATTTTTCAAGTGGAAAATAACAACGTAAGGAATCTTCAAAATCAACATACAAAAGCTGAATTAATTGAAAATACAGACTCTGATATTCCAAAATGTTTCTGGAAAACTAATGAAGAGAAAATTTTGAAACTTTTTGCATGTAAAAAGGAAATTTGAGAGCTCATTTTCCTAAAATTTCAAATTTTTCCAGTGGAAAATAACAACATGAAGAATCCTCAAAATCAACTTACAAAAGCTGAATTAATTGAAAATACAGACTCTCACATTTCAAAATTTTTTCTGGAAAACTAATAAAGGGAAAATTTTGAAACTTTCTATATGTAAAAAGGAAAGATAGAAGGTCATTTTCTCATAATTTTTCCAGTAGAAAATAACAACATAAAAAATCTCTAAAATCAACTTACGAGAACTGAATTAATTGAAAATACAGTCTCTCACATTTTAAAGTTTTTCTGGAAAACAAAAGTGGGAAAATTTTGAAATTTTTTGCATGTAAAGAGTAGAACTAGAGCTCATCTTCTCTTAATTTCTAATTTTTTCAGGTAAAAATAATGACATAAAGAAATCTTAATAATCAACATGAGTCTTATTTTAGAAAATCCTAAATTGGTGCTGAGCATTGAAATTATTCATCAGACTTTGTAGGGAATTTAATTGGCTTCAATTTGGGCCTAACTACATTAAAATCGGATTGAAATTAACAAAGTTGTAAAGCAAAATATGTCACAATGTCATTTTAGAAAAATCAAATTTCCATAAAAAGATATTGAGGAACGTTTCATTTTTTCTCTCAGGAAAATAGTTGAAAGATTGGATGGAAATTTTGCATATGGAGAGAAAAAAGATTGAGATTCAAGAAAAAAAATCCTATTTTATGTAAACATTCAAAATTCCTTACAAATAAATATTTCCCTTTAGCCTTGTAAGTTTTTAATAAACAAAATCAATTACTTACCATCATCAATAAATTGTAGATCCAATGAAAGTGCCTCGAGTTCAACAGACGAAATCAACACGCAGAAAACTAATTCCAATTCCGTCCAGCAGCAAAAATCCGAAGGCCTCAGAAAATCATTACGAAACCGCCTTATCAAAACCTCAGATTATTCATCAGAAGATGGCGAGGCCGAAGTCAGCTCTAGCAAAACAATACACCAAAACGAACGCAACCAATTGCTAGAAGACGCCCGAGGTTTGGTTAACGGCAGTGGCACGCCCGCCTTGGATTTGTACAAAAAAAGCGGACGATATTGGGAGTGAGTATTTATAAACAATTATTTTTTTGTCAATCTAACATTCTTTATATTATTGTAGAAAATATCCTAAAACGGATTGGACTTATTCACATCATTCAAAAGACCGCGTTGAAATAGCTCCAGGAGTTGTGGCTATGCCCAACATGTCTCGAAGAACAATTCACTCATTAGACAATTATAATGTGTCTCATAAAAATACAAATACAGATTACACTACTAGTAATATTGGATATAGATCTCAAGATTCGAAAAATGAAGACTATTTTATTAAAAGGTAAAATGTTTATATTGTTATAAATAATTATTATTAAATCTTGTTTTTTTTTCCAAGGAGGACATATACAAGTACTCATACAAGATGGAGTGTATTTAAGCAAAAAGTAAGCACAACTATTGTGTCCATTTTAACAATGTTCAGTTTTGTTTATCGGGCTCAAACGGGGCTCTTTTCTCAAATTCATAGGGCAGCTAGTAAGGTGATGTTATGTGACACTTATTTATTGAGCAAAATGTCTGGAAATAAATTGACGAAGCTAGGAGTGCTTTGTTTCGTGCCTTTATTGTTATTTGGAGGTAAGAACTTTGAATTTTTAACTTTCATATTTCTAAATTTTGACTTTTTCAATGGATAGAGCGGGTCTAAATTAGTCGAAAAATAATTAAACATCATTTCTAAATGACCAATTTAATTCGAGAAAAAATCAAGAAGAAAACTTAATTTTTTGGCTCTGAATTTTTTCAAAAAAATGGCTAATATTTTCATTAAAATTTGAACAAATCAAAATAAATTATACACTATCAGAAAGAGCATTAAATTCTCTATAAGTAGGTGCTAAATTGAGATAGCTCAAATACTTTTTGAGTAATTGAGCCTCAAAGTTGAATTTTGGTCGAAATTTAGTCATAAATTTCAAACTCAATTTTCTCATAAACAATAAACCTAATAAAGTTTAATGAGAGTTGCAATTGTTGAAAATTTTGATTCAATATCCCTTATGGATTTCAAGATATTGAAGCTTAAAAATTTTGAAATAAAAATCCAAAGAATACAGGGTGTTTTTTTATATATTGACACCCCACCTACTGCCTTTACCTTTACAGGTAGATAAAAGGTGTAAATACAAAAGTTGTACAGTATTGGCTAAATTTTCCGAATCCATGGCCAGAAATAAAAATTGTGTGTCAGAAATGTGAAATATTGCATGCTTCCAGCTTTTTTCAAATGAGATGCGCTATATTTGGTTCTATATTTTTGAAAAGCACAATTTTCCGATTCCAAAACTATATAGTTTGTCTATATTTGGTTGAGTCGTCTCTAACATATTTGGTTCTAAAAATTTTAAAAATACTATCAGAGAAACCAAGTACCTTAAATTTTACCTGCAGTTTTTCACCTGGTACAGGTAAAATGGTTCATAAAATCAGTAGTAGGATCTAAGAGTAGAATAGTATTTTCAAAATTTTTGGAGCTAACCTTACGTTCGGTATTTTGCTCAAAGTGTAGAGCGAGCTGAGCGGAGCCGTAATCACGTGACCAGCGAGCGAACGGAGCAGTTGAACGCTGTATAAGAGTACCGGAAATTTTAATAAACGAACGCGAATGAGGCTGCACCGAGTACACTTTTTAAATAAACAAACGGTAAAGTCAAGCTCGGAGAACTCAGACCAAAATAACGAACGCACGGTAAATATATGAGAGATTGCTTAATCAAATAAAGATCGAGGAATTGTGCTCTTCAAGAATATAGAATGAAATATAGGGCATCCCATTTTAAAAAAAGCTGGAAGCATGCAAAATTTCACATTTCTGACATTCAAATTTTCTTTCTGACCATGGTTTTTAAAAATTCAGCCGAAACTGTACAACTCTTGTATTTACACCTTTCTTATACTTTTAAAAGCAAAGACTGTAGGTGGGGTGTCAATATAAAAAAAACACCCTGTACAAATAAGTGGATTATTGCGAAACTTATGGGTGGACCTCTGCGGATGAGCGCAGCGAGTTCCGCAGCCATCTACTCACGAATATACTATTGAACTGTTCAAATAAGACACTCACCTGAAATGTGTAGTTTTTGAACTAATGAGAAAAATTCACAACTGAGAAAATCAGGTTAGTATTGTACTTGAACAACATTGGTAAATAGATGGCTGGGTCCACCCATAAGTCCCGCAGTAATCCACTCGTTTGTACTTCAATAACTTGTCACATTATGTTACTAGTTGGTCAAGTAACATTAATAATTCCTGTTGAAAGGCGAATTGACAAAAAGTGGATAATCTCACAAATTCTGACTTACTGATAAGTGGATTATTGCGGCACTTATGGGCCCAAGAGGCACACCCTTTGTTTGCTTGTCAAAGTCACGTGTTTTGGATAGGCTAATTACCAAAGTGTTACATGAATTTTTGACACTTTTCCAGTTTAGTTCAGTTCATTAATAACTACTGATCTTGACAAACAATCAGAGGAAACAGCTTTATCATCAAAGTGTTTCACATTCACTTTTTCATAATCACTATCAACTACTAATATTGACTTACTCGAAACCCTGATTGAAAATCACTGAATAGTTTATTTCTATCTACCTATAAACTCAATAAGTTGCATATACACCATTTTCTCCAAAATTTTGTCAATAGTGCAAAACAAATTTATTGGATGCAATTCAATGGAGGATTTTAATTTAACTACTTTGAGAATCGTGATTATAGTGGAAACTGAATGAATATCATTTGCATTTGGCAGATCTGTTTTAACCACAGATTTACTATAATCATTCATTATATAGTTTGATAAGTTTGTGGGTTAACAGTTAGCTACTTTCTTGAATTGGTTGGTCATCTGATTTTGCTTTATCAGATTTATTAACCAGCAATCTTGGCAAACTGTCAAAGGAATCAGTCTCATCACCAAAGTGTTATGCATTCACTTTTTCAAACATCATTAACTAACGACTGATATTGACAAACAGTCAGAAAAATTGGCTCTATGACCATAAAAGTTAAACATTTACTTTTCAAGCTTATTAGTTACTACTTATATTGACAAATAGTCAGAGAAATCAGCTTTTACAAATAAAGTGTTCTATTCACTTTTTCAAGCTTGTTAGTAATTACTGATCTCGACAAATAGTCAGAGGAATCAGCCTCATGACCATAAGTGTTCTGCATTTACTTTTTGAAGTTTATGATTAACTACTGTTCTTGACAAATAGAGGAATCAGCTTTATGCAGATTAATAGGCTTGGAGGACAAAAATCAATTTGTTATGTCCACAATAATATCCCTAACTAGGACAAACTTATGATTATCTACATCCCACACTTCGTATTCATTTGGTTCATAACCAACCAGTATAGCTTTCCAGGATTTGATATCAAATTTTGTTTTCCTGGTTTTTATGTACTTATAAACGGTATTATGTAACCAAACACTTATGAATATTTTACTTGAGGCTTTTTACTACGCCACATTTCGTATGGTGTTTCAAATTCTTTTAAAGTTTTGGAGGGGTCAGCAAATTGTAAGGAACCTCTGGACAGTCCAGCCTATACCTTTCCTGTATGCCCATATTACTGGGAATACTAATTGTGCCCTTTTTGGTTGCTGTTATAAGAGTTCCATTTTTTTTTTTTTAATTGATGGAATTGTTTTGTTTAACTTTTTTCATTGTGTTTCAGAGACTTGTTTTTTTTTTTTTTTGAAATTGCGTCTTTTAAAATCGGTTTTAAAATGTCCTCAACGATAATTATTTCTAAATTGCTGAGTTCTGGTGTTCTTATCTAAGTTCAAGCTCTGTTAGCATGAAGCCTTTTTGTTTCTTTTTGGTTTCAAATTTTCCATTGTCACTATCAGATTAAACACTCCCGGTTTTCACAACCGCAATGAATACACGTACACTGGTCCCATAACCTGTTGGGAAATGGACTAAGAAATAAAAGAACTTGTTAATTATCGATATTCAATATATTTATTATATAATAATAATAATAATAATAATAACGTTTATTATGCATCAAAAGAAATTACATAAAAGGTAACATTCACGTAATGTGTTCTTCCATGCTACCCGAAAAAATAAATAAATAAATAAATACAGAATTCAATGCCTATTCTAAGCTACGCTATTAATTCCAGCAGAGAAGCCTTGTACTTCTTTTTAAAGTTTACCAGTGAACCTGAAATCATAAATTCATACACCTCTGTATTAAGTAGTTGTACCGCTCGGTAAGAAAATTAGTTTTTAAAACCTTCGGTTATGTGCCGTGGTATTTGAAATCGTATAATGTTTCTCAGACAGCGACTGTGTAGGTCTTGTCTTACTATAAGATATTCTGAGAGATAGGATGGGTAACCAGATTGAAAAATTTTATAAACGAATTGACCAAAGTGCAAGGCTGCTCGCTGTTCATATTTTAGTATCTTATTTTCTACATAGGTTGGCGTAATATGGTCAAATTTTCTAATGCTAAACATAAATCTCATACAAGCATTTTGAGCTAACTGAATTTTGTTTTTAAATTCAACATTCAGGTAGTTATAGAAGACAACATTGCAATAGTCCAACTGTGACCAAATAAGAGTCTCCACTAACATCAATTTAATGTTGCGAGGTAAATTATCCTTAAACGGGTACAAACTCTTAAGTACAGCATAAACACATGACAATTTTCTGTTGACGTGCACCTGAAAGTTAAGACTTTCGTCGAAAGTCACACCCAGATTTCTTGCTGATTCTGAGTTAGGTAGAGTAGTACCGTTTATGTGCAATGTAGTGAAATTAAAACGCAAAAATTGACTTCTGCCGGCATTAGAGCCCATAATCATATATGTGCTCTTACTAGCATTTAGAACCAACCCATGTTGACTGGACCATATAAATATCGAGTCTAAGTCGTCATTTATTCTCTGCATACACACACAGGCATCCTGAGGAGCAAAACCTAACAGGAGCTGCGTGTCATCGGCATAGAGATTGATGGAGCAAAACCGAACCTGCTTTGGAAGATCGCTAGTATAAATGCTAAATAATAATGGCCCAAGTACACTTCCCTGAGGGACTCCATAACCAGTTGTAACAGGCTCAGATCTTGCTCCATCAAGCTCAACCACCTGTGTTCTAAGTAGAAGGTAGTTCTTGAACCATTTGCAGACAGCCTCTGAAAAACCATAGAACCTCATTTTAGCCACAAGCATGTCGTGATGTATAAGATCGAAAGCCTTACTATAGTCTAGCAGTGCTAGACAAGAAACCCTTGATGAGTCAATATTAGTTGATACTTCAGAAGACACTTTTGTAAGGGCGGTAGCAGTTCCATGATTTTTCCTAAAGCCAGACTGCACAGCTGGTATAATATTATTGGTATTTACAAATTCAAGCAGCATATCAGACACTAGTACTTCGAACATTTTGGCAAATATTGGTAAGAGACAGATTGGCCTTAGTTCAGAAAAATTTTCTATTTTATTTTTCTTTGGCAAAGGCTTAACAATGGCGCTCTTCCACATTTTTGGAAATTCCCCCATTTGTAAGGATATATTGAATAGCTTAGCTAGAAACGGAGCAATACAATCAATGCTAAAAAGAACAAGATTGTAACTTATTTGGTCTATACCCATACTTTTAGATTTAATTCTTTTAAATGCCTTATAAATATCATATTCTGAAATATTTTTAAAAATAAGCTCACCATTGTTAAGGCTCTCCAGTACGAAAGCGCTGAACGGACATCGTGTTTTTTTTTGTCAATATTCTATAATTGTCAGTTACAACTGACAATTAGCCCTAATTGTCACTTACAACTGACAATTAGCCCTAATTGTCACTTACAACTGACAATTAACCTAATTGTCACTTACAACTGACAATTAGCCGGCGGGCTCAAGTCGTGAGCATACTAGTGATGAGCGATACCGTGATTTTCGAATCACTCTGTTCAATGATACCGTTATCTCTTGAAATCAGCGATTTTAAAGCTTTGATCACGACTTTCAATACATTATTTTAAATAAAAATATCCCCAAGCTCCTTCCTTTCTAGTGTTTGAAACACCGGGGCTACTCACTCCGGAGTAACTCGCCTTTTTTCTGAAAGGAACATGTTTTTTTTTGTTCCGCCTAGGGCTATGAGGGTTTCACGCACCAACAACGTAGATCGGTGGTGTAGTTAGAGGCATGAGGGGGCAGGGGAAATCGAGCTTGAACACCTCCGGTGCAACACACGCAAAATGAAAGGAACCCGAACTAAAGCACCGGTGCTGCTCAGGAGCTATTCCCAGCTGTGAAAGGAATTCAACTTATGTCAGTTTTTACAGATGCTTACAGTGTTATTGGATAGGTATTCAACTTTATAGGAAAAAAGTATAGGTATAGTATGGGAAAAAAGCCTAAACTAGAAATTAGTTTGCTACGTCACGCTTTTTATAGAGCTTTGGTCGCGGTCGTGATTTGCGATTTGTAGATATCAATCACGGTATCGCTCATCACTAGTATGCTCACGACTTGAGCCCGCCGGCTAATTGTCAGTTGTAAGTGACAATTAGAGCTAATTGTCAGTTGTAAGTGACAATTAGGGATAATTGTCAGTTGTAAGTGACAATTGGCTAATTGTCAGTTGTAACTGACAATTAGGGCTAATTGTCAGTTGTAAGTGACAATTAGGGCTAATTGTCAGTTGTAAGTGACAATTAGGGCTAATTGTCAGTTGTAACTGACAATTATAGAATATTGACAAAAAAAAAAACACGATGTCCGTTCAGCGCTATCGTACTCCAGCCTATTGCCCTGATAAAAATTCATTAGTAAATTGTCTATCGGAGTAGCTAATTGACATACACTCGCAAAAGAGTTACTGATTTGGTCCACATCTTTCAAATGAATAGGTATTTCACTGTTTTTATTAACCTTGATATTCCAATCATTGATCCTATTCCAAATTTTCTTTGTATCTTTTTTATGTTTATGAAGTTCAAATGACATGTATGCTTTCTTTTCACTTCTAATTGCAAAAGAAAGATAGTTTTTAATGTCCAGATAAAAGTGCTTGTGTTCAATTTGACCAGTTTTTTTAAATTTATTGAATGCTGTTTTCTTTAATTTAATAATTTGCCTAATAGTGTCAGTAATGTAAGGTTTATACTTTTTTTTAATAACTGCTTTTTTAGTTGGGGCATGTTTATTGAAGATGCCAGCTAGAGGTGAGTTGCGATTTCACGAACTGTGACTTTGTCACTGCTACTGGTCTGTCACAGTCACAGCCTGCTCCAGTCTCACTCAAGTAGCAGTGACATTTTGTCACGGCCGCTTCGATCTCTGATCGATACAGCGCGGACTAAACTCAAGACAGTGGTGGAAATGATGAAAAAATATTATCACATATTATTATAAATCGCATCGCGGTGACGCAAAATAGAAACTGCTACTGTAGAGGGCAGATTGGAACATCTTTCTCGGTCGTGAGTGCGAACTGGGCGGACTGCGATTATGTAATGTAGCATTTAAATGTATTACCAGTACGGTCAGTCAAGGATAAACTGCTCTAAAAAATCACTGCTATTTGTCACCGTGACAGGACTGGAGCAGTCACGTCTTGTCACAGTTCCAGTAAATTCGCAGGTTGGCCCACCTCTAATGCCAGCCAGCTCGTTACTGAAACAAGCTACCTTGTCATCCAACATTTCATGGCCCAAAATAAATTCATAATTTATGTCCTGTATCTCTAATTCAAATTGCCTCCTATCAAAGTGCTTTAAATCTCTATAAGATATAACCTTATCATCTATTTTGGGAGCTTTGATGCTAATTGAAGAGTACACAAGTCTATGATCAGTTAGGTTAAGCATGCCCAATGTTCCTGACTCAATAACACTGACACCCTTATTGACACTAATAATATCAATTAGAGTTGCACTATTTCTACTTATTCTAGTGGGTTCAGAGATGACTCGTTTCAAATTATAAATTTCTAACACTGATTCCATATAATCAGAGTCAGCAGTTTTAGTAAGAAAGTTTATATTTAAATCACCCATTAAAATTGTGTAGTCATATGATGAGGACAAGCTAGATAAAATATTCTCTAAACTAGATAGGTAGTTATAGTTGACCAGTGGGGGTTTATACAAAGTACCAACTAAAAAAGACTTATTTTTATAGCTGATATCCACCCATAGTTGTTCAGCTTTATTGTCACAGTTTTTAGCACCATTTTCATTCCCTTTTAGCATGACACATTTTAAACAGTCAGCAACATACAAACATACACCACCACCCCTCGACTCTCTGTCTGCCCTATATAAGTTATACTTAGGGATACTGACCAGATTGTCAGGGTATGTTGATGTTAGCCATGATTCAGTTACACCAAATAAATGAAATTTTTCATGCTGTAACATTGCAGACACATCAGAGAAAGAAGGAGTAAGCGATCTTATGTTTACATGACCTACATATAAGTTATCATTTGTATCTGTATTTTTTGACACTTTTTGAGTTCCATTATCTATATTATTTATAAAAAATCACCACCTCTATTTAGACCTAGTTCACCACTCATACTGTCTAAAAAGTCCCTATGTTTATTAAAATTAAACCTACTAACCCCCACATACTTTGGCCAAAACCCACTATCATACATATAGTCTTTTTTGTCCATTGGGCCTACCACCAAGAAGTTTTTTAATCTATGTTCTTCTGTGGGAATCTCCGTTACAAACAAGGTAATATTTCCAAACCGATTCTTTTTACGAATATAATTAGTGATAACTTCCTCTGTAGCAGCGCGTTTCACCCTGTTGATGTAGAGCCAAACTCTTCGATCTCCACCTTCAAAGTGTTGATCATTTTCACCTGTGCCTAGATTTTTCTTTTTCCTATTCCTTCTTTGGACTGGAATAAACTCATTATCAGAGCTTTCATCACTCTGGTTTCCACTTCCATTACTCTTTGATACTTTTAGTGATCTTTTAAATTGCCCGCTCTTGCCTCTTACAGTATTGCCATTATTTGAAACTCCTTGCCTTTGCTTCGTTGACATCGATCCCGTAGCCACATCTCTATATGATGACACGGCACTATTTGAAGGTCCCTGGCCTCGATTCGTCGATATCAATCCCGACGCCACATCTCTATATGATGACACCTGTTTGACATCGGCGACAGCGGGGATGTCGGATTCTGTCGATCCACCTTTGTTTTTATTTACATTTCTTACAGTTTCCAGATTTATAATTTTCTCACACAGTAATCCGTTATTTTGTTTCAAAACGTTGTTTTTGTCTGACATTTCCTCAAGCATTTTCTTAAGGTGCCCAATTTCTAAGGACATCTTCTCCATTTCCACTTTCTTAACGGCATTTGTACTTACGTTTCCCTCGTCTCCAGCTGTCAAATTAACTGGCTCCGAGCAACACACAATTTTTGTTTTATCTATTACTTTGATAATACTACCCATCTGCTTCACACAACTATTATGATAGATTGAATAACAGTTTATACATACGCATACACTGCAACTTTTTTTAGCACAGCATTTAAACCCCGTATTTTTCGCATCGATTGCACTGGCATCAGAATCGCCGTCAGACTCGCCCGCCATCTTTTAGGGTAATTCTGTTGTTATACCGAACACAGAGTAGAAAGCAGAGCGTGTGAACTCGTAGAAATAACTATACGAACTGACTCAACATCAAGACAAAGAATTACAAACCCTTTCTTAAGTAAACGATTCCTCATCTGTTTATCTTACATATAAAAACTATTATAAACACATTTAGTCATCCATAGCTGCGATATAAATTAGCAAAGTATAGACTAATAATGAAAGTTTAATTTATTAATTTTTGTTCCACTGATATGAATATCAGTTTATCCAACAAATAAACGTACAAATAAATGTGATTGTTGCGAATGTTTTTATTTACATAAGTGTTTTTTTTTACTGTATAACTTTGGTAATTTTAAGGTTTTATTAGTCTGAATATTGTGTAGTCTGAATCAAATTATATCTTGCTCCGTTACCAGCGTTTAGCTGTTTAGGAGCGAATAACAAAGTACATAGCTTAACTTGTGCCGAGTCAGGTTAGTATCGTAATTGAACAACATATTGGTGAATAGATGGCTGCAGAGGTCTACCCATAAGTGCTGCAACCATTCACTCATTTGTACTTGAATAATTTGTCACATTATGTTACTAGTTTGGTAAAGTAACACCACTAATTCCTGTTAAAAGGCAAATTGACAAAAAGTGGATAATCTTACAAATTCTGACTTCATATAATAAAATTATTGTTCAAGTACAGGGTGTTTTTTTATGTATTGATACCCCACCTTCACTTTTACAAGTAAATGAAAGGTGTAAATAGAAAAGTTGTATGTACAGTATTGGATAAATTTTTAGAATCCATGGTCGGAAACAAAAATTGAATGTCAGAAATATGAAACTTTGCATGTTTTCAGTTTTTTTTCAAATGGAATGTCCTATATTCTTGAAGAGCACAATTTCCCGATTTCAAAACTATATAGTTTGTCTATATTTGGTTGAGCCGTCTCCAACATATTTGGTTCTAAAAAGTTTTAAAATACTATCAGAGAAACCAAGTACCTCAAATTTTACATGCAGCTTTCACCTGTACAAGTAGAATGGTTCACAAAATCAGTATATATAGTAGGATAGTATTTTTACAATTTTTGGAGCCGAATATATGAGAGATCAAATTTAAAAAAACTATACAGGGTGGTCCTCCGGGAATGACATCGATTGCTTATGGGAAAACTGTGAAAGGTAAAAATTTGAAAATTTGGCAACATAGCAATTTCGATGGGGGACATCCAGGTAAAATATTTTCAAGATGGCGGCATTTCCGGTCATACCGGAAGTTGATACCAACTCGGTTATTTTAAATAGAACACCCCGTATATTAATGTATTTTTGGATTCTACATAAAATTCTGAGCAGATTTCATGTAATATACCCTATACCTAAGTTCAACTGCTTTGGAAATATTGACAGTTGAAAATTGACTTTTTGCAACTTTGACAGGCTGTAAAACCTGAACGGTTAATTTTAGAGGAAACCCGATTTTACATTCCTATCTTAGATTTTTATAAACTATCATTTGACACCAACTTTGAATTAAATCCATGATTAAAAATTTCAGTTAAATTCAATCTCCGGTCAAGTTCAAAGTTGGTGTCAAATGATAGTTTATGAAAATCTAAGATAGGAATGTCAAATTGGTTTTCCTCTAAAATTAACCAATTAAGTTTTACAGTATGTCAAAGTTGCAAAAAATCAATTTTCAACTGTCAATATTTCCAAAACAGTTGAACTTAGGTATAGGGTATATTGCATGAAATCTGCTCAGAATTTTATGTAGAATCCAAAAATACATTAATATACGGGGTGTTCTATTTGAAATAACCGAGTTGGTATCAACTTCCGGTATGACCGGAAATGCCGCCATCTTGAAAATATTTTACCTGGATGTCCCCCATCGACATTGCTATGTTGCCAAATTTTCAAATTTTTACCTTTCACAGTTTTCCCATAAGCAATCGATGTCATTCTCGGAGGACCACCCGGTATATATATTTTTGGAATCGAGGCATTGTGCTCTTCAAGAATATAGAATGTATTGTATTGTATTCACACCTTGCATCTACTTGTAAAGGTAAAGGCTGTAGGTGGGGTGTCAAAGTATAAAAAAAACACCCTGTACATTGGTATGTACCCTTTGAAAAAAATCGAAATTTTTAATTTCCATGTTCTCCAAGTTTTCTAATCGATAGACCGGGTCTAAATTAGTCAAAAAACAACCCAACATCATCCTCAAATGACTATTTCAAACAGAAAAAGAAATCAAAAAAGAAAATCTCAAAACATTCTGACAAGGTTAAGAGAAATTGGCAATATTTTATTTGAAATTCAAGCAAATTAAAATAAATTATATACCACTAAAAAAGCACTAAATTCTCTATAAATCCAAAAAAATTGAGTTTGATACCTCAAATACTTTCTGAGCAATTGAGCTGCAAAATTTAATATTTTCAATTAACCAAAAATTCTCAAACTGTTGCTACAACCGTACAACACTTGTTAGGGTAAAATGAAAATTTAACATATAAAAATATAAGGTTATACCTTATTGGAAAGTGAATATGTACCACATATATTACCACAATTTGATTTCTAGTAAAACTATGTGAGGAATTTTTTTCTAGGTACGTACGCGTATTTGGCTAGCGGATCGACTCTTGCCCTCTCCTGTCACCCTAATTGCGGAAAACTGGCCTCTGATTACGCAAATCTTATCGTTGAACCCTTAAAAAGGGCAATTTATAATTGAAATATCAAAATAATTCGAATCTATATTATTTATCGGAATCAATACGCATTTATTTTAGTTTAGGTTTTTCGTTATTTTAAAACATTAACAATTATATTATATTTATAGAGGTGTTTGTTGCTTTTACTAATAATAATAAAAAAAGGCTTTTATACAATAATTGTTTTACTCTCTTAAACCCCTCAATAGCAGAATTGGTGGTTGAGAGATGGGCAAGGGTCGAAAAATTCCAGGTTTAAAATTAACCAAATCATACCAATCATAATATTAACCATATTCACCACCACTTCTGTGCCAAATAAACAAAAATAAAAACATTTTAGGTTTTTGGTTACTCTCGGACCTCTACAACTATCCTTTTTTTGCAACAAACCAAGACGATTCTTTAGGCAAAGATCAAATAGAAACTATTGTGCAACAAATACAACCAACTAATACAAAAGAAATTGTAGATAAACTCATCAGCGATCCAAATTTCATTAAAATAATCAACAACAACTATCAACAATCAAACCAGGATTTACTAAAAGAAATCGAAAATATGAAGCAACTAATTACACTCAACAACCAACTAAGACAAGATGAATACAGCAAACTATTGCTGGACATGAAAAAATGTTGCAAACGTCCAATAATCAACATAGAAGGTCACCTAACAAAATTATTAAACGACCCACAATTTCTGAAAAACCAAAAAGGCCTCAACGAATACCTACAAGCATTATTTATAGCCAAACAACATTTAGAATACCATTTGGGCAACCTAACTCAAACAATAGACTTAAAAATAGCAAACCTACAACAATCCGATAGTGAAATAATAATGGACAAAGTTGCAGCCAATTTATTAAAACCCAATCAAAATGTTGATATACAAAAACTCATCAAACAAGCATTGATAATCTATGACGCTGACCGTACAGGCCTAGTAGATTATGCCATGGAAAACATGGGAGGCCAAATAGTTACAACACGTTGTACAGAATTATACCATCATGGTACAGCTGTAGTTTCAGTATTAGGCATACCATTATGGCACAGATCCAACTCCCCTAGGACCGTTATAACCCCTACAATGGCTCCTGGGGATTGTTGGGCCTTTCAAAACTTCCCCGGCTTTGTAGTTGTAAAACTATCTGGAACAGTAAAAATAGATGCTTTTTCAATGGAGCATATTTCTAGGCTTTTGGTGCCTGAGGAAAAAATGGACTCTGCACCCAAGGAGTTTGAAGTTTACGGTTTGCAAGAGGAAAACGACAAAAACCCTGTTTTATTAGGGAAATATTTGTACGATTACCATGGGGATTCTTTGCAGTTTTTCACTGTGGAAAAGGACAATCAAGTTTTTGATTTAATTGAAATCAGGATTGTTTCAAATCATGGCAATCCTAATTATACTTGTTTATATAGGTTTAGGGTGCACGGGAAATTATTGCATCAAAATAGTAGTAGATGATTTGCAGTTTTTTAAGTTTTTACATAATAGGATTTTCAGGCTTGAAATTAGGATTATTTTGTACTTAAGTAGTTTTTAAGGGCACGGCACAATTAATTAGGGTTGTGATAGTTTAGGTACTTTTTATTATTAATTTGTAAGAGAAAAAATGCTAGTCTTACTAACCCAAAACCACCTCCTGTTTGTCTGTATATAATAGTAGTGTTTTTGCTTTTTGCCAGAGTACAAACTAAGCGCACAATTAATTAAGTAGTAATTTTTAATTATATAGATTCTATTTATTTTATTAGTTTTGAAGAGATCTATTATGTGCCTTATACATTTACCATAATTCAACTTTATCAACGATTTGTTTCAGATCTCTTATTTATTATTTTTATTATTAATTAAAATGTTTCTATAAATTATGTTATTGGATTTTATTTAAAATACCTTCCACTCTTTTGTGTAGGTAATTGTTTTGTAGAACATTTTCGGAGGAAACGCATTGGAATTCTAGCAAATTCCTGCTTATTGTTAATGCAGCTGCGAAGTAATGGGCCAAAATGTGTGTCAATGTTCACAAAACTCAAATGTTATTTTGATGTTTGACAAAAAGTCATTAGAAATATGGCCTTTGTATGTATATTCGGGTTTTATCAAATGATGACCCTATGTCTACAATAAGTGCAATAACATAGCGGATACCGCGGAAATTACTGCTTCCATTTATGTACGAATATGTGCCGTCAATAGGTCTGTTCTCACAAAATTCAAAAGTCTCCTAGTCTCTATTCTCTGAAAGTTTGCAATTTATCAGAAAGCATCGCCCATATAAAGTCTGTTTTTTTTTTTAAAGATAAAAGTCAAAATGACATTATGTTGGCAGTACAATGTAAAATTGTTAATGCTTTCAAATTTTTATGTAGAAAAGGCTTGTGTTGCCAACATAGTTACTAAATTTTTGACTTGGGGGATTATCTTTAAAAAAAAAACAGATTTTACATTTTTAATTGCCGTCGTTCCAAAATAAATCGGTAACTTATCTGGGCGATTATTTCTGACTGTTTGCAAACTGTTCATGAATGTGACTTCTACATTTTTATGAAGTGAGAAAAAATAGAAGTGTGTTACATCTGATAACTTTTAAACTTAACATAACTCGAAAATGACTCGTTGGATTTTTTTATGCCAATGATAATTTTGGTTTAGAATGTCCAAGAGCAGAACATATTAACATATCCAAACTTCAGACATTTTCACTAAACCAGTGTAATTCATGAATGATTCGTTCGAAAAGAACGAATCACTACTGAATCAGATGAATTGATTCTTTTCTTTGAGACAACCTCTGAACTAATTCACTTTTGAATCACTGCCACTCCGAATAAGTGGGACTGTTGCTGTGCGCCTCGCCGCTACGAAACTAACGAATGAACGAAACGAATTGAACGAGAAGAAAACAAAAGTAAATGTAAAATTAATGTTTATATGATTGAATCAGACAGAGAAATAATCAAGACAAGAATTACATGCTTATAGTTATAAATGGGTAGTTCACTGATTGTTCGTGCGTTGTTCGTTATTTCCAAAGCTCATAGTTGGTTCATAAGCGAATCATTCAAGAATCACTCGTAATAAACGAATCATTTCTGTTTGGCGAATGACTCAAATGAATTAATTCAGCAAAAAGATTCAAAATGCTCAGCGTCATGTAGAATTCTACATATCGATAGGATTCTTTGGCTCGGCCCCAAACGAGCCAAAAATCGTTAACACCACAACAGGATTGCACAATCCCATAAGATATATGTTCAAAAAAATACTGAACATGGAGGAATGCGAGTGACGTCATTCAAAAGTTTGTGTGCTTGAGTGGTTAGCTAATTACGAAGACGAGTTCGTTTGTTCTCTGCTCATCAGCAAGATTATTTCAAAATATTCTCATAAATATTATATTAAAATGTGCATGCATTTCTTTTATCTTTTTTTAGTGCAACAAGAAGGTACATTTATAAAAGGGAGTGAATCCTACGCCTACCGGTAGGTCCTTTGTTATCCAACAATCAGACGCCTACCAGTAGGTTCTTTTTCATCTACCGATTGTGCGCCTACTGGTAGGTCCTTTTTCGTCAATTAATCGAGCGCCTACTGGAAAGTTTGTTATTACTTTAGAATTCGTATGTCCTACCAGTCAGCTAAATACTTTAGTTAAATTTTGTTTTTTTGTAGAATTGACATCAAGAAATTCGTCCACTGAGTAATAATAGGCCTCTATTAGTACCTAACATCTTTCTATCTTGGGCTTTAAACTTGTTGATGTTTGGAATCTGCTCTGCTTCATTCCAGACGGCAACCTATTCAAAATCCTTCTGGCACACACCTTGAAGTTATCTTTACACCTTCGATTGCTCGCTACGCTCGCCAAACCTCAAAGAGAATGTCCTCAGAAATGTTAATCCACCAGAAACGTGAAAAACCTTTATTAAATATAACGGCTTGAAATTTAAATTATTTTTGAGTCTCTGATTGCTCGCTCCGCTCGACAAACTTGAGAGAAAAGATTTTCTTGGAAGCGTGAGTAACCCAAAAACGTGGAAAACCTTTTTTCAACCTTCTTGTAAATCATTTTTGAGTCTCCGATTGCTCGCTCTGCGCTCGCCAAATCTCAAAAAGAAGATCCTTGGATGCGTAAATGCACCAAAAACATGCAAAGTCTTTTTTCAAATATAGTACTTGACCGTGTATCTTATGCTCTAAAATAAAAGATTTACTTTTCCTGATTTCAAAAATATACATATATTGTAGGTATATTGATGACATTTTGGTTGAGCTGGAGCCCTGTTTGACATACTCTATCTTAGCTAATTAATTAGGTACAAGATTTGCATTTTTATAAAAATATCAAAAACTCATGGAAACAATGAAGTTGTTAACGTTGTCCTGTTAATAAATTTGACGTGCCGAAATTTCATTGTTACAATTTTTATTATTATTTCCATATATCAGGTGCCTATTTTTAATTAGTTATAACGGTGTAACAAGATATACAGTGTGTCCCGCTTAAGGACTGACCACCCTTCGAAAATTTTCATTTTTCAACCCATTCAATTAATATTTTTTTTGTCTTATATCTACTCGAATTTGGCTCAATAATTTTATTTCTGCAACCATACTGGTGCACAGGGTGTCCTCATTTACTCTGTGGGGCTTTGTTTTTTTGTGCCGCTTTCAAAGTTAAGCTATCTCGCATGTAGAGTTGAACTAAATGTTTCATTGCATATCTATCTATATCGGATTTAAGATCCTTAAAGGAACTATACTCTTGTCCTAACTCTATTCCAGTACTTATAACTGTGGACATTGTGTTGCAATCGCCTAAAAATTATTATATAATTATTTCTGCATTCCAGGTAGCTGGAAGACTCTGTAGTTATACCGAACCGGATTTAAAAGCGTCGAGGCCTAGGGCAAGGGAGAAAGTGGATGCACTTTTAATCAATAAAAATATTTCCTAAGTCCTGCTAGGGGACTAAACTTTGAAGTTACTCTAGGCCCTGGATTTGTGAAGGCTCCGGCCCCGGCTGCTCCACCATAAATCCGGCTCTGTAGTTATTTCGATGATAGAACTAGCTTAAGTTTATGATTTATCACTTACCTACACTAAAAAACTATGAAAAAAACAAACTTAAAGAAAAATCACAGAGATGCAGCAGGTACTTCTTGTTGTTGTTGTTCTGTCAATGGCTTTGCTACTATGCAATTGCCAGCTCGATTCCTTAGTGTCCACGGGATGTCTGGCTCGAAACCATGTCGTGGCCACTGAACTGTTGAAAATTGAGCTACAATACTATATAGATTATTATTAGCAAACTTTTTGTGATTTTACTGGGTAGTCTGGGTACATGTAGAGCAATTAATAGACATAACAACAGAGGTTCAATGGTAGCACATCAAAACACGAAAACTGGAAGATCTGGAAATAGGGAAACATTAAGTTGAGCATTACAGTTTTATTTTGTTATGATTGAAAAAGTTCATTATGATACAACTTGCTGCTTCATTCATAGAAGACAGTATGGTGTAAATTGTCATGGGAGTACTGAATCCTAACTCACGGAACTCTTTATACATATCAACGCCCTGTATGAAGTTAATAGGACATTCAAATATAATGTGATTCAGGTTCTCTACCTGTCCACACTCACATAAGGGGTCATCTTTTATATTAATTTTATAGAGGTGCTCTCCGGTTAAACAGTGTCCGATGCGCATTCGTATTATGGTGGTAATATGTCTACGATTTTTGTAGGGGAAATCAGCATACCATTTCTTTTGGCAAAATTCTGACTGTACCTTACAGTATTGATAATTTTTATTTTTTGCCGAAATTCTCCACTGATCCTTATACTCAGTGTAGAGTTTTTGTTTAATACTATTATATACATCTTTAATGTCCAACAACATTTGTTTTGGAACGTTTAAAATTCTGCCAATATTAGCAAGTTTGTCCACAGTCTCGTTTTCCTGAATACCCGAATGTCCCGGGATCCAGGCCAGTCTGAAATCGAAACCATTTTCACTAGATGAAAGGATGAGCTTCTTTGTTCTTAGTGTCCAATAGTCGGCTACCGCATTATGGAGATTACTGTTTATTTTCTGAATAGCAGACAGAGAATCCGAGAAGATAATAGCGTTTTTTAAATGTTTTTGAATGGCCGTCCTTACTGCATCATGAATTGCGATGATTTCTGCCTTACAGATACCAATATTGTCTGGTAGTCTGCAAGAAAATCTATGATCTATATGTGGTATGTAAATTCCGTAACCCAACCTGTCATCTTTTTTAGAAGCGTCTGAATAAATAAACAAAAAATTGTTAGAATATTCATTTTTTACCGCTTTCTTAATCTTACAATCAATAGTTTTCAACGGGGACGTTAGAATTTCATATTCTACCTCATAGCAAGGAAAATTAACACCATTATAGACTTTATTCAAGAAAGGCAAAAAATGTTGCAAAGTTAGAACTAAGTATGGTATGTTGTCATTCTCATAAAAATCACGACCATTGATAAGCTGCCTACGACATTCCAGCATTAATTTGACAGTCGGATGATCTCGAATGGCCAACAATTTCATTATAAATTTAATTGACAGCATTTTTCTCCTTTGTTCTGGTTCTACTATTGCCGCTTCAGAAAGGATTGCTAATCTAGGCGATGATCTCATGCACCCCAAACATATTCTCAACCCTTCATAAAATACTTTGTCAATCTTATCAAAATTCTTCAGACTACCTGGTTTAATAAAAATTGCACCAAAATCCAAGTGGGATCTAACCAACGCATGAAAAGCTGTTAACATAGTACAGGGATCTGCTCCCCACCAGACTCTACAAATGGCTTTCAAAACATTCAAAGATTTTCTTGCTTTCGTTGTGATTAGCTCCACATGTGCATCCCACTTGAGATGGTTCTGAAACATCACTCCCAGATATTTAACCTGCTGTCGAAAAACAATGGATTGATTATTGAATCTAATGGGTAAAGGAATTGTTTTTCTTCTGCCTTTTGTGAACCACATCGCTTCACACTTGTTTGGTGCCAGGGATAGGTTGTTTTCCCTTAACCAATCATCTATCTTTTCCAAAGCCAAATTTATTTCTGCAAGCATCTCCTCCAAACAATTACCCTTTATGCAAATCACCAGATCGTCTGCATATCCAATCAGAGAGACATTTCCCAGTTCCATTTTAAAGAGTTCTGCAACGTATACGTTAAAAAGAATAGTACTTAATGGAGAGCCTTGAGGTAGACCCCTTGTTGCCAGAAAAGGGCCCAATAATGTGCCCATGTTAGTTATGCTATATAGTAGTCTTGTCCTAAGAAATAAATGAATGAGATTGTTGATTTCCGGTGGTATGTCCAATGTTTGGAGTTTATTATATAGTCTATATATGTTTACATTATCATATGCGGCCTTAATGTCTAAAAAAACTGCCACCACTGTCTTTGAAGAAAGAAAAGCATCGAATATGTACATAGATAAATAGGCTATGTTGTCATAAATTCCTGTTCCCTTCCTAAAACCCAACTTATTATTATTATTAAATTTTTGTTTATTTTCTAATTGCCAATCTAGTCTGTTTTTAATCATAGTTTCTAATATTTTACCCCCACAAGGTGAAAGTGCAATGGGCCTATAATTCTCAGCCAATGTTGGGTCCTTATTTGGCTTCAAAAAGCTGATAACATTAATCTTTTTCCAGGATTGTGGGATCTTTTCTCCCATTAGGTTTTTGTTAAACAAATTCAACAAAATTTGTTTTCCTCTTAAGGGTAAATTCCTGAACATCAGGTAGGTAATGTCATCCAAGCCTGGTGCTGAAAGTTTTTTATTTCTTAAAGCAGATTCCATTTCTTGCAGGGAAAATAACTTAATATTGTTTACATCATCGGGGGGGACCATTAAAAATTCCGGATCAATATTGATGCTGGCCATATTTTGTAGAATGTTCAATTTTAATTTGTTATCTGTCATACAAAGGTTATTATTTTTGTGAATGTTGGAGAATTTTTTAATTTTGTTCCAAACATAGCTAATATTTGAGTTCCTATTCAGGGATTCACAGAAAGTAACAAATTTTTCTCTTTTTTTCTTTTTTAAATTTCTCTTTACCACCACCATTTCTCTTTTTACTGCAATGAAATTTTCAAGTGAAGGATGATTATTAAATTTTTCTATAGCATTTTTTCTATTCTGAATCCATCCAGAACATTCTTCGTCCCACCAGGGGTTGCCGGCCCCTTTAAATAAACCACAGTTTTTATATGGAATAGATTCTTCTGCTGCCAGGTTCATCATATTAACGATGTCCTCATAACCTATATTGACATTTGACGTGTCGATATAAGAAGCAATTCTATCATGATAACATTTCCAATCAGCCTTGTCAAAGTTTCTTCTTCTAAATCCTGGGTAAAAGGTTTTACTTAAATTATTGTTATCCCTCACGTTGACTTTCAATACGGTTGGATAATGATCACTATTACCACAGTCCTTTAGGACGTCCCATGTGGATTTAATTGCCAGTGCACCATTGAGAATTGCTAGGTCCACCGCACTGAGATTGCAAGTCGGATTCTGCATAAGAGTAGCCGCTCCATTATTCATGATAACAAGATCTTTATCAAATATAAATTCGCTTATAATTTTACCTCCCTTGTTAACAGGACTTCTGTCCCACATTGGATGGTGAGAATTTAGATCGCCCATCAATACGCTGTTCTGAGATTCATTGTGATTGTAAAGATTGACAAGAAGATTTTCATCTACTGCAGTATCTCTACTGGCATAAACATTTTTTATAAAAATAGCACCCACTTGAATTATTATGTATTGAACAGTTTCCGAATGAAAAACTTTAATTTGTTTAAATTGTATATTTTTTTTAATGCAGGTAGCCACACCAGCGTACCCATCATCTCTATCTTGCCTAATTATGTAATAGGAGTTCAATATAAATTTTCGTGCGGGGTTCAACCATGTTTCATTTAATAAAATAATATCGGGGTTTTCTTTGAATATTAAATTGTTGAGATTTTCTTGATTGGATTGAATGCTCCTGATGTTCCATTGAATAATTTTAATATTGGACCTAAGTTTTGTTTGTTGATCGAAAATACTAGTGGGGGGTAATATACTAGAACAGGGATTTATTGCTATCAGTCTTCTGAATCACGGTCATATTCCATATATGAGCCGCGACCCTGTTCCGACAGCAATAGACTTCTTAATACATTTGTTTGCTCTACAGAAGCATGTCTTATAAAGTTAATAATAATATCTAAATTAACATTTTCCAATTTACGAATAGATGAAGATGCACTAGTAGGCTGTAAATTTATTGAATCATTTGACAATGTTTGTTTTTGTTGTGAAAAATAAGCTGTAGGGCGTGTATTTTGAATTCTTCCATTGGGGTTGAATAAATTTTCTTCATGTGTTTTCTTATCATAACTTTTTTGAATAATCCTTTTTTTTGTTGGGTTACTAGATACCACTTGTTGAAAAGTACGTTTGATGGGATTATTTTTAAAAGAAGAACTCCTTCTTTCTGAGGGTTCAAAGGTTAAATCGGAGCTACGTTGGGAGTATGTAATGTTAGTAGTATTTTGTACTGAGGGGAAGTCTTCCCGGTTGAGGGCAAAATCACCCCTGGGAATATAGGTTCTCTTACAACTCTCGCTTGCCTCAAAAAAGGTTAAATTTTCTTCATTAGCTCTTTAATATTCTTTTGTCTGGTGTATTCTGGACAAATTTTGGATGTAGATTTATGAGATTCTTTGCAAAAAAAACATGTCATATTGCATGTGAATTCTTCATTCTCATCTAAATGTTTTGGTTCACCACAATTAAAGCAGCGTTCTTTTCCCTTACAATTAACTTTTGTGTGACCATATCGAAGGCACCTATAACACTGTGTAACTGGTGGCACATATACAGAAATATTGAATGAAAGATTGTAAAAATGTACTGCTCTTGGCAGCCTAACTCCTTTAAAGGTAAAAAGAACTGTTCCAGTAGGTTCATAAGAAACCACTTTATCAGTAATTACTTTTCTATTAAGTCTTTTGACGTTAAGGATTTCTATATTTCCATCCATATTACTACATTCCAAGAGTTCTTGTTTTGTAATATCAAAATCAACCTGTCTAGCAATTCCTTTGGACGTGACAAAATTGAAAGGTATAAATATTTTATATCCTTTTTTCAAAAGAGTTTGATTTTTAACAAATAAATTTGCTGCACTAAATGATAACAATTCTACTGAAATTCTATTTAATCCTTTGTTACTAATTTTTTTAATATCAGCCAGTTTGAGATTAAAAATATCCCTAGCAATTTTAATGTTGTTTACTTTACCAAGGTTGAAACCCACTTTTTCTGTGGATTCCAAGTAAACAATGTATGGGCTTTTATCCAAGGCCTACTTCAATCTAGTAATGCAATTCCACTCAAAGAAATTACCTGAAGGGAACGTCACAAAAAGGAATTCAAACCTGCAATTCTATTCATGGTCCTTCGACGTCAGATATAGTGTAAAACAAGCTCACAAACAACAACAGCCAAAGAAATAAAGGTCAGTCCGTTCCTTTTTATTTCCCACATTGATTTTTCCGTAAACATTCAAATATTTTCATTCACTCATTAATAAATCATAAATAACACTTTATAAAAAAGAAAAATAAAGAATTTAGATTGAATTTTGAGAAAATTGGCATAAGATAAATTGCGTTTTATGTTATTTGTTTTTTACTTTAAATAATTGTTTACTTTTGTGTTTTGTTACTAAGTTTTTTGGCTTACTTATTTGATTTATTAATCCAAATTAAAAGATGGCCGAATTAGAAGGTAAGAAAAAAGTATTAAAGAATCGTAGAGGTCAGGTAAAAAGAAGTTTAAGTAGATTTGAGACTTATTTAATTAAAGTAATTAACAGCGATAGTGTTGATGAGGATTAAATGATTGAGCTTGCTACTCGACTTGACACTATTTCAACATTTTTGAATGATTTTGACACGATTCAATGTGAACTGGAGATGTTGGAACCTGAAGATGTGGATACACATGAAAGTGTTCGTCAAGAATTTGAGAATAAGTATTTTTCATTGATTACTCAGGCCAAAAAGCAATTACCGTCAAAATTTCAACCTGTCTCAATAAATCAAAATAATATACAAACACAAAATAATAGCTCTAATATTGGTTCTAATTTCCCTAATGTGAAACTACCCGATATCAAACTCCCTGAGTTTAGTGGAAGCTACGATCACTGGACTCAATTCAAGGAGGCTTTTGAATCTTTGATTAATATAAATACTAGTTTATCTAATGTACAGAAGTTTTTTTATTTACAAGAGGCTCTTAAGGGTGAAGCAGCTAAAATTATTTCATCATTAAATGCAACTGATAATAACTATATAATAGCTTGGGATTTATTAACGAATCGTTATCAAAATAAAAAGGCTATTATTCAATCCCATGTTAAAGCTATATTTAATCTGCCCAGCATACAAAAAGAATCATTCATTCAATTACGAAATTTTTTGGACAATTTTCATACACATTTTAGATCATTAGAAAACCTTGGCGAAAATATTAGTGACTGGAGTACTATGCTCATATTTTTACTAAATTCTAAACTCGATCCCAATACTCGCAAAGAGTGGGAAATATTTACAAGGTCAATTAATTCCCCAAAAATTGATGATTACACAAAATTTCTAAGCCAACGTTGCCAACTTTTGGAATCGATCGACGTTAACACTAAACTTAATACTAATTCTAATAACACAGTTTTAAACAAACAAGTCGGTGATCGTGGCCGCCACTATTCTCATGATGTCTCTAATATAGTATGTCCTTTATGCAGCGAAGCTCATTATGTTCAATCATGTAAAAAATTTCTTGATATGCCTATCAATAAAAGGTTTTCTGAAATAAAGCGACTTAACTCGTGTACCAATTGTTTAAGTGAGGGACACTCAAATTCTGAGTGCAGGTCACAATGGTCTTGTAGGACTTGTCAAAAACGACACCACTTGTTGTTGCATTTGCCCACTAGTGCACAGAAACCTCCAATTAAAAAACAAAATTATTTTCAGCAATCTCAGCAAAATCAAACAATTTCACAAAACTCTAATGTAAGCAGCGAAGGTGAGGACAATGCCCAGTTGCCAAGTGTAACAAAGAGTAACGAAAACTTATACAGTCATAATATGACAACTCAGATTGAAACTGATGCATGTGCTATTCTTTCTACGGCAATAATATATGTTTTTGATAAACAGGGTAAGACTGTTAAATGCAGAGCTTTGCTTGATAGCGGCTCACAGTCTAATTTCATTACCCAACGGTTTTTTAACAAACTTAATTTAAGCTATACTTCCATCAACATGCCTATATACGGAATAAGTCAGAATCTTATAAATATTTCAAAACGTACGGTTATTAAAGCCAAATCATTATTTAGTAATTATTCTTTTGAATTGCCATTT
Source organism: Ceutorhynchus assimilis (assembly GCA_917834065.1). Taxonomy (NCBI): domain Eukaryota; kingdom Metazoa; phylum Arthropoda; class Insecta; order Coleoptera; family Curculionidae; genus Ceutorhynchus; species Ceutorhynchus assimilis. Next base: position 34,784,843 of record OU892285.1, read on the forward strand.
TTAGTAATAAACAAAATCACTGGTTTAGTACCCCAGCAATTAATTAGTACAAGTAACTTTAAAATTCCTACTAATATTTCACTCGCTGATCCAGACTTTAATTCACCTGCTGAAGTTGACATGTTATTGGGTGCTAGCATTTTTTATGAATTGCTGAGTGCTGGACAAATAAAACTAGGTCCTAACTCGCCCATTCTCCACAAAACCAAATTAGGTTGGGTGATTTCTGGATGTACACCCATAATCATCAACACAAGTTTAAATAATAATTGTTTTCTCAGCACATTTGATTCTATACAAAACCAAATTGAAGCCTTTTGGCGTATCGAACTAAGAAAATTACTCGCAAAATAAGCCTTTGCTCACTAAAGAAGAGGAGGAATGCGAATCTCATTTTTTAAATACATTCTCTCGTGATAAAACTGGCAGATTTGTTGTAAGCCTTCCCTTAAAAAATAATGTATCTCAACTTGGCGATTCTGAAGGGACAGCCATAAAAAGGTTTTATTCTGTTGAACGCAAATTAAACAGAAGCCCTTCACTTAGGGAAGAATATACCAAATTTATGTCTGAGTACCAAACTTTAGGTCACATGACAAAGATAGACCCTCTAAAACCTCCGACATTTCCAACATATTACCTCCCTCATCACTCGGTAGAAAAAGAGGATAGCACTACAACTAGGCTCAGAGTCGTATTTGATGGCTCTGCCAAAACGACTTCTGGCATTTCACTTAATAATGTCCTCAGGGTAGGGCCAACCATACAAAATGATCTTTTCTCAATTTTATTGCGTTTCAGGCAACATAACGTTGTATTAATTGGTGACATAGCTAAAATGTACCGCCAAATCCTAATTAGGCCTGAAGAGCGCAGCCTACAAAGAATTGTATGGCGAGATAATCAACAACAAGAACTTAATCATTATGAACTAAACACAATAACCTATGGTACATCATCTGCTTCCTTTCTTTCTACCAGGTGCTTAAAACAAATTGCAATTGAATCTCAACCCCAATTTCCTAGAGAATCTAAAATACTTATGGACGAATTTTATGTTGACGATCTTATAACCGGGGTGAAATGTGCTACAGAGCTTATCGAAATTCGAAAAAATATATCCTCAATACTCAAAGGTGCTGGATTTGAGTTACGAAAATTCAGTTCCAATGATCCTAGCGTATTAAATGATTTAAAATCTTCTGCTATAAGCAATACAAAACAACTTGTTAACGAATCTCACGGAAATAAAACTCTTGGCGTAAACTGGAATCCTACTTCCGATTGCTTTGAATATAGTTCCAAAATTGCTATTGAGAAAAATATAACCAAACGAAAAATACTGTCAGCAATTTCCCATATTTTCGATCCCTTAGGTTTGCTTGGTCCCATAATAGTACAAGGTAAAATTTTATTGCAACAATTATGGATATCAAAGGTAGGGTGGGATGATCTTGTCCCTGTTCACATATTCAAATCATGGAGAAATTTAGCTTCTGTAATTTCCAACGCTCACGTACTCAAGATTCCTAGACATGTCATAGCAATAAATGCTACAAATATTCAAATTCATGGGTTTTGCGACTCCTCAATTCATAGTTATGGTGCATGCATCTACATCAGATCAGAAACACCAAATGGAGCCATTTCCGTTAATCTATTAACCGCAAAATCCAAGGTGGCACCGCTTAAAGTTCTCTCATTGCCAAGATTGGAACTATTAGGCGCATTACTTTTATCGAGACTCATGAATAAGGTTATTTCATGTATTTCCATTGATTTTAATTCTATTTCCTATTGGACCGACTCAACAATCGTTTTGTCATGGCTGAGCTCCGAGCCCAGAACATGGAAAACATTTGTCTCCAACAGAACTTCTGAGATTATGCAGCTTACTGACATCAACAATTGGTATCATGTAGCATCAAACTATAACCCAGCTGACATAATATCCCGGGGAATTGACCCTGGCGATCTTGAAAATTCATCAATGTGGTGGCATGGTCCCCAGTTTTTGTCCGAACCTCAGGTTAATTGGCCAGAGGATTGCCACATAACGAATTTTGCAAGGTGTTCAGCAGAAATGATTGAATTTAATCCCAAAACAATAATATTAACAACCGCAATAAATTACAGTATTTTTCAACGTTTTTCCGACTATAACAAGCTTGTGCGTGTGGTATCTTATTGTTTGAGATTTATCCAGAGATCCAAATCGGAACAACAGTCACCAAGTTCGATTAATATCACACCTACTGAGCGTATTGCAACAGAAAATTATTTGATTAAAATTGTACAAGCTGAGTGCTTTTCAGACGAGCTTCACGATCTCAAGGTAATAAAGCGTGTTAAATCTCAAAGTAAACTTGCCAGTCTAAATCCTTTCGTGGATGACAGTGGTATTCTACGTGTGGGAGGCCGGCTCAAACACGCTCAAATTAACTTTAACCACAAACACCCTATACTTTTACCTAGTACCCATTCATTCACAAAATTAATCGTTAAACATTTTCATGAATATAACTTGCATTCAGAACAGCAAGCTACCTTGTCTTTTATTCGAAAAAGATTCTGGCCGCTAAATGGCAAAGGTACTGTTCGAAGTGTAATTCGTAAATGCATGCGTTGTTTCAAGACTGATCCACCCACCATTCTGCCTCAAATGGGAGACCTGCCCTCAGAACGAGTCTCTCCTAGTCGTATTTTTTCTAATTGCGGTCTTGATTATTGTGGTCCTTTTCTATTAAAAGATGGGAAATACCGAAACCGAAAAATACTTAAATGCTATGTATGCATATTTATATGTCTATCCACAAAGGCAGTTCATATTGAACCTGTCAGCGAACTTACAACTGAAGCTTTTATAGCTGCTTTCAGAAGGTTTGTGTCAAGGCGAGGAATGGCTACTAATCTCTTCTCCGATAATGGATCCAACTTTATTGGAGCCAACAACGAATTCAAAAGGATCTATTCAATCTTAAATAGTGATCCCGTTCAAAAATTTCTTTACTGACTCCCAAATGCAATGGAGTTTTATACCAGCTAGGTCTCCTACTTTCGGAGGAATCTGGGAGGCGGCTGTGAAATCTGTCAAATACTATTTAAAACGCACTTTATCCAACACGCCTCTAACTTTCGAAGAATTTGCAACACTTCTTGCTCAAGTTGAATCGATACTCAATTCACGGCCATTAGTACCTCTCTCTCCTGATCCTAACGACCTAGAAGCAATTACCCCAGGCCATTTTATAATTGGAGAAGCTCTCAACTCGCCACCTCAACTGGATTTGAAGGAAGTTAAGGTCAATCTGCTGTCTCGTTTTAAACACATACAAAAAATGGTTCAAATATTCTGGTCAAGATGGTCCAATGACTACTTGCATAATCTACAGCAGCGGAACAAGTGGCGTTTCCAGAGACACACACAGCAACTCGTTGGCAAACTAGTAGTGCTCAAAGAAGATAATACCTCTCCACTACAATGGCCCCTCGGAAGGATTACTGATGTTCACCCAGGAACAGACGGTATTGTCAGGGTAGTGACATTAAAAACTAAAAACGGTACAACCAAACGTGCAGTGAATAAACTTAGTGTTCTTCCACTGGACGATTAAAAGACACCTTTAGTTTATGTTTATTTTTGTAAAGTTTGATATTATTTCATAACTTCTTATCACAAATGACTTGTACAAGACTTTCTTTAAACTTTTCTGTATTGCGCCCAGCTAATTAGGTATTTTTTTGTAAATTTTTGAAAGTAGGTACTTTCAAGGCCGCCGGGATGTTAAGCGCCGAAATGCAACCTCAGTTTGAAATAATTATTGTTTGCGTCCGCAGCCGTTTCAAGTATGGTGTATACGCGACTTTAGCCGTATATTCTGGAATCAGCTGTCAGTGAATCGTGTTAGTTCGCGGTCGTGCCGCCCGGCCCTTTCGTGGTCTTCGTCACCGAGCACCGAGCCAGTCGCCAGCAGCACTCAAAGCAGAACATTGCGCCCATCGCATTTATTTTTTCTCTCGCACAGCGCAATTTTAGCGAAATATTATTTTCTCATAAATTAGCTGGCGCCATTCTTTGTTAACCATTTAGTCAATAAAGTATAAAAATTCAACCAGTAGTTTGCATAAAATTAGCAAGGCCTACTTCAATCTAGTGATGTAATTCCACTCAAAGAAATTACCTGAAGGGAACGTCACAAAAGGGAATTCAAACCTGCAATTCTATTCATCAACATCGCTAATTTTTTCTAAATTTTTAATAATTTCTTGGGGCAAACCCTCGTTTCTGGGGGGGTCGCCCCCCCCCAAATTCATCCATGATTAAAATTCAATATCCCACAACCATTCAATAGCCACCAGTTGAATTTTTTTTTTTAAGCAAAATAAAAAACAAAAGCAAGGGTGAAAAAGTGAGTTTATCTAAGAATGCTCAACTTACCTAAGCTCTGGACTCAAACGAAAACAATACACAGATTAGTAGGTAGAAATTCGCTCTGAAATAGCTAAAACCCGGACAAGAAGCGAAACGATGTTATTCGTATCGAGTTGCAAACCGAAGTGAGGTACTTCTTTTTGTAGTTTATGTTATTATAGATTGTTAGGTTAGGTAGGTTAATAAAAAGTAGGTAGGCGCAGGATTCTTAAATGAATATGAACCTACCGGTAGGTTCAGGATTTTTTTTACAAACAGTACCTACCGATAGGCGTTATAGGCCTGTTCGCACAGAAATCACTAACCAGTCAGAGCGAATTTCATTGGTTGAAACTAGTTTTCTGACTGTTTCCAACCAATGAGATTCGCTCTGACTGGTTTGTGATTGCTGTGCGAACAGGCCATGTGGTAATTGGGGACCTTCCATAATGTTTTAGCGTTATACATACGGTAGGCACACAATGAATGAAACAAACAGGACCTACCGGTAGGCGCAGAATTCACTCCCTTTATAAAATAGATATGCCTGGAAAATGGAAAAAAATGAAACTCAACTATCATCTGTATCGGCGGCCATCTTGAAAATCTGGAATCTGGAATGCAGGTGACGTCATAGCACTTTTGAACAAATTTAACCGATTCATCCTGTATCCTGTAGAGTTTACGATTCTTGGCTCGGCCCTATGTGCGATATTCGGATATGTTTCGATATGTCGAATTCTACATGGCACGGATTCCCACCACATGTCTAGTTTCACCAAAGAGTTTCACCGAAAGCGAAAGCCATTTTCATTTTCCATAAGATTAGTCCGGGGATTGGTCGGGGTCCTTCATAAAAATTATGTGCACACCACCATGTATTTTTCATGGCTGGTGTGCACTCGGTGTGACGCCCACGGTGATTTCGAACGCACCCCTAAAGATTCTGGACGTCATTTGGAGTGAATTCGTTTTGTTCTGAAATCCAACGAACTCGGATCATCTTCCATCTTTTTTCTTTTTGATGAAAAGAACAGAGATAAAAAAAACAATTAAACTGCTTCGAGCGTCTACTCAAACTTGACAAATGTGTGTCAAGTCAACCTAACCAAACTTTTCAAACGTCAACTAACCCAAAACAAAAAGAAAATGTAAAAAAATGGACGAACTACATCTATCCGAAACGTTCCAACGTTATTTTTCCGATATTTTCCTGTGCTGCGACGAAGATAAGTCTGGAAAAGCCACCCTGCAACGCACCACCGATCTAATCAAATCGGGAAACATTCCAGAAGACGTCATAGTACAGGTAATTTAACTCAGAAACCTTGTTCCAAACTCTGAACTAATTTTTCTATAGATTGGCGAACTATGTTGGACTCCCAATACAGGCTATTTGAATAAGAAACAATTTTTCTCCGCCCTAAAACTAGTGGCAGCCTACCAGGCAAACATCCCTATTAAAAACGATTTACTAACCACCAAGCTGGATTTACCGTTGCCCAAATTCACTTGGGGCCCGTTAGACTCAGAATCTCCCGTTCCTGATCTCATTGAGCTTAGAAACGATTTAGAGTATAACAGCGATTCGATGGGGACGGATTCTGAGGCCGATAGCGAGACTGTTAAATGTTCTCCGGATGTTTCCAGTCCAGCTTCGGACAGTCCTACTCCGACTAATAGTGTGCAGGATCGGAATTGGGCTTGGCAAGGGTTGGTGTCTGAGGAACAAAGACAACTTTTGGGTACTTATCATTGATTCTAATTCCATTCAAATATTTCCCATTTATTTTTGTTTCAATTTCTGTCCATTCCATGCTCTTGAAATACTATTCTTTTCTTCTTAATTTCTTGATCTAGAAGACTCTGGAATTATTACTTCATACTCTTCATTTCTCTATTAAAAAAAGTAAAGAGATTTCAAGAGCCTGGAATAAGAAACATCTTGCTTCCACTCAAGTATTTCTCATTTTTTTTTTTTTTGTTTCAATCTTTATCCATTCCAGGCTTTGAAATATTATTCTCTTCCTAAATTTCTTGATTGAGAAGAGTATAGAAGGACTCTGGAATTATTACTTTATTCTCTTCATTTCTCCATTAAAAAAAAATAAAGACATTTCAAGAGCCTGGAACAAGAAACATCTTCCTTTCACTCAAGTATTTCCCATTTATTTATTTTTTCATTCTTTATCCATTCCAGGCTCTTGAAATCTCATTCTCTTCTTAATTCCTTGAATAATTCTGCAAGAATTTCTCTCTAATTAATCACAAATCCAATGTTCTTTCCAGAAGAAGAATCATCTGATAAGCACAGCAGCGAAGACGACACAGAAATCTCAAACGAAGTATGGATAATGACCCAAGAACAAAAAGACTACTACACAAAACAATTCAAAACTTTGCAAGAAAACACCAAAGCCCTCATAGCAGGCCCAGTAGCCCGTATATTTTTCGAAAAATCCCAATTACCCGTACAAGAGCTGCGCAAAATATGGCAACTGTCAGACATAACCAGAGATGGCGCCTTGTCCTTGCAAGAATTCTTCACCGCCATGCACTTAGTAGTGCTCCGAAAACATAAAATCCCAATCCCAGACGTATTACCAGCAAGTTTGGTACCCCGAAACGAGACCCCACCAAACCCTTTGCACCCCAAAGAAGTTGTCAAAGAATGGACAAAATTCGTCGACAGTCCTACTGGCTCTACGATGTCCTCACCTGGAATCAAACCAGTAAACTTCGACTTTCAAATCGACCAAAACGATCCAGATTTGAGACATCCAGTAGCTAGAAGGCTGACGCCAGAAATGCTGGCCAACAATGATGAGGTTAGCGATGCCAAATTGAGTGCCATTCAAAGGCCTCAGCCCAAGAAAATTAATGCTAGGGGTTTGGGGGCGATACCGCCACCTCCGGAAGAAGGGGGGCCTGTTAGTTTGCCTGTTTTCGCGAAGAAGGAGAAACCTCCGCCGCCGCCACCTAGGCCTTTTAAGACTCATGGTAGAAGCTCATCGTTGGATTTGAACAAGTAATAATTTTCATTAATAATTCAAAGTTTTCACTCAATCAACTTTAAATAACTGGAGCTTTTAAAACTATTATAAACTAGCGGACCCGGCAAACTTCGTAACGCCTCAGAATCAATAAATGTTAAGTTAACGCATTAGCTTAATTAAATTCAGTTTTTTAATAAAATAAAATTCAATAAATGTTCAAAAATCAAAATGAAACAAACCGCGCAATTTGACGCGGCAAACTTGGTATCGGTTATAAAACATGGCACTGTATGCATATTTAGTGAATTTTCTTCATAAATATGTTTTTCTTTTTATATGTTCCAATGTTCCAATAGTTGTTATGTAATTCGGGCCAGACAAATCCAATATAACAAAAATCATAAAAATCGGCCTAGCAGTTCTCGAGTTATAGGTTCTGCAACCAACCCGACAGATAGATAGATAGATAGATAATACAGTTACGTCAGTTAAATGCAAAAATTTGAATTTTTAAATTTTTTAATAAAAAAATAATACAGTTACCTCGGTTGAATGCGCAAACTTGAATAAATGTGACAACGTTGTTTCATATTGTCAAAAAAATTTGGGTCATGTATGTGAATAAATTTGTTTATAATTAATTAAAAATTAATTTTGTTTTCCGAGAAAAAATGTAGCCTATACTTGCTCCCTTTATATAGTGACTAAGTGGTATAAATTCCAAGGAGATCGGTCCAGTCGTTCTTGTGTTCTAAAAAATAATACAGTTACGTCGCGTCGGTTGAATGCACAAGCTCAAATAAATGTGGCAACGTTGTTTCATGTTCTCAACAAAAAAAATTGGGTCATGTATGTGAATGAGTTTGTTTATAATTATTAATTAATTAATAATATTTTTTTCCGGGATAAAAAGTAGCTTATGTCACTTCCCTTCAGATAGAAACTACGTGGTTTAAATTTCAAGGAGATCTGTCCATCCGTTCTTGAGTTATAAGTGCTTCCACAAAACACAACTGTGTTTTATATATATAGATAATAATAAAGTTTACTTACAGAAATATTGAATTTCAAGTTAAGGATTGAATTTATAGTTGTTTCTTGAGATTCCCTTGGAGTTTGTGAGTTTAGAATAGACACCTTTATCACTATTTGATGAGTTAATCTTGTTAATTCTACATGTTCAAGACTTCCTTAAAATTTGAGGAAACTTTAAGGAGTGACTATAAATTCGGCCCTAAAATAATGTTAGAAAAGGTTAACTCTAACAGCAGCTTTTGATACTGTTATTAACTAACAATAAGAATCAATTTCATTGAGTCAAGTTAAAGTTCACCCATTAACAAGAAGATTTGATTGAAGGCTAAATAATGTTAGAAAAGTTTCTGTTAACAAACAGGAGCTTCTGATGCTGTTATTAACAATAAGAATCCAATTAACTTAAAGTTAACTAAAGAATGATTTAATTGAAGGCTCAAATAATGTCAGAAAACTCTCTGTTATAGCTATTATCAGTAATGAAAATTAATTTCATCCAGTTAAAGTTTACTAACAGAAAGATTATATTGAAAGCTAAGGGCCAAATTTATAGTTATTCCTTGGAGATCGTGAGTTTAGAATGGACACTTATTACTATCTGATAAGTTAATCATGTCGTGAGCCATTGGAAAATTGAAAAACGTTTGGGGTGAGTGGGAGGAGAATGAAAGTGATCATGTATTCGCCGATCTCTACCAGGCGGGCTTGTTAGCTCAGTTGGTAGAGTGTCGTACTAGCAATGCGGAGGTCGCAGGTTCGAATCCTGCACAAACCCCAACTTTTTCAATTTTCCTTTGACTTTAATTTCCACAAATTTTCTTTGTAAAACTAGTTTCGGTACCTATAACCGACAAAAAATTCTCCCTTTGTTCAACTATGCTTACGTCGCATGGCGTATATAAGAAATTTTAACACATCGTGGACGAAACCTGCACATAGTGGTATAGGTGACTTACCCTAGCAGGACCGATGCCACATTCGTGAGCCATTGGAAAATTGAAAAACGTTTGGGGTGAGTGGGAGGAGAATGAAAGTGATCATGTATTCGCCGATCTCTACCAGGCGGGCTTGTTAGCTCAGTTGGTAGAGTGTCGTACTAGCAATGCGGAGGTCGCAGGTTCGAATCCTGCACAAACCCCAACTTTTTCAATTTTCCTTTGACTTTAATTTCCACAAATTTTCTTTGTTAATCATGTCGATTCTAAACGTTTAAGGTTTCCTTAAGGTTTGAAAAAATCTCAAGGAGCGACTATAAATTCGGCCCTAAAGTATCTGTCAATTAAAAGAAGGTTTTGATGCTGTTATTAACAATAAGAAACGATTTCATTGAAAAATATTAAATTGATGGCTAAAATAATGTCAGAAAAGTCCCTGTTAACTAACATACATTTTTGAAACTGTAACTAATAATGAGAATTGATTTCAGCATTTAGATACCCTATTTATGATTGTTTTAGGTTGACCAAAGCCAATGGTCCACCTGTGGTGCCCCCCAGAGTGAGCCCCAGCGGTCAACAAGTAAAAAAACTAACGAGTCAAAGATCTGAGGGGGATTGCGTTGTGCCTCTAGAAAATCAGCCCTCTTTTGCCAACTTCAAGAAACTGGAACAATATGAAAACGTCCAGGTAGACGGCATTTTCCCTGGAGACGTATACGAAGCCGAAAGGAAAAAGTTGTTTGCCAAACTGTTTGCGAAAAACGACGAAGGGCCTAAAAGGCACGGAGCTTTCGAGGTTTATAGGTAACTTTTCTGTATCTATCCATGGAATTCTTTGAGGAGATTTAATGAAGGAAAATTATTTAGTAAAGCAAATTCTTGTCCTATTGGCGAAAAACATCACCCTGTAAATTCTGGCAAACGTTTTACATGTGCAGCTCCTATTGTGAAACCTATATTCCAAATTTGAGCTAAATTTCTCAAAAATTGCGGGAGCTATAAAGAGAAAACTAAAAAAAAAAGTATTAAAATTTCAACACCCTGTATATCGGTAACGAAGCGTTTGCGGAGCTATGTTTATTAGAAATTTTAGTCATAAAATAAACCAAAGAATCACTTCTGTTCGTTTGTACATGATATTTAGGAACACCCTGTATATTAAATAATAGTGGGTTAAAGGTAGATCCTTGCGGTAGTCCTTTGTTAGCCAGCCTTGGCCCTATCAATTTTCCGGTAGTGGGTGCATCCTATATGCAATATCTTCTCGAAAATTCAATTTTCTGGGCAAAATGAACACAGAATTCGAACCGCGACACTTTTCCGAATACTTTTAGATTACTTTTTTCCATTAAAAAGTCCCAAAAAACTGGAAAAATAAAAACACTCAAAATGGCCGACTGTCAAATGTCATAGCAAAAATAACATTCGAAAACCTACTTGATATAACTTGAGTTTTCATTACTTACCCCCTGGGAAAACTGGAAATTTTTGGCGAAAAAAGAAGCCTCGTATTTTGAACCAGTTTTTCCAACTGAAAACGGCCTTGAATAGCAGAAAATTGGATTAAATGTAAACACGTCAATCAAAAAATGGCCGACTGTCAAAAGAAAAGTGGCATTTTATTACAAGGCCTACTTGATTAAAAGCGACGTTGCCGCATTTCGAATAGGAAAAAATAATTACATTTTAAATGGTTTTTTGTTTGAAATTTAATTAATAAAATTATGGAAAATTGAAGAATTCAACGAAAAACCGGTGATAAAAATAAAAAATAAAAGCGCGTAAGCCATTTTGAAACAATAATGCAGTTACACTCATTTGTTACGAGATGGCGCTGCAATCGCCCCAAAATCGAGTAAAATACAAGTAGGCTTTGGAATGGCAATTTTGACACTCTACAGTCGGCCATTATAAGTGACAAATAGCCAACGCGTTTTTATTTCGGCCTCTGATTTTTCGTCGAATTTTCCAGTTTTCAATAGGAAAAAGTACTCTAAAGTATTCCAAAAAGTGTCGCGGTTCGAATTATGTGAGTACCGAGAAAACTAATTTATTATGAAACAGAGGCTTTTTATCTGTATAGTTTATAGTAATTTTATATTAGAATTGGCCTTTTTTTGATCAAGCAGGCCTTAAAAAAATATTTTGGCATGAATCTTCCTCTATTGACTCTATTTGCTTTAGAGAAAGTTGAACATGCAAATACCATTATTCAAGTAGGCTGGTAATACAGGTCTCTGTTACATAATATTTGTGTAGGTTTAATAGTTTTCAAGCAATTGTGTTAGTTTTTTCTCTTAAATCAAGAGCCGGTAATAATACAAAAATTTCCACAGGTTATGGGCCCAGAGTGATTAAAATTTACAATCGATTGTGACAATAACAATGGGCCACTTTCACATTTTTCAAAAACATTTTTAAATTATACTTTTAGTCATTCTAATACTATCTGTATACTTTTTTTCCGAAAAAAAACGCTTATTTTTGAAAAAAAAATTATTTAAAAATCGAATTTTTAAACTGGCGTGAAAAAATGAACTTGGTGTGTGACGTCACACACCAGAAAATCAAGGATGCCAAATTTCTCATTAGTAAATCATTACATATTTCACTAGCTAGAAACTATTTTCGTCCTTTACTACATTATAAAAAAATAAAGGATAGGTATAATCCTTATTAACTCATTTAAATTTCGCATTTCTACATGTGGCAACAAAAATGTCAAAATCGGCCTTAGCCAATCACAGAGCGTTTTCAATCACGTGATTTTTTGTTTAAATTTTTAGTTTTTATTTATTAATTTATTTAATAATCTGACTAAAATCTTGCAAAATATTGTTCATTCTTGGTTGCATTGATGTATCTGCGTCAAAAAATATCATATTTTGCCATATTCCCGGCACGTGAAAGTGGCCCATTATTCCAGATCGATTTTAGTTTATAGGTGATGAAATTAAAAAAAAAAAAACAAAAATTCGACCCAAAATTTCGAGATACGATGGATGATTTTATGGTCGTGTGGTGTTTCGAGCATTGTAACTGTCAATTAGAAACAAAAGATATCTTGCTTGTTTCCGGTCCATCCTTTTTTTTCGATAACGAACCAGACCAAGATATCTTCAAAATCCTGGATTTTTGCTTCAAAATCCTAGATTTTTGCTTAATCAAATATGAATGAAATGGTGGTTTGAGGTTGATTTTCCAGAATTTGAGTGCCAATTGTCAATGTTGTCAGCTGTAAGCTGTACCAGAAATTGGGACACTTGCTGAGTATAACAAAGCAATTTTCAGCATTTATGGCAGGAACTTAATATTTCATCGTCACAAGATCTGCGTCTGGATCGTTTTCGTTTTGACTTATTTTCTTGGTAATGGGCTTCACAAATCTAATTAATGAGAAGTCGTCTTCAGAAGATTAATTTCATTTTCGACAATACTGTGTTCGATTTTTGTAAACGTACTAGTGGCACATTCTCATCACTGTTGTGAAGAATTCTGACCCTAATTTCTTTTTTAGGAAACCAACAAAATTCGATGAAGATAAATCACCTTTGGACCCGCTAGAAGAAGAACAATGGGAAGAATTCGAGCGGTTGCAAATCGAAAACGCCGCCCTCTTGAGGACGTGCCAGGAATTAAGTTTGGAATTGGCCGATGTGCGAGAGCACAAACACCGGCTCAGAGTAAAACTGGAAAGGTATCTGGCCGTACAAAACGGCAACGAATAATCTCAAAAAAAAATTTAAAGGTTGTTATTAGGACTTTTGTCAATTGGAAAAAACAGAAAAATCTCTCTTGTTGAAAAAATTTCTTCAAAAATTCTTTTATTATGCCCGGTTTATTCGTTTTGCTGCAGGATAAATTTGGCATTCTATGATTCTATTGGTGGGTAGGTAATTGATTGACCAATGGGATTACAGATTGCATAATTGACAGTTTATCAGAAGATGAATAAACAGGCCCTAAATGTGATAAATAGGTTTTTAATAATCTTGCTTTAATAGTGAGACATTTTTGAAAAGAGAAAAAAACAGTATTAAAGGCACTTTAAATTGCGTCTAATACTATTTAAAATACAAATGGTAATATTCTTCTTTTATTAATTTTAATTATTTTTGTTCTTTTATTAATTAACTAATAATAATATGGCATTTTGACTAGATACAATATAATTGCGTTTTTTTTTTCATGTAAACAAACCCTTAACTATTATCACACTGATAAACTAAATTGCTTCCTTGATAGGCCATTAATATGATTTTTCTTAATTCTTCAGGACTTAATTCCTTTATGGATGTTTGTTTGAGGTACTCAGCTTGTTGATGAGCTAAAAGCCTTGAAAACAATTTATTAATTGAATCAAAAAAACACACAGTGGCTTACTTGCGATTTTTGTCCTCTTTCTCCAAAGTATTTCCAGTTAAAATAGAATTTTCAACATCTTCAGGCACCATTATTGCACAAAAAAAAAATCCGTATCGATTAGTTAGTAATTTATCAGCAAAGATAATACTCCCTCAACTTCCCGACACAGACTCGTTCCCGATGCGTGCCACAGCTGGCTTTTATTTTTAGATTTTAATGAGGTCCATATGCAGCCAATAACAATTAATTTTGAAAACGAGGGGACGCTCTTATGAATGTTATACAAGAGAGAGCGAGAGGTGGCTGCTGATTTAGGGGTGGTTTATTATCAGCTGCTCTTATGGGGTGCGTGACTGATCAATTGAAAGGGGTTGAATTTTAATATTATGAAATTTTGAGGACAAAAATAATTTTTAGGTTTTACAGAGTGAGTGCAGTTTTTGCATGTAATCATTACACGTGGAGCAGCTTCAATCAGTACGAATTATTTGGTACACTTTTTTGAATTTGATACAAGAAAACATAACACATAGTTTTCTACACAAGATAGTAGGTCCTAAATTTATTCAGTGATAGTTCTTACATACTCTCACAACCAATTTTAACATTGATATTACAAGAAGCCAATTGCGTAACGAAAAACTTGAAAATATAAGGAATTTGAATTTCCGAAATATCCTTGCCGCTATTGCACAGCTTGCAAACGTCTTTAGTTTCAGTAAAGTGCGGCTTATCGGCTTTTCTGGTTACAAGCGTAATAGGGCCCAACAAGGACTTACATGAAGTGCAAACATTTGCCTGTAAAAAACAAAAATAAATACAAAACTTTAACATAAATCCAAAATATTTACAGTAGTTTTATCTGAACAATTAAACAATCTGTCTTGCAACAAAAACGAAGTTCCGTGACTTATAAGGGCGTCCCTTTCCATTTCACCAAAACGTACTCCGCCTCCCTTTTTACGCCCTTTTATCGGTTGTCTAGTGATGGCATCCATTGCCCCTGTCGACCTAACTTGCCACTTATCAGAAACCATATGTCTTAATCTTTGATAGTGCACCACCCCAAAGAAAATCTTGGCAGTCATTTCCCTGCCATCAGTACCCGAGTACATGGTTTCAGTACCGTAATAATTGTAGCCGCCTGATTCTAAAAGCCTTCCAAAGTAATCTATAGCGGTATCATCTTCGGTAAATTTAAATGGGGTGGCGTCATGTACTAAACCATGTACGGCTGCCGATTTGCCAGCCATTATTTCAATCATCATGGCTATTGTCATTCTCGATGGGAATCCATGAGGGTTGAAGACAATATCTGGTACCAGACCTGTCAAGAATTTAAATGTCTTTGTTAAAATCATTTTGTTCTTGTGCTAAAACTGATAGTAAAATCACATTAGGTTATGGGCCCAGTGGCCTATATAGAGTAGTAAGTAATAAAGCGGGAAAGTGTATGAGTGTGAAATTTCAATATTAAACCCTTAGA
The DNA here is from genome assembly GCA_917834065.1 of Ceutorhynchus assimilis. Taxonomy (NCBI): domain Eukaryota; kingdom Metazoa; phylum Arthropoda; class Insecta; order Coleoptera; family Curculionidae; genus Ceutorhynchus; species Ceutorhynchus assimilis. Next base: position 34,800,074 of record OU892285.1, read on the forward strand.
ATGAAAAGTGAAACGGTTCAAATTGATGTTTAGTTGTTCTAGAGCCAAAAATGGGTTTTACACGCTACTCTAGATGGGTTTAGCTCAAGAAAAGTGAGCTAAAATGAAACAATTTGAAATTTTCCGAGTCTAAAGAAGAAGATTAAGAGGATCTTTTAGCAAAATTTCAAGCCGATCGATTCAAAATTGGAAGAGATCCCAAGAATCAAGTTTGGCAAACATTCAAAGGGAAAAAAATGCATCTTGAGACATTTGAATTTTTATCCCAAAATCTAATTATGATAGAAATTTGAAATTTTCTGAGTCTAAAGAAGAAGGTTAGGAGGATATTTTACCAAAATTTCAAGCCGATCGACTCAAAATTGGAAAAGATCCCAAAAATCAACTTTGGCAAACATTTGAAGGGAAAAAATACATCATGAGACATTTGAATTTTTATCTCAAAATCCGATTACGATAATAGCCTGAAATTTTTCAAGTCTGAAGAAAAAGGTTAGGAGGAACTTTCACCAAAATTTCAAGCCGATTGACTCAAAATTGGAGAAGATCCCAAAAATCAACTTTGGCAAACATTTAAAGGGAAAAAATGCATCATGAGACATTTGAACTTTTATCTCAAAATCCGATAATGATAATAATTTGAAATTTTCTGAGTTTAAAGAAGAAGGTTAGGAGGATCTTTTACCAAAATTTCAAGTCGATCGATTCGAAATTTAAAAAGACTCCAAAAATCAACTTTGATAAACATTCAAAGGGTAATAATGCGTTATGCGACATTTGAATTTTTATCTCAAAATCCGATAATGACAAAAATTTTAAAATTTTTGAGTCTAAAGAGGAAGGTTGAGAGGATCTTTTACCAAAATTTCAAGCCGATCGATCCAAAATTGGAAAAGATCCTAAAAATTAACTTTAGTAAACATTCAAAGGGAAAAAATGCATCATGAGACATTTGAATTTTTATCTCAAAATCCGATTAAGATAATAGCCTGAAATTTTTTGAGTCTAAAGAAGAAGGTTAGGAGGATCTTTTATCAAAATTTCAAGCCGATCGACTCAAAATTGGAAAAGTTCCCAAAATCAACTTTAACAAACATTTAAAGGGAATTATGAGACATTTGAATTTTTATCTCAAAATCCAATAATGATAAAAATTTGAAATTTTCTGAGTCTAAAGAAAAAGGTTAGGAGGATCTTTCACCAAAATTTCAAGCCGATCGATTCAAAATTGGAAAAGTTCTCAAAATCAACTTTAACAAACATTTAAAGGGAATTATGAGACATTTGAATTTTTATCTCAAAATCCAATAATGATAAAAATTTGAAATTTTCTGAGTCTAAAGAAAAAGGTTAGGAGGATCTTTCACCAAAATTTCAAGCCGATCGATTCAAAATTGGAAAAGATCCCAAAAATCAACTTTGGTAAACATTCAAAAGAAAAAAATGCATCATGAGACATTGGAATTTTTATCTCAAAATCTGATAAGATAAAAATTTGAAATTTTCTGAGTCTAAAGAAGAAGGTCAGGAGGATCTTTTACCAAAATTTCAAGCCGATCAATTCAAAATTGAAAAAAATCAACTTTGGCAAACATTTAAGGGGAAAAAATGCATCATGAGACATTTGAATTTTTATCTCAAAATCCGATAATGATAAAAATTTGAAATTTTCTGAGTCCAAAGCAGAAGGTTAGGAGGATTTCTTACCAAAATTTCAAGTCGATCAATTCAAAATTGAAAAAGACCCCAAAAAAACAATCAAGTGGCAGACATACAAACTTACCTGTTTCGGTAAAAGGTAAATCTTCTGAAGGCCATTTTTGTGAGCAAATACCTTTTTGGCCAGCCCTACTGGCAAACTTATCCCCAACGCTTGGATTACGCTTGAAAAAAAAATGCCCATTAAAACCTTGAAAAATTAACATCATCAATCTACTTACAGGCACTCTATAAGTAATACAAATAGTCTTTTTGGCTTTCGAATTGAAATCGCCACACATTTTGATGCTGTGCAAATAACAATCTTCCTTGCCCTTAAAAGTAATTGTACGATAAACTGACCTATCGCCATCAAAGTAACAATACAAAGGCACATTTTCAGTCAATTTGTGACCAATATGAGGCATACCGTCGTTATCTATATGCTCTGCTAAAGCAGCTTGTTTAGGATCTCTGGCAAAATATGAGGCTTCGTGCTCAAGTTCCACAAACTCAGATTTGTAAATGGAACCGTGAGCCAAACCCCTTTCTTCTGAGGCCTTATTGATAATCATTGCGTCTTCCATATCGTAACCTGTATAACTGATAACGGCTACAATTGCGTTGGTACCCATTGCAAAATCGTCTAAAGCGATTTCGTCATGGTGCACTGGCCTAAATAAAGGGGTAGCAGGTGTTTGCAATCTAGAAATTATTCAATTTATATACAATGAATACATTTTCATGTAGTAAATACCGATATAATTTTGTTTCTGACTGCATATCCCAATTGTGGCACGGGGTGCCCATGGTTTGTTTGCCCATTTGGCACTGGTACATGTTTCTGGGCGATTGGTTGCAATCGGGCATCGGTATCAGTTGGGCAAGGTTGGATAAAAAGGCGGTTTTCGATAGTTCCATGTGGGTTGTAACACCTGGAACATTGATACACATTTTGCCTCATAACTTTGTTAATTTTAATCTGATCTTAACGTGATTAGGCTTGAATTAAAGCTAATTAAATTCTTTACAAATGTCTAATGAATAATTTGGATGCAGCTTCAATAGTTTCGAAGCTGCCGTGCCTCAAAGTCGTTTTTTGGAAATTTGATTTTTCCTAAAATGACATTGATACCCATTTTGTTCATTCATTGAACCCATTCCTTTCCTCATCAAATTATTTCAGACTTCAGACTGTATTTTTTCAAAGGTTTCATATTGCTGTGATTGCTAAAACTGTTTTTAATAGGCTCTCAAAGGGGATTTGAAAGACATTTCATAAGAACTCGGAAAAAAAGTTATACATCTATTTCTGAGCTTCAAACTCAATTACAATTTGTTTTATTTGATACGAATATTCCAAAACTGAAAGTTTTAAGTCACTGTGATGCTTTTAAGGACCAGTTTCACAAACAGTGGTAACCCAACGCAAAATATTGGTAACCTATTGTTTGCCCAGCGGATCTGAGTCTACGGAAGGAATTCGGACGTAAATGTGCCATGTTGCCACGTTTAATTATAAATAAGCGAAAATACTAGGCATGAAATATAGTTCATTTCAAAATCCATTTTTTGATAACAAAATATTGATAACAATAATAAAACGCTAAATATTTTAACCTGGTTGTTAGACCTATCCTTATTTTAATCCTGATTTCTGCAGTTTGGTCTATTGTAAAAAATAAACATTTTCCATTTTTTAGAGATACCATCAGCTTTTGACAATTTGGCAAGCATCCGTCCTGGATGAACCTGATTGGTGGAGTTTTTGGCAGGATCGCCGTTGTCATGGGGAACCATACGGTTGTCAATGAGCTAACGTCACCTTACGTCTCGCTATTGGCCAGGGCTCACGTCATTTTATCCTCCCATCTTGGAATATCGATTTATATTGACATATCCAGTGGCGGAGATTTGGTCATTGCTGATTTTCGTGTACGAGTTGCAATACGATAACACTTCCAATAAGTTCCGCACGCAGCTGGGTATTTTATGAATGATATCAGCCATTTTTTTTTACAACTGCATTCCCCTTACCGTTGCCCCGTAGACACAGACTCGCTGGGCAGACATTACAGTATATTTGTTTCATAATGTGTGGTTTAGTCAAGCTTCAGATTATTCAATATGGTCAAACCGCAACTATGAGTTTGATAACCAGTGCAGGTTACCACCAATTATGAAACTGGGCCTAAGAGTTATCTATTTACATTATCTACGAACATGTGGTAAAGTGCACTTTACTGTACTTATTTGCAAGTGGAAAGTAGCACTGTATTGCCAAAGCTCTTTTACTTTTATAACTATGTAACGAATAGAAATATTTTCTCTATGTCTATTAACGTCCCTTATTTATTGATTTCGAAAAGAGAGAAGAAGACAGCAAGTGCCATATAGATAGAAATAACGATCTCTATCTGTTATATAGTTCCAGTTTACAGGACTATACGAAAGCTTTTAATGCACAGGCTACATAAATCACAGTGTATATATACTTAAGTACAAAAAATACTTTCGAGTATTTGACTAAAGTATTAATCCAAACATTGGTACTTGTACATACGTACTTGCCATCTCGATTTTTTCAAATCTTACTTGTACAGGGTGTCCAAGATTAAATGGTTTTGGCGGGTTTCGGGTATTTCTAGGGGACTTGGAAAAAATCTGACCCCCACTTGCGAGCCTCAATTTTCAAGAGAAGTTGACCGGTGAAACCCGCATCTCGATATCTTGATTCGTTTTTAAGCTACAAAAAGTTATAGACTCCCTGCCATACTCAAAATTTTTAAAAACCCCTTGTAGCATAAAAACGACTCGACATATCAATATGCGGTTTTCACAAGTCAATTTCTCTTGAAAATCGAATCTCGCAAGTCAGGATCAGATCTTTTCCAACTCCTATTCGGGATATCCTAAAAATCAAAGCGCCATTTTGTTAAGCATCAAATTACGCAACTTTGCCCCCATTTAACCAACCCTGTATATCTTACCGTTTCCGAGATCCCAATGATGTGGCTCGAATTTGAAACACCCTGTACATATTTACTTAATAGATACTTAAAATATCAATCAAGTATATTTCACTAGAATGCTTTTTAGTAAAATACTTCTTAAGTACCAGTAAAATTATTTGAAGTAAATATTTTAAATTGAAATATTTTTAAATAGGTACTTGAGTACAATTTACTTGAAAACCAAAATAAATTCAGAAATAATCCAGTATTCAGTTATGTAAGAAGTAAGTCTAATACTCATGCAGTCTTATGTATAAAGTGCTTTCACTCTACCTCCGTCTCTTTTTGCTGCATTAAAGCTGAATATGTTTATCTCAAAAAACCTAAACAAAAACATTTACTTTTGTTTTATTCATATGAGGTATGTCAGTATGTGTGTAGACTGGTAAACTAAGTAAAACATTTTTCCAGTCAAAAGTTTAAATATTACCGGCTCTTGACTCATTAGAAAACTTCTCCAGAAGAAATCACAAGCCGAAAACTTAAATTTTTGATCATTACTGGCTCTTGAATCACTAAGAAATGTTTCCAAAGGAGATTAAAAACAGGGTCCTTATTCTCGAGACAGAAGAGCAGCGTTCTTATGAGAACGAAGATTTTGTCTTTGTCACTCATATTTATATTTCAATCATTCTTATGAGCACGTTGTTCCCTGGATTCGACAATAGACATCCAGATGGAACCAGGAGCCAAAAATTTGAGGTTTTGATCATTATTTGTTCTTTTGCTAAGGACGGGTATTATCAAACTATTTTGACAAATAAGTAATAGTTAACTTCTGGAATTACTATTCTCGGAACCGGGAAAAAAAGCGTTCTCATCAGAACGATTGCACAGTCTTTGTCAGTATTATGGAAATATAAATATGGGTGACAAAGACAGAACCTTCTTTCCTATGAGAACACTGCTCTACTGTTTCGAAAATTAGGACCTTGCTTGATGTGAAATTATTCCAGAAGTTAACTTTAAGTTATTTCTCAATATAGTTTTCTGATACTCGCCCTAATTCGAACATTACTTACTTAAAATAAAGAAATACTTTTTTTAAAGTATTTTTACCTAAATGTCATTTCAAATACACAAGTTCAAGTAAATAGGTACTTAAACTCAACTCTGAATTTGGTACTTGTATTTAAATTTGGGTAATTCAAAACAATTTTCTTGATACTTCAAGTACTTCCTTCTGTACTTTCACACTAGTACTTGATGCATATTAAAAAAGAAACTTGTACTTAATACTCAAATACTTGGTACAGCTCTGTTTATCGCACACTATGCGGTAAAGTAAACTCGAGAGTAAACTGCATAGTGTGCTAAAAAGTAGACTTTGGTGTTTATAATCAAAAATTCCTTCTCTTTTGAAAATTTCAATAATGCCTTGCATAATGCGGTAAAGTATTATTGAAAGTTATTTTATAAGAATGTTGGTGCCAACTTGAAAAAAAATAGTCATAATTTGTTTAAAGTACTTCATATGAATACATCTTGAAAGTTTTAAGCCGCTCTGATTGCCTGAAAACACATTTTATGAAGAATTTTTGGAAAAAAAAGTTTAAAATTCAAATTTCGCGCCATGTATGACATTCAAATAGCGATTTCTTTTTTACTACCACAAAACCCATCTTACATATCTATCCTTATTTAACACATACAAAACGACAAAGACCGACATAAAACGATAGTTGATCGACGAAAAGTAAACAAATTAAATTTCCCACTTTATTTAAAAAATATATAAACAATTTAATTAAAAACAATAATCTTTTATCCAAATATTATTCTAGTGATAAAAAGAAACATAATCCACTTTTGCCAAATCATCATCATCATCATCATCATCTTGACTCCTCAAACAAATTGAGGTTATGTTTGATATCGTTGTGTGACCCTGGCCCTGTGATAAATTAAAAATCGACCCGCAAGTATATAATAGAAAAATCACCCGATGTTCTCAGGCATTTCAGTATTAACTTCAGCATTAAAGCGAGTATTAAAAATGACCCCGAACGTGGTATTCGTATTGGGCGGCCCCGGAGCTGGCAAAGGCACCCAATGCTTGAAAATAGTAGAAAATTTCGGATATGTGCACCTTTCTGCTGGCGATCTTTTGCGAGAGGAACGCAACAAACCAGGCTCCCCTTATGGAGAACTAATAGAAACTTACATCAAAGAAGGTAAAATTGTACCAGTTGAAATAACGTGTAGCCTACTAGAGCGTGCCATGAAAGAATCAGGCAAAGACAACTTTTTAATTGATGGTTTTCCACGTAATCAAAACAATTTGGACGGCTGGAACAAGGCAATGGCAAATAAAGTCAATTTACAGTTTGTCCTGTTTTTCGATTGTCCTTTAGAAACTTGTAGCGAGAGGATTTTGAAAAGGGGGGCAACAAGTGGACGTGTAGATGACAATGCTGAAAGTCTTAAAAAGCGTTTCAATACGTATGCGTCTGAGACAAAACCTATTATAGATCATTATGCCAAACAGAATTTAGTAAGGACCATTGATGCAACCAAATCAGAAGAGGAAGTTTATCAGGAAGTTGAAAAGTTGTTCCAGCAGCAAGGCTCAGGAGATAATTGTAAAATCTAATTAATAGTTTTTAAGCATTAAAAATTAAAACTACCACATTATTGTTTTTGTGATTGTAATTTAAGTTAATTTAAGCCTAATAATTGTTTTGTCCTTGATTGATTGACTTTTTTTTCTAATTAAGTTATACATAATTGATTTTTAAATTATATACACACATTTGTAATAGAATTAGTAAACGTGTCACAATAAATCTGGTGTACTGCCACCCAAGTAAACCTTTAAATCTTCAATAGTTGATTTTACAAGCTTTGCCTTAACAAACTCTGAATTTAATCTTTTGTGTGCCTCATATCTGTGACAGCCTCCAAAAGAATAGTAATAGTTGCCCCCATTTTTTCCAATAATCCATAGCACATCAATTGGAGGGACTTCGTCGGTTGAGTTTGAAATTGTTTCCATTAAAGATTTCACTTTTTCTTCGTCCAAAATCGGAGGAATCGGTCTTATGATTGCGCTCAAAGGCATTTCGTGCACTTCTGATATGTTTCCGGCATGAATACTAGACATTTTATAATTCACTATTCGGTTGATTATCTTTTAATCAATGAGAAATGTTTATTTATAAATTAAACAATAGATTCAATTAGTTTTTAAATATTCAAATTTAGGCCAATCAACGTTGCCAAGTCACTCTAGTAAATTTCATTGGCCAATCACAGCCTCACTTTGCTCACAAGCCACGAATTTTTTGATATAAGCAAATAATATTTGAAAAATACTTCCAGCGATTTGAAACTTACAGGATTTATAAAATGGAGTCTCTTTTGTAAGGCAAAATAAATGAAAAGTGGATCTTGAGCCCAGAAGTAAAGTAAGGAATTTTCTTTCGACTTGATGCTAGAAAATAACTAAATAATGGAGGAAATTTTAAGATTTTCAGGCTTCTTTTGTTGAACTTCAGCTCACGAGGTTCAAAAAATATTTTCAGCAAAGAATTCCTAGAGGGTTGCTCCTTGAAGGTGAATGATCAGAAGAAAATTTCAATCTTTTCTTTCTCCACTTCCAAAATGTCAATCCAATCCTTCAGACATTTTTCTCAAAAAAAAATAAAACGTGCCAAAATGACTTTGATACTCATTTTACAAGGGGTAAACCACCATCCTAGAATTGGTACAGACAATTCCCCAAAGGGGAATTTGTTGCGCATAATTCCTCAAAATTCCTGCAAATTCCCCACAAATTTCTTCAGATACCCCATCACAAATTCCTCCAAATACCCCACAAATTCCTCTAAGAAAGGGAAAATTTTGAAACTTTTTGCATGTGAAGAGAAAGGTGAGAAGCTCATTTTCCCAAAATTTCAAATTTTTCCAGTAGAAAATTACAACATGAGGAATTTTGGAAATCAATCTACAATAAGTGAATTAATTGAAAATACAGTCTCACACATTTCAAAGTTTTCCTGGAAAACTAGTGAAGGGAAAATTTTGAAACTTTTTCCATGTAAAGAGGAAGGTGAGAAGCTCATTTTCCCAAAGTTTAAAATGTTTCCAGTAGAGAACAGTAACATGAAAAATTTTGGAAATCAACTTACAAAAACTGAATTAGTTGAAAATACAGTCTCATACATTCCAAAGTTTTCCTGGAAAACTACTGAAGGGAAAATTTTGAAACTTTTTGCATGTGAAGAGGAAGCTGAGAAGCTCATTTTCCTAAAATTTCAAATTTTTTCAATAGTAAATTATAATGTGAGGAATCTTGGAAATCAACCTATAATAACTGAATTAATTGAAAATGCAGTCTCACATATTTCGAAGTTTTCCTGGAAAACTAGTAAAGGGAAAATTTTGAAACTTTTTGCATGTAAAGAGAAAGCTGAGAAGCTCATTTTACTAAAATTTCAAATTTTTTCCAGTGGAAAGTAACAAATAACTGAATTAATTGAAAATACAGTCTCACACATTTCAAAGTTTTCCTGGAAGTGGGAAAATTTTGAAAGTTTTTTCATGTAAAAGGTGGGAAGTTCATTTTCCCAAACTTTCAAATTTTTGCAGTGGAAAATAACAATATGAGGAATCTTGGAAATCAACCTACAATAACTGAATGAATTGAAAATACAGTCTCACATATTTCAAAGTTTTCCTGGAAAACTAGTGAAGGGAAAATTTTGAAACTTTTTGCATGTAAAGAGCAAGGTGAGACACTCCTTTTCCCAAAATTTCAAATTTTTCCAGTAGAAAACAACAACATGAAAAATCTTGGAAATCAACCTACAAAAACTGAATTAGTTGAAAATACAGTCTCACACATTTCGAAGTTTTCCTGGAAAACTAGTGAAGGAAAAATTTTGAAAGTTTTTGCATGTAAAGGGGAAGGTAAAAGCTCATTTTCCCAAAATTTCAAATTTTTCTAGTAGAAAACAACAACATGAAAAATCTTGGAAATCAACCTACAATAGCTGAATTAATTGAAAATGCAGTCTCACATATTTCAAAGTTTTCCTGGGAAAATAGTGAAGGGAAAATTTTGAAACTTTTTGCATGTAAAGAGGAAGGTGAGAAGCTCATTTTTCCAAAATTTCAAATTTTTCCAGTGGAAAATAACAATATGAGGAATATTGGAAATCAACCTACAATAACTGAATTAATTGAAAATACAGTCTCACATATTTCAAAGTTTTCCTGGAAAACTAGTGAAGGGAAAATTTTGAAACTTTTTGCATGTAAAGAGGAATGTGAGAAGCTCATTTTTCCAAAATTTCAAATTTTTCCAGTGGAAAATAACAATATGAGGAATATTGGAAATCAACCTACAATAACTGAATTAATTGAAAATACAGTCTCACACATTTCAAAGTTTTTCTGGAAAATTAGTGAAGGGAAAATTTTGAAACTTTTCGCATGTAAAGAGGAAGGTGAGAAGCTCATTTTCCCAAAATTTCAAATTTTTCCAGTGGAAAATAACAATATGAGGAATATTGGAAATCAACCTACAATAACTGAATTAATTGAAAATACAGTATCACACATTTCAAAGTTTTTCTGGAAAATTAGTGAAGGGAAAATTTTGAAACTTTTCGCATGTAAAGAGGAAGGTGAGAAGCTCATTTTTCCAAAATTTCAAATTTTTCCAGTGGAAAATAACAATATGAGGAATATTGGAAATCAACCTACAATAACTGAATTAATTGAAAATACAGTCTCACACATTTCAAAGTTTTTCTGGAAAATTAGTGAAGGGAAAATTTTGAAACTTTTCGCATGTAAAGAGGAAGGTGAGAAGCTCATTTTCCCAAAATTTCAAATTTTTCCAGTAGAAAATAACAATATGAGGAATATTGGAAATCAACCTACAATAACTGAATTAATTGAAAATGCAGTCTCACATATTTCAAAGTTTTCCTGGAAAACTAGTGAAGGGAAACTTTTGAAACTTTTTGCATGTAAAGAGGAAGGTGAGAAGCTCATTTTTCCAAAATTTCAAATTTTTCCAGTGGAAAATAACAATATGAGGAATATTGGAAATCAACCTACAATAACTGAATTAATTGAAAATGCAGTCTCACATATTTCAAAGTTTTCCTGGAAAACTAGTGAAGGGAAAATTTTGAAACTTTTTGCATGTAAAGAGGAAGGTGAGAAGCTCATTTTTCCAAAATTTCAAATTTTTCCAGTGGAAAATAACAATATGAGGAATATTGGAAATCAACCTACAATAACTGAATTAATTGAAAATACAGTCTCACACATTTCAAAGTTTTTCTGGAAAATTAGTGAAGGGAAAATTTTGAAACTTTTCGCATGTAAAGAGGAAGGTGAGAAGCTCATTTTCCCAAAATTTCAAATTTTTCCAGTAGAAAATAACAATATGAGGAATATTGGAAATCAACCTACAATAACTGAATTAATTGAAAATGCAGTCTCACATATTTCAAAGTTTTCCTGGAAAACTAGTGAAGGGAAACTTTTGAAACTTTTTGCATGTAAAGAGGAAGGTGAGAAGCTCATTTTTCCAAAATTTCAAATTTTTCCAGTGGAAAATAACAATATGAGGAATATTGGAAATCAACCTACAATAACTGAATTAATTGAAAATGCAGTCTCACATATTTCAAAGTTTTCCTGGAAAACTAGCGAAGGGAAAATTTTGAAACTTTTTGCATGTAAAGAGGAATGTGAGAAGCTCATTTTCCCAAAGTTTAAAATGTTTCCAGTAGAGAACAGTAACATGAAAAATTTTGGAAATTTATAATGTGAGGAATCTTGGAAATCAACCTATAATAACTGAATTAATTGAAAATGCAGTCTCACATATTTCAAAGTTTTCCTGGAAAACTAGTGAAGGGAAAATTTTGAAACTTTTTGCATGTAAAGAGGAAGGTGAGAAGCTCATTTTTCCAAAATTTCAAATTTTTCCAGTGGAAAATAACAATATGAGGAATATTGGAAATCAACCTACAATAACTGAATTAATTGAAAATACAGTCTCGCACATTTCAAAGTTTTCCTGGAAAACTAGAGAAGGGAAAATTTTGAAACTTTTTGCATGTGAAGAGAAAGGTTAGAAGCTCATTTTCCCAAAATTTCAAATTTTTCCAGTAGAAAACAGCAACATGAAGAATCTTGGAAATTAACTTACAAAAACTTAATTAGTTGAAAATACAGTCTCACATATTTCAAAGTTTTCCTGGAAAACTAGAGAAGGGAAAATTTTGAAACTTTTTGCATGTAAAGAGGAAGGTAAAAAGCTCATTTTCCCAAAATTTCAATTGTTTTCAGTGGAAAATAACAACATGAAAAATCTTGGAAATCAGCCTACAAAAACCGTATTCCTTATTCTTTTGAATTTTTTAAATTTGGACCTGTAAATCATGTAAGTAGTGTAATTTGGGAGGATTTCTTTAATAAAAATAAATCCTATCCTATCCTTCAAAAACTTTCCGCAAAAAAAAAAATATCAATCCGATTGTAACATAGCTAATTAGACTTGAAATAATGTCAATTAAATCCTCTACAAACCCTTGGTGAATAATTTCAATGCAGCTTGAATTCTATGGAGTAAACCACCACCCTGAATTTGTGCAAACAATTCCTCAAACTTCTCGCAAATTTCTCCAAAGTTTCCAAAAATTCCTTGAAACTAAGTTCCCTGCTATTTTTGTTACGCTCATTGTTAAAACCAATAAATTCCCCCAATTTCTTATACATACATTCCTCCAATTTTCCATGAGTTCCTTCAAATTCCCCACAATTTTAACAAAGAATTCCTAGGTAGTTTGCCCCTTGGAGTTTAATATCTCAAATACTTTGTGAGCAATTGAGCCTCAAAGTTGAATTTTACTCCAAATATAAATATTTTCACTTACCTTTATAAGCTTCTTCTGGACAAATGCAAATATCCAAATAAACTTGCTCGAAAGTGCCTACAAGCTCGATTTTATCCGCGTACAAATTCCTCAAAGGCCTCATCATCCTAGCAGGCCCCGTAAACAAAAAAATACCTGGATATTGGGCCTTGGTTTTTTTAATTGGCACCAAAACAATTTCCAAAGTTTTCGGTACCTCTTTGCCTTTGATTTTTAGCAGCCGCAACCTGTCTACTATCCTTGCAGCTTTTTCTTGAGCAATATAACCTAGTAAAATAACACTTTATTAATCAATCAAACAAAACTACATCTCATAAACAATTACCAATCATTTTCCCATCCAATTGTACAGCGTAGCTATTTTTCAAATAAATCTTGCCAATATAGTTAAGGGAAACCATGCCCATTTCATCTAGGACGGTTTCGATGTTGTCTACTTTAACTTGGTCAGGGACATCAGTTATTATACAATCCATTGTCAAGTGATTTAGAAGTCCACAAGGGGAACCATCTGGAGTGTGGACTGGACAAATGAAGCCCCAGGCGTCCGGGAGTAATTGACGCGCTTCGGTTGTACGCATTTCTTGGAAAAAGGCACCACTAAAATAGAATGGAAGTGTGTAATTTTATACAAATGAATTGAAGCAAACAAATTCTTACCGATGCACTGCTCTAAAATGTGACATATATCTCATCCTATTAATATTCTCAGCAATAATACACAATCCTTTATCCTGCATCAATCCTAGCCCAGTATTACTTTGAATATTTCCAGTAGCCAAAAACAATCTAAGACTGTTTTCGATTCCTCCAGACATTTTGGCAGCTTTGAGCATGTCAGCCTGATTAAAACTAAACTTATTGCTTCTGGCCAGTTGCAAAATGCTCAGACGTAAACCATTAAGCCAATTTTGCAACTTTTCTTTGACAATTTGCAAGTATAAATGACCACCTTGTAGAACTTCTTGCATCATAACAGCATCAGCTCCTTCAATTTTGCACTTGTCTTGAGCAAAGCTGAACAGCTTTTTGGTCATGAACATTAGCAAGTTGAATTTGTCTTGGTTGGTTTTTAGGTGAATTAAAATGCACTTTTTTAGGATGAAGTCGGCTATTTCTGTGTCCGAGTACCATTCGGGGCACTCGTAAAGCTTGACTCTGAACATTTTACCCAGATACGATTTGCAATCGTTGTGGGTGTGGAGGTTTTCCAAGTGGATTGAACGTAGCATGTTTTGGCAACAACTAAATAGAATAAATCACTTTAGTAAAAAATTACAATTATTTTTATATACAATAGAAGGTACTTGCACCTTGCACATGATTTTTATTCATATTTTCTGCGAATAATTTCAAAATTGAGTTGGTAGATAAGAGAACATTCATGTTTTTTCTATTCCAGGGTCTTGAAATTTCTTTATTTTGACAAATTCTAGAGCTGGGAGTACAGAGGAATTGAGCTGCAAAAATTGAGATACAAAGGGAAGAAATTTGAGAGAAATTGAGAAAAAATTAATAAACAAGAAGATAATTAATGTTTTCTCTATTCCAGGCTCTTGAATTTTCTTTATTTCAACAAATTCAAGATTTGGAAATAGAGAGAAATTGAGCAAGAAAAACTAAGAAATTTGAGAGAAATTAGGAAAAAATTGGTAGACAAGTAAATATTCATGTTTTCTCTATTCCAGGCTATTGAAATTCCTAAGCCAATCAAAAGCCGAGAATAATAAAAAGTTGAGTTTCTAGACCAATGAAGAGCTGGGAAAATTAAAAAATTGAATCTTGAAGCCAATCAAAAACCGGGAATAATAAAAAATTGAATCTCTAAGGACCGATTTATCAGTAAACAATTATTTAATTTAGCTGTTAATTATTATTGGAAATTTTCTTGAATATTCCTGGCTCTTGATTAGCTCAGGACCGGTTTATCAGTGGACGGTTATCTAGTTTAGCTGTCGGTTATGAAATTCAAATTTTGAATATTCCCGGCTCCTGATTACCTCAGGAGCAGTTTATCAGAACACGGTTATCTAGTTTAGCTGTCGGTTAACCAATGGTAATTATTAGTTAACCAACAGCTAAACTAAATACCCATTCACTAATAAATCGGACCTTAGTTTTTATTAAATATAATATTAAAAAATTGAATCTCTAAGCCAATCAAAAGCCGGGAATAGTAGAAATTTTAATTTCAAAACCAATCAAGATCCAGCAATATTTAAAAATGTAATTACTAAGCCAATCAGAATGCGGAAAAATTGGTAGATAAGAGGACACTTTTTCTATTACAGGCTCTTGAAATTTCTAACTCAATCAAAAGTTGGGAATATTGAAAAAATGAGTTTCTAAACCAATTAAGAGCTGGGAAAGTTGAAGTTTAAAGCTAATCAAAAACCAGGAATGTTAAAAAATTAAATGTCTCAGCCAATCAAAAGCAAGGAATATTGAAAAATTGATTCTCTAGCCAATCAAAAGACGAGAAAATTGAAAAAATAAACTTCAAAGCCAATCAAAAGCCGGGAATATTAAAATTTTGAATTTCAAACCCAATCAAGATCCAGGAATATTTAAAAATTGAATTACTAAGCCAATCAGAAGGCGGAAAAATTGGCATATAAGAGGACATTCTTTCTATTACAGGCTCTTGAAATTTCTAACTCAATGAAAAGTTGAGAATATTGAAAAGTTGAGTTTCTAAACCAATTAGGAGCTGGGAAAATTAAAGTTTAAAGGTAATCAAAAACCGGGAATGTTAAAAAATTAGATATCTCAGCCAATCAAAAGCAGGGAATATTAAAAAATTGAATCTCTAAGCCAATCAAAAGGCGAGAATATTGAAAAAAAAAAACCTCTAAGCCAATCAAAAGCCAGAAATAGTAGAAATTTGAATTTCAAACCCAATCAAAATCCAGAAATATTTAAAAATTGAATTACTGAGCCAATCAGAAGGCGGAAAAATTGATAAATAAGAGGACATTTTTCCTATTACAGGCTCTTGAAATTTCTAACTCAATCAAAAGTTGAGAATATCAAAAAGTTGAGTTTCTAAACCAATTAATATTATATAGGGAATATTGAAAAATTGAATCTCTAAGCCAATCAAAAGGCGAGAAAATTGAAAAAATAAACTTCAAAGCCAATCAAAAGCTGGGAATATTAAAATTTTGAATTTTAAACTTAATCAAGAGCCCTGAATATTTAAAAATTGAAATTGTAAGCCAGAAGGGAGAAAAATTTTAAAAATGAATTTTCAAGCTAATCAAGAGCCTGAAAAATTTTTTTGTTCGAAGAAATTCAACAGTCAGAAATAGAGAAAAATTGAGCAGGAAAAATTAGGAAATAGAGAGAGAGGGAACATTCATGTTTTTTCTATTCGCTCTTGAAATTTCTAAGCTAATCAAAAGCCGGGAATATTAAAAAGTTGAGTTCATAGACCAATCAAGAGCAGGGAATATTAAAAAACTCAATATCTAAGCCAATCAAAAGGCAAGAAAATTAAAAAAAAAAAAAAAAAAAAAATTCTATAAAGCCAATCAAAAGCCGGGAATATTCAAAATTTGAATTTCAAAAAAATAACCTATACTAACATTTGACAACACCGCAATTTACTATCAAATGATGTCACAATCAGACCTCTATTTTTAAAAGCGGAAAACAGTAGTGTTCTCAATGAGATCCATTTTTCTATTTTTGTCAATGTTTATGCAAATACAAATAGAACAAACAAAGACAGGACATCGTTTGTCTTTTAAAGGCTACTCCCTGGTTTCAAGAATAAGACTCCAATTAAATTTAATCAATGTGCAAATATCCTCCTATTACTTACTCAATATAATAAAGATCATCTTCGCAACCTTCAATAAGCTTCTGATAGATATACTGATCACTATAGTCGCATAAGCATTTTAGAAGTAGACACAAGGGGGCATAGTAAAGCATTTTTTGATAGCTAAACATAAATTTCGCCGAACCATCAGTCACAAAATGGAGCACATTTGTCTTAAAAAAAAAAACTCAAATAATTAAAACCAATTTTTTTTTTTTTCAAAAAACTTACAGTAGCTGTTTGGTCATCTGTAACACACCTAATCGAAACCCCTACATCAGAAAACAAAGAACCCCTCATTTTCCAACCACTTCTTTTAATAGTAATTGGATAATTTCTTCTGGTCATTAATAGCATTCTGACAAGTTTTTCCAGGCCACTAACAACAAAATACCCCCCAGATTCTTGCTCGTGTTCTCCATAATCAACCAATTTTTTAGGACTTAACTTATCCAAATTGCACCTATTAGATTTAACCATTACAGGAATATTTCCCAAATCTTTGGTAAAAGGTTGCTGCAATTGCCCATCAATATACCATTCGACGTCTATGAGGAATTTGCCACTATAAGTGGCATTCCTTTGGCGACATTCCGTAGGATAAATCAAGTTGTTTCTTACACCGACAGTGCCGTAAGGCACTTGGGGTTGAGCCAAAGAAAACCTGGTTATAACCAATTTAATTTGCTGGTCGTTTACTTTGAATTCGACCGGGTTGAGGTTCGAAATTGCTTTGTCTAGGCCTTGGTCTATCATGTAGTTGAAGCCCGCTATGTGGGGCTCACCTAATTTTTTCAAATACTGGAAAAATTCGAATTAGAGTTTATTTGAAGGGGTGTAAAACTTACTTCGTTTTGGGTGTCCGAGGGTTTTCCAAAGTTTGGATTAGTGATGTTTTTCAATGTTGGATGTTCCATTTTCAAACTTTTGAATATTTGAAAAAGTTTTCAAAACAAAAAAGTGAGGTTATGTATGGCGCAATGTGGTTTTTAAATGGAAAATTTAGTGGCGTCATCTATTAATCACTACTTGTAAATATGTTAAATATTACAGGAATCTGTAATTATAATATCCTATAGAAAATTGTGTTTATTATTTATTTGTTAATTTATTTATTGCAATTTCGTATTGTTTATATTGATAAAAATAATTAAAAATGGATATTTTACACCACTGTGAAGTTTCCTGATCTGACAAAAGTTGAAACTGAAACTGCCGGAGATGCTCTAACGAATTGTCACAGAGGGATCAATATTTAGGAATCTTCCACGAAAGCTGGTAATCGAAAACAATTCCACCACTGTGTAAAGATACAGGGTGATCAATATTTGAGTATCTCCGGCTCTTAATGTAGAAAATCTTTGACGAGAGCCGGTAATAGAAAACAATTTTATTTACAATCATACATGTAATGTTGACACTGACTTTTACCGCCCCCGTCACAACACAACTCTCCTTGCAGCCAAAATCTGCTGCGACGTCTTTCAAGGGTTCAACAGGCGCATGAACACGACTCTTTTGCTCCTGGACATGGAGCGCGCCTTCGATAGGGTCTGGCACTCAGGCCTTATCTATAAACTTCTCGCTACTTTCAACTTCCCATTACACATCATCTCCCTGATACAGTCATTTATCAGCGGCCGCACTTTCTGCGTCAAACAAGACGACGCCCTCTCAAATTCCAAACCAATTCAGGCCGGAGTGCCGCAGGGGTCGGCACTCAGTCCGCTGCTGTACTCTCTGTACACAGCGGACATTCCAAAATTCCAGAATACAAAACTGGCTCTGTACGCGGATGACACCGCTGTTTACGCTCAATCCTTTTACACCCAAGCAACAAAATTTCAACTTGCCCATCACCTTGCAATCCTTCAACCTTATTACGATAAGTGGAAGTTTGGTGTTAATGGTCAAAAGACGGAGCTCATATGCTTCCATAAGAAGCATACCAATAGCACCATGCCCACCCCACTTATCGTCAATAACATCCCCGTCACTCTGTCCCCGAAAGCCAAATACCTTGGAATCCTTTTCGATCAGAGAATGAAGTTCCACCATCATGTTTCCCACGCCTTGGCTCGCACCTTCAGTGCGCAGCAAAAACTCTATCCTCTCATCGGTCCCAACTCATCCCTATCCCCAGATAATAAACTCCTCATATACAAGCAGGTCCTCAGACCTATGATAACCTATGGGGCCCCTGTCTGGAACATAATCTCAAGAACACAAAGAAACCGCCTTCAGCGGTTTCAGAATCGCATCCTGAGGGGAGTCCTGTCGGAGTCCAGGTACGCCAGAATTAGGGACATTCATGCGCAAGCATACATTCCCTATATCTCTGACTACCTGGACGAAATCAGTGACAAATTCTACAGAAATCAGACCAGCGGTTCTCCCCTCACGCGAAACCTCACCGCAACGAGATATGATCCAGACAACCCCATAGTCCATGGCCCCCCATACAAAAATCTACCGATTTATTTCGAACCCCCTTAAACCCAGGTAATTTTTGTAATCCCTCCAATTCATTCTCTGACATCCCACACAATCTCCTTCACTTGCACCAAACCGCTACCTATGACCCTTCAGGGCATCGGATTGGACTTGGTGCAGGGTTCGCCGACCCCCTTCAATCCAAACCCGCGCTCACGCGCACATACCCCTGAGCTCACTCATTTGGTGTCGAGACTGCGTCCATTGGACCCCACTGCCTTACGAGGCACGACTTTTTTGTTTTTGTTTATTTAAAAAAATAAGGTAATTAAAAACGGGTTTTTTCAATGTTTTTCCCGTAGAACGGGCGCTGCGCGCTTAGCAACCCCTACTCTGAGCACCACCCAAATCTTCGAGCAGGCCGATGTATCGGCCCAATGTTTACCATTCGTGGTATAGGCCAGTGACGAGAGTCATACAAGTGACGTGTGAGGGCAACCTGGAAACGTCGAGTGCGAGGTTAAAAGAAAAGATAGGAATAGGGCTGCGTTGCCAGAACACCGGCAAACTACGCAAGGTCACAAAGCGCGCCAGGCGCGCATGTGACAACAACATGCTGCGCCATGTTGAGTGTAAGTTAAGTAGTCCTGTCCTAGTATTAAGTTAATGTTTTATTGTTTAGTTTGAGGGGGGCCTAACCCCCCTACCTGAATTTTATAACATATGTAATTTTGTAAATAAAGATTTTGAGTTGAGTTGAGTTTACTGACTTTTAAAAAGTTCGAAAATGTCACTTTTTTGACTTTTACTTTCGGCCCACGGGTCAAAAGTTTACTTTCGACCCGTGGGCCGAAAGTAAATGAAATTGTCAATTATTGTATTTTTTAGTTTTAATTCAAATAAAAATTTCAAAATTCGAATGATTGTAAATAAAATAGTATACATACCTCGGTGAAAAGTTTCATTACGGTCTCGAGAAATCTCTCGACAGTAATGAAACACTTTCCGCCTCGGTATGTAATATACTATTACCCACTGCGTAATTTTACAGACATAAGCCACTTTATAAAGATACAGAGTGATCAATATTTTATTATTCCCGGGTCTCGTAGGAAATCTTTCACGGCAGCTGGTAATCGAAAACAATTCCACCACTGTGTAGAAATACAGGGCGATCAGTTTTTGATTATCTTCGGCTCTTAATGTGGAAAAACTTTCACCAGAGCCGGTAATAGGAAACAATTTTACCCACTGTAATTTGACTCAACAAAAATAAAGCCACTGTATAAAGATACAGAGTGATCAATATTTTATTATTCTCGGCTTTTATAGGTAATCTTTCATGAAAGCTTGTAATCGAAAATAATTCCACCGCTGTGTAAATATACGGGGTGAATATTATTTTATTATCTCCGGCTCTTTTAGAGTTGGTCTTTCAATGTTACCTTAAGATCAAGACTTACCTAAGGTACCCTTAACGTTAAGGTGAACTTGAAATGAGTTCATTCAAGTGGCTCAAAATCAAGATCCACCTTGAATTACGTTGAAACTTGTATTAAGGATGACTCAACGTTATTCTCTACCTTAAGGTGACATTGAAATACCAGCCCTTAATGTAGAAAATCTTTTACAAGAGCCGGTAATAGAAAACAATATTCTACCCACTGTAATTTGACTCAACAAAAATAAGCCACTGTATGTATAAAGATACAAAGTGATCAATATTTTATTATTCCCGGCTCTTGTAGGAAATCTTTCACGAAAGCTGGTAATCGAAAACAATTCAACCACTGTGTAGAGATACAGGGTGATCAGTATTTGATTATTCTCGGCTCTTAATGTAAAAAATCTTCCACAAGAGCCGGTAATAGAAAACAATTTTACCCACTGTAATTTGACTCGATGAAAATAAGCCACTGTATAAAGATACAGAGTGATCAATATTTTATTATTCCCGGCTCTTGTAGGAAATCTTACACGAAAGCTGGTAATCGAAAACAATACCACCACTGTGTAGAAATACAGGGTGATCAGTATTTGATTATCCTAGGCTCTTAATGTAAAAAATCTTTCACGAGAGCCGATAATAGAGAACAATTTTACCCACTGTAATTTGACTCAACAAAAATAAAGCCACTGTATAAAGATACAAAGTGATCAATATTTGATTATTCTCGGCTCTTGTAGGAAATCTTTCACGAAAGCTGGTACCGTAGGATGGTGTTACTTTGCAACAAGTTTTTGATATTTGACAAAGAAAATCACCTAAATCATGATGCCATATTCAAGTGGCGGATATATGTACTACATTCGGATGTTTCCTAACGAATCAGGTTATAATATTTTTCAAAAAAGTACAGACAGATATATTTTTTAAAAATTCAAAATGTGTGTAAAGTTTCCCTCCAATGGTGTGAAATTACACACTGGTTAAATGTGTTAGGTTTTTCAATGTTTGTGCGTTCTGAGGGTGACTTTACACAATATTTATGTTTTAAAAAAGTTTTAAAGGTAACCTACCTACCCTGTGATTTTTTTTTTGAACGAGAAACATCATAAACGTAGAAAATAAAACAAAATATACCCTTCAAGGCACAAAATTAATATATTTTGGTCAAAAAATAAACAAGATTCTCTCTAAATAAACACCAAAAAATAGAAATAAAAAAAACTAGATTATTCTTTGGAAAATATAGGTACACTTCAACTTAAATATTAAAAGAACAAAAGTTTTTCAGGAACTTAAAAGTATATCAAACGCCCTTAACGGACTACCGAATTCCGCCGCCGCTAGGAGAACTAGGAGAACATCAACAAGATGTCGTTCTGCCAACTCTGTAAAATAAGAAGTGTGGGACTGCCAACACTATTGGTGTGCTTGGCCTTCATCTTATTTCATAGGGTTTTCCATGGCATTCCAAACTTGGCAGCAGCTTCTCTATAGGAAGATCCGTTTCTTACTAATTGCATAGTGCGTTCAAGGGATTCATTGTTATAATTTTTGTAAGGGCGGCTACCAACCTTTTTCTTATAAATACGGCCCATTTTCAAATTTTCTTGAAAAAAAAAAATGTGTAAAGTCACACTACCGTCGGAAATTTGAAATATTTTTACCATGTTTATGATTGAGTTTCTGAAATACCTTGAAATGTGTTCACAAAGAGTAATACTTAGTACTATATATCAATAATAGAATACATACCTTGATAAGGAAGCTGAGGATCCCTTAGCATTTGTCCTTCGTTCGAGAACGTCAAAATGCACAATTTATATATGTTTACATTGCAAAGTAACGAAAACCACTAAACCACCAGTTGCTAGGGCAGACATGTTTCAGCAAGTATTTGACCGTTTTGTGTAGCAAAAAATTTGTTACATTGTCACATTTCAAAAATATTAATTTTAAGAAAAAAATATACATGTCTGTGTAAAGTTCCCCGCAAGTTGCAATGTCACACCATCCTACGGTAATCGAAAACAATTCCACCACTGTGTAGAGATACAGGGTGATCAGTATTTGATTATTCTCGGCTCTTGTGAGAAATCTTTCACGAAAGCTGGTAATCGAAAACAATTCCACCACTGTGTAGAGATACAGGGTGATCAGTATTTGATTATTCTCGGCTCTTAATGTAAAAAATCTTCCACAAGAGCCGGTAATAGAAAACAATTTTACCCACTGTAATTTGACTCGATGAAAATAAGCCACTGTATAAAGATACAGAGTGATCAATATTTTATTATTCCCGGCTCTTGTAGGAAATCTTTCACGAAAGCTGGTAATGGAAAACAATTTCACCACTGTGTAGAGATACAGGGTTATCAGTATTTGATTATCCTAGGCTCTTAATGTAAAAAATCTTTCACGAGAGCCGATAATAGGGAACAATTTTACCCACTGTAATTTGACTCAACAAAAATAAAGCCACTGTATAAAGATACAAAGTGATCAATATTTGATTATTCTCGGCTCTTGTGAGAAATCTTTCACGAAAGCTGGTAATCGAAAACAATTCAACCACTGTGTAGAGATACAGGGTGATCAGTATTTGATTATTCTCGGCTCTTAATGTAAAAAATCTTCCACAAGAGCCGGTAATAGAAAACAATTTTACCCACTATAATTTGACTCGATGAAAATAAGCCACTGTATAAAGATACAGAGTGATCAATATTTTATTATTCCCGGCTCTTGTAGGAAATCTTTCACGAAAGCTGGTAATGGAAAACAATTTTACCACTGTGTAGAGATACAGGGTTATCAGTATTTGATTATCCTAGGCTCTTAATGTAAAAAATCTTTCACGAGAGCCGATAATAGGGAACAATTTTACCCACTGTAATTTGACTCAACAAAAATAAAGCCACTGTATAAAGATACAAAGTGATCAATATTTGATTATTCTCGGCTCTTGTGAGAAATTTTTCACGAAAGCTGGTAATCGAAAACAATTCAACCACTGTGTAGAGATACAGGGTGATCAGTATTTGATTATTCTCGGCTCTTAATGTTAAAAATCTTCCACAAGAGCTGGTAATAGAAAACAATTTTACCCACTGTAATTTGACTCGATGAGAATAAGCCACTGTATAAAGATACAGAGTGATCAATACTTTATTATTCCCGGCTCTTGTAGGAAATCTTTCACGAAAGCTGGTAATGGAAAACAATTTCACCACTGTGTAGAGATACAAGGTTATCAGTATTTGATTATCCTAGGCTCTTAATGTAAAAAATCTTTCACGAGAGCCGGTAATAGAAAACAATTTTACCCACTGTAATTTGACTCGATGAGAATAAGCCACTGTATAAAGATACAGAGTGATCAATATTTTATTATTCCCGGCTCTTGTAGGAAATCTTTCACGAAAGCTGGTAATGGAAAACAATTTTACCACTGTGTAGAGATACAGGGTTATCAGTATTTGATTATCCTAGGCTCTTAATGTAAAAAATCTTTCACGAGAGCCGATAATAGGCAACAATTTTACCCACTGTAATTTGACTCAACAAAAATAAAGCCACTGTATAAAGATACAAAGTGATCAATATTTGATTATTCTCGGCTCTTGTGAGAAATTTTTCACGAAAGCTGGTAATCGAAAACAATTCCACCACTGTGTAGAGATACAGGGTGATCAGTATTTGATTATTCTCGGCTCTTAATGTAAAAAATCTTCCACAAGAGCCGGTAATAGAAAACAATTTTACCCACTATAATTTGACTCGATGAAAATAAGCCACTGTATAAAGATACAGAGTGATCAATATTTTATTATTCCCGGCTCTTGTAGGAAATCTTTCACGAAAGCTGGTAATGGAAAACAATTTTACCACTGTGTAGAGATACAGGGTTATCAGTATTTGATTATCCTAGGCTCTTAATGTAAAAAATCTTTCACGAGAGCCGATAATAGGCAACAATTTTACCCACTGTAATTTGACTCAACAAAAATAAAGCCACTGTATAAAGATACAAAGTGATCAATATTTGATTATTCTCGGCTCTTGTGAGAAATTTTTCACGAAAGCTGGTAATCGAAAACAATTCCACCACTGTGTAGAGATACAGGGTGATCAGTATTTGATTATTCTCGGCTCTTAATGTAAAAAATCTTCCACAAGAGCCGGTAATAGAAAACAATTTTACCCACTATAATTTGACTCGATGAAAATAAGCCACTGTATAAAGATACAGAGTGATCAATATTTTATTATTCCCGGCTCTTGTAGGAAATCTTTCACGAAAGCTGGTAATGGAAAACAATTTTACCACTGTGTAGAGATACAGGGTTATCAGTATTTGATTATCCTAGGCTCTTAATGTAAAAAATCTTTCACGAGAGCCGATAATAGGCAACAATTTTACCCACTGTAATTTGACTCAACAAAAATAAAGCCACTGTATAAAGATACAAAGTGATCAATATTTGATTATTCTCGGCTCTTGTGAGAAATTTTTCACGAAAGCTGGTAATCGAAAACAATTCCACCACTGTGTAGAGATACAGGGTGATCAGTATTTGATTATTCTCGGCTCTTAATGTAAAAAATCTTCCACAAGAGCCGGTAATAGAAAACAATTTTACCCACTATAATTTGACTCGATGAAAATAAGCCACTGTATAAAGATACAGAGTGATCAATATTTTATTATTCCCGGCTCTTGTAGGAAATCTTTCACGAAAGCTGGTAATGGAAAACAATTTTACCACTGTGTAGAGATACAGGGTTATCAGTATTTGATTATCCTAGGCTCTTAATGTAAAAAATCTTTCACGAGAGCCGATAATAGGCAACAATTTTACCCACTGTAATTTGACTCAACAAAAATAAAGCCACTGTATAAAGATACAAAGTGATCAATATTTGATTATTCTCGGCTCTTGTGAGAAATTTTTCACGAAAGCTGGTAATCGAAAACAATTCCACCACTGTGTAGAGATACAGGGTGATCAGTATTTGATTATTCTCGGCTCTTAATGTAAAAAATCTTCCACAAGAGCCGGTAATAGAAAACAATTTTACCCACTATAATTTGACTCGATGAAAATAAGCCACTGTATAAAGATACAGAGTGATCAATATTTTATTATTCCCGGCTCTTGTAGGAAATCTTTCACGAAAGCTGGTAATGGAAAACAATTTTACCACTGTGTAGAGATACAGGGTTATCAGTATTTGATTATCCTAGGCTCTTAATGTAAAAAATCTTTCACGAGAGCCGATAATAGGCAACAATTTTACCCACTGTAATTTGACTCAACAAAAATAAAGCCACTGTATAAAGATACAAAGTGATCAATATTTGATTATTCTCGGCTCTTGTGAGAAATTTTTCACGAAAGCTGGTAATCGAAAACAATTCCACCACTGTGTAGAGATACAGGGTGATCAGTATTTGATTATTCTCGGCTCTTAATGTAAAAAATCTTCCACAAGAGCCGGTAATAGAAAACAATTTTACCCACTATAATTTGACTCGATGAAAATAAGCCACTGTATAAAGATACAGAGTGATCAATATTTTATTATTCCCGGCTCTTGTAGGAAATCTTTCACGAAAGCTGGTAATGGAAAACAATTTTACCACTGTGTAGAGATACAGGGTTATCAGTATTTGATTATCCTAGGCTCTTAATGTAAAAAATCTTTCACGAGAGCCGATAATAGGCAACAATTTTACCCACTGTAATTTGACTCAACAAAAATAAAGCCACTGTATAAAGATACAAAGTGATCAATATTTGATTATTCTCGGCTCTTGTGAGAAATTTTTCACGAAAGCTGGTAATCGAAAACAATTCCACCACTGTGTAGAGATACAGGGTGATCAGTATTTGATTATTCTCGGCTCTTAATGTAAAAAATCTTCCACAAGAGCCGGTAATAGAAAACAATTTTACCCACTGTAATTTGACTCGATGAGAATAAGCCACTGTATAAAGATACAGAGTGATCAATACTTTATTATTCCCGGCACTTGTAGGAAATTTTCTACGAAAACTGGTAATCGAAAACAATTTCACCACTGTGTAGAGATACGGGGTGATCAATATTTTATTATCCTCGGCAATTAATGTAGAAAATCTTTCACGAGAGCCGGTAATAAAAAACAATTTTACCCACTGTAATTTAACTCAACACTCAACAAAAATAAGCCACTGTATAAAGATACAGAGTGATTAATGCTTTATTATTCCCGGCTCTTGTAGGAAATCTTCCACGAAAGCTGGTAATCGAAAACAATTCCACCACTGTGTAGAAATACCAGGTGATCAGTATTTGATTATCCTCGGCTCCTAATATAGAAAATCTTTCACGAGAGCTGGTAATAGAAAACAACTTTACCCACTGTAATTTGACTCAACAAAAATAAGCCACTGTATAAAGATACAGAGTGAACAATATTTTATTATTTCCGGCTTTTGTAGGAAATCTTCCACCAAAGCTGGTGATCAAAAACAATTCCACAACTGTGTAGAAATACAGGGTGATCCGTATTTGATTATCCTCGTTCTTGATGTAGAATTTTTTTTACAAAAGCCGGTAATAGAAAACAATTTTACCCACTGTAATTTGACTCAACAAAAATAAGCCACTGTATAAAGATACCAGAGTGATCAATATTTTATTATTCCCGGCTCTTGTAGGAAATCTTACACAAAAGCTGATAATCGAAAACAATTCCACCACTGTGTAAATATACGGGGTGATTATTATTTTATTATCTCCGGCTCTTTTAGAGCTGGTGTATCAATGTTACCTTAAGATCAAGACTTACCTAAGGTACCCTTAACATTAAGGTGAACTTGAAATCAGTTCATTCAAGTGGCTTAAGACCCACCTTGAATTAAGGGAACTTTGATATATGTATAAATTTGTATTAAGGATGACTCAACGTTATTCTCTACCCTAAGTTGACATTCAAATATCAGCCCTTAATGTAGAAAATCTTTCATAAGAGCAGGTAATAGAAAACAATTTTACCTACTGTAATTTGACTCAAAAAAAATTAGCCACTGTATAAAGATACAGAGTGATCAATACTTTATTATTTCTGGCACTTTTTGTAGGAAATTTTCCACGAAAATTGGTAATCGAAAACAATTGCACCACTTGTGATTAGTATTTGATTATTCTCGGCTCTTAATGTAGAAAATCTTTTACGAGAGCCGGTAATAGAAAACAATACTGTAATTTGACTCAACAAAAATAAGCCACTGTATGTATAAAGATACAAAGTGATCAATATTTTATTATTCCCGGCTTTCGTAGGAAATCTTTCACGGAAGCTGGTAATCAAAAACAATTCCAGCACTGTGTAGAAATACAGGGTGATCAATATTATTGATTATCCCCGGCTCTTAATGTAGAAAATCTTTCACGAGAGCCGATAATAGAAAACAATTTTACCCACTGTAATTTGACTCAACTAAAATAAAATAAGCCACTGTGTATTATAGAATGATCAATATTTTATTATTTCCGGCTCTTCTAAGATTTAGAACATTCATCTTGTGATGAAAATCCAAAAATAAAACATCATATTTTTCAGAAAAGGTTAAGAAACAGTGGTCCAAAAACCAAAACGAAGAAGGCTCACACTGAAATTCAACTGGAACTTAAATTTAAAAAAAAACATGAATTTGAACATTAATGAAACAATAATAATATTAAAATGATAACCCTGCTTCTTGGTTTATCAAATAATATTTATTTAAAATCGAATCAGTCGTTGTAGTGTGTTGTAAACAAAATGATGTCGAAAACTGCATTCCTAGCTGCTTTTGCAGCATTATTCTACATTTCGGTATGAATGCCTTCTCAATTTTCAAGCCATTTTTATTAAAAATTCCATTCCAGAATTCTCAAGCCCTATCCATAGGAGCCAACAGCGACGAATCATCATCAGAAAACAAAGTAGCCTTAGAATCAATCAAAGAATTCGTCAAAATGGTAGACAAATACAACTTGAATGTTTCCATAATTGGTTCCCAAAAAAAATACAGATCCAGTGGACAAGTTAAAGAATCTTTATCCTTAACCATGCATATGCCTGTTAACGACGAACATTTTATCCAAGCCACTTTGGACGATACCAAACAAGAAAAATATTTAAAAAAGCTGGAAAAAATTGGCAAGAAGGAACATGTTGCTGCCAAAACAAGAATAATCAAGATTGATGGAGATGGAAATGATGAGCTTGCCAATGAAGATTTTGTGAATTCTGAATATGTGAATAGAATAGTAGAATAATGAAAAATTGATTATACAATAATTTGTTTTAGATTATCCAATCGCCCAGCTATGATTTGCTAACCAGCTACACCAATGGCATAAATGAATTTTATGTAAGCGAAAACGAAACCACTCAAGTCTTGCACAACTACATCATTGCCAACCCTGGCCAAAATAGAATAGCAAATGTACAAATCATTACTGCTCATGCTTTTGTAAGTAAATTTACACTACAAAGTTACTATATTGTTTCAATAAATAATTCCAGATTGAAGACAAAGAAATATCGGAAAGCTTTCCAGTAGAAGTTTTGGAAGAAGTGAAGGCGATTTTGCTGAAACTCTGGCTGTCGATCGACGACGAAGGCATTTTGGCCAGGATTTTGGTAGAACATCTGGATAAGAAGTTCAACGGCAACTTCCAAGTGGCAATAGGAGTTGACAATTTTGCCTTGGGAAGCGATAAACCTTATGCCAATTTGCAAATTGCCAACTCTAACGTTTTAGTTTTTAATTTGTAGTTGTTTAATAAATGAGCTGATCATCATTGGCTTTTGAGATAAGAGGCATTTTATAAGTAAATTTTGGTTATTAGTATTACCGGCTCTTTGATTGGTCCTAGAGGCATTCAAGAAACTGCCATAGTCTTGATTTTGATTTTATCTCTGTTGGCTTTTGATTTACAGGGAAGGCATTTTACGATCAATAAATGTTAACTATTACCGGCTCTTGATTGGCTCTACAATTTCATAAAGGAATTCAAGTCATGGAGAGTCTCAAAATGGCGTTTTATTTAATTTGATTGAGGTTGATAAGTTTTAAATTTCCATATTCCATTGGTCAGAATCAATTTTTGATTCTTCTTGGCTTTTGATTCAGTTCCAAGAGCCGGGGATAATAACTCAATGAAATACTTTTTCTCCTTAAAACGCCATCTACATGTATATTTAACAACTTTTTGAAAATATGTATTGCTAGGATAAATAATTAAGCCATTTTGCTATTAGCATTCACTAGGCAAATGTCAATGGAGAGTCTCAAAATGGCGTTTCACTTGAATTGATTGGTTGATAGGTTCCAAATTTCCATATTCCATTGGTCAGAATCCATTTTTGATTATTCCCGGCTCTTGATTCAGTTCCAAGAGCCGGGAATAATAACTCAATGGAATCGTTTTTCTCCTTGAAACGCCATCTAACTGTATATGTAACAACCTTTTGAAAATGTTGCTGTGATAAATCCCGCCATTTTGCTATTGGTATTTACTAGGCAAATGTCGATGGAGAGTCTCAAAATGGCGTTTTACTTGATTTGATTGGTTGATAAGTTCCAAATTTCCATATTTCATTAGTCAGAATCAATTTTTGATTATTCTCGGCTTTTGATTCGCTTCCAAGAGCCGGTAATAATGACTCAATGAAATACTTTTTCTTTTTGAAACGCCATCTAACTATATTATGTAACAACCTTTTGAAAATATTGCTATAATAAATCCGCCATTTTGCTATTGATTCACTAGGCAAATCTCAATGGAGAGTCTCGAAATGGCGTTTCACTTGATTTGATTGGTTGATAAGTTCCAAATTTCCATATTCCATTGGTCAGAATCAATTTTTGATTATTCCCGGCTTTTGATTCAGTTCCAAGAGCCGGGAATTTTAACTCAATGGAATACTTTTTCTCCTTGAAACGCCATCTAACTGTATTATAGTAACAACCTTTTGAAAATATTGCTATGATAAATCGGCCATTTTGCTATTAATATTCACTAGGCAAATGTCAATGGAGAGTCTCAAAATGGCGTTTCACTTGATTTGATTGGTTGATAAGTTCCAAATTTTCATATTCCATTAGTCAGAATCAATTTTTGATTATTTCCGGCTTTTGATTCAGTTCCAAGAGCCGGGAATAATAACTCAATGAAATCATTTTTCTCCTTGAAACGCCATCTAACTGTATATGTAACAACCTTTTGAAAATATTGCTATAATAAATTATCCGCCATTTTGCTATTGATTCACTAGACAAATGTCAATGCAATGGAGAGTCTCAAAATGGCGTTTCACTTGATTTTATTGGTTGATAAGTTCCAAATTTTCATACTCCATTGATCAGAATCAATTTTTGATTATTCCCGGCTTCTGATTCAGTTCCAAGAGCCGGGAATAATAACTCAATGAAATACTTTTTCTCCTTAAAACGTCATCTACATGTATATGTAACAACCTCTTGAAAATGTTGCTGTGATAAATCCGCCATTTTGCTATTGGTATTCACTAGGCAAATGTCAATTGAGAGTCTCAAAATGGCGTTTTACTTGATTTGATTGGTTGACAAGTTCCAAATTTTCATATTCCATTGGACAGAATCAATTTTTGATTATTCCCGGCTCTTGATTCAGTTCCAAAGAGCCGAGAATAATAACTCATCAATTAAATCGTTTTCCTCCTTGAAACGCCATCTAACTGTATTATAGTAACAACCTTTTGAAAATGTTGCTATGATAAATCCGCCATTTTGCTGTTGGTATTTACTAGGCAAGTGTCAATGCAAAGTCTCAAAATGGCAATCCAAATTTTCATTTTCCATCAGTCAGAATCTCAGATGTCAGAATCAAGTTTTGAATATTGCTGGCTTTTGAGTCAGTTCCAAGAGCCGGGAATAATAAAACGCTATCTATATGTATATATGTAACAAACTCTTGAAAATGTTGCTATAATAAATCCGCCATTTTGCTATTAGCATTCACTAGGCAAGTGTCAATGGAAACCAATCAAATCAGGTTTATAAGTTTCAAATTTCCATATTCCATTGGTCAGAATCAATTTTTGATTATTTCCGACTTTTGATTCAGTTCCAAGAGCCGGGAATAATAACTCAATGAAATCATTTTTCTCCTTGAAACGCCATCTAACTGTATATGTAACAACCTTTTGAAAATATTGCCATAATAAATTATCCGCCATTTTGCTATTGATTCACTAGACAAATGTCAATGCAATGGAAAGTCTCAAAATGGCGTTTCACTTGATTTTATTGGTTGATAAGTTCTAAATTTTCATACTCCATTGATCAGAATCAATTTTTGATTATTCCCGGCTTCAGATTCAGTTCCAAGAGCCGGGAATAATAACTCAATGAACTACTTTTTCTCCTTAAAACGTCATCTACATGTATATGTAACAACCTCTTGAAAATGTTGCTGTGATAAATCCGCCATTTTGCTATTGGTATTCACTAGGCAAATCTCAATGGAGAGTCTCAAAATGGCGTTTTACTTGAATTGATTGATTAATAAGTTTCAAATTTCTATATTCCATTGGTCAGAATCAATTTTTGATTATATCCGGCTTTTGATTCAGTTCCAAGAGCCGGCAATAATAACTCAATGAAATACTTTCTCTCCTTAAAACGCCATCTACATGTATATGTAACAATAACCTTTTGAAAATATTGCTATAATAAATCCGCCATTTTGCTATTGATTCTCTAGGCAAATATCAATGGAGTGTCTCAAAATGGCGTTTCACTTGTTTTGATTGGTTGATAAATTTTAAATTTCCATATTCCATTAGTCAGATTCAATTTTTGATTCCAACATTCCAAGAACCGGGAATAATAACTCAATGAAATCGTTTTTCTCCTTGAAAAGCCATCTAACTGCATATGTAACAACCTTTTGAAAATGTTGCTATAATATCTGAGGCTATAAATGATAAATCCGCCATTTTGCTATTGGTATTTACTTGGCAAATGTCAATGGAGATTCTCAAAATGGCGTTTTACTTGATTTGATTGGTTGATAAGTTCCAAATTTCCATATTCCATTGGTCAGAATCAATTTTTGATTATTCCCGGCTCTTGATTCAGTTCCAAGAGCCGGGAATAATAACTCAATGAAATACTTTTTTTTTTGAAACGCCATCCAACTGTATTATGTAACAACCTTTTGAAAATGTTACTATGATAAATCCGCGCCATTTTGCTAGTGGTATTCTCTAGGCAAGTGTCAATGGAGAGTCTCAAAATGGCGTTTTATTAACTTGATTTGATTGATTGATAAGTTCCAAATTTTCATATTCCATTGATCAGAATCAATTTTTGATTATTCTCGGCTTTTGATTCAGTTCCAAGAGCCGGGAATAATAATTCAGTGAAATACTTTTTCTCCTTAAAATGCCATTTACATGTATATGTATATAACAACTTTTTGAAAATGTTGCTATGATAAATCCGCCATTCTGCTATCAGTACTCACTAGGCAAATGTCAATGGACTTCAAGAAACTGTCATAGTGTCTAAATTTTGATTATTACCGGCTCTTGATTAGCTCTACTAGGTACTACTTTTCTAAAAAGGCAATCAAGAACCAGTAATAGTCAAAGTTTCGATTCCTATTTTTGATTCGGTGTGCAATTTCTCTGAAGACAATCAAAGTAATAACTGAAACTTTGACTATTGTGGGCTCTAGACAAGTTTTACTGCGAATCATGAATCTAAATTTTGATCATCGTCGGCTTTTGATTCACAGAAAGACATTTACGAACAAACTTGGCTCTACAACAATCAGAAGCAAGTAATAATCAATAAATAAGACTCAAAAAAGTAGGTATTTTTTTTTAATAATCAGCAACGAAACAAATCAAAGCTCAAAAGGTTATCATTAAACCCTAAAAACAAAAAATATCAAGACTCAATATAATAATTCCAGTCTTATTTAGTGTCTCAAACAACAATGAAGCTCCTCAAATTGCTCATAATCGCTCTGAGCTTCTACAGCATCTCGGCTTCAGAATCTTCAGAAGAGATTGAAGAATTATTATCAAGCAATGCAGGAGTTTCTTTTGTAAAAATGGCGGTAAATAACGATATAAAATAAATACAAAAATCTATACAATTTAATTCAATAGATAGAAACCTCTTACAAAGCCAACAAATACGACATGATCAATGACATTTACAATTCCCTTAAAAACGACATCGAGAACATTACTCTTGTAGGAACCCAAAACATTTACAATGCCAATGGAGAAATTGCTGAAATTCGAACTGTGGAATTGCATATTGTACCTAAAGTAATACTACAATAATTCTATATTCATTAAAACCTAATTCAATAATTATTATTGTAGAAACCCAGTAAGGATTTAATTGAATTTATTGATAAAAACAATGATGAAGACGACATAGATATATCAGAAATAAAATCAATGTTCGAATTATTATCTAAACTAGGCTTAAAAATGGCTGTTTTGAGTGAAGAATACAATAACGAAGCTGGCATTATTGAACAAGCTTACATGGACCTTAATTTAGTTGTAAGTACCTGTATACTTATATTAATTCAAGTTTTAAATTTTATTTAATAGTACCAATACTCAAATGGCATTCAATTGGTCAATAGAACGCATCAAGTAGACTCGTATGAAGATGTTAGTGCTAAAATTGCTTCGTTACAACAACAGTACGCTATTCATGAGTACGATGTTGATGGGCAATTTGTTGGTGATAGATCGAAAATTGTGCCTGAACTTGTGGCTAAAATCAATAGCGAAGAAGGCGAAACAAATCAAACTCTTTTCGATGACATTCTAGAAGGTTTGGTAACGAACCTGCTCGAGCATGAATCGAATCACTCGGTGGTACCTGGAAAACTGGAAGAGTACCTTGAGTCTAAATATCCAGAGTACAACGTTTACGTTTTCGATAATGAACCAAGTGCTTGGTACTTTTCTAATAGGGATTTTTTTAAAGTTGTTGCCCAATACGACTTGGCTTCTTTTTTGAATGATGGTGAGGAAGTTATTTATACTGTTTATGGTGCCAAGAAATAATAATTAATAATTTAAAAATATAAATAAACTAGATATTTGGAGTTTTTGATTTGTTTTATATTATATTGTGAGAATTTATCCTTTAAATGTTTTTTTTTTTTTATTATAAAGCAGTTATGAAACTAAATACAAAACTCTATTTTTGTAGAGTACCTATAGCTGAAAGAAAGTACTATATATAATAATCATAGACTTAACTACTACTGCACTGTAATTTCTAATACCACAGAATATATAGGTACCTATTGAGTATGTAATGGTACTACGTTTTAACCTTTTACAGTGTCCTATGCAGAAATCTGTAATTGTTTAGTGCGCCATCTGTTAAGTAAATCCAAAATTTATTTTAAAATATTTACGATGGCGACGTCTATTGAACAAAATTTAAAGCCAATTTTTATAGGAATGTGTAATTTTAATTAGTAGGCCCTGAAAAATGTTTCTAGGAAATCAAAAGGACATTGAGGGAGGTTAATTTTTTTTTGAGGGAAATCTTGGAGTGATTGGATTGAAATTTTGCGAATGTAGGTATTGAGAAAAAGATTGAAAAAAAAAAATAAATCCTTTTGTCTGCTTACTTGCAAGCCTTACAGCAGCGAAACTATTAAAGCTACATTGAAATCATTTAATTGGTTTCAATTTGGGCCTAATTACGTTAAGATTGCATTGAAATAATTAGCCAAGTTATGAGGCAAAATGTGTATCAATGTCATTTTGAAAAAATCAAATTTCTAAAAAATGACATTGAGGCACATTTAATTTTTTTTTTTTTTTTTGAGGAAAATGTCTGAAGGATTGAATTTGAATGTTGCCAGTGGATAGAGAACAGATTGAAATTTAAGAAAAAAAAATAAAGATTTCTTTTTGCTCATTCACTTCAATAGAAATCAAACTCTAAAGACTTTATTTAAAGCGTCGTAGTTCCGAAATTATTGAAGCTGCATTGAAATGATTTATTAAACATTTGTAGATAATTTAATTGGCTTTAATTCAAGCCTACTTAATAACGGTAAGATCGGATTGAAATTAATAAAGTAATGATGGAAAATGTGTAGCAATGTCATTTTCAGAAAAATCAAATTTCCATAAAACGACATTGAGGAAAGTTTTAATTTTTTTCTCAAGAACATAGTCGAGGGGTTGGATTGAAATTTTGCAAGTGGATAGAAAATAGATTGGAATTTGAGAAAAAAAATAAAAATTTCCTTCTGCTCCTTCACCTTGATAAAAATCAAACTCTATAAGCTTTCAAGCCTTGCAGCCATAGGCGTATCCAGGGGGGGGGGGGCTGCCGGGCTGCAGCCCCCCCCCCCCCCAAGGCAAATCTAAACTATTTTTTTTTTTTTTTTGCGCTGAACAAAAGAATTTAAAAGGAAAAAGCATCAAGCTGCCTTTTCTGAATGTGAGTGTAATAAAAGTTTGTGTTTATTACTGGTGTGTTTAAAAAAAAATAAAAATTATAGTGAACTTATGTGTGTACCTTCTTTGTTTTTTCCTCAATATTTCATATCGTCGGTCTCATGACATAAGGCCCTATCTCGAGATAGGGCCAGAATGAGTTAGGTTCATAGATATGTTGCATTCAGTATAATATAGGTACTTGTTTTTAGCGAAGGGTCTTATTTTGAAATCAGTTCAATTCATTCAAAAAGTGAGAAAACACATGGCCCTATCTTGAAATATGAACAGTTTTATTACTGCACAAAAAAGGCGAATCTTGAGAAACAAATGTAAATTACTATTTTGAAATGTGGTATTTAACAAAAAACTTACATGGTTTGTTGTTCATATTTCCAAAAAAAAGGACCAAAAATCGGTATATCTACTTCTTTCCTCGGTTGGCGTATAGATATTAGTTTTCTTTTAATTGCTCTTCTGAAAACTTGAGAAAAACGAGATAGGGCCTTATGTCATGAGACAGACGATATGACTTATGTAAGTACATATTTTGTAAAGAAAAATAGAAATTAAATTTATTCCACATACTATACAAGGTCTCCGAGTCTCCGGAATAACTTGAAGCACATAGGGACTTTGGAAACCATTGAAGATACTAGGCCAGTGCAAATAATTTTGAATTTGCAAAATTTTTTATAAAGCTGCAACTATCGAAAATAGTTAACGTTAGTACTCCTAGTAAACATACCAAAAGTCCCCAATCGTCCGGTTGTTGCGTCATTAGAAAAAACAATCCGCCATCTCGGCACTTTTCGGAAAAAATCGTGAATAAGTCAAAAACGGTAAATTCTATCGAAAAAACTCAAGAGAGCAAAATTGAATAGAATGAAAAAATGAAGGAGGTATCATAAAAACTGAATGCGTACCATAACGTAGTAACAATCTAAAATTTTTTGAATTTTTGGAAATTTAGCAAAATCAAGAGAACCAGACTATAATGCAGTTAATGCATTTATTTGTCACTCATTTGTAAAACGTCATTTATCAAGTCAAAATATAAACAACGAAAATTGATTTTTACCAGTTACTGGCTCTACTGACTTGTAAAATTGACAGCTAAACTGTAATAGTATATTACAATCCGAGACGGAAAATACTTCATTGCTGGTCGAGAGGTTATTATAGTTTATCGAGACGCGAAGCGTCGAGATAAACTCAACCTCGAGACAGAAATGAAGTTTTCCGTCGAGGTTTGTATACTTTTTTATTTTCAACCCTTAATTTTCTGATGCAAAAACTAAAGATTCTGTTATACGAAATTTTCATATAGTGTAAAACTGGCCTTAGAAAAAAATATTTCACTTTTTTTGTCAATGTCATCAATTTTGACGATCTCAAAGGCCCTGTAAAGGCCAAAACAAAAGACGAAACCACAGGAAACCGCAAAATCAACAACCATAGATAAGATCAACAACGCCTTAACGACGGTAGTTTTCGCTCAGTATTTTTGCGGAAATAATAGATTTTCACTAGATTTCTCCCCGTTCTCCCCAAAGAAATGATTTCGGAAAGTGAAGATGAAGCGATGGATTGTACCCCACCTGAATTAAAAGAAGCAGCAGACAGGATTGGAGAGAGTTTGCTTCCAGCAAAAAGCAAATTTCGGTACGAAAAGGCTTTTCAAATATTCGAAGCATGGTGTAGCCAGAAAGGAACGAGAAATACTGCCTCGGAGACCGTTTTGTTGGCGTATTTTGGCGAATTATCTAAGGAAAAGAAGCCTTCGACTTTATGGTCGACTTACAGTATGTTGAAAACCATGATTAAATTGAAAGAGAAAGTTGATATCTCCAATTACGCAAAACTTATAGCTTTTTTGAAGCGGCAAAATCTGGGCTTTCAGCCGAAAAAGTCGAGCGTTTTTTCCAGAGAAAACATTAACGAGTTCCTCACGAAGGCAGCTGAAGAATTCATTAGCATCAAGGTAGGTTTTCAAAAAATATACAAAGAAGATAAAAATGCGAAAATCAAAATGATTTTCTGTATGCTATAGCTAGGTTACCCATTTTATTTTTATCTGGTTTCAGGTAGCGCTAATTGTTGGTGTGTCGGGTGCATGTAGGAGCGATGAACTAGTCAAGATGAAAATGGAGCACGTCAACGTTTTGGAAGGAAAGATCGCTATAGAAATTCCACACACAAAAACTTACACAAGTCGATCGTTTATCATAAGCGATCCAGATTGGGTTGCTATTTTCCACAAATACCTCACTTTGCGGAAAAATTTGAAAAATGACAGGTTATTTGTTCAATGGCGAAATGGGAAATTACATAACCAAGCAATTGGCTATCATTCAATCTCAAAATTTCCACATAAAATAGCTGCTTTTTTGAAGCTTCCAAAAATTGAAACTTTTACAGGGCATGCTTTTCGTCGTACTTCCGCAACCTTATTGGTTGACAACGGGGCCGATCTATTGCAACTCAAAAGACTGGGAGGGTGGAAATCGAGCACGGTTGCTGAAGGCTACATAGAGGCATCTTTGGAGAACAAAAGTAAGACTGCTCTGATGCTATCCTCTACTTCCAAAGGTATTCAGTTGTCCAGTGCATCCACAAGTACATCACATGCGGAAACTCATCCGCAAGCGCAAGAGATAATAGTTCCAAACGAAACACAATTCCAACAGGATGGTCTCAAGATTTCCATTATAAACAACAATGCTAATTTAACAATTAATGTAAATAAGTGAATAGATTTAATTAGTTCCATGTAATACATGTGGTTTTATTATTATATGTGAGAGCTGTATGAAAATTATCAATTTGGAACGAGCAGGGAAATGGGGACGGAAAAGCATTTGCCGTCCCGGACGGAAAATGCTTTTCCGTCCTAGGCAGGCATATGCATTACCGTCCCGATAAATGTCAAAGTCCAGAAATGTGACACTTTCAAGATTTTGAAAAACCTGCAATGTCAACATTACATATGTGGTTGAAAATAAAAACTTTTTACAAGTCAGTAGGGTCAGAGAATTATTTATTAAAATTGTATTACCTATATGTATTAATTTTTTATTTATTATTTAAGATTGTTTACAAATGAGTAACAAATAAATTATTGTACATCATACGCCAGGTATCAGTTTTTACTGGCTCTTGAAGGTGACAAGCTCGCCTGACGGCTCGCTAGTCATTTCCTTCAATCACCAGTAAAAACTGTTTTACCTGGCTAATAATGTAAAATACTATTTTTCAATCCCAATAAAAAAACACTGTAAAAGTGTTACCTATACAGTGTGATTTTTTAAGTGTTCAACATATGGGGATTTTTTTTAGTAATAGCACAACCCTAATACAATCAAGGCCAAAAGTTGGTGCATGTCTGATAATCATATTAGGTGCACTTAGAAAGGTTGCAAGTCAAACAGCATACAGGGTAGCTCAAACAATATCAAAGCTGTACTGTAGAAATTCCCTTATTTAAGAAAATTCAGCAAAATGTTATAGAGAAAAGTTGTTTGGAATTAAAAGTTATGCCTAAATACCAAAACATAGCCTCCTAAGATTTTTTTTATTTTCTTTTGAAAAAAAATTATAATTTCATTTTTTTTATTTTTTATTTCTGTCTTTAATACTATCAAAAATTAATTAAAATCAAATCAATTTTACATAACTTTGTTCAAATTCAAGCATATTTGTAAAATTAACTTAGATTTTTAATTTTTTATGGAATCACAAAATTCATGTTTGTTGTAATGATATTCAACACAACTTTAAAATGTCACAATTTTTTTTTTAACAAGTTAGAACATTACTAATGATAATAGCCATATTAAAAAAACTCTCCTTAAATTGCAAAAGTTTTTTTTTATTTAAGTAAATATTAATGGAATTTTGATATTTTTTGAGCCACCCGCCTGTATGCTGTTTGACTTGCAACCATTCTAAGTGCACCTAATATGATTATCAGACATGCACCAACTTTTGGCCTTGTTTGTATTTGAGTTGTGCTATTACTAAAAAAAATCTCCATATGCTGCATACTTAAAAAATCACACTGTATATGCTGTGCAAAATGTCTAACAGCCGTATACAACATCCTCTTTTAACCTAAAAGCGCTTTCAAAAACTTGTAACTTTTAACAAAAAAAAGCTCTCGTGTAATTATAAGTGACAATTAACTTTCTAATACCAAATAACATCATGAGAGTGAACCAAGGCCTTTCTGTTACCATTCAACAGTAAATACAATCTAGAGATGGGTCCGAACTGTTATTTTGGCATAACAGTTGTAACTGTTACTACTATTTTCAAATAACAGTTTAAAATAACAGGTTGCTGCTATTATGTATCTCCAACTTTTTCCTGATAGATGGCAGCACTCACTCTCGGCATGAAACAAACAGACCTAAAGAAATCACCTATTCTATATTCCCTTGAATTTTGAAAACAAAAAACTTAGCGAACGCCGAACTTAACTTCACTCACACCTCATTGAAAAACTGAAAAACATGAATTATCAATTTTCAATAATGGGAGTTTGTGTTTTTGCTTTCCAAAGCCCTAACCGAAATTAAAAAAGGAAAAAATATGCAATAATCATTATATATTATCTATTATCCAATTGTGAGGTTTTGTTATTTTATTTGAATAAATAAAAAATTCCCGCGTGCCAAAATTGTAACAGAAACCTGTTATTTTTCATTATCGACAACAGTTCCTGACTGTTATTTAGAAATAACAGTTACAAAATAACAGATAGTTAAATAACAACCCATCTCTAATACAATCTAAAACTGGGATACAATTTATTCCACCTTATTCGAACTGCTCTTCATCTACGGAAATTTGTTTGTTGTCACAAGAAATGTCATTACAATTACCACATAGGATTGAACACGGAATATTCGACTTTATACATGTGCATAATTTGTTACATCTTGACTTGTAGTTGCAATATATCATATGCAGAACAATTCTCAGCTCCGACTGAAGTTGGTGGCAAAGTAGCTAACTCAAAATTCTTGTTAAGAACTTGACGAGATGTAAGGGTTTTGTATTTATAATGTAATGTACACACCAGTAAGTAAACACATGTAGATGGATTAACCTACTATGATCATAACATGACCTGCGATATAAAACTCAAAAACTGACAGGTGTATTTTGCATTTATTTTCTTTTAAATTTCATTATCAGAGGCAAATAAATGTTGACTGAATTGAAAACATGGAACCAAAGTCATAACATTTTGTTTTGTTCTGCGATTTTCGCGCCTTAAATAATTAAATTATCAAAACCGAATAATTAATACTCAATAAGTTGATAAATCGCTATGATAAAAAATTACTTTCTCTTCAATTTTCATGTCTTCATTTTTTTCAAAAAAATATACCGTTTTCGAGTTATTCGCGGTTTTTCCCAAACAGTGCTGAAATTCAAGATGGCGGACGACTTTTTTTGGTGACGCAACAGTCGGAGGCTTGGGGACTTTTAGTATGTTAATAAGGGGTACTAGGGCTACTTATTTTTGATAGTCGCAGCTTTATAAAAAAATTTGCATTTTCAACATTGTGAATTTTATAACTGCACTGGCCTATACAGGGTGGACCAACTGAGGAAAAAATTGCGCAGTCAGGTGAACAAGATATAGGTAAAGGATTTTATGAAACGCACTTTTCTCTTTTTTGCCATGTATATCCGTTGCTAAATCCGAGTTCAAAAAGGTTGATAAAAGATTATCTGTAGACATTTGATTGCGCAATTTTTCCCCATTTGGTCTACCCTGTATCTTCATCCCCATGTACTTCAAGTTATTCCAAACACCTCTGTATAATATGGTTTTTCTGTGACTACAGCGGCGGCTCGCCTTATGCGGAATGGAATCAGTGCTTCACCCTAAACACCTCAAATTTCCGCCATACCGCAGGAGAGAAAAAAGTTTTTGAACTCGTACGTGAACAGAATTCTCCACCTTACCAAGTTAATCTGTCAAACCCGCAGTCCGATACAAATATACAGGGTGTCACGAAAGGTTTGTTACAAACTTCTAGGGATGGTAGATCTCGTAAAAATAAAACTTTTTTCTTAATAAACATGTATCCGGAAATGCTTCGTTTTCCAGATATACAGGGTGGCCCGAATTTGGGCCTCATCATTGGTATCTCGGTAACCGTAAGAGATACGGGGTTGGTTAAAGTATGGCAAAGTTGCGCAATTTTATGACCAATAGAATACCGTTTTGAAACTAGAAAGATTCCGAATACTTCCGGAGATATTCGGAAAAAACCAAAATTTTGTAAAATCGTTTTTATTTTTTCCCGGTCTTATTTGAAAAGCAATTTTAAAATAAATGTCACTTCATCCTTGTCACTTCTTCCCCTCTAGTAGATGGTGGTACTAAATTTAAAATTCGACGTTTCGTCTTCAGGCGGCCATCCTTAACTTACGTTTTTTTAAATACGAACCTAGATTTTTTATTTGCGATTTTGTCATCTTTGGGCATCCTAAAACCGATACTGTTTATAATTTTTCAATAACACGGTAAAAAAGCAGGTCCGTATTTGAAAAAAAAAATTGATGATGATTCCAGAGGAACGAAACGTTGGATTTCAAATTTAATACTGCCATCTTGTAAAGAAGAGAAAGTGATAATGGGAATGTGAAATTAGCTTTTCAGAATCATTTTAAATGAAATCAGGAAAACAACGTTTCGTTCCTCTGAAATCATGATTTTTTTTTTTAAATATGGACCTGCTTTTTTTGCTGTGTTATTGAAAAATTATAAACAGTATCGGTTTTAGGATGCGCAAAGTTGACAAAATCGCAAAGAAAAATTCAGGTCCGTATTTAAAAAAAGGAAGTTGAGGATGGCCGCCTGAAGACGAAACGTCGAATTTTAAATTTAGTAGCACCATCTTCTAAAGGGGAAAAAGTGATAATGATGAGTGACATTTATTTTAAAATTGCTTTTCAAATAAGCCCGGGAAAAAAATAAAAACGATTTTACAAAATTTTGTTTTTTTCCGAATATCTCCGGAAGTATTCGGAATCTTTCTAGTTTCAAAACGGCATTCCATTGGTCATAAAATTGCGCAACTTTGCCATAATTTAACCGACCCCGTATCTCTTACGGTTACCGAGATCCCAATGATGAGGCTGAAATTTGGGCCACCCTGTATATCTGGAAAACGAAGCATTTCCGGACACATGTTTATTAAAAAAAAAGTTTTATTTTTACGAGATCTACCATCACTAGAAGTTTGTAACAAACCTTTCGTGACACCCTGTATATTTTTGTCGCCCCGCTAAAAAGAGTAGCCGCATGGTTGGATATGATATGTTGCTGACAAAAATTGGGCATGTTTTTTTTTCTTCTGGTCACTTTAGTCAGCCCCCTCCAAACCAAAATCCTGGATACGCCTATGCTTGCAGCTGTGTAACTATTGAAGCTGCATTGAAATTATTCATTAGATATTTATAGAGAATTTAATTGGCTTCAATTTGGGTCTAATTACATTGAAATCGGATTGAAATTAATAAACTTGTAGAGCAAAATATGTGACAATGTAATTTTAAAAAAAATCAAATTTCCATAAAACGACATTGAGGAACGTTTTAATTTTTTTTTCTTAAGGAAAATAGTTGAAGCATTTGATGAAAATTTTGCATATGGAAAGAGAAAAGATATTGAAATTGAAACAAACTTTATCAATAAAAATCCATCGTA
The DNA here is from genome assembly GCA_917834065.1 of Ceutorhynchus assimilis. Classification (NCBI taxonomy): domain Eukaryota; kingdom Metazoa; phylum Arthropoda; class Insecta; order Coleoptera; family Curculionidae; genus Ceutorhynchus; species Ceutorhynchus assimilis. The sequence continues at coordinate 34,843,651 of OU892285.1, forward strand.
ATTACATAATTATTCATGGGTGTGGGTGGCCCAAAGAAAAACTCCACCGGCCTTCTTTTATTATATGCGATTTCTCATACAAGGTGTCTCCGAAAAAGGAAGACGCGACCTTAATAATTCGTTTATTTTGGTGCGATCTTGATTCTGTTTTTGCAATAATTATAAATTAACAATGTTAGCGATAAATACCTATATGAATAAAACTGATAGTGAAAGCATCACACATTATTATAACAATTTAATTATAATAATAAGTCACAGTTAGGTATTGTTTTTTTCATGAGATAAAGACAATTGATAATTTGCAAGTTTGCTTGTTTTTACAGTATCTTTAATTTGTTATAATTAAAACATTTTTCATTTATGTAGAGGCAATAATGTAATGTTGTTGCACTAATTTCAAAAATAGAGTGTTTATTCAATATCGTACTATAAGTGAAATTATTGTCGTACAAAAGAAGCACACGCAGTGACTTTAAAAAGTAGAAAAGCAAACGCATCCGATTTTGGTCAAACCATCGCCCGAGAGTCGATTTCGATCCTTTTTCAGAACGGTTTTAAAACCGTATTTGGCATTGCCACTAGTTTTATTGCATTGCAGAAAATGAACCACATGGACATTTTTAGTTTTTACTAAACAAGGATTATATATTTATACTATTGGAAATTTTAGATTTATGATTCCAATTACAATGTCACTGATTAGAAATTCTTATCAGGCGCTAGGTGTGCGTCATTTCAATATATATGTAATACTTTATTGTTCGTCATTTAAAGATGACTTCATAATTATGTTTAATAAAAATTGAAACAACAATATCTTTTTTATTTAAATTAGGATCATTCTTTGGGTCGTACCATGATTTAAAGAGGCTTGTGATACCTAATAATGGTACTTTAATTATTTTGGGAGTGGTTGACCATTTTTGGGCCGGAAATGATAAAATGATACTTCCCAAAATCTCTATTTTAAAAGGGAAATGGGTATTGTTGGTATTTATATAAAGTGCGGGGATTTATGAGGTACTTACTTTAGTACTCTGATTAGTAGTTACAGTTTATAAACTTTTTTGCATTATCTACAACAAATAATAAAACGTTTATTTTTAGCCTATATGATCATTACACAACAATTATATAGAATTAATTTGGAGCCTTTCAAATTTAACCAGAATAACAACTCAATGATGTCATGAAATGTTTAATATCATCAAAATTTCTTGATAACTTTTAATTATCGTAAAACTTCACAGATTTGTTTAAATCGTATTTTATATTTTTGTATTAATAACTTCCTTTAGTTCAACGACATTTTGTGGCGACTAGACATTATAGAAAACCCAACACAAAATAAAATATGAATTTATTAACATTATTAATAAACCACTCAAAGATATTTGCATTTAAAAAAGACTAGCTTTCTATTATTTTTGGGTAAATGCATATTTGTCTTCAAAAAGCAGCCACACAACACATGTCTTTTGAAACCCCACAAAGACTTATATTTTTAACATACATAAACATGTCAATGGGTGTTTAAAGACAAAGGGGCACTCATTTATTTCAGAAATACATATGTGCGTGTGGGAGTCGAATTGTTTAATTTTCTCAAGACTCAATATTATAATTGAGTTTTTTTGACTGTTAAAGTTTTAAGTCATTAAAATAATCCAAATCCATATGATGATAATGAATTTTACCTTCACATGCCCATATAAACCATTCACCAACGGAAATGCACCTAATATTTTTATAGGTACCTCTCTAACGATTTAAATAAATTGTGAGAAGAATTTCAACTAATAGCGTAAATAAACATTAAAAATGATTTCACCTTTTGTTGGAATTCTATAAAGTGCAATATTCATGGAAACGGAATGCATTCTAACTGTTTCTTCTTATAGAACCGTTCAACATAAGAGAAATCCAAATTTGTTTAAATAAAAATAATCTTTAAAAAAATCGCAAACTTCCTTATATAAAGTGGCAAATATGTGTCAAGTTTCAAGTGAACGACCTTAAACTGCATAAGGAATTCGCAAAATGACCTTATACTTGATTTGTTTAAGGTTGTAGGCCATGAAACCTATATAACTGAATATAGTCATATTTTGTTTTAGAACGAATATAATGTATGGGTTTCCTTGACTCGAATTTTTATTACAAACATTTATTATTCATTCAAAAACATTATAAATTTCGTCTTGATTTTCTTCTTGAAGATTATACCTAATGGTTTTTAAATATCCTAATCATAAGGTACTTTTCATGATTTTTGAAAATTTCCATGATTTTTGTGATTTTTGTAAATTTCTGATAGCTACAGCTACCTTTAGTCTTAATCTGTGAATCTGGGATACTCAGTAATACGAGCCCGAAAGGCCGGAGTTATACACGAGCCCGAAGGGCTTGAGTTATTTTAATCACGGGGCCCCCCAGATGAATATTTTTGTCAAACCATAAATTAAATGCATTGAAATGAATGACAGTACAATTAGTCCAGGAGATTATTATGCATTATTTCTGTCCCAGATACTTTTGGTAACGATGGTACATACACATGGCGGATGGAAGAGCTCCCTCTGTTGCTGAAAGTTATATCGAGGATTCCATTCCCAGTAAGCTTAGTATTGCAAACAAAATCCAAGGGGAAATAGGTGTCCCTTACAAGAGGAGACACCTTATATTCCTGTTCCTGGTAATTCTGCCAAAACACCCATAAACGTGCGTTCCCAAGCTGATGGAAATTATCACCTTTCTACCAACAATAACGAAGTTATAGGAGACAATTAAATCCAACAACGGAGTATCTATTAATATAAATGTTAATGTTAATATCAATAAATAGAATAAAAATTTCGTATTTTTTTATTTCATTATTCCACTAGTGGAATAAAGTTATTTTATTCCACTAGTGGATAAAGTATCACTTTAGACGCTTCATATGAGTGGATAAAACTGCCATTATTTGATGATTGTGGATAAAATATTTTTATTAAACTGTTTTAAGTATGCTATAATAGTACATTAAAATACAAGTTTCATAAGACGTCATTTTATCGCACGAGCCCTATATTAGAAAACGAGCCGGAGGCGAGTTTTCTAAAGGGCGAGTGCGATAAAATGTCTTATGAAACGAATATTTTATACTATTTTTTCTATTTTGGTATTGTTTAATTAAAAAAACAAATTTTTCTTGGAAATTTTATTCTCATATTTCCTGATTTCATAGTTTAGGTTGGTAACACTACATGCCAAATATAGAAATCTTCTATTATAAAATAGCGAATGACAGTTTGATGGCCATCAGGCAGTCAGTTTCACCAACCTCCGATAAGTAAAAAAGGAGTGTCACAAAGAGCTTCTTTTCGAAACTACTTTTAGTGTCGAAAAGACTTCGATATGACACCAAAATAGAAAAAACATTATTTTATAAATGTTTTTTTAGTAATTTCAACTACAGCTACAAAATTTCCAAATAATATTTATAAAGCTGTTTTATACTAAGGTTTACAAAAGACACAATTGCTATATAGGTGAATTTATCTCCTAACTTATAAACCTCTTATAAAACTGTTTCATAACGATTTTATAAAGCACTTCATAATATTTTGTAAATGCTATCCTAAAACAACTTCAAAACAATAATAATATTTCATAAACCTGGGCCTTTTTCATACTTATAGATGTCATATAAGCGTTTACAACCCAAACTAAGAAATATCGCAGTTATATTGTAAGATGTTTTATAGCAATGTATATGATCCTAATAAGCACATTTGTGTTACTTGGAAAGAAGCAGACATTTGAAATGTAGATCACTTTATTGGCCTAAATTCTTACCCAGTCATATCCATATATTGATTCCTGGTGGCAACATTAGCAGCACCACTCATATCCATATAAGGTGAATTATCCTTGACCGTAGTACTACCACTCATATCCAGATAAGACGAATAAGGATGCCCAACCAAAGGTACATCATTATTGGTACTATTACCGCTCATATCCAAATAATAAGGTGCGAGTTTGCCGCAACAGCCATATCTTGCATAGCAGTCAAATCTTTGTGATTCAAACGTTGTCCTTGGCTCATGTCCACAGTTGTCAGTGCAAACGTTACGACCCGTTTTCATTTCCACGTAGCCGTTGCAAGTGTCGTTGTTATGCTTCTTGTCGCCGATGCTGACGCCAAAATGCTCCAAGAACCCAAAGAATTTCCCTTTGGTACCATTGCAGCTGCTGTTACGATGGTTGCAGGAATTTGCGCTAGAACCCGAAGCGTTAGTGCTACTCCTCGACCTGCTAGTACCGTTTGAGGAAAAGTCCATTTCCATCAAATCATCCATTGGGTTATGGTTGATGGAACTGTGCGAGCTTCCAGTGCGGGAATTAGGCAGCAAAAGTGATGCGCTGCTGGATTTGACACCTAAAATGTGATGGTGGGTTGTTGGTACCAGAACTCTGTTGAAGTACTTTGTAGTTGTTGTGGAAATTCATTGGCAAATAATCTTCTGATTGGTTGTTGGCTCTGGGTGATTCGGTATAGTCTTCTTCAACTATTACTTCTTCTGGGGTCATTGTGGAATAGTGACGGTATTCCATTATCTAGTGTCCGTCGTGTTCACCTTTCTATCTATAATGGAAAAAAGTTATGGGTCTTCAAAATTTCAAATATCATAACTATACGTTACACGTTCAATCTATAAATAAATCAATCGAATTGCTTTGAAATCGATATCATGCATGCAAAATAGAATGGAACTAAACCAATTAAAAAAATACTTGGCGTAATAAAATAATTAATGTAAAAGTTAATGAAATGAAAACTGGATTTATTATTAGAATTTTACATACAATTTGAAAACACCCTCTCAAAGTGCCTTCAACATTAATTGGTTTATGTAAAGTAGCAATTAAAAAAATAACAGCAAAATTGTTTTATTGTTTAATTCATTATTGTTTTCATCATGAAAGCGTCATCCTTTCTCCAAAATATTTATCCAGTGCACATGTTTAATTTTAAAAATATCTAGGCCTTGACTTTGATGCTGTGTGGCCTCTCTAAACAGCTGGCTAGCATAGGAATCAAGTGACTTGGATTCCATCTGGAACTTTTAAATAACTGATTTTAGTTTATGTTTCAACTAAAATAAATCAACATGCCATTCTGTAAATGAACTGTTATGAGTGGTTCGAAAAACAATTCAATTTTATCTGCTTCAGACAAGAGGATATCTGTGGTATTGTTATTTTTAGACCCCGAAGGCAATGAGGAATCTTTGCCCATATAAGGACATCCGTTTATTGGAAAAATGATAAAATATTTGATTGTAAAATTCATCAATGGGTTTTTACGAAATTTTCCACACATTTAAACCAAATCATTGATGACTTATATAAAAATATCAAAGTTGTTGTTATTTGTTCATAATTAAAATCAATCAGTTCCTATAATTAATTAATTTGAAAAAGGAAAAATTATTGCCCGTTATTTCGTTAAAACGCTTTATTAAATTCGCATATAAACATTTATCCCATTAAATTTATGTGTGGTAGACATGGTGTTCTTCTTGTTCGACGAGCTGTGTTTATTTTAAACAAATTAATTAAGAATTTCGTTAATTGGTTCTAGATTTGTTGAGATATTAGATTGGAAAAGTAAGAAGATACTTTTGGATCTTAGATCATTTGAGTTCCAAATTTATTTTACCTACAACAAATCTACTCTACAACCATATATTGTCGAAAATCGCCCTTAGATACAAATAATCACCCCAAAAAGGGCGAAATCCAAATAAAGTTAGTTGACTCATATCCAACAAGCAAAAATAATGACGTGTTTCCTTTATGACCCTCCATAAAATTCCCATAAGAGATCGATGAATTTAGTTTGCTATAATTAAAATATACACTCAATGAGTCATATGAATCATGAATGAGTGAATTATTACTAATCTTGTAGTAGGTACCTATGCATTTTTTTCAAAGAAAATCAATGAGTGAATAAATTTGTAATATGAATTTCGTTCAGAGAAAATCGCTTTTATATTATGAAAGAGAAAATTGGATAATAATTTCAATGCCAAGGACAAAGATGACCGTCTGGGTGGATTGGATTGTCTAAGGTTTTTTTTTTCTACGCTACATTGACCGTAATGTATTTACAAAGATGCCAATTTTCTTCAGTGGAAAGTGTACAAAAGAAATCTATTTTAGTCGAGTGGAAAATCGACTATAGAATGGAATGTTTTGTGTAGTAAAAGACATTTCTTGTATTAAATGGAATTAGAAAAAAATTAATAGAAATTAATGCAGATCTTATTTATGAAAAGAGAAAGGTTAATGTTGTTATTTAGGTATTTCATTGGGAAAATTTGAAATTTTGGGAAAATGAGCACCTAGCTTTCCTTTTTACATGCGAAAAGTTTCAACATTTTTTCTTTATCAGTTTTCCAGAAATACTTTGAAATATAAGAGACTGTATTTTTAGTTAATTCAGTTTTTGTAAGTTGATTTTGAAAATTAATGTTAATGTTATTTTCCACAAGAAAAACTTGAAATTTTGGGAAAATGAGCTTCTCACATTCCTTTCTATGTGCAAAAAGTTTCAAAATTCTCTCTTTATTAGTTTTCCAGAAAAACTCTGAAATGTGAGAGAGTGTATTTTTAAATAATTCAGTTTTTGTGAGTTATAATTTTGAAGATTCTTCATGTTGTTATTTTCCACTGGAAAAGCTTGAAATTTTGGGAAAATAAGCTCATATTTTTCCTTTTTACATGCAGAAAGTTTCAATATTTTTCCCTTTAGTTTTCCAGGAAAACTTTGAAATGTGATGAGAGACTATTTCCAATTAATTTAGTTTTTGTAAGCTGATTTCGAAGAATTTTCCACTGGAATAAGTGACGGTGACTTCAAAGTCACCGTCCAGTGTATTTGATTATCCCGCCAAAAAAGAAGCATTGTTTTTTGTATATTGTATGCCCACCAGGCGCCATTTTTGACAAGTTGTTGGATTGCTTTAAACAAAAATTGATACCAAAATGGCGGACATAACAAATTTGAAAATTTTGCCCCAGGTACATACCTACAAGGTTGTTTGAAAGGGGTAGGTTATGACGTCATCTGGGGTGCCAGAACATAATGCAAAATGCAAATCTCCATGAGGCACCCTAGATCACGTCATCAAGTTACCCATTACCACACAACCTATTAACTTGGTTGCCTGTTAAATTTATGACGTCATCTGTGTGTCTATTCTTGAAACCGGGAAACAGCGTTTCCACGAGACCGATTGCTCTGTCTTTGTCAGCATTATGGAAATATAAATATGGGCGACTGAGACTGAACCTTCATTCTCATGAGACTGACATCACAAACATAACCTAACTTTTCGATGGGAGGACAAATGAAGCGGTTAAGAACTATTTACACACATTAATTAGGCGCTAGATGCCATTACCTACGTCACAAATCACATAACGTCAAATTTCTATAGAAACAAATAAGTGTAAAAATCGTTTGTTTGTCATGAAATGTTTGTTCCCCTAGCAAAAGTGACGTTGTGTGATTTGTGACGTAATAGTAGCGCCTAATGATGTAGGTAAACAGTCCTTCCAACGCTTTGTTTGTCCCCCCATCGAAAATGAAGTTATGTGTGTAACGTCAGCTTGTACCTAATTGCTCAAAAAAGTAATACCAAAATGACAAATTTGAAAATTTTGCTCCAGATATCAAATTAACTCTTTCATTGTGTTTCAGAAAGTTCCAAAGAAAATTATTTTCTGACAAATATTTTCAAATCCAGAAATAGATACTGGCATTGGTAATCGGGAATTCAACGACCAGTTAAAGAATAAATTCAATATGGCGACAATGGTCAAACATCCTGCTTCTTAAGCAATAATAGAAAATCCCTTCAAAACTCCACAAATTACACAAAGAACAGTTTTATGATAACAAAACATCTGAGGGCAAACGGAATCCTTAGCGCCAATTCCGTTTGACCATGGCCGCCATATAAATAGGGCGATTTGACGTTTTCTTAATTCAATATGGCGCCGTGGGAATAATACAATTGACAACCGTAGAGGCACGCTCCCATTCAATTCCCATTCAAATTACAATCAATTAAAATTGAATTTAAAGGCACCTTCACGGTCGTCAAGTCTGTTATGTCTTATTGTCCACAAGATAAATTTAGCAATTTATGATCCCATTGGTTGAGAAATAACTGGTTGACCAATAGGATTATAGATCGCGTTGTCATCTGTCAGATTGCATTAACTGACAGTTTATCAGAATATTAATAAACCAAGTTCAAGAAAGTGATACCAAAATGGCGGACATAACAAATTTGAATTCAAATTTGGAAATTTTGCCCCAGGCACAAGGTTGTTAGAAAGAAGTAGGTTGTCGCGGGGCTTTCTAGAAACCTTGGGCTTATCTGATAACTTTTATGACGTCATCTGGGATGCCTAAATATAGTGCAACTTTTCATATGGCACCCCAGATGACATCTGTTTCCCGATTACCAGACAACCTTTTAACTTTAAGAACCTTGCCCCATGCATTAAATTAATACTCTACTCATTGTGTTCCAGAAAATCCCAAATAATTATTTTTCCACTAATTTTTTGACAAATATTTTCAAATCCAAAATATAAATTCAATATGGCGACAAAGTTCAAACATCATCAAGCAATAGAAAATCCTCTTAAAATTCCACAAATTACACAGAGAACAGTTTGAAAGTAAATGAAATTCTTGGAGCCAATTCCTATTATTTAACCATGGCCGCTCTATGGATAGGGAGATTTGACGTTCTCTCAAATCAATATGGCGCCGTGGGATAATCACACCTGACAACCGCAAAGGCAAGGATGATACACACTACTACTACAGGATGGCCTATCCTCATAAGGCCTGTGTGTAACAAATCCCCCCGACGCCAAATTACCAGTTATGACGTAGGCATCATGTTATTTCTTGCCTTAACGTAGTAACACACCAATGTGGCGGCGATTACCAAAAACGAGGCCGATAAGCAATCCTGTACGTGTGTATCATCCTTGCCTAAAGGCACGTTTCCGTTTAATTTCCATTCAAATTGCAATCAATTAAAGTCAAGTTTATTATGTCCACGTCGCCATCTTGAATTATCAGCTGAAAAACATGATACCACAATAGCGGACAAAACAAATTTGAAAATTTTGCCCCAGGCACAAGGTCGTTTGAAAGAGGTAGAGGTTGTCTGATAACATTTATGACGTCATCTGGAAAGCCTAAGCAAAATCAAATTCTAAGGATGATACACCAGGGCCGACTTCAGAAATAACGCACAGGGTGCGAGTGCGATTTTATGGGTGTGCCTGAATTGACAATTGGCCATTGGGGCCATAGCACCGTCTAAAGTAGCATTTTTGAACAGCTAGTGTGTCGCACCGGTGTCACACTCACACTGGGTGTATCATTTCTGAACTCGCCTCAGTACTACTACAGGATGGTTTGTCCTCATAAAGCCTTATAGTACTCATAACTGCGAAATTCGCTCTTTTTTGACATTGCTTCGACAATATGACGTTTGATTCACGTATAAAACGTCAATTTGTCGAAGCAATGTCAAAAAGTGCGAATTTCGCAGTTATGAGTACTAGGCTTAAGGCCTGTGTGGAACAAATCCCCCCCACTGTCCCCAACGCACAAATTACCAGTTGTGACGTAGGCAGCAAACGGCAGCATGTTATTTCTCGCCTTGTCGTAGGGTGTTTAAACAGTTGACGACTTAGTTATGACGTCAGAAATAGTAACACACCAATATGGCGACCATTACCAAAAACAAAGGCCGATAAGCACTCCTTATTAAAGTGTGTATTCTCCTTGATGAAAATCTCCATAAGGCCCCCCCCCCAGATGACGTCATCTGTTTCTATAACTTATTTACTTATTAACTTCAGGAATCCTGCTCCAGGCATTAAATTAATACCTTCGCATTTCTTCCAAAAAGTCGCAAAGAACTTTATTTCGAGTAATTTCCTGGCAAATATTTTCAAATCCAAAAGTAGATACTGTCATTGGTGATAGGCTAATCCAACGACCTGTCAAAACATAAATTTAATATGGCGACAACGGTCAAACATTTCTGATGTGAATTGAGAATACGAAAATTGTCCCTCTCTCGAGCAATAGAAAATCCCCTTAAAGCTCCAGAAGTTGAATAAAGACAAAGAACAGTTTTATGGAAACAAACACTTCCTTGTGGGAATAACACAACTGACAACCGTAAAGGCACGTTTCCATTTAATTCCCATTTAAATTGCAATCAATTAGAATTAAATGTAAAGGCATTTTTACGGTCGCCTAGTTTGTTATGCCCACGTCGTCATCTTGAATGAAAATTTTACTCCAGGCATTAAATTAATACTTTTCTATTGTGTTCCAGAAAGTCCCAAAAAACTTTTTTCTAGTAATTACGTGGCAAATATTTTGAATTCCAAAAGTAGACAAATACCTAATCATTCGTAATAGGGCCTGTCAAAACATAAATTCAATATGGCGACAAGGGTCAAACAAGTGTGATGTGTGTTTATTTTTTGCTTATACACTACGAAAATTATCCTTCTCAAGCAACAAAAAATCTCCCTAAAACTCCACATATACAGTTTAATAATTGAAATACAATTGTTATAAATAAAATCCCCTTATAAGGTCAAAAAATGTCACAACGGCAACGCGGCAAATTTCCCATTTTATCAATGAAGAAGAAGGTCCTTCCTCGCCGGTCGGCGAGTTAGGTTAGGGACGAAACGCCGCATTCCGACCAATCAGAACCGAAACAGCGTTTTATGCCCATATATGGTAACGTTAGCGAATGGACCGGCGAACGGTGGGGGACAATTCCGGACCGATCCATTCCCGAGGGGTGTCCTGACGGTCTTTCAAACAAATTTAAATCAATTCTTCGATAATTTGTTTATTGTTAGTTAATTTTTTTGGTTAATTGTTGATTAATCAGTTTTTTTTAACTATTATAAACTGACAGGTTTCTGTAATTATTGGTTGTTTTCAGAATAATTTTTGAATTTTGGTACCGACCTGCCCTCCGATCGGAGCGCCACTAGCGGTGCAAACGGTGGCAACATCAACCGGCATCTTCCCATTTGTCAGTTTGCTGTTGTTGTCTTTTGACGTGTCTTTTTGAAAAAAAAATTTAAACGGTAAGAATTTCCATTATTTAATTAATATTTGCTTTGTTTTAACTCTATTAATTAATAGATTTTGTAAATTTCCATAATCTGAAATTACTCCACTTGGTCCAGGTGGTTCCCTCCCAAACAAAAACACCTATTTTTAGTTTTGGCTGGATTTCCTGAAGCCAGTGGTCGTAGTACTACGTTTTTTGCTTTGGCTTTTGGCCAAAAAAATGCTTTTAATTCAATAAATACAAATAAACCACACCAATAAGTACTTTAAGCCACTGATTTTTATTCTGGATTTAAAGAAAAATGTATTTTTTTTTTGGATAATTTTTCCTCTTACTATATACAGTGGTCCAGTGGGGGGTAAAAATTTAAGGAGAAAAATCGATGCAATGCAATTCCTTATATGGTAATCTCGCTCGCTATTGGTTCTGCGCCCGGGTTGTCGCCTCTAGGTGGGGGATAGCTCCACGTAAATATATTGGAGAGGTCTTTTGAATTTTACACATTTCTGTCTTGTGATATTTTAGAGTAAAGTCACACAGTCCAACAAGTTTTCTTTATACCAAAAATCTATACATAAAGTAAGTTTCAAATTGCCTCTACATAAGAAAATTGTGTTGCTCTTTCATTCATTTTTTTAATTCGGGTGTGGTTTTTTAAAGTGTTTTTGTGTGCCCCCTCATACCTATTTGGATTTACTTGTGAATTATTGTGATTTTTTAACGGTTTTAAAACTGGGCGTTTTCATGTGATACCGGTTTCTTATTTTTTTAACGGTGCTTCATTGTTGTGTCTCTTTCATTCATTTAAAATTTTATACCTGTCTTTTGGGTTTTTAGTGGTTGGTGGTGGTTCAAATACCGGTTTTTAACATCTTGAAAGAGCTACCAATTTTCATCGATTCCTTATATGGGGTTGTTCACCATAATTAATACAATATTTTGTAGTTTTTTCAAATAGCGAATTCTATTGGTTGAAACAGTGTAGAAAAAATTTATTTCTTATCTTTTTTTTTTTATACAAGTTGTTAGAAAAAGACAAGAATACTCTCAGTCCACAATAACCCTTCCAATAGATTTCGTTATAAGATTGAATTATACAGGGTGTTTAAATATTTAAAGGTGTATTTTAAGAAAAAAATTTCATATAAACGTATGTCCTAATCGTCGTATTCATTATTGATATTTTGTTATACCACTTCAGATATTTTAATGAAATTTGGCATCCTTGTACTATGTAGGAAACATTTTTTTCTGGTTAGGAGAATTAGTACACTGAATATATTTCAATCTTTTTCTCTCAGCCTGTGAAAGAAAAAGATATAAATACATTTTGTTTGCACTTATTCTCTCAAAATGTCATTAATGAATCAAATTTTCTTTCAAGTTTCCACCAGTGGTGTTTTTACCTGCCTATTTTGGTTGACATTGATGGTACACCACTGATTTCTTTTGAAATAAAAATTATTTCTAAAATCCCCAATAGTTTCTTATAGTTGGGGAGCTGGCGTCAAAAACATGCAAGAGTTTTCGCAAGGCGGATATTTTCAAAATAGGTTGTACTTTAGTGCTAGAATGCTAGTGTACAGTCAGCACTCACAGTTCCGGGACAGCTGGCTCTGGGACGCGGGCAAAGTTGTAATTTTAAGAAGCATCTAAACTGTTTTCTCAAAGCTCAAAATTTATAGAAATTTTGCACATTATCTGTTTGAAGGTCACAAATAACGTATGTAAATCGTCAGACGTCTAGTTCGTTGCAAAAAGGGGGTCAGACGTCCTCAAAGTTTTTATTTTATGGCATTTTCTTCAAATATATTTGTCAAATACCTGCAAAAATATATTTTGACAGGACACCGAAGAAAATGCCATAAAATAAAAACTTTGAGGACGTCTGACCCCCTTTTTGCAACGAACTAGACGTCTGACGATTTACATACGTTATCTGTGACCTTCAAACAGATAATGTGCAAAATTTCTATAAATTTTGAGCTTTGAGAAAACAGTTTAGATGCTTCTTAAAATTACAACTTTGCCCGCGTCCCAGAGCCAGCTGTCCCGGAACTGTGAGTGCTGACTGTACACTAGCATTCTAGCACTAAAGTACGACCTATTTTGAAAATATCCGCCTTGCGAAAACTCTTGCATGTTTTTGGCGCCACCTCCTGGACTATTAACAATTTTGCTTAAAAACGATTGGGAATTTCAAAAAATAATTTTTACTTTTAAAAAAAATCAGTGGCGTACCATCAATGTCTGCCAAAATATGCAGGTCAGATTCTGTATGAAACCCACTGGTGAAAACTTCAAAAAAATGTGGTACAGTTGGTCCAGGGTCAAGGTTCATAAAGTTACTAAGTTGTCTGGTAATGGGTAACTTGATGACGTCATCTGGAGTGCCTTATGGAAATTCTTTCACAAGCTAAGAGAAATATGTACTCTTGGTGTGTGGAAATGTCATTAGTGTGCACTGAATATATTTCAGTCTCTTTCTCTCAACCTGTGAAGGAAAAAGATAGAAATTCATTTTCTTTGCACTAATTCTGTCAACCCATTAATGTATCAGATTTTTTTTTTAATTTCCACCAGTGGTGTTTTTACAGAATTTGACCTGCTTATTTTGTAGACATTGATGGTACGCCACTGATTTCTCTTTAAATAAAAATTACTCTTGAAATCCCCAATCATTTCTAAGCAAAGCAAATCAAGTGATTAATGTTGCTTACAAACGATTGAGAATTTTGAAAATAATTTTTATTTTAAGAAAAATCAATGGCGTACCATCAATGTCTGCTAAAATATGCAGGTCATATTTTGTATGAATCCCACTGGTGAAAACTTCAAAAAAATGTGGTCAAGGTTCATAAAGTTATTAAGTTGTCTGGTAATGGGTAACTTTATGACATCATTTGGAGTGCCTTATGGAAATTTGCATTATGTTGAAGCACCTCAGATAGAATTAATGCAAAAAAAATTTATCTCTATCTCTTTCTTTCACAAGCTAAGAGAAATATGTACACTTGGTGCGCATTAAATCTTCCAATCAGAAACATCATCAGTGTGCACTGAGTGTATTTCAATCTCTTTCTCTCAGCCTGTGAAGGAAGAAGATAGAAATACATTTTCTTTGCACTAATTTTGTCAACCCATTAATGTATCAGATATTTTTTTAAATTTCCACCAGTGGTGTTCTTACAGAATTTTTCCTGCCTATTTTGGTTAACATTGATGCTACGCCACTGATTTCTTTTGAAATAAAAATTATTTCTAAAATCCCCAATAGTTTCTTAACAAAGCTAAATCAATTTTGCTTAAAAATGATTGGGAATTTCGAAAATAATTTTTACTTTAAAAAAAAATCAGTGGCGTACCATCAATGTCTGCCAAAATATGCAGGTCAGAAACCCACTGGTGAAAACTTCAAAAAAATGTGGTACAGTTGGTCAAGGTTCATAAAGTTACTAAGTTGTCTGGTAATGGGTAACTTGATGACGTCATCTGGAGTGCCTTATGGAAATTTGCATTATGTTGAGGCACCTCAGATAGAATTAATGCAATTTTTTTTTTATCTCTATCTCTTTCTTTCACAAGCTAAGAGAAATATGTACATTTGGTGCGTGGAAACGTCATTAGTGTGCACTGAATGTATTTCAGTCTCTTTCTCTCATCCTGTGAAGGAAAAAGATAGAAATACATTTTCTTTGCACTAATTTTCTCAACCCATTAATTTATCAGATTTTTTTTTTTCATATTTCTATCAGTGGTGTTTTTACAGAATTTGACCTGCCTATTTTGTAGACATTGATGGTGCGCCACTGATTTCTCTTTAAATAAAAATTACTCTTGAAATCCCCAATCGTTTCTAAGCAAAGCAAATCAAGTGATGAATGTTGCTTAGAAACGATTGGGAATTTTGAAAATAATTTTTATTTTAAGAAAAATCAGTGGGGTACCATCAGTGTTTGCCAAAATAGGCAAGTCAAATCCTGTATAAATCCCAGTGGTGGAAACTTCAAAATAATGTGGTATAATAGGGTCAAGGTTCATGAAGTTAATAGGTTCCCTGGTAATGGGTAACTTGATGACGTCATCTGATCATTGAGGCACCTCAGATGACGTCAGGCAACCTACCTCTATCAAACAACCTTGCTTGACCCTCCTCTACCTTTTTTATTTGACATTTTAGAAAGAAGTATCCCAAATAAAAGTTTTATGGTTGAAGTTAATTTCTTTAAAAACTTTCTTTCGCATATACAGGGTGTTTCAGAGTGATTCAACTTTCTTATTTTAAATAGAATACCCTGTATATTATTGAATATCTAGATTCTATGTAAAATTCTTAGCAAATTTCATGTGATATACCCTACCCCAACTGTTTTGGAAATATTGACAGTTGAAAATTGACAATTTTGACACTCTTTAAAAATGTAAAACATCGGTTTTACTTTAAAATTTAATTGTTAATTGTTTGTCAAAGTTGCAAAAAGGTCAACTGTCACGTGTCAATATTTCCAAACCAGTTGAACTTAGGTATAAGGCAAGGTTCCTAAAGTTAATAGGTTGTCTAGTAATAGGAAACATATGACGTCATTATAGGGTGTCAAATGGAATTTGCATCATGTTTGGACACTCCAAATGACATTATAAATAAAAGTTATCAACCGCCTGATAACTTTATCAAACAACCTCGGGTAAAGGGTATAATGTCACATAAAAACAGCTCAGAATTTTACATAGATATTCAATAATATACAGGGTACCATTTAAAATGAAAAGTTGGACCACAACCAGCTTTTCTGAAATACCCTGTATATGCAAAAATGAGTTTAAAAAAACATTAATTTCAACCATAAAACTTTTATTTGGGACACTTCTTTTCTAAAGTGCCAAATAAAAAATGGTACAGGAGGTTAACTAACATTTATAATCAAAAGCCTGTACCAGGTGATTGTTTATATTTTGCAACCACACAACCAAGATACCCAGAAATGTCAAATATAAAAGTTGTAAGCTATATCAGAAACTTTGCATTGAAGTTAGTTAAAAGTATACAGGGTTTGCCACACTTTTGTGACACACCCTGTATACTTGTAACTAACTTTTATTAAAAACTTTTTGACACTTTTGGCATTTCTAGGTACCTCTTCAAAATAGTATACATGGATGCCAAATTTAAGTAAAATGTTTAAAATGGTATTTCGCATATTAACAACAAATTATTCATTTTTGAAACCCCTGTATCTCAAAAATTAAGACCTTCAGGACATTGGTTCATAATATGAAATTTTCTTCTTACAATAAACCCAATTGACATCAAATTAAAAAACACCCTGTATATTTTCATCTGAAAAACCCTACATTATTTTTTATTTTTTTCTTGCCTAAGGTAAGTAAAAATCAAAATACTTAAGGTGAACTACCCCGCACGCAAAACCCCAAACATCAACATCATTCTAATAGCCAATTTTGTTTCAGTACTAACAAATCAACATGTGTGACGAAGAAGTAGCCGCCTTAGTCGTAGACAACGGATCCGGTATGTGCAAAGCCGGTTTCGCAGGAGACGACGCACCCCGTGCCGTTTTCCCTTCAATCGTAGGACGTCCCAGACATCAAGGAGTAATGGTGGGCATGGGTCAAAAAGACTCGTACGTCGGCGACGAAGCCCAAAGCAAACGTGGTATCCTTACTCTGAAATATCCAATTGAGCACGGCATTGTCACCAACTGGGATGATATGGAGAAGATCTGGCATCACACCTTCTACAACGAATTGCGTGTTGCCCCAGAAGAACATCCAGTTCTTTTGACTGAAGCCCCATTGAACCCAAAGGCCAACAGAGAAAAAATGACTCAAATTATGTTTGAAACTTTCAACACTCCCGCTATGTACGTAGCAATCCAAGCTGTCCTATCTTTATACGCTTCTGGACGTACCACTGGTATCGTTTTGGATTCTGGAGATGGTGTCTCCCACACAGTTCCAATCTATGAAGGTTATGCTTTACCTCATGCAATTTTGCGTTTGGATTTGGCTGGTCGTGACTTGACCGACTATTTGATGAAAATCTTGACTGAACGTGGATACTCATTCACCACAACAGCTGAAAGAGAAATCGTCCGTGACATCAAAGAAAAGCTTTGTTATGTTGCGTTGGACTTTGAGCAAGAAATGGCAACAGCTGCAAGCTCAAGCTCTTTGGAAAAAAGCTACGAACTTCCTGATGGTCAAGTAATCACCATTGGAAACGAACGTTTCAGATGTCCCGAAGCCCTCTTCCAACCTTCCTTCTTGGGAATGGAAGCTGCTGGTATCCATGAAACCACCTACAACTCCATCATGAAGTGCGATGTTGATATCAGGAAAGACTTGTACGCTAACACAGTACTTTCTGGTGGTACCACCATGTACCCAGGCATTGCTGACCGTATGCAAAAAGAAATCACCGCTTTGGCTCCATCTACAATGAAAATCAAAATCATCGCCCCACCAGAAAGGAAATACTCCGTATGGATTGGAGGTTCAATTTTGGCTTCATTGTCCACTTTCCAACAGATGTGGATCTCGAAACAAGAATACGACGAGTCTGGTCCATCCATTGTCCACAGAAAGTGCTTCTAAGTTTGTTGAAAGTTCATTATTTATTTTTTTCTCTTTTTATATGATATCGCCTGCATTCCATTACTCCACTTTTTTTTTTTGTATAAATATATTTTGCGATATTTGTGTCGCTGTGCGACAAAGTACTGCCATTTCGTTTTTTTTTGAGAGTGAATTGAAGATCGTTTAAAAATATGCACTAGGCCAAAGTATTACTACTACTATACTACTGTACTATCATATTGTTCATTAAATAATGTGTTTTTTTTTTTTTTTGTAATAAGTTATTACATAATGTTGTGCAGAATAAGACTCTATATTTTACTTATATATATAATTAATTACGTTTTTTCTAGGCTAATAAAATATGGAAAATATTTAATAAAAAAATTGTAAAAATTTATTGTTTTGTTTTGGTAATTACATTCCTGATAAAAATAGCAATGGTGTGACTATGTAATAGATAGAAATCGTTATCTCTATTGCTATGGCACTTGCTGTCTTCTTTTCTCTTTTCAAAATCAATAGAGATAGAGAAAATATCTCTCTATATTTGTTACATAGTCCCAAAGCAGGGTTTGGTGAAAATAATAATTGCTAATTTGTTTTTTGGTTCAAGTCAAAAATAATATCAGATGTGAGAATAATAAATGAGTTCTAAAGTCTTTTTTAACTAAATTTTCTTGATAGTTTGAAATGCTTTAGAGCCAAATTACCAACCGACTGGTAACGTCTTTGGTAAATTTATCCTGCTTAAACTTGAAATCAGTTTTTAGTTTTATAAGGACCAAATTATGGACCCACTGGTAAGTATCTGGTTGTTACCTAGCAGGTACTTTATGTTTTATAGAGCATGGAAAGTACCTGCTAGGTAATAACCTGACACTTACCAGTAGGTCAAATTATGGACTGACTGGTAAACGTCTGGTTGTTACCTAGTAGGTACTTTCCATGTTCTAGATAATAGACAGTACCTGCTAGGTAACAACCAGATACTTATCAGTTGGTCCATAATTTGGCCCTTAGCAGAATAAATTTGCCAATGACTTTACCAGTTGGTTAACAATGATAGTATCTGAACATTTTATAGATGGTTTTTAGTTTGGAATCTTCAAAGGCTTTATGTAGGACATTTAGAAATATGAATTATTTTTATCAAATTAATTAAAATGCATTAATTCTGATTTCCTATTGAATAGTTTCTAATGCCCGTATTACATCTGTGTATTTTTCCGTGTATTTATTCATGTAGTTCAGGGTGACAACCGAAAAACTTCAAACCCAATATATATAAGCATTATGAAAAACAAAATAATGTTGGCACCCTGAACTACATGAATAAATACACGGAAAAATCCACAGATGTAATACGTGCATAATGTTGTTCCTTGAAACTTTCTTGATGATCATTAGTTTAGAATGGAAACTTCACTTTAGCTATCTTATGATTTAAATTTTGGAAAACTTTGAAAGGTCATAACTTTGTTTCTATTATAGATAAAAAGCTGAAACTTTCACTGAATTTTATCCCAATCAAGGGACTACAATCCCTGAATTTCAGCTCATTTGTACTTATAGTTCCTGCGATAAAATTTTGTTAAGCAATTTGGGGTGATTTATCGATTTTTCAATTTTTCTGAGTGCCTTTTTTCATATATTTCGGCTTTAAATCTGAGAATAATTTAGTGTATGGAGTTTGATGGATGTTAATTGACCATTACGATACGATACAAAATCTCGACAAAAAAAAAATTTGTAAGAAGTTACCTACCTACCTTATGATTTACATTCAATGCACCTGAAAAGTTTCAAAATTGAAATTATTAGATATTGAAAATTGTTCTATCCTCGAGTATTTCAGCCTTTGACAGTGTGTAAGGTTCGAAGTCTTTCAATTTCTCACACAAGTAAGTTTGACTTCAATAATCTAACTTCTGCAAAAGATCAAGTTTCGATCTTGAAAATCATGAATCTCCTTTTTGCCTTTCTGATTTCTTTGTTGTATTCTGTGAGGGTTTCTGTGTAGGTACCGCTGTCAGTCTTGGATATTCTAGATAAATATTCTACTGAATGAAGTTGTCTATTGTCTTACTAAAGCTACATTTAACTCTCAATAAATTCAGTTGCAAAGCTTCAAAGTCTTTTGACTTAGATTTTTATCCAAAATGACACCAACACACATTTTGTCTCACAACTTTGTTAATTTCAATCCGATTTTGATGTAATTAGGCTTGAATTAAAGCCAATTGAATTCTCTATAAATGTCGTATGATTTATTTCAATACAGCTTCAATATTATCGAAGCTATGACACTTCAAAGTCTTTAGAGCTTGATTTCTAAACTTGTGAAATTTCAATTCAATCCGTCATACATTATCCTCAAAAAAATAAATAAAACGTCCCTTAATGTCCTTGAAGAATCACAAGTCCAAAGGGTCGGGGTCTATTTAAATTGCGAGCCCGCAGGGTCGGGGTCTTTTCAATCCCGAGCCCGTAGGGCGAGGGTTTTTCTGATTACAAGTCCGAAGGACTGGGGTCTTTTTAAATCTTTATCTTTGGTCTTTGTGAATTACTAGCTCAAAAGGTATATATATATATAGATACACGTTTCGCCTCATAACTTTGTTAACTTCAATCCGATCTCAACGTAATTAGGCTCGAATTAAAGCCAATTAAATCCTCTATAAATCTTTAATGAATAATTTCAATGCAGCTTCATTAGTTTTGAAGCTGCGGTGCCTCAAAGTCAGATTTTTGAAATTTGATTTTTTTGAAAATAACATTGATACACGTTTTGCCTCATAACTTTGCTAATTTCAATCCGACCGTAACGTAATTAGGCTTGAATTGAAGCCAATTAAATTCTCTATAAATGTCGTATGATTTATTTCAATGCAGCTTCAATATTATCGAAGCTGTGACACTTCAAAGTCTTTAGAGCTTGATTTCTAAACTTGTGAAATTTCAATTCAATCCGTCATACATTATCCTCAAAAAAATAAATAAAACGTCCCTTAATGTCCTTGAAGAATCACAAGTCCAAAGGGTCGGGGTCTATTTAAATTGCGAGCCCGCAGGGCCGGGGTCTTTGCAATCCCGAGCCCGTAGGGCGAGGGTTTTTCTGATTACAAGTCCGAAGGACTGGGGTCTTTTTAAATCTTTGTCTTTGGTCTTTGTGAATTACTAGCTCAAAAGGTATATATATATAGATACACGTTTCGCCTCATAACTTTGTTAACTTCAATCCGATCTCAACGTAATTAGGCTCGAATTAAAGCCAATTAAATCCTCTATAAATCTTTAATGTATAATTTCAATGCAGCTTCATTAGTTTTGAAGCTGCGGTGCCTCAAAGTCAGATTTTTGAAATTTGATTTTTTTGAAAATAACATTGATACACGTTTTGCCTCATAACTTTGCTAATTTCAATCCGACCGTAACGTAATTAGGCTTGAATTGAAGCCAATTAAATTCTCTATAAATGTCGTATGATTTATTTCAATACAGCTTCAATATTATCGAAGCTATGACACTTTAAAGTCTTTAGAGCTTGATTTCTAAACTTGTGAAATTTCAATTCAATCCGTCATACATTATCCTCAAAAAAATAAATAAAACGTCCCTTAATGTCCTTGAAGAATCACAAGTCCAAAGGGTCGGGGTCTATTTAAATTGCGAGCCCGCAGGGTCGGGGTCTTTTCAATCCCGAGCCCGTAGGGCGAGGGTTTTTCTGATTACAAGTCCGAAGGACTGGGGTCTTTTTAAATCTTTGTCTTTGGTCTTTGTGAATTACTACCTCAAAAGGTATATATATATAGATACACGTTTCGCCTCATAACTTTGTTAACTTCAATCCAATCTTAACGTAATTAGGCTCGAATTAAAGCCAATTAAATCCTCTATAAATCTTTAATGAATAATTTCAATGCAGCTTCATTAGTTTTGAAGCTGCGGAGCCTCAAAGTCAGATTTTTGAAATTTGATTTTTTTGAAAATAACATTGATACACGTTTTGCCTCATAACTTTCTCTACAAATCTTTTCTAAATGTTTTTAATACAACTTCAATAGTTTTGTAGCTGTAAAGACTTTTGACTTAGATTTTTATCCAAAATGACACCAACATACATTTTGTCTCACAACTTTGTTAATTTTAATCCGATCTTAATGAAATTAGGCTCTAATTAAAGCTAAATAGATTCTCTACAAACCTGTTAATCAAAATTTTAATTCAGTTTCGTCAGTTTCACACCTGAAAAGCTTCAACATTGAAAATTTTCCAAAAATGACAGTTTTTGCCTCAAGTTACTTCTAGTAGTAATCTTCGAGGAAAGTTCCTACTCATTTTCACTTTTGTATCTAAGCATTGTTTGATTGATAAATACCTATCAGCAGATCTAAGCTCTAAGCCCACTGGATTAACGATTTCCAATTTTTACTGCCGAATCAAGAGCCTGGAATAATTGAAATTCAAATTTTGATTATTTCTGCCTGCATGGCTTTTGATAAGCTACAATACCCTATTTTCCCTCAAATTTTTATTCAAAGAAGCTTGTTAGGGGAGTTGGAATTTTCACTCTATGTTTTATTTAAATAGTAACCCAATCATAAAATCTGGAAAAATAATTCTTTATTTTGAAGTTTTGAAGTCAGTATAAAACTACATATTTCCAAGCACGGCACAAACAAATCTTGTTCACGTTTCTTGGCATAAAAACTACTTTATTATTGATCCAAGATCTATTTTTGGGCCACCAACTTGAACTCTTACATAAAATCAATTTTTATTGCCAAATATGCGACAAAACAATCAAATTGTCTTTTTGTTTCAGCGATTTTAAAAAATGTGCGACGAAGAAGTAGCTGCATTAGTCGTAGACAACGGTTCTGGAATGTGCAAAGCTGGTTTTGCCGGAGATGACGCTCCTCGTGCAGTTTTCCCTTCCATCGTAGGACGTCCCAGGCATCAAGGAGTTATGGTAGGCATGGGCCAAAAAGACTCATACGTAGGTGATGAAGCTCAAAGCAAACGAGGCATCCTTACTTTAAAATATCCAATTGAACATGGAATTGTTACCAACTGGGATGATATGGAAAAAATCTGGCATCATACTTTTTATAATGAATTGCGTGTTGCCCCAGAAGAACATCCAGTTCTTTTGACTGAAGCCCCATTAAACCCAAAAGCAAATAGAGAAAAAATGACTCAAATTATGTTTGAAACTTTTAACACTCCTGCAATGTATGTAGCAATCCAAGCAGTACTTTCTTTGTATGCATCTGGCCGTACCACTGGTATTGTTTTGGATTCAGGAGATGGTGTCTCTCATACAGTCCCAATATATGAAGGTTACGCTTTGCCTCATGCTATTTTGCGTTTAGATTTAGCTGGTCGTGACTTGACTGATTATTTAATGAAAATATTAACCGAGCGTGGATATTCATTTACTACAACAGCTGAAAGAGAAATTGTGCGAGACATTAAAGAAAAACTCTGCTATGTTGCTTTGGACTTTGAGCAAGAAATGGCAACAGCTGCTAGTTCAAGCTCTTTGGAAAAAAGCTACGAACTTCCTGATGGCCAAGTAATCACCATTGGAAATGAACGTTTTAGATGCCCTGAGGCCCTTTTCCAGCCCTCATTTTTAGGCATGGAAGCTTGCGGTATCCACGAAACAACTTACAATTCAATAATGAAGTGCGATGTTGACATCAGAAAAGACTTATATGCCAATACAGTACTTTCTGGAGGTACTACAATGTATCCAGGCATTGCTGACCGTATGCAAAAAGAAATCACCGCTCTGGCTCCTTCCACAATGAAAATAAAAATCATTGCTCCACCAGAAAGGAAATACTCCGTATGGATTGGTGGGTCTATTTTGGCCTCTTTATCCACTTTCCAACAAATGTGGATTTCCAAGCAAGAGTACGACGAGTCTGGACCGTCTATTGTTCACAGAAAATGTTTTTAATTTCATGCATTCCAATAATAATTGCTTTTTCTTGAATTTTGGGTCACAGAATTGACCAATAATACAGTATTAAAATAATTTGCATAATTCAATAAACCAAACAAGTATGGAATAATTAATTTGAAAACCCTCATTTTTATTTTGTAATAAATTGTTACTGCGATGATGGTATTTGTATTTTTAAAAGACTTTTCCTGTTATATACTTGTTATAGTAAATTTGTGGGTCTTACAAGAGATTCAGTCAAAAAATCCCTTTACAAGTTACATATTATTTCATTACCCCAATTTGTGTTGTCTTGGTCTACAGAGGCGATATGAATTTACTGATTCTGAATTAATTACCAATTCAAAATAATAACTATTTTCCTATTTATTTCTTACATAATGAACTTTATTCAATCAAATTACATAGTCATATTATATAAGTAAATTAAAACTATTCCCAATTCTAACGCGAACTGCTCCTGGAACTAGACCTCTTCCTCCTCCTAATAGGACTCCTAGAATGAGGCCTCCTCCTAGGCGGACTCCTCATCATCCTCCTAGGCGGTGAACGCCTCCTATACCTTGGCGGAGGACTGCGCCTATAATTCATCCCCCTTCTAACAGGCAAAAGCGGTGACCGCCTAGGAGGTGGAGGTCTAGGCCTGGGAATCAAAACCGGAGCCGCAGTTATTTCTTGCCCATCAATCTGACCACCATCCATGTTTTTCATGGCAGTTTCAGCTTCGTCAGCGTTGCTGTACTCTACATAGCAGTAGCCGGCGCTTAAATGAGAGTGGTTGCGGTCTTTTGGGAATTCAACATGCTTAATGGTGCCGTAAACGCCGAAAATTTCGTTTATGTGGTCTTTGTTGACTGTGCGAGTTAAACGGCCGATATGGATTTTTGTGGGGCGCGGGGTTGGGGATCTTTTGCGGCGTTTACGGGCCGAAAGGGATCTTGAACGGTTTCTTGAGTCTTTTGCAGGTTTTTCTTTAGTTGGCGACAGTTTTCTGTCTTTTTCTTTGTCATCTTTTTTAGCTTCGTTTTTTTCTCTGTCCTCTTTCCTCTCCTTCAAATCCTTATCTTTGATGTCATTGCTGCGCGTTTTACTGCTCGCTTTGGCTTTTTTTGTCTCAGACCTTGAACTATTTAAACAATAACTTTATATTAAATAATAAAATAAATTATTATAGTTACCGTCTTTTTGGCCTAGTTCTATCATGTCCACTGGATGAGCTGGATGAATCTGAACTAGAACTGCTAGAGCGTGAAGATGAAGCTGAACTGGAGCTGCTCGAACTCGACGAACTACTGTCAGAAGAACTGGAATTTTATGTTCTGAATATTGCAATTCTTATTATAAAATTGTGTTTTTACCTGCTCCGACTGTCGCTGCTACTAGAGCCCGATTCAGAGCGTTTTTTGCGGTCTCTGCCACGTTCTTTTTTCTTGTCTTTTTGATCAGGCTCAAGATCTGTTCCAGGTTTTGCCCTGAAGGAAAATTAAACATCAAATTTTTTAGAAAAAGGGCCTGTTTAACCTCATACTTACATTTTCTGTGATGTTAATTAAGGTAATTTGCACTTAATTATTATTTTTCAATTCAACTAATCACTCGAAGACATGAATAAATAATTCAAATTTACAAAAAATTAAAAACTTCTTGATATTTTAGATGTCCAATGTGGACATTACAGGAACAAACAAAATGGCAAATTTGACAGGTATGATGACGCTAACAGTGTTGCCAGATTTTTTTTTTTTGAGTGACTTCTGCTATTGGATAATAAATGTATTTTTATCTCTTTCTTATACAAACTGGTGAAAAAAGACACCAATAAAGTAACGTACGCACTTTGCTATAAGATTGGGAATTAAAATCATTGAAATCAAGGAGAATACACGCTACTAAGGTTTGCTTATCGGCCTTGTTTTTGGTATCGCGGCCATATTGCATTGGTGGTGTATCACCATTGCCGACGTCACTAACCAAGTCGTCAGGTGTTAGTAGTTTGCGCCAGCGGTCCTAGTTTAGAATATTTTATGATGAAAAATATTATTTAATTTTGTTTAAGAAAGAATAGACAAAAAGGAAGGTGTAAAACGAGATTTAAAGAGGAGTTGTTTTATAACGATTTCCATTTGTCAAATAAGTGCAAAAAAAAATTTATCCTTATCCTTACATGCTAAATGCTTTTAGAAAAAGATGCAGATACCTTCACTCACTGTGCGCTGACTGATAAATGGAAATCGCCATTAGAGCGGGTATTATAAAACTACTTTGAGAGTTAACTTAAAGTTAACTTCTGGAATTACATGTAGGTAATTCAAAAAATTAACTTCAAGTTAACTGTCAAAGCAGTTTTAGGCCTGTGTGTAACAAATCCCCCCCTACCGCCTACGCCAAACAACCAGTTGTGACGTAAGCAGCACGCAGCATGGCGTTTCTCGCCTTGACGTAGACTCTTCAAATAACTGACGACTTCGATATGTCGTCGGCAATGGTTGAAAACAGTTGAAAACTAATATGACGGCGATTACCAAAAACGAGGCCGATAAATTACCGACCATTTTATGGGAGCCTTGACGATAAGTATTCCCTAAAATGACAGTCTTCCATGGAGAAATGTCAGTTGAAGGAATACTTATCGTTAAGGCTTCCTTAAGGGCGGGTATTATAAAACTTTTTTGACAGAAAACTAAAAGTTAACTTCTGAAATATCTAATTCCAGAAGTTAGCTTCTAGTTTTCTATCAAAATACCCACCCTAAATTAGTTGGTGGAAACGGCCATAATTAATGTAAAGTCCGTCTGTTTTAGGGTGGGTATTATAAAACTGCTGACAGTTAACTTGAAATTAACTTTTTGAATTACATGTAATTCCAGAAGTTAACTTTAAGTTATCTATCAAAGTAGTTTTATAATACCCGCCCTTAATGTGCTATAATGCAGACAGCCTACGTCAAGGTGAGAAACGACATGCTGTCTACGTCACAACTGGTGATTTGATGTGGTGGGGGTTGGGTGGCTTCAGATTTGTTCTAAACAGGCCTTATGAAGATAGGCTATCCTGTAGTAATAGTAGTAGTAGTGTGTATTATCCTTGATATGAAATAGTTAAAAGTGCGAGAATGCCAAATTTCTCATTAGTAAATAATTCCATAACATTGTATTACTAAGCGGCAACACAGCACATCTTTAATTTGATTTTATCTTCTGTTCTACGTGAATCGATATATTTATCTTTGTCTAGCTCATGTGAATTTGTCCTTGTCGAGTCAATAAAGAGAACTTATTCTCAATTTCTCTTAAATTTTTTCTTTATATTTCTCAATTTTCTCAGCTCAATTTTTGTCTATTCCAGGCTCTTGAATTTTGTTTATTTTGACAAATTCAAAAGCCAGAAATTTGTATTTTTATCTCTTTCTTATACAAGTTGGTAGAAAAAGATACGAATACACTCTCTGCGCACTAATTCTTCCAATAGAATTCGTTGATTCGATGTAAGATGGGAATATGAAGCAAAATGCGAGGATGCCGAACTTTCCATGGGTGTATCATTCTAAAAATAATTGTAGTACGAAGCGGCAACATAGCACATTTTTAATTTGATTCTATCTTCTGTCCTATGTAAATCGATATATTTATTTTTGTCTAGCTCATGCAAATTTGTCCTTGTCGAGTCAATAAAGAGAACTTATTCTCAATTTCTCTTGAATTTTTTCTTTATATTTCTCAATTTTCTCAGCTCAGTTTTTGTCTATTCCAGGCTCTTGAATTTTGTTTATTTCGACAAATTCAAAAGCCAGAAATTTGTATTTTTATCTCTTTCTTATACAAGGTGGTAGAAAAAGATACGAATACACTCTCTGCGCACTAATTCTTCCAATAGAATTCGTTGATTCGATATAAGATGGGAATATGAAGCAAAATGCGAGGATGCCGAACTTTCCATGGGTGAATCATTCTAAAAATAATTGTACTACGAAGCGGCAACATAGCACATTTGATTCTATCTTTTGTCTTACGTGAATCGATATATTTATCTTTGTCTAGCTTATGTGAATTTGTCCTTGTCGAGTCAATAAAGAGAACTTATTCTCAATTTCTCTTAAATTTTTTTTTTATATTTCTCAATTTTCTCAGCTCAATTTTTGTCTATTCCAGGCTCTTGAATTTTCTACATTTCGACAAATTCAAAAGCCAAAAATTTGTATTTTTATCTCTTTCGTATACAAGTTGGTAGAAAAAGATACAAATACACTCGATGCGTACTAATTCTTCCAATAGAATTCGTTGATTCGCTATAAGATGGGAATATGAAGCAAAATGCGAGGATGCCGAACTTCCCATTGGTGAATCATTCTAAAAATAATTCTACTATGAAGCGGCAACATAGCACATTTTTAATTTGATTCTATCTTCTGTCCTACGTAAATCGATATATTTATCTTTGTCTAGCTCATGTGAATTTGTCCTTGTCGAGTCAATAAAGAGAACTTATTCTCAATTTCTCTTAATTTTTTTTTTTTATATTTCTGAATTTTCTCAGCTCAATTTTTGTCTGTTCCAGGCTCTTGAATTTTCTTTATTCCGACAAATTCAAAAGCCAGAAATTTGTATTTTTATCTCTTTCTTATACAAGTTGGTAGAAAAAGACAAGAATACACTCGATGCGCACTAATTCTATAAGCAAAATGCGAGGATGCCGAACTTCCCATTGGTGAATCATTCTAAAAATAATTCTACTATGAAGCGGCAACATAGCACATCTTTAATTTGATTCTACTTTCTGTCTGAGGAAAATCGATATATTTATCTTTGTCTAGCTCATTTGAATTTGTCCTTGTCGAGTCAATAAAGAGAACTTATTCTCAATTTCTCTTAAATTTTTTCTTGATATTTCTCAATTTTCTTAGCTCAATTTTTATCTATTCCAGGCTCTTGAATTTTCTTTATTTTGACAAATTCAAAAGCCAGAAATTTGTATTTTTATCTCTTTCTTATACAAGTTGGTAGAAAAAGATACAAATACACTTGATGCGCACTAATTCTTCCAATAGAATTCGTTGATTCGCTATAAGATAGGAATATGAAGCAAAATGCGAGGATGCCGAACTTCCCATTGGTGAATCATTCTAGAAATAATTGTACTACGAAGCAGCAACATAGCACATCTTTAATTTGATTCTACTTTCTGTCTGAGGAAAATCGATATATTTATCTTTGTCTAGCTCATTTGAATTTGTCCTTGTCGAGTCAATAAAAAAGGTCTGTTCCCACAGGAGTCTCCGACAGTTTGCAACCTGTCAGAAACAATCGCTCAGCTGAGTTACAGATTGATCTTGGAACGACAGCATTGAAAACATGTATGGGCGATTCTTACTGACAGTTTGCAAACTGTCAGAGACTCCTGTGGGAACAGACCCAAAGAGAACTTATTCTCAATTTCTCTTAAATTGTTTCTTGATATTTCTCAATTTTCTCAGCTCAAGTTTTGTCTATTCCAAGCTCTTCAATTTTCTTTATTTTGATAAATTCAAAAGCCAGAAATTTGTATTTTTATCTCTTTCTATACAAGTTGGTAGAAAAAGATATAAATACACTTGATTGATTCGCTATAAGATGGAAATGATGGGAATATGAAGCAAAATGCGAGGATGCCGAACTTCCCATTGGTGAATCATTCTAAAAATAATTGTAGTACGAAGCGGCAACATAGCACATTTTCAATTTGATTCTATCTTCTGTCCTACGTGAATCGATATATTTATCTTTGTTTAGCTCATGTGAATTTGTCCTTGTCAAGTCAAATAAGCAAACTTTTTCTCAATTCCACTTTGTCTGAGTCCGGCTTTGCACTCCACAGAGCGAAACGGTATAAACTTGGATATCGTGACGTCATACGCGGTCATAAGTTCAACGCAAAAGAGAACACTCTGAGAGCTGAAAGAAACAGTCTCGAATTCTCTTTGCATCGACCAATACAAGAGCCAGGAATTTGTATTCTCATCTCTTTCTTATACAAGCTGGTAGAAAAAGACATGAATACACTCGGTGCGCACTAACCCTTCCAATATAATTCCCTATTAAAAAACACTCTGTAGATTGAGTTCAGGACTGTTTTTTGAGAAATTAATAGGGCCTCTGAAAGACAATCCCAAAATCACAAAATTTTGTCTTTATACAGGGTGTTTATAAAAAGTTAGAGGCCTTTGAACTTTAATGTATCAAGTTTTAACACTTTTTTCAAGTTTTTTATACATCCTGTATTAAGTTGAAATTGGAGGAATTTTATAGAAGATTTAATAAGACTGTACCTAAGTACCCCAGTTAAGCCTAGTACTCATAACTGCGAAATTCGCACTTTTTTGACATTGCTTCGACAATTTGACGTTTGATTCACACATAAAACGTCAATTTGTCGAAGCAATATCAAAAAAGTGCGAATTTCGCAGTTATGAGTACTAGGCTTTACAGGGTGTTTTTTTAGAAATAAGGCTATTTATGTAGGTATTACTTTATAAAAAAATAAACATCCTGTAGATTGAGTTTGGGATTTTTTTTTTGGAAAATTCCAAATAGGGCTTCTCAATGAACTAGAGCTAAAAACTGGAATGCGCACACAGTGCCATATCAGCCAAAAAAATGAAGCCATGAAAGACAGATGCCACATTGGGGAATGTTGTTTTTTTCTGTTGCTCGCTGACATATGACGTTTTCGAAAGTTTTGTCATATTTCCCTTCACAGGTTTCAGCAATTGGAATACGTGTTGGAAGCAATTTTCGCCATTTAACATAATGAGTGCGACAAAAACAGGTATCCCCTCCGCAGCAGCCGCACTAGGCTTCACGTTCGTCCTTATGTGTTGGCATTCCAGTTTTTGGTTATAGTTCATTGGGGCTTCTGGAAGGCAATGAATTGCTCTATGAAATCCCAAATGTTATCTTTATACAGAGTGTCCCTAAGAAGCTAGAGGCCGAGGCCTTTGAGCTTTAATGCATCAAGATTTACCAATTTTTTCTAGATCTTGTATATATAAAATTGGAAGGATTTTATACAGGATTTGATACGATTGTATTTGAGTTTTCTTCTAAAAATCAAAAATCCTCATTACAGGGTGTTTATTTGATTTGGAAATAAATCCATTTGTGTAAGTGTAATACTTTATAAAACACCCTGTAGATTGAGTTTAGGATTTTCCTAAAGAAATTAAAATTCTGTCTTTATACAGGGTGTCCTTAAGAAGCTAAAGGCCTTTGAACTTTAAGGCATCAAGATTTAACAATTTTTGTATACATCCTGTATAAAGTTGAAATTGGGGGGATTTTATAAGTATTTAATAAGACTGTATCCAAAAATCGAATACCCCAGTTATAGGGTGTTTATTTGGAAATGAAGCTATTTAAGTATTACTTTATAAAACACCCTGTAGATTGAATTTAGGATTTTTTTTGAGAAATTCCAAATAGGGTCTCTGAAAGGCAATGAATCGTTCTATAAAATCCCAAAATTTTGTCTTTATACAGGGTGTCCTTAAGAAGCTAGAGGCCTTTGAACTTTAATGCATCAAGATTTAACAATTATTTATACATCCTGTATAAAATTGAAATTGGAGGGATTATATAGAGGATTTAATAGGATTGTATTTGATTTTTTTTTTTCCAAAATCAAATACACCAGTTACAGGGTGTTTATTCAGAAATAAAGCTATTTATGTATTACATAGCATTAAGATTTAATGATTTTTTAAAGTTTTTTATACATCCTGTATAAAGCGAAATTGGGGGAATTTCATAAAGATTTTAATAAGCTTAATTTAATTTTGTTCCGAAAAATCGAATACCCCAGTTACAAGTTGTTCATTTGGAAATAAAGCTATTTATGTATTACTTTATAAAACACCCTATAGATTGATTTCAGGCGATTAATTTCTTCATAAAATACTAAAATTTTATCTCTATACAGGGTGTCAATGAAAAATAAGAGGCAGAATCCAAAAAGAAATTAATTTTTTTTCTATTCCAGGCTCTTGAATTTTTTTAATTGCGATAAATTCAAGAGCTAGGAATAGACAAAAATTGAGCTAAAAAAAAAATTGAGAAATAGAGGAAAAATGTAATGTTATTTCCATTACAGGCTCTTGAATTTTCTTTATTTAACAAATTCAAGTGCCAGGAATAGACAAAAATTGAGAAGAAATTCAAATGAATGTTTGTCTCCATGTTGCCAAATCTTTGTTAAAATCTGTATCTCCAGTGTATATTGATTATTGAGTAGTGAGAAACTTGACATCTTGATTAACATTTGGTTAAAATGAAAATTACGCATTTCTAATCTGAGAGGGCATTTTCAGTCATACTAAAATTTTGCAAAATACCTACTATTCACTGTTCAATCAATAATAAAAAGCAATCAATCAATTGTATAATAATCATTATATTTTTTTTTACAAAATCAACTGTTTTCAAATTCAATCAACAATGTGGATGTAAAATCGTTTCTTTAGCTAAAAACATAGAAGATCGTAGAAGGCAACGTGGACTCAATCAGTAAATACTTTATTTTTTCCTGTAGAAACAAGCTTCAGAAAAAATTTAAAAATCACAATTAATTACATTAAAAAAAAACCAGGGATTTTTATTTTATTTTTTTGTTCATAAGTTTCCTAACTAAAATAACTATTACCGTATCAATAATAATATGTACAAAAATTGAAACATACTGTTTTTCTCAGTTTATATAAGTCACTTCCACTTTAATACCCCAGTAGCATTTTTATTCAATATCCGAAGACATGGCAACATCTCCATTACTACCTATCACTAGCGCATCATCTTCATTAAAGTCTAGACTTAACACTGAAGACCTTCTAACTCGTTTCGCGTGCGTCCTATCAATATCAATTTCCGAATTTTCTGTTTCACAAACACCACTATTTTCACCATTGGTCCTGCTGTTGCAAATTTTCAACACAGCGTTTTCTTTTTGTAAAGTCTGAGCGAAATCTTTTGACCGTTTTAGTTCAGTTTGTAGAAATAAGATTGTACTTTGCATGCCTTCTACGTCTTCGTCTAAGTCGGCTAAGAATGAGTCCAATTCATTTTGGGATTGGCGCACTTCTTCTGAAAAGCTTTTTTGCAAAGCCAAATCACTTTCTAGTTTGGCTATGCGACCTGAGCTTGTGATTTTGCCTAGTTCTTCGTTTTCTTGGTATAAGAGGCGGCATTTGGCCATGAGTCTTTTACCTGTATTACTGTCAGGGGTGAATTTCCAAGCTGAGAGCTCGTTTTGTATGTTTTCTAGTTTAGTTTTAGTTTCTTGCAGCTCGAGACGTAATTGTTGCAGTATGCTGTTTACTGCTGGATCTAACATTGCTGAGCGCAATGAAGGGATTGTTGGGGCTTGGGAGTTTTTAAGTTCGTTTAGCTGACACTGTTAGGGGAAAAGAGGTTCAAATTAGAGTTTGTACAATATATAAATAAAATTAGCACTTAAAATGTTCTTAACTATGTCCTTGAATTTCAGTCATTTTTTCTTTTACAATAAAAGTTTTACATGTATGTTTTCATCCACAATTGTAGCACAAATTCGCACTATTGTCAAAAAAGCCAAAAAAAAATATGAAACACTTTTTGAATCACAAAATTGCACATAGTCAAGTCACATTAAAATTGAATTAATACACTGTCACTTCATAGGCACATAGTTAAGAACATACGAGGGCCACTTTGTTGATACTGACCACATAATCTTGAGTTTCCTGTTCTTTGGCGGTCAACCGCCTCACAAGTAACTTTTCCCTTTGCTGTCCCTCGTGTAATTGATTACGAACTCGTTCGTTTGTCTGTCGTAAATCATGTAGATCCCCTGCAAGGGACACGGGCATTTTTAATTTGCACTGAACCCACTACACACCACTTAATTTTATACACTAATGATAGAAACTTGAACTAAGTACCTTCTTGAAGAGCCAGTTTCCTTTCCAATGTAATGATGTAGGAGTCCTGCTGGTGCCAACGGTTGACCCATTCTGTGGGGGTCAAGGCTGCTATTTCGGTTTCGGAAATTAGGACCCTCGAAGGGGCCTTGTCCCTTTCCGCAGGGCTGGAGGGCTGCTGGACGTCTCCTGCTTCCGACATTTTATCTATCTACTAAAAAATCGAATTTTACAATTATTATTTGGACCGCCATGTAAAATGGGCTTTAATTTTTTTTTTTTGACCGGCTGTAACTTACTTTTTATCGATATTTTAAAGGGTTTTATTATTAAGCACTACTAAACTGTCTTTCTAGTCCTACTTATATTAATAATTTCACTTGAAAACACCATTAAAACATTAATTTTTAGCAGTTTTACCAATGAATGAAATATTTATTAAAAACGGGACGACGCCATTACTCACATTTTGACATTTGACAATTTGAATTTGAAAGCTAAAGAGAGGGCGCTTTATTTTTTTTTTTTTTCCGGTTATATGTCTATCTTTGTCTAGCTCATAGAAAATCGGAATAATGGTGGATAGGATATATCCAAACGATAATCCTAACCTAACTAAAACTTAAGCATCCAAAAATCAAAATAAAATTAGATTATTGTTAATTTCATTAAAAAAATACAATGGAACCAGATTCAGGAGCGGTAAGAAACGTAAGTTACCAATAAACTAATTATTTACTCCATTTAATACAAAAATCCTTGTAGTTTAGAGATTTCCTTCAGCTCTATAACAAAATGACCGAAATGTGTTTTCAAAGGTGCGTGGACAATTTGAATGCCAGGAAACTGGATCTTGTAGAACAAGAATGCGTTGGAGATTGCGCCCAGAAATTTATAACTTACAACAACAAATTAATGCAGAATTTCGTTAAAACTCAAGGGGAAATTGTCAATAGAAGGGTCAAAGAAAACGAGGAAGAACAGAAAAGTTTAGAGGCACAACAAGAAGTTGTAATGAATCAACAAGTGTCCGCTGTTAGTTAGTTTTGAGGGTATTTAAAGCCATTGTAGATTATTTAAATATTTAATAAATAATAATCCTTTTGTCAACAACAGCTGATTTAAGTACAGTGTTGCCATTATTACCTTTTCTTGACTGATTTACTTTGAAACTTTTCCAGCAGATTACAAGTTCCTGATATAAAATATCATTCTATTTTGATGTGGAGATTAATTATGTGTTTTGCCAGGTTGCAATTAATAATGTTAGAGTTTCTTTTCAAAAGCTAAAAAGTTTTATAGACTAGTAAAGTACTTACAAGTTGGCAACCCTGGACAGAGGCAGAAATGTCAAAGTAAATGTAAACAAAACAGTTTTGTGAGGTTAGATTTCCACTGCTTTGGCATTTGGTAGGACAATTTTTTTAATTTTTAAATAATTTCCTTAAAAAACTCCATGGTTGTATATTAAAAATGAGCTCCAAAGAAAAAGACGGTAAAACGTTCAATGCCCGGTTAAAGGATTTTTTCAAAAAGCCGCTAGGTAAGGTTTTTGTCTTTCTACATTTTGTCCCTTTTTACATTGGAATTTTTAAGGTAACCCCGGTGGAAAACACGAGTTTACCCTGTCTCAAGAGGTTATCAGAGACCTAAGTAGAGAGTCACCCTTGCAAACTAGACTGAAAACCCTCAAAGATTTGTGCAGCGTTGTGGAAAACGAAAAACTAGCTACTGTAAGAAATTTTAGAACATTACACTCAATGTACAGGGTGTCAAGTTATAAAGTACCACCCCCTGTAACTTTTCCATTTTTGATAGTACATGAGAGAGTTACAGGAGGTTATTCTATGCAGGGGGTGGTACTTTATAACTTGACACCAGGTACATCTAGTTATGACCATATTTCAACACCTTTACCAATATATTGTTGAACCTCTAAGGACCAGTTTATTAGTGAATAGCTATCTATGTAGGTTAACTAATGATAATATTATTAGTTAACTGATAGCTAAACTTAATAAACATTCATTGATAAACCAATCCTAAGGGCAACTAGATCAACTGTTTGTTAGTAAACTATAACTTTAGAATGTGCTACACGAGGTGCTACACAAGAATAATGTCATATTGACATCGAAACATTCTAAGGTATTTGTTAACAGTTAACTAACAGAGGCTTAACAAGTGATTGATCTAATGCAAGTAAAACATATTATTAATAGAACTTTTAAGACTACTTTAATTCCAATTCCAAAATAGTGAATTTACAAATTGATTGAGTGGAAACTTTGAAAAATACAGCCTGAAATAGTTTGATTATGAAGGGAATTTTTCAATAATTCCTTTTTAGAATGTTGTTGAAAAACTATGGAGTTGCACCGAAGACCTATACTCAAAAGACCACACAGAAGCCAGACACCAACTCTTCTTTTTCATGCAATGCCTAGTAAAAGGCCAAACCGAAAGACTAACCCTAATGAGGGCCCAATTCTTCAGACTAATAAAACACCACGACCATCCCGAAGACATCGGCCAAAAGCTCGACTTACTAATAGCCCTAACCTCAAATGGCAAAGTGGTGCTATTTTTTGAAGAGGAAATTGGCAGGTTTTTGCTCAACTGGCTGCCAGAGATTTCGCAAGTTGGCAAAATCGAAGATTATCTAATGATGATTGACAATGTTATTCACTATAATGCCGCTTACCTGGACGAAGAAATCATCAATGGATTTATTGAGTAAAAATCTACCATTAATAATAATTGTTTTTTAATATTTTATTATTGTTGTAGGCATATTTGTTTATTGTGCAGCCCCACCAGTCAAAGTACGACTATAAAATTGTGCCTGCAAACAATGTCCAGCATTGTAGCTTACAGCAACATGTCGCCGGACTCTTTGCCGAAGTTTATTGGAGCCCTTTGCAGGACTGTTATCGATCAGAAATATTGCCAGCGAAGCTGGCAGGTAATAGTTAATGTTTTTTTGATTTTTGTTTGAATTTTTATTATGTTTTACTTCAAAGCTTTTAGAATAACTGCTCAAAATTTCATATTTCTGCCATTTGTAGTTTTGGAGTAAATAATTAGGATATCATGGCTTGTTAAAGTCTTTTTCATTAAAAAAGTGTATTTGTAACTTTGTTGTTTGCATCTCAGTTGCTTTGAAATTTTAGTATGTTTTGCTCCAAAGCTTTGAAAATTACTCCTCAAAATTTCAAATTTCTACCATTTGTAGTTTTTGAGTGGATAGTTAGGATATGAAGGCTTGTCAAACATGATTTTATTAAAAAACTGTATTTTTCTAGAAAATTTGTAAC
Organism: Ceutorhynchus assimilis; assembly: GCA_917834065.1. Taxonomy (NCBI): domain Eukaryota; kingdom Metazoa; phylum Arthropoda; class Insecta; order Coleoptera; family Curculionidae; genus Ceutorhynchus; species Ceutorhynchus assimilis. Next base: position 34,880,668 of record OU892285.1, read on the forward strand.
TTGGTTGTTTGCAGCTCAATTGCTTTGAAATTTCAGTATGTTTTGCTCCAAAGCTTTAAAAATTACTCCTCAAAATTTCATATTTGTGCCATTGGTAGTTTTTTGAGTAAATAGTTAGGATATGGAGGCTTGTCAAATATGATTTGGCTCGTAGTTTTTGAGTAAATTATTAGGATATCAAGACTTATTTCACTAAAAAAGTGCATTTTCTTAAAAAGTTGTAACTTTGTTGTTTGCAGCTCAATTGCTTTGACATTTTAGTATGTTTTGCTCCAAATCTTCAAAAATAACTCCTCAAAATTTCACATTTCTGCCCCTCGTAATTTTTGAGTAAATGATTAGGATATCAAGACTTATTTTACTAAAAAAGTGCATTTTCTAGGAAAGTTGTAACTTTGTTGTTTGCAGCTCAATTGATTTGAAATTTTAGTATGTTTTCCCTCAAACCTTCAAAAATACCTCCTCAAAATTTCACATTGCTGCCCTTTGTAGTTTTTGAGTAAATGATTAGGATATCAAGACTTATTTCACTAAAAGAGTGCATTTTTTAAGAAAATTGTTACTTTGTTGTTTGCTGCTTAATTGCTTTGAAATTTTAGTATGTTTTCCTCCAAACTTTCAAAAATAACTCCTCAAAATTTTATATTTCTGTCTGTAGTTTTTGAGTAAATGGTTAGGATATCAAGACTTATTTCACTAAAAAAGTGCATTTTCTAGGAAAGTTGTAACTTTGCTGTTTGTAGCTCAATTGCTTTGAAATTTTAGTATATTTTGTTCCAAATCTTCAAAAATAACTCCTCAAAATTTCACGTTTCTGCCCCTCGTAGTTTTTGAGTAAATGATTAGGATATCAAGACTTATTTCACTAAAAAGTACATTTTCTAAGAAAGTTGTATCTTTCTTGTTTGCGACTCAATTGCTTGGAAATTTTAGTATGTTTTGCTTCAAATCTTTAAAAATAACTCCTCAAAATTTCACATTTCTGCCCTTTGTAGTTTTTGAGTAAATGATTAGGATATTAAGACTTATTTCACTAAAAAAGTGCATTTTCTAAGAAAGTTGTAACTTTGTTGTTTGCAGCTCAATTGTTTTGAAATTTTAGTAAGTTTTACTCCAACCCTTGAAAAATAACTCCTCAAAATTTCATATTTCTGCCATTTGTAGTTTTCGATTAAATAATTAGAATATCATTCTAGGTAATGAAAAACCTATTGGGCACCCACATGGGCCATTCAACCATCTACACAATGTGCAGAATAATGGAGGAACCTGCCCTAAGGGCTCACATCGACTTGATTAGAGGGGCAGTGTTTTTCACACGCATGGGCCTGTGGACTATCGACCCTTTGTCCAACTTACAAAGCCCTCCCAGTTCGATTTTACCATCCTTTTTACAGGCAAATTAATATACCATAATAATTATTAATTAATTGACTTCAACATTATTACAGGCTTTAAAAGGAAATCATCCTGCTGTTGCTTATGAAGTAGCTTTGGCCATTCAGCAACTCATTAATAGACATGGATTGGTTTTAATGGACTCGTCTTGGTCAGTTATAATAAGAATAATTTCAAATATTCTTTGCATAGCAAATACAGGTAAGATTTTTGTATAAAAATAATATAATATTTTCTTACAATGATTGATAATTCCAGAACCAAATCCGCACAATATAGACTTGAAATCAATTATAATGAGTTCAATGAATACAATCGAAAACTACATAGAGTTGGGCCAGTATAACGGACACATTGGAAGCTACTATAAGTTGTTAGAAGAGTGTGCAATTGACAGGCCAGACGAAAGCATCCTGAAACTCCTCGAACATTTATCTAAACATTTAAATCCTTGTGATCATTTATGGTTGAACCAACTCAACAATTTGTTTGTAGTGTTTTTCAGAAGCGAAATGCGCCCTGTGATTCGTTTAAAAGTCTTACAAATACTTACAGATATATTTAAATTGAACAAAGAACAATACGAGGAAGATATAATTGATAAAATCGTTATTGTACATACAAGTCTTGTTGTAAACGACCACGACATGCTTGTGAAAACTTCCGTTATCAAAATGCTTGTAGAAATGTGTATGTTTTGCGAATCCAAACGTTGCCTAGAGCTTTTGGACATATTAGAAAGAGTATTTTAATTATAATTTTGCTTATTATTCTATTGATTTTTAATGTTTTCAGTTTCTCAATCGTCCTTTTGATAATGCTTGTCCGGAATCAGACTATCAAGACATTATTTGTTTGGCAACAGGCCTAACAGCTTTATTTGTAAAAAAAATCTACAAGTTACCTTCAGCCCACGCTTTAAGGATTTACACGATGCTTTTGACGTTTTTGGAAAAGCATTATAGCATGCCTGTTTTGTTCCAAGATTGTCCACAAATAAGATACACTGTAAGAATTTCATCAATAATTGATACAAATTATAATAATTGTTTTAGATTTTTGATTGCTTTCTTAAAATGCGTGCCGATTCGCTGTACCACTTGGGATATCCGGATGGTAATCAAATCAAATTCAGCCCTTATTTATGTGTGATTTATCGCAATTCCTTAAACTCGCCTCAGCCTCAATCTCCTGCAATTGTTGCAACACCGCAGCCCTTATGCAGTGTGACTTATTTTTCACTTCGTAAAGCATTCAAAATCATTATAACTTGTTTGAAGAATGAAAAAGATTGGGAAATTTTAAATTTGGTTTTAAGTGGGATACCAAAGGGGCTTCAAAATAAGTCTTTGGTGATTGGCAAGGGCAATAATGAGCTTGATTTGCTTGTTAGTGTACTTTGTTCAATGGTAAGTGGAATTTTTGGTCAAAAACTATGATTAGTAGCAATTATTATTGTAGGTATCCGACAAACAGCTTAATCTTCCAGAATCTTTAAATGTAAAAATAAACAAAGCAGACTTTCATTCAAATATTTCTTTGGTACTGGTTAATTTATCCTCGTACCACTCCTACCTGGACAATCCTAGCCAAACAAAAATGATTAGATGTATAATGAAATGCATACAGAGTGCTCCAAAAAGCTCAAAACCTAGTATTTCTGCTTTGACAATTTGTACTCTTGAAATGAAAGATGTTATGGTTAAAATATTGCCCGAAGTTTTATTGAATTTGTCGAAAATGTCGCCTACTAATCATGTAGCTGTTCCAGTACTGGAATTTCTTTCAAGTAATAAAACAATTTGTGATACAATAACTATAATTATTGTTGATTTTTTCTAGCCATGACTCAGCTACCGACAATTTTCGCCAACTTTGTAGCTGACCAATACATGGCAGTTTTTGCTGTAGCCTTGCCTTATAGCAACCCCTTCAGATTCAACCACTACATTGTATCGTTGGCCCATCATGTGATTGCAGTTTGGTTTTTGAAATGTCGTCTAACATTTCGCAGGGATTTTGTTAGGTTTATTACTAATGTGTGTTGTTTGAATTGAAGTTTTTCAGGTTTAATTGGGGTTGTTTTTCAGGGTCTGAAAACCAATCTTCAACCCAATGAGGAAACGTTTTTCGGAAAGCTGGATTTGACCAGTATTAATCAAGATAGTTCTGACAGGAAACGGTCTTCGAGTTTGACTGAACAGGGTAGGGTTTTGTTGTTTTGAATTTTTAATATTCTTGTAATCCAGAATCCATTTGTGTCTTGGCACTCCCCAATGCTTTTCTTCCAGAGTATTTGTCATCGTTTTCTTATTCCAGGCTCTTGAATATTATTCCTAAAAATAACTTCTCAAAATTTCATAATTCTGCTTACTTTGTTGTTTGCAGCTCAATTGCTTTGAAATTTTAGTATGTTTTGCTTCAAAGCTTCAAAAATAACTCCTCAAAATTTCATATTGCTGCCATTTGTAGTTTTTGAGTAAATAGTTAGGATATGAAGGCTTATCAAACAGAATTTTACCAAAAAAATGCATTTTTCTAGAAAATTTGTAACTTTGTTGTTTGCAGCTCAATTGCTTTGAAATTTTAGTATGTTTTGCTTCAAACCTTCAAAAATAACTCCCCAAAATTTCATATTCCTGCCATTTGTAGTTTTTCAGTAAATAATCAGAATATGAAGGCTTGTCAAACCTAATTTTACCAAAAAAATGCATTTTTCTAGAAAATTTGTAACTTTGTTGTTTGCAGCTCACTTGCTTTGAAATTTTAGTATGTTTTACTTCAAACCTTCAAAAATAACTCCCCAAAATTTCATATTCCTGCAATTTGTAGTTTTTGAGTAAATAGTCAGGATATGAAGGCTTGTCAAACATGGTTTTATATATATATATTGAAGCACATTTCACCTCATAACTTTGTTAATTTCAATGCAATTTTAACGTAATTAGGCTTGAATTATAGCTAATGAAATCCTCTACAAATGTTTAATGAATAATTTCAATGCAGCTTCAATGGTTTCGCTGCTACAAGGGTTCAAAGTCTTCAAAAGTTGATTTTTGCAAAATCTCGAATCAATCTCTCAAAAACTCAAGAGACTGAAATCGGCACAAGTTGAAAGGACAAAAATGAGAAATTAATAGGAAAACTTCATGAAAAAATTAGTAAAATAATGAACTCTGAAACAATAATAGGTCAATCTGCTCAAAATATGTCTATCTACAACAAGGTGTGTCTGCTTTGTCTGTCCTGTCTGTCTACAATAGGGTCTATCTGTCCTATTTGTCTGTCGATAGCAGGGTCTGTCTATCCTGTCTGTTTATTATAACATAGACACATAGGAACAAGGACTCTAATCTGAAGTTGTGAGATCTAGAATACAAAAATATAATACAATTTGTTAAGCCTTACCTCCACATCAACTGAAACAAACTTTTTAGAAATCGTACCCTTACTGCCCTACTAAGATTCTTTTCTCAGGTTCCAGAAGACGTGACGAACGCACTTTACCCGTAAGAATGGACAAAGGCGTAATAATGAAAAAGGGCCAACCTCCCAACAAACAACTGAGCATGTTTTACGAAGAGTTAAACGAAACTTGTTTGGATTTAATGGCGCGATATGCTTTTTCGCCTTGCAGCGCTGTTCCTAGAAGGTAATTTTTGTTTTGTCTATAAAACTCTTGTAACATTTTTGTCTTAGATTGCCAGGGGCAGAATTCCTCTTAAATGAAGGCCAATCAAAAACCTGGCTAGTAGGAAATAAATTGGTCACAGTAACGACCAGTGGTTGCTCTCAAAAAGTAATGAGGCAAGGCCTTTGCGACAAATGCTGGATTATGTGCAACACCAAAACAGACAAAAAGTTTCTTACTACAGGCAGCACTAGCACTGAAACCAGCCGACAAAATTCTTCAAATTCAGTCAATTCGCCTCAAGAAGAAACCGCCAAACTTGTAGAAGAATCAGTCGCTAATCGTTTACAAGAAACTTTTAAAAAAGAAGAAATAAAAGAAGAAAACTACACTTGCGCCTGTTGGTGTCAAGGTTGGGCAGAAGTTTACATTAGAAAACCAACAGGCGATGTTTCTTGGATAATGCGCATCCAAAACGATATCGCATTTACTCACGAAACATATGAGTTTCCTTTAAATGATGTATCTACATTGTACGGGCCCAATGAGGAACCTCAAAGGCCTGTTTTAGTAAGACAAGATACTTTTGACAGCAATAATGATGAGGAGGCAAGTGTAGACACTCCTAAGCCTACAACGTCCCGACAAAACTCTCAAGACAGCATTGAAGAGGAAAATGAAGAAATTGTTTACGAAGATGGAACTAAAGCAAGGAATCCTGTTAGAAGATCCAATTCTAGTCCAGAAATGTCTGCAAGTAAGTAACTATAATAATTTTAATTTAAATTTTAATTATACATATTTAGATTGGAAAAATCCCTTTCACAAACTGGGCTCGTCTTCGTCTGCCTCATCAGAAAGCGACAACACCGAAGACAAAAAACCAAAATTGTATTCAATGGACATGCGCGTTAGTTGCGAAGCAATCCCTGAAGAAATCGCTGGGACAAGTCCGCCCCAAGCGGAACATCCTTCGCTGATTAGTTATCACAGTTTTCCAGGTTCTAGTGAACCGCATATTTTGCCCAAGCTTTATCAAACGGTGCCGCCTTCGCCAGCGATTCAAACGGAGTTTCAGCAAAGGCCTACTAGTTTGGGTAGTTTGCAACCGTTGGCGGGCAAACCACCTCAAAGTCCTACTCAGACTAGTCCCAGATTGTCGAGACATAATAACAAAGGTAAGGATTTTGTTTATACTATTAGAAATCAATTGTTATGTCTGGTTGTTTTGAAATTTTCTTCCCAGGTTTCACAATTTCTGTTTTTTTGCGTATGCATTAGAGGACTACAATCCCTGAAAATTTCAGCTCATTTGCACTTATAGTTCCTGAGATAAAATCGTGTTAAGCAATTTGGGGTGATTTATTAATTTTTCAATTTTTCTGAGTGTCTTTTTCCATAGATTTCGGCTCCAAATCTGAGAATAATTTTGTGTATGGAGTTCAGAGTATCACGAGGGACCAGTAGGACACAAAATCTCGAAAAAAAAAAAAATTGAAATTTCATCATTTTAGTAAGAAGGTATCCCCCTTATGATTTTTTCGGAAAACTTTCAAAGGTCGTAACTTTTTTTCTATTATAGATAGAAAGCTGAATCTTTCACTGAATTTTATCCCTTCCAAAGGACTACAATCCCTGAAAATTTCAGCTCATTTGCACTTATAGTTCCTGAGATAAAATCGTGTTAAGCAATTTGGGGTGATTTATCAATTTTTCAATTTTTCTGAGTGCCTTTTTTCATAGATTTCGGCTTCAAATCTGAGAATAATTTTGTGTATGGAGTTCAGAGTATCATGAGGGACCAGTAGGACACAAAATCTCGAAAAAAAAAAAATTGAAATTTCATCATTTTAGTAAGAAGGTATCCCCCTTATGATTTTTTCGGAAAACTTTCAAAGGTCGTAACTTTTTTTCTATTATAGATAGAAAGCTGAATCTTTCACTGAATTTTATCCCTTCCAAAGGACTACAATCCCTGAAAATTTCAGCTCATTTGCACTTATAGTTCCTGAGATAAAATCGTGTTAAGCAATTTGGGGTGATTTATCAATTTTTCAATTTTTCTGAGTGCCTTTTTTCATAGATTTCGGCTTCAAATCTGAGAATAATTTTGTGTATGGAGTTCAGAGTATCACGAGGGACCAGTAGGACACAAAATCTCGAAAAAAAAAAAATTGAAATTTCATCATTTTAGTAAGAAGGTATCCCCCTTATGATTTTTTCGGAAAACTTTCAAAGGTCGTAACTTTTTTTCTATTATAGATAGAAAGCTGAATCTTTCACTGAATTTTATCCCTTCCAAAGGACTACAATCTCTGAAAATTTCAGCTCATTTGCTCTTATAGTTCCTGAGATAAAATCGTGTTAAGCAATTTGGGGTGATTTATCAATTTTTCAATTTTTCTGAGTGCCTTTTTTCATAGATTTCGGCTTCAAATCTGAGAATAATTTTGTGTATGGAGTTCAGAGTATCACGAGGGACCAGTAGGACACAAAATCTCGAAAAAAAAAAAATTGAAATTTCATCATTTTAGTAAGAATTAAGGTATCCCCCTTATGATTTTTTCGGAAAACTTTCAAAGGTCGTAACTTTTTTTCTATTATAGATAGAAAGCTGAATCTTTCACTGAATTTTATCCCTTCCAAAGGACTACAATCCCTGAAAATTTCAGCTCATTTGCTCTTATAGTTCCTGAGATAAAATCGTGTTAAGCAATTTGGGGTGATTTATCAATTTTTCAATTTTTCTGAGTGCCTTTTTTCATAGATTTCGGCTTCAAATCTGAGAATAATTTTGTGTATGGAGTTCAGAGTATCACGAGGGACCAGTAGGACACAAAATCTCGAAAAAAAAAAAATTGAAATTTCATCATTTTAGTAAGAATTAAGGTATCCCCCTTATGATTTTTTCGGAAAACTTTCAAAGGTCGTAACTTTTTTTCTATTATAGATAGAAAGCTGAATCTTTCACTGAATTTTTTCCCTTCCAAAGGACTACAATCCCTGAAAATTTCAACTCATTTGCTCTTATAGTTCCTGAGATAAAATCGTGTTAAGCAATTTGGGGTGATTTATCAATTTTTCAATTTTTCTGAGTGCCTTTTTTCATAGATTTCGGCTTCAAATCTGAGAATAATTTTGTGTATGGAGTTCAGAGTATCACGAGGGACCAGTAGGACACAAAAGCTCGAAAAAAAAAAAATTGAAATTTCATCATTTTAGTAAGAAGGTATCCCCCTTATGATTTTTTCGGGAAACTTTCAAAGGTCGTAACTTTTTTTCTATTATAGATAGAAAGCTGAATCTTTCACTGAATTTTATCCCTTCCAAAGGACTACAATCCCTGAAAATTTCAGCTCGTTTGCTCTTATAGTTCCTGAGATAAAATCGTGTTAAGCAATTTGGGGTGATTTATCAATTTTTCAATTTTTCTGAGTGCCTTTTTTCATAGATTTCGGCTTCAAATCTGAGAATAATTTTGTGTATGGAGTTCAGAGTATCATGAGGGACCAGTAGGACACAAAATCTCGAAAAAAAAAAAATTGAAATTTCATCATTTTAGTAAGAAGGTATCCCCCTTATGATTTTTTCGGGAAACTTTCAAAGGTCGTAACTTTTTTTCTATTATAGATAGAAAGCTGAATCTTTCACTGAATTTTATCCCTTCCAAAGGACTACAATCCCTGAAAATTTCAGCTCGTTTGCTCTTATAGTTCCTGAGATAAAATCGTGTTAAGCAATTTGGGGTGATTTATCAATTTTTCAATTTTTCTGAGTGCCTTTTTTCATAGATTTCGGCTTCAAATCTGAGAATAATTTTGTGTATGGAGTTCAGAGTATCACGAGGGACCAGTAGGACACAAAATCTCGAAAAAAAAAAAATTGAAATTTCATCATTTTAGTAAGAAGGTATCCCCCTTATGATTTTTTCGGGAAACTTTCAAAGGTCGTAACTTTTTTTCTATTATAGATAGAAAGCTGAATCTTTCACTGAATTTTATCCCTTCCAAAGGACTACAATCTCTGAAAATTTCAGCTCATTTGCTCTTATAGTTCCTGAGATAAAATCGTGTTAAGCAATTTGGGGTGATTTATCAATTTTTCAATTTTTCTGAGTGCCTTTTTTCATAGATTTCGGCTTCAAATCTGAGAATAATTTTGTGTATGGAGTTCAGAGTATCACGAGGGACCAGTAGGACACAAAATCTCGAAAAAAAAAAAATTGAAATTTCATCATTTTAGTAAGAATTAAGGTATCCCCCTTATGATTTTTTCGGAAAACTTTCAAAGGTCGTAACTTTTTTTCTATTATAGATAGAAAGCTGAATCTTTCACTGAATTTTATCCCTTCCAAAGGACTACAATCCCTGAAAATTTCAGCTCATTTGCTCTTATAGTTCCTGAGATAAAATCGTGTTAAGCAATTTGGGGTGATTTATCAATTTTTCAATTTTTCTGAGTGCCTTTTTTCATAGATTTCGGCTTCAAATCTGAGAATAATTTTGTGTATGGAGTTCAGAGTATCACGAGGGACCAGTAGGACACAAAATCTCGAAAAAAAAAAAATTGAAATTTCATCATTTTAGTAAGAATTAAGGTATCCCCCTTATGATTTTTTCGGAAAACTTTCAAAGGTCGTAACTTTTTTTCTATTATAGATAGAAAGCTGAATCTTTCACTGAATTTTATCCCTTCCAAAGGACTACAATCCCTGAAAATTTCAGCTCGTTTGCTCTTATAGTTCCTGAGATAAAATCGTGTTAAGCAATTTGGGGTGATTTATCAATTTTTCAATTTTTCTGAGTGCCTTTTTTCATAGATTTCGGCTTCAAATCTGAGAATAATTTTGTGTATGGAGTTCAGAGTATCACGAGGGACCAGTAGGACACAAAATCTCGAAAAAAAAAAAATTGAAATTTCATCATTTTAGTAAGAAGGTATCCCCCTTATGATTTTTTCGGAAAACTTTCAAAGGTCGTAACTTTTTTTCTATTATAGATAGAAAGCTGAATCTTTCACTGAATTTTATCCCTTCCAAAGGACTACAATCTCTGAAAATTTCAGCTCATTTGCTCTTATAGTTCCTGAGATAAAATCGTGTTAAGCAATTTGGGGTGATTTATCAATTTTTCAATTTTTCTGAGTGCCTTTTTTCATAGATTTCGGCTTCAAATCTGAGAATAATTTTGTGTATGGAGTTCAGAGTATCACGAGGGACCAGTAGGACACAAAATCTCGAAAAAAAAAAAATTGAAATTTCATCATTTTAGTAAGAATTAAGGTATCCCCCTTATGATTTTTTCGGAAAACTTTCAAAGGTCGTAACTTTTTTTCTATTATAGATAGAAAGCTGAATCTTTCACTGAATTTTATCCCTTCCAAAGGACTACAATCCCTGAAAATTTCAGCTCATTTGCTCTTATAGTTCCTGAGATAAAATCGTGTTAAGCAATTTGGGGTGATTTATCAATTTTTCAATTTTTCTGAGTGCCTTTTTTCATAGATTTCGGCTTCAAATCTGAGAATAATTTTGTGTATGGAGTTCAGAGTATCACGAGGGACCAGTAGGACACAAAATCTCGAAAAAAAAAAAATTGAAATTTCATCATTTTAGTAAGAATTAAGGTATCCCCCTTATGATTTTTTCGGAAAACTTTCAAAGGTCGTAACTTTTTTTCTATTATAGATAGAAAGCTGAATCTTTCACTGAATTTTATCCCTTCCAAAGGACTACAATCCCTGAAAATTTCAGCTCATTTGCTCTTATAGTTCCTGAGATAAAATCGTGTTAAGCAATTTGGGGTGATTTATCAATTTTTCAATTTTTCTGAGTGCCTTTTTTCATAGATTTCGGCTTCAAATCTGAGAATAATTTTGTGTATGGAGTTCAGAGTATCACGAGGGACCAGTAGGACACAAAATCTCGAAAAAAAAAAAATTGAAATTTCATCATTTTAGTAAGAATTAAGGTATCCCCCTTATGATTTTTTCGGAAAACTTTCAAAGGTCGTAACTTTTTTTCTATTATAGATAGAAAGCTGAATCTTTCACTGAATTTTTTCCCTTCCAAAGGACTACAATCCCTGAAAATTTCAACTCATTTGCTCTTATAGTTCCTGAGATAAAATCGTGTTAAGCAATTTGGGGTGATTTATCAATTTTTCAATTTTTCTGAGTGCCTTTTTTCATAGATTTCGGCTTCAAATCTGAGAATAATTTTGTGTTAGGACACAAAATCTCGAAAAAAAAAAAATTGAAATTTCATCATTTTAGTAAGAAGGTATCCCCCTTATGATTTTTTCGGAAAACTTTCAAAGGTCGTAACTTTTTTTCTATTATAGATAGAAAGCTGAATCTTTCACTGAATTTTATCCCTTCCAAAGGACTACAATCCCTGAAAATTTCAGCTCATTTGCACTTATAGTTCCTGAGATAAAATCGTGTTAAGCAATTTGGGGTGATTTATCAATTTTTCAATTTTTCTGAGTGCCTTTTTTCATAGATTTCGGCTTCAAATCTGAGAATAATTTTGTGTATGGAGTTCAGAGTATCACGAGGGACCAGTAGGACACAAAATCTCGAAAAAAAAAAAATTGAAATTTCATCATTTTAGTAAGAAGGTATCCCCCTTATGATTTTTTCGGAAAACTTTCAAAGGTCGTAACTTTTTTTCTATTATAGATAGAAAGCTGAATCTTTCACTGAATTTTTTCCCTTCCAAAGGACTACAATCCCTGAAAATTTCAACTCATTTGCTCTTATAGTTCCTGAGATAAAATCGTGTTAAGCAATTTGGGGTGATTTATCAATTTTTCAATTTTTCTGAGTGCCTTTTTTCATAGATTTCGGCTTCAAATCTGAGAATAATTTTGTGTATGGAGTTCAGAGTATCACGAGGGACCAGTAGGACACAAAATCTCGAAAAAAAAAAAATTGAAATTTCATCATTTTAGTAAGAATTAAGGTATCCCCCTTATGATTTTTTCGGAAAACTTTCAAAGGTCGTAACTTTTTTTCTATTATAGATAGAAAGCTGAATCTTTCACTGAATTTTATCCCTTCCAAAGGACTACAATCCCTGAAAATTTCAGCTCATTTGCTCTTATAGTTCCTGAGATAAAATCGTGTTAAGCAATTTGGGGTGATTTATCAATTTTTCAATTTTTCTGAGTGCCTTTTTTCATAGATTTCGGCTTCAAATCTGAGAATAATTTTGTGTATGGAGTTCAGAGTATCACGAGGGACCAGTAGGACACAAAATCTCGAAAAAAAAAAAATTGAAATTTCATCATTTTAGTAAGAATTAAGGTATCCCCCTTATGATTTTTTCGGAAAACTTTCAAAGGTCGTAACTTTTTTTCTATTATAGATAGAAAGCTGAATCTTTCACTGAATTTTATCCCTTCCAAAGGACTACAATCCCTGAAAATTTCAGCTCATTTGCACTTATAGTTCCTGAGATAAAATCGTGTTAAGCAATTTGGGGTGATTTATCAATTTTTCAATTTTTCTGAGTGCCTTTTTTCATAGATTTCGGCTTCAAATCTGAGAATAATTTTGTGTATGGAGTTCAGAGTATCACGAGGGACCAGTAGGACACAAAATCTCGAAAAAAAAAAAATTGAAATTTCATCATTTTAGTAAGAAGGTATCCCCCTTATGATTTTTTCGGAAAACTTTCAAAGGTCGTAACTTTTTTTCTATTATAGATAGAAAGCTGAATCTTTCACTGAATTTTATCCCTTCCAAAGGACTACAATCCCTGAAAATTTCAGCTCATTTGCTCTTATAGTTCCTGAGATAAAATCGTGTTAAGCAATTTGGGGTGATTTATCAATTTTTCAATTTTTCTGAGTGCCTTTTTTCATAGATTTCGGCTTCAAATCTGAGAATAATTTTGTGTATGGAGTTCAGAGTATCACGAGGGACCAGTAGGACACAAAATCTCGAAAAAAAAAAAAATTGAAATTTCATCATTTTAGTAAGAAGGTATCCCCCTTATGATTTTTTCGGAAAACTTTCAAAGGTCGTAACTTTTTTTCTATTATAGATAGAAAGCTGAATCTTTCACTGAATTTTATCCCTTCCAAAGGACTACAATCCCTGAAAATTTCAGCTCATTTGCACTTATAGTTCCTGAGATAAAATCGTGTTAAGCAATTTGGGGTGATTTATCAATTTTTCAATTTTTCTGAGTGCCTTTTTTCATAGATTTCGGCTTCAAATCTGAGAATAATTTTGTGTATGGAGTTCAGAGTATCACGAGGGACCAGTAGGACACAAAATCTCGAAAAAAAAAAAATTGAAATTTCATCATTTTAGTAAGAAGGTATCCCCCTTATGATTTTTTCGGAAAACTTTCAAAGGTCGTAACTTTTTTTCTATTATAGATAGAAAGCTGAATCTTTCACTGAATTTTTTCCCTTCCAAAGGACTACAATCCCTGAAAATTTCAACTCATTTGCTCTTATAGTTCCTGAGATAAAATCGTGTTAAGCAATTTGGGGTGATTTATCAATTTTTCAATTTTTCTGAGTGCCTTTTTTCATAGATTTCGGCTTCAAATCTGAGAATAATTTTGTGTATGGAGTTCAGAGTATCACGAGGGACCAGTAGGACACAAAATCTCGAAAAAAAAAAAATTGAAATTTCATCATTTTAGTAAGAAGGTATCCCCCTTATGATTTTTTCGGAAAACTTTCAAAGGTCGTAACTTTTTTTCTATTATAGATAGAAAGCTGAATCTTTCACTGAATTTTATCCCTTCCAAAGGACTACAATCCCTGAAAATTTCAGCTCATTTGCACTTATAGTTCCTGAGATAAAATCGTGTTAAGCAATTTGGGGTGATTTATCAATTTTTCAATTTTTCTGAGTGCCTTTTTTCATAGATTTCGGCTTCAAATCTGAGAATAATTTTGTGTATGGAGTTCAGAGTATCACGAGGGACCAGTAGGACACAAAATCTCGAAAAAAAAAAAATTGAAATTTCATCATTTTAGTAAGAAGGTATCCCCCTTATGATTTTTTCGGAAAATTTTCAAAGGTCGTAACTTTTTTTCTATTATAGATAGAAAGCTGAATCTTTCACTGAATTTTATCCCTTCCAAAGGACTACAATTCCTGAAAATTTCAGCTCATTTGCACTAATGGTTCCTGAGATAAAATCGTGTTAAGCAATTTGGGGTGATTTATCAATTTTTCAATTTTTCTGAGTGCCTTTTTTCATAGATTTCGGCTTCAAATCTGAGAATAATTTTGTGTATGGAGTTCAGAGTATCACGAGGGACCAGTAGGACACAAAATCTCGAAAAAAAAAAAATTGAAATTTCATCATTTTAGTAAGAAGGTATCCCCCTTATGATTTTTTCGGAAAACTTTCAAAGGTCGTAACTTTTTTTCTATTATAGATAGAAAGCTGAATCTTTCACTGAATTTTATCCCTTCCAAAGGACTACAATCCCTGAAAATTTCAGCTCATTTGCACTTATAGTTCCTGAGATAAAATCGTGTTAAGCAATTTGGGGTGATTTATCAATTTTTCAATTTTTCTGAGTGCCTTTTTTCATAGATTTCGGCTTCAAATCTGAGAATAATTTTGTGTATGGAGTTCAGAGTATCACGAGGGACCAGTAGGACACAAAATCTCGAAAAAAAAAAAATTGAAATTTCATCATTTTAGTAAGAAGGTATCCCCCTTATGATTTTTTCGGAAAACTTTCAAAGGTCGTAACTTTTTTTCTATTATAGATAGAAAGCTGAATCTTTCACTGAATTTTTTCCCTTCCAAAGGACTACAATCCCTGAAAATTTCAACTCATTTGCTCTTATAGTTCCTGAGATAAAATCGTGTTAAGCAATTTGGGGTGATTTATCAATTTTTCAATTTTTCTGAGTGCCTTTTTTCATAGATTTCGGCTTCAAATCTGAGAATAATTTTGTGTATGGAGTTCAGAGTATCACGAGGGACCAGTAGGACACAAAATCTCGAAAAAAAAAAAATTGAAATTTCATCATTTTAGTAAGAAGGTATCCCCCTTATGATTTTTTCGGAAAACTTTCAAAGGTCGTAACTTTTTTTCTATTATAGATAGAAAGCTGAATCTTTCACTGAATTTTATCCCTTCCAAAGGACTACAATCCCTGAAAATTTCAGCTCATTTGCACTTATAGTTCCTGAGATAAAATCGTGTTAAGCAATTTGGGGTGATTTATCAATTTTTCAATTTTTCTGAGTGCCTTTTTTCATAGATTTCGGCTTCAAATCTGAGAATAATTTTGTGTATGGAGTTCAGAGTATCACGAGGGACCAGTAGGACACAAAATCTCGAAAAAAAAAAAATTGAAATTTCATCATTTTAGTAAGAAGGTATCCCCCTTATGATTTTTTCGGAAAACTTTCAAAGGTCGTAACTTTTTTTCTATTATAGATAGAAAGCTGAATCTTTCACTGAATTTTATCCCTTCCAAAGGACTACAATCCCTGAAAATTTCAGCTCATTTGCACTTATAGTTCCTGAGATAAAATCGTGTTAAGCAATTTGGGGTGATTTATCAATTTTTCAATTTTTCTGAGTGCCTTTTTTCATAGATTTCGGCTTCAAATCTGAGAATAATTTTGTGTATGGAGTTCAGAGTATCACGAGGGACCAGTAGGACACAAAATCTCGAAAAAAAAAAAATTGAAATTTCATCATTTTAGTAAGAAGGTATCCCCCTTATGATTTTTTCGGAAAACTTTCAAAGGTCGTAACTTTTTTTCTATTATAGATAGAAAGCTGAATCTTTCACTGAATTTTATCCCTTCCAAAGGACTACAATCCCTGAAAATTTCAGCTCATTTGCACTTATAGTTCCTGAGATAAAATCGTGTTAAGCAATTTGGGGTGATTTATCAATTTTTCAATTTTTCTGAGTGCCTTTTTTCATAGATTTCGGCTTCAAATCTGAGAATAATTTTGTGTATGGAGTTCAGAGTATCACGAGGGACCAGTAGGACACAAAATCTCGAAAAAAAAAAAATTGAAATTTCATCATTTTAGTAAGAAGGTATCCCCCTTATGATTTTTTCGGAAAACTTTCAAAGGTCGTAACTTTTTTTCTATTATAGATAGAAAGCTGAATCTTTCACTGAATTTTATCCCTTCCAAAGGACTACAATCCCTGAAAATTTCAGCTCATTTGCACTTATAGTTCCTGAGATAAAATCGTGTTAAGCAATTTGGGGTGATTTATCAATTTTTCAATTTTTCTGAGTGCCTTTTTTCATAGATTTCGGCTTCAAATCTGAGAATAATTTTGTGTATGGAGTTCAGAGTATCACGAGGGACCAGTAGGACACAAAATCTCGAAAAAAAAAAAATTGAAATTTCATCATTTTAGTAAGAAGGTATCCCCCCTTATGATTTTTTCGGAAAACTTTCAAAGGTCGTAACTTTTTTTCTATTATAGATAGAAAGCTGAATCTTTCACTGAATTTTATCCCTTCCAAAGGACTACAATCCCTGAAAATTTCAGCTCATTTGCACTTATAGTTCCTGAGATAAAATCGTGTTAAGCAATTTGGGGTGATTTATCAATTTTTCAATTTTTCTGAGTGCCTTTTTTCATAGATTTCGGCTTCAAATCTGAGAATAATTTTGTGTATGGAGTTCAGAGTATCACGAGGGACCAGTAGGACACAAAATCTCGAAAAAAAAAAAATTGAAATTTCATCATTTTAGTAAGAAGGTATCCCCCTTATGATTTTTTCGGAAAACTTTCAAAGGTCGTAACTTTTTTTCTATTATAGATAGAAAGCTGAATCTTTCACTGAATTTTATCCCTTCCAAAGGACTACAATCCCTGAAAATTTCAGCTCATTTGCACTTATAGTTCCTGAGATAAAATCGTGTTAAGCAATTTGGGGTGATTTATCAATTTTTCAATTTTTCTGAGTGCCTTTTTTCATAGATTTCGGCTTCAAATCTGAGAATAATTTTGTGTATGGAGTTCAGAGTATCACGAGGGACCAGTAGGACACAAAATCTCGAAAAAAAAAAAATTGAAATTTCATCATTTTAGTAAGAAGGTATCCCCCTTATGATTTTTTCGGAAAACTTTCAAAGGTCGTAACTTTTTTTCTATTATAGATAGAAAGCTGAATCTTTCACTGAATTTTATCCCTTCCAAAGGACTACAATCCCTGAAAATTTCAGCTCATTTGCACTTATAGTTCCTGAGATAAAATCGTGTTAAGCAATTTGGGGTGATTTATCAATTTTTCAATTTTTCTGAGTGCCTTTTTTCATAGATTTCGGCTTCAAATCTGAGAATAATTTTGTGTATGGAGTTCAGAGTATCACGAGGGACCAGTAGGACACAAAATCTCGAAAAAAAAAAAATTGAAATTTCATCATTTTAGTAAGAAGGTATCCCCCTTATGATTTTTTCGGAAAACTTTCAAAGGTCGTAACTTTTTTTCTATTATAGATAGAAAGCTGAATCTTTCACTGAATTTTATCCCTTCCAAAGGACTACAATCCCTGAAAATTTCAGCTCATTTGCACTTATAGTTCCTGAGATAAAATCGTGTTAAGCAATTTGGGGTGATTTATCAATTTTTCAATTTTTCTGAGTGCCTTTTTTCATAGATTTCGGCTTCAAATCTGAGAATAATTTTGTGTATGGAGTTCAGAGTATCACGAGGGACCAGTAGGACACAAAATCTCGAAAAAAAAAAAAATTGAAATTTCATCATTTTAGTAAGAAGGTATCCCCCTTATGATTTTTTCGGAAAACTTTCAAAGGTCGTAACTTTTTTTTCTATTATAGATAGAAAGCTGAATCTTTCACTGAATTTTATCCCTTCCAAAGGACTACAATCCCTGATAAATTTCAGCTCATTTGCACTTATAGTTCCTGAGATAAAATCGTGTTAAAGCAATTTGGGGTGATTTATCAATTTTTCAATTTTTCTGAGTGCCTTTTTTCATAGATTTCGGCTTCAAATCTGAGAATAATTTTGTGTATGGAGTTCAGAGTATCACGAGGGACCAGTAGGACACAAAATCTCGAAAAAAAAAAAATTGAAATTTCATCATTTTAGTAAGAAGGTATCCCCCTTATGATTTTTTCGGAAAACTTTCAAAGGTCGTAACTTTTTTTCTATTATAGATAGAAAGCTGAATCTTTCACTGAATTTTATCCCTTCAAAGGACTACAATCCCTGAAAATTTCAGCTCATTTGCACTTATAGTTCCTGAGATAAAATCGTGTTAAGCAATTTGGGGTGATTTATCAATTTTTCAATTTTTCTGAGTGCCTTTTTTCATAGATTTCGGCTTCAAATCTGAGAATAATTTTGTGTATGGAGTTCAGAGTATCACGAGGGACCAGTAGGACACAAAATCTCGAAAAAAAAAAAAATTGAAATTTCATCATTTTAGTAAGAAGGTATCCCCCTTATGATTTTTTCGGAAAACTTTCAAAGGTCGTAACTTTTTTTCTATTATAGATAGAAAGCTGAATCTTTCACTGAATTTTTTCCCTTCCAAAGGGACTACAATCCCTGAAAATTTCAACTCATTTGCTCTTATAGTTCCTGAGATAAAATCGTGTAAAGCAATTTGGGGTGATTTATCAATTTTTCAATTTTTCTGAGTGCCTTTTTTCATAGATTTCGGCTTCAAATCTGAGAATAATTTTGTGTATGGAGTTCAGAGTATCACGAGGGACCAGTAGGACACAAAATCTCGAAAAAAAAAAAAATTGAAATTTCATCAGTAAGAAGGTATCCCCCTTATGATTTTTTCGGAAAACTTTCAAAGGTCGTAACTTTTTTTCTATTATAGATAGAAAGCTGAATCTTTCACTGAATTTTATCCCTTCCAAAGGACTACAATCCCTGAAAATTTCAGCTCATTTGCTCTTATAGTTCCTGAGATAAAATCGTGTTAAGCAATTTGGGGTGATTTATCAATTTTTCAATTTTTCTGAGTGCCTTTTTTCATAGATTTCGGCTTCAAATCTGAGAATAATTTTGTGTATGGAGTTCAGAGTATCACGAGGGACCAGTAGGACACAAAATCTCGAAAAAAAAAAAATTGAAATTTCATCATTTTAGTAAGAAGGTATCCCCCTTATGATTTTTTCGGAAAACTTTCAAAGGTCGTAACTTTTTTTCTATTATAGATAGAAAGCTGAATCTTTCACTGAATTTTATCCCTTCCAAAGGACTACAATCCCTGAAAATTTCAACTCATTTGCTCTTATAGTTCCTGAGATAAAATCGTGTTAAGCAATTTGGGGTGATTTATCAATTTTTCAATTTTTCTGAGTGCCTTTTTTCATAGATTTCGGCTTCAAATCTGAGAATAATTTTGTGTATGGAGTTCAGAGTATCATGAGGGACCAGTAGGACACAAAATCTC
The DNA here is from genome assembly GCA_917834065.1 of Ceutorhynchus assimilis. Taxonomy (NCBI): domain Eukaryota; kingdom Metazoa; phylum Arthropoda; class Insecta; order Coleoptera; family Curculionidae; genus Ceutorhynchus; species Ceutorhynchus assimilis. The sequence continues at coordinate 34,900,108 of OU892285.1, forward strand.
GAAAAAAAAAAAATTGAAATTTCATCATTTTAGTAAGAAGGTATCCCCCTTATGATTTTTTCGGAAAACTTTCAAAGGTCGTAACTTTTTTTCTATTATAGATAGAAAGCTGAATCTTTCACTGAATTTTATCCCTTCCAAAGGACTACAATCCCTGAAAATTTCAGCTCATTTGCTCTTATAGTTCCTGAGATAAAATCGTGTTAAGCAATTTGGGGTGATTTATCAATTTTTCAATTTTTCTGAGTGCCTTTTTTCATAGATTTCGGCTTCAAATCTGAGAATAATTTTGTGTATGGAGTTCAGAGTATCACGAGGGACCAGTAGGACACAAAATCTCGAAAAAAAAAAAATTGAAATTTCATCATTTTAGTAAGAAGGTATCCCCCTTATGATTTTTTCGGAAAACTTTCAAAGGTCGTAACTTTTTTTCTATTATAGATAGAAAGCTGAATCTTTCACTGAATTTTATCCCTTCCAAAGGACTACAATCCCTGAAAATTTCAGCTCATTTGCTCTTATAGTTCCTGAGATAAAATCGTGTTAAGCAATTTGGGGTGATTTATCAATTTTTCAATTTTTCTGAGTGCCTTTTTTCATAGATTTCGGCTTCAAATCTGAGAATAATTTTGTGTATGGAGTTCAGAGTATCACGAGGGACCAGTAGGACACAAAATCTCGAAAAAAAAAAAAATTGAAATTTCATCATTTTAGTAAGAAGGTATCCCCCTTATGATTTTTTCGGAAAACTTTCAAAGGTCGTAACTTTTTTTCTATTATAGATAGAAAGCTGAATCTTTCACTGAATTTTTTCCCTTCCAAAGGACTACAATCCCTGAAAATTTCAACTCATTTGCTCTTATAGTTCCTGAGATAAAATCGTGTTAAGCAATTTGGGGTGATTTATCAATTTTTCAATTTTTCTGAGTGCCTTTTTTCATAGATTTCGGCTTCAAATCTGAGAATAATTTTGTGTATGGAGTTCAGAGTATCACGAGGGACCAGTAGGACACAAAATCTCGAAAAAAAAAAAATTGAAATTTCATCATTTTAGTAAGAAGGTATCCCCCTTATGATTTTTTCGGAAAACTTTCAAAGGTCGTAACTTTTTTTCTATTATAGATAGAAAGCTGAATCTTTCACTGAATTTTATCCCTTCCAAAGGACTACAATCCCTGAAAATTTCAGCTCATTTGCTCTTATAGTTCCTGAGATAAAATCGTGTTAAGCAATTTGGGGTGATTTATCAATTTTTCAATTTTTCTGAGTGCCTTTTTTCATAGATTTCGGCTTCAAATCTGAGAATAATTTTGTGTATGGAGTTCAGAGTATCATGAGGGACCAGTAGGACACAAAATCTCGAAAAAAAAAAAATTGAAATTTCATCATTTTAGTAAGAAGGTATCCCCCTTATGATTTTTTCGGAAAACTTTCAAAGGTCGTAACTTTTTTTCTATTATAGATAGAAAGCTGAATCTTTCACTGAATTTTATCCCTTCCAAAGGACTACAATCCCTGAAAATTTCAGCTCATTTGCTCTTATAGTTCCTGAGATAAAATCGTGTTAAGCAATTTGGGGTGATTTATCAATTTTTCAATTTTTCTGAGTGCCTTTTTTCATAGATTTCGGCTTCAAATCTGAGAATAATTTTGTGTATGGAGTTCAGAGTATCACGAGGGACCAGTAGGACACAAAATCTCGAAAAAAAAAAAATTGAAATTTCATCATTTTAGTAAGAAGGTATCCCCCTTATGATTTTTTCGGAAAACTTTCAAAGGTCGTAACTTTTTTTCTATTATAGATAGAAAGCTGAATCTTTCACTGAATTTTATCCCTTCCAAAGGACTACAATCCCTGAAAATTTCAGCTCATTTGCTCTTATAGTTCCTGAGATAAAATCGTGTTAAGCAATTTGGGGTGATTTATCAATTTTTCAATTTTTCTGAGTGCCTTTTTTCATAGATTTCGGCTTCAAATCTGAGAATAATTTTGTGTATGGAGTTCAGAGTATCATGAGGGACCAGTAGGACACAAAATCTCGAAAAAAAAAAAATTGAAATTTCATCATTTTAGTAAGAAGGTATCCCCCTTATGATTTTTTCGGAAAACTTTCAAAGGTCGTAACTTTTTTTCTATTATAGATAGAAAGCTGAATCTTTCACTGAATTTTATCCCTTCCAAAGGACTACAATCCCTGAAAATTTAGCTCATTTGCTCTTATAGTTCCTGAGATAAAATCGTGTTAAGCAATTTGGGGTGATTTATCAATTTTTCAATTTTTCTGAGTGCCTTTTTTCATAGATTTCGGCTTCAAATCTGAGAATAATTTTGTGTATGGAGTTCAGAGTATCATGAGGGACCAGTAGGACACAAAATCTCGAAAAAAAAAAAATTGAAATTTCATCATTTTAGTAAGAAGGTATCCCCCTTATGATTTTTTCGGAAAACTTTCAAAGGTCGTAACTTTTTTTCTATTATAGATAGAAAGCTGAATCTTTCACTGAATTTTATCCCTTCCAAAGGACTACAATCCCTGAAAATTTCAGCTCATTTGCTCTTATAGTTCCTGAGATAAAATCGTGTTAAGCAATTTGGGGTGATTTATCAATTTTTCAATTTTTCTGAGTGCCTTTTTTCATAGATTTCGGCTTCAAATCTGAGAATAATTTTGTGTATGGAGTTCAGAGTATCATGAGGGACCAGTAGGACACAAAATCTCGAAAAAAAAAAAATTGAAATTTCATCATTTTAGTAAGAAGGTATCCCCCTTATGATTTTTTCGGAAAACTTTCAAAGGTCGTAACTTTTTTTCTATTATAGATAGAAAGCTGAATCTTTCACTGAATTTTATCCCTTCCAAAGGACTACAATCCCTGAAAATTTCAGCTCATTTGCTCTTATAGTTCCTGAGATAAAATCGTGTTAAGCAATTTGGGGTGATTTATCAATTTTTCAATTTTTCTGAGTGCCTTTTTTCATAGATTTCGGCTTCAAATCTGAGAATAATTTTGTGTATGGAGTTCAGAGTATCATGAGGGACCAGTAGGACACAAAATCTCGAAAAAAAAAAAATTGAAATTTCATCATTTTAGTAAGAAGGTATCCCCCTTATGATTTTTTCGGGAAACTTTCAAAGGTCGTAACTTTTTTTCTATTATAGATAGAAAGTTGAATCTTTCACTGAATTTTATCCCTTCCAAAGGACTACAATCCCTGAAAATTTCAGCTCATTTGCACTTATAGTTCCTGAGATAAAATCGTGTTAAGCAATTTGGGGTGATTTATCAATTTTTCAATTTTTCTGAGTGCCTTTTTTCATAGATTTCGGCTTCAAATCTGAGAATAATTTTGTGTATGGAGTTCAGAGTATCATGAGGGACCAGTAGGACACAAAATCTCGAAAAAAAAAAAATTGAAATTTCATCATTTTAGTAAGAAGGTATCCCCCTTATGATTTTTTCGGGAAACTTTCAAAGGTCGTAACTTTTTTTCTATTATAGATAGAAAGTTGAATCTTTCACTGAATTTTATCCCTTCCAAAGGACTACAATCCCTGAAAATTTCAGCTCATTTGCACTTATAGTTCCTGAGATAAAATCGTGTTAAGCAATTTGGGGTGATTTATCAATTTTTCAATTTTTCTGAGTGCCTTTTTTCATAGATTTCGGCTTCAAATCTGAGAATAATTTTGTGTATGGAGTTCAGAGTATCACGAGGGACCAGTAGGACACAAAATCTCGAAAAAAAAAAAATTGAAATTTCATCATTTTAGTAAGAAGGTATCCCCCTTATGATTTTTTCGGAAAACTTTCAAAGGTCGTAACTTTTTTTCTATTATAGATAGAAAGCTGAATCTTTCACTGAATTTTATCCCTTCCAAAGGACTACAATCCCTGAAAATTTCAGCTCATTTGCTCTTATAGTTCCTGAGATAAAATCGTGTTAAGCAATTTGGGGTGATTTATCAATTTTTCAATTTTTCTGAGTGCCTTTTTTCATAGATTTCGGCTTCAAATCTGAGAATAATTTTGTGTATGGAGTTCAGAGTATCATGAGGGACCAGTAGGACACAAAATCTCGAAAAAAAAAAAATTGAAATTTCATCATTTTAGTAAGAAGGTATCCCCCTTATGATTTTTTCGGGAAACTTTCAAAGGTCGTAACTTTTTTTCTATTATAGATAGAAAGTTGAATCTTTCACTGAATTTTATCCCTTCCAAAGGACTACAATCCCTGAAAATTTCAGCTCATTTGCACTTATAGTTCCTGAGATAAAATCGTGTTAAGCAATTTGGGGTGATTTATCAATTTTTCAATTTTTCTGAGTGCCTTTTTTCGTAGATTTCGGCTTCAAATCTGAGAATAATTTTGTGTATGGAGTTCAGAGTATCACGAGGGACCAGTAGGACACAAAATCTCGAAAAAAAAAAAATTGAAATTTCATCATTTTAGTAAGAAGGTATCCCCCTTATGATTTTTTCGGAAAACTTTCAAAGGTCGTAACTTTTTTTCTATTATAGATAGAAAGCTGAATCTTTCACTGAATTTTATCCCTTCCAAAGGACTACAATCCCTGAAAATTTCAGCTCATTTGCACTTATAGTTCCTGAGATAAAATCGTGTTAAGCAATTTGGGGTGATTTATCAATTTTTCAATTTTTCTGAGTGCCTTTTTTCATAGATTTCGGCTTCAAATCTGAGAATAATTTTGTGTATGGAGTTCAGAGTATCACGAGGGACCAGTAGGACACAAAATCTCGAAAAAAAAAAAATTGAAATTTCATCATTTTAGTAAGAAGGTATCCCCCTTATGATTTTTTCGGAAAACTTTCAAAGGTCGTAACTTTTTTTCTATTATAGATAGAAAGCTGAATCTTTCACTGAATTTTTTCCCTTCCAAAGGACTACAATCCCTGAAAATTTCAACTCATTTGCTCTTATAGTTCCTGAGATAAAATCGTGTTAAGCAATTTGGGGTGATTTATCAATTTTTCAATTTTTCTGAGTGCCTTTTTTCATAGATTTCGGCTTCAAATCTGAGAATAATTTTGTGTATGGAGTTCAGAGTATCACGAGGGACCAGTAGGACACAAAATCTCGAAAAAAAAAAAATTGAAATTTCATCATTTTAGTAAGAAGGTATCCCCCTTATGATTTTTTCGGAAAACTTTCAAAGGTCGTAACTTTTTTTCTATTATAGATAGAAAGCTGAATCTTTCACTGAATTTTATCCCTTCCAAAGGACTACAATCCCTGAAAATTTCAGCTCATTTGCTCTTATAGTTCCTGAGATAAAATCGTGTTAAGCAATTTGGGGTGATTTATCAATTTTTCAATTTTTCTGAGTGCCTTTTTTCATAGATTTCGGCTTCAAATCTGAGAATAATTTTGTGTATGGAGTTCAGAGTATCACGAGGGGACCAGTAGGACACAAAATCTCGAAAAAAAAAAAATTGAAATTTCATCATTTTAGTAAGAAGGTATCCCCCTTATGATTTTTTCGGAAAACTTTCAAAGGTCGTAACTTTTTTTCTATTATAGATAGAAAGCTGAATCTTTCACTGAATTTTATCCCTTCCAAAGGACTACAATCCCTGAAAATTTCAACTCATTTGCTCTTATAGTTCCTGAGATAAAATCGTGTTAAGCAATTTGGGGTGATTTATCAATTTTTCAATTTTTCTGAGTGCCTTTTTTCATAGATTTCGGCTTCAAATCTGAGAATAATTTTGTGTATGGAGTTCAGAGTATCATGAGGGACCAGTAGGACACAAAATCTCGAAAAAAAAAAAATTGAAATTTCATCATTTTAGTAAGAAGGTATCCCCCTTATGATTTTTTCGGAAAACTTTCAAAGGTCGTAACTTTTTTTCTATTATAGATAGAAAGCTGAATCTTTCACTGAATTTTATCCCTTCCAAAGGACTACAATCCCTGAAAATTTCAGCTCATTTGCTCTTATAGTTCCTGAGATAAAATCGTGTTAAGCAATTTGGGGTGATTTATCAATTTTTCAATTTTTCTGAGTGCCTTTTTTCATAGATTTCGGCTTCAAATCTGAGAATAATTTTGTGTATGGAGTTCAGAGTATCATGAGGGACCCAGTAGGACACAAAATCTCGAAAAAAAAAAAATTGAAATTTCATCATTTTAGTAAGAAGGTATCCCCCTTATGATTTTTTCGGGAAACTTTCAAAGGTCGTAACTTTTTTTCTATTATAGATAGAAAGTTGAATCTTTCACTGAATTTTATCCCTTCCAAAGGACTACAATCCCTGAAAATTTCAGCTCATTTGCACTTATAGTTCCTGAGATAAAATCGTGTTAAGCAATTTGGGGTGATTTATCAATTTTTCAATTTTTCTGAGTGCCTTTTTTCATAGATTTCGGCTTCAAATCTGAGAATAATTTTGTGTATGGAGTTCAGAGTATCACGAGGGACCAGTAGGACACAAAATCTCGAAAAAAAAAAAATTGAAATTTCATCATTTTAGTAAGAAGGTATCCCCCTTATGATTTTTTCGGAAAACTTTCAAAGGTCGTAACTTTTTTTCTATTATAGATAGAAAGCTGAATCTTTCACTGAATTTTATCCCTTCCAAAGGACTACAATCCCTGAAAATTTCAGCTCATTTGCTCTTATAGTTCCTGAGATAAAATCGTGTTAAGCAATTTGGGGTGATTTATCAATTTTTCAATTTTTCTGAGTGCCTTTTTTCATAGATTTCGGCTTCAAATCTGAGAATAATTTTGTGTATGGAGTTCAGAGTATCATGAGGGACCAGTAGGACACAAAATCTCGAAAAAAAAAAAATTGAAATTTCATCATTTTAGTAAGAAGGTATCCCCCTTATGATTTTTTCGGGAAACTTTCAAAGGTCGTAACTTTTTTTCTATTATAGATAGAAAGTTGAATCTTTCACTGAATTTTATCCCTTCCAAAGGACTACAATCCCTGAAAATTTCAGCTCATTTGCACTTATAGTTCCTGAGATAAAATCGTGTTAAGCAATTTGGGGTGATTTATCAATTTTTCAATTTTTCTGAGTGCCTTTTTTTCGTAGATTTCGGCTTCAAATCTGAGAATAATTTTGTGTATGGAGTTCAGAGTATCACGAGGGACCAGTAGGACACAAAATCTCGAAAAAAAAAAAATTGAAATTTCATCATTTTAGTAAGAAGGTATCCCCCTTATGATTTTTTCGGAAAACTTTCAAAGGTCGTAACTTTTTTTCTATTATAGATAGAAAGCTGAATCTTTCACTGAATTTTATCCCTTCCAAAGGACTACAATCCCTGAAAATTTCAGCTCATTTGCACTTATAGTTCCTGAGATAAAATCGTGTTAAGCAATTTGGGGTGATTTATCAATTTTTCAATTTTTCTGAGTGCCTTTTTTCATAGATTTCGGCTTCAAATCTGAGAATAATTTTGTGTATGGAGTTCAGAGTATCACGAGGGACCAGTAGGACACAAAATCTCGAAAAAAAAAAAATTGAAATTTCATCATTTTAGTAAGAAGGTATCCCCCTTATGATTTTTTCGGAAAACTTTCAAAGGTCGTAACTTTTTTTTCTATTATAGATAGAAAGCTGAATCTTTCACTGAATTTTTTCCCTTCCAAAGGACTACAATCCCTGAAAATTTCAACTCATTTGCTCTTATAGTTCCTGAGATAAAATCGTGTTAAGCAATTTGGGGTGATTTATCAATTTTTCAATTTTTCTGAGTGCCTTTTTTCATAGATTTCGGCTTCAAATCTGAGAATAATTTTGTGTATGGAGTTCAGAGTATCACGAGGGACCAGTAGGACACAAAATCTCGAAAAAAAAAAAATTGAAATTTCATCATTTTAGTAAGAAGGTATCCCCCTTATGATTTTTTCGGAAAACTTTCAAAGGTCGTAACTTTTTTTCTATTATAGATAGAAAGCTGAATCTTTCACTGAATTTTATCCCTTCCAAAGGACTACAATCCCTGAAAATTTCAGCTCATTTGCTCTTATAGTTCCTGAGATAAAATCGTGTTAAGCAATTTGGGGTGATTTATCAATTTTTCAATTTTTCTGAGTGCCTTTTTTCATAGATTTCGGCTTCAAATCTGAGAATAATTTTGTGTATGGAGTTCAGAGTATCACGAGGGACCAGTAGGACACAAAATCTCGAAAAAAAAAAAAATTGAAATTTCATCATTTTAGTAAGAAGGTATCCCCCTTATGATTTTTTCGGAAAACTTTCAAAGGTCGTAACTTTTTTTCTATTATAGATAGAAAGCTGAATCTTTCACTGAATTTTATCCCTTCCAAAGGACTACAATCCCTGAAAATTTCAACTCATTTGCTCTTATAGTTCCTGAGATAAAATCGTGTTAAGCAATTTGGGGTGATTTATCAATTTTTCAATTTTTCTGAGTGCCTTTTTTCATAGATTTCGGCTTCAAATCTGAGAATAATTTTGTGTATGGAGTTCAGAGTATCATGAGGGACCAGTAGGACACAAAATCTCGAAAAAAAAAAAATTGAAATTTCATCATTTTAGTAAGAAGGTATCCCCCTTATGATTTTTTCGGAAAACTTTCAAAGGTCGTAACTTTTTTTTCTATTATAGATAGAAAGCTGAATCTTTCACTGAATTTTATCCCTTCCAAAGGACTACAATCCCTGAAAATTTCAGCTCATTTGCTCTTATAGTTCCTGAGATAAAATCGTGTTAAGCAATTTGGGGTGATTTATCAATTTTTCAATTTTTCTGAGTGCCTTTTTTCATAGATTTCGGCTTCAAATCTGAGAATAATTTTGTGTATGGAGTTCAGAGTATCACGAGGGACCAGTAGGACACAAAATCTCGAAAAAAAAAAAATTGAAATTTCATCATTTTAGTAAGAAGGTATCCCCCTTATGATTTTTTCGGAAAACTTTCAAAGGTCGTAACTTTTTTTCTATTATAGATAGAAAGCTGAATCTTTCACTGAATTTTATCCCTTCCAAAGGACTACAATCCCTGAAAATTTCAGCTCATTTGCTCTTATAGTTCCTGAGATAAAATCGTGTTAAGCAATTTGGGGTGATTTATCAATTTTTCAATTTTTCTGAGTGCCTTTTTTCATAGATTTCGGCTTCAAATCTGAGAATAATTTTGTGTATGGAGTTCAGAGTATCACGAGGGACCAGTAGGACACAAAATCTCGAAAAAAAAAAAAATTGAAATTTCATCATTTTAGTAAGAAGGTATCCCCCTTATGATTTTTTCGGAAAACTTTCAAAGGTCGTAACTTTTTTTCTATTATAGATAGAAAGCTGAATCTTTCACTGAATTTTTTCCCTTCCAAAGGACTACAATCCCTGAAAATTTCAACTCATTTGCTCTTATAGTTCCTGAGATAAAATCGTGTTAAGCAATTTGGGGTGATTTATCAATTTTTCAATTTTTCTGAGTGCCTTTTTTCATAGATTTCGGCTTCAAATCTGAGAATAATTTTGTGTATGGAGTTCAGAGTATCACGAGGGACCAGTAGGACACAAAATCTCGAAAAAAAAAAAATTGAAATTTCATCATTTTAGTAAGAAGGTATCCCCCTTATGATTTTTTCGGAAAACTTTCAAAGGTCGTAACTTTTTTTCTATTATAGATAGAAAGCTGAATCTTTCACTGAATTTTATCCCTTCCAAAGGACTACAATCCCTGAAAATTTCAGCTCATTTGCTCTTATAGTTCCTGAGATAAAATCGTGTTAAGCAATTTGGGGTGATTTATCAATTTTTCAATTTTTCTGAGTGCCTTTTTTCATAGATTTCGGCTTCAAATCTGAGAATAATTTTGTGTATGGAGTTCAGAGTATCATGAGGGACCAGTAGGACACAAAATCTCGAAAAAAAAAAAATTGAAATTTCATCATTTTAGTAAGAAGGTATCCCCCTTATGATTTTTTCGGAAAACTTTCAAAGGTCGTAACTTTTTTTCTATTATAGATAGAAAGCTGAATCTTTCACTGAATTTTATCCCTTCCAAAGGACTACAATCCCTGAAAATTTCAGCTCATTTGCTCTTATAGTTCCTGAGATAAAATCGTGTTAAGCAATTTGGGGTGATTTATCAATTTTTCAATTTTTCTGAGTGCCTTTTTTCATAGATTTCGGCTTCAAATCTGAGAATAATTTTGTGTATGGAGTTCAGAGTATCACGAGGGACCAGTAGGACACAAAATCTCGAAAAAAAAAAAATTGAAATTTCATCATTTTAGTAAGAAGGTATCCCCCTTATGATTTTTTCGGAAAACTTTCAAAGGTCGTAACTTTTTTTCTATTATAGATAGAAAGCTGAATCTTTCACTGAATTTTATCCCTTCCAAAGGACTACAATCCCTGAAAATTTCAGCTCATTTGCTCTTATAGTTCCTGAGATAAAATCGTGTTAAGCAATTTGGGGTGATTTATCAATTTTTCAATTTTTTCTGAGTGCCTTTTTTCATAGATTTCGGCTTCAAATCTGAGAATAATTTTGTGTATGGAGTTCAGAGTATCATGAGGGACCAGTAGGACACAAAATCTCGAAAAAAAAAAAATTGAAATTTCATCATTTTAGTAAGAAGGTATCCCCCTTATGATTTTTCGGAAAACTTTCAAAGGTCGTAACTTTTTTTCTATTATAGATAGAAAGCTGAATCTTTCACTGAATTTTATCCCTTCCAAAGGACTACAATCCCTGAAAATTTCAGCTCATTTGCTCTTATAGTTCCTGAGATAAAATCGTGTTAAGCAATTTGGGGTGATTTATCAATTTTTCAATTTTTCTGAGTGCCTTTTTTCATAGATTTCGGCTTCAAATCTGAGAATAATTTTGTGTATGGAGTTCAGAGTATCATGAGGGACCAGTAGGACACAAAATCTCGAAAAAAAAAAAATTGAAATTTCATCATTTTAGTAAGAAGGTATCCCCCTTATGATTTTTTCGGAAAACTTTCAAAGGTCGTAACTTTTTTTCTATTATAGATAGAAAGCTGAATCTTTCACTGAATTTTATCCCTTCCAAAGGACTACAATCCCTGAAAATTTCAGCTCATTTGCTCTTATAGTTCCTGAGATAAAATCGTGTTAAGCAATTTGGGGTGATTTATCAATTTTTCAATTTTTCTGAGTGCCTTTTTTCATAGATTTCGGCTTCAAATCTGAGAATAATTTTGTGTATGGAGTTCAGAGTATCATGAGGGACCAGTAGGACACAAAATCTCGAAAAAAAAAAAATTGAAATTTCATCATTTTAGTAAGAAGGTATCCCCCTTATGATTTTTTCGGGAAACTTTCAAAGGTCGTAACTTTTTTTCTATTATAGATAGAAAGTTGAATCTTTCACTGAATTTTATCCCTTCCAAAGGACTACAATCCCTGAAAATTTCAGCTCATTTGCACTTATAGTTCCTGAGATAAAATCGTGTTAAGCAATTTGGGGTGATTTATCAATTTTTCAATTTTTCTGAGTGCCTTTTTTCATAGATTTCGGCTTCAAATCTGAGAATAATTTTGTGTATGGAGTTCAGAGTATCATGAGGGACCAGTAGGACACAAAATCTCGAAAAAAAAAAAATTGAAATTTCATCATTTTAGTAAGAAGGTATCCCCCTTATGATTTTTTCGGGAAACTTTCAAAGGTCGTAACTTTTTTTCTATTATAGATAGAAAGTTGAATCTTTCACTGAATTTTATCCCTTCCAAAGGACTACAATCCCTGAAAATTTCAGCTCATTTGCACTTATAGTTCCTGAGATAAAATCGTGTTAAGCAATTTGGGGTGATTTATCAATTTTTCAATTTTTCTGAGTGCCTTTTTTCATAGATTTCGGCTTCAAATCTGAGAATAATTTTGTGTATGGAGTTCAGAGTATCACGAGGGACCAGTAGGACACAAAATCTCGAAAAAAAAAAAATTGAAATTTCATCATTTTAGTAAGAAGGTATCCCCCTTATGATTTTTTCGGAAAACTTTCAAAGGTCGTAACTTTTTTTCTATTATAGATAGAAAGCTGAATCTTTCACTGAATTTTATCCCTTCCAAAGGACTACAATCCCTGAAAATTTCAGCTCATTTGCTCTTATAGTTCCTGAGATAAAATCGTGTTAAGCAATTTGGGGGTGATTTATCAATTTTTCAATTTTTCTGAGTGCCTTTTTTTCATAGATTTCGGCTTCAAATCTGAGAATAATTTTGTGTATGGAGTTCAGAGTATCACGAGGGACCAGTAGGACACAAAATCTCGAAAAAAAAAAAATTGAAATTTCATCATTTTAGTAAGAAGGTATCCCCCTTATGATTTTTTCGGAAAACTTTCAAAGGTCGTAACTTTTTTTCTATTATAGATAGAAAGCTGAATCTTTCACTGAATTTTATCCCTTCCAAAGGACTACAATCCCTGAAAATTTCAGCTCATTTGCTCTTATAGTTCCTGAGATAAAATCGTGTTAAGCAATTTGGGGTGATTTATCAATTTTTCAATTTTTCTGAGTGCCTTTTTTCATAGATTTCGGCTTCAAATCTGAGAATAATTTTGTGTATGGAGTTCAGAGTATCATGAGGGACCAGTAGGACACAAAATCTCGAAAAAAAAAAAATTGAAATTTCATCATTTTAGTAAGAAGGTATCCCCCCTTATGATTTTTTCGGAAAACTTTCAAAGGTCGTAACTTTTTTTCTATTATAGATAGAAAGCTGAATCTTTCACTGAATTTTATCCCTTCCAAAGGACTACAATCCCTGAAAATTTCAGCTCATTTGCTCTTATAGTTCCTGAGATAAAATCGTGTTAAGCAATTTGGGGTGATTTATCAATTTTTCAATTTTTCTGAGTGCCTTTTTTCATAGATTTCGGCTTCAAATCTGAGAATAATTTTGTGTATGGAGTTCAGAGTATCATGAGGGACCAGTAGGACACAAAATCTCGAAAAAAAAAAAATTGAAATTTCATCATTTTAGTAAGAAGGTATCCCCCTTATGATTTTTTCGGAAAACTTTCAAAGGTCGTAACTTTTTTTCTATTATAGATAGAAAGCTGAATCTTTCACTGAATTTTATCCCTTCCAAAGGACTACAATCCCTGAAAATTTCAGCTCATTTGCTCTTATAGTTCCTGAGATAAAATCGTGTTAAGCAATTTGGGGGGTGATTTATCAATTTTTCAATTTTTCTGAGTGCCTTTTTTCATAGATTTCGGCTTCAAATCTGAGAATAATTTTGTGTATGGAGTTCAGAGTATCATGAGGGACCAGTAGGACACAAAATCTCGAAAAAAAAAAAATTGAAATTTCATCATTTTAGTAAGAAGGTATCCCCCTTATGATTTTTTCGGGAAACTTTCAAAGGTCGTAACTTTTTTTCTATTATAGATAGAAAGTTGAATCTTTCACTGAATTTTATCCCTTCCAAAGGACTACAATCCCTGAAAATTTCAGCTCATTTGCACTTATAGTTCCTGAGATAAAATCGTGTTAAGCAATTTGGGGTGATTTATCAATTTTTCAATTTTTCTGAGTGCCTTTTTTCATAGGCTTCAAATCTGAGAATAATTTTGTGTATGGAGTTCAGAGTATCATGAGGGACCAGTAGGACACAAAATCTCGAAAAAAAAAAAATTGAAATTTCATCATTTTAGTAAGAAGGTATCCCCCTTATGATTTTTTCGGGAAACTTTCAAAGGTCGTAACTTTTTTTCTATTATAGATAGAAAGTTGAATCTTTCACTGAATTTTATCCCTTCCAAAGGACTACAATCCCTGAAAATTTCAGCTCATTTGCACTTATAGTTCCTGAGATAAAATCGTGTTAAGCAATTTGGGGTGATTTATCAATTTTTCAATTTTTCTGAGTGCCTTTTTTCATAGATTTCGGCTTCAAATCTGAGAATAATTTTGTGTATGGAGTTCAGAGTATCACGAGGGACCAGTAGGACACAAAATCTCGAAAAAAAAAAAATTGAAATTTCATCATTTTAGTAAGAAGGTATCCCCCTTATGATTTTTTCGGAAAACTTTCAAAGGTCGTAACTTTTTTTCTATTATAGATAGAAAGCTGAATCTTTCACTGAATTTTATCCCTTCCAAAGGACTACAATCCCTGAAAATTTCAGCTCATTTGCTCTTATAGTTCCTGAGATAAAATCGTGTTAAGCAATTTGGGGTGATTTATCAATTTTTCAATTTTTCTGAGTGCCTTTTTTCATAGATTTCGGCTTCAAATCTGAGAATAATTTTGTGTATGGAGTTCAGAGTATCATGAGGGACCAGTAGGACACAAAATCTCGAAAAAAAAAAAATTGAAATTTCATCATTTTAGTAAGAAGGTATCCCCCTTATGATTTTTTCGGGAAACTTTCAAAGGTCGTAACTTTTTTTCTATTATAGATAGAAAGTTGAATCTTTCACTGAATTTTATCCCTTCCAAAGGACTACAATCCCTGAAAATTTCAGCTCATTTGCACTTATAGTTCCTGAGATAAAATCGTGTTAAGCAATTTGGGGTGATTTATCAATTTTTCAATTTTTCTGAGTGCCTTTTTTCGTAGATTTCGGCTTCAAATCTGAGAATAATTTTGTGTATGGAGTTCAGAGTATCACGAGGGACCAGTAGGACACAAAATCTCGAAAAAAAAAAATTGAAATTTCATCATTTTAGTAAGAAGGTATCCCCCTTATGATTTTTTCGGAAAACTTTCAAAGGTCGTAACTTTTTTTCTATTATAGATAGAAAGCTGAATCTTTCACTGAATTTTATCCCTTCCAAAGGACTACAAGCCCTGAAAATTTCAGCTCGTTTGCACTTATAGTTCCTGAGATAAAATCGTGTTAAGCAATTTGGGGTGATTTATCAATTTTTCAATTTTTCTGAGTGCTTTTTTTCATAGATTTTGGATTCAAATCTGAGAATAATTTAGTATAAGGAGTTTGGGGGATTTTAATTGACCATAACGACACAAAATCTCAACAAAAAAAATTTTGAAATTTCATCGTTTTACTAGGAAGCTACCTTATGATTTAGATTTTGGAAAACTTTGGAAGGGCATAACTTTTTTTCTATGATAGATAGAAAGCTGAAATTTTCACTGAATCTCATCCCAATAAAGGGACTACAAACCCTGGACTTATATATGCTCAAGCCTAATCTGAATGCATTGTTACGAATGGTGACAGTTGCCAAGGAATTGGAACTGCGAATTCAGTTACGTGACAAAATGGTCTTGTTGGAAGTTTTTATCATCCCTGCTCTTCCACATACTCTCATCTTGGCTGTAGATTTTTGAAAAAGAATTCAGATCGTTCTTGATTTTTATACTTCAGTTATTACATAACAAATGTATTGAATTAATAGAAAATTAACAAACCTCTGAGGCAAAAACTGTGTAAATTCAATTTTGAAGCTTCTCAAAGATCCGGGTTTTTACCAATCCTTAAAAAACTAATTCAAAAATTATTCTATTTTAGGTGGTCAAGAACTTCAAAAAAGTTCCTCCTCCTCAATAGTTCTAGACCGAAACAGCCATTTAACTCAAGCCAGAGAGAGAGCCAAAGAACGCAAAATAAGTGGCAGTACAGAACGATTATCGTCCCTAGACCCTAATCAACCTTTGGCCAGACGTGAAAGAGGCCACACCATATCGGTAATGCCTATCCGATCCAGGCCCAGATCCGAGCCTATCAAGCCCTTACCAAGAAGCGGAGTAAATCCTAGTTTTGTATTTTTGCAACTTTACCATTCAGCATATTTTACCGATTACAACAGATACGAAAAACCCTTAATTGTAGGCACCAGCGATGTGGTTAACAGATCTATAAACTTGTTAGACAAAGTGCCTCCATATGAAATGCACAAAGTTGGAGTAATTTATATACGAGAAGGCCAAGTTAATAATGAAGCTGAGATTTTGAGAAACAGCTTTGGTTCTTTGAGGTATATTGAGTTTTTGCAAAAACTTGGCAGTTTGGTTAAAATAGCTGATACCGAGCCTCAATTATTAGGCGGTTTAGATGAAAATGGCAACGACGGAAAGTTCACTTATTTGTGGAAAGACGACGTTGTAAGAGTCACTTTCCATGTAGCTACCTTAATGCCAAATAAAGACTCAGATCCGAATTGTAACAACAAAAAAATGCATATAGGTAATGACTATGTGATTATTGTATACAATGAAAGCAAAGAAGAATTTGACATGAAAACAATCAAAAGCCAATTCAATTTTGCCTCAATCATCATCCAACCTTTGGATCATGGCATTAACAAAGTAATAATGAAGATTAAAGATGTATTAAAAGATTTAGCAGTAGTTGGAAACGATCCTAAAATTGTCTCAGACCAAAACGTTGCCATTTTGGCTAGACAATTGGCAATACATGCGAATGTAAGTTGTTTTGTATTAAGTTAAGGCAAATATTATTGTATTTTTTTTTTTAGTTGGCATCACTGGTTGCTACTTCATTGAAACAGAGTCCCAGCGATCCTTATGCCTCCACTTGGCTGGAACGTTTGAGGCAGATTAAGAAGGTGAGGAAGAAGGTGCTGGACGAGCAAAAGAATGAGGAGCAAAACAATTATCCGACTGAGGAGGTTAAGAGTAAAAAACCTATTGAGGATTTTACTGAGTATTCTTAAGTTTAATGTTTATAGAATACTTATATTAATAAATAATAAAATTTGAATGTATTGCGTTTGTAGATGATTTAATTGACTTCAATTGGAGCCTAATTATGTTAGGATCGGATTGAAATTAACAAAGTTGTGAGGCAAAATGTGAATTGATGTCATTCAAATTACCAAAAAAAAAAATTACACATTGAGGGGTGTTTAATTTTTTTCTTTTTCAGGAAGCTGCTAAAATTCGCAGGTACATAACTCAAAAACTGCCAAATATTAGTGAGGATAACTTAATTATTGATCAGCTTAAAACTATAGGGAAAACCAATTCTTTCAAAATTGGTGTCATTCCCATTCACTACAATGCTATGAACTCCTGCGAATTCTGGCCTAGTGGTGTGATCTTTCGTAGATTCAACTTCAAGAAAAAACTTGACACATCAAAAGATGACCCTGGTGCTGATTTTCATTCGCCCCAGAATTTTCAGAATCTAGCCGTCAATCAGGAGGTATTTGCAAACTAAATAGTTCTGTATCAGTCTACTATCAGAACGTGCGTGGTTTGCGTACTAAATTGGAAAAACTAATCAGTTCCATTCCCTTAGTTGCATACCAAGTACTCGTTTTTACAGAAACGTGGTTGAGTGATAACTTTCTTGATGCAGAACTGGGCATGGACAATTACAATATTCACAGAAGTGACCGAACACCAGCAACAAGCACATTCTTAAGGGGGGGAGGTGTATTAATAGCTGTCCGGAATAACATTCTCAGTTCCATTTGTGAATCAGCCTCAACCATTGAACAGTTATTTGTAAGAGTGCAGTCAGCTAATAGTAAACTATTGCTTGGAGCTGTATACCTACCGCCGAAATCTAATGGAGATAATTATAAGTGTTTTTCAGACTCAGTAGATACTTTATCTGAAACATTTCCTGATTACAAGCTCTGCATATTTGGGAATTTTAACATACCCAAAGCACAATGGGTTGATGACGGCCTGAGCTCAAGTGCTACGGCAACCCCCTCCGCTATTCCCTCAGAGCGCGCAGTTACTGAGTACCTATCCAACATGAGTGCTTACCATAACATGTTTCAAATAAACAAGTTCCACAATGCGCATGGCTCTCTGTTAGATCTGATGTTTGGTCAGGATCCTGATGACACCTGCACCTTGGCAGATGACATCCTTCTCCCTATTGATTCATATCACCCTGCATTAATATTAAATATATTATGCGCCGAGACCCAGCAGTGTAACTCAGACTACCCGCAACCTGATGAGTACTACTATGATTTTAAATCCGCTGAGTATGCACTTCTCAATGATCATATAAGTATGATCAACTGGGATGCTTTGCTCCAAGGCCCAACTGTGGCAGAAATGATCAGCATTTTTTATGACATTCTTTACACTGCTATTGACTGCTTTGTACCAAAGAAAAAGCTTTCCACCCATAAATTTCCTAAATGGTTCCCCTTTGACGTAAAGGAACTCATAATCAAGAAGAAAGAAGCACACAGAACCTGGAAGCGGACTGGTTCTCCTAGTGACTATGACAACTTCTCGAATCTTCGCACTCAGTGTAAGACTCTTTCAAAGGACTCCTATCTGAATTATGTGCAGCGCTCTGAAATGTCACCGCTGAATGATCACTACTTCTGGAGTTTTATCAATGCCAAGCGAAAAGTGAATGGTTTGCCGTCTCACATGTTTTATAATAGCAAACATTGCCAAAAATGGTTCAGAGATAGCTAATCTCTTTGCTGAATACTTCCATTCTGTTTATTTCAACAAAATTTGTGTTGCTAGTCAGGACATCTCTCGGAGCGATGCACATATTCATGAATTTAATATCTCAATATCATTTATGAAGAACTATGTAGCCTGCAGTCTTTTAAGGGTCCAGGCCCAGACGGTGTCCCATGTGATAAAGAATTGTAGCTTTGTATTATCCCGTCCACTTTTCATTCTTTTCAATAAGTCACTTAGTTTGGGTGAATTTCCTAAGCTCTGGAAGCAGAGCTTCATCATACCCATTCATAAATCGGGCGATAAAATGGATATTTCAAAATACAGGCCCATTAGCATCCAAAACACCTTCCCAAAGGTCAACCATGCCGTTCTGCTTGCTAAGCTTGAAAGTGCTGGAATCTCCGGTACTTTGTTGAAGTGGATTAGCGACTATCTTGGGGAGAGAACTCAAATAATCAAAGTTAACAACTTCTTCTCACACGAAATTGACATCCCATTGGGCGTTCCACAGGGTTCTCACTTGGGACCTCTGCTTTTCAACGTTTTTATTAACGATATCAAGTCTTGTTTCATTAACAGTGAGTTCCTGTGCTTTGCGGATGATTTAAAGGTGTTCACTCGAGTCTCTTTTATTGAAGACTGTGCCAGACTACAATCTGACCTCCGGAGTGGTGCGTTTTGAGCGGCATGGAGCTCAATGCTTCCAAATGCAAAACCATTGTTTTCTCCAAGGGTCGTAGCCCTCCACAATTTGCCTACCATATAAACAACATTCCGCTTGAAACTGTCTCACAACAACGAGATCTTGGTGTCATTTTTGACAGCAGTCTCAATTTTATCACTCATATTTCAGACATCACAACAAGGTCGTTAAAACTTGTAGGCTTCATTAAGAGGTGTTCGAGAGATTTTACAAGCATAGATTCTATCAGATACCTTTATTGCTCAATGGTGAGGCCCCTGATGGAGTACTGCTCCTCTGTCTGGTCACCAATGTATTCTAATCATATCAGAGCCCTAGAGCTAGTGCAGCGCAAATTCGTACGTTATTTAGCCTTCAAGGCAGGTATTCCTTCGCCTGAGAACTATGTATATGACTATGATGACCTATACAGACGCTTCAATCTACAGCTAGACGCCATCAAAGAGATTTATATACTTTTTACAAGGTACTGAACTCCATTAGTGATTCCGCATATCTACTGTTCAGAATAGGGCTTCACGTCCCAGCAAGGGACACCCGCTCTGCCATAACCTTCTCAGAAAGAAATCACCGTACAAACTATGGTTTCAATACATTCATCTCCAGAACTTCTCGATTATGTAACACCCATGGTAGCCTGGATTTTTTTGGACCCATAAATAGCTTTAAAAGAGAGCTTAACTCTCTAATGTAATTCTCCTCATTTGTTTGTGATACCAAGTTTGATAGCTAAAGAATTCTTAGTCATCTTGATCAGTCATTATTTATGTTTGTCCTCTATTTTCTTATACCTATAACTGATTTAATGTTTTACTGTTTGTTATGTACTTAATGTTTCTTGTTGTTTTTTCTTTTGAAACTTTTAATGGGTCTTGCCCGTAAATAAATAAATAAATAAATAATGTTAAAGGGATTGGATTGAAATTTTGCAAGTGGGTGAAAAAAAGATTGAAATTTAAGAAAATAGAAATAAAAATTTCCTTCTGCTGCTTGATATACATTTGTAGAAAATTTAATTCAAGCATACTAATTACGTTTCAATCAGATTGAAATTACCGAAGTTATGGGACAAAATATGTCATTTTGAAAAAAAATCAAAGGTGCATAAAAGGACATTGAAGGGCGTTTTATTTATTTTTTTTAGGAAAATGTTTGAAAAGTTGGATTGAAATATTAAGTGGATGAAAAAAGGATTGAAATTTGAAAAAAATAATGAAAATACTATTTTCTACCAGTGTGCGCGAAGTAACTACTTTGTGCACTCATTAGGGCGCGCAAAGTACCACTTTCCCGCACCCTATTATAAACTCAATAATTAAAATAGTTCCATTCATAATTTTTTCAATTTTTAATTCAATAAATAATATCGGAATCATTTATGTTTATTTCCTGTGGCTTTTTATTGCCGTCCTTTACTATCTTAACAAGCTAAAAAGAGACAACACCTGATCGAGATTAGAATATTACCTGGTTTCTTCATTGTTGCCAAATTGTCGTGGGAATTCCACAAACAAACGTCACACGTCCCAGGTGTTGCTGTTTCCCCAAAATAATAATTCTTTGGGCATTCTATTTTTCAAAATTCCTCCCAAGATTAATTGTTTAAAAAAAAAATGAGCGGTTTACTGAAGCTGCACTCGGCCACCATCAAAAACTGCTTGAATCAAACCCTAAACAAGGTAAGTTTGCACCTGTTTTTATTTCGTTATGTAATAATTATGTGGCCCCCTAGACAAATCTAGCCCCAATATCGAGATCGCTGCACATAAATGTCGACAGGCAAAATGCTAAGCAGTGTGACTCTGGAGCAGGTTCAACTGCGTATCCTTGTATCGATCACACGTACGATGCTGTAGTGGTGGGTGCCGGTGGAGCAGGGCTCCGAGCAGCTTTCGGACTGGTCGCTGAAGGCTTCAAGACCGCAGTGATCACTAAACTTTTCCCTACCAGATCGCACACGGTCGCTGCACAAGGCGGTATCAATGCTGCATTGGGTAAGAATGTTTTGTCTTGAGTTATTATTGATTGTATTAAACAATTCAAGTTTGGTTTATTACTGGCAATTGGTTATTTTGATTATTATTAATAGTTTTCAATTAGTTGGAGAATTTTTTGATGGTAAATGAGTCTAAATTTTGATCGGTGCTATCATTTGGTCACTGGGCTCCATATCAGGGTTTCACTAATCTCTTTTGAGTTAATTTAGGCCTACAAAAAATTTGTCTTAAAGATGCTTTTCCTTTTGACCTATCCATGCTTCCTCTCCTATTCCTAGACTCCTTGACTTCTTTAAGTAGTTCAGTGATTTTCTCCAAAGTCTTTTTCATTTTTGTTGTTGTGTATTGTTAGTAATTTATTAAGTAAATTAGTGAAAAATTAGACATAGAAACAAATTACTATTGACTATTGCTACTTCAAGTTTCAAGTTTATTTATTTCAAAATATACTCCTGAACAAAATTATTGCACCACCACTGCACATAAGCATCATAAGCAGTGGTGCGATAATTTTGTCCAGGAATATAGTTACAAATATTGTTACATTAAATTTATGTTATAATACTAATATTATATATAACTAACTAAAGCACCTAGATGACTCAACACCTGTATGTGCTTATTTTGATATTTAAAATTTTTGTAATTGTATTTAGAGATAAGTTTTTTCACATGTTTACTATCGCGCTTACGGAAAAAAAAAGAAAAGAAAAATCACTAGAACCAAAAAATTACTTACTTATCCAATAAATAATCTAGTACCTACTTACTTAATGAAAAGCACAAAATTATAGCCAGGTCTCATGACAGCAGTTTCAGAAATGTTATTCTATTTTCCCAAAGATATTTTTTTGCTTGCTTTGAAAACGTTTTAGCTCTTATATCACTTTTTATTGCGTCAGGAATCAAATTATACGCTTTTGGTCCAAGATAGTTTTGTTCCTTCAACAGTGTATCAAAACCAGATTAAACTTTATTCACCACTGATTTATCAATCTGATACGATATTGACTTAACCTGTGGATTAATAAAGTAAAATTTTGACACATTACGGGGGATGTTTATAAAGTGTGTACCAATTGCAATGATTCTTTGTACATTTTTTGGACATTAAACTACCTGTATCTCAAAAACTAGTCATAGGATTGGTTCAGGCCCATGAAAACTTTTCATCAGGAAGTCAAGGTCTAACACATATCAAAATTTCATTGAATTTGATAGAATACCAAATACCCATAAGAGGATCCTTTACCCTAAATTGCTTAACGCTATTTTATTTCTGGAACTGTAAGTCCTAATAAGCTGAATTTTTCAGGGATTGTAGTCCTCCACTAGGATAAGAATCGCTGAAAATTTCAGCTTTCTATCTACAATAGAAAAAAAGTTACAGGTTTTCGAAGTTTTTGAAAATCCAATTCATAAAGTAGGTACCGGGTGA
Source organism: Ceutorhynchus assimilis (assembly GCA_917834065.1). NCBI lineage: Eukaryota > Metazoa > Arthropoda > Insecta > Coleoptera > Curculionidae > Ceutorhynchus > Ceutorhynchus assimilis. The sequence goes on from OU892285.1 coordinate 34,922,613, forward strand.
TTGTCTATATTTTGAAACAACACCTATCTCACCTGTTTGAAGAGACACCCAGAAATGTCAAGTGTGAAAGTTGTGGTTAATAATAAGAAGTTTTCAGTTAAGTTAGTTACAAGTATACAGGGTGTATCATAAAAGTGTGGAAAATGGAATAATCCGTAGGTATATCATTAACCCATAGGATAAACCTTTCAAACCTCATTCCAAATATACTAGGTTTTTTAGGTTTATTCTTTATAGTCCGAAACCTAAAAAACCTAGTATTTTTAGAGTAATGTTTGAAAGGTTAATCCAATAGGTCGATAATATATGGGGTATTTCATTTAAAAAAGTATAACTTTGCTTTGCCACACTTTCGGGACACACTCTGTATAGTTGTAACTAACCTACAACTTTCACATTTGATATATTTGGGTACTTAGAGCAGGAAAGCGCTGTCCTACGGACATAAGGAGTAGGAACGCGCCATTCTGCTTATGAAACTAAAGTGAAGCCAAGTTTTTGGCAGGTGTTTGGCACCAAGATACAGGTAAAGCATTGAATTGCCATAAGCGCCATTTTCTTGGTGCTGGAAAAAAACGGCTTCATTTTCCAAATCCAGGTTACTACTCCTCTTTACCTTTACCTGCTCTAAGTCTGGGTATCTCTTCAAACAGGTGAGATAGGTCTAGGTGCAAAATATAGACAATCACCCGGTACCTATTAGTATTAAAATTATGAAATTTCAATGTTTTTTTTGGAGGCGGTTCGGACGAAACTTCTTCCACTAAGACTGCAGCTGTTTTTTTTCTATATTTGGCTCGCAAACAGAAGAAGCTTCATTGTTGTCTGTTGAAAAAAGCACATGAATCATTACTTAAAGCATCATTTGGGTTCTGAGCAAGGGGCCATTATCCATTTCACTGATCCTCATTATCTTCTAACTCAGAATCTGAATCTTCACTGTTTCATGTTTGGTAAAATTTTGTCATTGGACTCTTGAAATTTACTTCTTGCGCCCCCGGTAGTCTTTGAGTTAAAAATTCCAAAAATGGAGGCTTGTCAATGTTTATTTTTCCTAATTTAGAAAGTTCATAACTTTATTATAAGAGGTGTGATCACTTTGAGTTTTTAGTATGTTCTACCTCAAACCTTCAAGAATAGATCCTTGAAATCTTATTTCTGCGTCATCGGTAGTTTTTGAGTTAAAAATTCCAAAATACAGACTTGTCAATGTTCATTTTGGCCTAATTCAGGAAATACATAACTTTATTATTACAGGATTGAAGCTGTAATACTCTACATAACTTTTTCAAATCAAAATACCTCTAAGAAAATTGTTCAATTAACTTTGACCCAGTAATAATCATTCAACAATTGCATCCAGCGCAAATCAAAAGCCAGTTGTTATTGGTCAATTTTCACTAAATCAATTATTATTCATTAATAGGTAATATGGAATCAGACCAATGGCAATGGCACATGTACGATACCGTAAAAGGTTCAGATTGGCTGGGCGACCAAGATGCCATCCACTACATGACCCGCGAAGCCCCCAAAGCAGTAATCGAACTGGAAAACACCGGAATGCCCTTTTCCAGAACTACCGAAGGCAAAATTTACCAGCGCGCCTTCGGCGGACAATCCCTAAAGTTCGGCAAAGGGGGTCAGGCGCATCGGTGCTGTTGCGTGGCCGACAGAACCGGACACAGTTTACTGCACACTTTGTACGGACAAAGTTTAAAGTACGATTGTCATTATTTTGTTGAGTATTTTGCTTTGGATTTGATTATTGAGAATGGGGAATGTGTTGGAGTGACGGCCTTGTGTCTAGAAGATGGTACCATACATAGGTTTAAAGCTAAAAACACTGTAAGTTGTTAATTAGAGAAAAACAATAACTTACTAAAATTTGTGTTACAGGTTTTAGCTACTGGTGGCTATGGTAGAGCATATTTCTCGTGCACATCAGCTCATACTTGTACAGGAGATGGTACTGCAATGGTAGCCAGAGCGGGATTGCCAAGTCAAGATTTAGAATTCGTCCAGTTTCATCCTACAGGAATCTACGGAGCTGGTTGTTTGATTACAGAAGGTTGTAGAGGCGAAGGCGGTTACTTAATAAACTCACAAGGCGAGCGTTTTATGGAACGTTACGCCCCTGTAGCCAAAGATTTAGCTTCAAGAGACGTTGTCAGTCGAAGTATGACTTTAGAAATCCGAGAAGGCCGCGGTTGCGGTCCAGACAAAGACCACGTCTATTTGCAGCTGCACCATTTGCCCGCTGAACAACTTCATCAAAGGTTACCGGGAATTTCGGAAACCGCAATGATTTTTGCCGGTGTTGACGTAACCAGAGAACCCATTCCAGTGTTACCAACCGTACATTACAACATGGGCGGAGTGCCTACCAACTATAAAGGGCAAGTTTTGACCACTTGCGATGGTCAAGATACAATCGTGCCTGGATTGTATGCTTGTGGGGAGGCAGCATCTTCTTCGGTGCATGGAGCTAATAGGTTGGGGGCGAATTCGCTTTTGGATTTGGTTGTTTTCGGTCGGGCTTGTGCCCTTACTATTGCCGAGGAACACAAACCTGGAGAAGCTATTGGCAGTATGAAAGCTGTAAGTGGGAATTTTTTTTTATTTAGATGCAAAGAAATCATACAAAATTTCTATTGAGTCATCTTAGGAAGCTTCTATATAAAACGCTTTATATTTTCCAAAATAATTCAAAGATTAATGTTTAGATATTGAACTGGAATTAAATCACAACTTCTATCTATAATAAGTTGTAGAAGAACCAGGAACAAAATTTCCAATCTTCTTTAATTGAGGTTCAATTCCACAAAGACCAAATATTATTATAGATATCGAAATTCCTAGATTCTTTTAACAAAAACTCTTTTTGTTCATATAGAATGCAGGAGAAGAAAGTGTTGCCAACTTAGATTGGTGCAGATACGCCAACGGCTCAATCCCCACTGCCAATTTACGATTGCAAATGCAAAAAACCATGCAAACGCACGCCGCTGTTTTCAGACAGGAAGATTCACTCAGAGAGGGCGTCGACAAAATGAAGGGTCTCTACAAACAAATGGGTGATTTAAAGGTTTCAGACAACAGGTAATAATCCAATCTGGGTCCTTATTCTTGAAACAGAGGAGCAGCGAGAACGAGTGTTCCGTCTTTCTCAATGATATGCAAGTGTCGATACAAGGAACAAAGATAAAACACTCATTCTCATGGGAATGCTGCTCTCCTGTTTCAAGAATAAGGTCCCTGGTCAATTTGAATTTTTACTGAAAATTATTTTGTAGTCTTATTTGGAACTCAGACCTTGTGGAAACTTTGGAACTTCAAAATTTAATGCTTAACGCAATGATGACGATAGTTAGTGCGGAAAATCGAAAAGAATCCAGAGGGGCGCATGCAAGAGAGGATTACAAAACTAGAAGTGATGAGTTTGATTATAGTAAACCACTCGAAGGTGAGTTTTTGGGTTTGTAAATTAAACTTGTTTTATGGAATTTTTGTAATTTTTAGGCCAACAAAAGAAACCGTTGGAACAGCACTGGAGGAAACATACCTTGACAGATATCGATGCTAAAACAGGAGCAGTTTCTATAAGATATAGAGAAGTTATTGATAAAACTTTAGACGAAGCCGAATGTAAAACTGTACCTCCTGCTATTAGATCTTATTAATTATTATTTTATATATTTTAATTATTGCACAATTACATTTTGGTACTGCTATGATACAAATGAAGTATTTTTTTTTCTTGTCAAAAAATAGATTTATAGTTAATTTATTGCAATGTACAATGTTATATAGTATAAATTTCGCGGTGGTACAAATGTGAATAATTAATTAAATTATGCCTAAGTTTGTTTGTAATTATTATTTTCATTAAAGGAAATTTATTGTTTTATATTTTGGTTTCATAATTCTAGGTAGCCTATTTGGATGGAATTGTGATTTTTTCCAAAATTACACTGCGCACTTTCAGGCGGTCCCAGCGGCTAAGTTCAGCCACTCGGCAGGAACTTTATTCTCGAAATAGGGGAGCAGCGTTCTCATTGGAACGAAGGTTCTGTCTTTGTCGTCCGGCATAACACTGACAATAACAGAGTAATCGTTCTTATGAGAACGCTGTTCCTTGGTTTCGAGAATAAAATCCCTGCTGAGTGGCTGAACTTAGCCGCTGGGACCGCCTGAATGTACCCATTGTGACCGATTGTGGGATTGTGACATATTTTGTGTTACAACTTAGTTCCGCAGCAATTTTACTCATCAATAGACTGTTTAAATAGATGCGAAACTGATCTGATCATGAGTAAATTGAGGAAGTGAAGTTCTACTCAAAAATTCAAAAACTTAATTCAACAAGTTGAGTTGAATAATGAGTAAATTGCTGCGGAACTCGCTGCGCTCGTCCCGCAGTGTTCAACTCATAATTATAACTAAAATCCGCATTGATAAAAATTCAAGTAAGATATTCTTCTACAACTGATTAATTGAACAAGTTCCTAATAATTCAATTTACTCGTTAATAAGTAATTCAAATATGTATACAAAAGTTGATCAAAGATTCGACTTTTGATTTTCCATTAAATACATATACTTCTTTAACATTTTCTTAGAATTTAAAGCTGTTATACACACAATCAAAATATAATTTGATTTAACAAAATAGTTTTTACGAATCTGGGCAAGTTTCGTAGCCATATACAAAGCAAAATCGATCCAGCTACAAACAGCTGACGAAGCTAACCAAAAACAACAACATGACTTCTCGGCAAAGCTCCTACAGCCCCTCAGATTCTTTCGAATACACAGCCTTACAATTTGCTGTAAGAAGAAATTCAATTGAACAAGTTAGGTAAGAATTTATTAACAATTACATCCATATATCAATACTCAAATTATACAAATTATTGTAGATATTTAATTGAAAGTGGTAGCGAACTAGACACTGGTCCAGATCCAGCTTTGCACCTGGCATTGCGAAAAAGCAACACAAAAATTGCTACAATTCTTTTAGAATCTGGTGCTAATTTTGAACTCAAAGATTCGGTAATTAATTTATATATAACTCATTGTGTTTTAATTGTTGCTTTCAGAACGGAGATCAACCGATTCATATTGCCTGCAATCTTGGCCTACTAGACATAGTCAAAGTACTCTGTGCCTATGGTTGTACCGTGGAAGTACCGACAGCTAAAGGCCTGTACCCGTTACATTTGGCTGCTAAAAATGGCCATATTTCAGTCGTAAGATGTCTGTGTGCGGCAGGCTGTAATATAGAAGCACGAAATACGGATAACATTAGAGCTGATATAACAGCTTTAAAGTATGGTCATAATGATATAGCGGATTTGTTGGATCGCTTGAGGAGTTCAGGTCAACGAGATCACTTTGCCAGGCAACTCGTACCCACATCCAGGCCAGCTTTGAGGCTGAATTTAAGGCTTTTAGGTCATTGCGGGGTTGGAAAAACCTCGTTTGTTAAAAGTTTAGGGGCCGGTCTTTTTAGTTCGCTTTTTAGACGTTCTAGTTCCCTGCAAAGTAATAAATGTTAGTTGATTTTGCTTTTGTAGAAACTACTTAGTAATGTAGTGAGTCATTTTTAGCTAGGCCATCTTCGCCTGTTAGTACACAAATAGAAATGGATGTTACTTCGAGGCAAAATTCGATTAATTTCGAATTGCCTTCGGTTAATTATCATTCGACTAATGGGATTCATGTACAAAATGTAATGGGTTTTTTGTTTTTAGAACTAACTCTAGAACTCTATAATTGTATGAGGAATACTTTAAATTGTTAAAGATAAATAAGATGTGAATCCCAAAAATACCTCAAAATAGTTCTAGAAATGGTTCTAAATATATGAAAAATCACTGACAATATAAATATAATTATTATCATTATAGTTAGACATATCAAACGTAGGCGAAATAACAGTATGGGAATTCTCAGGACAAGAAACCTATTTCCCGGTTTACCATCACTTCTTGTGGCCCTCGCCATATGCGATAACCGCAATTTTATTCAGCCTAGACGACTCGGCCGCAATCCAAGTCCAACAAGTTTGTTTTTGGCTGAATTTCCTAATGGCCAGACAAAAAGCTGATCTTCCATTAAGTAATCATATTGCAACTTTAATAAATCAATCAATCATTGATAGTTTTAGGTGATTATGGTCCAATAATTCTAGTAGCCACTCACGTGGATTTAAGCAGAGCGGCGAAAACACAGCAGGGCGAGTGGCTTTGTCCGGACGCTCAAAAAACCCTGGAAACAGTTCAAAAACATCTACCTCACGTGCCCAATTTAATGGATGTTGTAATTATTATGGATTCAAATGTGCCTGCTTCGTTTGCTTTCAAACAATTTAAAGTTATTTTGGGAAATGTTAAGCAAAACTGCATACAGGTACCTACATATATGTTTTACCTACCAAATTATTTGAAATGTATTTCAGCAAACCATTGGTACTTGGACTGGTTTATTGGAAAGCGCCTTGTCTTGGATGGGAATCCTAAGAATGGATCACGAACAATTTCCTGTAATAACTAGGGCTCGATTTTCCGATTTGTTACGGGGCCAAGTCAATTTGCTTGCTTCTGATGAGCACATACAAGAACTGTTGAATCAATTGCATGTTATGGGAGAGGTAATTATCAATAATACAAACTTGAAAGTATGTCAAAGAAATTGAAAGTTCTGGAAATCCTCTATACAACTGGAAAACTCTCTCTTTTCTCTAAAAATCCTGACCAAGTAGGTATCGCCCCTATAACTCTTCTTTGAAAATCTCATCAATTCCCAGCTCTTTGGAAACTTCAACTTGCTTCTTCAAATTTTACTTTGAATCTTCCTTACAAACTTTGGGTTCTTATTTTATTCTGAAATCATTTCATTTGTGCCAGTAGAGGGTGAAGGGGAACTAAAAGAATTTAATTCCTTATTGGGATGCCTCAAAAATGGAAATAAACTTTTTCTTCGAATTTCGAAGAAACAAAACATTTTATCTAATGAAAAGGCGAAAAGGAATCGAAAAGGTCTATTGGCAATTTTACGTCCAACGCTTCCTAACTGTGTAAAAAAATTTAAGAAAGAATTTTGGACAAAATTTAGCTAAATCGACGTGACACCACTAAAACAGTTATACTATATATCGACTATCCTTAACCCAATTACTTTGAATAATGTCTCATTTGATAGAGAATTAAATTGCCTACAAAAAAGCCTTGTTAGTATTTAAAAAAAAAAAAAAACACTTTTCCACTAATTTTGACCTCCTCTTTCGATGGGTGAAAAAATTTAAAAATTGGGGATTGCATGGAAATTCGATTTTCAAATATTTCAAAGGGCCACATTTCTGAAACCGCAAAAGCTATCGGCACGAAATTTTTCATAATTGTAGCTCTCAATCAGAGCTTCAAAAAAGATTATTTAAGACTCCAAGCCGTTTTTGAGAAAAACAGCTTTTAAGGTTTTTGAAAGTTTCAACTTTGAGCCTCAATATCTCAAAAACTATTAGAGCTATAAATTTAAATCTTGTTTCATCTTAAAGAGCATTTAATCCTGATTATAAAAGTATAGTTTTGTATTGGAATTTGTGGAACATTAACAAAGTTATGGGCAATTTTGTGAGGCAATGTCAAAAAATCGAAAAATGTTAAGACCAAAAATACGAAATCAATTTTTAATTTTTTACAAGCCCTAAAATTTCGAAAAACCAAATTGCGAAAAAGTTTTTCCACTAATTCTAACCTCCTCTTTCAATTGGTGAAGTTAGAAATTTGAAAAACTGAAAATTAAAAATTTTTGATTTTTCCAAACAAAGGGGTTATTTATGCATGGAAATTCGATTTTCAAATATTTCAAAAGGCCATATTTCTAAAACCACAAAAGCTTTCGGCACGAAATTTGTCCTTATAGTAACTCTTAATTGCAGCTTCAAAAAAGGTTATTTAAGACTCCGAGCCTAAAGGCTTCGTTTTTGAGAAAAACAGCTTTTAAGGTTTTTCAAAATTTGAGACAAAGTTTCAACTTTGAGCCTTAATATCTCAAAAACTATTAGAGCTATAAATTTAAATCTTATTTCATCTCAAAGAGCATTTAATCCTGATTATAAAAATATAATTTTGTATTGGAATTTTGGAAATATTAACAAAGTAATGGGCAATTTTGTTAGGCAATGTCAAAAAATCGAAAAATGTTAAGACCAAAAATACGAAATCAATTTTTAATTTTTTACAAGCCCTAAAATTTCGAAAAACCAAATTGCGAAAAAGTTTTTCCACTAATTCTAACCTCCTCTTTCAATTGGTGAAGTTAGAAATTTGAAAAACTGAAAATTAAAAATTTTTGATTTTTCCAAACAAAGGGGTTATGCATGGAAATTCGATTTTCAAATATCTCAAAAGGCCATATTTCTAAAACCACAAAAGCTTTCGGCACGAAATTTGTCTTGATAGTAACTCTCAATTGGAGCTTCAAAAAAGGTTATTTAAGACTCTGAGCCTAAAGGCTTCGTTTTTGAGAAAAACAGCTTTTAAGGTTTTTCAAAATTTGAGACAAAGTTTCAACTTTGAGCCTCAATATCTCAAAAACTATTAGAGCTATAAATTTAAATCTTGTTTCATCTCAAAGAGCATTTAATCCTGATTATAAAAATATAATTTTGTATTGGAATTTTGGAAATATTAACAAAGTTATGGGCGATTTTGTGAGGCAATGTCAAAAAATCGAAAAATGTTAAGTCCAAAAATACGAAATCAATTTTTAATTTTTTACAAGCCCTAAAATTTCGAAAAACCAAATTGCAAAAAAGTTTTTCCACTAATTCTAACCTCCTCTTTCAATTGGTGAAGTTAGAAATTTGAAAAACTGAAAATTAAAATATTTTAATTTTTCCAAATGGAAATTCGATTTTCAAATATTCCAAAAGGCCATATTTCTAAAACCACAAAAGCTTTCGGCACGAAATTTGTCTTAATAGTAACTCTCAATTAGAGCTTCAAAAAAGGTTATTTAAGACTCTGAGCCTAAAGGCTTCGTTTTTGAGAAAAACAGCTTTTAAGGTTTTTCAAAATTTGAGACAAATTTTCAACTTTGAGCCTCAATATCTCAAAAACTATTTGAGCTATAAATTTAAATCTCGTTTCATCTTAAAGAGCATTTAATCCTGATTATAAAAATATAATTTTGTATTGGAATTTTGGAAATATTAACAAAGTAATGGGCAATTTTGTGAGGCAATGTCAAAAAATCGAAAAATGTCGAGACCAAAAATGCGAAATCAATTTTTAATTTTTTACAAGCCCTAAAATTTCGAAAAACCAAATTGCAAAAAAGTTTTTCCACTAATTCTAACCTCCTCTTTCAATTGGTGAAGTTAGAAATTTGAAAAACTGAAAATTAAAATATTTTAATTTTTCCAAATGGAAATTCGATTTTCAAATATTCCAAAAGGCCATATTTCTAAAACCACAAAAGCTTTCGGCACGAAATTTGTCTTAATAGTAACTCTCAATTAGAGCTTCAAAAAAGGTTATTTAAGACTCTGAGCCTAAAGGCTTCGTTTTTGAGAAAAACAGCTTTTAAGGTTTTTCAAAATTTGAGACAAATTTTCAACTTTGAGCCTCAATATCTCAAAAACTATTTGAGCTATAAATTTAAATCTCGTTTCATCTTAAAGAGCATTTAATCCTGATTATAAAAATATAATTTTGTATTGGAATTTTGGAAATATTAACAAAGTAATGGGCAATTTTGTGAGGCAATGTCAAAAAATCGAAAAATGTCGAGACCAAAAATGCGAAATCAATTTTTAATTTTTTACAAGCTCTAAAATTTCGAAAAACCAAATTGCAAAAAAGCTTTTCCACTAACTTTGACCTCCTCTTTCGATTGGTAAAGTTAGAAATTTGAAAAACTGAAAATTAAAAATTTTTAATTGTTCCAAACAAAGGGTTATGCATGGAAATTCGATTTTCAAATATTTCAAAAGGCCATATTTCTAAAACCACAAAAGCTATCGGCACGAAATTTGTCTTAATAGTAACTCTCAATTGGAGCTTCAAAAAAGGTTATTTAAGACTCTGAGCCTAAAGGCTTCGTTTTTGAGAAAAACAGCTTTTAAGGTTTTTCAAAATTTGAGACAAAGTTTCAACTTTGAGCCTCAATATCTCAAAAACTATTAGAGCTATAAATTTAAATCTTGTTTCATCTCAAAGAGCATTTAATCCTGATTATAAAAATATAATTTTGTATTGGAATTTTGGAAATATTAACAAAGTAATGGGCAATTTTGTGAGGCAATGTCAAAAAATCGAAAAATGTTAAGACCAAAAATACGAAATCAATTTTTAATTTTTTACAAGCCCTAAAATTTCGAAAAACCAAATTGCGAAAAAGTTTTTCCACTAATTCTAATCTCCTCTTTCGATTGGTGAAGTTAGAAATTTGAAAAACTGAAAATTAAAATATTTTAATTTTTCCAAATGGAAATTCGATTTTCAAATATTCCAAAAGGCCATATTTCTAAAACCACAAAAGCTTTCGGCACGAAATTTGTCTTAATAGTAACTCTCAATTAGAGCTTCAAAAAAGGTTATTTAAGACTCTGAGCCTAAAGGCTTCGTTTTTGAGAAAAACAGCTTTTAAGGTTTTTCAAAATTTGAGACAAATTTTCAACTTTGAGCCTCAATATCTCAAAAACTATTTGAGCTATAAATTTAAATCTCGTTTCATCTTAAAGAGCATTTAATCCTGATTATAAAAATATAATTTTGTATTGGAATTTTGGAAATATTAACAAAGTAATGGGCAATTTTGTGAGGCAATGTCAAAAAATCGAAAAATGTCGAGACCAAAAATGCGAAATCAATTTTTAATTTTTTACAAGCTCTAAAATTTCGAAAAACCAAATTGCAAAAAAGCTTTTCCACTAACTTTGACCTCCTCTTTCGATTGGTAAAGTTAGAAATTTGAAAAACTGAAAATTAAAAATTTTTAATTGTTCCAAACAAAGGGTTATGCATGGAAATTCGATTTTCAAATATTTCAAAAGGCCATATTTCTAAAACCACAAAAGCTATCGGCACGAAATTTGTCTTAATAGTAACTCTCAATTGGAGCTTCAAAAAAGGTTATTTAAGACTCTGAGCCTAGAGGCTTCGTTTTTGAGAAAAACAGCTTTTAAGGTTTTTCAAAATTTGAGACAAAGTTTCAACTTTGAGCCTCAATATCTCAAAAACTATTAGAGCTATAAATTTAAATCTTGTTTCATCTCAAAGAGCATTTAATCCTGATTATAAAAATATAATTTTGTATTGGAATTTTGGAAATATTAACAAAGTAATGGGCAATTTTGTGAGGCAATGTCAAAAAATCGAAAAATGTTAAGACCAAAAATACGAAATCAATTTTTAATTTTTTACAAGCCCTAAAATTTCGAAAAACCAAATTGCGAAAAAGTTTTTCCACTAATTCTAATCTCCTCTTTCGATTGGTGAAGTTAGAAATTTGAAAAACTGAAAATTAAAATATTTTAATTTTTCCAAATGGAAATTCGATTTTCAAATATTCCAAAAGGCCATATTTCTAAAACCACAAAAGCTTTCGGCACGAAATTTGTCTTAATAGTAACTCTCAATTAGAGCTTCAAAAAAGGTTATTTAAGACTCTGAGCCTAAAGGCTTCGTTTTTGAGAAAAACAGCTTTTAAGGTTTTTCAAAATTTGAGACAAATTTTCAACTTTGAGCCTCAATATCTCAAAAACTATTTGAGCTATAAATTTAAATCTCGTTTCATCTTAAAGAGCATTTAATCCTGATTATAAAAATATAATTTTGTATTGGAATTTTGGAAATATTAACAAAGTAATGGGCAATTTTGTGAGGCAATGTCAAAAAATCGAAAAATGTCGAGACCAAAAATGCGAAATCAATTTTTAATTTTTTACAAGCTCTAAAATTTCGAAAAACCAAATTGCAAAAAAGCTTTTCCACTAACTTTGACCTCCTCTTTCGATTGGTAAAGTTAGAAATTTGAAAAACTGAAAATTAAAAATTTTTAATTGTTCCAAACAAAGGGTTATGCATGGAAATTCGATTTTCAAATATTTCAAAAGGCCATATTTCTAAAACCACAAAAGCTATCGGCACGAAATTTGTCTTAATAGTAACTCTCAATTGGAGCTTCAAAAAAGGTTATTTAAGACTCTGAGCCTAAAGGCTTCGTTTTTGAGAAAAACAGCTTTTAAGGTTTTTCAAAATTTGAGACAAAGTTTCAACTTTGAGCCTCAATATCTCAAAAACTATTAGAGCTATAAATTTAAATCTTGTTTCATCTCAAAGAGCATTTAATCCTGATTATAAAAATATAATTTTGTATTGGAATTTTGGAAATATTAACAAAGTTATGGGCGATTTTGTGAGGCAATGTCAAAAAATCGAAAAATGTTAAGACCAAAAATACGAAATCAATTTTTAATTTTTTACAAGCCCTAAAATTTCGAAAAACCAAATTGCGAAAAAGTTTTTCCACTAATTCTAATCTCCTCTTTCGATTGGTGAAGTTAGAAATTTGAAAAACTGAAAATTAAAATATTTTAATTTTTCCAAATGGAAATTCGATTTTCAAATATTCCAAAAGGCCATATTTCTAAAACCACAAAAGCTTTCGGCACGAAATTTGTCTTGATAGTAACTCTCAATTGGAGCTTCAAAAAAGGTTATTTAAGACTCTGAGCCTAAAGGCTACGTTTTTGAGAAAAACAGCTTTTAAGGTTTTTCAAAATTTGAGACAAAGTTTCAACTTTGAGCCTCAATATCTCAAAAACTATTAGAGCTATAAATTTAAATCTTGTTTCATCTCAAAGAGCATTTAATCCTGATTATAAAAATATAATTTTGTATTGGAATTTTGGAAATATTAACAAAGTTATGGGCGATTTTGTGAGGCAATGTCAAAAAATCGAAAAATGTTAAGACCAAAAATACGAAATCAATTTTTAATTTTTTACAAGCCCTAAAATTTCGAAAAACCAAATTGCGAAAAAGTTTTTCCACTAATTCTAATCTCCTCTTTCGATTGGTGAAGTTAGAAATTTGAAAAACTGAAAATTAAAATATTTTAATTTTTCCAAATGGAAATTCGATTTTCAAATATTCCAAAAGGCCATATTTCTAAAACCACAAAAGCTTTCGGCACGAAATTTGTCTTGATAGTAACTCTCAATTGGAGCTTCAAAAAAGGTTATTTAAGACTCTGAGCCTAAAGGCTTCGTTTTTGAGAAAAACAGCTTTAGGGGTTTTCGAAAATTTGAGACCAAGTTTCAACTTTGAGCCTCAGTATCTCAAAAACTATTAGAGCTATAAATTTAAATCTTGTTTCATCTCACAGAGCATTTAATCCTGATTATAAAAATATAATTTTGTATTGGAATTTTGGAAATATTAACAAAGTAATGGGCAATTTTGTGAGGCAATGTCAAAAAATCGAAAAATGTCGAGACCGAAAATGCGAAATCAATTTTTAATTTTTTACAAGCCCTAAAATTTCGAAAAACCAAATTGCGAAAAAGTTTTTCCACTAATTCTAATCTCCTCTTTCGATTGGTGAAGTTAGAAATTTGAAAAACTGAAAATTAAATTTTTTTAATTTTTCCAAATGGAAATTCGATTTTCAAATATTCCAAAAGGCCATATTTCTAAAACCACAAAAGCTTTCGGCACGAAATTTGTCCTTATAGTAACTCTTAATTGCAGCTTCAAAAAAGGTTATTTAAGACTCCGTGCCTAAAGGCTTCGTTTTTGAGAAAAACAGCTTTTAAGGTTTTTCAAAATTTGAGACAAAGTTTCAACTTTGAGCCTCAATATCTCAAAAACTATTAGAGCTATAAATTTAAATCTTGTTTCATCTCAAAGAGCATTTAATCCTGATTATAAAAGTATAATTTTGTATTGGAATTTTGGAAATATTAACAAAGTTATGGGCGATTTTGTGAGGCAATGTCAAAAAAACGAAAAATGTCGAGACCGAAAATGCGAAATCAATTTTTAATTTTTTACAAGCCCTAAAATTTCGAAAAACCAAATTGCGAAAAAGTTTTTCCACTAATTCTAATCTCCTCTTTCGATTGGTGAAGTTAGAAATTTGAAAAACTGAAAATTAAAATTTTTTAATTTTTCCAAATGGAAATTCGATTTTCAAATATTCCAAAAGGCCATATTTCTAAAACCACAAAAGCTTTCGGCACGAAATTTGTCTTGATAGTAACTCTCAATTGGAGCTTCAAAAAAGGTTATTTAAGACTCTGAGCCTAAAGGCTTCGTTTTTGAGAAAAACAGCTTTAGGGGTTTTCGAAAATTTGAGACCAAGTTTCAACTTTGAGCCTCAGTATCTCAAAAACTATTTGAGCTATAAATTTAAATCTTGTTTCATCTCAAAGAGTATTTAATCTTGATTATAAAAATATAATTTTGTATTGGGATTTTGGAAATATTAACAAAGTTATGGGCGATTTTGTGAGGCAATGTCAAAAAATCAAAAAATTTCAAGAGCAAAAATGTGAAATTGATTTTTAATTTTTTGCAAGCCCTAAAACTTCGAAAAAACCAGTTGCAAAAACGATTTTCCACTAATTTTCACCTCCTCTTTTGATTGGTGAAGTTAAAAATTTGAAAAATTAAAAATTTAAAAATTTGAAGTTTTCCATGGTAATACAATTTTCAAATATTTCAAAGGGCCATATTTCTGAAACCGCAAAAGCTATCGGTACGAAATTTGTCCTAATTGTAGCTCTCAATTGGAGCTTCAAAAAAGGTTATTTAAGACTCCGAGCTTGAGGGCTTCGTTTTTGAGAAAAACTTTTCCAAAATTTGAGACAAAATTTACATTTCACTAATATTCACTATTTCCGAGTCGTCAGAGTTGAAACTTTGCTTTAATTACCTACAATTAAAATTTAGGTTTACATCATAGACTATCTCATAGTACTCTCAGTACCATGGCTCGGTACCCAATTACTAGGCGAACTGCTATCCACAAACTTCATTTCCCACGCCAGAGTAATGGGAGTTTACACAGCCGAAGACTTTCAAAGTTGCTACACTCAATGCGATTCCAATTGCGTTTTGGAATTGTTGCAATGTTTGGATTTATGTGTGCAAGTAAAAACTAGCTTAATGAATCTTAAAAATTTATAAATAATTGACTTTATTTTTAGTGCGACGTAGATGGCGAAATTGAATACGAATTTCCCATTTACATACAAACCGAAACATTAAACGGTTTGTGGGTTTCGAATGATGCTAATAGTGAGTCAATTTATGGAGGTTCGAGACTGTATACTTCTTCAGGGATTTTTCATTTGTTTAAAGCAATTTTTAGTCATATACAAGTCAGTTAGTGTAATTATATATAAATACACTATACTTATAAGCCAATTCCTTTTAGGTAAATTTACGTAAAAACTTAGGCACAGTTTACACTGATAACAGTGACTTATTCCAATGGAGTTCGGGCTCAAAATATTGCAACATGGAATTGGAAAGCTTGATTACGTTAGAAGAAAATCAAAACAGCGTGCAATTTATTGAAATTAAAGTTAGGGGACCAAATAAGCAATCAGCGCAAAGTTGTTTTTACTTTTTGGACAACATTATGGGCATTGTTAACAAGGCAATCGCTCAAATTTGTCCAGGTTTGTTGCAAGAAACTCACATCTTAAGCCCTGAAGAATTGAGGCTCTATTCAGAAAACCCTCACTGTTATAGCCCTCAAATAATTACCACAGCTATTATGGAAGCTGAATCAACTTTAGATGTTATTTTGTATAATCCTAATACTAATTCTCATGAAACTATTAGTCAAATTGTAATGTTTGGTAAGTAAATATTTGGCTTATTGCGTAAACTTTCATACTGTCCATTCATAGATGATATGGATTTAGCTCCAAACATCCAATGGGGTTGCGCTCTTAAAGTGCAACAGCTCCCAGGTCCAGTTAAATTACGTTTGTGTGGGTTTTTGGACCCTCCTGAGCCTCATGGACGGGATTGGTGCCTTTTAGCTCTTCGGTTAGGGCTTTGCCAGAAAAAAATCGCCGCTTTGGCTTCACAGCATTCTAGTCATACTATGAGGTTGCTTACGAGCGCTGAATGTACCATAGGTAAAGAGGATTTTGATTTGTTTTAATGGGTTAATATTAGAGATAAATCTTTAGGTGCCCTCATAACGAGTTTGCATGAGTTAGATAGACAAGATGCCGCGGAGATAGTTTTGAAATGTGCTCCAGTTTTTGAAGTCAGTTTAGAGCATGCTCAATAGAATTGTTGATTAAAAATAATGATACTACTTTAGTCATAGATTATTGTAGATCGCAATTAATTAATAATGCTCAATTTTTTAAGTTAAAATTTTCTTTATTAATCTGGCACAACGATATCCAATCGATTACCTCAAAGCCAAATCAAAATATAGTACATATATGTAATTTTTATAATTGTTTATTTTAGCAATAATAAATTATTTAATAAACATTTTTTGAAATTTTTTGGAAGTCTTTTCGCTTTGGCAAAAACCAAATAACTGGGAAAATATTTATGTCGAATTCCATAGGTAAAAATACACTAAATACAACAACAAATACCTATAGTATATAATTTTTATTAATAGAAAATCTTATCACAATGGCAAATAGGTCAGTCTTTCAACGGATACTGATAAATGAGAACTACCGACTAATCTCGGTGCAGAGTTTATCCTACAAAAAAAAAAAATTAACAATTTCCAATAAACAAAAGCCAGAAAAATTCTTACTGCGGCTGATTATTATTATTGTCCATGATTTTCTTCAAATTGTGCACCGAAAAGCGATTGTACATGCCCCAAATGCTGTTCATGTATTTGCCGTTGTAGCGGGTCTCGGACTTGGGTTCTGGATCGTGTTTTTCCAGGTTTTTTCTCACCTTTTTGGCTGCGAAAGCTGCTTGCGGCACTGACATGATTTTTCTTGCACAATCTTCAAATTTTTAATAATTTCATTATACATATTATACATTATTGATATGAGGTATGTTACCTTTACAATAATAGTATCCAAAAATAGCCTCCAGTATATTATCTTCAAATGCTTCTGGATATGTTTTGTTTTTAATCATTTATTTATCAATTGTTCCTCCAAGAACAAACTTATTGATACTGGAAGTGCACCACAACTGTCCTGTTTCTATATAAGTACAAAGTGAATTTAAAAAGTTTATATCAAGGAGGTCGATAGGTTCAAAAAGGCTATCGTTGAATAAACAATTTGGTATTATCTTTTATCGATTTTTTGTGAATCTTTGTTTATAATTTTGTCTAAACAAGATTTTGAATATTTTATATTGCATGAAAACTTGGAATTATTGTCAACTAGCTGCTAAGGAAAGGAGGACCCGGTATTTAACCTTATTAATTTAATTGCCGATTCGATCGGATGTTTATTGCAATTCTGCAAGCCGCAGCAAAGGCAGACTTAAACCAGTGCAAGTACCTCTCGTTGGGAAAGCCCCTCTGGGTATCTTCAGCCTTATCGTTGTCCAGTGCAATTACCTCTCGTTGGGAACGCCCCTCTGGACAAGGCATGAGGGTGACGATAACTAATCTACAGTCCCCCAAGCAGCGTTGACGTGTGGCCCCCTATAAAGACCCCAGTGTTCGAAGGGTCAAGCATCTTATAGGATTAGCGTACATATTTGGGAAAATATATATCTATATTTTTATATAACCTGAGCGAGTTTCTCTCCATCAACCCCCAAAGCTACAAACACCCCCGTAAAGCGGGCAATTGTGACATTATTATTCAAAATAGAAATAAACACAAATACAGGGTGTCCGGAAAATAGCGTAAAAGCTCTCCACTACGTAGTAGGGGATCCTTTGAGTAACCCTGGAAAAATAATTTAAAAAATCCTTCTCGACCATTCTTGGAAATATGAAGAAGTAAATGTGGAAATTCAACTTCCTTATTTTTGATTTTTCTTTCAAATTCTAATATTTTGTACAAAGTATCAGTATCTTTTATTGATTCATTATATATTAGTTTAAAAAAATTTGTTATTAACCTTTAAAACGCATTATGAAAATTGCAAAATCTCTAAATCACAACAGGAAAAATTGATCTGACAACATTTTTCAGTCACCTTCGAATTTTTCAGCATTAAAATGCTAATAACTTTCTTGAGAATGCCACCAGATTTTTTAAATTATTTTTCTGGGGTTCCTTGAAGGGTCCCCTACTACGTAGTGGAGAGCTTTTACGGTATTTTCCGGACACCCTGTAAATCGTGACACAATTATATTATGATTTCTTCTTTTGGGATACAAATATCTTTAACAAAGTGTCCCAAACAAAGTCTTCTCTGAATCTTTTCAGATATCTTCTGAATCCCCTCACATTTACTTGGATCTATAGTAATCTCCTTGATATCTTTGGATATCTCAAAATCTTTTCCTGATATATTTCCTGGGACCTTCCCAAATTAATATCTCTTTTTTCTTCTTGAAGAGTCTCAGTGATATTCGTATCTCGTTTGGAGCTTCTTCAGATACGTATAGACTGCCTGATAGCTTTTATGACGTTATCTGGAGTGCCTCAACATAATACAAATCTCCATAAGGCACCCCAGATAAGTCATTGATGGCCGTTTTACACCAACTATTTTAGGGAAGCCTTAGCGATAAGTATTCCTTAAAGTGACATATCTGCACGTAAAAATGTCATTTTGAGGGATACTTATCGTTAAGGCTTCCTCAAAATAATCGGTGCAACCGGCCATTTGAGGAATACTTATAAGGCTTCCTTAAAATAGTCGGTGCAAACGGCCATAAGTTAGCCATTACCCCAGACAACCTACTTTAAGCGAATTTTCGCGACGAATGTATAGTTCATCCAAGGGCGAACCATAGTTGAGTTTGAACGCTGATTAGAAGCTGCGTCCATTCTTCCGGCGAACAACGTTCAATATGACGTCATGAGTTTCTCTCGAAAGCTTGTTCATGAAATCATAGAAATAGTAAAAGAAATACTATATATATTAATATACTATACAGACTACATACCCGAAATATCCAGCTAATTTTTTTTTTGACAGACACGTGATTTGTAAACTGAAACTGTTTCTCTAATGGCCGGTTTCTCATGACCATTTGCATGGCGATTACTTAGGCATATTTAATCTAAGTGGAGCTTTGATTGTGACTTTTGTTTCTACAAGAGTCACATTCAAAGCTCTACTTGGAATAAATATCCCTTAAGCTACAACGGTGCAAATGGCCGTCAATAGTACAGTGGCTAAATAAACCTTTATATACAGTGACGACAATAGAGGTCCCGCCGCCATCTTGTTCCCAACCTCTTGTTACTTTTAAATATTAATAGGATTTAAATGGACATATCTATCATAAAAAATTGAAATCGACGTATTTGATGACCATTATTAGGTCCATCAAATACGTTGTTTCCCATGATTTTTGATGGATGTTCACCTAAATCCCATATATTCATATTTAAAAGTAACAGGAGGTTGGGAACAAGATGGCGGCGTTTTCAATATAAATATATGGGATTTTAGAACCAATCAAAAATAAGACAGCAATTCTCGCCACTGTGGTGATAAACTCACTGTACTCAATAGCAGGTTACCTCCGAGTTAAGCTAACTCCAGGGTAAACATTGCAATTTTACACGTTAACTCTGGAGTTAAAAACAACCCGGAGGTGACTCGCTATTGAGAAACCGGCCCTAAATGTTCCAATTGTTTTTAATTCTTGTTTCATCCAGGGTTGCCAGACGTCCCACCTTAGGAGGGACAGTCCCGCATTTTGTTAATCGGTCCCGCCTTTTTTTAAATAATTTCAGGTCCCGCTTTTCACGTGAATTGTCCCGGTTTTCCCGCTTTTTCCACCCATTCTTCACATTTAGTGCAAAAAACACGATCAATTTACAACTTGTTACATAAATAGCTACATTTAAAATCGACGCAATAATCAAATAACGAGCCTGAATCGCAAAAATTTCATCGAGGTCTGCGGATGACGTCACCAATATTAGTAGCTGACGTGGTGACGTCACTCGCAGACCTTGTGGACTCGAGAACCGGCGAACGTACGCCTTCTCAGGATGAGCAATCCTGTTAGTTCACGATTCTTGGGTTTTAATAATAATGTATGTTGTTTCATTTTTTCTATGACCGTTAGAAAATAAACAACTTCGTCATATTTCACCTTAGCCGAAAACTTTACTTTCGTCACTACTGATAAAATATCTAGTGACGAAAGTGAATGATTAGGATTTTACATGTTAAAAACATTCTTTCAAATCCAATTATAATTTAATTTTGTGAAGCACAACGAAAGAACATAGTTTATCATAATATTATTTAAATTTTACTCTATATAATGTAATAAAAGCAGAACATACCTTGCGTTTGTTATTTTGCTCAAAGAGCAGAGAGTGCAGAGCGGAGCCGTAATCACGTGACCGGTGAGCGCACAGAGCAGAAACGCTGTATCAGAGGTCTCGAAATTTTAATAAACGAACGTGAATGAGCCTGCACCGAGTACACTTTTTTAATAAACGAACGGTAAATTTATGCTCGGAGAACTCAGATCAAAATACCGACCTACGGTATATAGAGTGGCAAAAAAGTAGCGCATACCTGTGTAACTTTTTGTATGAAAAGAGGTCCTAAAAAGCTAAAGGTTGTATGCACTGCACTACTTTTTTGCCACTCTGGTCTCTGGTCTAATAGGGTGACTTCGGCTTGCTCACTCCGTGCACTCGGAGTGACTCCATTCGCACTCCAGCCGTTCGGGTTAAGGTTCGGGTATTGCTTTTTACCGTATTAAAGGTGACTCCATTAGCTCTGTTCACTCCACTCCAACTCCGCGCTGAATAGCCGAACCCAGCTATAGTAGGCTGATCTGAAAATTAATTAATTTGGCATGTAATATTCAAAATTGAATTGTAGAGAGCGCTTCTGTTTTGTAATAAGAGTTTTTTAAATTTTGGCGCGTAAATAACCGAGTGTTTTGAACACTGGTTTTGAACCTTAAAAGTTTGCTTTGACGTGCGTTTTATGTTTTGGAAGCATAAAACACACGTCAAACTAAACTTTGGAGATTTTAAAAAACTCCAAGTACAGAAGCGCCCTCCACAACGCAACTGTCAATATTACATGCCATTGGTCATTTAAAACCAAATGTAGGTTGAGGTTGCCATAACTTTTATGACGTCATCTGGCTGGGGTGCTTCAACATAATAGTTGATTGCTCTACTGCTCAAGCCCGAACTCAAACTATTTTAAATCAGGGACCCGGACCGAAATGAAATATCGGTTCCGTTCCGGTCCACAGCGTCATGACGAATATCGGTTCCGTTACGGTTTCGGTTCTAAGAGAAATATTTCGATTCGGTTCGGACCAATAATTTCGGTTTTAACGGTTCATACCGGTATAGTTTTTCACAAATATCTAATGGCCATTTGCACTGACTATTTCAAGAAGCATCCCTTAAAACGGTTATTACAGAAAAATTTATGGTTCTATAATTTGTGGTTTATTTTTTTTGGATTCCTCTGCCTATCTGCAACAGCTTTAATAATCATAATAATTACTATTAATAAAATAAATTTTTGTGTTTTCGATCAGTGATGACGTAACAGCGTGTTGTTTCTCGCCTTGATGTAGTGCTTGCGCCACGGATTAGGAGGTGTTCTCTCGCGTCTCAAAGTTTTCAAACATTTTCCAAAACTGGTTTAAATCAGTTTCACAATGACGTCATAATTTCTCGTCACGAGGAAATGGTTTTAAAACGTGGATTTGAATATATTGTTACGTCCAGATTTTGGTCGCAACGTCGACTTGCAGTTTTGCGAAAAGTCAGTGAACTGAACTTTGAATAGAAAATTAAAATATTCAGTTTTTTTATGAAAAATATTTCCTTTTGTAAATTATAAAAACTTTTTAGCGTGACATTATTTCGAAACGGTTTAGAACCATAGTGTTGTGTACGGGGCTTAATAATAAGCACTGATATGTGTGCATGTACCATCGTCACCAAAAGTAACTGGGACAGCATCACATTATTAGCTCTTGTCCTATTATATAAATTTTATTGTCAAATATTTGTCAAACTATGCATTAAATGCATTGAAATGAATGACAGTAGAATTAGTCCAGGAGATTATTATGCATTATTTGTGTCCGAGATACTTTTGGTGACGATGGTACATGACATGCGGAGACCGTAGGTCGAAGGGCAGCTTGGCTGAGGCAGGGGAGGCGATAACGAACGAAGCTACTTACTACACGCAACAAGAGAGACAACGTGGCTCTAGACTCGAACTCAATAAACTAAATAAATTAAAGTCATACATTGTTATATAAGTTGTTTTATTGGCACTCCTCGATACCTCGGAAAGTAAATGCATAACACATAGTACATTATTTAATATTCTAAAACAACCGCTTGTTTAGATCTCATTTGCATCTTCCTCTTGTCTATTCACTATTATGTTAATCAAATTTAAATTATTTTTTTCATCATACATGTATATTCTTAACTACGAACGGAAACCGCTAACGAGACCGTTGATGACGTCGCCAATGGTTCAACAACATATGAACTTAATTCCAAAAATCAAAGCCGATGAGCAATCCTGTAGTAGTTTGTAAAATCCTTGGTGTGTAGCCTAGCTGAGTGAAATGCGCGCTGTCCAATGTCCAACGCTCTGTTTTTTAAAGTGTTAATTTTATTATGATACAACCAAACAGCTTAATTTATAAAATCTTGGAACCGAAAAATACCGGTAAGAACCGATTAATTTATATCGGTTCCGGTTCTGCCTGCCCTACAACATTTCTATGAAATATGGGTTTCGTTCCGGTTCCGGTCCGCAAAAAAAAAAAAACGGTTTCGTTCCGGTTTTCGGTCCAATATCGTTCCGGTCCGGGTCCCTGTTTTAAATGCACGAAAGCCAGCGCATCTGTTCCTGTCAAATCGGGGCGACTAACACCGGAGCGAGTAGCTCTAGTGTCTCAAACTCTCGAAAGGAATACAGCTAATACAAATCTACATAAGGCACCCCAGATACGTTATCAAGTTACCCATTACCAGACAACCTTATTAATTTTATTTAAAATATTGTTCGAAGGCAGGGTTCCTAAAATTAATAGGTTTTCTGGTAATGGTAAACGGATGACGTCATCAAGAGGATCTAATGGATATTTGAATTATGTTAAGGCACCCTACATGACGTCATGAAAGTTAACAAGCAACTGTCAAACAACCTCGGTTTGAGAGCAGATCGATATCAAACTTTATAATCGTATCGATAAGTCCCTACCTCTACTTTGATTGACAATTGACATTTCAATGTTTTTGAGGTTATATTTTATTATTGTTATTTTTAAAGGGCCGCATCCGCCTCTGAAAAAATTAAATTGTTTCAGGCCCTTGTCCTTAAACAATAATGTTGTAGTTCGATCTATACTGTTCACTAATCAAATCAGGTAATTTTTATTTCGTCCTTTTTGACCCATTCTTTCTATAACGAGCAAATTATTACAGTAAAAATGCAGCAGAATCAAGCGGCAGCAAAACCGCAAATCAACCGCAAACCTTTGGACGAATGGTCGATAAAAGAAAAACTGACCCTCGCGTCCCTTGTAGCGAAAATGGGCGATCAGCACTGGATGACGGTGAGTCGTTCCATGAAGTCACTCGAAGGAGCAAATCGACCGGCTGATTGGTTTCATCAGAAAAACTGCGCCGCTCAATATTGCGCTTTGCTGAGCACTGTTGAAACCCCCAAAAGAAAATCGCGAGGTGGTAATGGAGATGCCCCTGTAGAACCACCAGTGGAATGTATTAAAAGACGACTTGTAGCTGAAAGAAAGGCCGAACTAACTAAACTTATGGCCCAAGCAAAATCCGAATACAAACAAATACAAGATGACATTAAACTTATAAAAAGCGGACAGGCAACTGAGCAACAAATTGACAAATGGGACAAGGAAATTGATGAAGAGGAATTGAAAAAAGGACAAGATGCTATGTGGTTAAAGCAAAGAGAAACCAAAAAGCAAGACATGGAAAAAGTACTCAAATCAATTAAACCCTCTTCTGTTGCTCAAAAACGTAAACTCCCCGAAGACTTTGAAGATACCAGAGATGATACTACCACTACTGATAATAAAGAAGCTATTAAGTTTTTAACAACAACCCCGCCACCAACAAGTCAGCAACTTAAATCCTATTTTGACATTCAGCAACAATTAGCTGTGCCTCAACAAGAACCTGCAAAACCAGCACTGTCTCCATTATTGACCAGCCTATTGAAATCACCATCTCAAGTGCAAAATATTACTCCTACTCCATCTATTTTGCACAATGTCATCACTAGTAGCAGCAGCAAAATGGCAGAAAATAGTCCTGCTATTACTAGTCTGTTAAATACTAATTTAACACAGCAATTGGCAAATAAAGTTACAGAAAATCCCAATCAGTTGGATTTATTGGACGATTCCAATATAAAAATTGATGATTTAGCTAAGAGCATTTTAGAAGAGGATAGCCAGTTTCTTGAAATCAAAAAGGAAGAAGTTGACGATATTATTTCAAAAATCATCGAAAATCACGATATTGTTGATGATCCAGAACAGCATTTGCAATTGGACAAAAACGGCGATATAAGTATTAATTTGGAAATTGATGATTTGGAGCCGGAACCTGTAATTGAACCAAAAAAACAGGCTGAAGTTAAAAAAGAGAAACCAGCTCCTGTTGTAGATCCGTTTGAATTTCAAGAAGATCCTGTTATATTTGAGTCCCCAGTAAAACCTTCAACATTGAAACAGGAATATGTTCCCTTGTATCAACAACAATCTCCTATAAAATCTGAAGAAAGAAAAAGTATTGAAGCTGCTGAAAATCCTATAGCAACTGAAACTGTTGAAGAGAATAAATCTAATAATGAAAAAGATGTTGAAGAAATAAAGCCTGAAATTGTTGCTGAAGTTGATACAAAAGAAACTGAAACCTCTTCGGACCAAAAAACCACTTCAGATACTGAAACTGTAAAGCAGCAAAGTGGAAACAATTTTGAAGATTTATATGATGATAACATTAAAATGGAAGTGAAAATTGATAAAACCGGAGGCACAAAAAGAGACTATTCTCGCCCAAAAAAGAAAGAAGACAAAAGCTTCGATATGCTCCTAATGTCCATGGACAAAAATTCTGATCCAACTCTCTCAGATGATGGCCTAAAACGCACCATAAAAACACGCCTCAAATCCGAAAGCGAACGCTCCTTCAGCCCTTGGACCGAAGACGAAGACTCCCATTCCAAACCCCCCAAACCAGAAACTCCAATAGATTCATTCCCAAATTCACCTGCTTCTGGAACTGTAGCTCTATATGAAGACGACAAAGAGCACCGCAATTGGAAAAAATCAGTAATGCTTGTCTATAACCGATTAGCTAGTAACAGATATGCGTCACTATTCAGAAAACCAATCACAGACGAACAAGCGCCTTGTTATAGCAACCTCATTTATAAACCAATGGATTTGTTAACAATCAAGAAAAACATTGACAGTGGAATTGTAAGGACTTCTTTACAATTAAAGCGAGACATAATGCTAATGTTCCAAAACGCCCTCATGTACAATAAAACTAACGGAACTGTGTACACTATGGCCTTGCAAATGCAACAAGAATCTTTGGAACCGATTGAGATTTTGTTGCAGGCCGAAGGAAAAGTTGAGACGCCGGTGAGGAGGGAGACTAGAACTAGCGAGTCGGGTTTTAAAAAGAAAAGCAGGCTGATAGAAGAGGGAGGGAAGAAAAAGAAAAAAGAAGATTAAGAAGATATTTTCTTTTTTGTTTTGTATTTCAATTATTAAGTTAATTGTTTCTTTGTCTTTAAATAGGTATTAAATAATTTGTATTATAATTATTATTTTTCGAAAGAGTTGTGTAAATCAAATAATTTACAAAATAAATATGTAAAATAATCAATATTACAAGACTATTAATATCTAAATTTGATAGAGAAGAAATCACTCTATTTTTTCAAAATTCATTGTCTTGATGATATTTTTTTTCAAATGAACTGAAATTTTCAGAGATTGTAGTCCCTTGATTGGAATAAAATTCAGTGAAAATTTGTAGTCCTCTACTGGGATAAAAATCGCTGAAAGTTTCTGCTTTCTTTGTGTAATAGAAGAAAAGTTATGGGTTTTTAAAAATCCAAATCATAAGGTAACTTTTTACTAAAATGATGAAATTTCAAATTTTTTTACGTTAAAATTTTGTGTCATGGTTCTTTGAGACTCCCCAAACTCTATAAATTCAATTATTCTGAAATTTGAAGCCGAAATCTAGGAAAAAGGGCACTCAGAAAATAGAAAAGTTGATAAATCTACCCCCTATTGCTTAACGCGATTTTATTCCTGGAACTACCTATAAGTCCAAATAAGGTGAAATTCAGGAATTGTAGTCCTTTTCTGGGATAAGAATCGCTGAAAATTTCAGTTTTCCATAATAGAAGAAAAGTTATGGGTTTTCAAAGTTTTAAAAAATCCAAATCATAAGGGTAAAGCTAACTTTTTACTAAAACGATAAAATTCCAATTTTTTTGTTGTTGAGATTTTGTGTCTAAATGATCATTGAGGACTGGGAACCCCCCAAACTCCATACACTAACTAAATTATTCTGAGACTTGAAGCCGAAATCTATGGAAAAAGGCACTCAGAAAATTGAAAAATTGATAAATTTACCCCAAATTGCTTAACGCGATTTTATTTTTGGAACTATGTGAGTGAAAAGTTGAAATTTTGCGGATTTTTTCCTAATAATTCAATGTAAAAAATCCTAAAAACTCAAAGCGATTGAGTTATTATTAATGGAGTTACGATTTTTTGAAAATAATGATGTTTTGTAAAGTAAGACTTACAAACAATTTTTTCACTCAAAAACTAAAATGAGTGGAAAGTTCAAATTTTGAGGACTTTTTCCTAATGATTCAATGTAAAAAATCCTAAAAACTCAAAGCGATTGAGTTATTATTACCGGAGTTACGATTTTTTGAAAATAATGATGTTTTGTAAAGTAAGACTACAAAGATCTGAGTGCCTTACGACTGAAGGGCGACGTGAGGATCAGGCTGAGTGACGCTGCCAGAAAGAGGATGAAATTCCTCAAAAAAAAAAGGGATGAGTGCAGACGAAGCCCGCAAAAAGGCCCTTGAGAAAGGGCTAAAACCTCTGACAATGGGCGAAAAAAGAGCCCGGTCAGAAGGAAACACCCCCGAGGCTCAAGCCAAAAAAAGAGGTAGGACAAGGGATACGGGCAGAAATGCCCCGCCCACAAAAAAAGAAACGAGCAGCTGTGCTGCGCCTTCCAGAGCTCCAAAACCAACCTTCAGCCAGATAGCTGGAGGCATAAAGGTAGGAATACTACCTACAGACTTCCCCAATTGCCTTTTGTCAGTGGAGCAAATTCAAGCCACCACAGAGGCAATTATGGATAAGATCGTGGACGAGGTAGCATCGGATTGCCCGGTCAAACCGAAGTTTCTGAGCGTCCACGACAGACCCGGCTCGCTCGCTCTAGTTTGCGAAAACATAGCCACCAAGCAGTGGCTGCAAACTGCAGTCGCCTCCATCAAGCCTTGGGAGGAAGCTTCGCTAAGGATGGTAGAGGAATCTGACATTCCTCACTCTGACGTCCTGGTTGCTCGATTCCCAAGCAGCATGGATTACTCCACGGAGAAAATCCTCAATCTCGTTCAAGGCCAAAATGAGGGCCTAAACGTCAAAAATTGGCGAGTCATCCGACGTAACGCCGAGGACCATCTGGTCACACTAACCCTTTTCTGTGGACAGTGCATCCGCAGAAAAACTCAAATCCGGAGGCTACGCGGTAAGTTACAAGTTCGGTCATACGACTATAAAACCGCAAAGCAGCCGGAGCACAACAGCTGTGGAGCAACCAAGCTCCCCAAAGAAAAGCGGCGCCGAACCAAGGGCAGGAACGTCTAAAGACTCAATGAGTCATAAAGACGAAAGTGCCCAGGTGGAGTGCGAAAAGTGAGTGCAACTCTAATGGCTCCCTCCAAGCAACCAAAGAGAAGCAACTCACCATGCATCAAATGCATCCAAATAAATCTTCAACACTCAAAAGCTGCCACTAGTGAGCTTAGAAGAAGAATGTTTGGACAAAAAATCAACGTAGGGCTACTTCAAGAGCCCTGGGTCAATGGAGGCTCTATAAAAGGCCTAAATATCAAATCATGTAAGTTAATCTACAACATTAACCACGAAAGACCAAGAGCAGCATTGCTGCTTGACAAAAATTTAAAATTTTTACCTTTTCCAGAGTTCATCACACAAGACTTGGCAGCTGCTTTAGTAGAAGTGCCAACGGAGGGGGGCTCAAGGCATATTCTCATAGCCTCAGCCTACTTTCCAGGTGATGAAAACTCAGCACCGCCAGAGATCGTCCAACGACTTATCACGTGGTGCAGAGCGAGAAACAGACACTACATTATCGGGGCGGACGCCAACGCCCATCACCAGGTAGGATGGGGAAGCACCGATACAAACGCAAGGGGTGAGTACCTTTTTGAATATTTGAACTCTAACAACGTAGACATTATCAACAAAGGTAACAAACCCACTTTTATTAACGCCGTCAGACAAAAGGTCTTAGATGTGACTCTCGCTGACACATTTACATCTAACACAATAACCAACTGGCTTGTGTCAAATGAACCCTCCCTGTCGGACCATCAAGCAATAAGGTTCGACCTAGAGGCAGTTATAAATCACTCAGTACAGACAAGAATCCCAAAACTCACCAACTGGGTATCCTTTGTGGAGGGTCTGTGCCTGAGTCTAGATGAACTCCCTTCTGACATAAATACAATAGAAGAGCTAGAGGCATCATCTGACAATCTAACAAATGCGATAAAAGATTCCTATGAGAACAGTTGTCCCGTAAAACAGAAGGCAGTCCACAGGGATGTGCCTTGGTGGAACGGGCAGCTGAGACGTCTGAAACAAGATGCCAGAAAACTGTTCAACAAGGCAAAAACTAACGGCAACTGGGCAGACTATAGAACAGCCCTAGACAAGTACAACCGTGAATTAAGAAAATCAAAAAGGAAATCATGGAGACAATTCTGTGAGGGGATTGACGAATTAGCCCCAGCTCAACGTCTCCAAAAAGTTCTTTCAAAAAACAACTCAAACGGACTTGGTCTGCTTAAAAAGCCAAACGGAGAACACTGTACCGACCATATAGAAAGTCTAGAGGTACTACTACAAACTCACTTTCCAGCCAGGTTCGGTAATCGTTGAAGCCCTGAACCAGGTCACTCCGCCTATCGAAGGGCCACAATAAAGCCCTAACGGCAGGAGCAAAAGGCTGGCTGGGAAAATCTTCACAATGAACAGAATAAAATGGGCGATCGATAACTTCAGACTCTACAAATCTCCAGGCAAAGACGGGATTTTTCCCGCACAACTGCAAAAAGGCTACGAGTACTTAAAGGTACACCTACAAAAGCTCTTTAAGGCAAGCCTGCTCCTAGGGCACATACCGCTATCTTGGAGGGAAGCTAATGTGATATTCATACCAAAAACGGGTCGCCGACCCGAGGACGAACCAAAATCATATCGTCGCATTAGTCTAACCTCTTTTCTCCTTAAGACAATGGAGAAAGCAATCGACCAGTACATCAGAAGCGAAACTCTATTGAGAATACCGCTCTACTCGAAGCAATTTGCCTATCAGCCAGGCAAATCCACAATAAGTGCTTTACACTGCCTGGTTAAAGACATTGAAAAGACAATCGAGTGTAAAGAGATCGCTCTCACAGCTTTCATCGACATAGAGGGTGCCTTCGACAACACCTCACATCAATCAATCGCCAGAGCATTACAAGAATGGGATGTTGAAGTTCCAATTGTAAAATGAATAGAGTCGATGCTGAAGCACCGTCACGTTACGGCTGAAATAAACGGAGCATCAGCTACCGCTACCACGGTCAGAGGGTGTCCTCAAGGGGATGTTCTTTCTCCGCTACTATGGACATTGGTGGTAGACAAAATTCTTACCAGACTGAGTAGTGCTGGATACCAGGTCATAGGTTACGCAGATGACCTAGCCATTGTAATCAAGGGCAAGCATGAAGGTATAGTGACAAGCCGAATGCAAAGTGCCCTAAACATCGTGTTAAAAATTGGAGCGAAGGCGAAGGACTATCCCTAAATGCAAACAAAACAATCCTTGTCCCGTTCACAAGAAGAAGGAAGCTAAATTTGAAAGCCCCGACCCTTAACGGTACACAACTAACATTTTCCAACGAAGTGAAGTACTTAGGGGTCACCCTGGACTAAACCCTCACTTGGAACAAACAGTTAGAGAAAACATGCTCTCGAGCTACATCAGCCATTTGGTCATGCCGAAGACTTGTTGGCAAAACATGGGGGCTAAAGCCAAAGATGGTATTCTGGATCTACCAAACCATAATAAAGCCCATGGTCACATACGCCTCATTGGTGTGGTGGCCCACAAGTCACCGCTCAGATTAAGCTAAGAAAGGTGCAAAGGCTGATATGTCTAGGAATAACGGGAGCAATGTCAACTTGCCCCACCGCAGCCCTAGAGACGCTACTCATCATGCCTCCACTTCACCTACTATGTGAGACAAAAGGAGGCAATAACCAGCGCTCACAGGCTATTCCAAATAGACAAGTTCAAGCCTGGCGATCTGAGGGGACATCTGAAAATCGTTGATCTAATAACACTGGAGAATGCCAGTAAACCAAGTGACCACATGATGGTCAGATTGGACTTAGAGATCCCCTTCGCAGTGGTAATAAACGACCGCCAATCATGGGAGAATAAAGAACTACCACAAGCAGACAATGCATCTCTGTGGTACACAGATGGATCCAAGCTAATGGTAGGAGCTGGACTGGGCATTTCCGGCCCTAACTTCAAGCTCTCCAAGGCATTGGGTAAACATCTTACAATATTTAAAGCCGAACTGCTTGCCATAGATATATGTGCACAAGAGTGTCTTAACCAAAGCCTCAAAAGAAAACACATCTTCATACTATCGGACAGCCAAGCTGCCTTAAAAGCCTTGAGGGCTTTCAAATGCACGTCAAAACTAGTCTGGGAGTGTAAACAGACCCTAAAAACGCTAGCGACACATAACCAGGTAACGCTGATGTGGCTGCCTGGTCATCGAGGCATAGAAGGAAACGAAGAGG
Organism: Ceutorhynchus assimilis; assembly: GCA_917834065.1. NCBI lineage: Eukaryota > Metazoa > Arthropoda > Insecta > Coleoptera > Curculionidae > Ceutorhynchus > Ceutorhynchus assimilis. The sequence goes on from OU892285.1 coordinate 34,953,945, forward strand.
CAGATGGCCTCGCAAAGGAAGGGGCCTCAACACCATACCATGGACCAGAGCCCTACTGTGGCTTAATGAAAAGCCACATCATGGAAGAACTCAACAAATGGGAGAAAGACCAACTGTCATCATATTGGAGGCACACACCGGGACTCAGACAGTCAAAAAGGTTTATTACCCTTTCGGCAAAAAGAGCTGAACAGCTCTTGAGCATGAGCAGACCAGACATCAGATTGGTGGTGGGACTGCTCACAGGACACTGCCCAGTAAAATACCATTTAAGGTTAATGGGCAGTGCGGAAGACGATCTCTGCAGATTCTGCTCAGACGCAATAGAAACCGCAGAGCACCTGCTCTGCGAATGTCCAGCCCAATTCTGCAAGAGGCTCAAATTCCTCGAGGGGGCAACACTGTCACCAGAAGAAGTGGGCCAACTGACACCCAGGAAAATAGCTTCCTTCGGCAGAAGTCTACGCTTCCTGGAGACAAATTAAGATGTAGAGTCACGCACAAAATATCTGCAAAGGTAGCAGTGCTGAGCGGCTGAACAGCCGAAACGACTCCCCCGAAATCTACAATCTACAAGACTTTACAAACAATTTTTTTACTCAAAAACTAAAGTGAGTGGAAAGTTGAAATTTTGAAGACTTTTTCCTAATGATTCAATGTAAAAAATACCAAAAACTCAAAGCGATTGAGTTATTATTAATGGAGTTACGATTTATTGAAAATAATGATGTTTTGTAAGTAAGACGTACTTCACAAAAAAATTTTTCATTCGAAAACTAATTAAGTGAGTGGAAAGTTGAAATTTTCCAAGTCCAAATGAGCTGAAATTTTCAGGAAAAAGTTATGGGTCTTTAAAGTTTTTGAAATTCAAAATCATAAGGTTTCTATACCTTAGTAGTGGTATGTAAAATAATCAATATCGCAAGACTATTATATCTAAATTTTGAGCTAACATTTTTTGAATTTATAGAATTTTACAAAGGATAAGAAATCACCCTGTATAGTTTTTCAAAATTCAATGTCTCTTCTGACAAAAATATTCATATATAACTCAACTCAACAATAAAATCCATAAATCCTAACTCAATGTGGCACTTTCTTTCTGGAAATAAGAGGACTTAAATAAGTTTGTCCAGTACAAAAAAAAAACCTCTTAAAGAAAACAAACAAAGACTAAATAAATAGAATATAATTGCAAACAAACATTTTCACAGGTCTCCTGGCCTCAATATATCAATATTATTTGGCACATTTACGTTAGTATTTTTCAGTAGCCACAATGGGTAAGAATATTTTGCATTTAGCAAACACGACATACAATATAACTTCATCAGAAGAAAAATACCAGCCCTACTCAGAACGACTAGAAACCTACATAGTACCAGCCGTATTTCTTCTGATCTTCGTCATTGGAGTAATCGGAAATGGTACTGTAGTTTTCGTTTTTTTGAAACACCAATCGATGAGAAACGTGCCAAATACGTACTTGTTCTCTTTGGCTTTGGCAGATTTGCTTGTAATTATTACGTGTGTACCTTTTACCTCGATTCTATACACCATGGAGTATTGGCCTTGGGGCGAAGCCGTTTGCAAAATATCCGAATGCGCTAAAGACATAAGTATTGGAGTTTCGGTTTTTACACTTACGGCACTTTCAATTGAACGTTATTATGCTGTAGTTTATCCGTTAAGAAGATTACAAGTAGGTACTTTTATTACTAATTCGATTTTTTTTAACACTAAAATAGAATAAACCAATTACAGTACTAATTGCTGTAATAATATGGTTGCTTGCAATAGGTTGCGCTATACCAAATGCAATTTTTGCCAGAATCAAATATGATCCTATAAATGGAGAAAACGGGTAAAAACTTTCTATAAAAAATCACATGAATCTAAACTAATTTCTGTTTTAGAAACACCAAAATCCCATATTGCTTTCCATTCCCAGCAAATATTCCCAACTATGCAAAATACAGTGTAATAGTAAAATCCCTAATCTACTATATAATTCCTTTAATAGCAATTTCGTTTTTCTACATTTTGATGGCCATAAGGCTCCAAACCAAAATACCAGGGGCAAGTCAGCAAGGGGTTGCTGCTCAAGCCAAAGCCAGAAAACACGTAGCCAGGATGGTTTTGATTTTCGTTTTTTGTACGTAGGTAATTTGTTTGCGTTTATTTTCATTAATAAGTTTTTTTTAGTGTTTTTCGTCTGCTTTTTGCCCCAACATGTTTGGCTTTTGTGGTTCAATCTTTCCCCGAATGCCCAGCAAGAGTACAACGAGTGGTGGCATTTGGTTAAAATGGTTGGATTTTGTTTGAGGTATGTTAATCATTAATTAGGCAATTTGAACAAATAATTATGTTTGTATATTTTTAGCTTTTTCAACTCCTGTGTAAATCCCATAGCTCTATATTTTGCAAGTGCAGTATTCAGGGCTTATTTTAACAAGTACTTGTTTTGTCAAAATGTTTAAGGAGTTACCTACTTATTTAGTAAGAACTAGTTAAAATTGATTGTATTATTATTGATTGAATAAATTTGGATGCCTTGATGTTGAAAAATTGTACCAGTTTATTTCTTCTTCCTGATTAATCATACAGTGCTTTTTAGCACAAGTTCCATGAATTTATTACAGAAAATTCCCAGACATCAAGATTATTTAGTTATTTCTGATTGGTGAAAAATGACTTACAATTCCATGATCTTCTCATTTGATCTAAATATTCTCATTTTTGAGGATCATGTAATTTTTCTTCCTCTGTTTCATTCTCAAAATTTCTGATGTTGGGTCTTTTATTAAAGTTGTTTCTCAATCGCAAAAATATCTGTTGAGAAGTTTCTGATTCTTAAATATTTCTGTTGAATGTTTTCTCATTCTCAAGAATTTATTGTTTGCATGGTTTCTCATTCTCAAAGATTTGAGTTGGTTGTTATTTCTTGAGAATTTGTCATTAGTTTATCATTTTTTCATTATGAAGAATGAAGAATCTCTATTGAATTTATCATATCATATCTCACCATTCTCAAAGAATCAAAATCTCTTTTGAATTTGTTTTTCATTTGCAAAAATGTCTGCTAAGTAGTTTAACATTTTTAAAAATCTCTGGTTGGATATATGTTTCTCATTCACAATAATTCTTTGGTAGATTTTGTTTTTTGATTTCTCATTCTCAAGATATGTCTGTTGAGTTGAAGTCATTTTTGAGAATCTTCTATGTAATTTTCCATTATTTCATTCTGAAGGCGATCATCTCATCATGAAAACAAATTTTCCAAACTTGCATTTTGTCTCTGGAAGCTGGAAGTTGTTACTTAGATATTTCTTTCTCGGAAAATGAACTGAAACTTAAAACATTGAAAAGCAATTTTTCCCAATTTGAATTTTGAATTTGGAAATTGGTCTGGCTCTTGATTCCAGTGTTCAAAATGAAAAAAACTAGACAATTAACTAACAGTAAAATCTTACCATGGTTTTTTGAAGTTCCTACCATAACTTCACATAATTTGGATTCCAGTGTCTTTTCCAGCTTCTTTCCTAAAAAATCATGAAGATTTAGGATTAAACTCTTGGTTATTAGTGCGGCCCTGTAACAAAAAAGGAAAACTTTTATTTTCAACAACTTTCCTTACAAATTAAAGTTGTTAAATAACATAGGAAAGCATATTATAAATCATCAAATTCTTCAATACCACACTTCAATTATTTTATGGGGGACTCACCTTATTACAAACCAAATGTAAATTTAGTACATATTATTTTCAACTTGTTTTTACTGACACATAATGCCGCATTTGAAAATCAGCTCTAATTACAAATAAACAAAAAGTTTCAGCTTTTGCAAACAAATCTCGAGAAAAAATGTCCAAATAATTATCTTGGCTCCTGGACTATTAGGTCTACTAATTACCTATTGACCGGATTGTCATAAATCGTTTAATGACTGGTTTTTCAAGAGTGCCTACCCAATAACAATAACACCTCCATGAGTGTCTCAAGAAAATTTAAAAATAGGTATATAGCTACAACTTGATAGCTGTCCATCTCTATAGCAATCAGCTAAAAAGTATTTTGTGTATTGTTCGTCGATTTTTAACTGATACTTGCGGTATGAGGAGCGAGGGGGTGTTTCATATGGCAAAAACAGGTGTGACATTAGGTAACCATTGGCGTTCTAATGTAGGGAGCCACCAGCTCACATTCCGTCCGAGTATCAGATTAAAATCGACGGACAATAATGCATGCATCTGTAGATGTTTGTATCATTTTGGAAATAGCTGAAAATGTTTAGTGGACTACCATTAGCAATTACCCACAGGTTAGAGTTATTTTGGGTTAGTTGGGTTGTTACTAGTGGTAGTGGCTTGAAATTTGTAATAATTAAGCCCGGGCCCCCCCTGAAATTTAGCTGCCCCCCCCCCTGAAAACTTGCTCTCATGCCGGCAACAATGCAATGCAACATCAGTAGCCTGTGTGGGTTAATTCAATATTCGCTGGGCACAGGTAATCGCGACGGTGTTTTCGCTTTCCTGGGATTCCCCCAAGAATCGTAAACTCACAGATGTGGAATTCTGTAACGAATAGAGATATTTTCGCTATTGACGTCCCCTCTCTATTGATTTCGAAAAGAGAGAAGAAGACAGCAAGTGCCATAGCAAAAGGGATAAGGATTTCTATCCGTTACTCAATCCCGCCTCAGGATCACTCATCCCCATAAAGCTTACTTTTCATGCATCCGTTTTTCTGTCAATTTTATGATCCGGAAGTATTTCTATTGGTCCAATAGGTTGGCGCCAAAATATTGGACCAATAGACCAGATCATCGGATTGACGGAAAAACGGATGCATGAAAAGTAAGCTTTAGGGAGGATTTTCATGCATCCGTTTTTCCGTCGAAATATGTCCGAAAAGTCTTCTATTTTGACATATTTATATACGATTATGTCAGAATAGAATGTTAAACGGGCATATTTCGACGGAAAAACGGATGCATGAAAATCCTCCCTAAGGCGTACCTACGTTCGCCATATCTCGAGTCGGCAGGGCCTGCGAGTGACGTTACCACTATCAGCAGCTTAAAGCTTAGTACTCATAACCGCGAAATTCGCTCTTTTTTGACGTTGCTTCGACGATTTGACGTTTAATTCACGCATAAAACGTCAAATTCTCAATGCAATGTCAAAAAACAGCAAATTTCGCGGTTATGAGTACTAGGCTAAAGCACAGCATATACAAAAACAATCAGCAGGCTAACTTGAGTGACAGCCCGTATAATAAAGTAATTCATCGTCAAAATGTCACTAGCGGCCATTTTGGGATACTAAACAGGGTCTGATTAACGATAATTTAGGTTTTTTCTTTCCTGTGACAGAGTCGTATTGGCTTTAAATAAACTAATTTATTATTACTTACATATAATAATGTTTATAATTACTAATTTATTATTATTATTGAATATACAAGAATGATAACAGATAACACCATAAATGACAACACGAATATATCAAAATTATTTTGAAAATCATAGCTAAAATTCTGCTCTACACCGCACGCCTATGACCTCCGTCAGAAATAAACAAATAAAATAAAATTTCGGCGCTCCTGCCGTTTAATGACAGCGTTATGACAAAATGGTATCCCCTAATGGCGGCGTGCGCAGAAAAGATGCGCGTGAGAGTTAGCCTGCTGATTGTTTTTGTATATGCTGTGGCTAAAGTATAGTGGTTACGTCACCCGCAGGCCTCGATGGGATGTTTGCGATTCAGGTTCAGCTAATGCATTTTACGCCGAAAGTTGAGGTCTGCGGCTGAAATGGTAGACACTTTCAGCTTAATAGGCAGTCCTATAAGGTCAAGTTTTCTTGGGATTCCCCTAAACATATTAGTGTCGACTTCCCATTTATTATTCCAAAAAAAAAAGCAATAAAGTAAAAACAAGTGCCCCCCCTAAATTTTTCTGGCCCAGTCTGGCCCCCCCTAATGTAACACCCTAGCGTCGCCACTGATTTTGAGATACTTTTATAAGACATTTGGAACATTTGTAGCTAAATGGATTTAAAGTAGAGCTTCAATTGAAAACTGGGCAAAAATCAATTTTTTTGAGACACTCCAGCATTCTATTTACAACAGTACCTACAACCAGCATACAAATTCTATTCCAACAGCACCTACCCAGCAAACACGCTGTCGTCATAATGACGTGACTAATTGGATTTCATTTACGTCATTGGGTCGAAAAAGATGACGTCATTTTGACGAAAAAATTACGGGTTAATGTCACATCCCCATGACGTCATTATGTAACGATAAAATGCCGTCTTTCTATAACGTGGTTTAGTTGGGGCTTATGACGAATATATAACGTAATCTGTGACTGTTAAATCACAAAACTTTTTTTTTTAAAAAATCCTCGATAATAAACTACTGAATTAAACAGGGTGATTCGCGTAGCCTGTGCATTAGCTTCAGTGGCGGCTCGTCAGAGGAGGCAGGGGAGGCTAAACCTCCGTCAAGAAATTGAAAATTCAATCTCAATTTTTTTATTCCTGGGCCGGAGTCATATACGAGCCCGAAGGGCTAGAGTTATACGCGAGCCCGAAGGGCCGGAGTTATAAGCGAACCTGGCCCGAAAGGCCGGAATTATACGCGAGCCGGAAGCTAGAGTTATTTTAATCACGGGGCCTAGTTTATAATTCTATTGGTCAGCGGATAATTTAGAGCCAATTAAAAACCGGGAATATTTAAAATGCGATATTTAGCGTCCGATCAAAGAGCCGGGAATATTCAAAAACTTTAGTTTTATCAAATTGGCTTTGGAATGTTGGTTTTCTTAAGATTTTTACTTTTTTCAGAAAACGGTAGTTTTTGCAAACATATACTACTTTATTGTTGTCTTTGTCTTACTCACTATAATCAATAAGGAAACCTTGTAATGTCATTTTCATTGAAATTAAACTAAAAACAAGTTTCCGATGTTTTATTTGGGGAATTTTAATTATTATAATCATTATTAATTAATTATTAAATTGAATTTTAAACAAAAAATCCTTTTAAAATGTTATTTATGTTTTCCAAAATGAGATATGGCAACGCTGCTTTTAGTTAGCCATTTTGAAATGACGCCTTGTGATTTTTTTCCAGTTTTACCTCGAATTTTCCACTGTTCCAGGGCTTTTAAATAGAAAAAGACAATTTAACATATGAGGCTTTGAGTTTTCTTCATTTTCTAGCAAAAATGTCTAGTTTTGAAATGACATAAATAACAAAATACTATTTAAAATTCTTTTTTTGAAAGTTTTGATGTGGCAACACCGCTTGTGCCAACTTCAAGTAGGTTTTGTAATAAATGTCATTTGCCAATTTTGACAGTTAAAAATTGAAGTGTTTACATTTCTATCCAGTTTTTCCTCGAATTTTCCGCTTTTCCAGGCCGTTTTCAGTCAAGAAAACCTATTTGAAATAGGAGGCTTTAAATTTCTTACATTTTGTGTTAAAAATTTCCAGTTTTCCAATGGGGTAAGTGACAAAAATTCAAATTTCATTAAGTAGACTTTGGAATGTCATTTTTAGAGGTTTTTCTTTGGATTTGTCCGCTTTTCCAGGGCTTTTCTGGTCGGAAAAACCGATTTAACATACGAGGCTTTGAGTTTTCTTCATTTTTTAGTAAAAATTTCCAGCGTTTTAACGGGGTAAGTGAGAAAAACTTTAGTTTTATCAAGTGGGTTTTGGAATATCATTTTCATTGTTTTTTTTTTTGGAATTCTATTTAAAGTTTTTGGGATCCGGGGAACGCTTTCTACCACTTTTTTTCTCGAAATTCGCAAAATATGACGTTGACAGCTGTCAATTTTTTTTGACACAAATCGATAGTTGGCGTTGCGAAACTGCTTTGTACCGGAGTTTGATTTTCGTAGCTTTTATAGTAGAGCGGGGAAAAAGTCAAACATGTATCAAATTTAACAAGTGACATCTGTCGATATTGCCAAAGTGTCGTGCGACAAAAGTTTTATCCGAACGAACCCGTTCATTGTTAACTGATTTTAATACTCCGGCCCTTCGAGCCGTAATCTTTGTAACAAAAAGATGTCATTTTGTATCGATTGTCAAAAAAACCCAAGGTTTGAAATTTCAATTTTTTGACGTTTGTTGTATCATGAGCAGTGTTGCCATATGTTTTTTTTTTCAAATCTCGAGCTCGACGGGCCGAGATTATAGGTTATTTTAAAGCCAATCAAGAGTCGGGAATATTCAAAATTTAAAGCCAATCAAGAGAGAATAATCAAAATTCGAATTCCCAAACCAATCAGGAGCCGGGAAAATTCAAAAATTCGAATTCCAAACCCGACGGGAAATTGAATTTTTTGTACCAATTGTTGCTACATAAATCTCATTCTAAAATCCACTAAAAAACGACTTGTTTTCTAACCTTTGTTTTCTGAAAAAAACAAAAGAATTTTTTTTTTGAGATTGACAGACATGACAAAAAAAAACCCACATGGATATATAGATTTAGCCTCGGCGAATACGTAGAAAGTAGCCAAACATGGCCAATTTTTTGACGTTTGTTGTATTATAAGCAGTGTTGCCATATGTTTTTTTTCGAATCTCGATTCTGGAAGGCTGAGGTTATCTCAATTATGAGCTCAAAGGGCCGAGGTTATACGAGTCCGAAGGGTTGGAATCATGCGAACCCGAAGGGCCGGAGTTATATGAGATCCCGAAGGGCCGAAGTTAAATGCCAGCCCGAAGGGCTGGAGTTATATGAAAGCCCGAAGGGCTAGAGTTATATGCGAGCCCGAAGGGTCGGAGTTATAAGAACCGACAAGCCGGAGTTATTTTAATCACGAACCCGAAAGGGCCGGAATTATACGAGCCCGTTCATTGTCAACCGATTTTAATACTCTAGCCCTTCGGGCTCGTAACCTTCGAGACGCCATTTTGTATCAATAGACCTAACTCGCGTGGTTAGAAAAAGAGAGCTTAATTGTAATAAATACAGGTTAGAAAGCAATGAAAGATGACATGCGCGCGCAAATCGTAGGCTGCAGTGTAGTCAGATTGTATTGTTGCAGAACAAATGTAGACACAACAAATCGAATATTATAACATGAAAGAAGTGATATAGTGTCAAAGTGTTTTACAACGCCTTAAATCAGACAAAAGAAGAGCTTTAAAGTGGATGAACATCATTTGCACTTTTATTTTGATAAATGTTTCATCCGGCAACATCGCTCAATGAAATTGCAAAGGAATATGTCAAGTATAATCTAATGGCGTTTCCGATTGGTAGATTTAGTGCGGAACTAGTGCAATTTTTTCTATTTCTGTCTTTTTCTTCTACAGGTCGATTAAAAGGATGCAAATACACTCAGTGCGCACTGAATTTATCAATCGGAAACGCCATAACATAACCTTAAGCGAAACTGCGGTGAGTTCAAGTAATATGTAAAGTATCAGTTTGCTCTTTGTCAAATTACACGTTACAAAGAAAGAAGGAACGATTCATTCCGAACTGGTTCCTGAATAAGAATATGACGCAAGCCTGTCACAAACTTGCATCTCATTGGACGCTCACCTACAAGCGACGTGCGCAGTCCAGGTAATAGGAGATAGGTCTATTGTCAAAAAAAACAAGGCTTACTTTGAAATTTCAATTTTTTGACGTTTGTTGTATCATGAGCAATGTTGCCATATGTTTTTTTTTCAAATCTAGAAATAGAATATTATGAAAAATTCCCTTCCCCCGAAGCAAAAAGTTTCTCATGGGGGGGCGGCAAAACAAGGTCTTGCACGAGGATGGCCAAAGAGCTAAAACCGGCCCTGACATTGGAGAGAACTGAATTCCGGAATATCAACTAAAAATCACATTTTGGATATTTCCAACAGGGATGTGCGTCTACACGTAGACTTTCATTGTCTACTTTACGTGTAGATAATGTAGACAATGTAGACAACGTGTCAACAATGTAGAATAATATAAATGACGTTTAATTCTAACCTCACACTTTCCTTTTTTTTAATTATTTTTATTTTATTATTGGTTTTTCTGATATTTTATAATCAGTGAATGCTAATATCGAAGTAATAGTGATAGTATAGTAGCTTTTGATATTCTTTTTTGAATTTTTTAAAATAAGTTATTGTTTACGTCGCATGTAGACAATGTGTAGACAAATGCTCACGTAAATAATTCGAATTGTCTACGCGTAGACAATCAATTGTTTACGTTGACATTGTCTACAGGCACATCACTGATTTCCAATTTTTGATTGGCTCCAAATTATCCACTGACCAATAGAATTATAGACTGGGCCCAGGGCCGGTATTCTGGTTCTCGAAAACGCTTACCGTTTTTTAGTCGCTCAGCACTTTTAATGTAAATTCACATTAGAAGTGCTGACTGCTGAGACTTAAAAGCGGTGAGCGTTTTCAAAAACGAGAATACCGGCCCGGAACGGTTTCGGAACCACTCTGTATACGAATTTCGGTTTCTATGCAAAAATTTTAGGTTTTGCGCAGAATCCTGACGATAATATTACGGTTTCCTACTGGGTTGGAACAAACAAAAGCTCAATGTCTCTATATATCTTACCAATTGAAAATTCAAAACATTTCTGTTCGTTGGTACAAAGTTCTCTTATTTACCTACTGACACTTAGTTCACATTCTTTGTTGATAGGGTTTCCATACGTCCGGATTTACCCGGACATGTTTGGGTTTTTAGGGTACGTGTCCGGGGAAGTCCGGCCGGAATTCGGAACAATGTCCGGAAAACTCATAGATCGTGAAAACATTTATACTCACTCGGTTAGCGCACTATTTAAAAGACAGTAAAATTTTACTTCACTCATCATGAGTACGTAAAGTATTCACTTTACACACTAGTGCGTGCGGGCAGTAATGACAGATGTGGACATAGTCATTTTTTTCTAGTAAATTCAAATTCTTCACTTTATGCACTGGTGAATTTATTTTTTTACACATATATTTTATTGATAGTAGAATTTTTTTTATATATGCAATACGTGTGTAAAGTGAACCTTTTTTCATGAATGTAAATTTTGTCGCACTCGCCTTTCACTTTACACACTTGTTGCATAAATAGCTATTTCGGCGAAGTCCGGATTTTGTCCGGATTTCTTGACTCCTTTGCCCTGAATTCCGAAAAACCTTTCTTTATGGAAACCCTATTTGATGAGATCAATCAATAATCCATTTTGGTAATATCACTTATAACACTTATGGCCATTTCCACCAACTATAGTTATTTTCGGGAAGCCTTAAACGATAAGTATTTCCTAGACTGACAGTTTTCCATGGAGAAATGTCAGTTTAGGAAATACTTATCGTAATAGTTAGAGAGATTTTTTCAGGTAATGACCAACGTGAATACAGGAACACAACGGTCCTGTTTGGGAATCGACCCACTGAGCAGTGGACCCAGACTTCCCGTGCCGTGGCACGAAAATTCCGTATTTTGTTCGTTCGATTTTTATATTTATTAGGCCCGGTTTATTTATATTCAGATAAACAACCAATGGAATTAGAGATTGCATCTTTATCGGTCAGATTGCATACCTGACAGTTTATCAGGAGGTGAATAAACCGGCCCTAATGGCCGTTTCCACAAACTATTACGATAAGTGAACTTCGTTGACCAGTCAGAAACAACTACTCCGAGGGCAAATACCCCTACCGGCGTTGAACTACACTGATTGGTCTGAGCTTTCGTTGGCAATGAAAATTGTTAGAGAGATTTTTTCAGGTAATGACCAACGTGAATACAGGAACACAACGGTCCTGTTTGGGAATCGACCCACTGAGCAGTGGACCCAGACTTCCCGTGCCACGGCACGGGAACACAATATCTAAGCTATAACATTTTCAATGGACAGCAGGGCTAGATCTAAAGGTTTCTCTTCTGCTAGAGTTGATCGCTAAGGTAAGTTTTATTTAACTTAAGCTTACTAAAGCTCCGTTCACCTTTCGGCACTGTAACAGGAATGGTAACAAAAATACGGAGAGCTGTCCAGATATAAGGAAACGTATCTTGCCAATTATTAAAGGCTAACGCCTGAAGGACTGCTTTCGGGTGACTGTTATCACTATCCAAAATATCATGATCAAATGATCGGGTAAGGGCGCCACCACACCCACGATCCGTGCGCGTCTCAAAAAAACGTCAGGACAGGTTATTCTCATATTAAAGCCTGCGAAATTCGCACCTTTTTGACATTGCTCCGACAATTTGACGTTTTATGCGTGAATCAAACGTCAAATTGCCGAAGCAGTATCAAAAAAGTGCGAATTTCGCAGTTATGAGTACTAGGCTTAAGTAAGCACAAGTAGAGAAGCAAAATATCGAAAAACAGAGACAGAATTCAAAGCGAAAATATACTTTTCCCTTTTTTTTTTATTACCAAGGAACGAGTCGAAGACGCCCGACGCCCCCCGAGGTCTGGCGCCTGGAGCGCTCGCTCAGTTCGCCTTATGGTAGGGCCGGCCCTGATCCTGTATAAAAAAATTGGTGTGAAAAAATCTCAAGCAAAAAAACAAAATTGACGTGTTCGAGCGTTTTTTCGAAAAGTTTCCCATTTATTTATTATTGAATTTATTCCATTTGGCTGATACACACTGTATAAAAAAACACCCTGTACCTACCTACAATTTTTGAATAGTTATACCATACTAAATATAAGTTTTATATATTTTCGTATGGTTCTCCATCCGTAGGTCGATCGAGTTTACGCCACTGGTGTCACCCTATAATTTAGTAGATAGTTATCACTGTTATCAGTAAGTTTATCTGTAGTTGAATAAACCGGGCCTTAGAGTAGTGAAACTTTCTATTTATGCAAAAAATGGGAGGTGAATTTTTAGAGCATACAATGAAGTTCTAATTATGCAATTCTGAAAAAATCCGGAGCAAATTCTGATTAAAGAAAATAATGATGGATTAACAAATATTTGAAGGAATTCCTATACAAACTACTACTACTAACTCTCAAAAAGTAAAAGGAAGTTAAAAGAAAACCAAGAAAGTACCTAGGATAATGAAAATATCTCTTAATTTGATTTATCGATATCGATATTTTGCAAAAACTCTCATCCCTAGTCAAAAGTTGTTTATCGATCCCAAACGTAACGCCATCTATCAGCTGATTCAGATTCATTTATACAATTGTCAATATGAATGAATCTCAATCAGCTGATTGTCACACTTAATTATTAATTATTTATTTATTTGAATATTTTCTTTAATAATCCTCAAACAATTAAAATAATATGTCTGATATTGAGGCTAGAAGAGAAGCAAGAAGGCGAAGAATCCTGGAAAACTCTGGAAAACGATTGCAAAAAATCACCGGAGTCGAACAGAGAAATGGCAATTACAACTTAGAAGGTAATTAATTCCACGTTTTTAAATAATTTCTAGTTTTATATTGGTAATTTTTTTTCCAGGCTATCAACCTCAAGACACTCTTGAACTTGAAGAACCACAAATTGATCTTCAAATACCAATAATTCGAAATAATAATTCCAATAATATTATAATAAGAGAAAACGATAATACTAGTTTAAATTATTTAAAAACACATAGGACTTTAATTGTGATTTTTCTAGCAATTTTTGTAAATGTCTTAATAACAATATTCGATAGTAATTATGTAAATAAAATATTTATTCCACTTTTATGTTTCGAAGCAATAGATATAATTTACAACAAAGATAGTAATGTAGCAAATCAAAACATCCTTATGTTATTGGTAAATCAAAACAAATTCGGCTGGATGTTGAAATATTTAGTAATCTTTAAGACAATTTTCAAAGATGTTTTACTATATTTTTTCGTATTTGTAATTACATTGTATACATTGGGATTTGTTAATAAAAGTACAAATTATTTATTGTAATAAAATCAAAATCTTAAAACTAATATTATTAGAACTTAAACAAACTTTTAAATTTATCAATTATACCTCTATTGTTTGCCTCTCGTGTCCGATTTTTCAAATTAGAATCTTCATCTAGGTCTAGGTCTGTGCCTTCACTTGGAGAGGCATTGTGAAGACACGCGTAACCCTATTCAGATTTGCCCTTTTTAGGCTTAAGGGTTTTAGATCTAACAAGATGGGGTTTGCCTTCTGCAATCATTTGAGCTTCCCATTTGGCCATTTCAACTTTGTATTGTTCCATGTTCCTTTGGGATATCATTCTGTATTTTTCTTTTTCTACTTCAGACAGTTGGGCCCATTTGTCTCTGAGGTGCCTTACATTTTCAATCAAGGATTTGTCATTGTTGTGGTTTTCTTTCATGAAAAGGGTAAAAGAGCTCATTGGTCTCTTTGGTTTGTTTTGGTCTTTGCTTTCTTGTTTAATTTTGCGTTTCTTTTTTTTGGGTTTTTTTGTCTGCTTTTATTTGGTTGATTATTGCCTCTAGCTCAGGTGTTAGTTTGTTGTTGTAGCTTAACAATTCCTTATCGTATTGTTCTTTGTCTATTGAAAACTCAATTTCGTATTTGGCCTTTTGTTCAGGAGCTAGGGATTTCCAATGTTCGCCTATTGTTTTCACTATGCCCTTGTTGTCTAGGGATGGGTTTTCTTTGGTTACAATGGGGCGCTTTTCTATGAGGAAGCGAAAATAGCTGGTCAATGGTTTTTTGGGTTTTTCCGGGATTTTGAGGCTTTCGTTTGGGGCTTTGGTTTTTAGCCCCATACAAGGCACTAGGAAACTAGCTTGAGGAAATCTACATTATTGGAGAAAAAAAAAATGGTAAGTAAACAAATCAGCATGCATTTTTGATTGGTATTTTTACCCATTGTGGAAGGCCAATTTCGAGTTGCCGTTGAATAGGGAGCAAGCCTTGAAAAAAAAGCTTTGCCTCGCCATTTGAGGAGCTACTTTTTAATTTTAAATAAAATACAAAAAAACTTCAGCAGGAAAAGGAAATTTAAAATGAAAAATATTTGAGGTTATGGTGTTCTAGAGTGTTAATTTATTTGCATTCAACCGACGTACTTTTTTTTAAATAGCTATTCTGATTGGAAGTAAAGTATTTTTGTCTCTTTCTTTCACAGGCTGAGAAAAAGAGACAGAATAATAAACGCCCTAATTTTCTTTAGCGCATGCCCACTACACAATCCAAGGTAATTATCAGCTGTTCCTGTGGCTGTTCCAAATTCAATATGGAATTTTGATTGATAAAAAAAAAACGACAAATAATATTTATATTTTTGCTTAATTGCGAAAATTAATTCTTTTGCGTATTTAATTAGATCGAAAGAGTGATTGTGATTGTTTGGGTTAGTTTAAGGGGCTCGAAAAAACAAATAAGCAGACTAATGAGTGGCGCAAGTTCCTCAGACACCAATGGGGCCAAAAATTATTTTGTAAATTTCAACCAGGACACCACGTAAGTTTTGCTTTGTTTATAATTATTGCGTATTGTTTATCGATTTAATTGTTATTGTTTAAAATGGTACTCGAGTACCAAAAAAAAAATCGAAGGTTCTTTGTTCTCGGTACTGCATAGTTTTGGCTAATTGATCTTGAAATCGAAAAGAGAATGGATGTCTTCAATGTCACAACGTCTTAGTGCTTTTTTATTTAAGCTGAAGGCTTTTAATTTGTATTAAATTAATTGTTATTCCTGATGGCAATTTTGTTTTGAAAATTTTTAATGACCACTTTAGGTAATACTGATATATAAATAAACGTCAAAATTTATGTTTTGATTTTAAAAAAGAACCCACAGGACCATTGGAAAATTTGTTTATTATTTTATACTTCTGTTAAGATAAAATACTATATTGTTTCACTTTTTTTAAGATTTAGCCATTTTTAAGGTGGTTTGTATAAATTCCTAGTAAATGACCAGTTATGGCTGGTTTATACAACATTTGCATAGTCGTAATCATAATCATCATAGTCTTAGTCTTAGTCTTAATCATAATCACAATTTTAGGAGGCGTTTATACAATGTCATAAGCATAAAATAAAGGCCGTGGCTAAAGTAACAGAGGTGTTACTATAATTATTTTTTTAAAGTAACATCAGTTCAATGATGTCACTGATGATAACGTTACTTTTAATAGGAGTTATAGTAACAGAGGTGTTATTCTAATTATTTTCTTGAAATAACATCAATATAGCAATATGTACTTAGATAGGTACTTTCTTTAGCAATTTAAAGTGAAGGTGATATTCTTGGTTCTTGGCATTCATTTGTTTTAGAGTGAAAATGGAAATATATAAAAAA
Source organism: Ceutorhynchus assimilis (assembly GCA_917834065.1). Lineage (NCBI taxonomy): Eukaryota > Metazoa > Arthropoda > Insecta > Coleoptera > Curculionidae > Ceutorhynchus > Ceutorhynchus assimilis. The sequence continues at coordinate 34,970,208 of OU892285.1, forward strand.
TAACCTGACTTGAAGCATAGAATAGAATACTTATGAAACAGGGAGGCAGGAAAGACACATTTTCCTATGACCCTATCAGAAAGTGACAATTTTTTATCTTCTTTTCAGGGAGGAAAATAGTAATTTCCCCTCCCTAGGGAGGAAAGTAAATTATGTTCCTTCCTAGGCAGAAGTTTTTCGCTGTAGATCATAGTTTTAGCTCCAAAGGAATAAATTACCTATTTTTTTTTTCTTACCTTTATTTGCTGAAAAAAAATTCCTTGAAGTTGATGACCATTATTTTATACCTCTATTGATTAAAAATGGAAAACTGATTTTCACTTTGCTTTGCACACTAATAAAAAAAATTAAAATGATAGGTATCCTATATCTCCTCATGTGTAATGGAGGTATTAGGTATAGATTATTAATACCTATTATCTTGTCGTAAGAAAAATCATATACTTAAGTAGGTATATTCCCTTGGAGTAGTGAAGTTCCGTTTCTCCCTTTGGTAATTAATCGAATTTCACCTGCAGGAGAGAACTATACCTACATTCCCCTCTCTTTGGTTTATAAATAACTATTGGCTAAGGGCATGTGAGGAATAGGAATATGGAGACGCCTTTTTTCTCTCAAAAGATTTATATTATCAATATATTGATTCAAAGTTTTGGTTCATAAAAAATAAAAGATTATTGTTATGTTGTTGAATATCACCTTTACTTTAAATTGCTAAAGAAAGTACCTGTCTACATATTGCTATATTGACGTTACTTCAAGAAAATAAAGTAATATCTCTGTTACTACTATAACCCCTATTAAAAGTAACATTGTCATCAGTGACGTCAATGAACTGATGTTACTTTAAAAAAATAATTATAGTAACACCTCTGTTACTTTAGCCACGGCCAAAAAAAAAATCAGAAAACGATAAATCTTGATAATTGAGGCATTGTTGTCACAGTAATAGTAGTTTATTACCTAATTTTCATCATCTATTCTGAATAATACAAATAATCCTTTGAAATTTGAAAAGAATCTGTGAATTGACTTTGTAGAAAATTCTTAGGCAGAAGCACACAGCACACATGGTTTAATTTTTCATGCATAAATAGGACATAAATGTAATATTTACCAGTATAAATAGAAGTCTATATCAGGCAAGGGGCACAATACTCACTATATTATAAATTTAAAAGATTTACAATAAATAATTATGAAATGTATAATAAATTATCCAATCCAATTATTTTACTTTTTTTCAACCATATATTACACAAAAATCCTTAAAATTCAAGGCGAAAATAAAAAAATACATAGGAAACACGGGCAAACGAAAAACGTAAACAAATCAACTCGGGAACAAAATGGCGGCAGCCTGGGGAACCAATCAAAAATAGGACAGCAATTGTCGCAACTGTAGGTTTATTTAGTCACTGTAATTTTTGCTAGTTGTAGGAACTGACGTCATATTCGGCGGGTTTTCTGCGGCGTTTGAAATGCTGCTGAATTTATATTTTTTATTAAAAATTAACGATAACTCAAATGTTCCCCAAAATAGTGCTATTAGACTTAGTTTGTGTTCTAGAATTAGAAAAAAAAATAAAAAAGAAACACTAAATATCCCCATTATTGTGTATTTATGTCTTAGATCAAGAGCATCAAGATCATATCTGAATTTAATTTTTTGATACAAGTAATTAGGCTGTTTTTTTAAAATAATGTTGTTAAATAAAACCAAACTGTGAAAAAATCTCCTTTCACTCATATTTAGCCATGCAATCTCCCTCATTTTGGCATGTACCCCTCTATCATACTTGCGTATACCACCAATCAACCGCACACAGCAGTTCTGGATTAACTGAATCCTCTTTGCATCTCGTTCCAGAAGACAACGATCATATATAACGTCACAGAAATTAAACTGAGACAAAACCAGACTATCACATAAGGTTTTTTTTAGATTTTCATTTAGTATAAGACGCTGATGAAAAATAAGTTTTAGGTTGGCGAAGGCCTTTCTAATGCAACTACCAATATGATCTGTGAATCTCAAGTTAATATCAATTAATAAACCCAAATTTCTGGCAGTTGCCGTGCACTTTAAAATTTCATTATTTAAACTTATGTTAAGAAGACCTTCGAATCGATCCCTACTTTGGATTCGCCCGAAGAGAAGCACCTGACATTTTTTTGGGTTCATTTCTAGACAATGTTTTTTAGATTCCTCAGAGAGAAGGTCAAGTTCACTCCTCAACGTTTCACTAGCTGCTTGAATATTTTCAGGTTTAAATGATAGGTATACCTGCGTATCATCTGCATATAGATGTACCGAGGAATGCCTCAGCTTAGTTGTTAACTGTGCTGTATATAAAGTAAAGAATAAGGGTCCAAGAATGGATCCCTGTGGGACTCCATTGACAATATTTCTTTCGACTGACACACCTTCATCAAGCTTGACCGACTGTGTTCTGCCACTAAGATAGTTTTTGATAAGATCACGTGCCCTCGCGCCAAAACCCAGGTAATGCAATAAAGCCAGAAACATGTTGTGATTTAATCTATCAAATGCTTTGGAGTAATCTAATAAAACCAATGCAGTGAGCTCACCCCGATCAGCCGCCTGAAAAATATCATCTGTCACTTTTAAAAGTGATGTAGCGCAGCTATGACCCTTACGAAAGCCAGACTGATACGGTGGAAGTAGCTGGTAACGCTCAGCATACTCACGCATTTGACTCTCCATGACTCTCTCAAGCACCTTCGAAAGTGTCGGCAGAATGCTTATAGGTCGCAGATCCTTTAGTTCCGTAGGTGAGGCCACTTTTGGTATAGGAATCAAGTAGGACTTCTTCCAGGCATCCGGAAAAACTGATGTCTCAATGCAACAATTAACCAGGTGAACAAGAAATGGAACAATATAAGGACAACAAAAATGTGTCATTCGCAAACCGATTCCGTCCACACCAGTCGCCTTTGACTTAATGGAACAAAGAGCGGCGAATACCTCAGCATCTGTTGCCATTCTAAAATTGAATGCACCAACATCCACTTTTCTATGACTTGAATAGAAGTTTAAGGTTTCCAAACATGGTGGTGATGATGAGGCTATGTTGATGGAGAATTCATTAATTTCTTCTATAGTTCCAAGATTTTTGGGTACAACTTTGCGATTTGAGGCAGTTATATCTAATTTTTTTAAAAGCCTCCAGTTGTTTTTCGGGTTATTTGCACGAAAATTTTGCTCAAGATATGACTTTTTTTTCGTTTTGAACAGCAATAGTTACTTAATTTCGAAGCTGCCTATAGTTTTCCCAGTTGTTAGCGTTATTTTGTTTTTTGTATTTGGATAGGGCTTTGTTACGAATATGCATAAAAAATCTTATATTTTCTGTGATCCAAGGAGCCCTTTTTTTTGTGATTCTAGAGGTTTTTAAAGGCGCCTTTGCGTCAAAAAGACTGAGAATATAAGCATTGAATATATTTAGTTTTTCATTAACGCCATTGACATAAAAAATATTATCTAACGGGATTTGTAGAAGTTCTTCATAGAATCGGTCTTGGTCAAAATTGCGGAAATTTCTATATGTAACGAAAAAAGGTTTGGGCTTAGAAACGAGCAGTTTTAACCTGCACCATATGGGTAAATGGTCAGATGCATGAAATGTAGTATCAACGCCGCTATCACATAAAATGTTTGTATTTGAGCACAATAAAAGATTTAAAAGAGATGCAGAATCATTAAAGAGCCTAATTGGTTCATTAAGAATCTGCTTGATACCAAATGCATGAATTATGGACATAAAATTCTGAGACTGTGGACAGTCCAGGTTTAATAAATTAATATTGAAATCGCCCAAACAAATGAAGTTTTCACAGGTTAGTAAACAACTTGAAATATTACTTTCGAATTCTTCATAAAAATAGTTAATGTTAGCAAAACCTGGAGGCCTGTATATATTCTTACCTGAAATAGAATCCATCACTTTCGTCATTTAGTTCGTCAAAGTTATTTTCGAAAATAATACAACGAACAAACACAGCTAATAATTTTGACTATATTAACCTTTTTCCAACTCGAAAAGAAGCAAATAGAAAACGGGTACCCAGTTTAAGTTCAGAATGTATTACAACAGACAGCAGATGCGACAAAAGTGAGTCTCGTAACAATTGCAAGTATTAAAATTGCCCTCTGATTGGTCAATAATACTTCAGAAATGCGTTTGTGAAATGCTAGTGGGAATATATATTGAAATTCAATAGTAATTAACCTCCAGTAGCTTTTTGTAGGTGATATCAACGACATAATCAATGGACATACGTTTTTTGCCACCAGTATCACGTGACTTTAAAATGGTATTTGTCGGACTATACTTCTTACCTAGTTTTTAGTTTTTTTACTGTTATGAATTTTTTCTGTTTTAATTTTAGAACTTCGATTCGATTTTGTTTTAATTTATCAATAAATTCTAAAATTAAAATGTTTGTTCTACTAAGTAGGGGGTAGGGGGTAAGGGCCCCAAAAATTATCTAGCGTAGGGACCCATAAATCGTAAATCCGCCACTGCTTGTGTGACAGAATATTGTTTTGTATTTTGACATGTACCTGTACCTGCAACCTGTACATAGAAAGGAAATAAATTAATATATCTATAAACATCTCATAAAGCAAGGCAACGGTGGTGGTCCTGTGGGTTAACGCGCTGAACTACATGGGAAACGTTGATGGTAGACCGGGTTCGAATCCTGGCTAGACCGAAAATTATTTTCGGTCAGACATTTAGTGGCTGCCTAGGGTAAAGTGCAAATTAATAGAACAACAACAACAAAAATACCTTAGAGTATTATAAGCGGGCGTTATAGATCATAACGCCCGCAAAAGCGGGCATTATGGATCAGGTTGTTATAGGTGTGTTAACGTATTTCGTTTCCTAGGTATTATGAATCTATAATAGTAAAGTAGAAAATAAAGTATTTTATTTTCTACTGAACTATTATAACCATATAATACCTTGGTTACGATAATCATAAACAGGGTCTTAACTCCCAAGGGAGTTAAGGATTTCATAACTCCCGAGGGAGTTAAGGATTTCCATAACTCCCGCTTTTACCTTGAATAGGTGAAACTTTGACAAAAAATTGAAATTTTGGTTTATGGTTTATTCCTTTATAAAAAAGGACAAAATACAGTAAATTCAGTAGGAAATAAAATTATCTATGTACCACGGGAATTATCAGGTGTTAATACCCACGGACAATTGGTGTCCCTCGGGCCGAAGGCCCTCGGGACACAAACTTTGCCCTGGGGTATTAACACCCTCATAATTCCCTTGTATGCATGCATAAATAATTATTATAAAACACACTTTTTTTGCCCTGTATATCCATTGCTATTCCAAGTTTAAAAAAGTCGAAGAAAAAGTCAATCAGTTGGTTTCCAAAATCTCTATTAACCTACTACACACCCTGTTTACATAAACTGAAATAAAATAGGGTCAATCAACATTAATTTTCAAATTTTATAAAAATCCCTTTAAGCTTAAAAACCCCTGAAAATTTCAACTCATTTGCACTTATAGTTCCTGAGATAAAATTGTGTTAAGCAAATTGGGGTGATTTATCAATTTTTCAATTTTTCTGAGTGCATTTTTTCATAGATTTCGGCTACAAATCTGAGAATAATTTAGTGTATGGAGTTTGGGGGATGTTGATTGACCATTAGGGTACAAAATCTCGACAAAAAAAATTTGAAATTTCATCGTTTTGATAAAAAGGTACCTACCTAACTTGTAATTTAGATTTTGGAAAACTTTGAAAGGTCATTACTTTTTTTCTATTATAGATAGAAAGCTGAAATTTTCACTGAATCTTATCTCAATAAAAGGACTACAATCACTGAAAATTTCAGCTCATTTGCACTTATAGTTCCTGAGATAAAATCGTGTTAAGCAATTTGGGGTGATTTATCAATTTTTCAATTTTTCTGAGTGCCTTTTTTCATAGATTTACGCTCAGTGTTAAAACCAATAAATTCCTCTAATTTCTCATAGATTTCTCCAATTTTCTATAAATTTTTTCAAGTTTCCCATAATTTTGACAAAGAATTTCTAGGTGGTTTGTCCCTTGGGATTTTCAATGTTTTCTTGTTGAATTTTAACTCCAGAATGGTTAAGAGTGTTTTTGTACTTTTCGAACTGGTTTAGCTCAATTTTGACTCCAAAAAAGTCAGAAATAAAACTTTCATGCTTGTCTAATTGAATCTCTGCTCTAAAAAAAACCTAATATTAATTTTAATTTCAAAATTCAGCTTTAGAAGAGGCAATTTTGAGAATTTCAATCTTTTTTTCTTTTTTGTTAAAGTTTAGCTTAATCAGATTTCAGCTCAAATATGGCTCTACAAGAGCCTGAAATAAAATGTTCACGCTTTCCCAGTTGAATTGAGTTCAATTTTAACTCTAGAATGATCAAATGAGAGAGAGTTTGTTAAAAATCCTAATCTAACTCTATTATTCCAGATCTCTAGCAGTTGGAGGCAAGTCCGGCTACAAATTATTCTCCCTAGCCTCGGTCGACAATCTGGAACAAATCTACAGCAATGCGACCGAAGATTCCTGCATTGTCGAGAGGCTTTTTAGCAGCAGTTTGGTGGCCGTCGTCTCCCTGGCCGCCCCACGAAAGCTGAAAGTTTGCCATTTCAAAAAAGGGACAGAAATCTGTAATTATTCTTATTCGAATACTATACTTGGAGTTAAACTTAACAGGTAAGTAATTATTGTTGTAGTGATTTATTAGTAATAGCAATAACAATTTTGTTTATAAGTTAGGCCTTATTATAACAATTTTCAAATTCCAGAGCTCGTCTAGTTGTTTGCCTAGAAGAAAGCCTCTACATTCACAACATCAGAGACATGAGAGTTTTGCACACAATCCGAGACACTCCCGCTAATCCTACAGGCTTGTGCGCTTTGAGCTCAAACAGCGAAAATTGTTACTTGGGCTATCCAGGTTCCTCGTCAGTAGGGGAAGTACAAATCTTTGATGCCATGAACCTGGTACTACTACCCACAAACACAAATCACATTATTATTATTATTATTATTATTGTTTCAGAATGCAAAAATAATGATTCACGCACACGATAGTCCTTTGGCCGCTTTGGCTTTTAGCCCAAATGGTTTAAGGGTTGCAACTGCCTCAGAAAAGGGCACAGTAATAAGGGTTTTTTCAGTTACTGATGGTACCAAGCTTTTTGAGTTTCGTAGAGGCGTTAAACGTTGCGTTTCCATAAGTTGTTTGTCTTTTAGCATGTGCGGGCAATTTTTGTCTTGCAGTAGCAATACTGAAACTATACACGTTTTTAAGCTAGAGGAACCAAAAGATAGGTAAAAGTATTTTACTAGTTGATTATTGCTTCTTATTGTAATTGATTTAGTCCTAGAAAAAGTGTAGACGAAAGTGGCTGGATGGGATATTTGTCCACATATTTGCCTACACAAGTTACAGACGTATTTACTCAAGGCAGGGCCTTTGCTTCTGCCTATTTGCCTTTTGCCGGAGTCAAAAATGTCATATCTATAGTCTTGTGAGTATTAAATAATTTCAAGCAAAAACATTATGAAAAATTGTTGTAGCATTCAAGATGGTTTGAGGTTATTAGTAGCAACCGAAGACGGGGTTTTGTACATATATAATTTTGATTCGAATGAAGGAGGAGATTTGCAATTGTACAAAAAGTTCCAGCTGGAAGATTTAGGCTCTAATCACACTGACGGTGAAACCAAAACTGATAAAGATTCGCCTTCAAGCGAAGCACCAGGGGCAGGTAATGGCTAAAAAAAAAAAATTACAATTGTGTGTTTTAGGTTTTATAAAAAAGTTCTTGCTAAAGCAAAAGGCATTTGAAAATGCTCGAGTATCTGCAACTAATCGGATACTCTTTTTTTTCAAATTAATGCCGACAGTTTTGTTTGCTTTGTTTTTTCAATTCCTGAACCCTTGTCCCATAGTAGGCTGATCCTTTTTATCCAATCGAAAAAAAAAAATGATTTTCTTTGTTATGCAAGGCCTTCTAGGTAGCTACGCTGGCATCGTGAAGGGGAACCCCTCGGGCCGAATGTCAGGTACTGGTCAGTATTTATTTCTAACCATTTAAAATAGTTAATTTTCCTTTCACTTTGTTTGTAGAGCTTAACACTAACCAAATTGTTTTTAATTTTCAAATGCCTTTTTTTTATATACATACATATATGGTCACAAAAATACTCTTTCTCTCATTGAATCATCCTCATCATAATTTTGACAATTATTGTTTTATATTTAGTTTTGCCTGATTTAGGATTGGGTGACACTTGTAAGTCGATAGTTTCTTTGTAAAGTCTGATGTTAATCCTGCATTGATAATGGATTGATGCTTAACAGTAACTTACAGTTTCCTGTAGATACTGTACTTAAACTGTAGACTCAACATTTGGACAGTGATGGTTCAAACACATTTTTCTCTAAATGTCGTTTAGAGCGAAAACTTCCAGCACTCAAAATGGAGTCAGTAACAATACGATGAAGATTACAAGAAGTTGTTAATATTTAATAAAAGTTTCCAGGAATTGTAGCTCATATTAAGCTCTAAAAAACCTGTATTGTCACTCTATTTTTCACTGAAAAGTTTGAAATTTTAATACGATAAGCTCCTTGTTTTCCTCTTTTTCTCCTGAAAATCTCATAATTTTCCCTTCAGTAGTTTTCCAGAAAAAAAATAAAATGTAAGGGGGTGCATTTTTGCTTAATTTAGATTTTGCAAGTTGATTTTCACTAATTTCCTATTTTGGTATTTTCCATTGGAAAACTTTGAAACTTTAGTATAATGAGCTCCTAACTTTCCTCTCTTTCTCCTGAAAGTTTCATAATTTTCCCTTCAGTAATTTCCCAGAAAAAATAAAAAGTAAGGGGATGCATTTTTGCTTAATTTAGATTTTGCAAGTTGATTTTCACTAATTTCCTATTTTAGTATTTTCCATTGGAAAACTTTGAAATTTTAGTATAATGAGCTCCTAACTTTCCTCTCTTTCTCCTGAAAGTTTCATAATTTTCCCTTCACTAGTTTTCCAAAAATAAATTAAAATGTAAGAGGATTTGCTTAATTTAGCTCCGTAAGTAATATTTTAAATAAAAACGATGAAAATATCAAATACTTCTCATAAAATAATGAGTTTGACAAAGACAAAATTTATTAAGAAAATAATGTGTTCGACAAAGATGAAGAGAGACAATACAGGAAGGAACAACAAAACAAATTGAATCAAAAAAAACTGTAGATTGGAAAAATACGAATGCGAACAAAATTTTATTTGACTTGAAAACAGACAATGAATTTCTTTTCTTGAATAAAAATCACAACATTAAAATCAGGTTCAGTCATCTTCAGATAAACTTGCTGGTAACTATCTACAAGATAAATTTACCGTTCTATGATTCAATGGGATTACAGATTGCGTTTTTATCCGACAGTTTAAATCGGCCCTTAGTCAAACTAACCACTCACAGGTGAAAAATTCCTAAATTCAATTTGGCAATTCAAATATTTAACAATAATTGCCGTAACATTATTCTAACAAATACATTTTAGAATCCGACAAACTGCGAGAGATGGCGCAAGCTACCGAAGTACCACCAAAGGACGCTTTCCAGTTCGCTGACGACCAAGAGTATCCGCCGCTGACCCAAACCAGTGACGTCGATTAGGGAGTGGATTGTTTAAATCAATTTTTTCTGGTTCTTAGGGGCATTTTAGTTTAATTTTGTTTTAATATGTATAACATATCTATGAAAATAATTTAAATAAACTTCAATTTTGGTAATTGAGGTTATCAAGTACCCAAAATTTAAGTGCCAAATCTACTTGGCACTTTAAATTTTCTATTTTTATATCTTGTTTTCTTTGTAACATTATTTGATGTTAATATTAAATGGATTGTGTCAATATTTTTGAGGCTTTTAAGTACTTCTTAGTGAAGCTTTTGTACATATTGAAAAAGTTGTACGATTATTTTAAAAAAGCGCTCTGTTTTGTATATTACGCATAATTTTGTAACGATTAAAATTAATCCAGAAGGAAAGGATGTTGCGTTTTAATACATGAAAATAATAAAAGGAAAGTTTAAAAATTTATTCACTCCACCATGCGATAACATAATAATAATTATAAGTTAAATTAAATTGCCTTATATCTACACTAATTGCAATAATTAATTATTATTAGGTATTATTTACAATAATAACTGATTGAACTGATCAAACTGAAAAACCTCAGCGTTAGTTGTGCATCTACATAAACTCAAAAAAAATCGTACATAAACTAGCTCCGAAATCAATAATAATTGTCTAGACTTATGTCCGAGCCCTGGGCAAATTGCACATGGCACAATTTTGGACTTCGGCATCGTTGATAAACGTGCAAAAAGAACAAGTCCAAATCGGCCCCCCACGGGGCGTCGTTGAACTTCCTACAGTACCACCTGCTACACTTCCTGGCCTAAAAAAAAATTGTCAGTTTTGCAACAAGAAGAAACCTTGTTTGCACCAGCTTTTTGATGAAAGAAATTATCAGATAAGGAGGAATCCTGGGATTGCAACTTAAGGAAAACTTTATCAACTATCACAACAAAGTATGGACATACCTGGATGTTGGTGGTGAACTGGCAACAATCAACTGTTCCAATGTTGCCCACTGTTCGGATCTGGACCACTGGACAGCTGCCTCGCGGTCTTTGTTTTTCAAAGCTTCCAGCAAAGGACCGAGGTCGTCGCGCATTGGCAACATATCCATTGTAGCAATATAAATTAGCAAATGGAAATCCGAAATTGCTTCATAAAATTCGTCCGATTGGTCAAAGGAGAATTGTTGCAAATAGTTGGCCAAAGCGTTGAAATCCTATAGGAATTTTTAAATAAAGGTTTTCAATGTAAATTGTCTTTACCTGTATGTGGCCGTCGACAAGGCGATTTTCTACTGGGAAGGGTTGTTTGGTTGAGTCCGGATTGAAGCTGTAGGTAGGGGTGACAGGGGTTGAAGCTGGAACGTCGACCAAAAGATATTCTACTGGTAATGGTCTGGCTAATCTGGATACTTCATTGCCATAGGAGTCTTTTTCCTGAAAAAATTTTTAGGTCAAAGTTAAGACTGCAGAAAATGTAGTTGAAATACAATTTTCTACACTCCTTTTTTCTTGTTGGAGTAAATTTTTAGTCAAATTTTCTTGATATTTTGATGAAAAAGAAGTAAAATAATTCTCCTGTGATAAATTTCGTGCAATCTGAATCGAACAACAGATGTCTCTAGTTTCGACCGCTAATAATCCATACAAGACGCCGACGTCCTCGTAAAAACGACCTGTGAAATTGGTCGAGGACGCAGAATCTCACACCATTCACCGTTAAATGTTAAGTTGGCTACACACTTAACTGTAATACGTAAACTTGTTGAAAAAGTTTGAAATTTTAATATAATGAGCACCTAACTTTCCTCTTTTTCTCCTAAAAATTTCATAATTTTCCCTTCATTAGTTTTCCAGAAAAAAAATAAAATGTAAGGGGGTGCATTTTTGCTTAATTAAGATTTTGCAAATTGATTTTCACTAATTTTCTATTTTGGTATTTTCCACTGGAAAAGTATGAAATTTTAGTATTCTAAGTTTCCTCTCTTTCTCCTGAAAGTTTCATAATTTTCCCTTTAGTAGTTTTCCAGAAAAAAATTAAAATGTAAGGGAGTGCATTTTTGCTTAATTTCCCATTTTGGTATTTTTCACTGGAAAACTTTGAAATTTCAGTATGATGAGCTTTTAACTTTCCTCTCTTTTTCGTGAAAGTTTCATAATTTTCCCTTCAGTAGTTTTCCAGAAAAAAATTAAAATTTAAGGGGGTGCATTTTTGGTTAATTTAGATTTTGCAAGTTGATTTTCACTAATTTCTGATTTTGGTATTTTTCACTGGAAAAGTATGAAATTTTAAAATGATGAGCTCCTAAATTTCCTCTTTTTCTGCTAAATAATAATAATAATAATGTCTTTATTGCAATCTTAAGATAAAATTACAAAAGGCGAAGTTGAAGCTAGGCTTCCTCACTTAACCTAATACAATAACTTAAACCTAACCGATACGAATGAATAGAAAAAATAAATTTGGAAAAAGAAATTGGAAAAAATTGGAAAGGCTGGATAGACTAAGGTGCAGCGTTAATTTGTTTAATCAAATGACCTATTGCATTTTTGAAAAATTGGGTGGGAGCAGATTTCAAGTTAACAGGAACTTTATTGTACTGTAGCGAGATTTGATAAGTGAATGAACTTTCATATAGAGCTGTTTTGTGTAGAGGAGGAGTGATGGTTATCTAAATTTTATTTTCTGATATAAATAATCCGGACATTTTTTAAAAATTATTTTGTTGTACATTACTAAGCTATGGAGCAGTCTCCTCTCACTCATGCTGAACCACCCTATTTCCCTCATCTTATCACTCACCCCTCTGTCATACTTCCTTATGCCACCTACCAAACGCACGCAGCAATTCTGAAACAGTTGGATACGTCTGGCATCCCTTTCGAGCAGACATGGGCCGTACAGAGCATCACAAAATGTGAATTGTGATAGAACCAGACTGTCACATAACGAATTCCTGAGATTAGCATTCAAGAGGCGTCTCTCATTGAAAATGACCTTCAGCTTAGCGAATGGCTTTCTTATACAATTATTAATATGTACTGTAAACCCATTGGCGTATCCAGGATTTTGGTTTGGGGGGGGCTCTGTTAACAAAAAGTGTTGACCAAAAAAAAAAAAAAAAAGCTGCGCACAATAGTCCGTTTTCACGTGCCTCTCATTGACTAAAGCATTCATGCGCATGTTGCCACATTAGAAATGACGAAATATTTTAGGATCATGTTACTAGGTAGCCAGATTTTTTATCAGCCATATTTTGGAATGGTTTACTAATGAGAACTTCGGCATCCTCGCATGTTTGGGAAAGTGACGTCCCTTTCCTATCCGGCCTTTTCGCAGCAGTTTGAAAATTCGTTTGATAAAGTACTAACAGAATAGTTTAAAAATGTGAAAATTGCCTATTTTTGTCAGGAATTCACCTGTAACATACTCAAATGTTACGCGCCATTTTTTTTTTTTGCAGGACGGATAAATTTTTCGCATCGGGCAATTTATTCGCTTTTTTTTTTAGTAAGGAGGAGAAATTTTGTTCACGGAGCACCTTCTCTCTTGGGCTCTTATTCTTGAAACAGGGGAGCAACATTCTCATGAGAATAGCTTTTGCGTCTGTGTTAAACTACGTTTACATTCAATTCCAATTTGAATTAGAAGTGAAATTTTGGAGCTTGTCTAATGTCTAAACTGTCCTGTCGTCATTTGCAAATTATTTTCAAGGTCACGCCCACTTCCAATTCAAATTGGTGCAAGCAGCTTGCCATGGACAAGAAAAAATTCGAAATTACAAATTTGAAGGTTAGGTTCAATGTTTTGTTATGGTCAAGTACAAAGTACAATTTTTCCCGCACAAATTTCAATGTAAACGGCCAGTCGTTCAACTGTCAAGTAATTCCAATTGCAATTTGAATTGGAATTGAATGTAAACGTAGCTTGAATCATATGATATTATCATTTGCATGTCATTGAGAAAGACAGAGAAATCGTTCTCACGAGAACGCTGGTCCTTCGTTTCAAGAATAGATACCCTGAGCTGGCACTTTGTACCGGATAATGATCGTTACCCCTACCGCTAAAACACTTGCTGTCTTCTTCTCCTGTATCCGAAATCGAAAGAAACGCCACATCAGAGATAGAGAAAATATCTCTATTTGTTAAAGAGTCCCGTCTCTGGGGTTCGATTCTCGTCTCAGGGCAGGGAGTAGAGATCCCCGAGAGAACAAATGTTTCGTCTTTATCGTTCTCGTTTACTTTTCGATTACGTTGGCAAGGACAAAACATGCGTTCTATCGAGGAGCTCTACTGCTTTACTCTCTGAAACGAGAATCGAGCCCCTAAGAAAGGAAGTACATATTTCGGACAAGCAGGATAATTAAGATTAAGCCCGGCGCCCGCCATAGAAAAATCTTATTATAGAAAGAAATGAATTTAACTTCTATTTTTTTTATACAAAAAAATGTACATGTCACATAAAATACGCTGAAAAAAAAAAGTTTAGACTTGCCTTGGGGGGGGGGGGGGGCTGCAGCCCGGCAGCCTCCCCCCTGGATACGCCTATGTGTAAACCTAAGGTTAACGTCAAGCAAAAGTCCAAGGTTTCTAGCTGCCGCTGAGCAACTCAAAGCCATCAAGGCTGATTCAAAGCATGTCCTGACATTGAGATCGACTTTGCGCACGTCCAAAGAGCAAAACTTGACACTTTTTAGGATTAAGCAGCAAGCAGTGATTGATTGATTGAGATCCTCAGTAGCCGGTCTAGGTCCGCATTTAGTTTATCGTTGGCTTCAAAAATGTTTTCTGGACGAAATGACATATAAAGTTGGATATCGTCTGCGTACAGGTGCACATTGGCGTGCCTCAAGCTGTTAGTTAGTTGTGAGGTGTACAAAGTAAAAAATAAAGGCCCCAAAATCAATCCTTGAGGAACACCACGTGCAACATCGAAAGATCCCGACACGCTAGGGCCGACCTTCATCGACTGTGTTCTTTTAGAAAGGTAACTTTCAATAAGTTGGCAGGCGTTTTTTTCAAAGCCAAGATTAGAATTGCCAAGAAAAGATCATGGTCCAGTCGATCATAAGCCTTCAAATAGTACAGCAAGATCAAAGCAGTGAGTTCACCAGAGTCAGCCGCCTCAAGAATATCGTCAATAACCTTTAGAAGTGCTGTTGCGCAACTGTAGTCTTTACGAAAGCCAGATTGAACAGAAGGTAGCAACTGATGAGTTTGGATGAAGTAACGAATCTGGCTCTCCAATACTCTTTCCAGGACCTTCGAAAGTGTTGGCAGAATGCTTATGGGTCTTAAGATCCTTCAACTCCTCAGGGACGGGAACCTTAGGGATCGGAAGCAGAAAAGAACTTTTCCAGACATTTGGAAAGAATGAAGTCTCTATGCATGAGTTAACAATGTGTACAATAAAGGGAAGGATGTGAGGGCAACAGAGACACAGCATGGACAGTCCAATGCCATCAGTACCGACAGCCAATGACTTGATTGAAAAAAAGGCTGTGTGAACCTCCTCAGGGGTGGCAAGTCTAAACTCAAAAGAGCCGACATCATGTTTTCGCGATAGAAGAGTGACGTAGCTGGATCAGGGGTTGATGAAGAAGCAGCATTTATAAAAAATTGATTTATGTCATCCACATTACCAAGATGTTCAGGAATGGATATAGGATCCTTTTTTGGGATTGCCTATATTCAAATTGGTTTCAAGGTAGTTTTTTTTCTCAGTTTGAATCGCGATTGTGACTTGATTACGAAGCCGTCGATAGTTTTCCCAGTTTTCTGGCGTGTTACGTTGCTTAAATTTAGATAGGGCATTGTTCCGTAGCTTCATAGTGAGCCTTATATTGGGGGAAATCCAGGGTGTCTTTTTTTTTGTTACCCGGGCATTTCTAATGGGGGCATGCCTATCAAACAAGCCTAAAATGTATTTATTGAATGTTTCCAGCTTTTCATCGACATTCTGCAGATAAAAGATATTATGAAGAGGTATATTAAGGAGATCAGCATAAAACGCTTCGCGATCAAAATGTCGTAAATCTCTATAAGATATAAAGGAAGGTTTAGGTTTGGAGACCTTCAAACGCAACTGACACTTAATAAGGAAGTGATAAGATGCATCGAAAGAGGTATCGACACTACTACTTGACAGAAGATTCTTTATAGAGCACAAAATTAAATCTATGACAGTTGCGCTGGTAAGACTCCGCCTGGTTGGCTCGTTTATGACTCGTGTTAAGCTATACGCATTCAGCAAGGAAAGAAATTGTTGAGAATACACAGAATCAAGATTGAAAACATCAATGTTGAAGTCGCCCAAGCACACGAGATTTGAATACATCAGCACATTTTGGGAGACATTCCATTCAAATTCTTCCAAAAATTCATTCACATTGTTGGTGCCAGGAGGCTTATATACGACGCCCACAACATTTTTTAATAGGTTAATTTTAAATTCGATCCATACCTGTTTACCTGTTCAGCATAACTAGACTTAGCATTATTTAGGATTGAAAATTTAATTGAGTTGCGTATGTACAAAAGAACTCCTCCTCCACGACCCAACATACGATCACGTCTAACCAGCCTAAAACCATCAATGTTCACCGAGCTATCATCAACAGCTTAATCGTATTATGCAATTTTTGGGATTAAAAAGTTAGTGTTACATGTTCATTTTTAAGCTATCAATCTGTGCTGAAGTGATAATTCTAACAACCGGGTCTCCATCGTTTTTCCTGGCTAACACATTTTCGTCCTTGCACCACACATACTTGAAGCTTGAAGCCATGCCCCTTTAATTCTTTGGCCTTCAGAAAGAGATCACGAGCATGCTTGGTCAGATCCGGATTGACGTAAATGTTTCTTTTTGTTTCAGAAGTAATTCTGCAGAGATCTGTATCAAGACGAGTTGATTTGCGTTTTTTTAGGACATTATCCCTCAGGCTCTGATCCGAGAAAGAAACGAGCAATGGTTTTCGAATATTTTGAATGGGCAAGGCACACTTTGATTGTGAAGTCATTTTCAGATACATTGACATCTAGTGCGTCAAATGTTTTCATGACATCAGCCTTGCAATTATCATCCCAAAAATTATAACATTTTTGCTCCTCTCACTGAGCTCATCTTTTGTAGAGCTTTCAATGCGAGTAATTTCACTTTCCAGCTCTACTATCCTCAACCTAAGATGTGCCTGTTCCTTTTTAATCATTTTATTTCCATCAAGAAGTGCCTGCATAGTTCCTTTCATCTCCTCCACCATATCGCCATTGAATGTGATTGGCTGTTTTAAATCATCGAACATTCTCTTCATGACTTTCAGCAAATCGTAATTCGTGGGGTGCGGAACATCAAAGTAGCCCTCAAATGTATCTATATGGTCTTGAGTTGCACTCTGCGCAGTACTAAGTCGCTTAGAGGTGAGCTGCTACTCAAGACCATATAGATACATTTTAGAGTAAATACTCCACGTGGTATGAATAAAAACTACGAGCAGATATTTCGCTTGAGTAGGTACTCCTATGTATAATTTGGTATGAGTAGATTCTCACTTCTGGTATGAATAAAAAACTGTTTATACTCTTTGGCAGGAGAATCTACTCCATAGTTTTAGAGTCTGCTATGCAGTATACTCAACTTTCTGCTTAAAGTTATTTCAGGACCGATTTTCTCTCGGTAGAAGCAGAGGCGCCGACTTTTGAAAGTTCACATGGGTGCCGGGTGCAGGATAATAACTTTATAAATTTGTTTATAGGGGGAGGGGGAAAGTTGCTGAAGGCGCAAACTATGTAAATTTAAATTACATGATATTACTCGCAAACTCCTGGTCCATCAAAAATTCACCCTCAGATCGACCCAGGACGACCCACCCTCGTTCCCTGACGATTCGGTCTTCTGGACCCCATCGAACTCCATCTTAGGAGACGATAGCGCACCAGTCACCAGCGCAACCACCCCTGAACGCCTGTACCTAGCACGCCTGTAGCGAAGGATAAGGGCCCAGGCAGGACAAAGAACAAGAGTTGTGCGTCCTGAACTCCCCACAATCTCCACCCAGAAGAGACCGAGACCAAAATCTCCCGGGGATGACTCTAATAGTCCAATCCATCTGGCACCCAAATGACATTCATAGATGACCACCCGGCAGCACATTCATTTTTTGCCAATGTAACTGATGTTTGGCTCGATTCGTGCCCTGCGCCATGAAGCGTTTGCATTGAATATGAGCATCATAACCATACGTTGGCACTTCATGTGACTGTATATAAGCATTTTATTGGTACCTAATAAGGTCCGATAAATGTTTTTTATATGAAGAAAGGGATGATAAGAATTTATACTAATTGATTAACCCCTCAACCAATATTTTTATAACAAATGCTTATAAAAAGACCAATAACCAACAATTTTTTCAACACATGCCTGTAGTGCAAGAGGAACTTTGGTTTTGCGTCTAACCAGGCACTGACCCTACTTTTCTTCCTGCGTCCACTCATTAGAGTTTTTCTTCTTGCAACAGAAGTTGGTTAAACAGCAATTTTATTCACTTTTCTGGATGTGTATATTTTCTGTTTCTACCGCTTATATACTATATTTGAAGGACTTAAAGGAAGTATAAAGTCTTGACATTGAAGATCCAGTACTTCCACCATGAACTTCCCAGTTATGCGGAAATGTTTTTATAGCAGAATAAAAACCACCTGGATCATTTTCTAAATGATCAGTGGCTCAAATGTTTGCGCAGAAAATTTCACATCATTGGTTGCAATTTCATACATAATTCTTTAGTGGTAGTGGTCAAGGTATTTACTACATTACCAACATGAACGTTTTTTATAATCGCAGATTAGTGTTTGTATATAATTTTCCAGTAGTGGACAACGACAGATGCATGTAGATATGTTTTCTACAAAATAGTGAACATAGGAATCTGAAGAGCTCCTAATAAGGGTATTTTTTCATTCATTATCGCATTTTGCATTGACACAGGTGCCAATAACTAACTGCCAATTTCCAACTGAAGTTAGAGAATATTTTTGCGAACGCCAGGCGGACTCCATAAACTGGCAACGTTAGTCCATTTTGATCATAATGTGCCTACGCTGTTCTCCAACGAACACGAGTGCAGCCGAAGGTCCTATTACGTTGGCAGAAAATGAATATGCCACCCGGCACCTCGCACCACCTACCAACCCCCCACCTGCCTCACTGATGCCACCACCCCTTCTGGTCATTGACCTCACCGACGGTCAAAAGAGAGTGACAACTCCGAATCGAGAACCGGGAGGCATGACCAGCATTTTCAATCACGTTCTGGTGCAGCTGGCCTCCCTCCGCGGCCACCTCATTCCCAATTCCAACGACAACGGCAAACGTCATTAGGAAACTCTTCTTCAAACGACCCTGACCGGAAGTGACCAGCAATTCGATTCCGCCTTAAAAAGCTGGACTTCCGAGCGATTCGGGGTCAAATCTCGGAAAAGGGGTAGAGAAATTACCCTTCCGGCGCGGGTCCTTAGGGCGCCGCGGCTCGTAAAAAGCTCTCAAACTACGGCAGAACTTCACTGGTCGGGGTCCTCGTTAATCCCTCTTCGAAAAGGCGCAGGACCTCTACACCAAGAGCCGATCCTCTCTGGCCGAAGTCATCTTAAGCGGCCGCTCACTAGACGTTTCTGCGATCACCCCAAATATCTCAGAGGTCCAAAATCTCTACGGAGCATCCTGGCCATCCTGGGTAGTTTTCAATTTAAGTTACATGATACCGATATTACCCCACGAAACGGAATGACCATCACATACGTTTGTACTTCCGCGTTCCCCACAAAAGCTCCCATGGGTGCTCCGCACCCATGAGAGGTTGTTCATGGGTGCACCTGCCCCAATGCCCCCATGTAGTCGGCGCCAGTGGGTAGAAGGCAGAGTTATGGCAGAGTTCTTCAATCTTAACCTGCGTTCGGAAAAATTTTACAAAGCTAGAAAAAATACGTGTGATCGGGACTTTAAAACGTTGTACCGGTTTGGTAAAGAAAATGTGGAGTGGTTATCAAATCAATTTTTGGGTGAAGAGTCTGGAGAAAGAAGAGGTGGTGCTTTATGCAACAAAGACAAATTTAAAATATTTTTAAGATACGTGGGTGACCCGAAGTTTCAGGCAGGAGTAGGCGAGGATGTTGGTGTTCACCAAACTTCGGTGTCTAAGTTGTATCGGAAGTAGCTGATAAGATAATTCAGCAAAGTGGACGGTGGATCAAATTTCCCCGCAGTCCTGCGGATATAATCTATTCACAATCCGATGTCCACAGGTACAGGTAAAATGTATCACCCTTCAATGCTATTTGATAGGGAAAGGTGATATATTTACCCATATTTACCTCGTACCTGCGGACATCGAATTTTGAATAGGATATAGAAGCGAAAGAGCGGTGACAAGCAAAATAAAATGTTGAGTATCTACTCTATGTACTAGGAGTATGTACTTATCAAACCGAAATCTTTTTTATTCTTACGAAATGGAGTATAAGCTCAGACTTCATACTCATGCTCACGAGTATATACTCCGAGTTTATACCACCCACTATCGCACCATATCGTAGCCCACGCAATATATCGATATATCAATGTTTCATAATTTTCTCTTCACTAGTTTTCCAGAAAAAAATTAAAATGTAAGGGGGTGCATTTTTGCTTAATTTAGATTTTGCAAGTTGATTTCTATTAATTTCCTATTTTGGTATTTTCCATTGGAAAAGTTTGAAATTTCAGTATGATGAGCTCCTAACTTTGCTCTCTTTCTCCTGAAAGTTTCATAATTTTCTCTTTAGTAGTTTTCCAGAAAAAAATTAAAATGTAAAGGGGTGCTTTTTTGCTTAATTTGGATTTTGCAGGTTGACTTTTATTAATTTCCCATTTTGGTATTTTTCACTGGAAAAGTTTAAAATTTCAGTATAATGAGCACCTAACTTTCCTCTTTTTCTCCTAAAAATTTCATAATTTTCCCTTCATTAGTTTTCCAGAAAAAAATTAAAATGTGAGAGGGTGCATCTTCATTTCATTTAGATTTTGCAAATTGATTTTTACTAATTTTCCATTTTGGTATTTTCCACTGGAAAAGTTTGAAATTTTAGTATTCTAACTTTCCTCTCTTTCTCCTGAAAGTTTCATAATTTTCCCTTCAGTAGTTTTCCAGAAAAAAATTAAAATTTAAGGGGGTGCATTTTTAATTAATTTAGATTTTGCAAGTTGATTTTCACTAATTTTCCGATTTTGGTATTTTTCACTGGAAAAGTTTGAAATTTTGAAATGATGAGCTCCTAAATTTCCTCTTTTTCTCCAGCAGGTTGATTTTTATTAATTTCCTATTTTGGTATTTTCCATTAGAAAAGTTTGAAATTTCAGTATGATGAGCTCTTTACTTTCCTCTCTTTCTTTTGAAAGTTTCATAATTTTCCCTTCAGTAGTTTTTCAGGAAAAAATTAAAATGTAAGGGGGTGCATTTTTGCTTAATTTAGATTTTTATTAATTTCCCATTTTGGTATTTTTCACTGAAAAACTTTGAAATTTTAGTATGATGAGCTCCTAACTTTCTCCCTTTTCCCTTGAGAGTTTCATAACTTTCTTTCCTCCAGTTTTCCAGAAAAAAATTTAAATCTGATTGTGATGTAAACGTACTTAAAGTTAACCAATATAATTTCCATTGTTGACGTGACTTGACATAGATGGCGCACCGTATCAACTCAATGAAAATGACTTGGTTTACACCAGCATCTTTCTATGAAAATCCAAAAATAAAATCTCATCTTTTTCCTGACAAGGTTAAAAAAAGGTAATCCAAAGACAAAACGTCGGATTTCAAATTAGATTAAGCTATATGTATAATAAAGGAGAGAAAGTGACAACGATTTATTTTGAAGTATCTTTTCAAACATAAGCTATATACATGCGTGTGTATCAGGCTTAAAAAGTGTGACTGCGCGGCTCCCCAGAGTCCCCAGGCACGAAAACCAGCCAGTGGCGGAAATCGGGGGGACAGGAGGAGTCAGTCGTTAAAATGATGTGGCACGTCGCGTAATAGCGGGCCACACTCATAACGATCGCTTTTTACGTTCTTTTTTTCATATATTTTTTCGGTAAAAATAAATGCCGATAACGTCGTCGGCCCTAAAACAATTATTATGTAATGTTGTACAACACGTCGCGCAACCGACGACGTTCCGGACCGCAAACCAAGTACAAAACACATGAAAAAACAACACGAGTTAACTTAAACAATTAAACAACCAAATCACGAGTTTAAAACAATATTATTATAAGGCGACCAAAAAATTTAAAAAAAATTCAATCGGAAAAAAATTAAAAAGGCTGTGTAACACATCGTATAGTTTTATAAAAAAAGAAACACGGTAAGCAAAACATGCATACGTGTGCAAAAAAAAAGCCACTTGTTTGTCAATAATTTATATAGGTAGCTGTTTTGGCGCCAACTCTGAGGCCTCTATTTTATTGATTTGTTCCCTCTATAGAGCAACAGTAAAAATACATGGGCATGAGCGCTCAGATTCTATACTTGTTAATTATTTCCTGTTATTTGTTAATAATTAAACAAGGACGATGAGTTTCAAGTTTCAATTTCACATTTATGCAATAATTTTAGTTTATTGTATGAAAATGAAATACATATTACGCATCGAAAACAGGTGGCTCAATAATGATTCAAGGTTACTGTTTACTACCCTTACTTATTTCTTCATAGGGTTTAATTAATTTTTATTTTCCAATAGATTGATTTGTAATTTTAGCATTAAATAGGTACATTTAGAAACATTTTCAGTTTTTGTTGACAAAGGTTTTTTTGAGATAAACATTCAAAAGTCGTATGATGCATTTTCTTCAATTTGAGTTAATTTTTGTGAATTTTTCTAATCAAAAAATATGCTTTATTGTCCGAAACAAAATTTCATTGACAAAGCATGGTAAATTAGCTACAAATAAAAAAAAAAGGTTATAAGTATACCCTAAAGTTAAGTGTACAGGGTGTTTTTTTATATATATATATATTGACACCCCACTTTACAGGTGGAAGAAAGGTGTAAATACAAAAGTTGTACAGGGTGTTTGTTTATAACTGAAACACTCAATAACTTTTCTATTATTGAGAATAAAGGGCATGTTTAAATTGAAAAATTTCCTGGTAAATTGAAACGATCTTAATTGCTACAAGATTTTTTTGTCGCCATACGTATACAGGGTGCGCCAAAAAAGTAATTTTTTTCAAATGGAACGCCCTGTATATTTTAGCATTTTTGAAATTCTTAAAAATTTAGCTTCACAAACATATCAAATATTATTTGGATAACAAAAATATACAGGGCATTCCATTAAAAAAAAATACCTTTTTGGCGCACCCTGTGACAGTGTTGCCAGGTATTATCAACTTTCATGCGCCAGTTTTAACATTAAAATGCGCCACCAAAGCGCCATAGGAATAAAAAGTTGTCGGAGCTTTAAAAATTGGCTATTAGGCTATGCAAAGGCAATACAATACAGTTATACTACAAACTACTTTAACTACAGTGACTCAATAAACCTTTTTTCCAACAATGGCGTCCCTTAGGGCCGAATTTATAGTCGCTTTTTGAGGTTTTCTCAGACCTTAAGTGGGTTTTCACACCAAAGTAGCATGCGACGTTCGACTTGAATAGGAAGCACGCAATCTATCTAAAATATACGACGTATATTGCCACGTCGCATTTTTGCGACGCTACTCCGGTGTGAAACCTCCCATATATTTCTAAAGGTTGTAGCTAAGGTTGTAGGAAATGTCCATGTGTCCATTCTAGACTCACGACCTCCAAGGAAGACTCAAGGAACGACTATAAATTTGGCCTTAAAGCCTAAAGGTCTCGCCATATTCTTGCTAATTTTAAATAGGAATCTAGAGGTAAACCACGGCCCCGCGCCGCCATATTCTTGCTCATTTTCAATATAAATATATGAGATTTAATAGAACCAATCCAAAATAGGACGGCAATTGTCGATACTGTGGTTTTTTGAGTCACTGTAAAGGCGTTGTAAAGCTACGATTTTAAAGCGCCACTTGTGGGCGTCTGGCGCATTTTCCAAAATTTGAGGCGCCATTTCAATTTTGAAATGCGCCACACCTGGCAACACTGCCCTGTGAACCTATAACGACAAAAAAATATCGTTGTAGCGCTTAAGGTTGCAATTTACCAAGAAATTTTCTAGCTTAAACATGCCCTTCATTTTTAATAATATAAGAAAGTTACTGAGTGTTCCAGTTATAAACAAACACCTTGTACAATATTGACTAAATTTTTAGAATCCATGGTCAGGAACAAAAATTGAATGTCAGAAATGTAAAATATAGTTTGTCTATATTTGGTTGAGCCATCTCACTATCTACTATCAAAGAAACTAAGTAGGTATCTCAAATTTTACCTGTAGCATTCACCTATATAGGTAAAATAGTTCACAGAATCAGTAGTAGTAGGATAGTAATTTTACAATTTTTGGAAATATGCAAAATTTCACATTTCTGACATTCAAATTTTGTTTACTGACCACGGTTCCTAAAAACTCAGCCAAAACTATACAACTTTTGTATTTAAGTACATCTTTCTTCTACCTGTAAAAGTAAAGTCTGTAGGAAGGGTGTTATTATATAAGAAGACACCTTGTACAGATAAGTGGATTATTGCGGAACTTATGGGTGGACCTCTGCGGGACGAGCGCAGCGAGTTCCGCAGCCATCTACTCACCAATATGCTGTTGAACTTTTCAA
The DNA here is from genome assembly GCA_917834065.1 of Ceutorhynchus assimilis. Lineage (NCBI taxonomy): Eukaryota > Metazoa > Arthropoda > Insecta > Coleoptera > Curculionidae > Ceutorhynchus > Ceutorhynchus assimilis. The sequence continues at coordinate 34,994,699 of OU892285.1, forward strand.
GTAAAATATTCACCTGGAACGTGTAGTTTTTGAACTAATGAGAAAAATTCACAACTGAGCGAACCAGGTTAGTAATGTACTTGAAGAACATATTGGTGAATAGATGGCTGCGGAACTCGCTACGCTCGTCCCGCAGAGGTCCACCTATAAGTTCCGCAACAATTCACTCGCTTCTACTTGAATAACTTGTCACATTACGTTACTAGTTTGGTAAAATAACATTACTAATTGCTGTTGAAAGGCAAATTCACAAAAAGTGAATAATCTCACATTCTGGCTTGATATAATAAGTTATTGTTCAAGTACAGGGTGTTTTTTTTAATACATTGAAACCCCACCTACCTTTACAGATAGATGAAAAGTGTAAATACAAAAGTTGTACAGTATTGACTAAATTTTTAGAATCCATAGTCAGAAACTGAAATTGAATGTCAGAAATGTAAAAAGTTGTATGCTTTCAGCTTTTTCCAAATGGGATACTCTATATTTGATTCTATATTCTTGAAGAGCACAATTTCCCGATTACAAAACTATATAGTTTGTTTATATTTGGTTGAGCCATCTCCAACATATTTGGTTCTGAACATTTTAAAAATACTATCAGAAAAATCAAGTAGGTACCTCAAATTTTACCTGCAGCATTCAGCTGTACAAGTAGAATGGTTCACAAAATCAGTAGTAAGATAGTATTTTTCCAATTTTTGGAGCCGAATAAATGAGTGACTGCTCAATCAAATATAGACAAACTATATATTTTTGGAATCGGGGCATTGTGTTCTTCAAGAATATAGAATAAAATATAGGGCATTCCATTTGAAAAAACTTGGGAGCATGTGAAATTTCACATTTTTGACATTTAAATTTTATATCTATAACCATGATTTCTAAAAATTCAGCCAAAACTGTACAACTTTTGTATTTACACCTTTCTTCTACCTGTAAAGGTGAAGGCTGTAGGTGGGGTGTTAATATATAGAATAACACCTTGTACAAATAAGTGGATTATTGCGGAACTTATGGGTACACCTATGCGGGACGAGCGCAGCGAGTTCCGCAGTCATCTATTCACCAATATGTTGTTCAAGTACATTAAACTTGATTCTCTCAGTTATGAATTTTTCTTATTAATTCAAAAACTACACGTTTTAGGTGAATGTCTTACTTGAACAGTTCAGCAGTATATTGGTGAGTAGATGACTGCGGAACTCGCTGCGCTCGTCCCGCAGAGGTCCATTCATAAATTCCGCAGCATAATCCACTCGTTTATACTTGAATAACTTGTCACATTATGTTACTAATTTGGTAAAGTAACATTACTAATTCCTGTTGAAAGGCCAATTGAGAAAAAGTGAATAATCTTACAAATTTTGAGTTTATATAACAAGTTACTGTTCAAGTACAAATAAGTGGATTGTTGCGGAACTTATGGGTGGACCTCTGCGGGACTAGCATAGCGAGTTCCGCAGCCATCTACTCACCAATATACTGTTGAACTGTTTAAATAAGACATTCACCTGACACGTATAGTTTTTAAATTAATGAGAAAAACTCACAACTGAGAGAATCAAGTAAGTATTGTACTTGAACAACATATTGGTGAATAGACGGCTGCGGAACTCGCTGCGCTCGTCCCGCAGAGGTCCACCCATAAGTTCCGCAACAATCCACTTATTTGTACTTGTTCAAGTAAAGGTCGTAGGTAGGGCGTCAATATACAGTGTGTTCACTTAAGTTCGCAGCATCCCGCAATCCCCTGCGATTTTCGGAATCGACATACAAATTGTGATGAGTGCACCCACCGCCTCTCGACAAAAAACAATTTTAAAAAATGTGAATTTCAGTAGAATTCTAGGGAATTTCTGTAGATTCTGAGAAATTACATGAAATATCCGCAAAATTCCCATGGAATTACATGAAAATATCAGCTCCCGTCAAACTACATAAAATTTCAATAAAACTTAACATGAAACATCGGTGAATTTTTAGTGGAATTCCGAAAAATTCTTGTCAAATTATACAGAGCTCTAGAATTATAGCTCCTATTTAGCTCTAAAAAACATGTACTGGAAAATATTTTCAGGTTTTTAGTTTTTGAGAAAATTGAGTTTGAATTTTTGGACTAAATTACGACTAAAGTTCAAAGAGGCTCAATTGCTCAAAAAGTCTTTGAGCTATCACACTCAATTTAGCACAGATTTATAGAGAATTTAATGCTCTTTCTGAGAGTGGGAAAATATTGGCAATTCTTCTTAACCTTGTCATGATTCAAAAAAAAATTCAGAACCAAAAAATGAATTTTTTTTCTTGATTTTTTTTTCTCTTTAAATTGATCATTTGGAAATTATGCTTTTTACAAAATTGAGGTGGAATTTTGAACAATTCTCGTCGATTCACATGGAATTTTAGTGAGATTCCGAGGAATATCTAAGAAATTCAATAAAATTCGAAAGAATTTAATGAAAATTTTGTGAAATTTTTTTCAAATTACACGGAATTCTGGGTAAACTGCATGAGATTCCTCCAAATTTTAAAGACTTAACATAAAATTACCTAAAAATTATCAAGAAATTTCGTTAATATTTCGAAAACATTTTGTGGAATTACCGAGGGGCGGCTCATTCCCGAAATCACTAGATTTTCATCTGAAATTCCCTTGAACTTGAAATTCTTTGGAAATCCAATCGAAATTGCGAAATCCCAATCGAAATCTTTCTGAAATCCCAAAAGATTCATCGAAATTCTTAAAATCCGTATACGGCTTTAAAGTCAAACATCCGAAATCCCTTAAAAACTGTTGAAGTTCCCTGCGATTTCCGAAATCGATGTACAAAGTGTGATCGGGAACTAACAAATATCGAAGGAATTTTAAAAAATGGGAATTTCAGTAGAATTCTAGGAAATTTCTGTAGATTCTGAGAAATTACATGGAATATTCGCAAAATTCCCATGGAATTACATAAAATATCAGCATAAAATTTCAATAAAACCTCACATGAAATGTCGGTGAATTTTTAAGTGGATTCCGAAAAATTCTTGTCAAATTATACAGAGCTCTAAGGGAATTGTAGTTCGTATTGAGCTCTAAAAAACTTGTATTGGAAAATATGTTCAAGTCTTCAAGAAAATTGAGTTTTTGGCTAAATTTTGATTTCAAACTGAATTATAAAGAATTTCACATTTCTAATATTCAAATTTCATTTCTGACCATGGTTTCTAAAAACTCAGCCAAAACTGTACAACTTTTGTATTTACACCTTTCTTCTATCTGTGAAGGTAAAGGCTGTAGGTGGGGTGTCAATATATAAAAAAAAACACCCTGTACAAATAAGTGGATTATTGCGGAATTTATAGGTGAACCTCTGCGGGACGAGCGCAGCGAGTTCCGCAGCCATCTACTCACCAATATACTGTTGAACTATTCAAATAAAACACTCACCTGAAACGTGTACTTTTCAAACTAATGAGAATAACTCACATTTAAGTCAGTCAGGTTAGTATTGTAATTAAACAACGTATTAATGAATAGATGGAGGTCCACCCATAAGTTCCGCAACAATTTACTCATTTGTACTTGAATAACTTGTCACATTATGTTACTAATTTGGTAAAGAAACATTACTAATTCCTATGGAAAGGCGAATTGACAAAAAATGGATAATCTTACAAATTTTCATTTTATATGCATAATAAGTTATTTTTCAAAGTACAAATAACTGAATTATTGTTAAACAACATATTGATGAATAGATGGTTGCGGAACTCGCTGCGCTCGTTCCGCAGAGGTCCACCCATAAGTTCCGCAACAATTCACTCATTTGAACTTGAATAACTTGTCACATTATGTTACTAGTATGGTAAAGTAGCATTACTAATTCCTGTTAAAAGGCAAATTGACAAAAAGTGGATAATCTTACAAATTCTGATTTTATATAATTAGTTATGGTTGAATTTATGGTACAAGTATGGCGATATGAATAATGAAAGCGTACAAAGAGAGTGAGAGATATTATTATTGTCATGTTTGTTACATGGCAAAACATACATACGTCTCATTTTTATTATACACGCATTTTTTATGCATACGACTGTGCCAATACTTTTCAAAATTCAGTATTAACTTATTCGGGAAATATGGGACCTCTATGGCGAGTCGATTATGACATCGATCTACCATGGTCTTTTTTTTTTAGGGAATCTTTCAACAATGTGTTTGTTACTTATTTAATACATTCTAGAGCCTGTTATTTTGTAATCAGAAACAATTAACTCTCACATTATTGAATATTGATTTTTGTCCCTCTCAAGTTTTACTTGATTTAAAAATTAGAAACATCAAAAATCAATACTAATTAATTCCCGGAAAGAACACACAAAATGTCAATGTTTAAATATTCAGCATTTTGTACCTCTACATACTAGTTGCTCCGAATTCCCTCCCCCACGTTTCAAAATCGATAAACGGATTCCAGGAATTTCACTGTATTACGCAACAAGTTAGTTTCGATATCGCCTCTCGCAGCAAAGCGGGGGTGAATTATTTCTTTTTGGAACAATTTTAATGGATATGTCATTTAAGGGTCGCTTGAATGAGAAAATATGGCATTTTATTATTGAAAACTTCAATAATTTGTAACTTTAATGAATGGATTTTTGCTCTAATTCAAATCAAGAATCAAGTGTCAGGAATTGATTGATTTTGATTAAAAAAGAATTCATAAATGTGAAAAAGAGTTCATAAAAACGTGACATATAAAGTCCAACTTTGAAGGTTTGTAGCTCAGGAACCCCTTGAGGTACTGGAACCAATTTAGCACAGTTTTGAAGAGAATTTAATGCTCTTTCCAATGATCTATGAATGTAGCTAATTTGCTCAAATGTCATCAAAGATTTGGGCAATTATTGATGAGCGTGTCAAGATTTTAAAAAATGACCAGAGTCAAAAATTAGATTTCCTGTTGGATTTTTTTTTCTCATCGTAATTTTTAAATTTACCTGATGTAAGAGTTGTTTCTGACTAATTTGAACCCTCTCTATCGATTTCTAAGTCAGAATTGAGAAAAATTCAAAAATAAAAATTTTCAATTTTTTGCACTTTTTCTTAAGGTTAGCCCCTTTGGATTTTTATTTGCAAATCTTCAAACCTCGATATCTCGGTAACCAGGAGGAGTACTGGGACAACATTTTCAGGGTTTCTGGCACTTGATAAGGGCTTTCAGATGGTATTTAGTTGAAGTCGCTAACGTTTATAGTTTTTGAGAAAATTGAGTTTGAAGTTTTGGACAAAATTTTGATTAAAGTCCCACTTTGAAAGTTTTTAGCTTAGGAACCCTTTGAGATACTGGAACCAATTTAGCACAGTTTTGAAGAGAATTTAATACTCTTTCCAATAATCTATGATTGTAGCTAATTTGCTCGAATGTCATTGAAGAAATGGGCAATTATTCATGAGTGTGTCAAGATTTTAAGAAATGTTCAGAATCAAAAATGAGATTTCATTTTGTTTTGGATTTTTTTTCCTCGTCGAAATTTTTAAATGTAACTGGTGTAAGAGGTGTATTAGGATTTCATCCAATTTGTCTTCTGATGGAGTCTAGGCTGCTATAATGATGATGTTATAACTATGTAGTTTCAAGTTGACCGTTATGATATTTTCAATTACAGCTTTCCAGTTATTAATTTCGTTTTTCCAGTTTTTCCTTATCAATATGGATACCTCTCTAGCTGCTCTCACTTTGAGAGTAGAAAAAATAATAATTTCGAATATACAGTGTTTTAGAAACTGGATACATTGTTGGAAAATTTTTGTCCAAGTTTTAGAGATCTTTAATGTTATAATAATAATAATATTGATAATATGGAACTTAAGGAAAAAATGGAAATTGAAAAAATTTGACTGGAATGGACTTCCAAAAAAAATCGTTCCTGGTACGATTTACACAAGAATCATTCATTCTTCAAATAAGGAACAAGTCCTTCTTGGTTTCATAGAAAATCTAGTATGAGAAACAAAGAAAAAAAACTACATTGTCACCTATTTCCTTATTTTGAGAATCAGGTACCATTGATGAAAGACAAAACATTCTCTAATTAGGCAAGCATGATAAAGACTTTAAGAATTGAAATTTGAACTAGAAGTATAAAAATCCCCTTCCAGGCTTTTCTTGAATTGAAATTTAAACTAAAATTTACAGAGTTTCCAATACTTCTTGAGCTAAAATTTGAATCAATGAGGCATGAAAATTAATGTCCCAGCTCTCCTAAATCTAAAATTGAAATAGAGAAGTATACAAGTCTGATTTTTGACCATTTTAAAGCTCATTTGAACAAATTTCAACTAGAAAAGTGTGAAAATTGTAATACTGACGTTCCTAGAATTGAAACTTCAACTTCAAAAGCATAAAAATCTCATTCGAGGCTCTTCTAAAGTTGTAATTTAAACTGAAGAAGTTTTTGATTATTTTAAAGTTTCCAATCCTTCTTTAATAAGGCAGCAAAGCCCTCTGAAATTCAAAATTGAAATAGAAAAGTCTGATTTCTGATTAGTTGTTGAAACAGAAAAATTGATTTCAATAAATCAAAAACGAAAATAAATCAATTATTATTCTATCAATATTGGCCTACAAACTACCTATTTAAAATGAAATAAAAACAATTTCTCCTATAAACAATCACTGGCGCGCATGTCCTAATTATGATTCAACTAACGTGTCTCTCCTTGGCAATTATTTACTTTATAGTGGTTTTCAGTCAGTTTTTTTTTTTGCGCTGTTGCAGGTCGAAATGTCAAGGTTTCACGCTTCTGTGGGTTTTATTAGGAATTTTACCAAATAATAAATTAATTATTTATATTGTTATACAATAAATGGTTACAGGCAGAATAGATACCAAAACGCGATAAGGGGGCGGATATTTGTTTGGCCGTTATCTTTTATCTTGAAACACAGCAGGGACGATATTTCGTCAAGCTTGAAGCGTGTGTTTCTTGGCAGAAAATCTTTTTCAAAAGTAAAATATTTACATTGAACTTAGTCATAAAAAATGTATTTTTACCACATACACACACACCATAATTTATACTTTCCAGTTACGCTGTAATGAATTTGATTTGATATTTTTGAAAATTGCATTCAACTAGGTATAAACATCTTGAAGAAAATGCACCAGACAATAAAGAAGATGGTCTTTTGCTGTTCATTTGAATTTGCTTCCTATATTTTTGCAGATTTTCACAAAATTTCCTGAAACTTTGCACTACTTCCGAGGGGTTTTTCACCTTGTTAATCGGTGTACAAATCACTAGTTAATATATGTCAATACCAGGTAAATACCATGTCAATAGTGTCAATACGATGCAATACCTACTTGTTAATTATGTAGGTAATATGTCAATACTTGTAAATTTCATTGGTTGATACCCATTAATAACATGTAAATACCTGTGGATATGTCAATACCTAGAATTCTGGCAAGACAAATATTCGATTTTAGTCTGTCAATAGCATGGCAATACCTGGTGATATGTGATAATAGTAGAAAAATACCTGGCAAATAGTTAGCAATAACTTGTTATTAAGTACATAGAAATATCTGTTAATACATGGAAATATCTTAGTTAGTACTGTTAATCAATTTACAAATTTTGTTAGGTGAAAAACCCCTTGTCTACTTCCTTACTTCTTTTCTGTTAGAATTAAAAACTTCTCAAGCGATAATTAAATAACTGAAAATTCCAGAAATGGATCCGATAGTGTCAGACTTCGAAGAGCTGATGGTGTGCGGGTACTGCAAGCAAAAATTCAACGACACCGAGCTGAGTCCGAAACTGCTCTCGTGCAAGCACTATTTTTGTTTGCAGTGCACTCGTACGACTCTGATGGCCAAAGGACAGGAACTCTACTGCGTCTACTGTTGGAAAAGGACGGAGCTGGGAGAGTCGGGGCCCGAATCGTTGCCCACCTACACGCCGGCCTTATGTTTGGCCAAGAACTTTTCTCAAATGAGTTTCGGTGGCATCAAACCGCCACCCGATAAAACGACGTTAACACCAAAAGTAAGAATAGAATTGTTAGTGATAATAGAACAGTGTAAAGTTACTGTCAAATTAAAAAATACAATAAAAACTTATTTTTGTTATTATGTGCCGCCAAATTGTCTTTAATCAATTATTGAGGCTCTTAAATCAATACCTTTATTCGCTGTCTAAGTCACAGGTTTTTCTGAGAGGAAAACTATCTTCCAGATTTTTGCATCAGAAACTTCTTTATGTGTTTGACAAAAATTTACTTGAGTTTCCTTAGAAATGTCTTTCCACAAGCTTCTTCATTACATCATCTATCTATGGAATTACAAAACATTGGTTTGTTCTAAAAACAGCTCCATTATTAGATTTTATTTGACAACAGGTGTTCCAATAGAATCAGTTTCAGATTTTAATACAAGATACTCTTAATCTTCTTCTATGGACTTGAAAAGTTTCAAATTTTTCTTATTATCGGCTTTTGAGATAAAAATTCAAATGTGTTATAATGCATTTTTTCCCTTTGAAATCGATTTCTGGGATCTTTTTCAATTTTGAATCGATCGGCTTGAAATTTTGATAGAAGATCCTCCTAGTCTTCTTCTTTGGACTCAGAAAATTTCAAATTATTATCATTATCGGATTTTGAGATAAAAATTCAAATGGCTCATAATGTATTTCTCCCTTTAAATGTTTACCAAAGTTGATTTTTAGAACCTTTTCCAATTTTGAATTGATCGGCTTGAAATTTTGGTGAAAGATTCTCCTAACCTTCTTCTTTAGACTCGGAAAATTTCAAATTATTATCACTACTGGATTTTGAGATAAAAATTAAAATGTTTCATGATGCATTTTTCCCTTTAAATGTTTGCCATAGTAGATTTTTGGGATCTATTCCAATTTTCAATCAATCGGCTTGAAATTTTGGTGAAAGATCATCCTAACCTTCTTCTTTAAACTAAGAAAATTTCAAATTATTATCATTATTGGATTTTGAAATAAAAATTCAAATGTCTCATGATGCATGTTTTCCCTTTAAATGTTTGCCAAGTAGATTTTTGGGAATTTTTTCAATTTTGAATCTATCGGCTTGAAATTTTGGTGAAAGTTCCTCCTACCTTCTTCTTAAGACTCAGAAAATTTCAAATTATTATCATGATCGGATTTTGAGATAAAAATTCAAATGTCTCATGATGCATTTTTTCCCTTTGAATGTTTACGAAAGTTGATTTTTGGAATCTTCTCCAATTTTGAATAGATCGGCTTGAAATTTTGATAAAAGATCCTGCTAACCTTCTTCTTTAGACTCAGAAAATTTCAAATTATTATCACTACTGGATTTTGAGATAAAAATTAAAATGTTTCATAATGCATTTTTTCCCTTTAAATGTTTGCCATAGTAGATTTTTGGGATTTTTCCAATTTTCAATCAATCGGCTTGAAATTTTGGTGAAAGATCATCCTAACCTTCTTCTTTAAACTCAGAAAATTTCAAATTATCATTATTATCGGATTTTGAGATAAAAATTCAAATGTCTCATGATGCCTCATTTTTTCCCTTTAAATGTTTGCCAAGTTGATTTTTGGGGTCTTTTCCAATTTTGAATCGATCGGCTTGAAATTTTGGTAGAAGATCCTCCTAACCTTCTTCTTTAGACTCAGAAAATTTCAAATTATTAATATGATCGGATTTTTAAAAATTCAAATGTCTCATAATGCTTTTTTTCCCTTTGAATATTTACGAAAGCTGATTTTTGGAATTTTTTCCAATTTTGAATCGATGGGTTTGAAATTTTGGTAGAAGATCCTGCTAACCTTCTTCTTTAGACTCAGAAAATTTCAAATTATTAATATGATCGCATCTTGAGATAAAAATTCAAATGCCTCATAATGCATTTTTTTCCTTTGAAATCGATTTTTGGGATCTTTTCCAATTTTGAATCTATTGGCTTGAAATTTTTCTAGGAGATCCTCCTAACCTTCTTCTTTGAACTCCAAAAGTTTCAAATTTTTATCATTATCGGATCTTGAGATAAAAATTCACATACCTCATACATAATGCATTTTTTCCTTTCGAAATCGATTTCTAAGATCCTTTCCAATTTCGAATCGATCAGCTTGAAATTTCGGTAAAAGATCCTCCCAACCTTCTTCTTTGGACTCAGAAAATTTGAAATTATTATTATGATTAAATTTCGAGATAAAAATTCAAATGTCTCATAATGTATTTTTTCCCTTTCTATATTTACCAAAGCTGATTTTTACAATTTTTTCCAATTTTGAGTCGATCGGCTTGAAATTTTGGTAGAAGATCTTCCTAACCCTCTTCTTTAAATTCAGAAAATTTCAAATTATTATCATTATCGGATCTTGAGATAAAAATTCAAATGCCTCATAATGCATTTTTTTCCTTTGAAATCGATTTTTCAGATCTTTTCCAATTTTGAATCGATCGGCTTGAAATTTTAGTAAAAGATTCTCCTAACCTTCTTCTTTAGACTCAGGAAATTTCAAATTATTATTATTATCGAATTTTGAGATAAAAATTCAAAAGTCTCATAACGCATTTTTCCTTTAAATCTTTACGAAAGTTGATTATTGAGATCTTTTTCAATTTTGAAGGGATTGGCTTGAGATTTAAGTATAATATACTCCTAGTGCCGGTACTTTTGGTCTCATTTGACAATCGTTAAAAATAATCAGGGATTTGAATGTACTTTTAACCACATCATACCTATAGACCTTGGCCCATGCAAAACGTATCCTTTTGAAGAGGAAGAAATTCACATTTAAAATACCCTCAAAACCATCAACAAAGAAAATTTAATCAACACACAATTTATTCATGATTCATGCAACATTTTTTCAATCAACGTGCTCCCTCAATTACTACAATCCTTGGAACGTATCGATTTCCCACACACACACAGGCCTCTTTTCATAATTCAAGCTCATCAAAAATTCGAAACATGCCAGGCAAACTAATAACGAAATTATTAAATATACAGATGGGCTCAGAAAACTGCCACATCCACGCGATGCCATTGGTCCTGTGGTGCCACTCGTGCTGCGCGCCTGTGTGTCGCGCATGCGCCGCCACCACCGAACACGTGACCCACAAAATCAAGTCGCAGGGCGAGGCCAAGGACCACTTAGTGGCGGAAATGCAAATCGATTTGGCATCAATGAACAAGGTAAGGATTCGTCAAGAAGAAATTAGAAAATGTTGACACGGTGGTTTTGGTTGCAGATGCTTTCCGAGATACAAAGACTGGCAATGCAGCAGCGCGAATTCCTGCTGAAAATTCTCGAAGCGTGCGTAACGTTGAAAACACACGTCGAAGCCGACCTTACGAATAATGTCTCACATTTCGAAATTGGTAAGAGTTTACATTATATGAAAACTAGTGTCATTATAGTCATTTTTGTAGGTGAGACTCGCGATCTTTTAGCGAAACTTCGTCTGAATCTTTCGATGGCGGACACGCTCAGCGACGTACATAGCATTTACTCGAACGTCAACTTGGAGAAGCACCGTCTCCAGCTGCGCTATCACGAAATGTACCTGCAATGTCAACTGGACGACCTCATACGCAACTCCTCAGTGATTTTCGACTTTCAATTGCTTAAACAGGCACTGAGCAACATCCACAACGGCGAACCTGTCTATCCAGGTAACTCAGCATCATCGCGAGGCATTCTGACCGCCTCCCAACAAAACCCGATCCTATTCCTGGCCAACTATTGCATGTCTCAACTTTATTCCCGTCATGTTTTATCCAAACAACAACAACCTTCCAATGGAATTCTTGAATATCACAACCACAACCACAATCAACCTCCTTTAAACTACTCTCAACAACTAGTAGCTACACCTAAAAACATCAACATGCGACAACCCTCAAATGTGTGCCCTTTATATTACTTCAACATTGAAGTAAATGGTACTCAAATGGGCCGAATTGTAATTGAAGTCAGAGCAGATGTGGCACCAAAAATGGCCAAAAACTTTGGGGTTTTAACCACAGGCGAAGCAGGGATGGGTTATAAGGGTTGCACAATATTTCAATGTTGGGAGGGCGAAAGTGTAATCACAGGGGATTTTGAATTAAACAATGGCAGAGGGGGCAGGTCAATCTTTGAAGAATCGTATTTTTTGCCAGACGATACCAAATTGGTTGCTTCAAGGGGCACGGTTGGGATGCGTAGAACACAAAAGCGTCACGACAATTTGGGCATGGTTGGGTCGCAGTTTAGGATAATTTTGCAAGAGATGAGAGGTTTTACGGGCATTTTCGGGCACGTCGTTGAAGGTTTAGAGTTAGTTGAGAAAATTAGTACCTATGGGGATACGGCTGGGAAACCCACTAAAAATATTTTGATTGTTAAATGCGGAAAACTTCAGTAAATCAAAAAAATCTAGTAGATTTTAGTAATGTGTATGGGCATTTATTTATTTTTTTGGTGGGTTATTAGATTTAATAAGTAATATATTGATAAATTGGTGTATTTAGATGTTTTTATGTGTAGCTTCAAACATCATTATAGCGAAAACCGGTATATTCTAAGCTTAAAACGAATTTCGAAATAAACATATTATATTATATACATGTATATCTATATATATTTTCGTATTTTTAACTAAAAGAGAATTATATGGACCGAGATATATTTTATTGTTGTCGATTTTTTAGCTTTTCTGAAACATATTGTTATGTTTAAGAGTCTATTTCAGGGTGAACGAAGCCGAAAAGTGTAACGAAACGCTGTTAAAGATATCAGAGTTTAAAAATAGTAGGAGAAGAATATTTTTATTATAATATTATTAGCGAAAAGAGTTATTTTTAATTTTTAAGTAGGTATATTGTGAAATGTTAATCCATTCCTTCTTTTATATAGAGAACCAAAGTTAAGCGATAACAAAATGGCCTAACAGTAGAACATTCTTGTAATTTGTAATACCTGTTGCTTGCAAAACCAAAATAAAATAATGTAGTAAAAGGTAAAAATTGATTATTTGTGTTTCTGTATAGTAAACTGTCAAAAAATATATGTACTAACAACGAAGGGCATATCATAAAAATACTTTTTTTTAGAATTTATTATTAAAATCACATGAAAAGTAAGTACAAAGGGGGACAATGTGACTGAAACTTAATGTAGAGCAGAGCGATTATAGTTTTGGGCAAAAATATATTATTCTTGAAAGCGATTGCTCATTTAAGAATTATTGAAGTTCATAAATTAAAGACTCTAAAGACACAAAGCATGGAAAACTTTGCAAAATCTGCTCATAATTTAGAGCATTTGATAGATTATAAATTGAGACTAAGGACTCTAAAGGCCTTAAAGATTTCAAAAGAGTTTCAAATCTGATGAATTTATAAAAACACAACAGTAAAAAACACTTCAAAATGGAATTCTTTAAAACTAAGACTAAACCCTTGACTATTTCAATTTCAAGATTTCAAAAGTTCCTAATTTAAAAATTACCTGAAAACTACAAAAATATTTAATGTCTCATGCAAAATCCATAACTTGAATCTGAAGCTAATTAGAAGCCTAAGACTAAAGCTTGATTTAAAGACTATTAGGATGTGACAAAAATCCTAAAAAACTTCTTTTTGAAAAGCTTAAAAGTTTGCAAAATAATTCAATAGATATAGGGGAACTTGAGAGCCTTTTTGAGAATCAGGAATTTACAAGAGGTAAACCACCTTGGAATTATAGTGTACAAGCATATGGGATTTCAGTGGAATTCTAGATTCTGTAGTTCAGAAACTCCTGATATATGAAATTTACTCAATAGTTCAATAACTTATTCATTTTTCATTCAGAATTGTCACTCAGTAATTCAAAAACTCACTAATTTTCAGGTCAGCACATTTCTACAGTTTTTTCATGCAACTTTGATTTGGAGCTTCAAATTGACTTTTCCACAAAGAGGAAACTTCAATTCATAAATCCTGAACATTTCATGTCACAGTGATCATTAGAAGTACTTTGCACAAGTGATTCTTGTAGGTTTTAATCATTTTTGCATACATTAACGTATAAAAGCTTCTAAATTTAATTTGGAGTTTCAAATCAACTTCAAAATTTTGGTAGAAGATCCCCCTAACCTTCTTCTTTAGACTCAGAAAATTTCAAATTATTATCATTATCGGATTTTGAGATAAAAATTCAAATGTGTTATAATGCATTTTTTCCCTTTGAAGTTGATTTTTAGGATCTTTTCCAATTTTGAATCTATCGGCTTGAAATTTTTCTAGAAGATCCTCCTAACCTTCTTTTTTAGACTCCAAAAGTTTCAAATTTTTATCATTATCGGATCTTGAGATAAAAATTCACATACCTCATACATAATGCATTTTTTCCTTTCGAAATCGATTTCTAGGATCCTTTCCAATTTCGAATTGATCGGCTTGAAATTTTGGTAAAAGATCCTGCTAACCTTCTTCTTTGGACTCAGAAAATTTCAAATTATTATCATTATCGGATTTTAAAATAAAACTTCAAATGTCTTATGATGCATTTTTCCCCATTGAATGTTCACCAAAGTTGAGTTTTGGAATCTTTACCAACTTTGAATCGATCGGCTTGAAATTTTGGTAGAATATCCTGCTAACCTTCTTCTTTAGACTCAGAAAATTTCAAATTATTATCATTATCGGATTTTGAGATAAAAATTCAAATGTGTTATAATGCATTTTTTCCCTTTGAAGTTGATTTTTAGGATCTTTTCCAATTTTGAATCTATCGGCTTGAAATTTTTCTAGAAGATCCTCCTAACCTTCTTTTTTAGACTCCAAAAGTTTCAAATTTTTATCATTATCGGATCTTGAGATAAAAATTCACATACCTCATACATACATAATGCATTTTTTCTTTTCGAAATCGATTTCTAGAATCCTTTCCAATTTCGAATCGATCGGCTTGAAATTTTGGTAAAAGATCCTCCTAACCTTCTTCTTTGGACTCAGAAAATTTGAAATTATTATCATTATCGGATTTTGAAATAAAAATTCAAATGTCTTATGATGCATTTTTCCCCATTGAATGTTCACCAAAGTTGAGTTTTGGAATCTTTACCAACTTTGAATCGATCGGCTTGAAATTTTGGTAGAATATCCTGCTAACCTTCTTCTTTAGACTCAGAAAATTTCAAATTATTATCATTATCGGATTTTGAGATAAAAATTCAAATGTGTTATAATGCATTTTTTCCCTTTGAAGTTGATTTTTAGGATCTTTCCCAATTTTGAATCTAGCGGCTTGAAATTTTTCTAGAAGATCCTCCTAACCTTCTTTTTTAGACTCCAAAAGTTTCAATTTTTTATCATTATCGGATCTTGAGATAAAAATTCACATACCTCATACATAATGCATTTTTTCCTTTCGAAATCGATTTCTAGGATCCTTTCCAATTTCGAATTGATCGGCTTGAAATTTTGGTAAAAGATCCTGCTAACCTTCTTCTTTGGACTCAGAAAATTTGAAATTATTATCATTATCGGATTTTGAAATAAAACTTCAAATGTCTTATGATGCATTTTTCCCCATTGAATGTTCACCAAAGTTGAGTTTTGGAATCTTTACCAACTTTGAATCGATCGGCTTGAAATTTTGGTAGAATATCCTGCTAACCTTCTTCTTTAGACTCAGAAAATTTCAAATTATTATCATTATCGGATTTTGAGATAAAAATTCAAATGTGTTATAATGCATTTTTTCCCTTTGAAGTTGATTTTTAGGATCTTTCCCAATTTTGAATCTAGCGGCTTGAAATTTTTCTAGAAGATCCTCCTAACCTTCTTTTTTAGACTCCAAAAGTTTCAATTTTTTATCATTATCGGATCTTGAGATAAAAATTCACATACCTCATACATAATGCATTTTTTCCTTTCGAAATCGATTTCTAGGATCCTTTCCAATTTCGAATTGATCGGCTTGAAATTTTGGTAAAAGATCCTGCTAACCTTCTTCTTTGGACTCAGAAAATTTGAAATTATTATCATTATCGGATTTTGAAATAAAACTTCAAATGTCTTATGATGCATTTTTCCCCATTGAATGTTCACCAAAGTTGAGTTTTGGAATCTTTACCAATTTTGAATCGATCAGCTTGAAATTTTGGTAGAATATCCTGCTAACCTTCTTCTTTAGACTCAGAAAATTTAAAATTATTATCATTATCGGATTTTGAGATAAAAATTCAAATGTGTTATAATGCATTTTTTCCCTTTGAAGTTGATTTTTAGGATCTTTCCCAATTTTGAATCTAGCGGCTTGAAATTTTTCTAGAAGGTCCTCCTAACCTTCTTTTTTAGACTCCAAAAGTTTCAAATTTTTATCATTATCGGATCTTGAGATAAAAATTCACATACCTCATACATAATGCATTTTTTCCTTTCGAAATCGATTTCTAGGATCCTTTCCAATTTCGAATTGATCGGCTTGAAATTTTGGTAAAAGATCCTGCTAACCTTCTTCTTTAGACTCAAAAAATTTCAAATTATTATCATTATCGGATTTTGAGATAAAAATTCAAATGTCTTATGATGCATTTTTCCCCATTGAATGTTCACCAAAGTTGAGTTTTGGAATCTTTACCAATTTTGAATCGATCGGCTTGAAATTTTGGTAGAATATCCTGCTAACCTTCTTCTTTAGACTCAGAAAATTTCAAATTATTATCATTATCGGATTTTGAGATAAAAATTCAAATGTGTTATAATGCATTTTTTCCCTTTGAAGTTGATTTTTAGGATCTTTTCCAATTTTGAATCTATCGGCTTGAAATTTTGGTAGAAGATCTTCCTAACCCTCTTCTTTAAACTCAGAAAATTTCAAATTATCATTATTATCGGATTTTGAGATAAAAATTCAAATGTCTCATGATGCATCATTTTTTCCCTTTAAATGTTTGCCAAGTTGATTTTTGGGATCTTTTCCAATTTTGAATCGTTCGGCTTGAAATTTTGAAGCTAATTAAAAGCCTGAGACTAAAGCTGAATTTAAAGACTTTAAAAAAGTTTGCAAAATAATTCAATAGATATTTGGGAACTTGAGTACCTTTTTGAGAATCAGGAAATTAACAAGGTAGTAACTAAAGGCCAGGGATAAACCACCTTGGAATTATAGTGTACAAGCATATGGGATTCCACTGGAATTCTAGATTCTGTAGTTCAGAAATTCTTGATTTTTATATCAGAAGTATGAGAGGTTTGTGTG
Source organism: Ceutorhynchus assimilis (assembly GCA_917834065.1). NCBI lineage: Eukaryota > Metazoa > Arthropoda > Insecta > Coleoptera > Curculionidae > Ceutorhynchus > Ceutorhynchus assimilis. The sequence goes on from OU892285.1 coordinate 35,011,950, forward strand.
TATGTACTTTTTACTCATTAGTTCAGTTAATTTATTTTTAAATCAGAATTTTCCTTATCAATAAGTGAATTACTCACAAACCTCGCTCTGCTCATCCCGCAGCAATTATACTCATGAAATTTACTCAATAATTCAATAACTTATTCATTTTTCATTCAGAATTGTCAATAATTCAAAAACTCACTAATTTTCAGGTCAGCACATTTTTACAGTTTTTTTTTCATGCAACTTTGATTTGAAGCTTAAAATTATCTTTTCCACAAAGAGGAAACTTCAATCCTGAAAGTTTCAAGTCATTGTGATCATTAGAAGTACTTTGCACAAGTGATTTTTGCAGATTTTAATCATTTTTGCATGCATTAACATAGGAAAAAGCTTCCAAATTCAGTTTGCAACTTTAAATCGACTTCAAATTAACTTTTCCACCAAGAGTAATCATCAGTTTATGAATCCTGAAAGTTTCAAGTCACTGTGGTCATTGGAAATATTTTTCACAGGTGATTTTTGCAAATATTGACAATTTTTGCATGCATTAACATGAGAAAGAGTTTCTCTATTTAGTTTGGTGCTTCAAATCGACTTCAAATTGACTTTTCCACAAAGAGGAAACTTCAATTCATAAATCCTGAAAGTTACAAGTCACTGTGATCATTAGAAGTACTTTGCACAAGTGATTTTTGCAGATTTTAATCATTTTTGCATGCATTAACATAAGAAAGAGTTTCCAAATTCAGTTTGCAGTTTTAAATCGACTTCAAATTAACTTTTCCACCAAAAGAAATCATCAGTTTATGAATCCTGAAAGCTTCAAGTCACTGTGATACTCATGAATAATAAAATCTCATTCATTTGCAGTGGAATTTCAGTGGGATTCTGTTAGAAGTGGGATTATGGTGTACATTATTTTTTTAAGTGGTTTACCCCTCCATAGTAACATAATTCAGAATTTTCATAATCAAAGAATCTTCTTGAAAAAATATTTCAGAATCTACAAATTCTCTTTAGAAACTTCATTAAAAATTCTTATAGGAAAAAAACACAAAGTTTACAAGGTACTTAATTACTAAAAATTGAAGATCTCCCGAGTCTTTTCAGAGAAAAATAATAAGAAATTTGCATTATTAATTATAGTTTGCATATAGATACAACTTCAATGAGCAATTACTTTTGAGAAAATCCACCCAATAATAATAAATAAGCCATATATTATCTTGCCTAAACACCAACACTATAAAAGCAAAGTTTACTCATTAACCGACTAAACTTTGCCCTAAACCTAAACCTAGTAAATATAAAAATAAATGTAATGTTTTGCTGTAATGTGCAATAAAATAATACCAAAAAATGCCCAAGTGTTGTAAATAAAACTTCTTACCTTATAATAGACATCAGGAACATATTGTTTATCAGTTGATTCTCGTACATAGCCCAACTCTGAGGCGTCCTTAGTTGGCACCAGACAATTGTCCCTTACTAATGCCATGCACTGGTTGGACACTTGATAACCTTCCATGTGAACTTGATTAGTTTTATCCCCTAAAACATATACATAGCATCAATTGCAAAACTCAATCAAATTGCAAAAAATTATACCTGTAACACATACAGTGACAAATTTAGACCCAAAATTCCCACTGGAAGCATATTTGCAAATGTTGGGATGCAAATTCTGAAAGTGTCCAGCCATAATGCACTCTTGTGCGGACAAAAAATGCGACTCTACATTTCTTGTGTGTTTCACTGTGCCCTTTTTAATGTCTTCAGCTAACAAATCAGTAAAAATCCAGCCAACCTTCATAAGTCCTAGAGCGCTAGCTATTTGATTAACCACAGCCTCTTTTTCATCTGGCAACAAGCGAATCGCATCTCGAGTACTTTCTTGAGGAGGCTCATAAATAGCCACCACATTTGCCCTAATGCCTAAAGGCACATCACTATGAACCTCGTAATTACCATACAAAAACCCAATTCTTTGATGACCGGTGACTCGCCAATAATTCAAAAACTTCTCCACCAAATCGGTATTTTCAAAAGCCACATTGTCTATGTGTCTATAGGCTTGCATATTCAACGTAATAGCGTTGGGCTGGCACTTGGAGCAAATGCCTTTGGGCCATGGAGGGTGGTCTTTGCAGCCGGTTTTAATTCTACAAGAAATGTCTTCTAGGGCTAGGAATTTGCCGCGGTCCACTCCCGACATCATTTTGCGCAGATAAGAGTGGAAGGATAAGTGTTTGATGTTTTGTTCTTTGAGGTAAGAATCGTCGAAGGGTTCCAGGGATGAGCAATGAACACATTTTGAATTGGCATTGTGACGACACCTGGAATAATTGGAATGTTTAGTTGTTAATAATAATATTTAATTTTAGTATGATGAGCTCCTAACTTTCTTCTTTTTCTCCTGAAAGTTTCATAATTTTCCCTTCAGTAGTTTTTCAGAAATAAATTAAAATGTAAGTTGGTGCATTTTTGCTTAATTTAGATTTTGCAAGTTGATAGTCAAAAGTTTCCCATTTTGTTATTTTCCACTGGAAAAGTTTGAAATTTTAGTATGATGAGCTCCTAACTTTCCTCTTTTTTTTCCTGAAAGTTTCAAAATTTTAAAACTAACTCAAAAGTCTCCTGGAGCTTATCAAAGTTCTAAATGTTTTCCAAAGTGTTCTAGAGCGATCTAAAATTATTATAGATGTTCTAATTTGGCACCAACGTATTCTGAGTGTTTCAAAACTGGTTCTAAAATTTCAAATTGGTTCTATAATGGTTTTAAACTATTGAAATGTTCTGGAGCATTCTCATAAATAAGTCTACAAGTATGCTTTAGAACTTTCTATAAAGGTTTAAAGTTAATTTTAAAGTGGTTGTAGTGTTTCCAAAAATATCCAAAAGGCTGCTCTATTTGAACTGTAACTTGAAAACAATCAAAAATCGTAGATTGAGGGCCAAAATTGACGTTCCAAAGTGCCATAGCTCAAATTTAACACTAGAATTGTTAGAAATTGAAGTTTAATACTCTAGGAAAGCCTGGACAAGGATTTTTATTCATCTCAGTTGAATTTCAGCTCAATTAAGGTGCAAAATGAGCTCCTCAAACTGCTCTATTTGAACTGTAACTTTGAAATGATCAGAAATCGTAGATTGAGGGCCAAAATTGACGTTTCCAACTGCCATATGTCAAATATAACACAAGATTTGTTTGAAATTGGACTTTACTACTCTAGGGGAGTCTGGAATAGGATTTTTATTCATCTTAGTCGAATTTCAGCTCAAACTGCTATATTTGAACTGTAACATTGAAATGATCAGAAATCGTAGTTTGAGGGCCAAAATCAAGAAGAATTGAAAGTCTTCTGAGGCTTAACAAACCTCTAGGTTTATTCTACGGTGTTCTAGAGTGACGTGAAACGATTATAGATGTTCCAACAATTTAGAACATATATAACTGTCGTCTTCTGAAGCATTCTATGTTGTTGGAGCGTCTAAAAATATCAGATATCTGCTTATTTCGACTTATAGTTTACCCCAAAAGTTTCAAGAATTTTCCCCCAAACAGTTCTTCCAAAACCCGTACAAGTGTGTAGGAGATTTTTTTGAAATTCATTTTTGGACAATTCTGCAGGTCAGTTTTTAAATTTTTTTCCCGTAGTGGTTTTCCATTGGATTAATTTGAAATCTCGGATCAATAAGCTCCTCCCATTTTTTACCCTAAAAGTTTCAGAATTTTCCCCCCAACAGTTCTTCCAAAAATCATAAAAATGTGGAGATTTTTTTTTTGGCTAAGAGTTAATTTTCAAGATTTTTTTCTGTGGTGATTTTTCATTGGATTGATTTGAAATTTCAGATTAATAAGCCCCTCCCCTTTTTATTTCACAAGCTGGAGCTGTAAGACAAAAACTGTCTCAGTGTCATTTTTGGAAAATCTTCAATGTTCGACAATTGCAATTTTGAAGTTTCTAAGGTGCAAAACTTTTGAAAACTAAATTGAAATCTTAATTAACAGGTTTATAGAGAATTTAATTGGCTTCAAATAGAGCTCAATTACATTGAAATAGAATACAAATTAAAGGGGCTGTGAGGCAAAACCTGTTTCAGTGTCATTTTTGGAAAATTTCAATGGTTGATAAATTCAATTTTGAAGCTTCTCAGGTGCAGAACTATTGGAATGAAATCAAAATCTCAATTAATAGGTTTGTAGAGAATTTAATTGGCTTCAATTTGAGCTTAATTACATTGAATTCAAATGGAAATTAAAGGAGCTGTGAGGCAAAAACTGTCTCAGTGTCATTTTTGAAAAATTTTCAATGGTTGATAAATTCAATTTTGAAGCTTCTCAGGTGCAGAACTATTGCAATTGCAACGAAATTAAAATCTCAATTAACACGTTCGCGGACAATTTCTAAAAGTATGTTGTTCTTAGAATGTCAATTTCCAAGTTTGGTGTGGTCAATTGGTTTTTTTGCCAACTGGACAATTTTGAGGTGAATAGACACTGTGGCAGGACTAATAAATTTAAAATACATGTAGCTATATGAGATCTAAGACGGCTAGAGCCGTTATTTGTTTATAGAAGAAATTTGGGATGACTGCTATAGACGTCATGTCCCAGGCAAGGCAGAAGAATATGACAGCTTTTGCCCGTCCGCGAACGTGTTAATAGGTTTGTAGAGAATTTCATTGGCTTCAATTTGAGCTTAATTACATTAAATTCAAATGAAAATTAAAAGAGCTGTGAGGCAAAAACTGTCTCAGTGTTATTTTTGGAAAATCTTCAATGTTCGATAATTGCAATTTTGAAGCTTGTCAGCTGCAAAACTCTTGAAAACTAAATAAAAATCCTAATTAACAGGTTTATAGAGAATTCAATTGGTTTCAATCACTGATCTAAAAAATAAATGGATAAACAATTCATACGGCTTGATTGGCAAAATTTGTGCGAAAATTTGGGGTCAATATTCTACGAACAGTTGTGCAACGGAACAGCCTAACGCCTGCGCAGTGTCTTATCTTTCGAACAACTGTTCTAAATTTTGAAATTCCTTCATTTTCATTGGCCAGATTTTGTGCACACACAATACATGTATCTACTGCGCACGCTCACAGCTGTTCCAGTCAGTTGTTTTTGTTTAGATTTTGACCTCGTCAATTAGCAGCATTAGAAGCGTTCTTTTCATCCATATATTTTTGAGATCAGTGGTTTCAATTGAAATACAATTAAAATTAAAGGAGCTGTGAGGCAAAACCTGTCTTAGTGTCATTTTTGGAAAATTTTAAATATTCGATAATTTCAATTTTGAAGATTCTCAGGTGCAAAACTATTGAATACAAATTGAAATTTTAATTAATAGGTTTGTAGAGAAATTAATTAGCTTTAATTAAAGCTTAATTACAGTGAAATCGAATGAAAATTAGAGGAGTAATGAGGCAAAAACTGTCTCAGTGTCATTTTTGAAAAATTTCAAATGTTCAATAAATTCAATTTTGAACCTTCTCAGGTACAAAACTTTCGGAACCAAATTGAAATCTTAATTAAAGTTTTGTAGAGAAATTAATTAGCTTTAATTAGAGCTCAATTTTATTGAAATTAAATGAAAATTAACGCAGCTGTAAGACAAAAACTGGCTCAGTGTCATTTTTGAAAAATTTTCAATGGTTGATTGATTCAATTTTGAAGCTTCTCAGGTGCAGAACTATTGAAACCAAATTAAAATCTAATGATAAATTCAATTTTGAAGCTTCTCAGTCTCAGGTGCAAAACTGCTGATACAAATATACAATTTTCTCTAGATAAGTAAAGACAAAAATCCTACAAAAACCTAAAAACCCAATGGAAATTTTCAAAAACTTGGATTTTTGCCAACCCTGTCTATTATACACCGCAAGTATTTCAATATAATTGAGACAACCCCTTAATGGGCTTATTATTAGTTTTCACAATATGCACCTATTATTGGGATTGAAATCTAATATGGAATTAATCATCATTTTTGTTTTTTCAACATCAAGTTGTAATGAATTGTTACTTAACCATTCTAATAAATTATTAAGGACCGGTTCATCAGTGGTTGGTTATTTAGTTTAGCTGATGGTTAACTAATGATAATTATATAATCATCAAATGATAAACCAGTCCTTAGTTCATCATTCAAAATGTCTCTTCCACTTACAATTTATCATCTTTTTTCCTCTCAATTCTGCCATCCAATTTGGCAAGGTATTGGTCAACTTCCTCTTCTTTAACGCTGGTCTTGGTTGACGCACTCCTTGATCTACTAGTAGACGCACCAGATTCAGGAACGGTTTCCCCACTGGCACTAGTTGCCTGAAAAAACATTAATGGTTACAATTTTGTTTGATTTCAGAATCTCTGGCTTACATTGAACAATATTGAGCCATTAAGGGGGGCAAGATACACCATGTCGCCATGCTTGAGCCCCAAAGTCCTCAAAGTTTTCGTTTTGCTGCTGGAAATTTCCTCATTTTTGTTTATTTGTTTATAAAGAGCGAAAGCGAAACTGTTCAGATTCAATGAGTCGTGAATCGTTTCGAACAGCTCGCAAGTGGTGGACGAAGGCCTGATCTCGATCCTTTTCGTTCCCTCCGGACTTTGAATTCGTAACAGCTAAGGAATTGTTTGTATAAAAATAAATATATATTTAGTCATCATTTTGGGGGAGATTATTTTTGAAATTTTTGAGGTTAGGATCGTGACAAGGGGGATTTTATTAGGGGATTTAAAGGGGGCAATGATTTGTTGGATAATTAAATTGTTAATTGACTTACCAGGGGCCGTTCTTTAGACATTTTTAATTGTTTTAAATAAACTAATTAGAAAGTTTTGTTGAGATTTGCTTTCAATAATAAATTTATTCAAGCAACTGCTAACTGTCAGTTGTCAAAAAACTAAACATTAGACATTTAGCGCTTTCTTTTTTTTTCCATCGGTATAGCTAACAATCATTTCTATTTTCCATGAGCTAAACAAAGATAGACATCTCATAGGTGTAAAAAAGAATGCACCCTCCTGTTACTATTCTAACCTCAAAAAAATCAAAACAAATACATTTCCTGGATTCCTGATTTTATTTTAAAAAGTACTAATAACTAAATAAGTATGGATGAATTAGATTTGGTAAGCATATTATTAATTAAAATTTGAAAGTTTTTCAAGCTTTATTCATGTTCTAGCACCCTGCAATAGCTGTAAAGGAGCCTCTCGATTTGGTGCGGCTCAGCCTTGACGAGAAAATTTACGTTAAAATGAGAAACGATCGCGAATTAAGGGGACGCTTGCACGTAAGGCTACAATTGAATGTTCTGCAATTTTCTAATTCATACAATTCTAGGCCTATGATCAGCACATGAACATGATCCTGAGCGACGTCGAGGAAACCATCACAATGGTGGAAATTGACGAGGAAACTTACGAGGAAGTTTACCGTACCACCAAAAGAAACATTGCAATGCTTTTTGTTAGAGGGGATGGCGTAATTCTTGTTTCGCCTCCTATAAGAACCTCATAAACTAGAATTTAATTATTTCTTAATAAATCTCATCCAAAAAAAAAAAAAAATAGACTTCTTTTTTGGCCCTCAACACAATGCAGTAGTGAATAAATAGCGCTTGCGCCTCCCTATTATATTCACATTCGATCGTCTCTAAAAGCCCAAGTGTCTGGATACTCTCCCACGGGAAACCACCACCGCGTTGCCATACGTTCCAGAAAATATCGACCATACCAAAGTAAAACCACCAGGGTGGAAGATTCTCATCCAGGGAAATTATTCCTGGCAACCTGGCGCGTTGTCACGCGTTGCGTGTTTTCCACCGTTTACATTCAGTTCTTTTAGCGTTTCCTTTCGACACCCCGCTAGTCCGGAAAACTATCGTTAATCGCGCCATCGAAAATGCCAATTTAGTCTTTTGGATAAGAGCTAATTGATTTTCCTCTTTTTTGAGGTAAACACGATGCAAAATGAAAGTGGAAGTTGCAAATGGGATGAAAAACAACGGCGCATCCAGCAAACCTGATGCCAATCATTCATGGGTAGGTAAATAGTGTCTTTTTAATTGATTTTGTATCTATTACTTTTGATGAAAATGTCGGTTTTTTACTCTTTTTAGATTTCCATCTCCTGTATAGTCATCGCTCTAGGTGTATTTGCTCTAGCGATCTTTTTAATACGTCGATGCAGGTAAGAATAGGATGCATTTTATTATTTTTGATTTTGAGAAAATATATTAAACTACGGAAGCCTAGAAGTGCCAACTTGAATTTTTTTTTCTCTTATAAGTCAGAATGACGTTATTCCGAGATGTAGGTAAGTCAGAATAACGTAATTCCGACTTAAGAATTTCGACTTGTCAGAATTCTGAGATATAAGTCGAAATTCCGACTTATTCATTCTCTGAAAAAGTTGCTAGATTGAAAAATCATTAGAATCAATCATTTACTACTGAGCTCAAGAGCCGGGAATAATCAAAAATTGAATCTTAAAGAAGATCAGCTAATCATTTCAGAAAATCAAGAGCCTCTGTAACATCATCAAGTTTTGCCTTGATTGCTTCTCAAACTTCAAAGAAAAAATCAAGTTTCGTCAATCCCTCCAATGCACTAGTTAAACTTTTCTGGATGTTGTATATTTTAAACGGACTAGTAAGAAGCGATTAACCACTTTTAAAGATTTTTTTAACTCATAGAAACATTCCAGAAAAGTTGAAAAGTAAGTATTTGAAAGTTAAGAATTTGCAGTGATCCACCCAAGTAGGTATAGTAGACTTGCGTTAGTGTGAACACAAAAAAACCGGACGTGTTATTCATATTATCGAGATATTCACACCATCGAAGGTCTACCTTTAAATGCAAAATACTGTCAGCAATCGTCTCTCAACTTAAAATTCAAGAAAAATTATTACAATAGGTACTTGCAAACATATTCATTAATTAAAATTTTCCAGTTTATTGATTAAAGTAAGATGTCTTTTTTGTCTGAATGGTTCTAGCTGACTTCTCATGAGGTCTGTTCTCACAAAAGTCCCTGTGCAAACTGTCAGAAACTCTTGTGAGAACAGACCCATAGGCAGTTAAAAAATAATTATGTTTTTCTCCATTCTCACAAAACCTATTGACCACATCAAACAACGAACTAAAAACTTATAGGACTTTTGAACTGTTGACGCGTTGCCACTTGTTTATTACATGGTATATTTCACATTAGAGTGAAAGACAAAACACTCGTTCTCCTGGGAACGGTGCTTCCCTGTTTCAAGAATAACAACCCTGAGCATTCCTTGTCTCGAAACCCCAGAATCCGACGGAAACAACCAATGAAAACAACAAGTACGCAGAATACGATTAAATTCGTGGTTGAATACATTATTCATACTATCGAGATTCTCAAAAGTTCACACTACAGAATATATAATGTATTCATTCTGGCTGTTCATACTACTGGGAGGTTCACAGAACCGCGTGTTCACACTAGCGCGAGTCTACTGTACTCTAATAATTAGTTAAATGGTAAATGGCGAGCGGTTCTATTTGATGTCAACTATTTCCTCGGGTTACTACAAAATTAAGTGGTGAAGTCTGAAGGGGGTCTATTTGCAAATGAGAGAAACAACTGTATAAGTAATAGTTTTCATAAATATTTTATTTACTAAATCAGCACTATCAATTAGGAGAATTCAGCATAAGAATTCAGCACAACCACACGACAAATAAAGGAACATTTTATATTAATAAATTCTTACTTCAATGATCAAACATTGAAACAATCCAGTTATACACCCTCTTAATCAAAACTTAGTTGATTATACACAATTAAATTTTATAACTCGTTCCTCATTTGTTGGTTACACAATTTCCTTTTATAACACTTCCTTAATACTAAATCTTTTCATATTAAAACTCTTGATTAAATTCCTAACTTTCCAGTTGCCATTATACTTGCATTGCATAAAGAATTTCTTTTTATTTAATAGTTTAAGCTCAACAATTCATTAACTCAATTTCTTCAAAAACAGGGTAGTAACAATCCAATATTTGAATTCAAAATTCTATTTTTGAATTAAAACTCTTCTGGAAAATTCCACTTCAAATAAATTGGCAAAAACTTTTTAGTAAAGACTCACTCACTGCCAATTTTCTTGATTCTTAAAATCTTACTATCAAATCAACTGCTGGATGTTATCTCTCCTTTTTTCTCATTGTTACCTGCTTAAATATTACTCAATTCCCACCAAAAATCTGTTACGTGGGCGGTCATTTAGCATTTCTCGAACCAATCCTCTTATTTGACCTCGTTTATCGAGTGATAAACGACATTGTTGTTTTCCAAGAATTGGTTTTACTTAGGATATGATGCAACATCCAGTGTTGTAGTTTATCAGTTATGACGCAATTAAATCACATGAGTATAGTGATTTCCGGTTGAACGCTTCCTAGTTTTATAATTTTTTATTGACTTTTTTTTTAATCAGAATGTCGCAAGAGTCTATTAATTGGGGACATCGAACTCTGACATCCGGTCGCTTATCGCTTGTGTTGGTAAAAAAATTGTTATGTAATTTGAGTTGAGCTTAGAAATTTCGTCATTTTTTATTTATACTATTTTTTTACGGAATTAGATGCTGAATTGCTAGGAGAATTAATAAGTTGAGATTAAATTATCTTGCAACTGATGTAGGTACTTTTCTAATTAAAATGACTACAAAAATGCTTTTAGCAATAGTTATATTTTCTGGGATTTTAGCACCTCGAAATTTTTGAGGTCGCCACAAATTCATCAGAAAATTAGGTACTGATGCCGCCAGACGAGATGAGAATACACTCCGTTTCATTTTGCCTCGGAAATTTCGAGGGAAAATAAGCCGACGAGAAGAAAATGCAAAAAATACTCGCTCCTTAACTAAAAAATGTATGAAAATGTAATATGTGTATTACTCAAAATTCTGGAAAATATTGAAATTTTTTCAGTAGTGTGGATATTTATAGGTATTGCTCGAGGGAACTTGAGAAATTCTCGGCGAGTGAAAGCATTCTCTCGTCTCGTCTCGTGTCGGAGTGACTTTTCGAGTCTCTCATCTCATCGAGACAACACGAGAGGAAACTAAGTTTCTAAAGAAAACTGTAACCAGTTCAACTATGTATTTTGAGGAGTATTTCAAATAGTTCAGAAAAAGAATTATAATTATAATTAATTAAATCATTATTTCCGGCTCTTGATCAAATAGTCGAGTGATTATTCATGGCTAGGGATGGCAAAGATATATCGATATTTCCAAAATGTCGATATATCAGAGTAAGAATATCGATATTTTGCATCGATATTTAGTCTGTCGATATATCCATATCGAATATTGTCGATATTTGTAGTGGCGATACGGTTTATCAGGTTTGTGAGGCAACAGCTGGTGTTTTTTATCATCTATCACAAATTACGTCGGTTAAATACACTTAGCTTTTGAACCAAGGGCGCCCACAGGGGGGGTCACTCGACCCCCCCTGGAAATTTCTTAAATTTTAATTATTTTCTATATATATTATATTGTAGGTTCGATGATGCTCGTATGAGCGAAACGGGCATACTTGAATTCGGCCACAAACCAGGTATCTGCAGTAATCCTACCTTTGAATTCGACCAAATCATGAAACCCAACCTATTTTCCATAAAACTTACCTAATGATGTTGACAGATTTCGCATTGCATATGAGTTAATAAATCTAAAAAAGTGTAAATATGTATTTTGATGCGCAAAATAAAAAGATCTACCAAAATGACTATGGAAAGATTCACAGGTATTTGTTTTCTTATCCAGGTCTATCGAGGCATGTGCCATGTGTCGATGAGATAATCTGAAAATTTAACTAGAACTTCGTGATTCGGCTGAATAGCTAACAACTCGAAAACAAAGAAATCGATAACTTCTTGATTCTCCAAAAACATCATTCCGAAACAATTATGTAACGATTTACCGATTTCTGAATCTTTTTTTTTTATATTCAATGCTTAAGCCTAAGTTTTGGATCTTCCTCTACCATGCCTGACATTTTAACTGTTTATAAGAAGTAAATAAGTTGATTTAATATCTATATCTCAGTGTACCGATTTGCATATTGATAAATTGTCACCCTTTCCTTATTCCGGAACTGGTGAATTTTGTGGCTGAGTTCAAGGATCCCGGAGCTAAACACATGTCACTATTAAGTGAATCAAGTAATAAACAATCTGTGTTAACATGTGGCTTTTCAAATTATGTTTTTGCTTAAATTTTGCATTGCAAGTGTCACATTCAAATGGATAAATGTCCGAATGTGTTAGTTTGTGAATCTTTAAATCGGCTTTCCATTTAAATTTTGATTTGCAAGTGTCACATTCAAAAGGATAAATATCCGAGTGTGTTGAAATGTACCTTTGTAAATTACTTTTCTTCAAATTTTGCCTTGCAAGTTTCACATTCAAATGGATAAATACCCGAATGTGTTAGTTTGTGTATCTTCAAATCGCGTTTCCGTTTAAATTTTGATTTGCAAATGTCCCATTCAAAAAAATTAAATATCCAAGTGTATCAATATGTGTTCCTTTAAATCGCCTTCTCTTTTCAATTTTGCATTGCAAATGTTACATTTGAAATTCTCCTCATCCGAGTGTGTTAATATGTGGCTTTTCTCAAACTACGTTTGTGTTCAAATTTTGCATTGCATATGTCACATTTAAAAGGATAAATATCAGACTGTGTTAGTTTGTGTCTCTTTAAACAGTCTTTTCCTTTGAATTTTGCTTTGCAAATGTCACATTCAAAAAGATAACTATCGAAGTCTGTTGATATGTGACTTTTCAAATTACCTTTTTGTTTAAATTTTCCTAATTTAAATTTTTCTTTAAATTATGCATTGCATATGTTGCATTTAAAATTCTTCCCGTCCAAGTGTGTTAGTTCGTGTCTCTTCAAACTGCCTTTTTTTTAAATTTTGCTTTGCAAATGTTGCATTTAAAATTCTGATTCTGCTTCTAAAATGATAATTTAGACTGAAGTGCCCTAATTTACGCATAAAAAAATTATTGAATTGATTTTGATCCCCCCTACATATTTTTCTGCGGGCGCCCCTGTTTTGAACTACTCTTTCCTTATCTCAGTTGGAAAAACGTTTTCATTTTTATCGGCCGGTATCTTTGTGGGGTGAGGTTGAGTGAGGTTGTCGAGGTCTGCGGGTGATGTCATCACTATAAGCTGCTCATAGTGACGTCACTCGCAAGCCCAGAATTTGATGGTAAGAGAGTTAGGGGAGTATGAGGCAATTGACACATCGGACACATCACATTACCCATAGCATATAAGCATCATCAGATTATGCTTGATTATCCTCGTCAAAAATTGCCTTATATTATGTAGATACCTAATCAACACAACAATTATTATTTCATTTTAGAGGAGTTGGAAGAAAAAAAAGTTAAAATTATACCGATATTCTTTTCACCTAAATATCGATATATCGATATTTTTTTGAAAACTGTCATCCCTATTCATGGCTATACTACAAAATGAATCACGTGGTAAACCAACCCCTCGAATTTGTGCAAACAATTCCCGCAAAACAAACTACCCACAAATTCCACCAAATTTCCAACAAATTCCTGCAAATTCCTTGCAAATGCCTGTTATAAATTCCATAAAAATCTCCAAAATTATTCGTGATAAGAAATCTATTTTTCTATTTTTATTACGCGCAGTGTTAAAACCAATAAATTCTTCCAATTTCTTATACATTCCTCCAATTTCTCATGAATTGCTGCAAATTCCCCACAAATTCTTCCAAATTTCCAACAAATTCCTCTAAATTCCCCACAATTTTGGCAAAAGGATTCCTCGGTGATTTGCCTCTTGAAATAAATACCTAATCTTCAATGGACAAAAACGTTGATTTGCTGATTATCTGAACAATATTTAATAGACCTAAATTAATAATAATCGATTAATGTATTCTTTGTAAAAGCCAAATTCTTAATAGGTAATCTCTAGAGGAGGTAGTCAGAAACAGGAAAATACCAGTGGCGTACACTCGATCGACCTATGAATAGAGAACCACATGAAAATATACAAAACTGTATAATTATTCAAAAACTGTACATAGAATTGAATTCATACTAACATGAAAAGGTTGAGGCTCTAGGACATCTCTTCTTGAAACCTGGGTGGAACACGAGAACGATTGCTCTATCTTTATTAATGATATACAAATATAGATATGAGCGACAAAGACAAAACAATCACTTAAATCTCCCCTATTTCGTGAATAAGTACCCAGGTCGCAACGACACCCTTATTTCTTAGTTCTTTTACGAGATATTGTAGGTATATTCTAAAGGGATCAGAATCTTTATTTATATCAGCCTTTTTATCATAAGGATCTTTAATTACTTCAGATAAGCATTTGAGGAATAGGAACCGATCAGACTCTTCTGAATAACTCAGAAATCATTGTGAAGTATTTGAAACAGTTCAGAATCCATCAGACATTTTTCAACAGCAGTTTAAGAACGTCTTTTTCATTCATTTGAAACACTATAGGGACATATTATTTAAAACAGAAAAGAGATTTATAATTATATTAGATACATTGAAGAATTTGATTATTCCCGGCTCTTGATTTAAATGAATAAGAGCCAGGAATGATCAGAAATTGGTCATTGACTTATAGAATTAATTCTGATGGCATTTTGAGGCTTTTCAATCACATAAAACAATTAAATATCCAGAATAAAATAGCAAATTCATTGAAGAATCATTAGAATCAATCAGCTCAAGAGCCGGGAATAAGCAAAAAATTGAAACTTTAACAAGTTCAGCTAATCAAATTTGAGAATCAATAGAGCTTGTAATACATCAAATTTTGCCTTGATTACTCTTCAAACATCAACTAGAGCCCCCTCAAAGAAAAACTCAAGTTTCTTTATGCACCTCAGCATAATGCTGAACTTGCATTATTAAATTTAATAAGCTTATTTATACACCGATATAGTGGCGTGTAGCATGTGATTCTTCGTGTTATATTAAACCGTATTTTTGATTAAATGCACCGAGATTGTGTGTGTGCCCTTATAAAGTCTATTTTGTGCATGCACTTTCTCACTCTTGAGAAGTTTGTACAGCAGGCAACACTTGGCCTCATTTTTTTTTTATAGAACAAATCACGTACATGTACTTACTAATAATTTGTACTAATTTTAGAGAAACCTTTTTAATGCTGTCTCCACAAAAACTACTTGTAATGTGGGCAAATAGGATTAAAACCGTAGAAATGTACAGCTTTTTGGTTTAGTTTTTTCTATACGCCTAATCAACAATTAGTTAGTTAGTGCTTGGTGAGTGAACAAGTCTAGTTTTCTTATGCTAAAATATCTATATATGGCATTATATCGATTTGGCTTTTGAATAATGGACATTTTGTTGAATATTTAAAGTACCTACCCATTTGTCTATTTTCAGTGAATGAAAATAGCTATTTACATGCCCACTTCAATCGTAGACAAATTCCTCAGATATTTTAGCAGAAAACTACCGAACATGTTCAATCTGTATCAAACGATCAACAAAAAAGATCAAGAGGAAAAAGAACCTCAAGTGATCGGCCACGAACGGTGGTACCAACAGAGAACCTCGCGCTCGAAAAAAAAGAAAAAACCGCCCACCCGAAGGGCGCAAAGCGCCGCCGAATTTTCAAATTCCACCCTCAGTGCGGCTTCGAAAAGGGCCGCTTTTCGTAATCGCAGTCAAAGTTCGGAAAATAATGATAAAAGTACCATGCAAAAAGCTGATTCTTTAGCCAAAATATTTTTTGGTTCCAAGAGGTCAATACATTATTTTGTCTTTATTACTACTTGATTTTTATCTTCTAGACAATCCAGTCAAATTAAGCACGAGTACAGCGCAGTTCAAACTGAAGGTGGTACCGAGAAATTTCGGGCAGAAAATCGCATTAGGAATGGTGCCTTTTTGGCCTGCAAACGCAACTTGGACGACAATGAAAGGTACGAGCTGACAAATCAGCTCAATGATGTTGGATATCGTGCTGAAAAGAATTGGTTAGTATTTAAGACTTTTTTAGCTGCTCTAGAAATAGTACTTATGTGCAATTTTAGGTTCACCGTCCACGATCGTTCTCTTGGAGCAGAAAGACTGCTCACCTTAGTACCGTTACCGTCCACCTGTCCAATTACTCCTTGTCCAGAAACCAGAGATACTTTATTGGAACTTTTTAGGCAAGATTTATCAATACATATATATATTAATTACAATATAAATTCTTTATAGAGGTCTACAACATCCATATATTCTTCCCGTCCTGGATATCGACTTCTGGAAAGAAGGAGCCGTCATTGTGAGCCCCCTAAACCCCACCGGCAGTTTGAGGGATTTGATTTACGGTAGTTTTTGGCAGGAAGATTGCGATAAGAAGTATTCGGCCAGAGGGGAAGGGTTGTCTTTGAGAACTGTGAGTATTTTTGAATTCAGTTTATATAAGGTTAAATGATATTTCAGAAATGTTTTAATAGAAACATTCCTCGTAGATCACTATCACCTATTTTGATTACAACAGTTTTTCCAGGAATATCACAAGATCTTTCCCGAATATACTGGAAATCCCGTTAGTGTGAAGTTATCCATAAAATCTCAGCCATAAAACTAACGAATCGCGGTTAGGTCTACTTTTAACTATACCGGCCGAATTCTCATAAATTCTGGGGGCACACTCAGACGGCGGGGTATTTCACAAAATTAATTTTTCTTCATTGCTAGGAGTGGTAGCTAAAATGTGTAGCTATTTTCGAAGCGGCACAAGGAACCGTGTAGAGACTACAATTGGAAATTTACAAAAATCACGACTTTTTTAGGGTTTTTAATTTTTTTGAGACACTCAGACGGCGGGGCATTACACAAAACTAATTTTTCTTGATTGCTAGGAGTGGTAGCTAAAATGTGTAGCTATTTTCGAAGCGACACAAGCAACTGTGTAGAGACTACAATCGGAAATTTACAAAAATCACAACTTTTTTAGGGTTTTTAATTTTTTTGAGACACTCAGACGGCGGGGCATTACACAAAACTAATTTTTCTTGATTGCTAGGAGTGGTAGCTAAAATGTGTAGCTATTTTCGAAGCGGCACAAGCAACCGTGTAGAGACTACAATTGGATATTTACAAAAATCACGACTTTTTTGGGGTTTTTAATTTTTTTGAGACACTCAGACGGCGGGGCATTACACAAAACTAATTTTTCTTGATTGCTAGGAGTGGTAGCTAAAATGTGTAGCTATTTTCGAAGCGGCACAAGCAACCGTGTAGAGACTACAATTGGAAATTTACAAAAATCACGACTTTTTTAGGGTTTTTAATTTTTTTGAGACACTCAGACGGCGGGGCATTACACAAAACTAATTTTTCTTGATTGCTAGGAGTGGTAGCTAAAATGTGTAGCTATTTTCGAAGCGACACAAGCAACTGTGTAGAGACTACAATCGGAAATTTACAAAAATCACAACTTTTTTAGGGTTTTTAATTTTTTTGAGACACTCAGACGGCGGGGCATTACACAAAACTAATTTTTCTTGATTGCTAGGAGTGGTAGCTAAAATGTGTAGCTATTTTCGAAGCGGCACAAGCAACCGTGTAGAGACTACAATTGGATATTTACAAAAATCACGACTTTTTTAGGGTTTTTAATTTTTTTGAGACACTCAGACGGCGGGGCATTACACAAAACTAATTTTTCTTGATTGCTAGGAGTGGTAGCTAAAATGTGTAGCTATTTTCGAAGCGACACAAGCAACTGTGTAGAGACTACAATTGGAAATTTACAAAAATCACGACTTTTTTAGGGTTTTTAATTTTTTTGAGACACTCAGACGGCGGGGCATTACACAAAACTAATTTTTCTTGATTGCTAGGAGTGGTAGCTAAAATGTGTAGCTATTTTCGAAGCGACACAAGCAACTGTGTAGAGACTACAATTGGAAATTTACAAAAATCACGACTTTTTTAGGGTTTTTAATTTTTTTGAGACACTCAGACGGCGGGGCATTACACAAAACTAATTTTTCTTGATTGCTAGGAGTGGTAGCTAAAATGTGTAGCTATTTTCGAAGCGGCACAAGCAACCGTGTAGAGACTACAATTGGATATTTACAAAAATCACGACTTTTTTAGGGTTTTTAATTTTTTTGAGACACTCAGACGGCGGGGCATTACACAAAACTAATTTTTCTTGATTGCTAGGAGTGGTAGCTAAAATGTGTAGCTATTTTCGAAGCGGCACAAGCAACCGTGTAGAGACTACAATTGGATATTTACAAAAATCACGACTTTTTTAGGGTTTTTAATTTTTTTGAGACACTCAGACGGCGGGGGCATTACACAAAACTAATTTTTCTTGATTGCTAGGAGTGGTAGCTAAAATGTGTAGCTATTTTCGAAGCGACACAAGCAACTGTGTAGAGACTACAATTGGAAATTTACAAAAATCACGACTTTTTTAGGGTTTTTAATTTTTTTGAGACACTCAGACGGCGGGGCATTACACAAAACTAATTTTTCTTGATTGCTAGGAGTGGTAGCTAAAATGTGTAGCTATTTTCGAAGCGACACAAGCAACTGTGTAGAGACTACAATTGGAAATTTACAAAAATCACGACTTTTTTAGGGTTTTTAATTTTTTTGAGACACTCAGACGGCGGGGCATTACACAAAACTAATTTTTCTTGATTGCTAGGAGTGGTAGCTAAAATGTGTAGCTATTTTCGAAGCGGCACAAGCAACCGTGTAGAGACTACAATTGGAAATTTACAAAAATCACGACTTTTTTGGGGTTTTTAATTTTTTTGAGACACTCAGACGGCGGGGCAAAACTAATTTTTCTTGATTGCTAGGAGTGGTAGCTAAAATGTGTAGCTATTTTCGAAGCGACACAAGGAACCGTGTAGAGACTACAATTGGAAATTTACAAAAATCACGACTTTTTTAGGGTTTTTAATTTTTTTGAGACACTCAGACGGCGGGGCATTACATAAAACTAATTTTTATTGATTGCTAGGAGTAGTAGCTATAATGTATAGTAATTTTTAAAGCGGCACAAACAATCGTGTGGAGACTACCTACAATCAAAAATTGATAAAAATCACGACTTTTCAGGGTTTTTAATTTTTTTTGAGACACTCGGACGGCGGAGCATTATTCAAAATTAATTTATTAATTAGCTTACATTCATAGCTATTTCTAATATGGCACAAACAGCCCTTAGAATATATGAGAATCTGGCCGGTATAGTAAAAAGTAGGCCTAACCGCGATTCGATAGTTTTATGGCCGAGATTTTATGGATAACTTCACACTAACGGAAATCCCCATATATAGAATCATAAATTCTCAGTCACTGAGACTACTTACCTACTGGAAATATGTTTCACAGGTGATTTCAAGGGGGTATTAAAAGAGAGACATTCTAGCTTGCGACAATCATAATGAGAATCTTTCCCGGTTCTTGATTTTCTTTGGAAACAATTCCTAGTGATTCAAGAGCCAGTAATGATCAACTGGTTTTCTAATAATTCAAGCGCCGGTAACAATCAAAATTTCTAGTAGATAAATGTTCCAATCACTGATAATCAAAATGAGAACCTTTTCCGGCTCTTGATTTCCCTTGGAAACATTTCCTAGTGCTTCAAGAGCCAGTAAATGATCAAAATTTTAAATTGTCGGCTTTTGATTTCTTCTGGAGAAATTTTCTAGTGATTCAAGCGCCGGTAATAATCAAAATTTTCAGCCGAAATATGTTCCAGATCCAATGTCTCGGCAGACAAATCGTCGAAGCCCTAATGTTTCTACGAAGCAAACAATTCCCACCCATATACCATCTTCATTCTGGTAACGTCATAATCCAGAACGGTGTGGCCCGTTTGGCAGGCCTAGAAAACCCCTTGTTCAGCCTGCCACCAAAATCACCTGCGGCTCCTGAAACTTTAGGCCTCGGCTATTTGCTTTTCGAAATGTCGGCTGGATACCCTTTGCCTGCCCCCCCGAGTCCTGCCCATTTAGAATTGGAATTGGAACGGGCCCCTAAAGTTGCCGATGCTTTAGAATTGATTTTTCAAGGAACAAGGTAATTTGTTATACAAAAATAATCTTGTACTTACACTATTATTAGTAGGACTCCAACTTTGGAAGAACTGATAAGATGTGAGTTATTTAGAGGGGTAGAGCTTAGAGAATTGAGAGGGGCTAGTGTGGTTCAAGTGACTACGGCCCCTAATGTTTTACAACTTTTAGATGTAGTCACAAATCCATCGTTGCCAACTTCCTTGTTGAGAAGGTAAGAAGTTTTTATTTTGAAAACTTTATATAATCATCAGAGGGAAGAAAGTTAATAAATAAATTGCTTGTTTATAGACGTCACGTTTCCGATGATTTTGATTCCTGGTTCTCATAAATAAAAGGTAAACTTTTGATTTAACTTTCTTCCTAGCTATATAGATCCTTTAGATGTTTTTCTCTCTGATCCCCTAATTTTAGGCGAACACTTTTTTTAGACAAGAAACCGTAGTTATTATCGAAGATTGTAGAGGAAGGATGCTAGAGGATATCCTAGAAGAAGACAGCAGCGATTTTAGCGATAGCAATAGCGTTGTAGAGGACGATAGCAATAGTAGAGCCAGATAGTATACCTACTGTAGAGTAAATTGTGTACAAAAACCTAATAGCAATCCTTCTTGTGCGCTTAATAGTATTTTTGCTAAAGATCGAGTGTATTTTTATACATATAAGTAGATTGGCAATCGGGGAGGCAAAAATGTGCCAATTATAATTTACTTTAAAAACTTTTTCAGATTTGTTTAAAAAGATGAGGCCTTTGTAGCCTTATATCTGTTTCCCCTTTAACAACACTGGTTAGAAACTATTTGGTATCTGATGTAATGTTTAAATTTAAATATTAGTGTTTTAAAAGCTCATTTTCTTCATATACATATCTGTGCTTAGAGAGTAATGTCCATCCATTGAGTCCCAAACTAGCAATTTGATATTTTATTAATATGTAGTTGCAAAACATTATAAAACATTTTTATGTTTGTTGTTTTATAATATTTTTTTCTCTATTTTTAATTTTTTTTGTCTTGATTTTCATATTTATTCCCGGCTCTTGAATTTTTGTTTCCATCCAAATAAAGCTGAAAGTTCACGAAGGAAATTCAATTTCAATTTTAACAAAAATTCAACTTTGAGGCTCCATTGCTCAAAAAGTATTTGAACTATCGAACTCAATTTAGCACAAATTTATGGAGACTTTAATGCTCTTTCTGATACTGTATAATTTATTTTGATTCGTTGAAATTTTAATGGAAATATTGGCAATTTTTCTTAGCCTTGACATGATTTTTTTAAAAATCGGAACCAATAAGTGATATTTTCTTTTTGATATTTTTTTTCTCTTTGAATTGGTCATTTGGAAATGATGTTAAGGTTTGTTTCGACTGATTTAAACCCGCTCTACCGATTCGAAAAATCAAAATTCGGAAAATATAAAAAATAAAAAATTTCGATTTTTTTCACCTTTTTAAAATTCTTAATTCAAAATCTTTAAGCCTCAATATCCTGAAATCCGTGGGAGATATTGAACATAAAGTTAGGGCACACTGTAGGGGCGACAGCATTAACATCTCCAGTTACTGTAATAAACTATAGGCCTGACTTTAAACCTTAAACAATAACTTATTATACCGGGTGACAATGAAACTACTACCCACGACGGCATTTGTTAACGGCTCGAGATAGAAATATGCAATTCCGTATGTCGATAGGGTTGAAAATTTTGAACAATTTTAACATAAAAACAACTGAATGGCTTTTCCAGTTTCACCGGAAATGGCATTGACTTTGTTATTTTAAATGGGACACCCTGTATATTATCTGTTTTTTGGACTCTCTGAACAATTCTAAATAACTTTTGTCTAACATACCCTATGTCAAAAATTGATAGTTTGCAAAATAGAGTGGCTCAAAAATATGTCGTAATTCCTATTTGCTTGTATTTTACGTAAAAACTGAATATGCCAGAATAAAAAAAATCATGGTTATTTGCTCCTTAGTCGAAGGGGTATCCGTTAAATGATAAAAGAGAAGAATTAATGCAAGTTAAGAAAAACGCGTTTTTCGAAAATGAATGTTTTAGTTTTTGATCGGACCCTGTACGAAAATGGTTCAACTTATGGAAATGAAACTTCCACTACCCAATCCTACTTTTTTATCCTTTATCCAAATATGACAAATTCAACCTTCATAGACACCTGCAAGTTTAAAAATTTGATAACCTACTTTCAAGTTGTTAGTGCCAAAACCACTATTACTTTTACCTGAGCTTTTACTCATTTAATTACGTATACCACGTGCAAAGTTGGGTATGGATTCAAAATATTGTACTGTCCAAATAGTTAACCCATTTTTGTCTCATTTGAATTTTTGAAAAATCCATGAAGTATGATAGGGTGAAAACAAATGAATTTTATTACAATGGTGTACAGTGTTGCCAAAGGTGGCCCCATATGGCCAGATCTGGCCCTTTTTAAGACGGAGTGGCCCGTTGGCCACTCTTTTTCGAATCTGGCCCGTTTCATCATAGCAAGCCAAATCATGATTTTTTGATGTAAAATAAACGTTTTTGGGCGTGGCACTCGAAAAAAAATTTCTGCCTCCGGCGGGCTTTCTTTCCTCTTTTCAATTTGAAAACGATTTGCCCGAAATTCTGAAATCTGGCCCCTTTTACAAATATAGTCTGGCACGAAATTTTCAGAGCCTGTGGCAACACTGATGGTGTAGGTATGGTAATTAGTATTGAAAAAAACGAAAGAACCAACAACTTGAAAATGGATTATCAAATTTTCAATTTTGCAAGTGTCTGTGAAAGTTAAATTTGTCATATTTGGATAAAGGATAAAAAAGTAGGATTGGGTAGTGGAAGTTTCATTTCCATAAGTTGAACTATTTTCGTACAGGGTCCGATCAAAAACTGAAACATTCATTTTCGAAAAACGCGTTTTTCTTAACTCGCATTAATTCTTCTCTTTTAGCATTTAACGGATACCCCTTCGACTAAGGAGCAAATAACCATGATTTTTTTTATTCTGGCATATTCAGTTTTTACGTAAAATACAAGCAAATAGGAATTACGACATATTTTTGGGCCACCCTATTTTGAAAACTATCAATTTTTGACATAGGGTATGTTAGACAAAAGTTATTTAGAATTGTTCAGAGAGTCCAAAAAACAGATAATATACAGGGTGTCCCATTTAAAATAACAAATTCAATGCCTTTTCCGGTGAAACCCGAAAAGACATTCAATTATTGTTTTTATATCAAAATTGTTCACAATTTTCAACCCTATCAACACACCCAGTTGCATATTTCTATCTCGATCCGTTAAGAAATACCGGCATGGGTAGTAGTTTCATTGTCACCCGGTATAAAGTCAGAATTTGTAAGATTATTCACTTTTTGTCTATTTGCTTTTCAACAGGAATTGGCATTGTTACTTTACCAAACTAGTAACATAATGTGACAAGTTATTCAAGTATAAATGAGCAGCCATCTATTCATCAATATGTTTTTTAATTACGATACTAACTCGACTCACTCAAATGTGAGTTATTCTCATCAGTTTAAAAACTACACGTTTTAGGGGTTTTAGGTGAATGTCTTACTTGAACAGTTCAATAATATATTGGTAAGTAGATGGCTGCGGAACTCGCTGCGCTCGTCCCGCAGAGGTCCACCTATAGGTTTTGCAATAATCTACTTATTTGTACTTGAACAATAACTTATTATAAGAATTTGTAAGATTATCCACTTTTTGTCAATTTACCTTTCAACAGGAATTAGTAATGTTACTTACTTTACCAAACTAGTAACATAATGTGACAAATTATTCAAGTACAAATGAGTGAATTGTTGCGGAACTTATGGGTGGACCTCTGCAGGACGAGCGCAGCGATCTATTCATCAATATGTTTTTTAATTACGATATTAACTCGACTCACTCAGATGTGAGTTATTCTCATCAGTTTAAAAACTACACGTTTCAGGTTAATGTCTTACTTGAACAGCTATTTGTACTTGAACAATAACTTATTATATAAAGTTAGAATTTGTAAGATTATATACCTACACTTTTTGTCAATTTGCTTTTCAACAGGAATTAGTATAATGTTACTTTATTAAACTAGAAAAATACCTAATGTAACAAGTTATTCAAGTACAAATGAGTGAATTATTGCGGAACTTATGGGTGGACCTCTGCGGGACGAGCGCAGCGAGTTCCGCAGCTATTTTTTTTTTTTTTTTTTTTACGGATATGCGCACTCGCAAGGAAATGTCCTATCACGCTCGAGAAGCGGCAAGTGCGCGGAAATGTCGGTGTATGTTGGTCTTGAAACGGTTCAGGTTGTAACCTGCAGGGAAAACCGTCGCAGGGAGTTTATTCCACAGCGATGCTGTTCTCCAGAGATATGAATTCTGATATAATGAGGTTCTTGGTGCCTCTAGTTTGACAGTAAATTCATGGTTACCGTCTGTTTGACGGGTTCGCCTGGTAGGTGCTACTCTCGGTGGAATCATACGTGCCAACTCTTCAGAGCATTTTCCGTGATAGTACCTGTAGAAGAGAGATAAATCGCCCACAGATCTGCGATGTTCGAGACCATCCAAGTTACGAGTAAGTGCGGGGTCATTGATCAGCTTGATAGC
Organism: Ceutorhynchus assimilis; assembly: GCA_917834065.1. Lineage (NCBI taxonomy): Eukaryota > Metazoa > Arthropoda > Insecta > Coleoptera > Curculionidae > Ceutorhynchus > Ceutorhynchus assimilis. The sequence continues at coordinate 35,036,732 of OU892285.1, forward strand.
TCGTTTTTGCACGGTATTCAAAAGCATTAAGGTATGTTTGGGTGCTGCACTCCATATATGTGAGCAGTACTCCATAGTTGGTCGAATCTGGGCTTTGTAGAGTGTCAGCAATTGGCTTGGTGTGTACAGATGTCTTGTACGAAATAGCACTCCCAGCTTTTGGGAGGCCCTTTTAGCAATATCTGCCACGTGACTGTGCCAAGACATGTTGGTCTCTGCAGTAACCCCCAAGATGTTCAACTGACTCTGTAATGTGACAGCACTTCCAGATAGCATGATGTTTGGCTCACCGGTGCTGGTCTTTTTTGAAAACAGAGCTGCTTGGGTTTTCTGCGCGTTGAACTGTACAAGGTTTTTGTTACCCCAGTCCTCTATTATCTCCAGGTCGTTATTTATCTGCGATATTTGAGTTAGTCTAAGATGGTGGAATTCACGTGCGGAAAGACCTGTGGGTGGTATGAGTGAGGAGACTACATTGCCATCGTCTGCAAAGCAATAAAGTGGATTTACTGTTTTATCTATGAGGTCATTTATGTAAATCAGGAAAAGAGTTGGCGAAAGGATTGCTCCCTGTGGTACACCAGCATTTATTTGGTAAGAGTTGGAGTTCTGGCCATCCAGTGCAACATAAATGGATCTGTCCTTTAGGTAACTTTCAAACCAAGTGCAAAGTTTCGGCGATAATCCCATTGCTTTGAGCTTGTTGAGCAGATTTTCATGCCAAACTTTGTCGAATGCTTTAGATATATCTAAGGCAATTGTTCTTGTTTCACCCCGCAAGTCATTCGCTTTTTGCCATAAGTGAGTGACGTATGTAAGTAAATCGCCAGTTGACCTATATTTTCGAAATCCGTATTGCTTATCGTTGATAATTTTGTACTTTTCCAAGTACTTGGTTAGGTGATTGTTCACAACTCTTTCCATTACTTTTGATATCACCGGAAGTAGAGCAATTGGTCTATAGTTTAACGGATCTGTCTTTTTTCCTTTCTTTGGAATGGGTTGTACTGCGGCAGACTTCCATGATGATGGATATACTCCTTGCCTGTAAGACAAATTGAATAATTTTGCGAAAGTTGGGGTGAGTTCGTTGGCGCAATTTTTGAGTACTATTGCGGGAATGCCATCCGGACCCATTGCTTTGTTTGTATCTAGCTTTCTAAGGGATTTTCTTATTTCTCTGTGACAAAAGGGTACCTCTGGCATACTATGGGAAACCCTTTCAATGAACGGTGGAGTTTTTCCGTTTGGCACTGTTAGGTTGGAGTTGGAGGAAAACATTTGGGCAAGCATATTGGCTTTTTCCTCTGATGTTGTGGCTAAGTGATTATTTTTATCTGTAAGTGGTGGTATGGATGACTTGGTGAAGTTAGATCCAACAGCTTTTGCAAGAGACCAAAAGGACCTAGAACTACTTGGACAATTCAGCAACCTGTTTTTTATTCTTTGATTGTATGTTTCTTTAGCGGAGTCAATAGTAATTTTGCAACTATTTCTGGCTTCTATAAATTCTGTGTGGTTTTGAGCGGTTTGTTGTCGTTTCCAAAGGTTATATGCTCTGTGTTTTTTCTGTACAGCCGTTTGACACTGGCTGTTGAACCAAGGTTTTGCATTAGCTCTACGTTTAGTTGTATGTGGGATATATGCGTCCATTCCAGATAAGATTACTTGTGTTATTTCATTACAGCAAATAGTGGGATCAGCTGTTTTAAAGCAAACCTCTTGCCATGGAAAATCCAGGTAATACTGTTTTAGGTCATTCCATTTTGCCGATTTATAGTGCCACATTTTACGAGGAAGTGGTTGTAGGCTTGGTGGGATGAGCATTTCGCACTTTGTTATTATAAGTTTATGATCGGACGAACCAAGTGGAGCATCTACTTGAATTGTGTACGAGTCAGGATTGGTGGTTAGGAACAAGTCTAAAAGCGCTGCAAATTCGCCCCTTTCTGAGATACGGGTAGGTTCATCGACAAGCTGCGTTAGACCACAACTTATGGCAAAAGCTTCTGCTTCTCTGCCTTCGTTATCTGTTTTGTTGTGGTGTTTCAGCCAGGGTATATTGTGGACGTTGAAATCGCCTAAAAAGACAATTTCCGCCTGTGGATAGTTCGACTGTATACTATCACAGCTTTCGGATAATGTCGCGAAAAAGTTTTGGTAATCGGTGTTACTTGGCGGTCGGTAGAGGCAGCAGATAAACTTGGTCGATGACTTTGAGGTGAATTTTAGCCATATGATATCAAGGTTCGCTGGTTCTAGCTTGTCCTCTCGATGACATGAAAGGTCATTTTTAATGTACACACAGATCCCAAAATTATGTCGAAATCGGTGGTGTAGGTCATAGCCGGGATAAAGATAGTTCACAATAGGTGTTGCAGAACTGATTTTAGTTTCAGTGAGAACAAGGATGTCAGGTCTTTGTTCATCAAGATGTTGGTGAACTGAATTCATATTTGTACTTATTCCTCTTATATTGCTAAAATCAATTCTGAGTTGAGTTTTTGATCTTCTCTTTATATCCTTGCATGAAGGACCCCCAGGATCACCCGACGCCCGGAGATCCGAGTGGTCGGGTATTTTACCTCCGGAATATTTTGATCCTGGAGGCGCCATCATGCTATCTGTTACTCATTGTTGGAACCGGACTGCCAGCGCAGTAGCGGAACGTGGTGATACCACTTAGCGCTACTCAATTCTGGCATGGTGGTATCTCACCGGTCGACGCCCAATGAGTAAAAAGCGTCTACCACCTACAAAGCTATCTATTCATAAATATGTTTTTTTAATTACGATACTAACCTGACTCACACAAATGTGAGTAATTCTCATCTGTTTAAAAACTACATGTTTCAGGTGAATGTCTTACTTGAACAGTTCAATAGTATATTGGTAAGTAGATGGCTGCGGAACTCGCTGCGCTCGTCCCGCAGAGGTCCACCTATAAGTTTTGCAATAATCTACTTATTTGTACTTGAACAATAACTCATTATATAAAGAAGAATTTGTAAGATTATCCACTTTTTGTCAATTTGCCTTTCAACAGGAATTATAGTAATGTTACTCTACCAAACAAGTAACATAATGTGACAAGTTTTTCAAGTACAAATGAGCGAATTATTACGGAACTTGTGGGTGGACCTCTGCGGGACGAGCGCAGCGAGTTCCGCAGCCATCTATTCATAAATATGTTGTTTAATTACGATACTAACCTGATGACTCACTCAAATGTGAGTTATTCTCATCAGTTTAAAAACTACACGTTTCAGATGAATGTCTTACTTAAACAGTTCAATAGTATATTTATGAGTAGATGGCTGCGGAACTCCCTGCGCTCGTCCCGCAGAGGTCCACCCATAAGTTTTCCGGTTTCTGACTACCTCCTCAACCTTTTCATGTTATTATGAATTCAATCCTATTAAGCTCTAAATAACTTGTATTGGAAAATATTTTCAGGTTTATAGTTTTTGAAAAATTTTTGACTAAATTTTGACTAAAATCCAACTTTGAGGCTTAATTGCTCAAACAGTATTTGAGCTATCAAACTCAGTTTAACATATATTTAAATGAAATTCAAGAGCCTGGAATAGATAAAAATTGAGAAAAAAATAAAATAAAATTATATAGAATGAAGAAATTAAAGGAAACTGAGAAAAAATACGCAGTAAAAGATCTTCCCATTCATATTCCATTGATTCCATTAATAAAAATAAAACAATTATAATTATAAACAGTACGATGGGGAATTTTTGGCCGTGGCGCCATCTTTGACTGAAAATCACTACTATACAACATTTTGCTGTTTTAAGAACACAATTATTATAAAACCACTTATATAAAATACAACTTGTTAGTTTGGTTAGTATAGTTTTTAGAATTAGAATTACAAAAAAGTCCATTATAATTAATTAATTTATGCTTTTAAATAGTAGTGTTTTTAGCACATTTGTAATTAATTAATATGTTATTTATTGTCCAATCAAATAGTAATTAATCAAAAAATAATAACTAATCGTCAATTATAAATTCAAATTATTTTTAGCCCGGCGCCAAAAATCAAGAGAGTCTTATTTTCGAAACGCGGCAAATCGAAAGTTACTTATTACCACATCTATTACGATAAAGAAAGGAAAGTATTTTGTAAAAATGTTTAATAATTATTATTGTCCATCCCTTTAATTATTGATTAATAAAAATCTACTATTTCTAATAATTTGTTTCAATTAATGACGTCACTACAATGAGTGAAATATCCTTGTTGTTTCCAAACAGTTGGCAACAAAGTGACAACAACATTTTTAGTTTTACGGGTGTGGCAATTGATAAAACTGTCAGCTGTCAAATGTCAGTGTCGTTGTTTGGGGTGTTGGAGTTTGGGTACGTTTTCTTCGATTTTTCTTTTCCACTTTTAAATGGAAAATCCACAATTTAAGCGCTAAATGTGATCTAAAAAACACAAATCCATTTTCCAGTGATATGAACTGGTAAGTAATAAAGCTATTTTTATTATAAAAACCATGTTTTTTAGGTGTGCTTAGGGCTTATGTTTTTTTTAAAAAAATTGTTGTTGCAAATAAGATTTGCTCTATTAAATAGTGAGTTTGTGCTAATTCAGGCCCCCAGGATTGATTAATTAAACTTTGTTGGCAATTGAGTCACAATTGGGGGCCTGGCAAGTTGCAATATCGACTTTTCGGGTTTGGCAGACTTTGCTCGAAGAAAGTGAAAGTGCACTTGATAATTTAATAAAAAATCGATCAATACGAAGATTAATTGGATTCATTCTATACTACAATTGTTTATAATTATAAGTTCGATTCATATTTTTAAATAAATTGTTGCTAAAAATATGTTTGTTTCTTCCCGGTATGAATTTCCAAGTTAAATAATTATTATTGTAACTGTTAAATGCTTCATGAATGCCTGAAGTAGTGCATATTTATTTGATATAAATTTCCACGCCAGTCATCTGTATTTTCTGAACAAATTCCTTAAGCCTATTTTATCCTAAATAAACTATGTCATTAGTGTCTTCTTAAAGGTCAGGGTAATAAACATTATCTAATCACTAGTTTTTAGGATTGAATAATTGATTAAAAATGCCTCTTCCGAAAAGAGTGATCGAGCCTGTTCACATAACGAGAGGCACCTTGCCTGATGACCTACCATTGCCTTCTGAGCTTGAAGGGGTCACCAATGGAACTTTGGCAAACACTGTCAGGCAGTTATCGTCTTTGTCCAGGTGAGTTGCAAATTGGGATTTAGTTTTTTGAAAATTGAATCAGGAAATAAATACAACATAGAGAAAAATGGCATCAGACTTTCTTAATCAAATCCGAGGGGTGTCTCACTGTCAGAAATAGGTGTACTCAGAAATTATAGGAAATTTTGGGAAATGTCAGGAAATATTAGGAAATTATTTGAAATATTAGGAAATTATTCAAAATTATAGAAAATTTTCAGAAATTATTATAGGAAATTATCTCCAGAAATCTTTGAGAATTTTATGTTTCAAATATTGTTTAGTTTCTGTGCGGTACTTGATGCTTTGTGCTCTGTGTCAGTGTTTTGTGAATAAAAGTACCTAACTGGTATATAACCGAGTTTCCAATATTGAATATCGAATAGAATATTATCATGAACAATTTGATACGAGAATCTGTTTGATACCCTCTAGATCAAGCTATACATTGACATTAGGGAACTTTACAATTTTTTTTTTTATTTTTTTAAATCATTTACTTATGCCTTGAAAGAGTATTCCCCAAATAATATTTCCTAAAACTCAATAATAACTTGGTGAAAAATGTTTAAAGTTTCGTGCGCCTGAAATCTGGATGACGTTACGTAGTATGATTTTGCGTTAAGCCGGCGCCACACGATGAGTCCAACCATTGGCCCCAACGTTAGATCCAACGTAGGGTACAGTGTTTTTTGCTCTAGCATTCGGCAAATTGGCAAATGTATCCGATGAGCGCACGGCTACACGATGCCACAAATCGCTAAGTGTCCAACGTTAGAAGGCATTCGACACATCGTGTGGCACCGGCTTCACCTTGTCGTCAAACGTCATACTTCATTGTATTTAATTTGGTTGATTTCCACATTTTCCACCGTTATTTGTTTGTAATTTTTTAAATTATAATGGAAAAAAGGATTCGCATATACTTACTTTTGCTACTATAAACATATCACAAATCACAGATTGGCGGATTGACCTTTGGAATTTCCTTCTTCGGTCATAATTAATGGGTATTTCGTTTTGTTTATATAATGCTAAGCTAAGCATTGAATTTAAGCTAAGTAAACCAATTCTAATAATGATAAAATTTTAAAAAATCAGAGAAAAACGTAAATAAACACTGCTAACGGATATTTATTAGGTAGAGTTCGTGTAAACGCTCGGAGTTGCTGTTTTGTTCTTTTATCCCGTTCTTCTCATCATAAGAAAAAAAGACGGAAAATGCTCCGAGCGCTCAGTGTTTGAAGACGATCTCACGGTATGATGGACGGTTGCTGACAGACACTGACAGATCATACTACACCATTTCAACCTCAATTTCGGAAAAAGTAACTTTTATTTAGGAAAATGTAAAGTCATTTTCGGAAAAAGTCAAATCAATTTCAGAAAAAGTAAAGTTAATTTCGGAAAAAATAAATTCAAATTCGGAAAAAGTAAATTCAAATTCGGAAAAAGTACATTCAATTACGGAGATATTAATGGTATTTTTTCCGAATTGGAATTTACTTTTTCCGAATTTGAATTTACTTTTTCCGAAATTAACTTTACTTTTTCTGAAATTGATTTGACTTTTTCCGAAAATGACTTTACATTTTCCTAAATAAAAGTTACTTTTTCCGAAATTGAGATGGTGTAGATCACGTCACGACCAGTACCAGAGCGTTTTTTCCCGCTGGAAATAATTTGAATTTTTCCGCCTTTTTAATTCCTTATTGTGGCCGTTTGCGACAAAAAAAATTGTTTTTTTCGCTGATATAGGTTTTAATTAATGTATTCTTATGATTTATAGTAATATTTTCATGTTTAAATTTTTTGTCAAGTTCCCTATTGGAGAGTAAAAAAGTTGAAGCTCTACTTTCAATGAGTGACAAACTGTATCAAACAATAGCTAACTTTTGTCACCACCATGTACAGGGTGGTCCAAATTGGACACTTTCTTATGGAAACACCCTTTATTTTTAGAGATAGAAAAAAATGAACCCCCCACTCTAAGGCTCAAATTTCATGAAATTTTGATTTGTGCAAACCGCATTATGATATCTTCAACCGTTTAGCTGCTAGAGGGCGATTCTCGATTTTGAACAATACTGTGAAACCTTCATAACTTTGTTGTTTATGAAAATAATTGATTTCCGTAAAGACTTTCTAAGAGCACTTTTTCAAGAAGAATTCAGTGACGTTCTCAGTTTTTCTCTAATTGACTCGGATTTCGAGATATTGACCAAAATGTGATTTTTTTCAATAGAACAACCTATATATTAATAGCTTATTGGAAAGCTCTGCTTTTGCTGATTTCAATGATATAAAGTTCAATAGGTTTATCCCTAACAATTTTCGAGAAAAAAAATGATTTCTGTTTTTGTCATAAGAAACAATGTGTTAGAAAGAGACCTTTCTCGTTTTCCTTACAGATATAAAGTCCTTTTCCAACACATTGTGTCTTATGACAAAAATCGAAATTATTTTTTTCTCGGAAACCGTTGGAGATAAACCTATCGAATTTTATATCATTGAAATCAGCAAAAGCAGAGCTTTTCAATGAGCTATTAATATATAGGATGTCCTATTGAAAAAAATCGGATTTTGGTCAATATCTCGGAATCGGAGCCAAATAGAAAAAAGCTGAGAACGTCACTGAATTCCACTTAAAAAAGTGCTTCCAGAAAGTCTTTACAGAAATGAATTATTTTCATAAATAAAAAAGTTATGAAGATTTCACAGTATTGCTCAAAATCGAGAATCGCCCTCTAGCGGCTTTAGCCTTACATTTCGGAACATACATTTCTAAACCAGTGTAAACTACACTATATCATAAAACATATTCATAAATCATACCATTAGCATCTACTTTATTTAGTGGCACATTAAAGTTGATTGCTGGATAATATTTATCACAGGATTGATCCCAAAGTTCAACACAAACACTCTCAATATCACAAAAGACCAGATCAATTCGTAACGTCTTGAGCTCAACCCCGGTAGTGTACAGCTTAGACAAAAATATTTTAGGCAGCTTTCCTTCACTATGAAAACTCGAATCTCAGAGCTCCATACTACAGAGCAATTTCTGCATAGAATCTTGCGACAAATGTCACATGGTGAGCCAAAAGACTCATTTTTGTCCTCCTTTTGGAAGCAAACCTTATCAGATTAGTATTGAATATGGTAGAACAAGAATGAAGTCTAGAACAATTTTTACACAGTTGAAAAGATCACAATTTATGTGTGAGACTTTAAGCTTTTGACTGTAGATGTTTTCAATGACAATTGAAGTTGCGTTTCACTGATTATCCAGATCAACAAATTATAATTTGATTATTTCTTTTTGGTAATTGGTGTCCACCATAATAAATTAGGATATCATTTGTTACACGATTATACTATTTAAGGTAAGTGTAACAGTGGGGCACTACTGAATGCCGGCGAGAAATGGTTGAATTATAATTTGTTGTTGGGTGTCAACTGCACAACGTGGTCTCAAGTGAGTTCAGCCTAATGGGTCTTTAATAGCGGCTATTCTGACAACCTCGCATAAATTAGTTGATTCCTTAAAAACTATTCAAAGCACAAATATGAGATTTTGTGTAACTATTTTTAAGACATTGAAGCAGGAAATACTAAAAATTTAAAGCAATTGAACAAAGTTACAAGTTTTCTAAAAAAATATATAATTTTTATAAATTGAAATATGACAACCTTGCATAAATTGACTAATTTCTCAAAAATTATTCAAAATACAAATATGAGATTTTGTAATACCAACTCTAAGAACAATTTTCAAAAAAAAAAAAATTATGATAAATAATAACTAATCAATTTCTCTAGGCACGCAGAAGATCTTTTCGGTGAACTGGCCAGAGATGCCCAACAAATCAACGACAGATCGAATTCCCTACAGGCTAGAATCGACCGACTTGCAGTCAAAGTCACCCAGCTAGACAGTACCGTGGAAGAAGTCAGTTTGCAGGATATACACATGAGAAAAGCCTTCAAAAGCGCTACAGTTTTCGATCAGCAGGTACGATTTTGGATCAGGCATCATCTAGCAAAGTTTCCAAATAAATTTTCAGATATTTTCACGAGGCACCATGCCTACTGCAATGCTGGAAACTTACAAATCTTGTGATAGACCTCCGCCCCTGGACAAATTGAATTGCTACAGGGATGACGGCAAAGATGGTCTTAAATTCTATACAGATCCCAACTATTTCTTTGAGCTTTGGAGAGCTGAAATGCTCAACGACACTGAAAGGGTTATGCACGATAAGGGCAAAAACAGGTAAAAAAATTATTATTTTAGTGAAATTTTGTGAATTTTTAGATTGTTTAGGGGACATAGGGCTAATAGAGGTGCAGCAGATGGCGCCCAAGGAGGCAACAGACACAAAAAACGCGTCCGGCAACCGCACAACACGCGAGAACGTCAAAAACAAATCGCCACCGAACACGGCGAATACATCATGCCCCAGAACACCATCTACAGGACGCCCCAGCAAATCAACCAGTACCCTCAACAGTACCAGCACGAAATCGACGGTTACCTTCAGACTAATGAACAACAAAGACCGGCCAGACCTAATTCAATTGAAATACGCCGGTCTTATCAGCAGCAAGATGTTTCTGGGGATTTGGGAATTAACAATTCACCTGCCGCATTGTATCAGAATAATAGTCAAATGATTAATTATGAGGATGTTAATAATTCTTATCAGCATAATATGGGGGTTTATGGTGGACAAGGACCTTTGAGGTAAGAATTATACTGTTGAGAGATCTCACTATTAATTATTACTATTTCAGTTCTGAGTCGTTATATTCTGCTGGAGGTACTCCAACGAGATCAAAATCGAGACCTAGCGTGCCACCCCCTGCGCCGCCCTCTAACCAAGGCACTCCGACTTCTGGCACTCCTACCAGATTGCGTGCGCGAGATCAATTACCGCCGCCCCCACCGCCTCCGGAACCTACTTCGCCGCCTCCCAATGGCCTACCTCTTCACATGTTGCAGGTAACTTGGTTCAAATTAATTGAAACTTTTTTTTGTGGATGTGTGTTTTTATTTTCCAGCAACGAATGTCTGAAAGTCCTCACAGATCGCCGATGTCTACACCGGAACCGCCCCACATGCAAGACCTCCCGCCGCCGCCTCCGGTGCCAGGGGACGTCAAACAATCGCCACCTAAACAGCAAATGATCGCGACGCCGCCGCAAATTGCCAGTCCGCCCCCGGCGGCTGTGGCGGCGCCACCTCCGCCTCCGCCGCCTCCAATGCCTGTGCATAGTGTGCACGCGCCACCTGGTAGCGTGCCTATGGCGCCTGTCATGAACGGCGATTTGATTAGGGCATTGACTAGTCCGCCTAAGTTGACGCCTGTTAAAGATAGAGTGCTGGCTAAACTTGGACCGCCTTTGGCTGATCCTAGGAATGATTTGTTGAAGGTGAGGAATTGGTTCGAAATTTTAGTATGTTTTGCTTCAAATCTTCAAAAATAACTCCACAAAATTTCATATTTCTGTCACTTGTAGTTTTTGAGTAAATGATTAGGATATCAAGACTTATTTCACTTAAAAAGTGCATTTTCTAAGAAAGTTGTAACTTTGTTGTTTGCCACTCAATTGCTTTGAAATTTTAGTATGTTTTGCTCCAAATTTTCAAAAATAACTCCTCAAAATTTCACATATCTGCCCCCTGTAATTTTTGAGTAAATGCTTAGGATATCAAGACTTATTTCTCTTAAAAAGTGCATTTTCTAAGAAACTTGTAACTTTGTTGTTTGCCACTGAATTGCTTTGAAATTTTAGTATGTTTTGCTCCAAATCTTCAAAACTAACTCCTCAAAATTTCATATTTCTGCCCCTTGTAGTTTTTGAGTAAATGATTAGGATATCAAGACTTATTTCTCTTAAAAAGTGCATTTTCTAAGAAAGTTGTAACTTTGTTGTTTGCCACTTAATTGCTTTGAAATTTTAGTATGTTTTGCACCAAATCTTCAAAAATAACTCCTCAAAATTTCACATATCTGCCCCCTGTAGTTTTTGAGTAAATGATTAGAATATCAAGACTTATTTCTCTTAAAAAATGCATTTTCTAAGAAAGTTGTAACTTTGTTGTTTGCCACTCAATTGCTTTGAGATTTCAGTATGTTTTGCTCCAAATCTTCAAAAATAACTCCTCAAAATTTCAGAATTCTGCCCTTTGTAGTTTTTGAGTAAATGGTTAGGATATCGAGACATATTTCACTAAAAAAGTGCATTTTCTAAGAAAGTTGTAACTTTGTTGTTTGCCACTCAATTGCTTTGAAATTTTAGTATGTTTTGCTCCAAATCTTCAAAAATAACTCCTCAAAATTTCACATATCTGCCCCCTGTAGTTTTTGAGTAAATGATTAGGATATCAAGACTTATTTCACTCAAAAAGTGCATTTTCTAAGAAAGTTGTAACTTTGTTGTTTGCCACTCAATTGCATTGAAATTTTAGTATGTTTTGCTCCAAATCTTCAAAAATAACTCCTCAAAATTTCACATATCTGCCCCCTGTAGTTTTTGAGTAAATGATTTGGATATCAAGACTTATTTCTCTTAATAAGTGCATTTTCTAAGAAAGTTGTAACTTTGTTGTTTGCCACTCAATTGCTTTGAAATTTTAGTATGTTTTGCTCCAAATCTTCAAAAATAACTCCTCAAAATTTCACATATCTGCCCCCTGTAGTTTTTGAGTAAATGATTAGGATATCAAGACTTATTTCACTCAAAAAGTGCATTTTCTAAGAAAGTTGTAACTTTGTTGTTTGCCACTCAATTGCTTTGAAATTTTAGTATGTTTTCTTCCAAAGCTTCAAAAATAACTCCTCAAAATTTCACATATCTGCCCCCTGTAGTTTTTGAGTAAATGATTAGAATATCAAGACTTATTTCTCTTAAAAAAATGCATTTTCTAAGAAAGTTGTAACTTTGTTGTTTGCCACTCAATTGCTTTGAGATTTCAGTATGTTTTGCTCCAAATCTTCAAAAATAACTCCTCAAAATTTCACATATCTGCCCCCTGTAGTTTTTGAGTAAATGATTAGGATATTAAGACTTATTTCACTCAAAAAGTGCATTTTCTAAGAAAGTTGTAACTTTGTTGTTTGCCACTCAATTGCATTGAAATTTTAGTATGTTTTGCTCCAAATCTTCAAAAATAACTCCTCAAAATTTCACATATCTGCCCCCTGTAGTTTTTGAGTAAATGATTTGGATATCAAGACTTATTTCTCTTAATAAGTGCATTTTCTAAGAAAGTTGTAACTTTGTTGTTTGCCACTCAATTGCTTTGAAATTTTAGTATGTTTTGCTCCAAATCTTCAAAAATAACTCCTCAAAATTTCACATTTCTGCCCCTTGTAGTTTTTGAGTAAATGAATTGGATATCAAGACTTATTTCTCTTAAAAAGTGCATTTTCTAAGAAAGTTGTAACTTTGTTGTTTGCAGCTCAATTGCTTTGAAATTTTAGTATGTTTTCTTCCAAAGCTTCAAAAATAACTCCTCAAAATTTCACATTTTTGCCCCTTGTAGTTTTTGAGTAAATGATTAAGATATCGAGACATACTTCACTAAAAAAGTGCATTTTCTAAGAAAGTTGTAACTTTGTTGTTTGCAGCTCAATTGCTTTGAAATTTTAGTATGTTTTCTTCCAAAGCTTCAAAAATAACTCCTCAAAATTTCACATTTTTGCCCCTTGTAGTTTTTGAGTAAATGATTTGGATATCAAGACTTATTTCTCTTAAAAAGTGCATTTTCTAAGAAAGTTGTAACTTTGTTGTTTGCCACTCAATTGCTTTGAGATTTCAGTATGTTTTGCTCCAAATCTTCAAAAATTACTCTTCAAAATTTCAGAACTCTGCCCTTTGTAGTTTTTGAGTAAATGGTTAGGATATCGAGACATATTTCACTAAAAAAGTGCATTTTCTAAGAAAGTTGTAACTTTGTTGTTGCAGCTCAATTGCTTTGAAATTTTAGTATGTTTTCTTCCAAAGCTTCCAAAATAACTCCTCAAAATTTCAAATTTCTGCCTTTTGTAGTTTTTGAGTAAATGATTAGGATATCAAGACTTTTTTCACTAAAAAAGTGCATATTTCTACTATTTATAGTTTTTAAGCAAATAATTATCATATCAAGGTTTAATCCATTGACAATTATTTTCAGGCAATCCGTGACGGTATAAAGCTACGCAAAGTGGAAAAAAGCGAACAACGTCAAGAAGTAGACCGCGGAGTCAACGGATTACACGATGTTGCAAGTATTTTGGCCCGCCGAGTCGCAGTAGAATTTTCCGATTCGGATTCCGGTGGCAGCGACAGCGAGTGTGACTCTGAAGGCTGGGGTGAAAACGAAACGTCGGCGTGACACAACCACAGAAGGAAACCGTCCGACACTGCCTAAAAAAAGAATCCAAAGATCGCAATATTTTAGGTTGATGGACCTCTAACCATTTAATTTTTATTCCAGTTATTTTGTAGCTTAATGGGTATATGCCAAATCTACAGTATTAAAATGAAAAATGGCTTTATTGTAATCTTTTGTATATAATTGTATTTTTTTTTTTTGTACAGCTTTTTGTATTATTTGCTTGTAAATTAACCCAATTCTGTATAAGGACTTAAAAGTGTCCCATTATTCCAAATAATACTCTTTCTGAATATTTTATTAAATAATTTGTAATATATAATAATTTAGAATAATGATAAATATTATTTAATGGTAATAATAAAAAAGTAATAATGTGATTCAACAATTTACATTGTTTTATTTCAGAGGGGCTCGGGATAAGACAAACAAGAATTTTATATGTAATTTTTTTTTTAATAAAAAAATAAATAATGAGTTACCAACAAAAAGTAAAATATATTATTACTAAATATTATAAATATATAAAAAAAAAGTTACCTATCCTGAAAAATTATTGAATTAACAGCCTTGAAAATAAGAGTATTTTTGATTTCATTTTTCTATTAAATGTAGATCACCACAAAAATTTGAAAATATGTAAAATTAATTCAATTGCCTACATTTAAGACATCAAATGTACATACCACATTTAATATCGATAATTTTTCAACTAATGCAAATACATCTATGATAATAATAATGTTAAAAATTGCAACAATTTTACTAGAGATACACAGTATCGTCAACTTTATACAGACAAATAAACCTAAATTTATTAATTATCCTAACAATTAATTATTCGTGTGGCGACAGCTAAAAAAACATTGTGTGCCCTAATAATTATATATCCACCTGACATCACTTCAATATGAAGGTTGATTAATATAAATTTTCCTATTTAGTATTGAAATTACTCACTTACGATTTATTCTGGAACATGGCCAAAATGGCAGCGCAAATTTTTTGCGCATTTGTTTCGTCCGGATACAACTGCATCACTGCCATTACTTGTTCTTCTGGAAAAATAGCAGCCAAATGATAGTGGAGTCTTCGACGCGCGTCTTCCGGATGATTCATGGGATTCCATTGGCCAGATGGCCAGACATTCAATTGCGAATCTGAACAGCTTGACATGCGTTGCATGTGATGGCGCATTTGCTGAGACGTTGATTGTTGCTGAAAAAGAATTAAATTAAAACATAAATAGAAGAGAATTTGTAGTAGCAAGATGTGGTTTTATATTGGTAAAGTTTCGCCTTCTGTTAGTTCTTTTATAATTTGTAAGTGCATAACCAAAAAACTGCCTGTTAGTGAGGATAATTTAATAGTTGAACTTAAAACTTTAGGGAAAACAAATTCATTTAAAGTTGGCAGCGCACCCGTGTGGATTTTGGCCTAGCAAGGTAATTTTTCGTAGACTCAATTTTAAGAGTAAATCCAGTATATGGGGCCAGGATTTCTGGGACCTAGCCGACAATTCCAGTTCCAAGAACGTGATGTCGGTGTCATTTTTGATAACATGTTAAGCTTTTTCAGCCACATTTTGGATATCGCTATCAGGTCCCTGAAACTGCTGGGCTTTGGTAAAAGGTGGTCAAGGGACTTCACTAACATCTCTTTTATCAGACTTCTCTTCTGCACAATGACAAGGCTCATCCTTAAGTAATGCTCCTCGGTTTGGTCACCTATGTATTCTGTCCACATCAATGCCTTGGAGCAGGTACAACGTAAATTTGTACAATACTTGGCCTTCAAGGCAGACATTCCTCCTTCCGAAAATTATATTTACAACTATGATGACCTCTACTGACGCTTCAACCTACAACTCTTAGCTGCCAGACGAAATCAATGTGATTTATCAACATTTTTCATTTCTGTACTGTTAATGTGATATGTTCTGTATACTATTATGGGATTTCCCGTCAATAAATAAATAAATAAATAAATTTTTATAGTGAAAATTCTTACGTCTTGTTGTTGAGTTGGCATTCCAGAAGTCGCCCACCCACTAGCCTGACTCCTATACGAATCCGGAGCGCTAGCAATCCTGGTGACTCCTTGATGTAAATCACCCCAAGTCGACCCGCCCAAATATCCAGGACTCGGGTACCGCCTGGACATCAAACGTGGATCGTTTCCAGCTGGATTCAACGTCAATTGCCTGGCCAGTTTTCTGTGCAAATTTTCGCCACAGGGTTGCTGATAGGAACTGGTAAATGGGCCTTTTTCGGGGGTTGTTTGGAAACCAAAGGGGTCAGGTTGGTAGGACTGATGGGAGGTGGTCAATACGCCGACGTTGTCTACGCTGCGCGATTTTGATACTATTGCGTGCTGTTGGGGTTCTTTTGGAGGTGGTACATTAGACCTTGTACGGCCTAGAGGATTTTTACGTATATCACCTAAAAGAAATAATGTTCCAAATTTTGCAAACTCTATAGTTAATTATTATTATTACCTTCTTTACTTTCTCTGGCTTGTAAATGTCGTTGAGCATGCTCACTGAGACGTTCAGTAACGCTTTTATGAGGCAACGGCCCCCTTTCCGGATGATGATATTTACACTTATTTCCATAAGTACATTTTTTTCCGTAAGGACAAGGCGGTGGCAATGGCGCAGTTGCAACGTCTCCTTTTCTGGATTGAGTCCGTAAAAAATTATCCAAAGTGGGTCCGGATCTGCCCAAAGGATCATCAGGGGGCATGAAATGATCATTGACAAACGAGTACATCAATATCCGTTCTTCAACAACTTTCCGGAATTCAGAGTTTTCCTGGCACAAGTCTCTATAGTTGTCGTTGCTGACTACAATACCGTCACATTGAGCTGCTAGTTTTAAAATGTACCTGTCGTCATAGCACACCATCCTTTTTCCACCCACTAAACGCGAGGGGGTGAATACTAGAAGTCTTTCTCTTTCCAATTCCGCCAAAATCTCCTGATCTCGGACAGGATTATCGGGCCGAGGTGCTTCTTTGCGCCATTTGGGCACGAAAACTGTTATGGCCGTATGACCGCGAGCCTAATAATAATTATCATAATTATTTATATAACATATTTGCCAAATTAAACAAATCTACCTTGAACCAATCAACACAAATCTTAATGCCTCTACAAGAGAATATTTCCTTATTGCCATGACTCATGGCTACATTGCTGCCATCTACAACGATGGGCCTTAATAAAGTTGGATTAGCGGTACTTTCAATATCAAACCTGGAAAAAAAAAAACATTTCTTCATATGAAATATTTTGTTCCAGGAGCTAGGCAAATGGTAATGTTTTGGATTTTTAAAAATTTTGAAGTCCCATATAACTTTTTTTTCTATTATAAATAGAAAGCTGAAATTTTCAGTGATTTTTATCTCAGTGAAGGAGAATTTCAGCTCATTTGGACTTATAATTCTAATCAATAAATCTTAAAAATTTTAAGTCACTGAGATGGTTCAAAGTATTTTTTAGGAACCTTCAAAGGTGATTTAAGAAGAACTTTACTATTACTTATGTGAAAAATTATTCAGAAACTTATCGAATAATTTTGAAATTTAACTTATTCATTCAAAAACAAAACTAAATTAAAATTTTGACTCACCTATCCAAAATTCCTAAATCACTAATAAGACTATCCGTAGGACTACTATCGCACGATCCCCCTTTTTGCGCTCCCAACTTGATCAACTCAGCTAAAAGCTCATTTTGTGTCGGCGCAGGCCCCAATTTTTGTAGGGCTGCCTGGACGTGTTTCTCTGTGTAGCCCAACTTTAGGGCGAACTCCACTCTAGTGTTGTAGCCGGGGCTACTGTTCCCGACAACGTCCTGTTGAACATATTCTGCATATTCGGCGGCCAAAGTGTCGCTGGCCGTTCTGGACACGTCCTGATGTCCCTGCTGATCTTCACAATCCGAATCGTAGCTGGAGTCTTCGCCGGTTTTGGTCTGGTTGCAACCTTCCAGGCAAATATCGTCTACATATTTCTGGAAATAAAATAATATTCTGAAGAATCAACACAATTAGGATTTTTTTTAAAGTTGAATTCTTGATTATCATCAAAATTCTTTTAATATTTTATAATGGGTTTTCCAACCAAAACCGTGTATGTGGGAGTGTATTGTAGAAAATTTCTTGTAAAAGGTAATCAAAGCTTGGAATTTCCTGTTACAATAATAATTAAATCAATAGAACACGCCAAACTTGTTTCTTGGATAAAATTTTTATGCTTCTGTGGTTCAAATTTAAATTCGAAATTGAATTTCGCCTTGACAGAAGTTTTGTTACGCGATATGGTGGTAATCAGCCCAAGGGGGATTTACACGGTTCCAGTAGCTGGAACTGTTGGGAAATGGACTAAGAAATAAAAGAACTTGTTAATTATCGATATTCAATATATTTATTATATCGAACACAGCGGAAAGCAGAGCGTGTGAACTCATAGAAATAACTATACGAACTGACTCAACATCAAGACAAACTCTTTCTTAAGTAAACGATTCCTCATCTGTTTATCTTACATATAAAAACTATTATAAACACATTCAGTCATCCATAGCTGCGATATAAATTAGCAAAGTATAGACTAATAATGAAAGTTTAATTTATTAATTTTTGTTTCACTGATATGAATATCAGTTTATCCAACACGCCACCTCAAAAATTTGATCAATTTTACTAAAAGTGTAATACAACTTAAACCTAGTATAACATAAATAGGCCTGCTTTCCTTATGTGTGTCTTTTCTCGGGAAAATTACAATAACGGTCCAGCATTTGCTGCTCGGGATTAGGGAAAACCCAGAAAAACCTAATCAAACCATTTAACTTATTTAATAAGCCTAATTCCATTCTAATTTCTCAAATTTCTCTTGCATCAATGGTTTGGTAAACATGTCTGCTAGTGGTTTATCTGTGAAAAAAATTAATATTTTATACTAATTACGATCAATTCAATATGATTTGATCTTTTGCGATTTGTTGGATTATTTGTAATACTTATTGAGGTCTATTGTTATCCTCCTAGGTCATAATTGACTCTGATATTAATATTTACGCATATTTTCTGCTAATTATTTCAACCAAAGAGCCTCTTCAAAAAGAAAAACCATATATTCGGCATCAGTAGATGATGCCGTTACTGACAACTGCCTTTTTGTATTCCAACATATCACAGAAATTTCAAACAGTTTAAATAAATATCCTGTTGTGCTTTTATATTGTTTATATTATCATCTCCACCTTCCTAGTCAGGATTAATAGAATCACTCAAGAAATTGATACATTCACAAGTAAAATATTGTGTCAACTTCACATTGATTTTACCCTTAAGATATCTAAGGACCCTTTTCAAATATTGCCAAAACTCTTTAATATTCTTGTTTTAATACCTGCTCAAAATATTAACAGTGGTACTTAAATCAGGCTTAATATACATAACATAATATACATTAAACAGACGATTAAATTCCGGCAAGGGCTATCATGTTTTACTTCTGAATTTAAACCAATCAAATTCAGTTTACTAGGAAGTGGAGTGCTGACACAGCTGATGGCACAACAGTCATTCATATTAAATTTATGTAAAATAGTTTTCATGTACATTTGAACTGTACCTATATGAAAATTGATCAAGAGTAGATAACTTTATTTTTGATTACCTTTTAATTTTATTACCCAAAAATAGTTTACTGTCTTTCAAATAAAACATAGAACAGTTATTTGCCAAATCCCTTTTTAAACTATTCAATGTATTATTATCTGCAGTGGCAAATACCATCTACAGAACTACATAAATAATTTTACATATTGCACCTTTGTCTAAGATATAAATACAGTGGTTAACTGATGAATTTTTACTATCTATTATTTCAAACCAACATTTAGTGGTTTGTTTTAGTCCATAGATACAAAGCCTTATAAACTTGGTTAGGTTTACTTGTCACACCTTGAGCCAGCCACCCTTCAGCCTTCAGGAACCTTCATAAAAATGGCTTCCTTCAATGTCCCATTCGGGAAAGCTGTTTTTACATCTATATGATGTACTTACTAAAAGGGTAAACTAATTAAAAAGGTCATTATAAACCAGAAACCTACGATTCTCGCCACCTCTGTAAAGGTTTCATTATAATCTACCAAGTAATGTTGACTAAAACCACCAGCAACTAAGTAAGCTTTGTATCTAAATGGTTTTCCAATTTCATCATTTTCAATGGAAAATATCCATTTACAATCCACTATATTTTTATAATCGGGTCTTGATACTAACGACCACGTTTCATTTACCAATAATGAGTGAATCAATATCATTTGGCAGATAACAAAACAGTCTACATAAAGTCGAGTAGTTTACTGAAACTCTCCACAATATGAGGCAGACACTAAATTTCCTAAATGCTTACAAAAACTTATACAATACTCCAGGCAATCGGGAGGAGTATAACCTCAATGAGTATAACTCTTACTAGAAGAAGCTAATCACAATATGATAAAAACTGCAAAAAATCCCACTAAATATGCATGTGGAGTATCATAAACCAACAACGAGGCCGTTCAAATAGAAAAAAACAGAGAACCAGAAAAAGAACCAGATAATTTCAATAATTACTTTAGCACTATAGCCGAGACTATAGCAATTCAAATCAAATAGAACAGTCTTCCAGACAACTTCTTCTCTTTAAATCAGGTTTCAGAAAGTCAAGTCAAAAATATAATTGAAAATCTAAAAAATAAAAATAGTACAGATATCTATGGCTTCTCTGTAAAACACCCCAAACACATAAAACATATCATCATTTCATCATTACGAATGCTAATAAATCAATGTTTTCAACAGGGTGTTTTCCCGGTAGTCCTAAAAAGGGCTATAGTCACACCCATCTTTAAAAAGAGTGACGAGTTGGATGTATCTAATTATCGACCCATTTCACTTCTGCCAATTACATGTAATGGAAAGGTGCATGGTAAATCACATATAAAAACACTTTGAACAAATTGAAATTTTTTTAAGCTGTCAATTCGGTTTCAGGTCAAAGCGGAATACAACCATGGCCATTATGGACCTTGTGTCCACTGTCATGGATGATTTTGAGGAAGGAAACTACAACATAACACAGTTCTTTGACCTCAGCAAAAACTATTACTATACAAATTTGATCAAAACAGCCTTAATCTGGTAAAATCCTATCTCACAGACAGGCCACAGATAGTTAGAGTGGGGGGTGTGTGTCATCGGGAGAGCGGATTTGATCTTAGTTAATGACCTGCCAATGTGTGACCCTGGGGCAAAGTTTGGTCAGTACGCTGATGACACAATCACCAAGAGTAGCAAAAAAAATCTTAAAAGAGGCTGAGGAGGGAGCAATGGAGGCACAGTCGAGGGTAAACTGTGATTTGATTCAAATAAACGTAAATAAAATTCAAAAAATTATATTCTCCCTCAGAGACACCCATGGCAGGGACAATGAGGAAACTGTGAAACTCTTAGGCATCCACCTAGATCCAAAACTGAAATGAGATCATCAGGCTGAAGTAGTATGCAAGAGGCTGTGAAGTAGCGTTTTTCTCTTGAGAAACCTAGCAGACTCTGTCTCGCTTGACACCCTAAAAACAGCCTACTATGCGCTTTTCCACTCCACCATGACCTAGAGTATAATAGCATGGGGTACAGCTAGCTCTGCAAGGAGCATTTTTGCACTACAAAGAAAAGCAATAAGAATACTGGCAGGTTTGGGGTATCGTGAGGACTGCAAGATGGCATTCTCAGAATTCAACATTCTCACTTTTCCTTCAGCTTTTATCCATCTAAATATGTCAGATATAATAGGAGTAATTTTGACACGCATCATGACATACATGACAATCCAACACGTTATGGGGGGGACTTAAAGACCAACTTTTTGCCGCTTGACAAAATCGCAATGCAGGCCTGAATATACAGCAGTTAGGCTTTTCAACAAATTGCCAGTGAGTGTCAGGGAACTTCCACCAAAACCTTTTAAAGAAACAGTAAACTAAGTTGTTAACATTTAAAAAAAAAATCTTAAATTTAAATTTTTAGGATGAACTTTTATGTGATACTAGCTGACCCGGCGAACTTCGTTCCTCCTCTGAATTATTAAATACCTATTAAATGTTGTGTTAACGTATCTAAAGTGGGTTTTTTTTTTAAAGATAAAAGTCAAAATGACATTATGTTGGCAATACAATGTAAAATTGTCAATGCTTTCAAATTTTTTATGTAGAAAAAGCTTGTGTTGCAAACATTTACTAAATTTTTGACTTGGGGAATTATCTTTAAAAAAAAAAACAGACTTTATCAAAGATTATGGAACCAATAATTGAACGGGGTTCAACTAAAACTGGTACTGAGTTCAATAGCCGAACAGAGTAGTTCGGTACAGACACTTTGAAAACGGATTATTTTGATTTGTGTGGATTTTATTTTTTAACTAGCTGACCCGGCGAACTTCGTTCCTCCTCTGAATTATTAAATACCTATTAAATGTTGTGTTAACGTATCTAAAGTGGGTTTTTTTTTTAAAGATAAAAGTCAAAATGACATTATGTTGGCAATACAATGTAAAATTGTCAATGCTTTCAAATTTTTTATGTAGAAAAAGCTTGTGTTGCAAACATTTACTAAATTTTTGACTTGGGGAATTATCTTTTAAAAAAAAAACAGACTTTATCAAAGATTATGGAACCAATAATTGAACGGGGTTCAACTAAAACTGGTACTGAGTTCAATAGCCGAACAGAGTAGTTCGGTACAGACACTTTGAAAACGGATTATTTTGATTTGTGTGGATTTTATTTTTTAACTAGCTGACCCGGCGAACTTCGTTCCTCCTCTGAATTATTAAATACCTATTAAATGTTGTGTTAACGTATCTAAAGTGGGTTTTTTTTTAAAGATAAAAGTCAAAATGACATTATGTTGGCAATACATAGTTACTAAATTTTTGAATTGGGGAATTATCTTTAAAAAAAAAACCAGATTTTATTAACTGAAATAAATTCAGTTTTTTTCGATGGTGAATTTGGCTTTGGTTGAAGAAAATTAATTTTTACTCTCTGGATCAGAAGTCACCTAAAATTAAAATTTTACATCATCCCTTTTTAGGCATCTTGTGGGCATTATTCTTATAAAGTCTACCACTAAATAAATAAACTCAGGCACAAGAATGTTCAAAAAATGTAAAGAAAACAAAAAAAATCTCCAGCGCAGCCCTGTTTCATTTTATCTGCACTGCAATACTTCTACTGTATCTGCACTATTCTATCTGATCTACTCTTTCTGCATCACTTTATCTGTTCGGAATAGTGGAATAGTTCTGTTTGGAATAGCTCCAGTTCCTTAGCAGTATTCTGTTATACTGTATCTGCAATGAAATTACCGCACAACGGCGAGCTTCGTTCTAGGTACCTATCATATATGGCGTCATATACAAAATGGTTGTGGCGGACTCATAACCTGGCTCTCTGCCACTCGACACTAGCCGGACGGAGCACTCCGAACAGTCGCCACGGAACACGGCTGTCAAGAGATGCCTAAGAGGAGAAACGGAACTTAGCCACAGAACGTCAATGGTCAAGCGTCAAGAAATGACAGGGAGACCAGTTCGCGCTCTTTCGGAATGAACGAACCAGCAACAAAATAAAATATACAATTAAAACATTGTCATTCTATTTATTTTTGGACATTTTTACTGTGAAGAACAATTAAAAATAAAGTGCTTTCCTCAAATTGTTTTTGTGACAATAAAATCCATATGGTTTGTAATGAAAATGTGACGGTAAACTTGGTATCGGTTATAAGAGATGGCGCCGTATGCGGGCTTAGTGAGTTTTTTTCATAAATAAGTAAAATAGATATTTTTTTTTTTTTTTTTTTTGATTTTTTCGATTTATTATCTTAGGATGGACAAAGACAAATCCAATAAAGCAAAAATCATAAAAATCAGTCCAGCCTTTCTCGAGTTATAAGTGCTCAACACTAACACAACTGTGTTTTATATATATAAATTACTGTGATATGTATGTGTGACTGACTTAATAATTTGTGATAATACCTACCTAGCTCATTCTAAATTATTCGAATACCTACTTACTTAGATATTACTCTTATAGAACTTAACATTAATTATTATATTAATGTATCTGTATGTATACTGTATTCTTTAATATCGGGACACTATTTTTGGACTTTGTCTGTTTGTGTCCCAAACCCTTAAATAAATAAATAAATACACTCTTATTTTTATTTTACAATAAAGACATAATTTCTACGATGGATTTTTTTTTTTTTTCGAAAAATAGAAGATACTCTAATTTTTGTTTTACAATGAAGGCATAAGGTAAAAAAAAAATCATTGGTAGAAATTTTTTTATTAGTGACTATTTCACTAGAGTGTTTTACACTAGCAAAATGTCATAGGAACGGCCAGTTTCCTACTGACAAAACTTCTACCTGTTCCTACCTGGGCAAAATCAACATGATGGTTTTTCAGCGACAAAATTTTGTGTGGTTAGGGCGAATTCTCATGAGCGTTTAGTTCTGTGATAGTGAACTTTAAAGAGATTATTAGTGCGCAGATTCCTTTGTGGCACATGAAACAGCAAATCAGAACAATCAATATTATAAATAATTAATGTATGGAAAAAGCAGAGGTCTAAAAACATTCTTCGTTGTTTGAGTGGTGGTATATTTAGAAGTTTCATTATATCAGCATAATTGATATGATCGACTGGCACACTCATCTTATAAGCTACAAACCTAATGAATTTTCGTTGGACACTTTCGAGTTGCTGTATATATATTTTATAATGAGGTGACCAAACCTGACAAGCATATTCCAAAACAGACCTAACATAAGCACAGTATAAAGCCCTAAAACATTTCAGATCAGTGAAATCCTGCAGAGTACGCTTAACAAATCCTAAAACTTCTAATGTCTTGCTAGAGTTGCTAGTTATGCAATTAATATGGTTATTGAATGAAAGTTCTCTGTCGAAGAAAACTCGCAGATCTTTTATACAGTCCACTGTCTCTAAGATCTCATCATTTATGCTGTACTCAAACTGAGTGATGTTCGTTTTTCGATAGAAACGCATAACCCTAAATTTTTTTGTATTAAATTCCATCTCACCAAGAAATCAGATGATCAATATCTTCCTGAAGTTTTTTACAGTCTTCCATGGATTCAATGCATTTATATAATTTTAGATCATCTGCATACAAAAGTATGTCAAAGTGCTGTACAACAGTAGAGATATCATTGATAAAGACATTGAACAGCAACGGAGACAGATGAGCTCCCTGAGGTACTCCGGAAGCTACATATATTTTCCTTGACAGAGCACCCTTAATTTTAACAAACTGACATCTATTTCCAAGATAACTACGAAACCAAGCAAGCATATTTCCAAAAAATCCCAAAGCTTGCAGCTTTCCCATTAACACCTCATGATTTACTTTATCAAAAGCCTTGCTTAAATCAGTGTGTATATGGAGTCGATTTGTCGTCTGGCTTCGAGTGACTATTAGACTCTGCTCATATATCATTAAGTTTGTTACTGTTGATTTGCCCTTGATAAACCCATGCTGATGTTCTACTAGAATTCCCTAAAGTTGGGGACCTGATTTTGAGTATACAATAGAGTCAAATAATTTAGGGAATGAAGAGAACTTGGTGATGGCTATATAATTCGAAACCTCTGACTTGTTTCAACTTCTAAATACTGCTGTAATATATGACTGCTCCTAAGCCTCAGGAAATCTACCGCTATTTAAAGATTGTCGGAACACCCTACACAAAACTTATGATAAAATACACACTGAATTCTTTAAAAATCCTGCCGCGACATCATCAGCGCCTGCACCTAATTTATTACTTAATTTCATTATTGCATTGGAAACATCAATCTCATTTATATCACAAACTCCTATGTTAACTTCATTAGGAATAACAAAATTATAATTATCACAGTTTCTTATCACTATAAACAGAGGAAAAAAAATCGGCAAAGAAATTTACAGTACCTATCTGTCGAAGTATTTTTTAATGGTACCCCCTGTATATTATGACACTTCTGGATTCTGCGAAAAATTCTAGACATATTTCATGTACAATGTCATATACCTTTCTTCAACTGTTTCGGAAATATTGACAGTTGAAAATTGACTTTTTTGCATCTTTGACAGACTGTAAAAGCTAAATGATTGATTTTACAGCGAAACCATTTCCACATTCCTATCCTAGATTTTCATAAACTATCATTTAACAGCAACTTTGAATTTAACCGGAGATTAATAATTTAAGCGAAATTTCTAATCATGGATTAAATTCAAAGTTGGTGTCAAATGATAGTTTATGAAAAACTAAGATGAGAATGTATGATCGGTTTTGCTGTAAAATTTACCGTTCAGATTTTACAGTCTGTCCAAGATGCAAAAAAGTCAATTTTCAACTGTCAATATTTCCGAAACAGTTGAAGATAGGTATATGACATTGTACATGAAATATGTCTAGAATTTTTCGCAGAATCCAGAAGTGTCATAATATACAGGGGGTACCATTAAAAAATACTTCGACATCCTCTAGTATATCTTGCATTTCTTTTAACATTCTTTGTTGACTTCTTTCTCCTTGACTTTTAAACAGAGTTGTTTGACTTATTATCTGACCAACCCAGTCAGATAAACCTATGCTTTGTTGTACCAAATTCTGATTTTCTTCTATCTCCTTTTCTTGTCTGTTCCATTCTAAGAAAGAATATATAGGTGTCGGTGAACTGACACTCCTTGCTGATGATGGAAAAATTGCTTCTTTGACTACCTTTTTATCTAGAGGTGGAGATAAATCCTGTTGTGTTTTTCATTTTGGGGTTCTAACTGTTTGTGTGTCATGAGCGTAAGTTGACATTTCTGGCGTAATCACGTGATAGTATGGTGAAATTTGATTGGTAAAATATCCAACATGTCAAATATGTCTCCAATAAAACCCAACCATTATATCACGTGATTACGCTAGAAATGTCAACTTACGCTCATGAGAATTCGCCCTTAAGGTAAAAAAACTATTCAGTTTGACAAGTGTCACCTAAAGAAAATAAATTTTCCAAATGAAAATTTGGCTTGTTTCTCTCGTGAAATAGTCCAGCCGAATACCACTCAAGTGTAGGCAAAACTATTCTCTTGGTTTTATTCAAGTTTGTTGCTTTTTGGTAATTTCGCTCATGAAATTTTTGACAAAACTGTCATTCGCGAAATTGCCAAGCAACAAACTTTCATACCAGTCGAAAATTTTGCCAACAAAATTTTTTCTCTTGTGGTATTATATATGACTATTCCACTAGAGTGTTATACAAAATGTCATAGGAACGGCCAGTCATAGAATAGTGCTGTCAAACTTAAATTAAAATGTCTGCCAAGAGGCACACAACCTCTCTTTGTTTGCTTGTCAAAGTCACGTGTTTTGGACAATGTTTTGGATAGGCTAATTGAGTTTTACAACTGTCCTTTAAAAAAAAAATTCTAAATGAAAATTTGACTTACTTTTCTAGTGAAATAGTCCAGCCAAATACCACTCAAGAAAACATTATGTAGGCAAAATTATTTTCTTGGTTTTATTCAAGTTTGTTGCTTTTTGGTAATTTCTCTCATGAAATTTTTGACAAAACCACTCGCCTAACGAGTGGTTTTGTCAAAAATATCAATCGCGAAATTGCCAAGCAACAAACTTTCATACCACTCGAAAATTTTGCCAACAAATTTTTTACTCTTGTAATATTATACTGGGTGAGTTACTAAGCGCGCGGTGGTCCATATCTCATATACTAACAGAGATCGAAGAAAAAACTAAATACAAAACTTGTGGATAAACATGAGTACTACATTTCTAAATTATTTTCCAGTATACAGGGTAGCCCATTAACTAGTAGTGACACAAAGTTTTGTTTTTTTAAATGACCCCCCCTGTATATTATGACATTTCTAGATTCTGCGAAAAAGGATAACGCACACCTAACATGGGATTTTTGGGCTCTATGGATTTTTCCCATTTTTTGATATGTTGTAGAGGATTTAATCCTGAACAACCTTTAAATGGGACGAAATCTTGTAGGTATAACGGTCTTTGAGATATGAGCGTTGAAAAATGCAGGGCCGCAACTAGGGGGTGGCGAACTAGGCGCCCGCCTAGGGCGCCGGAGTATCGGGGCGCCGAAGGAGCCTATTATAATCCATATATTTTACAATCCAAAAAAATGCAACGGTTTTACGCGTCATTTGTCGTAACACGAACATTTATTTTGCTTGTGTTACATCTCTTTTTGTCAACCATCAACAATACGAATATCGATAGTAATCCAATAAACTAAACAAACACACTGGAACGGTGGCTACATAATGTTCCTATGCAAGGGTTTGTGCCAGGAAGGACAACAAACAAGAGGGATTTGCATCTCTCTCTGCACTATGGCGGCTATTGAGAACAGCTGTTTGAAGTGTTTGGATCATTGAGGTTAGGAAGATGAAGAAGCTCTTCTTTCTTTCACGTTAATCGCAATGAGTGCGAGCGAGACAACAATCCATCTGTATTGCTGCGTTGCATATATCAAAATTCGGCATACTAGCATAAAGCAGTGCGTCCGTTCCAGAGTGTTTGTTTAGCACAATGTAAAATCTGTTTTTTTTTTTAAAGATAAAAGTCAAAATGACATTATGTTGGCAATACAATGCAAAATTGTCAATGCTTTCAAATTTTTTATATAGAAAAGGCTTGTGTTGCCAACATCATAGGCGTATCCAGGGGGGGGGCTGCCGGGCTGCAGCCCCTCCCCAAGGCAAATTTAGACAATTTTTTTTTCAGCGTATTTTATTGACATGTAAGGTTTTTGTACAAAAAAAATAGAAATAAAATTTCTTTCTTTCTATAATAAGGTTTTTCTATAGCGGGCGCCTAATGCAGCAAGGGGCCCAAATCTCGGCTCAGGGAGTAGAGCAGTAGAGCTCTCCGATAGAACGCATGTTTTGTCCTTGTTAATGTAATCGGAAAGTAAAAGAGAATGATAAACACGTAAAATGTGTTTTCTTGGGGAGCTCTACTTCCTGACACAAGAATCGGACCCCAGGGGCCGGCTAAGGGAGTAGAGCTCCCCGATAGAACGCATATTTTGTCCTTGTCAACGTTATTGAAAAGTGAACAAGAATGATAAAGACGAAAAATTTGTTCTCTCGGGGAGCTCTACTCCCTGGCACGAAAATCGGCCACCAGGGGCTTTATTCTGTAGAAAACGAACTGTTCGATTCGATAGAATTTCTTCGATAGTGACGTCATTTTGGGTTTCGTAGCGCGGAAGCTATTCGCTACGAAACCGAAAATAACGTCACAATCGAAGAAATTCTACCGAATCGAACGGTTCGTTCTTTACAGAATAAGGCCCCAGGCTACTTATTCTTGAAACCAGGGACCAGCGTTGTCATAAGAACGATTGCTCTGTCTTTCTTAATAATATGCAAATGATAATATGAGTAACACAGACGGAACAGTTACAATCATGGGAATACTGCTCCCCCTCTTGAAACAGGGAAGCAGCGTTCCCAGGAGAACGAGTGTTCCGTCTTTCTCAATGATATGCAACTGATAATATAAGTAACAAAGACGGAACACTCGTTCTCCTGGGAACGCAGCTCCCCGGTCTCAAGAATGAGGACCCAGGAGAGAAAGAGCACTCTGAACAAAATTTCTCCTCCTTACGAATAGGTGGCGGGATGCGAAAATTTTTGTCGCCCCGCAAAAAAATAAAACGTGGGTAATACCACAGTAATACGATTCTTGACGCGTAACATTTGGGTATGTTCCACACTTCCACATTTTTAAAATAATCTGTTAGGTAGTCATTCTGTAACATCTGTATACTTTTTTTCCAAAAAAAAAATCGAACTTTTAAACTGCTGCGAAAACGCGGGATAGGAAAGGGACGTCACTCTCCCAAACATGCGAGGATGCCGAATCTCTTATTAGTAAACCATTTTAAAATATGGCTGATAAAATACCAATTAATTATAAACCACATACCTGGAATAGCCCGCCCAGCCTATCTATAAAATAAGGCAAATTGAAATGGAGAATGTGGGGGATACCTATCTCTATTTACCTTATGGGCCAATTATGAAAATCTTTCCTTCTCCAAAAGATAATAAATTTGAGGTTAGGAATATACACCAAACCTAACAGCAATGTCAATGAACTAGAGAGAGAAAGGTATCCCCCACTATATAGCTATCTTTGGACGCACTGAGAGAAATGACAAATGTCATATCCGACAACGGTCGGTACCATTCTAGGTACGTGTAGTTTATAGTTCATTGTAAAAAAACTAGTCACAACCTATGACCTATTTTTGTCCTTTTCTACTTTATGAAAAAAGAAAGAATAGGTATAATCGGTGAACTCTAGCTACCTAGTAGAATAATCCTAAAATGCTCCGTAATCTGGCAATAAGCGCATGAATGCTTTAGGCACATGAAAATGGAATATTGTGCGCAGCTTTTTTTTTCAACCCTTTTTGTTAACACAGCCCCCCCCCCCAGACCAAAATCCTGGATACGCCAATGGCCAACATATTTACTAAATTTTTGACTTGGGGAATTATCTTTAAAAAAAAAAAACAGACTTTAGTAATCATATAAATTATGTCAAACAGTGCGCATGCAAAACGCAGCAGCAAATTGCAATGTCTGTGATAAATTCAAGTATTGATGACGTAGCGCCCAACATTCGTTAGCCAGATAATAGCTTCAAGTCGAGCTTTGATCCGACCAAACTAGAAATGGGTTGCTATCGCGTAAGCTGCTATATTTTAACAGTTATTTTGCTGAAGCAGCTATCACTGTTACTCGATTTTGAAAAAAGCTGCTGCCAACAATATAACCAAACTTCGTAGTTTCGTCTTTTTTTCTTCGAAGTATCCCACTATGAGAGAGTCAATTTGATCGATCGATCGATCGAGTTGATTTTCCATGAACTAGACAAAGATAGATTGCTCATCGGTGGATCAGCCAGTATAAGAGAGAATGCGCTCGAACAAGAACAGCCGTTTTATAATGAAACCTTCCTTCATGCATGCGCACACTGAACACCAAGGACCAACGGTGTCCATACCCACGACCATCGTTCCGGATAAATTGTTTCTTTTAAGCAGCTATTTGATAGCTGCTTCTTTGAACAAGCGGTAACTGCTTTAACTGCTACTTGAAAATAGCAGTTTTGCCCATCTCTAGACCAAACTGAACAAGAGCACTGTGGGCGACGTGGGCGCCCTCTGCATGCTGCATGCGTTATCTCTTTCTTAATGAATACGATTGAAAAAAGACAAAATACGTCGTAAGTTTCCGTAGTTTCCCTAAACAGCTTTTACTTTTATAATAGCCTCGTTCGCGGTAAGGATTCTGAACTGGTTCGAAACTATTTCGCATGCGCAATTCAAGTAATGGCGTCCGCGGATCATAAAATTCTGAACTTTTAGTTACGATTCTGGATTCGCGGATCAGTCGGTTCGGAACCGTTTCTGAACCAGTTCTAGCGGTCCTAGGATTTTAGCAAGAACTTCAGGATTAACACATAACGTTCATTTACCTACGTATTAGACAGTCTGGAGAACTCGTTCCAAAACTGTTCGCGATAAAATAATATTTCGAACCAGTCCGATTCCAGAGCTGAGCATGTGCTCTACGCCAGTTCTCAATAGTTCCAGACTCCAGACTGGTTCGGAATCGGTTCAAAATATGAGCCTCTGTTGTTGCGTTTCATTTCATTTCATTTCAAGCGAAAACCAAAGCATCAAAAAATATATCTATTGTTACTTTTGAGAAAGCGGTGGAGGGGCGTCAAAATTTGGACTTGCCTTGGGCGCCGAGGGTTCTAGTTGTGGCCCTGGAAAAATGAACTTTTTTGCGACTTTTTGTGTGGAGAATATACGAGATACTGGTGTTTATCAGTCAAAATATTGACAGGTTCACATATTTTACGTCACTAAAAATTAATGTCAACATAGGTTAAGGCCAGGTCTGCACTGGGGTCAATGTTAGCGCCAGTGCGGTCCCGACCTTAGCCTATGTTGATATTTGTTAGTGACGTGAAATATGTCAACCTGTCAAAATTTTGACTGATAAACACCAGTTTTTCGTATACTCTTCAAACAAAAAGTCGCAAAAAGGTTCATCTTTTAATGTTCATATCTTAAAAACCATAAAACCTACAAGATTTCGTCCCATTCAAAGGTTATTAAGAATTAAATCCTCTACAACATATCAAAAAATGGGCAAAATCCATAGAGCCCAAAAATCCCATGTTAGGTGTGCGTTATCCTTTTAGACACATTTCATGTACAATGTCATATACCTATCTTCAACTGTTCCGGAAATATTGACAAATGAAAATTGACTTTTTTGCATCTTTGATAGACTGTGAAACCTGAACGGTTAATTTTAGAGGAAAACGGATTTTACATTCCTATCTTAGATTTTCATAAACTATCATTTGACACCAACCTTGAATTTAATCTATGATTAAAAATTTCGCCTACTTATTAATCTTCGATTAAATTCAAAGTTGGTGTCAAATGATAGCTTACGAAAATCTAAGATGGGAATGTGAAATCCTTTTTGCTCTAAAATTAACCGCTTAGGTTTCACAGTCTGTCTTAAGATGCAAAAAAGTCAATTTTCAACTGTCAATATTTCCGAAACAGTTGAAGATAGGTAAATGACATTGTACATGAAATATGTCTAGAATTTTCCGCAGAGTCCAGAAATGTCATAATATACAGGGTGAATCATTTAAAAAAACCTAACTTTGTGTCACTACTAATTAATGGGCCACCATGTATAGTGAAAAATAATTTAGGAATGTGGTACTTATGTTCATCTACAAATTTTGTATTCAGTTTTTTCCTCGATCTCCGTTAGTATAGAAGATATATGGACCACCGCGCGCTTAGTAACTCACCTTGTATACAGTGAGCGCCAAAAAGTTTGCAACAAATGGAAAAATATTTTATTATTAAGATATGAAAAAAAAATGTTACGTGGGATCAATTGACGTTAAAAGAGATGGACAATAAGTATGAAAACAAACATTTTCCCGCCAACATTTGCTTGCTTGTCAATGCCAGTGTGTATTGGGTGTTTTTACAGTGGCTAAATAAACCTTTACATACAGTGGCGACAATAGAGGTCCCGCCGCCATCTTGTTCCCAACCTCTTGTTACTTTTAAATATTTATATATAGGATTTAAATGGACATCTATCATAAAAAATTGAAATCGACGTATTTGATGACCATTATTAGGTCCATCAAATACGTTGTTTTCCATGATTTATGATGAATGTTCACCTAAATCCCATATATTCATATTTGAAAGTAACAAGGGGTTGGGAACAAGATGGCGGTGTTTTCAATATAAATATATGCGATTTTAGAACCAATCAAAAATGAGACAGCAATTGTCGCCACTGTGGGTTATAGAGTCACTGTAGGTGTTTTGAAAGAAAATGTGGGAAAAGTCACTATTTCATTTGCAGAACTTCGCTATGGAGCAAGCGGTGGATTATTTTGGAAGCAAACAGCTCCCGCAAACTGAACTTGAACGTGGATTACTTTGTATACTTGATAGGCCGTGGATTTTCCTTTTTTTTTGCGAGTATTCTTTCTGATTTTATGTATCCAAAGTTTGATAAATGTAGGATTTGATGGAAACTTATGGAAAGACACGTCCGCCGGTAAATAGGAATTATTTTTACAAAAAGGCACACTACACAATCACCATTGTTAGGAAAAAACTTTGAAAAAACCGAGGAAATAATAGTTTCCAGTTTCCACATATACAAAAGTCTTGTCAACAAACCACTGTCAGCGGGTGTCAACCGTTGTTTTCATACTCTTTTGGCGTCTGGCAGTTTGACGCCAGAGAGAGAGGGGCTTTAAAATTGAAAAGGTCAATTCAGTATACCCATCAACAAAAAAATCACTGTGACAGATGTCATGTGACCACAGTCGTGGCGGAAAATTTGAAAAGTTGTCCTTAAATATGTGAAAAGTGGGATAGGACGACCGAAAATCGAAAAATTGTAGAGAGAAAAGTTGTTCAGGATCCAATTTTACGTCCATGTGTCAATTTTTAAAAAGGTACAAGGATTTTTAATAAATAATAATTTTTTGGCCTGTTTTCTGGTAATTTGAAAAATATCGAAAACATTTCACAAAAATAATGGCTTGATTAAATTTAGAAAAAAGGTATTGGATAATTTAGAAAGATTTCATGATAATTCTAAATTTGTTATTCCAAATTTTTGTTTTCTGTAGGTCATTGCAACAAGATCAGAGTGGTCTGAAAATGAATTTTTGATTTTTTACAATTTTTCGCGAGACAATTAAGCAGAATTACTGTACTGGATTTTTTTTTTGTTAGTTTCACTTTGAATTATGTGAACCACACGGAAAGTTTTTGATATTTTTCAAATTACCAGAAAACAGGCCAAAAAAATGATATTTATTAAAAATCCTTGTACCCTTTTAAAAATTGACACAAGGACGTAAAATCGGATCCTGAACTACTTTTCTCTCTAGGATTTTTCGATTTCTGGTCGTCTAATCCCACTTTTCACATATTTAAGGCGAACTTTTCAAATTTGCCGCCATGACTGTGGTCACATGACATCTGTCATTTTTTTTTTGATATCTTAATAATAAAATATTTTCCCATTTGTTGCAAACTTTTTGGCGGTCACTGATATTTTTTTTTTATAATTATTTCACTCATTATGAAATAGACTAATCAGATGTCATTTACTAAATAAATTTTGTTTAAATAATGGCCGTTTCCGTCAACTATTTTAGGGGAGCCTTAAGGATAAGTATTCAGTATTCCCCAAAATGACATTTTTACATGGAGAAATGTCAGTTTAAAGAATACTTATTGTTAAGGCTCCCCTAAAATGATAAATGATTAATAAATCACAAGATCCAGTTGATTCTTGATTCGCCATGAAATTGTTAATAGTAATGAGAAATTTTTCCCTTTTAGATGAAAGCCTATACCCTTACCTATATCATCATTTTGTAAAACAAAAATTAGAATGACACATTTTCATTAAGTAAATATATACAAATACAAAACAAAATACAAATGAAATTTGTGTAGGAGAATTATGAAAACCTGTTCTTATGCCTACATTTATTTTTTAAAAAATCAAACAAAGAAGAAAAAATTGTCATCATTGTCCTTGTTGAAAATGTTAAAACTTTATACAAAAATCGACCTTTAAACACCGCTGGCGGTGATGCGCTCCTCCTGAAAAATCGTTGCTGAGAATCGGGTGCTAACTTCACACGCGTATTTTTGACTATGTGAGTAGTTCAATATTTATCAACATCCAAGAAAAACCTTGTTTGAACTACATATTAGTTGCTATTGTTATATGCAAAACAATTCAGTTTTAATTACCTACTATTTGTAACAGGAAATTCCAACTTGTGCCACCTTTTACAAGAAATTTTACTATAAAAATACACTCCCACATAAATCGTATGAGAGAAATTCAATAAATTTTTGTGGTTTTGATTGGGAAATCCCTTTCATTTGTATATTGAAATGTGCTCTATTATAATATAACAACAGGCAATAATATGTATATTCGCTACTGAAATTGTGAAAAATCTTACTGAAGTTATTTGCAAATTGCTTTTACAAGAAGAAAAAATATCCCAATTTATTTTTCTAAAACTTGAAACCGCCCTATCAGGATTCACTTCAGGAATAGTCACTTTGTTGATTGAAATATAGGGAAAAATCTTTTATCAATGATTTGCTAATCACTTGAAAATTGTAAATCAGACCAAAAAAGTAAATTAATGAGACCGAAATCAAGTCTATTTCCTCAAAAAATTGTATATCAACATCGACAATAATTATACTGACCTCGCCAAAGGTTACAGTCATATCCAAAATAAAGGGCACACGGAACTGCAAACACATCTAAACCCAGTAATAGATAACACAATCACTTAAAACTTTCAACAAAAATTTTAGATCCGGTATCGTTGATGTTTTTTCAATAGCCCACATTCGATAACCTTCTAAAATTATTAGACAAACATTAGTACCTCTAAAGTACGTCACACACAATATTGCGATAAGTAAACAACAAAAAAAATCATAATTCAAAAACCGATACTGATGTTTTTTTGACGATAGATATAAGTGAAATGTGGGGGTTTCGAGTCGCGAAGAAATCGGTGAGGATCAGATCCGGCTCGCCAAGCCGGATGTGAAAGAGAAAGAGAAGCGCGGTTAGCCTTCTATAAGCCAGGCCGTTGAAATATTGAAATTTTTCGGTGTGAGCCGCACTACGAGTTTCACCGTTGGTCGGTCGGTTGGGTATGAATGAAAATTACGTGAACCCGGACTTGGCTTTGGCTCTCGCCTGCAGGGAGTGTGTAACATTTTACAGGGGAATATTAATTATTAGTTAATTAATTAATGTGATAAATGATACTGTTTTCACAGTATTTGAGGTTTGAGGAAAAGCGGTTTTGAAAAATATCAAATGCTTCTTCTTCATTGAGACAATTTCAGTGAAAATTTATATGTATTGTGATCCAGAAAATCTACATTTATATTCTTCTAATGAAGAAAACAAATTATCTTCATCATGATAAAACAAACTATAGATTCCTCCACTCTGTTAAAATATTCTTTTTAATGAACCATTTTGATCTCTTTTTCCAAATTAAGCAAAATACCATAATGCATAAAATAGAACGTAAAATTACAAATTCGTATTTTTAATTTAACGAAAACGCTTGTAATAAACGGAATTTATTTACGTTTCACACAAAATTGCTTAATTTATTTGCGCATTTTTGCTAATTAAACAGAATTAGCATTTCAAACATCCGGCTTTAAGATCTGAAAATTTTGAAAAAATATACTCATCCAATTATTGTCAAAATTGGATTTGAAAAAAAGAATTCCTCATGATTCCACCGAGGGGTTTTTCACCTAACAAAATTTGTACACCGATTAACAGTTCTAACTGAAATATTTCCATTTTTCAACAGATATTTCTATGTAACAAGTTATTGCCAACTATTTTCATGTAATAACAAAATATTTCCACATATTGCCAGGTATTTCCCTAGTATTATCACATATTACCAGGTATTGCCATGCTATTGACAGACTAAAATCAAATATTTCTCTTGCAGAATTCTAAGTAAGTATTGACATATCCACAGGTATTTACATGTTATTAATGGGTATTCAACTAATGACATTAACATTATATTGCTACAAGTATTCACATTATAGTCGATCAATTCAACTTATTGAAAAATAGGTGGAAATAGGGTAGTATACTATGTATAAAAATCAGTAAAAAATCTGCTCGACCTTATTTTATAGGCTAAATGGTGATGGTATAGTGGGATACTAAATTATTTTCCAGCATATAGTCTATAGAATTAGTAAGAGAAAAACAAACTGTAATTTGAATTTAGCGCCACACCGGCAACCAATAGTATTCAAGCCGCTGACCATCTGGGCTGCGTTCAGGAATGGCTATAGCCAAGCCAAAATTGGCATTTTGCGTTCGAGTTCGGCTCCAACCTACGTGGTTCGGCATTACAGGTGTAGGGGGAAAAGTAGGTTTTGGCATTAGCATTGCCGTCCTTGAACGTACCCCTGGTAATGCTGCTCAAAATGACAGCTAAATTCAATAGTTCAACGACGTGTGGTGTCATGTGAATCGTGTGACATGTGTCATTGTCACAGACTTGTTTACGTTAGGCATTTTTTAACCAGTTCCCGTTAGTTCCCGTGTTACAAGCGGTTACAGGAAATCAATAACCGATCCGTTTTTGCGAGAATACGGTAATAGGGGAAGGTGTTTTGCTGTCATAAAGTAACGTCATCATTCTATAACACGGTTATTGTTTTTGATACCCAAGTCGAGAGTTGAGTAACTGAAAAATTTTAACCTTAGATTGATTTGTGATTGTTTTGATCTGTAAAAGTGAGTTTTTTCTGAGGTTTTTTTGTTTTTGGAGGATATCAAAAAATGGCAGATCTCGCATTATGGTCTATAAGCTGTCTCTCATGATTTTCTCGCAATATATATTTCAAGGGACCACTATGCTTGACTCGATAAGACTTGGAAATTAGAATATGCAGGATGTTTTCAAACATAATATCGTCAATTAGTAATAAGGACTTAATTATTGACTCCATTTCTTTTATGTTTACCACAAAATATGAACTAACCTCACCTTACTGTAAAATTTTGATAACCGTTCCGTTTTAGCGAGAAGCGGTTTAATCCTAGAAATCTGCCAATGGTAGGGATATATTTTTGAAGTTGGAGTGTTACCGTGTATAACCGCACGGGTTATAAACGGTTATTACTGAGATCTCGCTAAAAAATGCCTGTTGTTTGATGTAGTAAATTTGATGTTTCATTCTTGACGGTCAATGTCAGTGCAAATTGACCTTTTGTTTAGACGCCATATTGCGGTGCGCGAACATAGTTGCCAAAAGAAGAAAACAAAAATTGTTAGCGGGCTGCCAACATCAAAAACCCAGAAGTCATTTATTTTTATTTGTCAAAAAAAAATGAATGTGTCACATGAACTAATCTACGACAACCCTTTAATCCAAGTTGTGACGTATTCGATAACAAAAGTATGAACCCTCGAGAAACGAACCTTAGGGCCATATTCTCTGTAGTTCATAAAGCCTGGCTTAGTGGAAACGCTTGGCTTTTTGTGTGACAAAGCCGAGCTTTTCCACTAAACCAGGCTTTATGAACTACGGAGAATATGGTCCTTAGATATTTTATTATTGCTATTCTGCCCAATACAAGCTAAAATTGATGGCTTTTCATTTCAAAAACATTCGTAATAGGCGGCAAATTTGAATTTTAGATATAATTTATTCAGTAACTTTTGTTTTTAATGTTGACAGAACGCTAGTAATTTTTTTTTTCTACTTTTGGCAACCATGTTCGCGCACCGCAATATGGCGTCCAAACAAAAGGTCAATTGTGTGTTCTCAAAACCGTGATGTGTTGCCAGATTGGAAAAACTAACTACGTCACGAACTTTTATTTTCACGTAGGGGCGGGGCAAAGAGGAAATTTAAAAAATAAAATTTTAGGCTACTGCGGTTTTTACAAAGCAACTGATTACACTAAATAGTACGATACGTCGAGTATATCACTACGCAGTAGTTAAAAATCACTTGTATACTACCCCATTACTAGTTCTAGAACAGTTCTCATCTCAGTTGGAACAGCGCTAAATATGGAATTTGAAAATTCATTTAAAAGAATCAAAATTCAACTTGGATTTTGATTGGATTAATTTTGTTTTCTTAACTAATCCAATCAAGATCCAAAAACTCTCCAAATTCATTTTCTTAATTTATTTATTGTCTAACACCCAGTGGCGGCTCGTCGGAGGAGGCAGGGGAGGCTAAACTTCCCCCAAAAAATTGAAAATTCAATCTCAATTTTTAATTCCTTATTTCTAATTAAAATAATAATTACCAAATTACACTTTCCAATTTTCGATATTTCAATGTAATTTAGAAAAGTCTGGCAACATTATTTTAATCAATCCCGCGCCTCCACCACAAATATCTGGGAATCTGGGATACTCAGTAATACCGGCCCGAAGGGCCGGAGTTATATGCGAGCCCGAAAGACCGGAATAATACGAGCCCGAAGGGCTAGAGTTAAACGCGAGCCCGAAGGGCCGGAGTTATACGCAAGCCCGAAGGGCTAGAGTTATTTTAATCATGGGGCCTAGTTTATAATTTACTTTATTATTGTCTTTTTCTTACTCACTATAATCAATAAGGAAACCTTGTAATGTCATTTTCATTGAAATTAAACTAAAAACAAGTTTCCTATGATTTATTTGGGGAATTTTAATTATTATAATCATTATTAATCAATTATTAAATTGAATTTTAAACAAAAAATCCTTTTAAAATGTTATTTTTTTACTACTAACCTGAGAAATAGACATTATTCAATCTATTTTTCTAAGAAAAAATTGAATTTCTCTCCCTAGGTTAATAATGAAAATAATGAAAAAATACCTAAGTCAATAATGAAAATGACGTCATGACGCAAGGATATTGTCATGTTTCTATTGGTTCAATTTCAATTTCATACGTCAATTTGAAAAAAAATACAGGTTTCTGTAGGTACATAGGAAGTTATATAAGCTGTTGATAGAGGGCAGCACTTTCAAGAGGGCGTTCAGAAAAAATAATTAGAACACTGATTTCAAACAAATTTTCAATTTTCCACTAGCAGTAGTAAAAAAAATTCTATATATTCCTCGGTAGAGAAAGTCATTATATACCTCAAGCATTATAAAAGCTTTCGGTATATAATAATAATAATAATAATAATAATAACGTTTTTTTACTACTAACCTGAAAAATAGTCATTATTCAATCTATTTTCCTGGGCAAAAATTGAATTTCTCTCCCTAGGTTAATAATGAAAAAATACCTAGGTCAATAATGAAAATGACGTCATGACGCAAGGATATTGTCATAACGTAACAGGTTTCTATTGGTTTAATTTCAATTTTATACACTGTCAATTTAAAACAAAGCAGGTTCCTGTATGTATATTATAGAAAATTACAATAAGCTGTTGATAGAGCGCAGCACTTCCGACAAGAAAAAATTATTTGAGCACAGATTTACAACCTATTTTTTATTTTCTAGTAGCAGTAGTAAAAAAAATTCTATATATCCCTCGGTAGAGAAGGTCATTATATACCTTACGCATTATAAACCTCGGCGCTCCGCGCCTCGGTTTATAAAAGCGCTCGGTATATAATGACCAACTTCTCTACCTAGGTATATAATGTACTATTATTATGCATCAAAAGAAATTACATAAAAGGTAACATTCACGTAATGTGTTCTTCCATGCTACCCGAAAAAATAAATAAATAAATAAATACAGAATTCAATGCCTATTCTAAGCTACGCTATTAATTCCAGCAGAGAAGCCTTGTACTTCTTTTTAAATTTTACCAGTGAACCTGAAATCATAAATTCATACACCTCTGTATTAAGTAGTTGTACCGCTCGGTAAGAAAATGAGTTTTTAAAACCTTCGGTTATGTGCCGTGGTATTTGAAATCGTATAATATTTCTCAGACAGCGACTGTGTAGGTCTTGTCTTACTATAAGATATTCTGAGAGATAGGATGGGTAACCAGATTGAAAAATTTTATAAACGAATTGACCAAAGTGCAAGGCTGCTCGCTGTTCATATTTTAGTATCTTATTTTCTACATAGGTTGGCGTAATATGGTCAAATTTTCTAATGCTAAAAATAAATCTCATACAAGCATTTTGAGCTAACTGAATTTTGTTTTTAAATTCAACATTCAGGTAGTTATAGAAGACAACATTGCAATAGTCCAACTGTGACCAAATAAGAGTCTCCACTAACATCAATTTAATGTTGCGAGGTAAATTATCCTTAAACGGGTACAAACTCTTAAGTACAGCATAAACACATGACAATTTTCTGTTGACGTGCACCTGAAAGTTAAGACTTTCGTCGAAAGTCACACCCAGATTTCTTGCTGATTCTGAGTTAGGTAGAGTAGTACCGTTTATGTGCAATGTAGTGAAATTAAAACGCAAAAATTGACTTCTGCCGGCATTAGAGCCCATAATCATATATGTGCTCTTACTAGCATTTAGAACTAACCCATGTTGACTTGACCATAAAAATATCGAGTCTAAGTCGTCATTTATTCTCTGCATACACACACAGGCATCCTGAGGAGCAAAACCTAACAGGAGCTGCGTGTCATCGGCATAGAGATTGATTGAGCAAAACCGAACCTGCTTTGGAAGATCGCTAGTATAAATGCTAAATAATAATGGCCCAAGTACACTTCCCTGAGGGACTCCATAACCAGTTGTAACAGGCTCAGATCTTGCTCCATCAAGCTCAACCACCTGTGTTCTAAGTAGAAGGTAGTTCTTGAACCATTTGCAGACAGCCTCTGAAAAACCATAGAACCTCATTTTAGCCACAAGCATGTCGTGATGTATAAGATCGAAAGCCTTACTATAGTCTAGCAGTGCTAGACAAGAAACCCTTGATGAGTCAATATTAGTTGATACTTCAGAAGACACTTTTGTAAGGGCGGTAGCAGTTCCATGATTTTTCCTAAAGCCAGACTGCACAGCTGGTATAATATTATTGGTATTTACAAATTCAAGCAGCATATCAGACACTAGTACTTCGAACATTTTGGCAAATATTGGTAAGAGACAGATTGGCCTTAGTTCAGAAAAATTTTCTATTTTATTTTTCTTTGGCAAAGGCTTAACAATGGCGCTCTTCCACATTTTTGGAAATTCCCCCATTTGTAAGGATATATTGAATAACTTAGCTAGAAACGGAGCAATACAATCAATGCTAAAAAGAACAAGATTGTAACTTATTTGGTCTATACCCATACTTTTAGATTTAATTCTTTTAAATGCCTTATAAATATCATATTCTGAAATATTTTTAAAAATAAGCTCACCATTGTTAAGGCTCTCCAGCCTATTGCCCTGATAAAAATTCATTAGTAAATTGTCTATCGGAGTAGCTAATTGACATACACTCGCAAAAGAGTTACTGATTTGGTTCACATCTTTCAAATGAATAGGTATTTCACTGTTTTTATTAACCTTGATATTCCAATCATTGATCCTATTCCAAATTTTCTTTGTATCTTTTTTATGTTTATGAAGTTCAAATGACATGTATGCTTTCTTTTCACTTCTAATTGCAAAAGAAAGATAGTTTTTAATGTCCAGATAAAAGTGCTTGTGTTCAATTTGACCAGTTTTTTTAAATTTATTGAATGCTGTTTTCTTTAATTTAATAATTTGCCTAATAGTGTCAGTAATGTAAGGTTTATACTTTTTTTTAATAACTGCTTTTTTTGTTGGGGCATGTTTATTGAAGATGCCAGCCAGCTCCTTACTGAAACAAGCTACCTTGTCATCCAACATTTCATGGCCCAAAATAAATTCATAATTTATGTCCTGTATCTCTAATTCAAATTGCCTCCTATCAAAGTGCTTTAAATCTCTATAAGATATAACCTTATCATCTATTTTGGGAGCTTTGATGCTAATTGAAGAGTACACAAGTCTATGATCAGTTAGGTTAAGCATGCCCAATGTTCCTGACTCAATAACACTGACACCCTTATTGACACAAATAATATCAATTAGAGTTGCACTATTTCTACTTATTCTAGTGGGTTCAGAGATGACTCGTTTCAAATTATAAATTTCTAACACTGATTCCATATAATCAGAGTCAGCAGTTTTAGTAAGAAAGTTTATATTTAAATCACCCATTAAAATTGTGTAGTCATATGATGAGGAAAAGCTAGATAAAATATTCTCTAAACTAGATAGGTAGTTATAGTTGACCAGTGGGGGTTTATACAAAGTACCAACTAAAAAAGACTTATTTTTATAGTTGATATCCACCCATAGTTGTTCAACTTTATTGTCACAGTTTTTAGCACCATTTTCATTCCCTTTTAGCATGACACATTTTAAACAGTCAGCAACATACAAACATACACCACCACCCCTCGACTCTCTGTCTGCCCTATATAAGTTATACTTAGGGATACTGACCAGATTGTCAGGGTATGTTGATGTTAGCCATGATTCAGTTACACCAAATAAATGAAATTTTTCATGCTGTAACATTGCAGACACATCAGAGAAAGAAGGAGTAAGCGATCTTATGTTTACATGACCTACATATAAGTTATCATTTGTATCTGTATTTTTTGACACTTTTTGAGTTCCATTATCTATATTATTTATAAAAAATCACCACCTCTATTTAG
This sequence comes from Ceutorhynchus assimilis, assembly GCA_917834065.1. Taxonomy (NCBI): domain Eukaryota; kingdom Metazoa; phylum Arthropoda; class Insecta; order Coleoptera; family Curculionidae; genus Ceutorhynchus; species Ceutorhynchus assimilis. The sequence goes on from OU892285.1 coordinate 35,080,366, forward strand.
ACCTAGTTCACCACTCATACTGTCTAAAAAGTCCCTATGTTTATTAAAATTAAACCTACTAACCCCTACATACTTTGGCCAAAACCCACTATCATACATATATAGTCTTTTTTGTCCATTGGGCCTACCACCAAGAAGTTTTTTAATCTATGTTCTTCTGTGGGAATCTCCTTTACAAACAAGGTAATATTTCCAAACCCATTCTTTTTACGAATATAATTCGTGATAACTTCCTCTGTAGCAGCGCGTTTCACCCTGTTGATGTAGAGCCAAACTCTTCGATCTCCACCTTCAAAGTGTTGATCATTTTCACCTGTGCCTAGATTTTTCTTTTTCCTATTCCTTCTTTGGACTGGAATAAACTCATTATCAGAGCTTTCATCACTCTGGTTTCCACTTCCATTACTCTTTGATACTTTTAGTGATCTTTTAAATTGCCCGCTCTGGCCTCTTACAGTATTGCCATTATTTGAAACTCCTTGCCTTTGCTTCGTTGACATCGATCCCGTAGCCACATCTCTATATGATGACACGGCACTATTTGAAGGTCCCTGGCCTCGATTCGTCGATATCAATCCCGACGCCACATCTCTATATGATGACACCTGTTTGACATCGGCGACAGCGGGGATGTCGGATTCTGTCGATCCACCTTTGTTTTTATTTACATTTCTTACAGTTTCCAGATTTATAATTTTCTCACACAGTAATCCGTTATTTTGTTTCAAAACGTTGTTTTTGTCTGACATTTCCTCAAGCATTTTCTTAAGGTACCCAATTTCTAAGGACATCTTCTCCATTTCCACTTTCTTAACGGCATTTGTACTTACTTTTCCCTCGTCTCCAGCTGTCAAATTAACTGGCTCCGAGCAACACACAATTTTTGTTTTATCTATTACTTTGATAATACTACCGATCCGCTTCACACAACTATTATGATAGATTGAATAACAGTTTATACATACGCATACACTGCAACTTTTTTTAGCACAGCATTTAAACCCCGTATTTTTCGCATCGATTGCACTGGCATCAGAATCGCCGTCAGACTCGCCCGCCATCTTGTACCATCCCACGATATACATATAATGACCAACTTCTCTACCTAGGTATATAATATACTATTTTGTTTTCCGAAATGAGATGTTGGCCATTTTGAAGTGACGCCTTGTAACTTTTTGCCAGTTTTTCCTCGAATTTTTCACTTTTCAGGGGCTTTTCAATGGAAAAAAAGCAATTTAACATACGAGGCTTTGAGTTTTCTTCATTTTCTAGCAAAAATGTCCAGTTTTAAAATGACATACCTAAATAACAAAATCCCATTAAAAATGGTTTTTTTGAAAGTTTTGATGTGGCAACACCGTTTGTACCAACTTCAAATAAAGTCTGTTTTTTTTTTTAAAGATAATTCCCCAAGTCAAAAATTTAGCAACTATGTTGACAACACAAGCCTTTTTTACATAAAAAATTTGGAAGCATTGACAATTTTACATTGTATTGCCAACATAATGTAATTTTGACTTTTATCTTAAAAAAAAAAAACAGACATTAGGTTTTGTAATAAATGTCATTTGCCAGTTTTGACAGTCGGTAATTTTTAATTGACGTGTTTACATTTCTATTCAGTTTTTCCTCGAATTTTCCGCTTTTCTAAGCCGTTTTCAGTCAAGAAAACCGATTTGAAATACGAGGCTTTGAATTTCCTACATTTTTTTGCTAAAAATTCCCAGGAATGAAGGCTTTCACGGCCGGTCAAATCTAGCAAAAAAGTTTTTTTCCGGGCTATAATGCCGTGGTCCATTAGTATTTCTACCTAACAATTCGTCTACTGGTGCGGTAGACATCTTCAGAGGCGGTGTGGTAGAGGACGAAGTGTTCTCTTCCGTGTTTCTCCGATGACTGAATTCGACGTTGAGGGAACTGCATTATTTATATCCAGGGTTATAGGCGTGGCTTGGATTACGGTATTTTCCTTGTCTCGTTCTCGGAAAGGAAGGGTCTTTGTTTTCCGGAGAACTGGCAACCAGCTTTTATTGAGGTTCATGCCCTCTTCTTTTCTGTTGAAGTTGTTGTGGTGTTTCTGTATTTCTATGGCTTCTCTGTGGAGCCTGGTGTAGAAATGTTTGGTTCTATCCAATGTTTGAGACCGAAACGAATGACATGGTTTGTTTGTGTAAGCACGTGTTCGGCGATTGCTGATCTATCTATTTGTCCTTGCTGACAGTTTCTTTTGTGCTCTTTGACCCTAGTGTTGATAGAGCGTTTGGTTGTTCCTACATAGACAGATCCACAAGAGCAGGGAATTCTATAGATGCCAGCCGATTCAAGAGGTGCCCTAGGATCCTTGGCCGATCTTAGACTTTGCTGAATTGTTCTTGTGGGCTTGTAGATAGGCTTAACGTTGTGCCTTTCTAGCGTTCGTGCTATGCAATCTGTGACATTTTTGATATAGGGAAGAAAGGCTCTCCCTGCCACCTGTGCTGGTTCCTTGTTAGTTGTGCGCTGCTGCTTCGGTCTTATGGCTCTATTTATTTCCTGCTTGGAGTACCCATTTCCTTCAAGTGCCGATTTTAGGTGTTGCATCTCGTCCTGAAGGTATCTGGGTTCACAAATCCGGATTGCTCTGTCAGATAGAGTTTTAATGACTCCTCTCTTTTGCCTAGGATGGTGATTAGATTCCTTGTTGAGGTATCTGTCCGTATGTGTCGGCTTCCTGTATACTCTGTGTCCCAGTTTACCTGAGGCCCCTGAGGGTTATCTTTCTAAGAGGACGTCGAGGAATGCAATTTTGTTATCTTTCTCAACTTCCATCGTAAACTGTATCCTGGGTTCTATCGAGTTTAGATGATTAAGGAAGTTTTCGAGCTCTGCCTCTCCATGGTTCCAAACAACAAATGTGTCATCTACATAGCGAAACCAACAAGTAGGTTTCTTTGTAGCCGTTCGCAGTGCCATTTGTTTGAAGTGTTCCATGTAAAAGTTGGCGATAACCGGGCTGAGTGGACTTCCCATTCCGACTCCATCTGTCTGCTCAAAGAATTCATTTTGCCATTGAAAGTACGTAGTCGTCAGACAGTGGTGAAATAAGTTGTTGATTTCTTCCGGAAAAACATCTTTCAGATACTCTAAGGCCTGATTTACTGGTACCTTAGTAAACAATGAGACGACATCAAAACTAACCAGAATGTCATTTGGTAATAGAGTGATATCACTGATCTTTTTGATGAAATGAGTTGAGTCCTTGACATAAGAGCTGGATTGGCCAATCCGTGGTTGGAGGAGGGTGGTGAGGCTATGCTGTATGTGGCCGAATCTATTGCACTTACAATGGGCCTGAGTGAGTTGCCTGTTTTGTGAATCTTAGGAAGCCCATATATTCTAGATGGTAAGGCCTCAGATTTGATGAGTTTCCTTATGTTTTCCGGCTCCAATGGTAGTGCTCGGATGAGTTGATTGGTTTTTCGCAATATAGAAGCAGTGGGATTACGTTTCAGCTTTCTGTAGGTGGAGGGGTCTAGAAGTGATTGTGTAAGATTGTGTACGATTGTGTAATGATTGTGACTGATTATGAATGATGTGTCTGATTGTGTAAGGATTGTGAATGATTGCGAGTGATTGTGACTGTTTGTGTCACAATTGTGAGCGATTGTGAGTGATTGTGTAAGGATTGTGAATGATTGTGATCACTATGTATAATAATTGGGTTACAATAAAACAACAAAATATCAAAACTAAGTTTTTCTCTGTAATTTTGAAAGGTTTTTTAGAAAATGTTGTATTTTGGGACGCCCCTTGTATCTTCCATAAGTGTTCCAAAAGGTGACAACAGGTTCTTGTTTTTAGGGCGGGTATTATAAAACTGCTTTGACAGTTAACTTGAAGTTAACTTTTTGAATTACATGTAATTCCAGAAGTTAACTCTCAAAGTAGTTTTATAATACCCGCCCTTATTAATCTTTCTACGGAGATTCCAATGGCGAAGTCAATTTTTCTCTAGAAGTGATAGTTTTTAAATAATAACGTGTTTGAAAAGGATTTAATATCTGTAAGGTAAATGAGAAAGGTCTCTTTCTAACACATTGTTTCTGTTTCTTATGACAAAAACAAGACAATTTTGCTCGGAAACTGTTAGAGATAAACCTATCGAACTTTATATCATTGAAATCAGCAAAAGCAGAGCTATCCAATGAGTTAATAATATGGGTGTCTTATTTGAAAAAACGTATGTTTGGTTCATAATTTAAAAACTGTCAATTCTAGAAAAAACTGACTACCCCACTGGAATCTACGTAAAAAGATCTATAAGAATCTGTTGTCACCTGATCACTTGTGAGAGAACTGAGATACAAAGGGCTGTCCCAAAATGCAACATTTTCAAAAACACCTTGCATCTTTAAAACAAAAAGGGCGATGACAATTCTGTCGGTGGCATTTTTTGGCTGGCAAAAAAGTAACCACCATTCGGGAAAACCGCATCCTCCTAACTCTAATAGCAACCGAGTTACCTATCTCTTATCATATGTACAACCAAAATGGAACACCCTGTACAGGGTGGCACAGAGGAGGATGACAAATAAAAAAGAATTTGGTGTGAGGTAGATACTTGGTTTTAAATTAGGATTTCAGGTACTTGAAAATGTAAAATGCAATTTTCTTAGAAAAGTCGAATGGGGGGGCTTACTTGACATAGCTAATTTTTGAGCTTTTTGAAGTTACTTATAAGTAAAATACAATAACTTTAATGCAGCTGCTGCTACTGCTGCTGCTGCTGATCTATGCGTGTATTAGCGATATCGCATTTAGTTGAGGTGCATGCGGGTTGCGTTCATAACTTGAAGCTTGCCAAAATTAACTCTGAAAGAGATAGATACAGACTGACTATAAGCCTCATCTTTTTTTTTTTTTTTTACGGATATGCGCACTCGCAAGGAAATGTCCTATCTTTAAAGTATAATTTTCGTAAAAAGCCATTTACTATTTAATTTTATTTATTTTTTCTGATCTGTTCGTTTATTTTTCACCGCCCACTAATTTGTGCTTACCGCCCCCCAAAATCAGCTGAGCTCTTTACCGCCCGCCGAGATGGTTGTAGCGCCCACTGGGGGGGCGTTATCACCCACTGGTGTAAATGGATAGTTTTTAAAATGGATTGTACCAAATACAGATTTTTTTTTTACAACGTCCAGGTCTGGATTTTTAGGCCATCTCAAGACTTCTAAAATAGTTATCATTCTACTTTTGTCAATTTTCCAATTTGGTATTTGTTAGAAAGGGAACTGCATAATACTTTTCTACTTCAAGCTCTTCTTCAAATTGAAATATTTCTCTCCACTTTCTAAATCATGGAAGTTAATTAATGAATCGGTTGATTCTGATCGAGATTCTGATGTTTCATCATCAACCATCAATTAGTTTACATTTTGTACTTTTTGCATATTAGCTTTTTTGCGGTTTTAGTATTTTTGAAGTTTCTTTCTTTTCTTAGTTTTTACTATTTTTCTCTCTATTTTTTTTCTCAATTTTTTTATTACTTCTTTCATTTTTTTCAATTTGTTTTGTCCTCACTTTTTTTGACATTTTTCTCCCTTACCCTTAGTAACCTATTTGATGATAATTTCCCATATTTTTCTGAAAATAGCCAATAGAAAGAAGTTTTTCTTACTGTTAGTAGTTTTTTATTTCTCGATATTACTTGGATTTAGTGTGAATTCTTTTTGGTTTTTCAGTTAAACTTTTTTGCTTTTTATTGATAATTCTTTAATTGAAGATAGGTCCTTTTCGATAATTATACATATTTTGATTCTTCCTCATATATCTATGCTTGTTTTAGGGTTTATGGCAATTTTCCTATTCAGTATGACGGAGTTCAGAAATTTATGCTGCAGAGGTGGCATACAAAATTTAGCTAATCAAAAGGGCTTATTAGCTAATTAGCTTATTATTATGGGCGAGAATAAAGTAAATAAAACTATTTGGAGAGACTCCACGTGCGACAGATGGTGGTAGATTGTGTAGCGATTGTGAGATATTGTGCAACGATCGTGGGAGATTGTGACACAATTGCTAGAGATTGTGACACGATTGTGAGAGATTGTGTAACGATTGTGACAGATTATGTGAGATTGTGTGAGATTGTGTAACGATTGTGACAGATTGTGAACGATTAATTGTGAACGATTGTGATCTGATTGTGTAAAGATTGTGAGGAATATGTACACAGACTGCAAGAGTTATTCACCCCTCGGGTTGGGAATACTTGGAAATACTTAGAAATACTCTAAAATACATGGAAATACTGTTAATATTAAGAAAAATGGAAATCGGTGTACAAATTTTGGTAGGTGAAAAGCCCCTCGGGTGCTCCTAAATAGTCGAAGAAAAAATAGAATTGATTAATTATTAACTGAGTTACAGATTTTTTTTTTTATTAGGGGACTGCTAGTTTCCATTAACCTAGCAGTCCCTTTGTTTTTTTTTTTTTTTCTTGATTTTCTCAATAACTAAAGGATCACCTAATTTTCTATTAAAGGCCCTAATTAGCACCTAAACAGCACCTAACTATTATATAGATTCCGAAGTTTTTTTACCATTCTGATACATCAACAAGTAGAAATAAAGCCAGCAATCCCCTAATAATTAAAAAAAAATCGGTAACTCAGTTAATAATTAATCAATTCTATTTTTTCATTGACTATTAAAAAGCACCTAATTCTGATACAAAAGAAATTTTTGGAAAAATATTTTTCGCTATAGAGGACTACTAGCTTTCATAAACCCAGCAATCCCTTAGTTTTTTTTTTTTGATTTTCTCAAAAACTAGAGGAGCACCTAATTTTTAATTAGAGGCCCTAATTAGCACCTAAAAAGCACCTAATTATTATATAGTTCCCGAAGTTTTTTTCCACCTTGGAACTGCTTATAGACCTAAGGTAGGTACCTTATGATTTAGATTTTGGGAAACTTTGGAGACCCATAACTTTTTTCCTCGCTTTTTTCCTATTATAGATAGAAAGCTGAAATTTTCAGCGATTTTTATCCCAGTAGAGGACTACAATCCCTGAAGATTTTAGCGCATTTACACTTTTAGTTCCTGAGATAAAATCGTGTTAAGCCATTTGGGGTGATTTATCAATTTTTCTGAGTTCCTTTTTTCATGGATTTCGGCTTCAAATCTGAGAATAATTTGGTGTATAGAGATTGAGGGATATTATTTAACCATTAGGATACAAAATCTCAACAAAAAAAAATTTGAAATTTCATCGTTTTAGTAAGAAGGCTTATGATTTAGATTTTGGAAAACTTTGAATGGTTATTATTATGTATATTTACTTTGATTATGGAAGTACAGTATTTGAATAACAGATATGATAAGTTTACTGACTATTTAATATGAACTTTATTTTCACATACTCTGACATAATGACATACAACAATTAACTGGTAAAGGTGAACAATATAATTTAGTGCATAGTGGACACTACAAATCCTCCCTGGCAAATTTAAAGATTCAGTTTTTCTGGTTGTTTTCTCGTTCTAATACTTCTTCGCAATGTCTCAGCATTTTCTGGTATCTGATTGGGTTTGGTTTTTGATTGGTAAAAAGTTTCAATGTTTTGATCAGTACTTTCCACCGGAAAAGTCTCTTAGTCTCTCGGTTCTTGATCATCTAATATCATCTCCGCCGAAGTGGAAACTTCTGGAGTCGAATCGGAAATTATAATTGTGCTTTTACTTTGCTCAGGATCAATATAAGAAAAATGTTGAGTAGATGAAGCACCTACAACATTATCTCTTGTAGTATTTTCGGTGTCCAGAGTTTGCTTTGCCTCTGGAACATAACAAACGTTAGGCTGTGATACTGAACACTCAACTTTAGTTGAAGCAATATGGTTTATATGTCTTCTGATTATTCTGTCTTCCATTTCAATCAAATAAATAAGATTGCTCTCTCTCTTCAAAATTCTACCAAATTTCCATAGACAATTTTTCCTACTATCAAAATGTCTCACTCGAACGCTTTCGCCCACCATAAATTTAGAAGATGCTTGATTTGCCACCTCAATGGGTTTTTGAAATCTAACTAAATCTAATTTAGTTCGTATGTCTCTCCCATACATTAATTGAGAAGGTGACTGATTATTTGAAGTGTGGGGTATTTTTCTGTATTGCATTAAAAAATTTTGAAGTTTCAAATCAAGATCTCCTGGGTCATCTACCATCTTCTTTAGAGTATTCTTCATGGTTCCCACATATCTTTCAACTTGGCCATTTGATGCGGGATGATATGGTGCAGTAAATTTATGTATAATTCCATTGGTTTTTAGGAAATTCTTAAATTCCTGTGATGTAAAAGATCCTCCATTATCACTAACCAAAGTTACAGGTAAGCCAAAACGTGCAAAAACACCTCGTAAAATTGAAATCGTCTTCAAAGTATTCATGGACTTGGTAATAAAAATTTCAGGCCATTTAGAATATGCATCGCAAATTACTAAAAAGTATGTTCCTTGAAACGGTCCCGCAAAATCAATATGTACGCGCTGCCACGGTCCTTTCGGAGTTTCCCAACAATGCGGTGGAATATTAGTTTTGTTGTGTAACATAGATTGACAACTTTGACATTTCTTAGCCAATTCTTCAATATCAAGATCTATTCTTGGCCACCAAACGAAAGAACGTGCAAGTGATTTCATTCTCACTATACCGGTATGTGCTTCATGTAATTCTTTTAATACTCTTTGACGAAGCGTTTTGGGCACAACAATATGTGAATCTTTTACTATAGTACCTTCGTTTAAAGAAAATTCTATATCTTTCCCTTTAAATTCATTTTCTTCAATTTTCTTTCCAGTTTGTAAACTTTTGTAAACATTTCTTAATATTGGGTCTTCTTGTGTTTCATTAGCAATTTCTCTATGCGTAACTGGTAACGTTAGAATTTGTTGTAACTGATGAATTGTAACGCCATCCATTGTTTGATTGAAAACTGGAGTGATTTTTTGAGGCAATCTCGAGAGTGCATCAGCATTTAAGTGTTTTTCGCTAGAACGATAAATAATGTCATAATTAAAGCCTTGCAAAAATTGAGCGTAATGAAGCATTCGAGTAGCTACCATACTGGGAAGATTTTTGTTTGGATTAAATATAGAAACTAGAGGTTGATGATCAGTAATCAGCGTGAATTTTCTTCCATAACAATACTGAAAAAATTTATTACATGCCCAAAAAATAGCAGTTGCTTCCTTATCAATTTGACTGTAGTTTTTTTCAGCTCTCGTTAGACTCCTTGAAGCAAAAACAATAGGACGTTCACCATCAGGAAAAATATGAGATAATACTGCACCCAAACCTTTAGGACTAGCATCGGTTGCCAAAATTAAAGGTAGTTTCGGATTATATGCGCAAAGAATCTGATCAGATGTTATTTCCTTTTTAATTAAATTAAAAGCCTGATCACAGATAGATGTCCATCGGAAAATAACATTCTTTTGTAAAAGTTTGTACAAAGGATGTATTTTTGAAGAAAGATCTTTCAGAAATCTTCCATAGTAAGTGACCAATCCTAACCAACTTTTTAACTCAGTGACATTTGTCGGTACTGGTGCATTCTTGACAGCTTTTATTTTGTCTTCAGTTTTCTCTAAACCCCTGCTTGAAATTTTATGACCCAAATATGTTATGGATTCTTCGAAGAATTTACATTTTTCTTGTTTAATATGAAGACCAGCTTCTTGTAGACATTGTAAAACAGTTCTTACTCTATTCACATTCTCTTGTAATGTAGCTCCTTGTATTTTGATATCATCTAAAAACACACAAACTCCGGTTATTTTATCCAATAGGTTTGAAATGTAACGTTGCCAAATAGCAGGAGCAACTTTGGTTCCAAACATCAATCTATGTACCTTATAATCTCCCTTTTCCGTAGTAATTGCTTGCATTCTTGAACTTTCTTCATCCATTGGCATATGTAAATAAGCTTCGCGAATATCCAAAGTAGTAAAAATTTTCCCTCCGTGCATTGTAGTCGCAAAAATATCTTCTATGTTTGGAATCGGAAATTTATCATTTATTAAAACTTTGTTCAATGTAATTTTGAAATCCGCGCAAAGTCTTACAGAACCGTCACTTTTCATAATTGGTACAACCGGTGTGCCCCATTCACTGTATTCCATTTTAGTTAACACTCCTATTTCTTCTAGTCTATCGATTTCTCTTTCCACTTTTTCCTTCAATGCATAGGGAACTTTTCGAGCAGGAACATAAATTGGTTTTGTATTGTTTGGTAAAAATAATTTAGCTTTATAATTTGAAATTTTTCCAAGACCTGGTTTAAAAACTTCTGGAAAATTATTTTTAAGTTCTTCTATAATTTTTAATTTCAAGAAATCTGGGATATTTTCATTTTGTAATTGACAAATTTCAGGTAAATCGACTTTAATTTTCTGCATCCATTCTCTCCCGAAAATAGGTTCAACTTTCCCTGGTAAAATATATAAATTTAGTAATTCAATTTGATTATTTAATTCAACCTGGAAAGTTGAATAGCCGATAGGTCGAATTATTTCTCCAGTGTAAGTTCTTAAAGGTAAATTTGTTTTTTGCAATGTTTTTTTTGAAAATTTTGCGTTAAACAAATCTTGTGAAATCGATGAAACTGCAGCGCCTGTATCATATTCAAATTTAATGGATTCTCCATCTAATTGAAGATTTAAAAGAATTTTGCCTGGTTTTTTATAAGCCTCAGGTAAGCAATTATTATCTAGTACGTTCATAAAAAATAATTCTTCATGCTGAAAGTTGTTTTCCATTTCCTCTGGTTCTTCTTCCACTTGATGAACATTTTCTCTCCTAGGAGTTCCCCTGCATGCCTTAAACACGTGACCATATTTTAGACATCCTGTACACTTTGAATTTTTGTGCTTGCATGTATTTGCCAAATGTTGTGGATCACCGCATCTGTAGCACTTTCGTTGAAAATTTAACAAATTCAAAGGAGATATGTTTTTTTGTTGTTGTTCAGGTTTAAATGAAAAATTTTTAATTTGATTTTGAAAAGAAGTACTCGCACATGTTTGTAAAGAATGTATTTCTCTGGAATCTTTTTGTGCTAATTCCATAGTTAGTGCTGTATCAACGCAGTTTTTAAATTTATTATCTGGTTCTTTAAGTTGAATTAGTCTTTCAATTAAATTAGAATTTCGCAGACCACTAATGAACTGAAGACGTAAATGGGCATCAGACGTCGAAGCTTTGCAAGCATCACAGACAAACTTACAATTTGTCGTCATCTTTTTTAATTCAGTTACGTAATTTGCAATAGTTTCCCCTTTTTTGTTGGACACGTTTTGTAAAACGGTTTTGCTCTGCGATTATACTTGAAGAAGGATCAAGATGGTTTTGTAAAAGAGAAACCAAAGTCGTATAATCTTTAGATTTAGGATCATCGGGACATGTTAAAGAGTGAATAAGTTGTAGCGTTTTGGTACCCATCGTGTGAAGTAACCATTCTTTCTTTTTAGTATCAATATAGTCTGCGGAACCAGTGAAGTTCTTCATGGAAAAAAAATTGTCTAACCTTTTTATGAACATCTCCCAACTTTCATTTTCTTCTGAGAATGGATCTATTGAAATGGATTCTTGAGTGATTGGAGTAGTATTTTAATTAACTTGTAGAGTCTTTGTAAGTGCAGCCATCAAAGTATTAAATTGTTCAGCATTCATTGTAAAAGGGTTTCTTCGTCCTCGTCGCCAATTTATTATGTATTTACTTTGATTATGGAAGTACAGTATTTGAATAGCAGATATGATAAGTTTACTGACTATTTAATATGAACTTTATTTTCACATACTCTGACATAATGACATACAACAATTAACTGGTAAAGGTGAACAATATAATTTAGTGCATAGTGGACACTACAGTTATAACTTTTTTTCTATTAAAGATAGAAAGCTTAAACTTCCACTGAATTTTTTCCCGATCAAGGGGCTACAATCCCTGAAAATTTCAGCTCATTTGCACTTATACTTCCTGAGATGAAATCGTGGTAATTTGGGGTGATTTATCAATTTTTCTGAGTGCCTTTTTTCATAGGTACCTTATGATTTAGATTTTGGAAAACTTTGAAAGGTCATAACTTTTTTTCTATTATAAAAAAAAACCAAGGGGAAACTACATAAAAGATTCAATAGAAATTTTTGAAATGAGAAATAATTAGCAGATCCAATAAAGACCTTTTTTCTTCACAGATCTAGCAGAGATTCTCTCCTTTTTTTTTCTTGTCAGATCCAACAGGAGATTCTTTTCTTTTTCTTTTCATTAGCCTTTTTTCATCTTTTCCTGAATTTGGGAATATTCCATAAATTTGAATTTCTGTCTCTCCTTACCTGTCTTTACTCTTCATCCATTTTCTACCAGTAATCTTCTGCACGTCATCATTTCATCTCTTTTAAAGTCTTCTCAACACTTCTCTTGCTTTTTCTCAATGATTCATGTGAAAGAAAAACTGTGGAAAAACTGCTATACTTAAAAGAAATTTTCCCTTTATAAGATTCAACCGAGGATTCAACAGATTTTGAATTCCTTCTTAGTACCTACTTAATCTATTCTCATTTAATCCTGGAATTAGGCATTTCTGCCTGTCCATAACTACTGTCCTAATCTAGCTTCTTCAAACTATGTTCTGAATATCTTTGTTTGTACCATTTCTTTTCTCAAAAATGAGAACCAACTGTGATTCAACAGAGATCTTTGAGAATGAGAAACTACACTATTATACTGTGAATAATCATTTTGTCATTGTCTTTGATATCAACTTATGTACATCAAAATGCTACCGAAAAGTAAAAGTATTCGTTTAATCGTGACCCAATTTCTCTTGGGGTCAAATCCGCATCTTCATATCGAAATTTCTTGGCCTACTTTAAAACTAGAGTGCCTACCTGAAGCCTGGGCACGAAATCGCCGCTGACACTTCGGACTACGCCCTCAGTCTGTGCCCCAGCGAGTAATACATCGTAAATAACCGCGTTATCGCTGGCACATCGCGTTTTTTCCTTTAGAATTGCCGCAAACAGCACCAGGATCCTTTCCAAGTTTTCTTTGAGCAACGGAACGCAGCCGGACTTGATTCGTACCGTACCGATTGAATTTTTCGACATTTTCGTCGTTGTTGTCCATACTTACATCGCGGAAAACTGGAAATTTATAAAGAAAATTGGAAAATGTGTAATATGAAAGTTTACGTTTCCCAGTACGATGATTATTATTTTTATTTGAGAAGTGTACCGATCACAGCGCCCTCGTTTTGCATTAATATTTTGCGGTGACAAGAGGAACTGAAACGTTTTCAAACGCTATCGATATTTTTTCAAACCTCTATCGATATTGATATAAGAAAATATCGATACGATATTTATGATTTAATTTTTCCATAATTAAAATAAATTAAGAAAATTCAAGAGCCTGGGAATATAAAAAAATATATATCGATAAGGCTTACAAAAAAGTCGATTTCTATTCAATAGTTGTCACTGAAAACTCTGTAACACGGCTATCCCTGTAAGCTTTAACTACAGCCACTTAAAAATATGTGGTAACGTTGCTTAAGGCTGAAAATTTTGTTTGCTTAGGCACCCCCAGATGACGTCATCAGACGCTTTATTTGTCCCCCCATCGAAAGTGAGGCTATGTGTGTGACGTCAGCTAGTGCCAAAGTAATTGTTTTTCTATTACCGGCTCTCGGCTCTGAAAAAAAAATTGTATCGGATTGAAATTTACAAAATTATGAAGCAGATTAATGCTTATCCTCTTACAACTCATGTTACTGGGTTCCTAGTACAAAAATGAATAAAAAATATAAAACAATTTTATTTTCTTAAACAGTTGTTACAGGTATTTGCCTTTTCTTGGGAATCTGGACTAAAACATCCTCAAACTCTGGACAAACAGCTTCGCTAGGCTGTTCCCAAAATTTCTCAGCAAATGGTAATCTCTCTACAATGTCCGTACTCCAATGGTGCAATCTACATCTTACATTGACTTTTTCTGTTTTATTCATCTAAGGAAAGAAAGCAATTTAATACAGGTCTGTAAAAATTACAAACCAGTCAAGAACATTTTTGATTGCTGCAAATCACTGAAAAATTATGCTCTGACTGGTTTTTGATTTCTGTAAGAACAGGCCTTGTGTCACTGTAAGATTTTTTTTGCCTTAAACAAACACTTACAGTCACTGTAACAAAGAATTCTTTATTTTCCAAATCCAAATTAGGTCCTTTAATGGGAATTTCTGGCAGAGTGATTGCATCTTCTGGTACCATATAGCCGCATTTACGGAAAGAGACTTTAATATGCCAAGGCTGGATTGTCCAAGCATTATCTTTGTTCATTACAACTGATAGAGTGACTGAAGATAGTATTTTCATCATCTGCAAGTGATTTATAAACAAAAACATCTTTTGGGCAATTAAAATAACTTACAAATAAAGCATTGGGTGAGCTATATTTTTGGACTTTTGTAGCATCTATTGCATACTCTTTGTACTTTTCAACATTCTCGGGAGTGGCGTATACAGCTAAACCAGGCAAAAGTAAATGATTGTAGGCGTAACGAGGTTTCACAGAGACGGTTTCTCCAAAATTCCCTAAACCCTCAACAGAAGTAGTCAGTATAACTTTAATGTCTTCTTGTTTTTGAATTGCGGTATCCTCTACCAGCTCGTAGATGTAGTGCCTGCTTCTCAAAGGCTTAGGAACGTCGCCTTTTTTATGCAATTGAGGGGCGAACTTACGTTTCAATATAAATGTAGTCTGCAATTTGCAAAACAAAATATAAGTGTGGGTGAAACCTCACTTTTCTGTACGCATTTTAAATCATAAAAGTAGGTATTACTTATCCTGCAATCGCGCACAGAAAAGTGGCACTTTCCGCGCTAGTTAGGAAATATACTATTGAACTTACCCTTATTTGTTGGTGTAGTAGTGGATTTACGGTCATAAAAGGAGTTAGACTTTTCGACACGATTTTTGCTATATTTGTGCACATTATTTAACTGGTAATTACTTAACTAGGAAATAAGGAAAATTTGGTATTTAATTATTAGGGAATTAACAAAATATTAAATTTTAAATTAATTTTACTCAAAAAAACATAACCTTACAAATCTAAATCTGACATTTTTAAATCAATTTTCCATCTTTGTCATTTTCTATGTACCAAACAAAGATGGGGAAATCATTTTTTCTTTTTCATATCGATATTTATATCAGAAAATATCGATATTTTCGAATTCTAAATGCAAATGGATTGTTAAAGTAGTTTAATAAATCAAGTTAGAGCAAATAGAACAAAATTGAAACAGTTAAGGTAGTTCGGACAGTTTAAAAAGAGTTAGTGCACTTGGAACAGTCAGAGTCAGAGTAGAATTACTAACCGTGGTGTCGGCATTATGATCTGAGTTCTCCGAGCTTGAATTTACCGTTCGTTTACTTAAAAAGTGTATTCGGTGCAGGTTCATTGACGTTCGTTTATTAAAATTTCGAGGGCTCCTGAGTTCATTGGCTCTGATACAGTGTTTAACTGCTCTGTGCGCTCGCCGGTCACGTGATTACTGTTCCGCTTCAGCACGCTCTGCTCTTTGAGCAAGGTAAACACCCGAAATTAATTTTCAAATCGGCCTATTAAAATTACACTCGGTTATTTACGAAGTACAGAAGCGCCCTCTACAATTCAACTTTGAATATTAGGTGCCATTAAGCACTAGCTGACGTCATACACACAACTTCCCTTTCAATGTAGAGACAAACAAAGCGTTTGAAGGACTACGCTTTGTTTGTCCCCCATCGAAAGTGAGGCTACGTGTGTGACATCAGCTAGTGCCTAATTATTTTGTTTCTATTACCGGCTCTTGAATTTTCGTTTTCTTCTAAATTTCTCTAAATATAGAGCATCTGCAATTCAATCGGTTTCAATTTGAGCCTAATCACGTTAAGATCGGATTGAAATAAACAAAATTATAGACCAAATTACGTGCCATTCATCTATAGGAAATTTACGGTATATTTAGGATGACGTCACATTTAGTAAATTTCTGCTGCCAACCTACCAAAACTAAAAGTACTTTTTGACCAGTTTCAAAGTAGGGTGCTTGCACCAGCACCACAGGTTATGATCGTGCTGATTTTTGCTTTATACATATTTGGTTTTCGTACATTATTTTAATATTCTGAAACAACCCTTGTTTAGATCTCATTTGCATTTTCCACTTGTCTATTATGTTAATCAAAATTAAATAATATTTTCATCATAAATGTATATTCTTAACTACGACCGCTGGCGCAAACCTCTAACGACACCGTTGATGACGTCGGCAATGGTGCAATCCCATATGAATTTGATTCCAAAAATCAAGGCCGATGAGCAATCCTGTAGTAGTGTGTAATAAATATCTTTGGTCTATCCTAGCGGATTTCAAAAATGCGTACCTACTTTCCAAAGCTATATTTTTTAAGAGTGTTAAATTTATGACGATACGACCAAGCAGCAAACAGCCTAATTTTATGACATGTTGAAACCGAAAAATACCAGTAGGAACCGTGAAACTATGTGTGTGACTTCAGCTAGTGCCTAATTTTTTTGAAGTGAATACTTCTTTGGCCGCATGAGAGTGATTTTTCAAGGTCCCGTCACGACACGATTTATAAAATTTTCGTCTCGCAAGTGAAATGAAGCATATGATGAATATGAGGGAGCGAGAGAGAAAGAGATGGTGAATGAAAGAGAGTATTGTTCTTAACGCATTAGCTGTATTCCTTTCAAGAGCTTGAAACACTCGAGCTACTCGTTCCGGTGTTTAGTCGCCCCCTATTTGCAGGGAACAGATGCCTGGTGCAACAAACACTTTTCGAAAGGAATAAGCGCGTGAAGCGCTGGAGCTGTTCCGGAGCTCCTCCCACGTGTGAAAGGAATACAACTATTAATGTAATATAATCTGTGGTAATATGTACAATACATATCTCTCTCTCTCTCTCTCTCACTCACTCACTCACCTTCAACGAATCGATAAATAAGTATTCACTTCTATCACGTGTATGTACTGTGCTGCACGCGACTTTTTTTTTCTATTCCCGGCTCTTGAATTTTCGTTTTCTTCTAAATTTCTCTAAATATAGAGCATCTGCAATTCAATCAACTTCATTTTAAGTCTAATCAAGATCGGATTGAAATAAACAAAGTTATGGACTATTACGTGCCAATGTTCATTATAGGATATTTACGGTATATTTGGGATGACGTCACATTTAATAAATTTCTGCTGCCAATCTACCAAAACTAAAAGTACTTTTTAACGCATTTTAAGTAAGGGAATTGATGTTTTTGGTTGGCAACGGCGTACCTACGACGTTGCATTGCACAATTTATATAAACATTTTAGAATAACGCGTGTCAATTCATTCCGTTATTTTTAGCTGTCAGTAGTCTTGATAAACTATTTATAACATTCCTGGTAAATTAAGAACAAAGGGCGGTTACACACGGACGTGGATGGCTTAATACATATACGTGCATACATCAACGTGCAAACAACAACGTGCATGGCGCCTTTGTACAGACGCTCGCACAAAACTGTAGTCTTGCTATTCTTGCTATAGTATTCCGAGTGTGCATACAAAATTGCACATTCAAAAACGCTACGATATTTTGCATACACATTGATGTTTTTGTTTGCGCATTCATGTATGTGCGTACATATTTTCAAACATCCACGTCCGTGTGTAGCCGCCTAAAAGAAGAGGCAGACATGTCTGTCCGTGTTCTATGACGTCATCATAAATATAACGTAAATAACCTATCAGTGGCGCACCCAAGTTTTTTTTGTTTGAGAGGAAGGACGTTTCATGATGATATAAATGAAAAGTTTGTAAGTATAGTATTTTTAATACCCTTAGAATAACCCCATCCTTATTTATCAATCACGAATCAGATGTAACAAAAAATTTCCAACAAAAACGAACGTCGATTACGAATACGTCAATTTCATGTAAAGAGTCTGGTTTTTTTTTAAAGTTAAAAATTTAGTAACTATGTTGGCAACACAAGCCTTTTCTACATAAAAAGTTGGAAAGCATTGACAATTTTACATTATATTGCCAACCTAATGTCAGTTTGACTTTTATCTTTAAAAAAAAACACATTTTACAAATAGGAAATGCCTAACCTAATTTTATTTATGTTTCAAGAAGCGACATACGTTTAGTCACTAGAACGACTGGTACTGGTACTAAATAGGTATTAAAAATTCTATATTAACCATAATCGTTAAAAAAAATATTTTTGCCGGGAAATTCTTTGTATCAGTACTAAAATTTCGGGAGGGGGTTTCAAATCCAAAACCTTTCCCATGGGTGCGCCTCTGTAACCTATATAATTCATCTTCTCACATTTCTGCCTTCCTAGTTTTATTTTTAAAACAGGAGCATCAGAAACGTACAGGAGGTGGCGTTTCTACGCTTCTCATTGGCGCTCCGCGTTCCGCCTTCGAACCAATGGGGAAAAAGTGGGCGGAACGCGGTACTTTGATAGGTCCCCACTCCTCGTTTGAGCCAATGGGAGAAAAGTGGGCGGAGCTTTACCGCTGTGTATATCTAAAATAAATGGTATTTTTTTAAGGTCTGTTCTCACCATGGGCGCCGACAAAGGGGGACAAATCAATAGTATTTATTTTTATTATTAACAAAAAAACATTTTACTATTCTACTTTATTTGTGTCCTTTTCTTACTCATTGAATTTCTGTTTTTTCTTGAAATTAACAACAAACTTAAAGTACTGCAATCCGGATAAACTCTCTAATCCTGGGTGTTTAATTTCTCAAATTATTTTTTTTTTAGATACTTCTAGTGATTAGATATTACATAGTTTTCTTTTCTTCCATTTTAATTTATACGTTGCACGAAAAAAAAATTATTGCAATTCAAATCAAAAACTTTGGCGCGAAAACAGGAAATCTCAATATGACAGCGCTCTAGACGTCAAGATTTTGTAAACAACAAACGCAGCAAACGAACTCCTGCTGACACAGTGCTATTTTTGTGTTATTCAAGTGTATTAAAGTTTTCTTTTTGTGAAAATTGTCGCAATGGATGAAGAATATTGTAAAGGACTGCTTTTGTAATTTTTTTTCACTTGCAAGTTCCCTATTGACAGGTTTGTTTACAGAATCGTGACGTCAAAAAAGCCATCATGGAAGCATTGTTTTGGCGGGAAATTTTTTATTCCGAATTAAGTATTATTTTTTGTATAGCAAGGGCGATATCAGTTAAAAAAAAACTGGTCATATGGATATTATCCATTATAAACTATCGATTTAAAACAAATTCGGAAAAATTTAGTTCACTTGCAAGTTCCCTATTAGGCAATGGCCAGTGTTGCCAACGGGAAGTTATCAAAATGCTCCCCATTTGTAGTGAAAACGCTCACATGTACTAAAAATAACGTCAATGTCAAAATGTGTTTTCGATTTTTCCCTTATTTTTCCAGTATTAAGTATGACATTTGACATTTGACTACGGGATCACCAGGTTGATGTACGTCGTCTTTTTTCAATCGTGTTTATTAGAAAAAAATAAATAACAAATAGCTGGTGATCGGCTGTTGCAATCCAAGGAGAATACACATTCTAATGCCTCATTCTGACCTGTGCGAAATTCGCTCTTTTTTGACATTCCCTGCGTCTTTATTCTCATCAAATTTTACTGATGGATCCATCATTCTATGTCGGTCATTGTCATTTTCCATTCACTAAACGAAGATAGCTAACTCATCGGTGAAGTCACCGATTAGAATAAAAAAGAGGGGATATCTTCGACAATTTGACGTTTTATGCGTGTATAAAAAGTCAATTTGTCGATACAATGTCAAAAAAGAGCGAATTTCGCGCAAGTGAGAATAGGGCATAAGGAGTGCTTATCAGCCTCGTTTTTGGTAATCGCCGTCATATTGGTGTGATACCATTTCCGACGTCATAACTAAGTCGTCAGCTGTTTGAACAGCCTACGTCAAGCAAAAGTCAAGGCAAGAAATGACATTCTGTCTACGTCACAACTGGTATTTTGGCGTGGGGGGGATTTGTTACACCAGAGGCCTTATGAGGATAGGCCATCCTGTAGTAGTGGTGAGTGTGTATCATCCTTGAATGGAATCAGCGTTTCTAAAACGGCCTCTTGACAATCTTGGAACGTGAAGTGACATACGTGGTTCTTTTCTAAAAAGTTGAGCGCTTGCTCTTTGCTATGCCACGAGTTATGACATGGCTCTCGTGTTGGGATGAATTTAATTTAATTTTTATTTTTTTCAGTTAATAAATACTGTAAATTCAAAAGTGCAACCTAACTGTAAATTCAAATTCAAAGTGCTACCTAACCCTAGGCAACCCACCCTGCACGAACTTCAACTGTGACGCGAGTGGGAGAAGAGCCATATGATGGGTCCCTTTCCTTGGCTAGGATTGGTCCAAAATTATTCCGCCATGATAGAACGATACAGACAGTTGATTTCAGCTCACGTTTATATTTTTTCTTCTTGATTTTCATCTTTTAAAGTCTTGTAAATTCGTAAAATGTATTAAAAATAAATTTGTAAAGTATCACGTCTCGCTTGTTCACTCACTGGTCCTTCGAAGTTTTGGAAAACACGTAAAAGAAGCCAATACACGTAAATATTGGCCCACGTTAACAAATACCAAAAATGCCCACAAAATGCTCACATCTTGCCAATGCTCCCATTTTTACCCCCAGATATATCAAATGCTCACAAATGTGAGCAAATGCTCACACATTGGTAACACTGGCAATGGCATGTAATATTGACAGTTGAGTTGAAGAGGGCGCTTCTGTACTTGGACCTATTTGAATTTTGGCGCGTGAATATTTGATTGTAATTTTAACCTCTTAAGTTAAAGCCTGGTACTCATAACTGCGAAATTCGCACTTTTTTGACATTGCTTCGACAATTTGATGTTTTATGCGTGAATCAAACGTCAAATTGTCGAAGCAATGTCAAAAAAGAGAGAATTTCGCAGTTATGAGTGCTAGGCTTAAATCTGATGTGTGGTTTCAAGATAAGCTGACGCTGACACTTTTAAAAATATTCTCTATAAGGGCCACTGAATGCTTTAGAAGATATTTTAACTTATTCATTGTCCATTGTTCATATTGTAGTCATCTGTCCTTCTACTCAATTTAAACGGTTTAACACTATTGACATTTACCACCAAAATTTGAAGCACTCCAAGTTCACTCGCGCCCTCTACAAAATATTGGAGAACTTAACTGGATATTTGCTGCCATTCAATCCATCTGTCAAAAAGGAAAATTCAATATGGCGTGGCGGCCAAGCAAGTTTGTTTTGAATATGTTTTTATGCGTATTTTAAATTATTTTGCTTGCAACTTTGATTTTAATTATTTAATAAAATATTTGTTGACTAGGTATCTAAACTATTGAATCGGGCAGAAATTATATATTTTTTTGTATTTTTTGGCCCATGTGTGGCCGCCACGCCATCTTGAATGTCACGTGGTTTGAATTGCCTAATTCCAGAACTTAACTTTTAGTTTACTGCCAAAGTAGTTTTATAATACCCGCCCTTAAGTATCCGGATAGTCCGGATACAACGTGTGAAATAAAAGTAGTAATTCTTGATTAATTTCTCCGGTCTATTTCTCATCTCAATTTTTGTCTATCCTCGGCTCTTGAATTTGACAAAATAAGGAATTTCAAAAGCCTAAAGCCTGTTTTTTTTTTAAAGATAATTCCCCGAGTCAAAAATTTAGTAACTATGTTGGCAACACGAGCCTTTTCTACATAAAAAATTTGAAAGCATTGACAATCAGTGTTGCCGGACTGAGAATTCTCATTACCCTTTCCAATATCATAAAATACCCAATTTCACCCGGACACTGAAAACAAAATCCCCAAATCATCAGGCTAGGTTAGGGCACGGGGCACGTTTTTAAAATCATTAAGGCCGTTTTACAGCTTGCAATTCTTTTTGCAATATGCAAGAAACTTGAACGAGGGCATGCGCAGAAGTGAGTCAGCTGATTGGTTTTTGCAAGATTCTTGAAACTTGAATGGCATTGCACGCAATCGGTTTCGCAGGGTTGCCAGATGGTTATAACTAATTTCCCCCAAAGGATTTCAAAAATACCCCAAAAATCATTGTTTGTCAACTAAAATCCCCCAAATAAATATAGATTTATTCTCGACTCATGCTTGCAAAAAAAAAGACAAATTCGTTGAATATTTTAAAATAAAACTCATACCCTTACCACTTTTTTATTTGTTTATATTTTTCTAATCCCAAAAATAAAATGACAATTGACAAATGACAAATGAAATAAAATGTTGTGACTGGTGTCCAATGAACTATAACCAAAAACTGGAATGCTAACAAATAAGGACGAACGTGAAGCCTAGTGCGGCTGCTGCGGGGGGGATACATGTTTTTGTCGCACTCATTATGTTAAATGGCGAAAATTGCTTCCAACACGTATTCCAATTGATGAAACCTGTGAAGGAAAATATGACAAAACTTTCGAAAACGTCATAATAATATGTCAGCGTGCAACAGAAAAAGACAACATTCCCCCTTGTGGCATCTGTCTTTCATATGGCTTCATTTTTTTAGCTCTAGTTCATTGCTGGTGTCAGAACAGATAAGTACAGTTGTACCAAGAAGTTTGGATAGTTTAAAAAATAATCTCAAAACCACACCAAACGCTTTTGTTGCATACTGCCATAGCAGCCATGTTGGCTTTTTGTGCTTTGGAGGGATTTCATGTCCTTATTCGTTTTATCTAAAAAAATCCGCAAAAAATCCTCTGCATTACCAAATCCGATCGTCCAAAAAAAATCCGCAAATCGGATTAAAATCCGCTCATTGGCAACACTGGAGAAGAAGCAAACTGTATCTTTTTTATTGGTACTTGATTGACAAAATAGATGGCGCAGTTGTTTCAATACATTTTTTACTTTAGTTTTATTCATTGAAATATACCCGATTTCCCCCAATAGCGATCAATTCTTACCCCCAAAAAATTCCCCAGAAAAAACTATCCCCCAGATTTTCCCCCATCTACTTGAAAATCCCCCAAATTTGGGGGAAAATCCCCCAATCTGGTAACACTGCGGTTTGGTGCCATTTTTCTTGAAGATTTTCGTGCAAGCTGAAGAATTTTTAGCAATTATGATCCCCAAAGTTGCTGCTATTGCTTTCTTCTTTTTATATCGACTAATAATAACTTTTTTTATTTTTGGAAAATGCAAAAATCAGCAACACAACATTAAAAACAAAAAAGTATGGTTAAGGTTAGAGAAAGAAACAAACAAGTCAAATTGCAAGGTGTAAAACGACGTGCAAGAAATCTTGAAGGCAATTTTTTTGCATGCAAAAAATGGCATTCAAGTTTTCTTGCAAGCTGTAAAACGGCCTTTGATGACATATGCGCATTTTCACCGATGTAATGTTGTCCTTGTCATTTGACAGCAGCAAAACAAGGATAGGTAATTTACTCATCAAAAGGGTAACCTATCCTTGTTTTGCTGCTGTCAAATAACAAGGACAGCAATACATCGGTGAAAATGCGCATGAGACATTGATGATTTTAAAAACTTGCCCATTGATGGTGCTTGAATATTATATATAATATTCTATGATATAAAGTGCGTTTTTTTTTTTTAAAGATAATTCCCCAAGTCAAAAATTTAGTAACTATGTTGGCAAAACAAGCCTTTTCTACATAGAAAATTTGAAAGCATTGACAATTTTACATTGTATTGCCAACATAATGTCATTTTGACTTTTATCTTTTAAAAAAAAACGCACTTTAAAATTTTACAATAAACAATACACGGGTGGAAGTGGGTAACGGCCGTGACGGGTGACGGACCTGACGGTAGGTAAACGTCAATGTCAGTGGCGTAGCCAGGATTTTGTCTTAGGGGGGGCAAATTGGCAAGAAGTGTTTCCTGCAGCCCCACCGCGACCGCTGGCAGGGGCAAAGCGCCGCAGGCGCGAAATTTTTGGGTGCGACGCCCCTTTTTTAGGCTTATTTACGCTATTTTTGGGACTGTTTATTTTAATTTCGAAGATTTATTCATAAAATTTAAGGGTCTTGGGGGGGGCAAATGCCCCCTTGCCCCCCCCCCTGGCTACGCCAGTGGTCAATGTCAATGCGCTGATAGGCACTCTAGTGATTTCCATTTGACAGTTTGAACTGAATGTATTCGTTTTTTTTTTTTCTAAAATCATGTGAAATAAAACAGTTGCGCTTTCAGTTTCAATGTGGAAAATATTAATTGAAATTGTTGAAAAAAAAAAAAAAAAAGAGTAGGGCTGTAATTCCGGATTCCCCGGTTTTACCTACATCAATATTTTACCCGAACACTAGTCGAAAATACCCGGTTTTTGGGGAATTACCCAGTCAACGACAACACTGTTGACAAATTTACATTGTATTGCCAACATAATGTCATTCTGACTTTTATCTTTAAAAAAAAACAGATTTTAGAATAGAAAAAATATGCTCCTATATCGACGTATCGTATCGATAAGCCCTTCTCTAGTGGAGCTTGCTTGTGAAAAAAATCGATTCTTCGATACTACTTGTGCTGTCAACTATAGTAAGTATAACCTAAATATGTGGCAACGTTGCTAGAGGCTGAAAATTTTGTTTGTTTACTTACCTATTTATCAATAAAAACCACAAACCGCAACGTCACCACCCATGACAAATCGAATTGTAATCTTCATTTTTAAATCAAAGGCAAGCCTATATAAGTAATTACTCTCATTATTTCAAGGCAATCGTCTTTAAAATCCATTTGTACAGTGCAACATACTCAGGTAATTATTGGCTTTATTTTAAAAATTCGAATTTGAGTTTCGATATTTATGATGAGCGCTGTATTAGATTTGGTTTATTGGCGCATAGTCGATGTAATAGGGTTTTTCTCACGCCTGATGGGTGCTTTTAGGTCCAAACTAGTCGATATGGCGTCCCCCAAAGCAGTTGAAGTGAAAAACCTCATTTCCAGCGACAAAGTGGTCATTTTCTCCAAAACTTACTGTCCCTATTGTAAACTGGCTAAAGAGGTAAGCTTAAAAAGCATGCTTTTCAGCACTTCTCATACCGTTTGATTGTAGATTTTTGACAAACTCAAAGAAAACTACACCGCAATTGAACTAGACTTGAGAGACGATGGCGAAGAGATTCAAGGAATCCTAGGCGAAATAACTGGAGCTAAAACTGTAAAACTTAAAAGCACGTTTTTCATTATACAAAAACTAATAATTATGTTTCAGGTACCAAGAGTTTTTGTTAAAGGCAACTGCTTGGGAGGTGGTTCCGATGTCAAGACCCTCTACGAAAAAGGAGAACTAAAAACATTGGTGGATGCCTAGATTTTGATGCAACGAGCCACTTAAATTTTTGTATTATATTTTTAGGTAGACGCTTTGCAACCAGGTCAAAAACGTTGAATATATGAATATTTTGTATAATGATTAAAATTAGATAATATTTATATGGTGCATTTCTCTACTAATTACCTAGAGCCACGTAATTTTAAAAATAGGTGACCTAACCTCAAAAAAGTCAGTCGAGTTGAGTATAAATAGAAGCAAAAAGAATGAATATTCCTTATGGAAAGTTGGCTATTTATTTATTAACATTTTTGGGGTACATTTATTCAGGTTACGGTTCGGGCTTGTTAGGGAACTTACGGGACGCTATTATTACCGCAGAATCGGTTTTTGGGGACGTTTTGAAAAATGTAGTGAAAATAGCTCAGAAATTCAGAACGGTGCATGACGTGTTCGATGCTGCGGTTGAAGAAGAATGTATTTTTAAGTGCCCCACTGGTAAGAATAATTGTTTATTTATTTATTCTAGATTTTGAGAAAAATTGAAGGTTTACCTCCTATTGATTTTGGGTTTTGATGCCTGCCTGCCTGGGTGACCAAAGTTTCTTCAGGTCCAGGTACCTTAAAATATTACCTCAATATTGAATGAAGTCTTCTCAATTAAAATCATTTAATAATTATTATTTGAATATTAATCATGAATAATGAATTTGTTGCTCCTCACTCCCAAACCTATATATAGATGGCGCTCCTGTAGTATAGCGTTTTCTACAGTGGAGTTTTCTTTAGTCCTTTGGTCAGATTCAAAATTTAACTCTTTTCCTATTGTTTGATTATTTTCTCTCATCTTCTACGTCTTTCAGTAGTTCTTCTACTTCATCTGCTACCCACAGAATTAGGTTTCTTCGAAAAAAAGTCAATTTCGATTTTTGGGGAATCCCAGAGGGGTAGGTAGAAGTCACTGTGAAAGTAACCATCTTGAGATTGCCTCTAGGGCAAAGATGACACACACCTACAGAATACCAGGATTGCTTATCGGCCTCGTTTTTGGTAATCGCTGCCATATTGGTGTGTCACCATTTCCGACGTCATAACTAAGTCGTCAGCTGTTTAAACAGCCTACCTCAAGGCGAGAAATAACATGCTGCCGATTGCTGCCTACGTCACAACTGTTGATTTGGCGCAGAGTGGGGGATTTGTTCCACACAGGCATTATGAGGATAGGCTATCCTAGAGTAGTAGTGGGTATCATTCTTGCCTTTAGGGTAGAACCCAAGAATGGTGGAACCAATTTAAGAATGGTACACGCACGTGTCTGCGCGGAGTTCTGACGTTGGAGCCAGCGGGCAAACTAATTATTCCGAATATTTTCATTTGGTTTTGAAATAGATCTGATTTAGGTAACGGTACAAGGTTCCTAAAATTCATGGATTATCTAGTAATAGGTAACTTAATGCCTTATGGAGATTTGTATTTTGTTGA
The DNA here is from genome assembly GCA_917834065.1 of Ceutorhynchus assimilis. Taxonomy (NCBI): domain Eukaryota; kingdom Metazoa; phylum Arthropoda; class Insecta; order Coleoptera; family Curculionidae; genus Ceutorhynchus; species Ceutorhynchus assimilis. Next base: position 35,107,276 of record OU892285.1, read on the forward strand.
GTCACCCCAGATGACGTCATAAAATTATCAGGCAACCTACCTCTCTGAAACAACCTTGGGTATGGTACTGCATGATCCAACGGCCAACTAGTCACAGTTAGCAAAAGTTTGGTGGACTAAATACTACTACTACTACATATTCTTTACGGAAACGCTGATCCGTTTAACCCAATCACCAGCTGATAGCTGATGTAACCTGTCTTTTTTTATTCAGAGTATTAAAATTTTCGGAAAATTTTGACTTTTTACCTTATTCAGATTCAAAATGCCTTGAGCGATTTTGTTCAATTTTTCATAGAGTGTTTGCGATGTTCTTAAGCATCTTTCTTATAAAATCCGTTTGAGTTCCAAATTTCCAGGACCGGATCTAGAGCGACTCCTATATTTTTAAAAGAAAAAAAGTGGTACGTCCCTGGGTTTTCTGATAAGTTAAAGACTATTTTTTGATTCCTTGTTCGATTTAAAATAAACGATATAACCAATTTATCTTGTTCGATGCGACGTCTACACGAGACAAAAAATAAAAATCAATGTAGGTACCTACTTATTATTTGGAAAATCTCGTTGTTCGATACAATCCCACTCTGTTAAAAAATAAGAATCGCTCTAGGTCCGGTTCTGGAAGAGTGGGATTCGAACGGATTTTTTGGAAAGATGCTTAATTGAGAACATCGCAAACACTCTTTGGAAAATTGAACAAAATCGCTCAAGACATTTTGAATCTGAAGGTGAAAAGTCAAAATTTTCTGAAAATTTCAACACTCTGTATTTTTTTAACGAGACCTTTGTGGACATATGTAGGTACCTATGCAAAAAGTGAATGTCCTACTGTACTCTATCTTTCATAACAAAATGCGCACTTATTTCGGACTCACCCTGTATAAAAAGTAAGTGTATAACCTTTGGTGCAATCACCCTACGACAAGTCAAGAAACGACCAGCTACCTAAGTCATCAGTTATTCTTTGTCATGGTGGGGGGTGGAAATTTAAGCAACACAGACCTCATGAGAATAAGCTATCCTGTAATGTGTATTATCCTTGCCTCAATTCTCACATGTAGAGTCTTCTCAGTTAAAATCATATTATAATTATTTAAATATTATCGAATTATTAATATAAATAGATGATAAAATTTGAATTTATTGAGCTCCTCAGTCTGTAATCGATGTATATATACCTTGCGTTCGGTATTTTGCTCAAAGAGCAGAGCGTGCCGAGCGGAGCCATAATCACGTGACCAGTGAGCGAACAGAGCAGTTGAACGCTGTATAAAAGTGCCAAAAATTTTAATAAACGAACGCGAATGAGGCTGCACCGAGTACACTTTTTAAATAAACGAACGGTAAAGTCAAGCTCGGAGAACTCGGACCAAAATAACGAACGCACGGATAGATGTCGCCACTGTAGCATAGCGTTTTCTTTAGTCCTAATTGATTTGTTTGAATTCAAAATTTAACTTACTTTTATTCGGTATAAAAATACCTATTTATATCCTATTCATAATCTGTAGTCCAAAGGTACAGGTAAATTTATCACCTTTCCCTATCAAATAGCATTGAAAGGTGATACATTTTACCTGTACCTTTGGACTACAGATTGAAAATAATTATCTGTTCACAATCCGATGTCCACAGGTAGGTACAGGTAAAATCACCTTTCAATGCTATTTGATAGGGAAAGGTGATAAATTTACCTGCACCTGTGGACATCGGATTGTGAACACGATATAGACAATATCTGTTTTTTTTTTCATCTTCTACGTCTTCCAGTCCAGTAGCTCTTCTTTATCTGCTACCCAGAATGTCATTTGGTTTCTTCGAAAAAAGTAAATTTCGATTCTTGGGGAATCCCCGAGGGATAAACCATCTTGGAATATAGTGTATAATAGCGAATTCCTTTGGAAGGGTTAGTGCGCACTATGTGTCTTTTTTTACCAGCTTGTATAACAAAGAGATAAAAGTACATTTTTTTTTGCTCTGATTTTACCAATGGAATTCGCTATAAGTACAGTCGTGAGCATAAAAAGTGGGATACCCGACTGACAGGTCTTGTCATTTTTCGCTATTTTGCTTTGAATATAAAACTACAAGAAGGAGCGTTTTCTATCCGTCACTACAGACAACGCAGGGACGGAAACGGCCATATTGAGCCTCCAAGTATGGACTCATCATTTGTTTTGGTGGTTCGCTGTGTCCTCATTTAAGTCGATGTTTAATGGATTTTAGCGGTTTTAAGTGATAATAAGCACTGGGATTAGTGCGAAAAGAGTGAGTCATAATATTGACAATCATATTTAAATAAATATACGCTACTGCCAAACCGGAAATATTAGTCGGCCATATGCAACTTCCACATATTTTGGTCGCGCAGATTCGAAGTTATGCTCCTTCCTGTAGTTTTATATTCAAAGCTATTTTGGGTAAATCAGTCTTTTCTGCGCAACAAATTTTTTGTCAAATATGACAATTCCCCCGTCTAGCTGGTGAGCCCGTTTTACAATAGAAAAAATCGGGCATTCCATTTTTTGTTTTTGTACTCATAACTGTATGTGAGATTAATGGCATTCCGTGAAATTCTGTGGGATTCCTTGGGATTCTAGTCGGATTCCAGTGGGATTCAAATAGGATTCTTTACCCAGAAGGCACAGCATTTTAAAAGACGTCCTTAAGATGTCCATAAACGACATTCCGCTTACGTCTTCTCAAAGCGTCTTTAGGGCCATATTCTCCGTAGTTCATAGCCTGAGCCTAGCTTAGTGGAAAAACTTGGCTTTGTCATAGCTACCTCAGTACTAAAACGATGAAATTTCAATTTTTTTTTATCGAGATTTTGTGTCCTAATGGTTATTTGGGATTCCGCAAACTCCATACACTAAATAACTCTGAGATTTGAAACCGGATTCTATGAAAAATTGCACTCAGAATTCAGAAAAATTGAAAAATCAATAAATCAGTCGGGTGGTTCTTTGAGACTCGTCAATCTCTTTCTTAAAACTAAAGGAAAAGTAAGAACGGACATCACAGAAGAAACTGTCAGGAAAGACCCATACAGAGAAAAGATTCCAATTTATACGTCATGTATTTAGTTCTGGGCGGAGTTCCCGGAAAGGAAGTAAGTGAGACTTTTTATTCCTTGCATACAACGGGGATCAGTCGCCATATACAAGTTATCCGTAAAAAGACTCAATCAAGAAGGGATAGAAAAGAAATCAGTGTGCGGACGAACACACCTAGGAATGCAAACCGTATTTTGAATACCTATATCTATATGGTGCAATAATTTGGTCACCTCCAGCCAAGGTCCATATAAATGTATAATATGTCCGAAAAAATAATGCTTAAGTATCCATATATGGTATCATATAAGACTATGCTAGATAGTTTCAATTATTGAAAAAATCGAGAATGCGAATAAAGGTCACATAGTAGAAATAGGTACAGTCGGAATCATTGCAATTGGCACACAATCTTTAAAATCCCCCGTATTAAGTCAAAATTCTATTTAGTGCAGCATTTTGCTATTACTGTGTGTCAGATTTGACACACATTACGAGGGATATTTACATAGTGTGTGCCAATTGCAATGATTTCCACTGTACCTAAATATCTATCAGTTACTATCCTCATACGTTTTAAAAATCACAATTTCGTGATCCTTAACTCTTTCTCTATGAAATTCTAGTATGTTAGAGCTATAAGCTTGCCGAATAAAGAAAAAAAAATATCCGGAACTAGGAGTGTTAACTTTTAGGAAAAAAAATTGAAAATGCGAATAAAACTCCACATTTTTGGGAAATCTTAGTAAAAGGAAGTAGATTTTCTTCTGTAACTTCTTAAGGAGACGTTTGACGTAAAATTGCCAAAATACCTTTTCGATTGCTTTACTTTGTCTTTACCTGATTGGATATTTTGTTTGAAAAAAGTCAATTTCAAAATGGTGGGGTTTTATTTGAATCGGAAAAAGTCGGTTCTTCAGGGTTCCCTTCACTGATGGGCAGTTTGCAGATTGTCTGAACTATTCTAGAACAGTCCAGAATGAAATAAAAATCCAAATAAACATGATGCGGCATGATTTTGTCCTGCATTTTCTTCTTAAACTGTATCTGCAATGAATAATTTTTTGCCTATATGAAAATTGTTGTTGCTCCTAAGTCTTGTAACAATAATAATAAGTTCTTTTTCTTAGGTGCAACTCCAAAACCGAATAGGAACCACTCGCCCAGCGCAAACGGATGTGGTTCTTTAGGTTTGAAAATCAACTCTGAATACTTACCATTTGGTGCCATGGAAGAGTGCTGCAATGCGCACGACATTTGCTACGACACGTGTAACAAGGACAAGGAAGTTTGCGACATCGATTTCAAAAGGTGCCTTTACAAGAACTGCGACGGGTACTCCAATTCAGTTGGAGGACAAACTGTTACAAAAGGTACCAAAAGTTTTCTTGGTATTGGGTGCTTATAACTGGAACACTCATAGTAACTTTCTTATTATTTTTGAAAATAAAGGACATGTTCAAGTTACATATACAACAAACACGCTGTAGTTACAACTTTTACTTTAATTTTTGAATTTTTTTCAGCTTGCAAAGGTGCAGCTAAAATGCTGTTTACAGGAACACTAACTTTGGGTTGTAAATCTTACATGGATTCCCAAAAACAGGCTTGCTATTGTCCTCCAGAGCCAGGCTGGAAAGATAAGAAGAAAAGCAAATATACACCTGGAGGTGATAGAAATGAATTGTAGTTATAGTTTGTGAAGGACAAATAATAAAATGATTCAAATGAATGTTTCTGGTGTTTTTGTTTTTTCACATATATCAGAGTCGATTGATGGACAACACATCCAAAGGAGAATTTTTTCAGGCAGCAGTACCAAAACACTTTTAATATTTATATAGTAGAAATCGGCTAAAATCAAGGAGAATACACACTCTAAGGAGTGCTTATCGGCCTCGTTTTTGGTAATCGCCGCCATATTGGGTTTCAACTGTTTTCAACCATTTCCGACGTCATAACTAAGTCGTCAGCTGTGTAAACAGCCTACGTCAAAGTGAGAAATGCCATGCTGCTTACGTCACAAGTGGTTGGTTCGTTGGTTGTTTGGCGTAGGAGGTAGGGGGGATTTGTTATACACAGGCCTTATGAGGATAGGCAATCCTGTAGTAGTAGTGTGTATCATCATTGGGCTAAAATCACGAATTTTAACTTTCACGCTGTCTCAGTAAAAAGTTGTTTGACTGACAGCTGACAACTGATAACATAAGATGGCAATATAAGACCAATGTTGCCAATACTTTTTGTTAGTTTCAAATTCAATATGGCGCCAACGATTATCCATCTGTCTGTTTATAGTCACACTAAGAAAATTATCTTTCCTAAGCAATACAAAAACCCCCTTGAGACTCCACAAATTACACAGAGGACAGTTTTATGATAAGAAAACGTCACGGTTATATCTGGAGGTAAATGAAATCCTGGGTGTCAATTTCATTATTTAATAATGGCCACCATATGGATTTGATTGCCCTATTGATCAACATATACAGGGTTGCCGTTATTTATGGAAACGGCCCTATATTTCAACACGCGCTTAAAAAGAATGTACAGGGGTTTTTGGGAATTGACCTTTTGTTTAGACGCCATATTGCGGTGCGCGAACATAGTTGCCAAAAGAAGAAAACAAAAATCACTAGCGGGCTGTCAACATTAAAAACAAAAGTAACTAAATGATTATTTTATTATTTCCATTCTGCTCAATACATGCTAAAATTGATGGCTTTTCTTTTCAAAAACATTCGTAATAGGCGGCAAATTTTTATTTTAAATGTAATTTATTCAATAACTATTGTTTTTAATGTTGACAGTACGTAAGTAATTTTTTTTTTTTCTACTTTTGGCAACTATGTTCGCGTACCGCAATATGGCGTCCAAACAAAAGGTCTTTAATGGTGGTATTTGCAATGTTGCCAAGTTTACCGTGTATAGTCTGGCTAGCCAAACGGCGAATGCAATATGGGCATGTATTTTGAAATAGAAAAAAATCCGGCAACATTTCAAAATGATAGATGTGGAGAGGCGTGATTATTCAGAGGCAAGATTCTATTGGTTAGAGCCTGAACGACAGCACAGTGGCGTGGTTATATTGGCGAAACTCAAGATTTTTTTTTCTAATAAATTTATTCGTTTATTTCCTTGGTGTTTTCGGTGCCACTGAACCCAAAGACATGGTTGTCACCAGGTCCCACTTTTCTTGTCCGTTTTGTCTCTATCAAGTTACCACTTGCAGACTATATGTAACTTAATTTTTTTAATGAAAGTCCCCCTCTACCACTACAAATCTAGAGGTACTTCCTCGCGTCTCAAATGTTTTAAAAAGTTTTTCAAATCTGATTTAAAAAAGTGTCACATGACGTGATAACTTCTCGGCGCGAGAAAATGATTTTAAAACGTGGATTGGATTGTATTTCGACACGGTTTGATTGGTTTGAACCAATTTTGATGTGACGTCATGGGTTAGTCCCGAGAATATACTGTTTCAAACCTGTTTTGAACCAGTTTCAAAAAAGTGAATGCGAGAAAACTACTTCGAATATCTACGCAATATCACATTTTTCTAAAGCCTGTTCTGGAATACGAAACTGATTCCATGCATTTTAAGAAAAAAGCTGTGATGCCATACTTAAAAAATCAAGTCAAATGGAGATTTATTGGTATTTAGGAGTTTTAAATACACACTACTAAGGGCCCGCTTCTCAATAGCGAGTCACCCCCGGGTTAAGCATAACTCTAGGGTAAACATAGCAACTGAACACGTGTACCCTGGAGGTAAAACTAATTCGGAGGTGAATCGGTATTGAGAAACCGGCCCTAAGGGGGCCTATCCTCATAAAGGCCTATGTGTAACAAATCCCCCTCCCCCCCACGCCAAACAACCAGTTGTGACGTAAGCAGCATGGCCTTTCTTACCTTGACGTAGGCTGTTTAAACAGCTGATGACTTAGTTATGACGTCGGCAATGGGTGAAAACTAATATGGCAGCGATTACCAAACACGAGGCTGATAAGCACTCCTTAGAATGTGTATTCTCCTTGTTGCTTATCGGCCTCGTTTTTGGTAATCGCTGCCATATTGGTGTATCACCATTTCCGACGTCATAACTAAGTCGTCAGCTGTTTGCATTGGCAGTCGTAGTTCAGAATTCAAATTTATGATAAGAAATATTACTTAATTTTGATTAACATAATAGGCAAAGAGGAAGATGAAAACGAGATCCAAAAAAAGAATTGTTTTAGAATGTTAATTAATGTAGTAAAACCAAGAATGCATAAAGCAAAAAGTCGCGGAATCATAACCTATAGTTCAAACCAAGGATGATACACACTACTATGTACTACAGGATGGCCTATCCTCATAAGGCCTGTGTGTAACAAATCACTCCTCTCCTCCCCAAGCCAAATTACCAGTTATGACGTATGCAGCATGTTATTTCTCGCCTTGACGTAGGCTGTTTAAACAGCTGACGACTTAGTTATGACGTCGGAAATCGAACCACACCAATATGGCGGCGATTACCAAAAATAAAACCGATAAGCAATCCTGTAGGTGTGTATCATCCTTAGGTGCAAACAGCCTATGCCAAGGCAAGAGGGACATGTCTACGTCACAATTGGTGATTTGGCGTGGTGGGGGACTTCAGATTTGTTCTACACAGGCCTTATGAAGATAGGCTATCTTGTAGTAGTAGTGTGTATCATCCTTGGGCACATTGTACATCTCAAAAAAAGCTGTGTTGCCATACCTATTTCAAAAACCAAGTTGAATGGAGGTTTACATACCTATTTCAAAAACCAAGTTAAAGGAAGGTTTGGCATTTAGGGCCGAGGGCCGGTTTCTCAATGACGAGTCACCCCCGGGTTGGTTTTAACTTCAGGGTTAACGTGTAAAGTTACAATATTCACCCTGGAATTAGCTTAACCTGGAGGTGACCTGCTATAGATCTATCTCGTATAAATAGAAAAAGAGAGCTTAATTGTAATAAATACAAGTTACAAAGTAATAAAAGATGAAATGACAACTCGTGGTTGCCGTGTAGCCAGATTGGCCGCAAATATCCAGTTAAGTTCTCCAAAATTTTGTAGAGGGCCCGAGTGAACTTGGAGTGGTTCAAATTTTGGCGGTAAATGTCAATAGTTTTAATCCGTTTAAATTGAGTAGAAAAAAGATGACCACAATATGAACAATGAATAAGTTAAAATATCTTCCATAGCATTCAGTGGCCCTACAGAATAATTTTAAAACTGTCAGCGTCAGCTTGTCTTGAAACCACACACATCAGACTTAACTTTTGGGGTTAAAATTACAATCAATTATTTACGCGCCAAAATTTAAATAGCTCCAAGTACAGAAGCGCCCTCTTCAACTCAACTGTCAATATTACATGCCATTGCAAAGGAATATGTCAAGTATAATCTAACATAACCTTAAACGACATTGCGATGAGTTCGAGTAATACGTAAAGAATTAGTTTTCTCTTTGTCCAATTACACGTTATAAAGAAAGAAAGAACGTTTAGTTCTGGGGTACGTTCGAAATCACCCTGGACGTCACACCGAGTGCACACCAGCTATGAATCATTCATGGCTGGTGTGACGCCCAGGGTGATTTCGAACGCACTCTTGTTGAACTGGCCCCTGAATAAGAATATGACGCAAGCCTTTAACAAACTCGCTTCTCATTGGACGCTCACCTGCAGCCTACGAGTTGCGTGCGCAGTCCAGGTAATAGGAGATCGGTCTGGTCTATTGAGAAACCGACCTTTAGGGGCTTACATAATATTAGAACGCTGCATTAATTACAATAAAATAAAGAGAGATTTTCATTTAAAAAAAATGAAGTTGGATACAACGGCATCTTGGAAAAAGTACCTAAACTTGGCAACATTACAAATACTAATATTGAATCGGGCATTCCCAAAAACCACGAGGGGCCTGATTCTCGAAACGAGGGAAAGAGGATTCATATGACAACAAGTATCCTTCCCAGTTGAATGCAAAATCTCATATGAGTGACAAAGACATAAAATTTGTTCTTATGCGAACGCTGCTTCCTTTTTTCGAAATTCAATCGCCAGTGGTCCGATTCTCGTATAATGTTTTGTCAACGTATTCGAAAAGTAAACCAGAATGATAAAGACGAAAAATTTGTTGTCTCAGGGAGCTCTACTCCCTAGCCCTAGAATAGGCCCCCAGGGCTGGGACTCTGTAACAAATAGAGTTTCTCTTTTCTCTATCTCTATTGACATTTCCTCTCTATCCATTTCGAGAAAAGAGAAAAAGACAGCGAGTACCATAGCGATATGGATAACGATCTCTATTAGTTACAGAGTTCCAGCCCCAGGAAAAGTGAAAAAGAGGGGATTTTCTTCTGTAAATTCTCAAAGAGACTTTGGACGCAAAATTGCCAAGAGACCTTTTCGGTTTCTTTTCATCTTTTCTACCGGATAGAATATTTTGTTTCTTCGAAGTTTTGCTTAAACCCCGATAAATGAAATTTTTCCAGAATAAAATAAGAACCCAAATGTTATATGATTTTGTAAGAACTAAAAGTTGCAAATTTGTAATATACGAAAGACCAGCTGTAAAAATTTCGAAATAGCACATCTGAAACTAAAACAAAACTTTCCTTACAAAAGCTACAAAAATAGTTCCAAGTTTTTAATGGAAACTTTTTAAAATTATTGCTGGCCATCGAAAAAGTATCTAACATTGTTTTAAACTGTGTCAATGAAATTAAATAAAAATTATTAATTTACTTCAATAATTAATTTTACATAAATTCGATATTGCATTATTATTATGCATAAATGAAAGTTGTATCTCTACTCTCTATTGATTCTAGAGTCAAATATCAACTGCTCTATGTTAGTCTAAAGCAATTCCCCATGTGAGCTTTTATAGAGTCCCAATGGACAATCAAATATGCAGTTTGTTCCCAGCCAGCTCCTAAAAATGTTCGAAATCCTTTACCTTTTTTCGATTCTTTGGGAAATTTGTCTCGAAATAAATTGCCTTCAATAAACATAATTAATTGACATCATAGAACCTAAGCCTGGGGTCTCACGAGTTGTTGTTTCGCCACAATATTGTTGTTAATTAATTAATATGGGGCTTTTGTCCTATTGGATTAGCCGTGGCAGGCCGGATTAAATTATCAGTGTCACGCAGATATGATAAATTCACGGTTGGTCAGATTAGGTTTGTTGCTCTGTAATTTTGGGTTAGATAATGGGAATCAGAATATTATTGGAGTAATGGGTATTTCTAAGCAAATGCAAACTTCAAAATATACTTATTGGAGTTGCAGTTGCAAATCTGGAAAGACTTTTGAACTAAAGTTAGTGTTGAAGTAAGATAAATTAAAATAAGATTTGAAGAAGAATATGAGCGAGTTGAAGTTTTTCAAAGAAAGGACTTGATGGATTTTGAAATATAGATGAGATTTTCGAAGGTTTATATAGTTAAATAAGCTTCCAAAAGAAGCAAGGTAACAAGTCTGGATTTTTGAAGAAAATTTTTGAACCAAAGTTACAGTAGAGAGTTTTCTAGTTTTATAAGATTTTTGCTTTAATGACTTTCTATGAGAAAAATGATAAGATGACTTTTTCAAAGAAGAATTTCCAATTTGTTTACCATACCTACTTCAATTATGAAATTCTGAAAATTTCAAAGTGACTGTTATAGCTCAAAGTATTTTTCAGGAACCCCTAGAGATGATTTCCCAGGAATTTTAAGATTTACTCAGGAATCAATAAGTAAAAAAGCTTATAGCTTCAATTGTGAGTTTCATATCAATTTCAAATTCATTTTCTATGATGAGAAAATTCTAATTAATAAATCCTGAAAATTTCAAGTTGCAGGGATGGCTCAAAGTATTTTTCAGGAACCTTCAAAGATGATTTTACAGGAATTTTGTGATTTTTTCAGGTATCAATAAGTAAAAACAATCATAATTTTAGTTGTGAGTTTCATATCAACTTCAAATTTATTTCCAATCATGAAAAAGGTCTGATTAATAAAAACTGAAAGTTTTAAACTGCTGTGATGGCTCAAAGGATTTTTTAAGAACCCTCCTAAAAAGTGATTTTACAGTATGATTTTTCTGAATATCGATGAGGAAAAATTAATCGTAACTTTAGTTGTGAATATCATACATATCAACTTCAAATTTGTTTTATGGAAAAACTGTACTTAATGAATTCTGAAAATTTCAAGTTGCTGTGATGGCTTAAAGTATTCTTCAAGAACCTTTAAAGGTGATTTTACAGGAATTTTATGATTTTTTTTGGGAATAATTGAGTAAAGAAATCCGTAACTTTGGTTGTGAGTTTTATATCAATTTTAAACTTGTTTTGCATCTTAAAAAAACATTTAGAAATCCTGAAAGTTTCAAGTTTCTGTGATGGCTCAAAGTATTTTTCAAAAATTCTCAAAGGTGATTTTACAGGAATTTGATGATGAATATTGATAAGAAAAAATAAATCGTAACTTTAGTTGTGAGTTTCTATATTACTAACTTCAAGTTTGTTGTCTATCATTTGAGGACTCTAATTAATAAATCTTGAAAATTGAAAATTGCTGTGATGGCTCAAAGTATTTTTTCACGAACCCACAAAGGTGATTTTACAGAAAGATTATTTTGGTAGGTGTCAGTGAGTAAAAACAATCATAACTTTAGTTGTGAGTTTCATTTCAACTTCAAATTTGTTTCATATCATGGGAAAACTATAGTTATTAAAAACTGAAAGTTTGAAGTTACTGTGATATAGCTTGAAGTCTTTTTTAGGAACCCTCAAAGGTGATTCTACAGGAATTTGATGATTTTCTCAGGTATCAATGAGTAAACAAATCCTTAATTTTGGTTGTGGGTTTCATCAACTTATTTTGTATCATGAAAATAATGTAATTGTTAAATTCTGGGAGTTTCAAGTTGCTGTAATCGCTCAAAGTATTTTTCAGGAATTCTCGAAGGTAATTTTACAGGAATTTGATAACTTTTTCAGGTATCAGTGAGTAGGTATAACAAAACCAATTGGGCCAACCTGCGATTTTACTGGAGCTATGACAAGACGTGACTGCTCCAGTCGTATCACGGTGATAAATATAAGTGATTTTTGGAACAGTTTCACCTTGATTGGCCATACTGGTAATACATATAAATGCTATATTATATTTATAATCGCAGTTTGCAGTCACAGCCGAGAGAGGTGTTCCAGTTTGCCCCCTGCAGTAGCAGTTTATGTTTGGCGTCACCGCGATGCGATTCACAATATGTAATAGGTATTTCATTATTTGCATCACTTTGACTTGAGTTTAGTCCACGCTGCATCTGCATCGGTGAAGCAGTGACAAAGTCACAGTTCGTGAAATCGCAACCCACCTCTAAAATTGAGTACTTACAGTGCATCCTATTTTATCTTCTTCTTTGTTTCACTCATTTATAACCGCATTTGCTGTTTTTGCAAATGTATCCTACCTTATCTACTTCATTGTCTTACTATTTTTGCTGAAAATACAATCAAATTACCATTGAAAATGATTTTTTTTTATTTCTTGGAAAATGAGGAAAAACATTCTATTTGAGATTGTAAATGTGGCAACGTTGTTTTCGATCAAGTAGGCCTTGTAATGTAATGTCATTTGCCACTTTTGACAGCCGAGTGTTTTTATCCAGCTTTTCCTTGAATTTTCCGGTTTTTCAATCAAAAAATTCCAGTTTTCCAACGAGGTTAGTGTCCAGAAACTTGGTTTGATCAAGTAGGCTTTAGAATGTTGGTTTTCCATTGAATTTTCCACTTTTCCAAGGCTTCTTCAATCGGAAAAAGACTGTTTTGGGTGCAGGGCTTTAAATTTGCTTCAATTTTTCACCATAAACTTCAATTTTTAAACTAAAATAGTATCCTACTTTATCTCTCTCTTTGTCATACTCATTACCAAATTATTAGTCGGCAATTTTGAAGTGTCGCGTTTACATTTTTATCCAGGTTTTCCTCGAATTTTCCACTTTTTCAGGGTTTTTTTAGTCGAAAAAAACTAGTTTAAAGTACGAGGCTTCGAGTTTTTTCCATTTTTTGCTAGAAATTTCCAGTTTTAGATCCATTTATTTACGGTCAAAGGGTAAGTGAAAAAAAAATATTGAAAAGCAAGTTTTTGAGGACTTATTTAAGGAATTTCTAATTTTAAAATCGTTATTAATTAATTATTTAACGGGTTTTTAATTATTAGATTAAATTACAAGTAGAATCCCATTTTAAATGATTTTTTTGGAAGTTTTGTGACGTGGCAACATGGTTAGTAGCCAACTTCAAGTAGACCTTGTAATAAATGTCATTTTCCATTTTTAACAGTTAGCCATTTTCAATTGACGAGTTTACATTTTTGTCCAGTTTTTCCTCAAATTTTCCGCTTTTCCAGGCCGTTATCAATCGGGAAAATCGTTTTAAAGTTCGAGGCTTTAAGTTTTCTCTATTTTCCACAAAAAATTTCCAGTTTCCCAATGGAGTAAGTGACCAAAACTTTGATTTTTCAAGTAGGCTTTGGAATGTTGGTTTTCCATTGAATTTTTTATTTTTCCACCAAAAACTTCGATTTTTAGATTTAATTTTTTCCTACTTCATCTCCCTCTTTGTCTTTCTTACTATTAAGCAGGCCTTGGAATATAATTTTTATTGAAATTTATTAAAAATAAGATTCCAATGCATTATTTTCGGAATTTATCATTTTATAAACATTATTAATCAATTATTTAAACAAAAAACTTTAAAATGTTATTGAGATGTGGCAACGTCGCACAATGTCATTTCCTAGTTTTGACAGTTGGTCATTTTTGAATGTTTTTATCCAGTTTTTCCTCGAATTTTCCGCTTTTTCAGGACGTTTTCAATTGGAAAAACAGATTGAGAAGACGATGCTTTGAATTTACTTCATTTTTTTGCCAAAAATTTCCAGTTTTCCAATGGGGTAAGTGACAAAAACTCAAGTTTTATTAAGTAGACTCTGGATTGTAATTTTTACGGGATTTTGTTTGGATTTTCCGCTTTTTCAGTGCTTTTTAGATCGGAAAAACCGATTTTAAGTACGAGGCTTTGAGTTTTCTTCATTTTCATCTATAAATTTCTAGTTTCAAATACTAAAATTAGGGGTAAATAAGGTTTTTCTGCCTCTTTTAAAAAAAGTGAGCACTTGAATTACATCCTACTTTATAATCTCTTTCCTCGTCCTACTCAGAGGGTTTTAGAGCTACTTTGCACTTAAAAAACACTAAATTTAGCTGAAAAAACGAAGCTCTGAATCAAAAAAAGGGGGCTCTCAAAACAAAAAACAAACAAATGCCATTGTCGCCATTTTGAATTAATTGCCAAGGCCTACTTTGACTTTGAAATGTCAAATTTTTTGACGTTTGCGTCAGAGTTGCTGCAACTTTTGTGTCAGGGTTACTACATTTTTTCGTCCCTGTAGGCCGATTTTTCAATATCGAGTCACCTCCGGATTGGTTTTAACTAGAAGTGGGCCAACCTGCGATTTTACTGGAACTGTGACAAGACGTGACTGCTCTAGTCGTGTTACGGTAACAAATAATATGTAACGACTGGCCGTGCTGGTAATACATGACATAATCGCAGTTCGCTCAGTTCACAGTCACGGCCGAGAAGAATGTTCCAGTTTGCCCTCTGCAGTGGCAGTTTCTGTTTTGCGTCAGCGTGATTTTTAATAATATTTCATTATTTGTATCACTTTGGGTTAAGTTTAGTCCGCACTGTATCGGTTAGAGATCGAAGTGGCCGTGATGTCACTGCTACTTGAGTGGGACCGGAGCAAGCCGTGACTGTGACAGACGAGTAGTACTGACAAAGTCACAGTTCGTAAAATCGCAATTCACCTCTAGTTTCTCAATAGCGAGTCACCTGCGGGTTGGTTTTAACTCCAGGGTAAACGTGTCTAGTTGCAATGTTTACCTAGAGTTATCCTTAACCCTGGGGGTGACTCGCTATTTGGAAACCGGCCCTGAATGATGGAAATATATAAATTTCTACATATTTAGTTATAAATTGACTACCGATTACCATGATCCGCTGAATAATCGAATAACCACCGATTCATGACACACGTCAAGTCCCATAAAAAACTCCCCAAATTCTGGGATACTCGAGGATCAAGAACACTAATTTGTTCTGTGAGAACAGACCGAAAATCACCTTTTCTACATTTAAAATCGATGAAAAAATTAACTCGCTAGCATAGCCTGAATCGCAAGCATTCGATCGATCTGCGGGTGACGTCATTGCTAATTTCTGCTGATAGTGAGTTAGGGAAGTATGACACAATTGACACATCACATAACCCAGCATAATCAGATTATGCTTGAATATTTTCTCGCCAAAAATTGCGTCATATTCGAAACGCCAGTTTCTTGTTTGGTTTTAGCCGCACCGTAATGGGACCGGAACGTGAAACCCAACCCACAAGTAGAGAATGGAGTGCAGAATTCGGGTACGGTATAGAGCGAAGAGCGACACTCTACTACACACTACTTCCAAATTGTACTAGATTTATGAGAGAGGTACTAGCGTACTAGGTGAAACGTGATTGTGCTAGATCTAGTACAATTGTACTAGAAATAGCATCCCTGGTTGCATTTCAACTCTCAACTTGTTTTGTATCATGAAAATACTCTAATTAACAAATCCTGAAAGTTTCAAGTTGCTGTAATTCGGTGATCAGAGTATTTTTCAAGAACCTCCAAAAATGATTTTTCAGGTATCAATGAGTAAAAAAGTATGTAATTTTGGTTGTGAGTTTCATATCAACTTTGAACTTGTTTTGTATCATGAAAATACTCTAATTAATAAATCCTAAAAGTTTCAAATTGTTGTGATGGTTCAAAGTATTTTTCAGAAATCTTTAAAGGTGATTCTACAGGAATTTTATGATTTTCTCAGATATTAATGAATAAAAAAATCTGTAGGTACCTAACTTTGGTTGTGAGTTTCATCTTAATTTCAAATTTGTTTTGCATTATGAAAAAAACTTTATTTAACAAATCCTGAAAGTTCCAAGTTGCTATGGATGGGACGAAGTAATTTTCAGGCATTTTTTATTGTACAACTTCTGTCTTAAAATCCTATTTAATAAAACATAATATAGAAGTTGGGTAAAAACTAAAAAGTCAATAACCTTGATGAATTCTTCAAATATTAATGACTCCAAAACTCCAAGGAGAAAATCTGTTTGCCTCAAAATAACTCAAACACATTATCCTAATAAACTGAAGTTAAAAAGTTTTTAATAAGCTAGAGATTGCAAACATAAAACTCAAATCTAAAAATTTAAGGTAGCCTCACGGCCATAAAATCGCCCGACCAACTTTTTAATACAAAGTTGGGGCACTTTATAAATGGAAAATAACAAACGCATTTATAAGTAGGTACCTTCTTTCTTTGGAGAGATAATATTATAAAAAGTGGTTATTTAACGAGCGAATGAAATTCGATTGGCTGGAAAGGGAAAAGTTCCCAAATTATACTTAATAATTAAGTATTTCAGTTTTTTAGGAGGCTTGGAATAATTATTAATAAAGCTTCTAATTTCGTTGTCCCTTTTATTCTTAAGTTATTTTTTCTGTTATTCCAATGATTAATAATTATACAAAAAAAGTTATGGGACTGAATATTTTTTCCTAAGGGTCCAAAATCAGATGCCAGACAACAGCGACAGTAGGTATCGATTTTTCTTTTACCTGGGGAGAGTTTTTAGACTTTGGGCCATAAATTATACAAAACGCTGGAAGCAATTGAAATAAATTACGCCCCGTGGTTTTGCCCATTTTTCGTCTATTTTTCGACGAAAAGTTTTTGGCTCTCTGTCCTCTAGAAAATCTTTCACAGAATTTGTTTTTGATTCCAGTCTACAAAAACAATATTTTATTATTCTGTATCAAAATAAGTCAATAAAAATGTTCAATAAGGAAATAAATTGAGTTCAAGTGGCTGAAATCTATATTAAAAAGTATTTTACTTTGGAAAGAGTTGGAAGTTGAGATTTACTTAAGAGATAAATAAAATCAATTTGCACCGATTTTAATTAAAGGGGGTGTGCGCCAAAAATTAAAGTTTTAGTGTAAAAAAATCTAAGAATATAACTGTTCAAACCTCGTTATTCTACGATAAACCATCGCTGAGATATACCGCTTTAAAGTGTGTGTGACGTCACGAGAGCTCCGTCCAGCCGCGCTTCGCATGTTAATTTGATTGTTCCCTGCACGCGTGAGTAGTTTTTGTTTAGATTATTGCAGGTGACACAGGAAAAACATATGTAAATTCAATTTACTTCACTTTCTCGTGCGTTGCTTGAGCTTTCGTGACGTCATAGGGTTAGATTCGGTACCTTCATAGAGTCATATTATATCTTCGGTATTATTTGTCATAGAGGGGTGCAGTTTTCACTGTTATTCTTAGATTTTTTTTTAGATTAAGTTGTTTTTTTGGCGCACACCCCCTTTAAATAATTATCTAATTTATGGTTTCTGGTTGTGTAGTGACTTTATAGTGTGTGTGAAAGTGGACCATTTGGGCTTTGATTCATCTTTTAATCGGTGAGTAATACATTTTTATTAGGGACGCTGTTCATAATTATTTAAATGCGGAAAGTGATACTTTACCGCACGCGATGGTAGTTACGGGCACTTTCCGCATGTGTTAAGTACAAAATTTCACCAAACGATTCCCGATGCACATCATCAAGGTTATTACACGCTAACTACATAGGATAGCCTATTCTCATGAGGCCTGTATAGTTCAAATTTCAAACCAAAGTACCAGTGATGACGTACGCAGCGATTCATCGCTTCTCGCCTTGATATAGGGTGGCTGCACCACGGACTATGATTCCGTTGGCTTCTGTTTTATGCAATTTTTTTTTTAATTTTCTTATTGAATTCTCCACATTGTGAAAATTAACTTGATCAATAGGAGAATAAATAATCATCCAATCCATATGGCGACCCTGGTCAAATATTGAAATTAGCGCCAAGGATTTCATTTACCTACAGACAACCGTGACCTTTTCTTATCATAAAGCTTTCTCTGAGGCTTTTTCGGAATCGCTGATCCGATTCATCGGATTACCAGCTGATGTACTTTGTCTTTTTTCAATCGTGATCATTGAAAGAAGATAGGAAACAAACAGCTGGTGATCCGGTCAATCAAATCAGCGTTTCTGAAAAGGCCTTATGTAATTTGTGGAGTTTTAAGGGGATTGTCTATTGCTTGATGTATAAATAGACAACAAACATAACTCACAGATGTTTGACCGTTTCCGCCATATTGAATTTGAAATCAACAAAAAGTATTGGCAACATTGTTTTTATTATTTTGCCACGTCACGTTGTCAGCTGTCAGTCAGAGAACTTTCTACTAAAAGACCACGTGGAAGTTTAGTTTTGTGATTTTTTGCTAATTTTCACTGTTTTAGAATAATTAAGTATTAAATAAATTAATTAATTATGGTTGCTGGTTGTGTAGTGACTCTAGTGAGTGTAAAAGTGGACTATTTGGGCTTTAATTCATCTTTTCATTGGTAAGTAATAAATTTTGAGGTTATGTTTCGATTCATAGTTACCTACTTACCTAACAAATGCGGGCCAGAAAATGATACTTTACCGCACGCAACTGCAGTTAACGGTAAAGGCACTTTTTGCGTGTGTTAGGAAGGGGGTAACTTTATAACATACTTATAGCGAATTCTATTGGTAGTATGTACCAGTGCAGTTAGTGCAGATAAAAATTATTTTTATCCCTTTCTTATACAAGCTGGTAGAAAAAAACACGAATACACTCACAGCGCACTACACTGGAACGGTGGCTGCATAATGTTACCTATGCAAGGGTTTGTGCTAGGAAGGACAACAACAGGGATGCTATCAGCACTAAAAAAATTGTACCAGAAATTAGAGAATAATTGTACTGGATTGGCGACATTGTGTACTAAATGAAAGCGCGTCAAATTTTGAATTTTGAATACAAATGTAGCTTAGAGCAGGTAAAGGTAAAGGAATAATAACATGGAGTTGGAAAATGAAGCCGTTTATTACCAGGTATTTTAGCACCAAAAATATGATGGTATAGGCAATGGACCTTTCTCATGCAATGAACAACAAGGATAGTTTATTAAGATTTCTGCAATAAAGAAAGAGACACCTATAATGACGCGCGATACCTGTGTGGAATGACTTTGATTGGTTCCACTTGTCAAATTGTGCAATTTCGGTTATGTTTCTGTTTTTGTTTATTTTTAAACGTAAATATGACAAAATACGCTTGCAGCAAACCTTTAATTGTACATTATTATTGTATTTGATATAAAAATCGTTATTTTACGAACCCTCAAATCTCTGTCCCAACCTAAATCGTCTTCATTCGGGTTGAGAGCACGTAACTATTGTTCTCTTACAATTTGATTGCTTGGGAACTTGTGAAAAGAAAGGTTTCACTTCTTTTTCGCCTAATTCTGACAAGAACTCATTCAACTCATTTGAACCATTGTATCATAAACAATTTTTGTAATAATTTTCAGCAATATTGATTGATTCTGATTGATTATTGAGGTTAGCTTAAATACGTCAGGGTCAGACCGTGTTCAGTAAATTGACGATTTAATTATCTGTCACCCACAAGATGCGCGCGCAGCACAGGTAAAATGAGAAAGGTCCATTCAATGCTTCACCTGTATTTTGGTGCCAAACACCTGCCAAAAACTTGGCTTCACTTTAGTTTCATAAGCAGAATGGCTCGTTCCTACTCCTTATGTCCGTGGGACAGCGCTTTACCTACTCTAAGAAATGTAGGCTCTGCTAATTGGAGGTAAATATCACTTGTTTTAGGGTCAGTTTCTCAATAGCGAGTCACTTCCGGGTTGGTTCTAATTTCAGGGTGAACGTGTCCAGTTACAATGTTTACCCTGGAGTTATGCTTAACCTGGTGGTGACTTGCTATTGAAAAACGGGCCCTGAATGATAGAACTAAATAAATTTCTACATACTTAGTTATAAATCGACTACCGATAACCGTGATCGGCTGAATAACCAAATAACCCCTGATACATGATACAATAATACACGTCAAGTCACAGAATAAAAAAGTGCGTGTGCATTCGAAACGCCAATTTCTTGTTTGGCTTTAGCTGCACCGGAGTGAGACCTGGACAGTGGAACTCAACCCACGAGTAGAGAGTAGAGCTCAGAACTCGGGTACGGTACAAGTGAACAGCGACACTCGATTCGTAATCCAAATTGTACCTATTAGTTTAATGGGAGAGGTACTAGCGTACTAGGTGGAACGTGATTGTGCTAGATCTAGTACAATTGTGCTAGAAAATAGCATCCCTGGACAACAAACAAGCAGTGCCGGCCTTACCTGATTTACCGCCGGGTGCAATTTAAATCCCACGGCCTCAAGGTTCCTAGTTTTTAAAAATTTAAAGTTAAAAATACATCATTATAGCAACGTTTTTTATTCGATCATATTTTTTTTACAAAGTAATATTGAAAGTTAGTAGAAATAGGTACAGGGTGATCTATTATAAATGTCACTCCCTTCTAACTTTTTGATTTGACATTTTTGACAAAAGTGTCAAATACAAAAGTTACAATAAATAAATTGTTGAGAGTTTTTAACTAAATTGATTTTAGTCATACAGGGTGCGTCAAAAAAGTGCAGCAGTGTGAAGTTTTAATTTTTTTAATGGATCACCCTATATATTGTGCGCTTATTTGTTAGTCCCTTTTAACCTGATTTCAACGATATACGATTTGATATATCTATCTTCAATAGCTATAGCGAAAAACATGAAAACTCCTTTCAAGGTTTCACATTGAAAAATGAAAAATTATACCATTTAGGCTTTAGAGAATTTCTTTTATTAACAGTTTATTGTTTAAATTTTATTCAATAATATACAAGGTGAAATATTATAATAAATCCAGATGTTTAAGTTATTATAAGTATTTTAAAAAAAAACATGATATCTAAAAAGGGATTTTCGCGTTTTTCCCTATTACTATTGGAGATAAACGGAGAGATAAATATATCAAACCGTATATCGTTGAAATCAGGTTAAACGGGACTAACAAATAAGTGCACAATATACAGAATATTCTATTTAAAAAAATATAACTTCACACTGCTCTACCTTTTTGACGCACCCTGTATGCCTAAAACTGACTCAGTTAAAAACTATTGACAATTTCTTAAAAAAATTTGTATTTGACACTTTTGTCAAAAACGTCAAATGAAAAAGTTAGAGGGGGGTGACATTTATAATAGATCACCCTGTACATAGGGTCAACTGGGGTAAATGTAAACGGGGGTAACTGTAAACGCAGGTATTTTAAGTTTTAAATTTGGTGCTTTAAACGAATGGCCACCATAATACGTTACGTACATCCCACACGTGACCACGCCAACAAATTTGGCTTCCCGGCATCCATTGTGCAGTCTGCCATAACTGGTTTAGGCAACAGGTGCAAATATTTTGAAAATAAAAGTGAACTTGTGTCTAGAAAAATATTATATATTTTTTTCAAAACAATTGCATAACACCACGCCGCCCATATCATATCCTAAAACCAACCATTTTTTTAAAAATTCTATACTAAGGCCCGGTTTAATCACCTTCAGGTAAACTTGCTGATAACTATCTGCAAGATAAATTCACCGTCCTATAATTCTATTGATGGTTGGCGGATAACTGGCCGACCAATAGGATTAAATATCGCGTTTTCATCCGTCAGATTGCATACCTGACAGTAACTTTAGCAGAAGGTGAATAAACCAGTCCTAAATAGTGTTACTAATTAATCTGATTTAAGTTCGCTCTTACTTTCTTCAGGCGTACTACAGGCCGAACAGCATGAAGGTTAAAGAAATTCGGGAAACGGATTTTTTCAAGCTTTGACACCCTGTATCTCGATAACTAAGCATTTGCGGACCTATGTTTCTATTAACTTTTTTCTTATTTTAATGAGTACTACTTATCCTACACTTTATGCAGTCGATATTGCACTCGGGATTTAACTAGAAAAACATCGAATCGAATATAATAGAATTCCAGAAAAAGGCGCACTCGCCGACGTAAACAAGTGACTAATTTAATTTCTTGGAATCGCGGCGCCGCGATGTCAATGCATTTTTTTACCAATACCTAATATTTTAGCTGTGATTTTAGTATTTTGATGAAAATAGAAGAGAGCAGAGTTGCCGGTGCAATGTTGGCGATGTTGCTAATAAGATTACCGGACTGGTAAATAGTTATAAAATTTTTCATAGATATTATTCTGGATACCGTTCGATTTTTTTTATGATTTCTATTTTGGTTAATTTTCTCAATTTACCGCCTCTTAAATTTTACCGCCGGGTGCAGTTAGTACCTCTGCACCCCCCTAAGGCCGACGCTGCAAACAAGTGGGATTTGCATCTCTCTCTGCACCATGGGAACAGCTGTTTGAAGTGTTTGGATTATTAATCAATTGAGGTTAGGAAGATGAAGAAGCTCTTATTTTTTTTACGTTAATCGCAATGAGTGCGAGCGAGACAACAATCCCTCTGTATTGCTGGGTTGCATATATCAAAATTCAGCACACTAGCATAAAGCAGTGCGCCCGTTCTAGAGTGTTTGTCTAGTTCAATGTGTGAAGTAAAGTGCTACTTTCCATTTGCAAATAAGTGCGGTGAAGTATTGACTTTTGACGCTAGGTAGGTATGACGCAAGGTTGTTTGCCTGATAACTTTATGATGTCATCTGGGGTGCCTCAACGTAATGCAAATCTCCATAAGGCACCCCAGAATCCAGATGCGTCGTCAAGTTACGCATTACCAGACAACCTATTAACTTTAGGAACCTTGGGTATGACGAATCAAATGTCACATTTACAACGTTGCCGCATCTCTTGAGTAATTCCTACCGTTTTTCTCTTTTCTGATTCGTTTATTTCCGAGGGGTAAATCATCAGTGGAAATCATTGTACATGTTTTTGGGAATCACAAAGTAATCAATCAGGAATACATGGAAATCACTTGGGAGTCCTTGGGAATAATCTGGGACTTGCTAGGAATCTTCTAGGACTCCATGGGAATCATATCACATAGGAATTTATTGGCAATCGCTGAAAATCATTTGGTAATCGCTGGAAATATCCATCTCATTCCAACCCATAAATCGTATATCATACAAGTTTTAGGCAACATTGAGTGCTAGAAAATTTGATATCCCCACGAGTTTCCCATTAACTGAGCCAATAACTGAACAAGAGACTATGAAGTTTAGAGAGGTTTAGATAAGGATTAGGTCTATTCTCACAGAAATCACAAACCAGTCAATGCGTTTTTGATTGGTGCAAATCGCCAACAATCAGTTTTCTGACTATTTTCAACCAATGAAATTCGCTCTGATTGGTTTATGATTTCTGTGAGAACAGACCTAAAGTATGGCAATGTTGTGGATCAAAAGAATGAAAACATGAATCTTGAAACATCTCTTAAATCCAACTTGCCAAAAGAATTTCTATATACATCAGGGTTTAGCAATTGCGATTCGCTACAATTAAGAGATTCCTCAGGGCTCAACTTTAATTTGGTTCTTTTCAGAGAAGCAGGGACGCTTGTCGATCGAGTATTAAGAGTTATGAGAATGTTCCTGAGTAAGACACAAAAGAAAAAGTCGAGAATCCAAGGCAATAAGAACTTGAAAAGGGAAAGTAGAATAAATACTAGGCAGTGCGAGAAGCAAGGACAATAGCACATCTGAATCAGAAATAAGTTTATCGAGTGGAACCCTAGATTGTAGATTGTAGATTTCGGGGGAGTCGTTTCGGCTTTTCAGCCGTTCAGCACTGCTACCTTTGCAGATATTTTGTACGTGACTCTACATCTTAATTTGTCTCCAGGAAGCGCAGACTTCTGCCGAAGGAAGCTATTTTCCTAGGTGTCAGTTGGCCCACTTCTTCTGGTGACAGTGTTGCCCCCTCGAGGAATTTGAGCCTCTTGCAGAATTGGGCTGGACATTCGCAGAGCAGGTGCTCTGCGGTTTCTATTGCGTCTGAGCAGAATCTGCAGAGATCGTCTTCCGCATTGCCCATTAACCTTAAATGGTATTTTACTGGGCAGTGTCCTGTGAGCAGTCCCACCACCAATCTGATGTCTGGTCTGCTCATGCTTAGGAGCTGTTCAGCTCTTTTTGCTGAAAGGGTAATAAACCTTTTTGACTGTTTGAGTCCCGGTGTGTGCCTCCAATATGATGACAGTTGGTCTTTCTCCCATTTGTTGAGTTCTTCCATGATGTGGCTTTTCATTAAGCCACAGTAGGGCTCTGGTCCATGGTATGGTGTTGAGGCCCCTTCCTTTGCGAGGCCATCTGCCTCTTCGTTTCCTTCTATGCCTCGATGACCAGGCAGCCACATCAGCGTTACCTGGTTATGTGTCGCTAGCGTTTTTAGGGTCTGTTTACACTCCCAGACTAGTTTTGACGTGCATTTGAAAGCCCTCAAGGCTTTTAAGGCAGCTTGGCTGTCCGATAGTATGAAGATGTGTTTTCTTTTGAGGCTTTGGTTAAGACACTCTTGTGCACATATATCTATGGCAAGCAGTTCGGCTTGAAATATTGTAAGATGTTTACCCAATGCCTTGGAGAGCTTGAAGTTAGGGCCGGAAATGCCCACTCCAGCTCCTACAATTAGCTTGGATCCATCTGTGTACCACAGAGATGCATTGTCTGCTCGTGGTAGTTCTTTATTCTCCCATGATTGGCGGTCGTTTATTACCACTGCGAAGGGGATCTCTAAGTCCAATCTGACCATCATGTGGTCACTTGGTTTGCTGGCATTCTCCAGTGTTATTAGGTCAACGATTTTCAGATGTCCTCTCAGATCGCCAGGCTTGAACTTGTCTATTTGGAATAGCCTGTGAGCGCTGGTTATTGCCTCCTTTTTCACACATAGGTGAAGTGGAGGCATGTTGAGTAGCGTCTCTAGGGCTGCGGTGGGGCAAGTTGACATTGCTCCCGTTATTCCTAGACATATCAGCCTTTGCACCTTTCTTAGCTTAATCTGAGCGGTGACTTGTTGGGTTTTGGGCCACCACACCAATGAGGCGTATGTGACCATGGGCTTTATTATGGTTTGGTAGATCCAGAATACCATCTTTGGCTTTAGCCCCCATGTTTTGCCAACAAGTCTTCGGCATGACCAAATGGCTGATGTAGCTCGAGAGCATGTTTTCTCTAACTGTTTGTTCCAAGTGAGGGTTTGGTCCAGGGTGACCCCTAAGTACTTCACTTCGTTGGAAAATGTTAGTTGTGTACCGTTAAGGGTCGGGGCTTTCAAATTTAGCTTCCTTCTTCTTGTGAACGGGACGAGGATTGTTTTGTTTGCGTTTAGGGATAGTCCTTCGCCTTCGCTCCAATTTTTAACGATGTTTAGGGCACTTTGCATTCGGCTTGTCACTATACCTTCATGTTTGCCCTTGATTACAATGGCTAGGTCATCTGCGTAACCTATGACCTGGCACTACTCAGTCTGGTAAGAATTTTGTCTACCACCAGTGTCCATAGTAGCGGAGAAAGAACACCCCCTTGAGGACACCCTCTGACCGTGGTAGCGGTAGCTGATGCTCCGTTTATTTCAGCCGTAACGTGACGGTGCTTCAGCATCGACTCTATCCATTTTACAATTGGAACTTCAACATTCCATTCTTGTAATGCTCTGGCGATTGATTGAAGTGAGGTGTTGTCAAAGGCACCCTCTATGTCGATGAAAGCTGTGAGAGCGATCTCTTTGCACTCGATTGTCTTTTCAATGTCTTTAACCAGGCAGTGTAAAGCACTTATTGTGGATTTGCCTGGCTGATAGGCAAATTGCCTCGAGTAGACCGGTCTTCTCAATAGAGTTTCGCTTCTGATGTACTGGTCGATTGCTTTCTCCATTGTCTTAGTGGAACCCTAACTGAAGATGTCTCTGATTCAGATGAACATCCTTAGTGAAATCAAAGAATTTTAGATTCATATTATGCAGTGTAGACACGCAATGGTATCTAGAGTTCTACAACTATTTATACCTACAACAAAATCGGTGTCGGTGTGAAAAACCATGAGAATAAAAGTTGCTAACTTTTGGAAAAGTTGCGAATACAGAAGTTGACAAATTTTCAGTGGAAACGTGTTCTCATAAGAGAATAGACTATTTATTTTGATCATATCAGTACGAAGCTTAACAATTAGACATAGTTTTCGTAATAAAATCAGCTGGAAATCGAGTGATTGTAGGAAATCATCGAGGAAATCAGGTAATCAATTGGGAATGATATAGGAATCCCTAGAAAAAATGGAAATCACCTGATAATCATACAAAAATATCTGAAAATCATTGGCAATCAGTCGCAATTCTTGTGGTGGGAATGCATGGGATTTATTGACCAGTGATTGCCAAATATGGAAATCGTTGTACATTTGTAAGCATAGTGGTTGACCCCTCGTTTATTTCCTTATAAATCATGCATCTTATTGAATATAAATAATTTTTGTGCATTAGGCTTGTTGAAAAATCATGATAGTGTAGTCGTTCCAACCGATATACATCACTTCATTGAACACGACTGCATCCCCACTAAAACCTAGATAACGATCAAAAACAGTTTCCACAAAATACCTACAGAACAAACAAATTCCTCGGAGATAAAACGAATGATTAATTTTATTATTACCTTTGTCAGGCTTCGGCCTCGTGACACAAAAACTCTGTTTTTAAAAATTCAATGACAAATTATTACCGGGGGCCCTCCAGCTTCAGATTGTGCGACTCTTTGTCTTATAAATAAAAAAAAAAATGGATTTTACTGTTCAGAGACAGAGGGGACCGTAATTTATTATTTCAGTTTCGCTTTCCCTAAGGGGATTTCAACGGTGGACGCCGGAGATTTTTGTTTGGCGAAAGTTATATTCGTTTAATAATTTTGGATGTGACTGCTAGAAAAACATCTTGGAATTTGAAAATGGACTAAAGGTGATCTAAATTTCATTAGTAAATTGAGGAAGTAGTTACTCGAGGGAGTAGCCACTGTGGAAATCTTTTATTCTACGGGATGGATATATGGTGGAGATATATGAAGATCCGGTAGAAATACGTGGAAATCCAAGAACTTCTGCTGTAGTCATCTAGAATCGGAAAAGCGTATTAATGTATATGCAGATCCGAAGGAGATACACAGAACTCCACATGATCTCTATGGAGTTACAAGAAGATCTCCACAAATAAAGGTTTTCTATCCTGAAAAATCTCAAGTGACCATCTTCTCGGAGGTAATATTGGAAAGAAAAATCTTTCAGGAACCTAAATAATAAAAAATTAAAACTCTCTAACGTTTCAAATTTAAGTTTATTTTCGGTGATCATACTTACAAGTATAAAGTGCATTATAATATCTATCTAAATCACTATAGTTGATTATCATTTTTGTATTGGCCTATTTACAAAATACACTCTATTTTCACCTACAAATGGCAGTTGAATTGTTTTTTTTTTTTTTTTAATTTCGCGGTATGTCTGTCGCTATTAATCCAAATATAATACTTTTGGCAGTCTTATATAAAAAAAAAACAAATTATTTATACAATTATTAAAAAGAGCAATTTATATACAAATATATGCAACGATTAATTTAAAATGTCGTTCGTCTACCCTGTACAACTTTTCTAAAAACCTTCTATATCTACAATAATACACACACAATCAGAAGAATATAAATTAATACTGGATTTTGGCAGTTATTGTGAGCAAAATAACCTGTCAAGGAACAATAATTCTATGAAAAATTTCAAGTTTTATAACAAAAATAATTGTGCTATATAATAGGTATAATATGGCAATTCCTACAAAATCTCAAGAGACAATATAACACTTTTGTCGTATAACAATAAATATACTACAAAGACATGAGAAAAAGAGTCTATATTTTTATAAATCAACCTTTTGATTCGTGAAGCACTACCCGTTTTATTTATAACAATTTGAGCCGCACATTTTTTTCATTTGGCCGCTAAGATTGTCTAACTTATTCATTTAAATCACTATTTATAGTTTAGGCCTTGGTACTACCGTCTCACGTCTAATGAAGTCGGATGTTACGAAATAGGAACTGTAGGTACCATCTATTGAATAATAATTTGTGAGTGTAGCTTGATTTTTAAATAACTTGTGACAAGTATATTGAAATAGCATTGGGAGATTATTTATAAAAAATATGTAATTTTATGCTATAAATTTCAAAAGAAAATTATTTAGTTAATCTAGCAAGTAGCAACACACTGAAAATTACTCTACACCGCACCAAAAACCATTAAATTCTAATGCTAATATCGCCGAGTGCAAAATAATTGAACTATGTAAAATGCCAGCAGGTTTAAAATAAATTCTAGCGCAAATAAATTCCTGGTAATTTATAATGTGTAATATGGAAAATTTAAAAATCACTCGCGGTTATAAAACACAACAAAATTACAAACGCAAATTGCGTTTATTCGATAATGGAAAGGATCGTAAATATTGTTCGAAAATAAATTTCCATTATTTAATTCCAACATTGCATCGATAACTGTGAAATATATTATTATGAAAGAAAAATGTCTGTCGTAACCATCACAATTGTGAACAAAAATTGAATAAAAGCTTGGGTTTCCTTTAATGAAAATTACTAAATATGTGAGGCGAGCCCCATCAATGATTTATTTAGTATAATATAAACCAACAAAATTGCTACGCCAAACCGCATCGGAAATTAAATTTTTGGTTTGCATTATTCGACTCTCTGCTGAATTGCTATTAAATTACGTTAGTATTTTTGGTCGAGTAAACTGAGAAGGCGCAAAACTGATTAAAATACTCGGTGTCGGTATCAAGAGAAACCAAATAACTACCTTTAAATTTGGAATTTATTGTATCTAACAATCTATTACTTTTATGAAACAGTGAAACCGAATTACAAGGCAATTTAGTTTCGAAAGCATCGTCTCATATAAAAACGTAGTAAAGAGGAAAAAATATGTACATAAATTTAGTCTAAATGGTAACCCGAACTCCGTTTCAAACGTGAGACGGCCGAGAGGCGCATTTGTAAATCACTGAAAGGCACCGACAGATAATAAGTGAGCTGGGGGACGGACGAACCACGAAATTCTCATACGGTCGTTTCACGGTCCATATGTATAAATTCTACCGGGGGCCCTTTGTGTCAAGAGTTGATGCCGGGATCGAGCAGGCCGGGGCCCATGTCCAACTTCTTTTTGGCCAATTTCCGGCGTCTTCGCGCCCTCAACCGGTGCACCGTGAGGCATATTAATAGAAACATCGAGGCGAACACGGCAAATCCCGCAGCCAAAGCGGCTAGAGGTAAAGAATTTAAAAGTTTTGAAGTTGCGCCGCATTGGGCTTCCGCTTCGTCGTAGCCCGAAGGACAATTGTCTTTGCCGTCACACCACAATAATGGACTGATGCAAGCGTCAAGTTCCGGACACTTGTGAGAACATTCCAATTCTGTATCGTTTGCACTCGTGTTGACTGGAACTTGCAGCTGGGTTAACAATGAGTGTCTTGATCTTGAAATTTCTAGCCAATTGAATGCTGCCATTGCAGGCTCTAAACCGATCCATTCTACTACGAATTGAGGCGGACGTTGCACTAAGTGAGTCAAGCCTTCTCCTCTCCACTCTTCACTGAAAACGTGTACAGCTAAAGGCCTTGAGCCAGGTTCGGCAGGGCAAATAGCTCTGACCAACTTAGGAGGTTTGCCTGAGTAAACTAGAATTCTATTGGTTGTGGGGCAACGGGTAGGCTCATCAGGCCGCGGTTTCAACGACAAAAAAGCCCCCCAACTAAGCAAAAACAGGCTCTTGTTATGCCTGGCTTCCACCAACCAAGGCAAACCTAAACAAAGAGTTTCTGTTTTATCGGCAGGTGGAAAGGCAAATTGCACTTCACCTCCATCTCCACGCAATCGCTGATATCTAGGACAATCACTTATCTTAACTAATTCAAACAAGGCATGAAAATGTAATACTGTATAGTCTTCAGTTATTTTCATGTCTTTTGCCTTAAAATGAAGCTCTAATGTTTTTGACGAAGATCTAAAAACTAACGGCTTACTAGTTAAGGTTGAATTGTCACAAACACAGCCTTTAGGCATATGAGTATCGGGCCAAGGAACTTCATATATACTAAACTCAGCTACATTTCCGCCAGCGTAATATTCGCAAGTGTGTCTACCACTATGTAAATCGGTTGTAGTTTCACAAGACGGATTCACTCCAAAGGAGGCATTATTAATAGTCAATTGCACTCGTTCATTATTGCCAGCCTCGAAACGATAAATACAATGAATATCTTTGGTGCCTCCTCGGCCAAACAAAAAAACGTTTCTAGGTCCAGTAATTTCCCCAACGTGGTGTCTTTTGAATACTCTATGGCAAGGGCCTGAGTTTCTCTTATCAGGCCACGCTTCACCACCCAAACGAGTATCAACAAATTCGTATTTGATTTTAAACGAGGCCGGATGTAGAGCTGTTCCATCTTCAGTGTGGTGTTGCACTATTAAATTATTATTAGCAGAAATATAGCTTTCGTCATTGGTGCAAGGCCTCGTAGCCCGAGTCGAGTTACTTAACGCACTATGATCACAAAGCAATGGAGGTTCGTCACATTTATCTTCAATTAAAGTCCTATTGTCCCATATACGTAACCGTGTCAAGCAACCGCCGCCAAACGAACTATTGCCTAATAAAGCGTGTCCGCTTTCGCCAATTAATAGCGGCCTTTGATTGTACGAAGTGAAACTAACCCAAACAATGTCACCCTCGTAGCCTCTAAATCTATAAGTACAAGTCGTGTTGGGGGGAAGCGAGTGCTTAGGACTGATGAGCCTGCCTTTCCGTCCTCTTCCGGTCCATATTTCGTCGCTTTCCGGACTCGTTGCATTTATATCAAATTCGCACTTGTGCCGATGTCGGGCGAAATCGAGCGAATCCGAATCGGCGAAAATTATGTCCACGTCGAGTTCGAATCCCTTAAGCGGAGATTGACTTGGAGGTGAATGTAACGGGACGCTGTACGGTGACGAATGGAAGGCCACTAGCATTTCCGGTCCTCTAGACACGACTCTAGGCAACCAATCTCCGCCGCAATATTTTGCCAAGACAGGATCGTCAGTGGAACCTCCGTCGTAGAAAATTAAGTGGTCGCGTTCGCCGGTGCAATCGCGCCAAGCTCTCAAAGCTCGAGCGGTTTTGTTTAAGCCCGCTACATTAATGGAACGTTTCATGTGCATTTTATGCGCTGCCTCTTGTCTTACGGCGATCATTGCGTGTTTGCATGTAGGGACGAATTTTTGCTTCAAGCTCCAGTAGCAAGAGACGTTTCTGGGATACATGCCCGGATAGTTGGGCGATTGCAGTCTGCATGGCTTGCGGTAGCATTCTTCGAATTGTCTGGTGCAATAAGTGCCCGGAGCTACTTGACCGCGTTCCAATGGTGAAGATGGCGAGCCGAATCGTACCACTGCTTCTTTACGCGACACGAAGCGGTACCGCAACCGGAAGGCGAACGGTAGCTGAGGTGAAGCGAACAATTTTACACTAACTGTGACTGTTGAAGTTTCGCTGTAGTATGCTGCGGGTCCCGATGAGGATCCGCACCAGGAGCCTCCGGTGAAAGGCCTGCCTAGTTCGCTCAGTTGCATGTAGCCATCAGGACAGCCGTCTAAGGCATTGGATTCGTACCGGCCCAGTTTGAATTCGTCGAAGATGAGCTGAAACAGACATGAGTGTTACTAAAAGTTAGCAGTTTCAGTATAGAAGTAAATTCAATAGAGGGAGTTTCTATGTGTATAAGAAGCGATTTCGTAGGCAGGAAGGAAAATGCAGCGTCAATTATCTTAATAGAAGCGTAAAAGAATTATTTCAACTAGAAGTTTGATAGGGTATCGAGGGTTGTATGTATGTACATATACGGTGTATCGATAAATTAGAGGTACAGATATGAAGATACTTTTACAGGATTTCTTGTACACTTTATATTTAATTTGAAGAAGAATCTAAAAACAATTGATAATAACAAACTATTAAAAACCAATGATTGACGCTATTACAGGAACTGGGCGACGACAAGAAAAGCTTTCAATAAAGCTAAAAACACCAAACTACCTGAGGACTAGAACCTATATAGGTACCAACTCAACCAGTATAAAAAAGTCGTACGACAAAAACAAACTACCCTATGAATAAAAAAGAGCATTTGCCTTTTCTCGCAAAATTTGAAGCAAATGCTTCATCCAGTATGAATAAAAGTTTAAGCAAAACCAAATACTCTTTTTCTTATGAATAAAAGAGATTATTTGCTTCAAATGGGAGCATTTACTCCTTGCAAAATGCATCTGCTTCAGAGCAGATGTATGTTTACTATTTTGGTAAATTTTTCCCGAATATTCTTATTTCCCGTTTTTTTCGTAGATTGTAGATTGCATTAACAGTCGGTATAGCTTGTTTCAGCTGCTCTAGTGTTCAAGATTTGTATGCTGCTTCCAAAGGAGGCAAGCTTCCTGGGTGGTAAAGTATCTACCTCTTGGGGTGTGAGCAAGGTATTTCAGCCTTTTGCAGTAGTGACACAGATTGAGTGTTCTGTAGTTTTTAATGCTTGTTCGCAAGCTCTGCAATAATCGTAAACTGATTTGCCTATTGTTTTTAGGTGATTTTACCAGAAAATGCCCAGTGAGCAGTCGACCAACGACTCTTCTGTCTCTTCTGTTTATATTTTCAAGAATCTGTTCAGATCTCAGATATATGAACCTTCTTCATCTGTTGATTTCTTTGGAGACGTGGCTTTTCATTAGTACACAGAAAGCCACTGAACATTGAAAAGG
Source organism: Ceutorhynchus assimilis (assembly GCA_917834065.1). Taxonomy (NCBI): domain Eukaryota; kingdom Metazoa; phylum Arthropoda; class Insecta; order Coleoptera; family Curculionidae; genus Ceutorhynchus; species Ceutorhynchus assimilis. The sequence goes on from OU892285.1 coordinate 35,140,278, forward strand.
TGTTAAAGCGCCTTGCTTCGTGAGACAATTCGCCTCCTTATTGCCCTCTTGACTTTATTCCTATCAGTCAGTTGCTCCCAAACTAGCTGAAAATTGCACTTGATTGGGTCCTAGAACCTTTAGAACCGCTTGACTGTCGGACAGTATGTAAATGTGCTGTCTTAAAAGGACTCTTTTAAGACAATCTTCGGCACAGACGCTTATAGCCAGAACCTCAGTTTGAAATTTTGTGGATGTTTTGCCCATTGCTAATGAGGGTTTAAACTTTAAAGTTTGGTCCAGTTATTCCAAGACCAACTCGCCGTTTTTTTACTACCACTTCCTATGGAATGTGGTGGAAGGTTGTAACTCCCGAACATAAGACTTTCTACACATTTTTTCAAAAGGTCCATAAAGCTTACGTTTGTTGCATCTTCGACCAAATGCTGCACAAATACGTGGAGCCAAATATTTTACACTTTTAAATTGCAAACGAGGGTTGTGGCAAATAAAAGCTGCAGAGCAATCTCAAAAATATCTCACATTTTCAACACCATGGGTGCGTTATAGTTGCAATCGTCTACCATTCGGAATCTATTCAGCACCAGAGGTATTTCAAGAAATAATGATATTGATATGATCGTTCTGGTGGTTTAATTTGGCATTCGAGCCTTAGATTCAAGCAACAGGTACAACAGGTAATATCTTTCACTTCATTTCTTTGAAGCATATGCTCGCAAGTGAAAGGTCTTCATTATTCATATGATATAAAGTAAATACGTCCACTTCTACCTTTTACTTGAAGCTTTTGCTTATACTTCTACCTTTTCCTTAGAAGCAAATGCTCTATTTTTATTCATACGGCTGAAAGAGATGCCTGGAGGACACACTACAACGAAATAGAAAACTATACGGAAGCGGCGATACTTCAGAAAGCTCTTAATAAAGACCCATCTCGGGAAATTGGTATGCTGTGCAAGAAGCACTGCCAATCTTCAAGAAAGCACAGAATTACTACTAGCAACCCACTTTCTCAACCCTACAACCACAATTATGGAGGATCAGACGCAGGTAACATACATACATACATACCTGTGGCTGATTGGCAACTCGCAAATCAGATAATATACGAGGAAAAAATTGGTCGAGCAATTTCAGACATAATTATATTCATCCTTACTGCAGTAGGGTCTGAAACCACTCTTGCCGCACCTGGTAGGGATGTTCAGGGCGTCCTTGAGATACATACCCAAGGCATGGAGAGAAGTTGAAGTGGTGCTCTTATCTAAACCAGGGAGGATGGACTACATCACCATCAAGGCATATCGCCCCATACATGCATACACATCCGGGAGATCAACGGACATAGCTCTCCATCTGGTTGCTGGGCTCAACTATAGTATTACATGAACTGGGGAAATTTAAGACTTATAGGATACCCCCTTTGGATTTTCATTTCAAAATCTTCAAACTATATTTGAGGTTCAATTGTTCAAAAAGTACCTATTTAAGCTACCAAACTCAATTTAGCGCAGATATATAGGGAATTTAATTCTCTCTCTTTTTAATAGTGTATCATGTTCCTCCTTCTAATCATCATCAATCAACTATCATTTAGTTATAATTTTGTCTCAAATTTTCAAAAACCATCAAAGCCAATTATTTCGCATACGAAGCCCTAGAGCTCGGTGTTTCTAAGAACCTTTTCTTAAAACTTCAATCGAGATCTACAATTGGACGAAATTTTATACCTACAGTAGATATTGTCAACTAGCTGCTTAGGAAAGGAGGACCCGGTATTCAACCTTATTAATGCCGATTCGGTTGGATGTTTATTGCAATTCAGCAATAAACGGATATAAATTGCGCTGCAAGCTGCAGCAAAGGCAGACTTAAACCAGTGCAACTTCCTCTCGTTGGGAAAGCCCCTCCGGAATAAAGTTTCCCTAGTGCAAGTACCTCTCGTTGGAAAAGCCCCTCTGGGTATCTTCAACCTTATCGTTGTCCAGTGCAATTACCTCTCGTTGGGAAAGCCTCTCTGGACAAGGCATAAGGGTAACTAATCGACAGTCCCCTAAGCAGCGTTGACGTGTGGCTTCCTATAAGGGCCCCAGTGTTCGAAGGGTCATGTATCTTATAGGACTAGCGTACATGTAAGGGCATATTTGGGAAAATATATATCTACACTTTTATATAACTTGAGCGAGTTTCTCTCCACCAAAGCTACAAACCCCCCATGTCACCCCCGTAAAGCGGGCAGTTGTGACTAGAGACTAGTTTTCTCACATCCACCGTCCGGATTATAATAATTTATTTCATATAATATGAACAAAAGTAACGCCGTCAGCGCATTTAGCGCCTGGTAAAGTTAATAAACACTTCGCAACACAATAGTCTTTACGAAACAAATTATCCCACTTTAGAAAGTGCAACCCGCCGAAACTAAATTTGTTGCCAACTAGTTTACAACTCAGAAACCAAAAAAAATTAAACCTTATTTAATGATATAGGTAGTTACTTTTGCATCCATCGAACTTTCGCTATAACAAGCGCATATTTTTTTTTCCTTTTTTCTGCAAAGTTTGTCTTAAAGTCGTAGGGGGGGATCGAATCTAATTCGCTTTGCCCCGTCATAAATAATACCCGTGGAACGTTCGAAGCCGGAGCAACTGAGCGGAAAAAACCAACCCCCGGGGAACTCTGTCAAGCAGAAGCACATACACCGCTAACAGCGAAACTTTGTTATAAATATTAACTCGGTTTAACTTATACTTAACTTAATTGTTCGATGTATGTATGGTGTGTGTGTGTATGCGAGCCTGAGAATTTACAACTTTTTTCTTTAATATTTAATTTGTATTGAAAATATTTTTTGATGTTAGTAGTGTAGGTGTGCGGGTTCTGCACCGAAAACTGCGCTGTGTGAGTGCGCGAAAGACGTGCGACACCTATAATCCTTCGATTGTAATAATTGTCGACCCACGCCATCTATGAACTTATTTGTTTGTAATGTATCACGGTCAGGAGGTCATCTACCAAGAAGCGGAGGTAGATAGCCCCTGACCATTTCCTCCTGCAGAGAGGTCGTCATCATTCTACCGTTCAGCATGATGCTGGTCCAATTACAAATTAGCGCCTCTAGAGTTTGTCATCGCATTGTTATTGTAACAAAACTGCCTAAAAATCCTTTCTTTTTGCTTCGTAATACAATTTATTGTTTTTTTTTTACCCAGCGAGATTAAGTCGCTAAATTTCTGATGTAACCGTGTCAAGAGCCAAGGATTATCAGTCGGTTTTCAAAGGAGTGTGATTACACGACTCTCGACTCCTGGATCCATGAACAAACCGCATGTTTTGCGACCGATAAGAATCCTAAAAGCGTCATCAAGCTGCCAATATAAATAAGTATGTGAGTCTCCTAGATTGATTCAGTTTTGTAACGAAGTTCTGGTGTTTAGTGTTGACGTCTTTCTGCTAACTCTCTTTTCAATTTCAAGTATTTTAATTTATTCGTCATTATTGTTGTTTTCTGTCTATTATTTATTTTCTTTTCTGTGTAAATAACAAAACCGACAACTCAAATCTCTCTTCCAACATGTATATTACCCTGAATAACAAGGCCGTTTTGTCATTCCCTTGTCGAGGACGCCCGTGACTTTTACCCACTAAGAATTATAAATCCTAGTCTTTATTTTCTGTATCTTTTAATCTTTAATTTCTCATGTAACTTGTACCATCAAGGAACGCGCTATACAGTACGCTCATTGCTTTCACTCTCTATCATTCCAAATCTCCGTATTGTAGTATAACATACCCGGGTTCGCTCAGTAAGATTGAAAGATGAGAATTTTTAATACCTTTTAAACAACAAATCTTCTAAAAAATGAAATGAAAAACAAATAGGACCTACGTTGTGGAAACTTACTGAATTTTACTTACTGCATGTCCAGCCCGACATAGCAAATATTTGGGAAATTTAAGGGAAGTTGTGATATGTAAAAGAAACGAAAAATTTGTGAAACGTCTACTTTATAATTAAAGTAAAACGTACTGTTCTCGACCTGGAACTAACGAGGGGAAATAGCACGGCAGAGAAACCCTCGGTCTTACATTCCTCAAAAATCGAAACATACTGTGTCATTTTAAATAATCATCGTGAGTCAATAATTCAATAATTTAAGTCAATAAAAGTTTAAATTAGGTACCATCCTTTGTTCTTGTGCTAAAATTTTCATTACACACACTACATTCAATCAACACTACCTATAATCAAAACTGAAGAGTTTTTGGTTAGTTAGCCGGTCTGCCGGAAGGTATTGAGGTCCCATACGGGATGCTACCCAGCTATACTTAGTTGTTTTTGTGCCAATATCTCTAGATTGATTTTTCTCAATTTGCTAGGATATTCTCTCGTCAGGGTAGGAAAATGTTAGTAAATTCAACAAGGCTCTAATGCACGTTCTGAATACACAAAATCAAAATCTCAGCACAAAAAGACAGTACCTACATAATTTCTTAGGTTCTAATTCACTTCTTTATCTGTGTTGAAACGATTTTGGTTAAATACATAAACAATGCACATGTTATAAAAAATTGTTATAAACAAACAAGAAACATAAAAATTGAAAAAAATAAATAATATTTGCGTAAATTGAACTCCCAAAAATAAAATAATAATTATTTAACTGACCTGGTGATCGCTCCTTGACACACACACTAATAACAAATTGGATTTAACAATTAATCTTAATGCCAAATAGGAATGAAAATTGAATAATGAATAATTACAGACACGCGTTTAAAGGAACCAGTCTGTTCTCCAGTCTAGCGTCTAGTTGCCTATTCTCTTCTGTGTCCCGTTCGCAGTACGGCTAGAACGCGGTCCCCTAAATTTGATGGTGCTCTCTTCTTCTCATAAATCCCACTGAGCAATACATGGTTGCAACATCTAGTTTTATTCAGTAAACATTTTTTTTTTAAATAATATTTTAAATAGGTGGTTTTCCTCAGTATGTATTTTCTTTCATTTCATTTTAATAAACATTGTTAATAACCTACTATTATATTCTTTGCTTTTCTTTCATTTCCTTACCAAGATTTACCATTTGTTCAATAAACCATTGTTAGAGTTTAGTAAGAAAAACTGATTATTTTATTTCCTTTGGAAACCTCCGAGCTAGCATTCCAACTAACTACGTACAGCTCAGGTAGCAAGAACCCGCCTTGGAAAAGGCAATCTAATCAAATTACTAGAAAGTATCCGTTCAAAGTTACCTAGATTTCCACTGAGACTTTAAACAAAGTCCCTACTGGTGGCACGCTATCGCAGTACAAAAAAGGCCTCTACAAAACAAAGTCTCCCTTACCCAAGCGTCGCAACCAGGTAGCGGTGGTAACATTAAAAGCTCTCTCTATGTCCACCAAGTTGCTGAAGCCAATTCTGTGGACTTTTCTGTCTCAATCAATAAATAATTTGTTATTGTAACAATACCTTATTAAATAAATTTTCAGCAATCATCTCAAATGCAATATGGTTATTGCCTAATGCACTGTAACAAGCTCAAGATAAAATCTCTCTCGCAATATTCTCCGGTTTAACGAGACCGCAGATACAGTGGCTGGCCGGAACATTACCTGGATCTCTTCGCTTTTGATAGACGACACCATTATAATTGTCTTGTCGTTTGTCAGGAAGATAATGGTCCACGGATATTGCGGATGCTGCTCTCCTTCGCTAATTTCGTCGAAATCTGCTAGTGTTTTTGTGCTACTCCCGAGAATTCCTCTCTTCTCCAAGCTTGATTAATGACTTACGCCTTATCTTTCTAAATTACTTAATTTTTATATTCAGCCGAAAAATTACCGGCATTTTTCCGAGCTGGAAAATAAATTAATTTAAATTCAACAACACTGTATTTAACGCCCGAAAGCTGAACAATATAACTTGAAAAGTCTACTAAAAGCCCTCTAATGGCACTGTTTATTACGGAAGTCATCCCCGTGGAAACTGTTTAGATTATCATTACGCTTTTGGTGGAAAAAGTTTCCCGTCCAAAGTTCCTTTGAGAGTTGAGTTTGAATATGTAAGGACCTTTGTTGATGATAAATTAATAAATTAAATAAAATCCAATTTATATGTATGTATATGCAAACAAAAACATTGCCTATGGGTTAAAATAATATCTTTTCTGTTGAAGGTTTAATAGCTTTTCTGTGGTAATTATGTTGGTGAAGCTCCTGGGAAAATACCACAACAATATTTATTGTGTACAAAAATATTATTTATTTTTACCTCGAAATTGGATAGGTTCATAATATTCCCCTTGTAATTAGTCTAATCCTATTATAAATGGAGGAAATTTTGAGGGGTTGCTCAGGCTCAGCCCGGTTTTCTTCCTCTATACCTTCTGGAACATAGTTCAAGATCCCTCTATTATCCCTTTTACTAATTTAATTGATAACTAATCCCAACTCTAGTGATTTTACGCATCTTTTGAGAAGGTACTTGATAATTTAATATTAAAGGGCAAAATATGATATTTGTTTAAAAGTCTCAATCAGAAAATTCTTCCACACGAATAAACCGTTATTTGACCAATTCTGAGTAAATATTACGAGGGACAAGAGTCCAACCAAACAAACTCGTAGAAAATATTTCCATATGAATACCGTGGAAATATTTGCGTCGCCGGCAATGGAATTTGCCAAAGTAATAAAAGAAGTTGTAGGATTGGGCCGGACATCGTTTGGTATAATAAAGTTCGTTGATCTGGAATACATTTAAAAAAAAAAATACAATTCAAAATCCTAAGAGAAAGAAACTGAAACTTTAATCTTTTAAAATTCTATTAAGCCAAAACTTAATTTCAAGTTATCCAGCAACAGAAGTTGGACCCATTCTAGTTATATAGTGGAAATCCGGAAAGATGGCAAATTAAATTTGAAAAATGTCTTCTTCAGAAACTTAAAAAGAGATTAACTTTGCACAGTAATCAATCAAAAACTTTATATAAACATCTTGATATAATAACATGTGGTATTAATCAAAACAAGTTTGCTTTAGTTAGGTCAAAAGCCTGTCCATTGTTTCGGAAAGTCTTAAGGATAATGTCGAGCACTTTGTCAGTTTACGGTCCATTTTCGCTAGATGTTAAGAGGCTTTGTGTGGGGTGTTTAAACCCTTATGTAGTGGAAATCCGGAAAAAGGATTTTTGCCGATTTAATCGGAAATTATCAAAAATTTGCCATAAATCAAACGGGAAAGCGCTTACGAGGCAAAAAATAAAAAGGGCCACACGGGGTGTGCGCGCATAAAGAATTATGATTTAGGGATATTGAGTCGTATAAGAGGCTGGAGGAGAAAAAATCCTCTCGAATATGGCCTTTCTTTGACAGTCGTTAGATAAAATAGTGAACTCTATATAAAAACATTATGATTCATAATCCCATCAAATCGATTTATTTCCAACAAAGCGAAAAGGAGGAAATTATGCGGATAATCAAATTCACGTTTAAGATGAAACTTTTTATCGTTCAGGGAAGCATCTTGTTTCGTTGTAATCACAAGCCGACAGCGGTCGTTCTTTATGGTCTCGAATGTCGAGGGGTCCGACGACATCAGATTTTAACTTCGTGAAGTGACCCTTGAAGAAAATGGACCGTAAACTGAGAAAAGTGGTCGATATTCTCGTTGTCAAGTCTACACGCCTGACTTTTCAGTGGAATTTTTTCAAATAAGCTTGACGGAATTTAGTCGAAGTGATTGTATTGTCACGGTTTGGGGTAGCATAGCTCACAAATTTACTTAAAGATGGCAGATTCGAAGTTTCATCCCTGATCTGAATGCAATTCTAGTGGCACTCCATGACGACTGAAAATTTCGTCCACTAGCACCTGGGCAATAGTGACGGTTCCTGATTGAAAATAGCGAAAACTTCTGGCCATTTACTGAAGTAATCCATGAAAACCAAGATGTATTTGTTACCACATTCTGACTCAGGATATGGTCCGGCAACATCTATCGCTTTCGTTAAAATGGGAGACCGACGTTGTACTGTTTCATCTAAATATACTAGACAAGTTCTCCATGCAAGATCTTGCAAAACTAGATGCATCAGTCGCGGGAGCATTACACAATCCGAAAGGCATTACGTTAAACTGGTATAACCCGCTTCCGGTACTAAAGGCAGTTTTTTCTTTGTCATCTTTGTGTATTGCCACTTGCCAGTATACTCTTAAGATCCAATGTAGTGAACCATTTGGAGCCCGATAGAGTTGTTAATGTATCGTTTATCCTCGGGAGAGGGAAGCTGTCCTTCTTGGTGGCGTAGTAGTCCACACAAAATCTAAGACTTCCATTTTTCTTCGTAACCAATACTACTGACGCAGACCATGGACTATTTGACTTACCAATCTCTTGAAGCATTTTATCAGTTTAATTTTCTACTTCCTGTTGCTCAGCCACTGGCATATATCGAGGTAGTTGTCTTATTGGGTGTGCCAATTCAGTATCAATTTTGTGTTAAATCAAACTGGTCCGTCCGGTTTGCGGAAATACGAGAGTCCTGGGTTCAAATCCTAGTCGAGGTAAAACATTTTTTCATCAATTTTAATTGATACGTCAGTATGCCACTAAAATTAAACACACTGTAAACTTCAAAGTTATTTTAGAACAATTTCAAAGGTCTAAATTGAATCCTAATTTAGAACTGAAGCTGTGAAGCAAATACTGCCTCAGTGTCATTTTTGGAAAATTTTCAATGTTCAATAATTTCAATTTTGAAGCTTCTCAGGTGTAAAACAATCGAGACCAAATCAAAATCTTGAAAAATAGGTTCGTAGAGAATTTAATTGCCTTCAATCAGAGCCTATTGCGTTCAAATCCGGATGAAAATTAAAGGAACTGTGAGGCAAATACTGTCTCAGTTTCATTTTTAGGGAAAATTTTCAATAAGGTACCTGTCCCAAATAAGGCCACGTTAAGATGTTTTCACTTTTCCTAACATTATCCACCAAACCCAACAAAAATTAAGAGCTTATATGTAAAGTGTTTCGTTTCTATTACTTGAATATTAACTCCATTTTTTTTTTAATATAAGTGGTGGTTTTTGTGTAAAACAAAGACTCTTACCATTGGATCACTATGCTCCTAATAAGGCCACCATTGAAAAAGTTAAAAATAAATACAATTTTTTATAAAAATATTATTATTTGAGAAATAGTACATAAAATAGAACTTATATGTTTGCTGCATTCCTAAAAAAAACAATAATTCCAAGTCCTGGGATGGAGATCCAAATGGGTCTACATACAACTAGGACAAATGAACCGCAGCATTTCTTGCTTGGTTAGGATCCAGGCATTTCAAAAAACATCACTTAGGTAATAATATGGCACATTCTTTTAAAAAAACACTGTGATGTGAGGCCAATTGAACATTTTTCGTATGATGGCCTTATTTAGGAACATGTTAAATTGATAAAAAAAAGTCTGTAACTAGAAATCTAGCAAAGATATTATTTTGTACTTACTCTGTAGCTTTTTCAATACATAAATGTCCGTTAAAAAATTAAATTCTCTTCATTTAATTTATAAACATGTGTATAAACTAATTAACTTCCAGCCTCAAAGTTATAACGTGACATATGAAATATGTGGTTGGCCATTTTTCGACATATAACGAGTTGCTAGGAACCCTCGTATTAATTTTTGATTTGCATTATAGATTTCTTTTTTAATAATATTATAATTTTTGAGGATGGGACTTAATATTAAGCAATAAAGAGCACTTGCCTTATTAGGTACATAGCCTAATTTGGGTCAGGTATCTTAAATCAAGTTCAAAACTCTTCTAATAATTACACTTCAAATTGTTAGCAATAGTCAAGTTAATTCTATTTTGATAATTAAACCTTTTTTCATCAAAATAAATTCAAATGTCATTTCACTCGGAAAATCAAATAAATTTTCAGTAGACCTTAGACAGTTCCCTTAAAATCAATTCACCAATAGATAAATACTAAAGTCTCAAATTTCTACATGTATTTACAATCTCTCCTTAGATACATAAACGATCAAAATTACTTTCAGTTACTTAGCACGCACAAACAAAGGAAAACCTAATACTATGACTCTTACTGGACAATAGTTAATCGCAAACTTTTTAGCTTTTTGTCCGAGGTAAAACAAAGATAAAAAACTTTTTGGTGGAGACTCACTCACTGCCAATGTTCTTGATTCTTAAAATCTTACTATCAAATCAACTGCTGGATGTTATCTTTCTTTTTTTCTGATTGTAACCTGCTTAAATATTACTCAATTCTCACCAAAAATCTGTTACGTGGGCGGTCATTTAGCATTTCTCGAACCAATCCTCTTATTTGACCTCGTTTATCGAGTGATAAACGACATTGTTGTTTTCCAAGAATTGTTTTTTTTTTTAAGTTTTTACTTAGGGCGGGTATTACAAAAGTGCTTTGACAGTTAACTTGTAGTTAACTTTTTGAATTACATGTAATTTCAGAAGTTTACTTTAAGTTAACTCTCAGAGTAGTTTTATACTACCCGCCCTTAGGATATGATGCAACATCCGGCGGAAACACCGGTGTTGTAGTTTATCAGTTATGACGCAATTAAATCACATGAGTATAGTGATTTCCGGTTAAACGCGTCCTAATTTTATAATTTTTTATTGACTTTTTTTTTATCGGAATGTCGCAAGAGTCTATTAATTGGGAACATCGAACTCTGACATCCGGTCGCTTATCGCTTGTGTTGGTAAAAAATTGTTATGTAATTTGAGTTGAGCTTAGAAATTTCGTAATTTTTTATCTATAATATTTTTATATGGGATTAGATGCTGGATTGTTAGGAGATTTAATAAGTTGAGATTAAATTATCTTGCAACTGACGTAGGTACTTTTCTAATTAAAATATCTACAACATTTGTACAAATTATAGTATCCTGCTGGAGATGACCACCAATTGTCCTGGTGGGCCCACAGAGATCGAACTATTATGAAATTTTCTGGACAAAACGAGAAAAGTCAAGGGCGTTAGTATGATACTAAAATTTTAAAATTTTCAAATGAAAAATAAACCTATCGGAAATTAATGAAAATCAACTAAATTAGTCATAAATGCACCATTAAAAAAACTATCCAAAGGAAAATTATGAAATTTTCTGAACAAAACGAGAAGAGTCAGGGGCGTATCATACTAAAATTTCAAATTTTTCCAGTGAAAAATAACCCCATTGGAAATTAATGAAAATCAATTAAATTAGGCATAAATGCATCATCTAACATTTTATTTTTTTTTCTGGAAAACTATCCGAAGGAAAATTATGGAATTTTCTGGACAAAACAAGAAAAGTCAGAGGCGTGTCATACTAAAATTTCAAATTTTTCCAGTAAAAAATAACCCCGCATTGGAAATTAATGAAAATCAATTAAATTAGGCATAAATGCATCATCTAACATTTTTTTTTTTTTTTGGAAAACTATTTAGAGGAAAATTATGAAATTTTCTGGAAAAAAAAAAGAAAAATCAAGGGCGTATCATACTGAAATTTCAAATTTTTCCAGTGAAAAATAACCCCATTGAAAATTAATGAAAATCAACTAAATTAGATATAATTGCACCATCTAACATTTTATTATTCTTCTGGAAAACTATTCAGGGGATAATTATGTCATTTTCTGGAAAAAAAGAGGAAAGTCAGAGGCGTATCATGGTAAAATTTCAAATTTTTCCAATGAAAAATAACCCCATTGGAAATTAATAAAAATCAATTAAATTAGGCATAAATGCACCATCTAACATTATATTTTTTTTCTGGAAAACTATTCAAGGGAAAATCTGGAAAAAAAGAAGAAAATCAGGGGCGTATTATAGTAAAGTTTCAAATTTTTTTAGTGGAAAATAATCCCTTTGTAAATTAATGAAAATTAACTAAATTAGGCATAAATGCACCATCCAACATTTTATTTTCCTTCTGGAAAACTATTCAGGGGAAAATTATTACATTTTCTGGAGAAAAAGAAAAAAGTCAGGGGCGTATCATACTAAAATTTCAATTTTTTCCCGTGAAAAACAACAAAATTAAAAATAATTTTAAAAATTAAATAGGGGTGCGATCGATAACATCTTTTTGGTATAAAAAAAGGATCCGCTCAGACAAATGAATGAAATTGACAATTGACAGTGTAAACCCATTCAACACATTGAAAATGTCAACTGTCAAAAAATACATGCTCTATCAATACTTATACCGATTTCCATTTGTAGTGTCAGTAAAAAAAAAAATTATCTCCATCCTTCAATTTCACATGATTTTAGAAAAAGATGCGAATACACTCAGTGCGCACTGATTGACAAATGGAAATCGCCATAAAACGACAGAGAAGACAGAAAAGAAAAAAGAAAAAGGTGACTAGACATAAGGGCTTGCACTCCAACAAAATAGGTTTAGGAAAATAGAGATTATTTTCCAGTAAAAAACTAAATAATTTAATAATGCATAATTATAGTATTTTAGGTGTACTATAATGACCTTTGATAGTACATAGTGTAACGTTTTCAATTTCTTGGCTAATAAGCTACCTTGTTTTGCCATACTGGATATGATTCCATATAGAGCTACAATGAAATAAATGAATAAACAACTATCTTTTTTGTGCCCAGATTTTGTTACCTGCTGCCTTCTACTAGAAGTTTTTTTGGTTCAGGTTTGCAAGTTTGGTTAATTGATCTGGGAAGGTTTGATTCAGTACGGCAGGGCCCGCTGTTATTGATTAGAATCTTAGGAAAAGGAGTTAGTACCATCATCATATCTGTTTGCAAATCCAATCAATAATCTGAGGTTATGATAATAATTGTTGTTTACTCTTTGACTTTTCATTTCCATCATGTCATTGAACAGCTGTTTTGTCTAGGCGTTTTCTTTAGACCTGTTCTACCTTTTTGATATATGTTCTATAGGCACTTTCCAACATTCACCAGTCATTTTTTACACAACCGATTCTCAGTTCGTATTTTTGTGGTGAAACTGAACACGTCCTTTTCTATAATTTTCTTCTATGTCAAAATTAGAAGTTTGACAGATAAAAGTCTTCTTCCGAAATCTAAATTCTAAATGAAGAATCTCCCCTTTTGATCTGCGACCTCACGCTGAGTAGTCGTCCGGTCTCGGGCCTCGGCCCTAATTATTTTTGGGGCGAGACTTTTTGGAATTTTGTGCCAGGGAGCTCAAGTTTTAGACTAATTTCTTGCTGATAATTGTCTAGAGTCGTCCCTTGGTCATTTTTGGATTCTGTTTCGGTGAGTTTGAGATTTTCTTCAGGAAATATTAACCTACAACACGTGTTCCATTTTTTTAATAGGACTGTTCCGAGCAGCATTTGGAAGTTTAAGACTTCACCTTTGGTCTAGAGTATCCCTCAATTTGAGGTAAGATTATTTCTAATATTTGGGGCTCGATTTGTTTTTTTTATACGAACATCGTTATAGGGTCCTAGTCTCAGGCTATAGTTGGGCAATCCTATTCCTACTCTTAGGCTATAGTTGGACAATCCTAGTTCTAGGCTGTAGCTAGACAGTCTTAGGCTATAGTTGGACAGCTCCTAGAAAGAGATTCTAGACTAGATCTAGATTGCTCTTAGTTGGCTTTCGTAGCCTTTCTTCAGCAACTCTATTGGTACCACTCTGCTAGAACCACATTGGGTTCTACGTTAAACAGATACAACGTGGATAGGACTCATGACTCACTAACCATACCTTAGCCTATCTATAGTGAGACCAAACCTGTAGATAATCTCACTTTGGAAACTTCTGGATTTTCACATACATTTCACTTGTATACATGTAAGTTGCACCTTTACTATTTAGGCAAATCTTATATCTGACACCGAATTACGTCGGTAAGTGCCCCTTAAATAAAATTCTAGAATTTTACCCTGAGGTTGCCCTAACAATAACTTTCATCTTTCTGTGTTTAATTTGCCTGTTGGTAAAGTGTAACCCATACTGTTTTTTTAATCTTCCACAGGTGTTAATAAACAGTTAAAACTGTTTATTTTAAATCCATATATTCATTATTTACATTTTTTTTATTTATTCAAATATTCACAAATTAGGTACAAGCCTAATCCTAAACACCTTTTTAATAACTTCGTGGCTACTTATTGGCGCAATAGTTAAGTCCTAATTACTTGGTGGCTACACTTTTTGGCGCCTTATTATTATTGTTATTATTTTTTAATAAAGAAAGCCAGATACATTATTGTACCTAATTAGTTGTTTTATTGTTAAGCGCTCCAATTGTACAAGTTTTGTTTATAACATCATTAGGTTATCTTCCTAGTTAAGTCACAATTAACTTGGTGGCGCCCAAAGGTAAGATGTATACAAGGAACCCATAGACCCATGGCTTCCGAACTGAAGCTGACTAGCCGTAGCAGTATAATTAGGCAATTGCCAAAAAAAGTACGTTATAATAGTACATAACCATTCAATTATAGTACAAATATACTATAATTATTATAGTACGGTTGTCAACACTGTAGCAAAGTGACCAAACTTGGGATGCATATTCCACCGTAGATCGAATGTAAGCACAATATAAAGCCTTGAAACACAACAAATCGGAAAAATCTTGTAGAGTTCCATTTAAAAATCCCAATGTTTTCAATGCTTTGTTAGTAAAAGTTAGTTCTTGATCAAAAATGACCCCTAAATCCTTTATAGTATTTATTTTTTCCAAGGGCACAGATTTAGCCCTGTATTCAAAATTTATCAAATTTTTCTTCCTAGAAAATAAACTTCATACTTTACATTTGGTAACGTTAAATTGCATGCCATTTATTTGACACTACAATACCAAGTCATCTATATCTTTTTGAATTTTTTGACAATCTTCTACCGATGTAATATTTTTGGAAAATTTCAAACCATCCGAGTAAAAAAAAAGACTCTGAATATTTAATATATTCTCGTATATCATTACAAAAATATTTGAATAATAATGGAGACAAATGACTTCCTGGAGCAAATATTTTTCAGTTTAATAATCTGATGTCTATTACAAAGATTATACAACTCACTGTACATTATTCCCATATGACACGAAAGGCTTAAAAAGTGATAATCCTTTTGCACGGTAACTGGTGTTTTGACATTTTTTGACAAATAATTTAAATTTTCGATTCATGAAATTATCAATTAATAAAGAATTAAAGTTTAGTTCGTTGTATAACCTTTTGAATACCACTCGATTTTTCAGGATTACCTAATACTTTTACCTGACACTCAACGCGTTACCAGCAACACCACTCCTCCTTCGGAGTCGTGGTGTTGCTGCGTAACGCGTTTCGTGACAGGTAAAAGTATTATCCGGTAATCCTGAAACCTCTTGTGGTATTACATTCGATAATCCTCTACCCAGTTCAACGTGCTTTCAAAAATACCCACAGCTCTAAGCATATTGATTAAGTTTCCATGAATGACAGTATCAAATGCCTTTCTAAAATTGGTATAAACTGCATCAACCTGCTGAAATGATTCTAGAGACTCAACTAAAAACTCCTCAAAAACTAGTAAATTGGAAACCATAGATCTATTTTTTGTAAAACCATGATCATTCCATTCAAATGATGAGTTAATTTTTCATTTACAATCAATTCGAAAACTTTTGAAACAAAAAAATTTAGAAATAGGTGTATAGTTTACAATATCAGATCTTGCCAGTTATAATATTTCCTCGAAGGCCTTATTTGAATAGTATACATAATTATTATCTTAGCTGTTGAAGGTATTTCTTAAAGTTATTTGTATTGATTGTATTGTATCAAAACATTCAGCACACAATCTCTTATTTAATTATTAATTATTTCTTGAGAAATGTCTCTTTCGATTTGGTTTTTCACTTACGTATATGCAAAAATTTCTTTCGAAATCCCATTTGGGCCTCATACTGTTAAAAATATACACTTTGTATTAGAATAAGATCCAATTATTCTGACAAAAACCTCATTGCAGTACCATTAATTTGTCTCCCGGGAAGAAACATTTTGTATTGCTTTAATCATTAAAAATGTTAACAAGGATTAAGCTAATCGTCCTAGGGGGTGGCAATTTTAAGAAAAAAAAAAATTAATTACCCGACATCAATTCCGGAGGCGCGGATTAAATGTTTCTTGTTGTATAAAACGGACATGAAGAAATAAATTTGACGAGATTAAACGGGAGGCCCTTTTTCCTCCTAAACAAATCTTTTTGTTTTTAATCAATCTGGCAAAGGATTCACTTTGAATTATTTTATTAAAATTTCCTCTAGAAGTCGTAAAAATCTAAGTACCCGTGCAATTTGTGCATCATAAAAATGAAAATCCTTGTCCTGTTCCTTCGAGCAAGGAGGAGATGATATTAAATTTTACTTCCAAAAAGAGTACAAAAACGAAATGAATTTCATTTAAAAAAAAGAAGCCATTTGAGTATCAGATTTAAAAAAAATGCAAATAATTTATATTGGATTGCAGAATGCCCTTCTCGTTTAAAACTTGGCCAGTCGCTTGTATTTTTATCTTAAAAGTAGGTTAACGCGCGGATTGATTTCACTTATTCAACCAGTATGTTTTACAATACGTTGTTGTGGCTTTGCGGCAATTTTTATTATTATTTTGTGCAGTTTTATAACATTCCAAACAGTGGCGTTTATGTAGCAGAACCTAGGGAATCTAACAGGTTTGGGTTTTCAGGATTCTGAATATTTTGTCAAAATTGCATTTTAGATTTGAGATTGCTTATCAATGGACTTATTTGAACTATACTTGGGAGTCTGCTCAACAATATAATAGAGCCATTGAATCTGGCAGATATGTTCCGGCTAATAACGCTCCTACAGGTTTGAAGTTTTATGGAAATTTGATGTTCATTTCGGTTCCTAGATTCAGGCCTGGAATTCCTGCTACTTTAGTATCATTGGGTAAAATTCAATAAATTATCCATAGAAGAGGGGTTTATCGATATTTTTAAGTACCTATCGATTTCATGTTTGCTCTAATTCTTTTTCGTATCGTTATTTGCTTGAGGAAATATCCATTTTATTTAGATCAATGTTTGTCTATTATTCTTGGTTCTTAAAAAATTTGGACTTTTATTGGCTCTTGATTTTTCTAGATGAAATATTCGTCCAGTAATAATCAAGATTTGAATTATAATCGGCATTTGATTGTCTCAGGGATATTTTCCGTCTAAGAGCATCAAGAGTCGATAATAATCAATATTTGGAATTAAATTAATTAAATTAAAGAAATTAAAATTAAAGTGCATACTCTAGGCTTCAAATAATATATAAAATACTTCATTCTAGAAGCTTTGGACATTGTAGTAAATAATTATTCCAAATGTCCAGTTGGTCTTCATTTCACCCACAATGTGGAACCGGCCTTTATTCCCTCAATGTCCGCAGGACGAAAGATGTGAGTCCGGCCTCCATTTCACCTACAATATGGAACCGGCTTTTTTTCCCTCCATGTCAGAAGATTAAATAGTGTGAAACGGCCTGCTGCTACCATTACGAATATGGTGGGTAAAAAAAATTCAAAGGCCATAACACCCTTTGGAAGTTTTTGGCGAAAAACTTCAAAATTTGAATATCTCGAAAAAAAAAATTGCATTGAAAAGAGCAAGCAAAAAATACGTCGAAAAGCTAATTTGACTCTCCTTGCTACGGCGCATCTTAAGTCCGGAAAAAAATAAAAAAGGAAATGTCGATTTTGGCCAGAAAAAAATTGTGGGGTGCCCCCGAGGCCACTTTTTCGCTTATAGCTCCGCTATTTCTCAACCGATCATTTCGTGTCATATCTCTTTTGAAAGAAGATGAAATTACCTACAAATTATTTTTTTATTGAGATTCCAGGCCGTTTTCGTCTTTGAGATATTAGCTGTCAAAGTTGAAATTTTTTGTAATTTGGGGCAATTATTGCTCAAAAACTATTAAAGCTATCAAATTCAATTTTGCATAGATTTATAGAAAATTTATTGCTCTGCCCAATGGTGTATAATTTATTCGAATTTACTGAAAGTTCACCAAAGATATGGGCAATTGTTCATGATCATATCAAGATTTTGAAAATTTTCAGGGGTCGTATTTTCGAATTCATTCGAGTATATTTCGTATACGAAATTTGACTGACAGCAATGTAAATTAAATGGGGATCATTCGAAATCGTATCAAATTTCGTATGCGAGAATATTCGAAAATACGACCCCAGATGATCAATTTGAAAAATTGCCCATTGACACTATTGTCTCATTTCCAATTTTTTCCCTAAAGGACCCCGCACACTTCTTATGGGATTTCTGACCGCGATCAAATTTAACCAAATCTCAGTAGTCAGTATGTTATAGATCTCACCTCAGACTAATAATAAAACTAGAGACCAAACATGCCATTTAAAAATCGCCCAATGTTTACAATCAATCATCTTTTAGTCCATGACATTAGTAGGAGAGAGATAGACCTATAAAATGGCAACACTCTTCAGTGGCGGCCTGTTCAGTTTCCTCTCAATTTTTCCACTCATAATAAATTACCATAAATATTCTCTATCTACGCCAATGTCGAGCGTAAAATGATGTCAAATTTCTTACCGCCGAAATATTAAAATTTGCTTGGAATCATTAAAGATAATACATCGATGTACCATTTTACTATTCTCCGCCACACTTTCCACAGTTTTAAATCCAAAAATACCACTGATTAACACTCAAAATCACAAAATTCGCTCTATCACTTCTCAGCAACACTGCCAAATCCGTTATGGCTGCCATAAGTCACAAAAAATCATCTGATTGGCTGCTCGTAGATGCAACGTTGTCGATGTGCCGTTTTTCGAGCCATATATTCCGAGTTATTCCAGAATTTTCACCAATTAAATTAAAAAAAGACTAATTATTTTTTTCAAAAATGCGTTTTAGTTATATTTCAACAAAGATTGATATAAAAAAACATTTACATTATGTTAAAACATATTTTGACATAATGATTATCCTTGAAAATATTTAATATTGAAAATCACATCGGATTATTGGCAACCAGGCTTTTCATGCGAAAACCGACCTTATGGATGTTGGATCGCGAATTGTTTGTTTACTGTTGTATCTGTCGTTTTTAGTTGTTAATCTGAGGATCTCACCTTTCTGAGCAATAACTACCATGGACACAACTTAATCTTATGACTAGTTTTTGAGGCACAGGTAGTTTAATGTCCAAGAAATGCACATGTTTCATATACAATTACATCTACCTGTCACCTGAGTGTGAGGATACCTGTCAATCCTTATTATTAGGTGATAGGTAGATGTAAATGCATATAAAATGTGTGCATTTCTTGGACATCAAACTACCAGTATCTCGAAAACTAGTCATAGGATTAAGTTGTGCCCATAATAATTATTGATCAGAAAGGTGAGATCTATAACATACTAAAATTTGGTTTAATTTGACCGCGGTCAGAAATCCCATAAGAAGTGTGCGGGGTTCTTTAGGAATTTTTTTTCACATAACAGTGAAAGAACATTCATATTCTCAGAATATCCCAACTAACCCAAATTAATAGTTACATATTTTATTATCCATTTTAATGTTCATTTATTATAATATTTTATCAAATTTTTGGTAAACTATGGAAATGTGGTCTACTTTCAAGGCGCTCTAGCGGCGAAATCGTCTGCCTGACAAAAAAAACTTACGAGACATAATTTGCAGGAAATTTAGTGTAGTATATTTTTATACAGTGACACTTTTTCTCAAAAGAGTATATTTTCCGAGTTATGGCAAAAAGAACGAAAAAAGTGCTCTTTTTTCGCAGTTTTCACGAAACGCATCACTTTTTCGTGGTGGCAAAGTTGAAATTCGGGTTCAGCACTCCAAAAAACATAAATAACAAATGAGAAAAAAAACTTCTATATTTTTTTCCTGGATTGGCCTCTTCTTATACCCAAGTTATTGTACTATAAAAAATGTTCTTTCGGCTAATATCTTTATCAAATATTAAGAATTTACCTACCAAGTTGTGTTGAGAAGTTTATGTAGGTAAATATACCTACCAAATTGTGTTGAGAAGGTACTTACCTATGGTAGGTATCCATGATAAGAATATTTTCATATTGTTCACCTAATTATTTAAAGTACCTACTCTATCCAATTTGAAAAATTGCCCATTGATACTATTATCTCATACTGTAGCTTTCAAAATTGAAAATTTTCCAAAAATGACTTCGAGACCGTTTTTGCCTCATAGCTTCGTTAATTCACATCCGATTTCAATGTCATCAAGCTCTAATTAAAGCTTATTAAATTATCTACAAACCTATTAATCAAGATTTTAATTTGGTCTCAACAGTTTTTCACCTAAGTGGCTTCAAAATTAAAATTATTGAACCTCGAAAATTTTCCAAAAAATTACACTGAGACAGTTTTTGTCTCCCAGTTCTGGCTCTTGAATTTTTCCAACATAAACAAAATTCAAGGGCCTGAAATAGGAAAAATATAATCATTTCAAACAATTGTCAAGATATTGTAGTATAACATACCCGGGTTCGCTCAGTAAGATTGAACGATGAGAATTTTTATTACCTTTTAAACAACAAATATTCTGAAAAACGAAATGAAAAACAAATAGGACCTACGTTGTGGAAACTTACTCAATTTTACTTACTGGACATGCGCCCGACATAGCAAATATTTGGGAAATTTAAGGGAAGGTGTGATATGTAAAAGAAACGAAAAATTTGTGAAACGTCTCCTTTATTATCAAAGAAAAACGGACCGTTCTCGACCTGGAACTAATGAGGGAAAAGAGCACGGCAGGGAAACCCTCGGTCTAACATTCCTCAAAAATCGAAACATACTGTGTCATTTTAATAATAATTGTGAGTCATTAATACAATAATTTAAGTCAATAAAAGTTTAAATGAGGTACCGCCCCTTTGTTCTTGGGCTGAAATTTTGATTACACACACTACATACAATCAACACTATACCTATAATCAATACTGAAGAGTTTTTGATTAGTTAGTCCATCTGTAGCGGGTACTGAGGTCCTGGTTACGTAACTCACAGCTATAGTTTCTGAGCTAATATCTCTAGATTGATTTTTCTCAATTTGCTAAGATATTCTCTCGTCAGGGTAGGAAAATGTTAATAAGTTCAACAAAGCCCTAATGCACGCTCTGAATACACAAAATCAAAATCCTAGCACAAAAAAACAGCACATAATTTCTTAGGTTTTAATTTACTTCTTTATCTGTATTGTTTACAGTATGAAACGATTTTGGTTAAATATATAAACAATGCACATGTTGTTATAAACAAACAAAAAAAAACATAAAAATTGGAAAAAAAATAATACTTGCGTAAATAGAACTCTCAAAAACAAAATAACATTTAATCCACTAACCTGTGAACGCTCCTTACACACACACTAATAACAAATCGGATTGAACAATTAATGCGATATAGAAATGAAAATTGAATAATGAATAATTACAGACTTCTGTAGTCTAATTGCCTATTCTCTATCTACCCTTCGCTTCGGTACTTTCGTTTTTCTGTGGCGCGCCCCGTTCAAACCTAAACTTGATGGCGCAGACATGGTTGCAACATTTAGTTTTATTCAGTAACCGATTTTTAAAAGTTAAAATTTAAAGAAATAATATTTCAAATAGATGGTTTTCCTCAATATCGATATCGATAAACCCTCTTCTAAAATCAA
Source organism: Ceutorhynchus assimilis (assembly GCA_917834065.1). Lineage (NCBI taxonomy): Eukaryota > Metazoa > Arthropoda > Insecta > Coleoptera > Curculionidae > Ceutorhynchus > Ceutorhynchus assimilis. Next base: position 35,162,033 of record OU892285.1, read on the forward strand.
AAACCCTTAAAAAAAAGTACAATATTTCTAGAAATAACCCATCAAACAATCAACCCTCTTCTGTCTCCTTATCCAAACTGGCAATTCAACAACGACCACTCATCTTGCAAACATCTACAAAGTGTCCAAAGCATGGAAGTGGACACAAGCGGAACAATGTGGATAATAGACGGCGTAAGAATCAACAATTACAACAGATGTCCGGCAAAATTGGTTTTATTGAACCTAAATCAAGCAGGCTCTTTGGTTCATCTTTACGAATTTCCTGAACGATTATCGTCCAGAAATGGGGGATTTTTAAATGATATTGTCCTAGATGAAACTGATGGCGGGTTTGCTTATATTACTGAAAATGGGCAACTGGATCCTGGGATTATAGTGTATTCGAGACGAAAAAATCAAGCTTGGAAATTGAGAGATGTTAGCATGTTGCCAGAGCCGAACGCTGTTGTGTTTAGGGTTGAGGATGTTGTGTTTGATGCTCCAACACCAATTGGTTTGTTGGTATATGTAGGAAATTTATTTTTAATTTTTTTTTGATTATGATGGTTTTTAGATGGAATTGCACTATCACCATCAAAGACGTTGTTTTATTGTGCAATATCTTCTTATAGCATGTATTCAATAGAAACCAGCATTATTAAAAATAGGGTTTTGGTTAAATCAGGCATTTGGAAGAGAAATATTACGTTTGTTGGAACTAAATCAGCTCAAAGTGATGGTATTATATAATATAAAATATAATATTTTTATACTATACTCAAAATCCTTATAGGTATTATAATAGACAACAAATCAAATATGTATTTGACAATGCTGCCCCAACACGCAGTTGCAATGTGGAATATCAACGAACCAATTGCCTCTATAATTAGATTAGACCAAGATCGTCAGAGAATGGTTTGGCCGGACGGATTCGCTTTCGATCAACGAGGCTTTTTGTATTTGATTAGCAACAAAATTTACAATTATATTGATTTAAGACGGACCCCAGTGGTTACAGATGAAGTACAATTTAGAGTTTTGAGGCTGTTTACTGGAACAACAAGTTATTTGAATTCGAAATAAATCATCATTAAATTTCACCTGCAGCATTAAAATAATAAGAATCTCGCGAAAATTAGTCTTTTAATGATGGAACTTTTTTTTCTAGGAGGAAAAATAATTAGGTAAAGAAAAAAAAGATTTAAAGTAATTACTTTGCTCTATCCCTGGTGCGCTTTCTCAGTTAAATTAGAGCAACGTTTCTCACTTTTCTCTCTCTATTAATGCCACTTTTTTTCCGACTCTTGCTTCTACTAATGGACGCAATTTAAATTAATATTTTTCATTTCGGATATGAACTGCGACTTGGATTCAATTTATCATTGCAGCTTGTACCAGGATGTTGATTCATTATTTTTTGATTTTGAGATGAGTGAATTTGAATAAATAACGTTAGAACAGTAGCATTATTGAAGTCCATCAAGTGTTTAGTTATACTCCATTATTTGCGGGAATATCTGCTGTAGGTGCTCTAGGTGGAGGTACTGCTGGTATAGCAAAAGCAATAAATGCCACTGAAAGTCACTAAGTTTTTCCCAAAATTTCAAATTTTTGCAGTAGAAAACAACAACATCGAGAACAACATGAATGAACAATCTTCAAAATCAACTTAATTGATAATACAGTCTCTCACATTTCAAAGTTTTTCTGGAAAACTAATACAGGAAAAATTATGAAACTTTTTACATGTGAAGAAAAGGAAAGTTAGAAGTTTATTTCCAATACAAATACCAAACAAAATAACCAAAAATGTTTTCCATTTTTTAGAAAATTTCCAGGTACAATTATTATTGTTGTATAAAGTTCCAGTCAAGGGTGTAAAACGCCCCAAACCAGAACAACCAACCGCGAGTAAAAGGCGTATTGTTTCAGCATTTAAATGCGGCACACGATAATATTTTGATTAATAGTCCATAGGATCGCCCCATCCAGTTTATATATAAATTGCCGAGTGGAAATCGTTGATAAATTGATGACGCCTTAGTAATTGACAATAACAAATAACGGGGCCGTTAAATTGGATCCAGAACCCTTTACGTTCAAATTGAATTTTTCGGTAGATATAAATGAAAATCGACCACAACAAATTAAGTAAATGGTAAAATTCCATATAGTTATTGGGGAAACTAGTGTTGTGAACTAGTGAATTCATTATTATTTATAATTATCAATAATCCTAATGTTTACTACATTTTCTCTTCTACAAGTTCCACCATCTGTGTAATTAAGTCCCAAATTTTATTATAACAATATTTTATGCTGTTAGGGTTCAAAGAGGATGCCGGCTAGAATTATTGTCCTGTTCACACCAATTTCTCGAAAGTCGGTACTTCTATTGCAGAAACCCCAATTGTTGTAAATATAAAAACTAAGTTAAATACAGCCCATGGGAAGTACTCTTGCCGCCAAAGACATAGTACCTTCCCAGGCCTTTTTTATAATATAGATGGCAAGAATTACAACCCCTAGGCTAATTTTATGTTTATGATTGTACAAACGTTTCGTAACATTTTAGCACCTAAATAAAATATGTTGTTGGGAAATTGTAAAATACCCTTCTTTAGGGAGGTCCAAGCTTGCCTTCCTTGGTGGAAGATAGTTGAAGGCAAGGTATTCAGATTCCGAGCTTCACTCTGAACAGTCGGGTTGCCTCTCAACATTCTTACCTAAGTTTCCCCCCCTCAACAAGAATTTTATTAAATGAAACATTTTTTTAGTTTTAATTATCGAAGTACGAGAGTGGAGTGAGCGGAAAACTCCAGGTACTCAACATTCGTGGCATCGGTCAACTCCCGATTCCCAACACTAGAACACAAATCTTAAAAAATGAGCTCAGTTTTTGATTGTTCTAGAACTAAATTCATAAAACAACCACCTATAAACGTAACAATTTTAATACTAAATAACGATGCTTGATACAATTGAAACTGAATATTATGCACTGTGCGGAATGCGTCATTACAACGACCGCAAATCGGAAGTTATCTTTAATTGAACCGCAAACGCTAGGCTTTATGGAGTCACGAAATCATATTTGTATCGCCGCAAAATTTTGAGCGTGTATGTATGTTTGTTATTTTGTTTGAGGGGGTCGAAATCTCCCTCTCTTGTACAGGAGAGTTATCTTTAATTAGATTTTGTAACCGACCGAAATTGTTGCAGAGTTGATAAATTAATTTTGGAAAGGTACACACTTTGTATGTGTGGAATTTGAACGATGTAATTTCAAGATAATTGAAAAAAAATTATACATTTTTGTAAAGTAGATAAATCAGGCTTTTTGACAATGATAGAATATATCAATAAAAAATAAGATTATATTGTGGGAAAAAAATCCTTATTCTTACAGAAAAAACCGCATCTCGTTATCTTTTCTCGTTTTCGAGATATTTACTTGCAAAATGTGGGGATGGGATTTGATAAGTGCCATAACAGTTGGATATACATTGCAATTTGTGTTACAAATTGATTACTTCTAGTCGATCCTACTTTTTAACCATAATGACATATGACAGATAAGTTTTTTGACTCATGTCAATTGAACTCTTGGACAGGAAAGATTGGGAGCTAAACAGAGAGATATCTTTTCTAATTGGCCACAGCAAATCCTGGAAGCCAATATCAGAACGAGTAACTATGTTATTTAAAATAAGAGGATAATTATTACCTGAACAATGTCCCCATGACTTTGACCATTGGCAGTGAACGTGAGATGACAAAGGAACGGCAACCGAGCGTCCAAAGCTTTAACAACCCGAAGCTCGTAAGTTTTTCCGACGTCGCCGTAATAAGTCCGGTTGCAGGCTGAAAAAGAAAAACAAATTTTCTACATATAAAGTTTAATTGAATCCGAATCCTCTCTCAATGAAAGAGCCATAACGTCTCCGGCTTTTTTATATTATATAACGTTCATCTACTGGAGTGAAATTGGTCGAGAGCTGAAAACTCCTGCGCCCGCTCTTTTCTATATTTATATGTCGATTATTTTATAACCGAGCTTGGAAAAGATCAAAGCCAGTAGACTAAGAGCTTACATTTTTATTTAATAGAAAATCGATGTATAAGAATTCCAGGCTATATTGAAATTATGTCCAGTTCGTTACGTGACGCGAAATTCTTTTGAACGAAACACAAATTATGGCAATTAATTTTTTTTTTGTATTTAGTCTCCAAGCACTTTCTTATTGGGTGTTTAATTTGTTTTGCCGCACAACAGAGGCCTGCCTCAATACAAGTTTGGATTTTAATTTAAAAACTTTAAATTGCCTCTCCTCTTCAGGTTTGGCTCGGAGCCGGAATACCGGAGACGCATTAAGATTTTCCGGATTAGAGCCGGATTTGATTATTTTGGATTTTTTTTTAAATTTTTTTTGCTTTTCTCAGTATTTTTTATAATAGTTTTCGCGGTGTGAATTTTTTGTCTATTGCAGGTTTTCAATTTTTCTAAATATTAATGAATGAAAAAACTCATAATTTGAGTTGTGAGTTTTATATTAACTTCAAATTCGTTTCCTATAATGGGAAAATACTCATCAATGAATCCTGGAAGTTTCAAGTTGCTGCAATGGATCAAAGTATTTTTCAGGAAACTTCAAAGTTGATTTTACAGGAATATTAAGATTTTCGAGGGGTGTATCACTCATGCAGAAGGTGTACAAATGTTATTCCAGTAGAGGACTACAATCCCTGAAAATTTCAGCTCATTTAGACTTATAATTCCTGAGATAAAATCGTGTTAAACAATTTGGGGTGATTTATCAATTTTTCAATTTTTCTGTGTGCCTTTTTTCATAGATTTCGGCTTCAAATCTGAAAATAATTTAGCGTATGGAGTTTGGGGGATGTTGATTGATCATTAAGAAAAAAAATTTTGAAATTTCATCGTTTTAGTAAGAAGGTACCTACCATATGATTAAGATTTTGAAAAACTTTGAAAGATCATAACTTTTTTCTATTATAGATAGAAAGCTGAAATTTTCACTGAATCTTGTCTAAATAAGGGGACTATAATCCCTGTAAATTTCAGCTCATTTGCACCAATAGTTCCTGAGATAAAATCGTGTTAAGCAATTTGGGGTGATTTATCAATTTTTCTGAGTGCCTTTTTTCATAGATTTCGGATTCAAATCTGAGAATAATTTGGTGCATGGAGTTTGGGGGATGTTGAATGACCATTAGGACTCAAAATCTCGACAAAAAAAAATTTGAAATTTCATCGTTTTAGTAAGAAGATACCTACCTTATGATTTAGATTTTGAAAAAGTTTGAAAGGTCACAACTTTTTTTCTATTATAAATAGAAAGCTGAAACTTTCACTGAATTTCATCCCAATCAAGGGACTACAATCCCTGAAAATTTCAGCACATTTGCACTTATAGTTCCTGAGATAAAATCATGTTAAGTAATTTGGGGTGATTTATCAATTTTTCAATTTTTCTGAGTGCCTTTTTGCATAGATTTCGGATTCAAATCTGAGAATAACTTAGTGCATGGAGTTTGGGGGATGTTGAATGACCATTAGGACTCAAAATCTCGACAAAAAAAAATTTGAAATTTCATCGTTTTAGTAAGAAGATACCTACCTTATGATTTAGATTTTGAAAAAGTTTGAAAGGTCACAACTTTTTTTCTATTATAAATAGAAAGCTGAAACTTTCACTGAATTTCATCCCAATCAAGGGACTACAATCCCTGAAAATTTCAGCACATTTGCACTTATAGTTCCTGAGATAAAATCATGTTAAGTAATTTGGGGTGATTTATCAATTTTTCAATTTTTCTGAGTGCCTTTTTGCATAGATTTCGGATTCAAATCTGAGAATAACTTAGTGCATGGAGTTTGGGGGATGTTGAATGACCATTAGGACTCAAAATCTCGACAAAAAAAAATTTGAAATTTCATCGTTTTAGTAAGAAGGTACCCACCTTATGATTTAGATTTTGGAAAACTTTGAAAGGTCACAACTTTTTTTCTATTATAGATAGAAAGCTGAAACTTTCACTGAATTTCATCCCAATCAAGGGACTACAATCCCTGAAAATTTCAGCACATTTGCACTTATAGTTCCTGAGATAAAATCATGTTAAGTAATTTGGGGTGATTTATCAATTTTTCAATTTTTCTGAGTGCCTTTTTTCATAGATTTCGGATTCAAATCTGAGAATAATTTAGTGTATGGAGTTTGAGGGGTGTTGAATGACCATTAGGACACAAAATCTCGACAAAAAAAAATTTGAAATTTCATCGTTTTAGTAAGAAGGTACCTACCTTATGATTTAGATTTTGAAAAACTTTGAAAGGTCATAACTTTTTTTTTTATTATAGATAGAAAGCTGAAACTTTCACTGAATTTCATCCCAATCAAGGGACTACAATCCCTGACAATTTCAGCACATTTGCACTTATAGTTCCTGAGATAAAATCATGTTAAGTAATTTTGGGGTGATTTATCAATTTTTTCAATTTTTCTGAGTGCCTTTTTTCATAGATTTCGGATTCAAATCTGAGAATAATTTAGTGTATGGAGTTTGAGGGGTGTTGAATGACCATTAGGACACAAAATCTCGACAAAAAAAAATTTGAAATTTCATCGTTTTAGTAAGAAGGTACCCACCTTATGATTTAGATTTTGGAAAACTTTGAAAGGTCACAACTTTTTTTCTATTATAGATAGAAAGCTGAAACTTTCACTGAATTTCATCCCAATCAAGGGACTACAATCCCTGAAAATTTCAGCTCATTTGCACGTATGGTTCCTGAGAAAAAATCGTGTTAAGCAATTTGGGGTGATTTATCAATTTTTCAATTTTTCTGAGTGCCTCTTTTCATAGATTTCGGCTTCAAATCTGACAATAATTTAGTGTATAAAGTTTGGGGGATGTTGATTGACCATTAGGACACAAAATCTCGACAAAAAAAGATTTGAAATTTCATCGTTTTAGTAAGAAGGTACCTACTTTATGATTTAGATTTTGGAAAACTTTGAAAGGTCATAACTTTTTTTCTATTATAGATAGAAAGCTGAAACTTTCACTGAATTTCATCCCAATCAAGGGACTACAATCCCTGAAAATTTCAGCACATTTGCACTTATAGTTCCTGAGATAAAATCGTGTTAAGCAATTTGAGGTGATTTATCAATTTTTCAATTTTTCTGAGTGCCTTTTTTCATAGATTTCGGATTCAAATCTGAGAATAATTTGGTGCATGGAGTTTTGGGGGATGTTGAAATGACCATTAGGACTCAAAATCTCGACAAAAAAAAATTTGAAATTTCATCGTTTTAGTAAGAAGGTACCCACCTTATGATTTAGATTTTGGAAAACTTTGAAAGGTCACAACTTTTTTTCTATTATAGATAGAAAGCTGAAACTTTCACTGAATTTCATCCCAATCAAGGGGACTACAATCCCTGAAAATTTCAGCACATTTGCACTTATAGTTCCTGAGATAAAATCATGTTAAGTAATTTGGGGTGATTTATCAATTTTTCAATTTTTCTGAGTGCCTTTTTTGCATAGATTTCGGATTCAAATCTGAGAATAACTTAGTGCATGGAGTTTGGGGGATGTTGAATGACCATTAGGACTCAAAATCTCGACAAAAAAAAATTTGAAATTTCATCGTTTTAGTAAGAAGGTACCCCACCTTATGATTTAGATTTTGGAAAACTTTGAAAGGTCACAACTTTTTTTCTATTATAGATAGAAAGCTGAAACTTTCACTGAATTTCATCCCAATCAAGGGACTACAATCCCTGAAAATTTCAGCTCATTTGCACGTATGGTTCCTGAGAAAAAATCGTGTTAAGCAATTTGGGGTGATTTATCAATTTTTCAATTTTTCTGAGTGCCTCTTTTCATAGATTTCGGCTTCAAATCTGACAATAATTTAGTGTATAAAGTTTGGGGGATGTTGATTGACCATTAGGACACAAAATCTCGACAAAAAAAAGATTTGAAATTTCATCGTTTTAGTAAGAAGGTACCTACTTTATGATTTAGATTTTGGAAAACTTTGAAAGGTCATAACTTTTTTTCTATTATAGATAGAAAGCTGAAACTTTCACTGAATTTCATCCCAATCAAGGGACTACAATCCCTGAAAATTTCAGCACATTTGCACTTATAGTTCCTGAGATAAAATCGTGTTAAGCAATTTGAGGTGATTTATCAATTTTTCAATTTTTCTGAGTGCCTTTTTTCATAGATTTCGGATTCAAATCTGAGAATAATTTGGTGCATGGAGTTTGGGGGATGTTGAATGACCATTAGGACTCAAAATCTCGACAAAAAAAAATTTGAAATTTCATCGTTTTAGTAAGAAGGTACCCACCTTATGATTTAGATTTTGGAAAACTTTGAAAGGTCATAACTTTTTTTCTATTATAGATAGAAAGCTGAAACTGTCACTGAATTTCATCCCAATCAAGGGACTACAATCCCTGAAAATTTCAGCACATTTGCACTTATAGTTCCTGAGATAAAATCATGTTAAGTAATTTGGGGTGATTTATCAATTTTTCAATTTTTCTGAGTGCCTTTTTTCATAGATTTCGGATTCAAATCTGAGAATAATTTAGTGTATGGAGTTTGAGGGGTGTTGAATGACCATTAGGACACAAAATCTCGACAAAAAAAAATTTGAAATTTCATCGTTTTAGTAAGAAGATACCTACTTTATGATTTAGATTCTGAAAAACTTTGAAAGGTCACAACTTTTTTTCTATTATAGATAGAAAGCTGAAACTTTCACTGAATTTCATCCCAATCAAGGGACTACAATCCCTGAAAATTTCAGCACATTTGCACTTATAGTTCCTGAGATAAAATCATGTTAAGTAATTTGGGGTGATTTATCAATTTTTCAATTTTTCTGAGTGCCTCTTTTCATAGATTTCGGATTCAAATCTGAGAATAATTTAGTGTATGGAGTTTGAGGGGTGCTGAATGACCATTAGGACTCAAAATCTCGACAAAAAAAAATTTGAAATTTCATCGTTTTAGTAAGAAGGTACCCACCTTATGATTTAGATTTTGGAAAACTTTGAAAGGTCACAACTTTTTTTCTATTATAGATAGAAAGCTGAAACTTTCACTGAATTTCATCCCAATCAAGGGACTACAATCCCTGAAAATTTCAGCACATTTGCACTTATAGTTCCTGAGATAAAATCATGTTAAGTAATTTGGGGTGATTTATCAATTTTTCAATTTCTCTGAGTGCCTTTTTTCATAGATTTCGGATTCAAATCTGAGAATAATTTAGTGTATGGAGTTTGAGGGGTGTTGAATGACCATTAGGACACAAAATCTCGACAAAAAAAAATTTGAAATTTCATCGTTTTAGTAAGAAGATACCTACTTTATGATTTAGATTCTGAAAAACTTTGAAAGGTCACAACTTTTTTTCTATTATAGATAGAAAGCTGAAACTTTCACTGAATTTCATCCCAATCAAGGGACTACAATCCCTGAAAATTTCAGCACATTTGCACTTATAGTTCCTGAGATAAAATCATGTTAAGTAATTTGGGGTGATTTATCAATTTTTCAATTTTTCTGAGTGCCTCTTTTCATAGATTTCGGATTCAAATCTGAGAATAATTTAGTGTATGGAGTTTGAGGGGTGCTGAATGACCATTAGGACTCAAAATCTCGACAAAAAAAAATTTGAAATTTCATCGTTTTAGTAAGAAGGTACCCACCTTATGATTTAGATTTTGGAAAACTTTGAAAGGTCATAACTTTTTTTCTATTATAGATAGAAAGCTGAAACTTTCACTGAATTTCATCCCAATCAAGGGACTACAATCCCTGAATATAAGCTCATTTGAACTTATAGTTCTAGAAATAAAATCGCGTTAAGCAATTTGAATCAATTTATCAAATTTTCAGTTTTCTGAGTGCCCTTTTTCATAGATTTCAAATTTCAGAATATTTTAGTGTATGGTGTTAATGGTTTCTCAACTGATCATATAAGTGCAAAATCTTATCACAAAAAAAAAAAATAGAAATTTTATCATTTCAGTACCTACCTATTACCTATATTTCAGAAACCTTCAAAGGTGATTTTACAGGAATTTTTATGATTTTTTCAGGTATCAATGAGTGTTGTTCATATTAACTTCTAACTTTAGTTAATGAATTTCATAATATATTAAGACAGAGAGTTGGGTTAAAGAAGACGATACTCAAATTATTCCAAATGTTTTCTCTATAGATAAGCTTAATCGCTGTAAACTTTTAATATACTTTGCCTCAAAGCCTCTATCCTAGATCACAGATTTTCTCAATAATTAAGACATAATAGAAGCAAAGTGTACAATGAAATTGAAAACTAAAAACCACTATAATTGTACAATTTTCACTACTAATAAAGTTACAATATTATTATGAAAACATTCAAATAATTAGTAATTCAATTGATATTAAAGACATAATTCCATTAATGTAAAATTCAATTATGCTACTGTTTGCACAAATTACCAACCCCAATAACATGGGTAACATTCCTCAAGCTTGCAATACAACTACAATTCAAACTAAGAACGTTTTCCAGTTTGATTGTTTGTACAATCCTGGCAACCTCTATCGGTACACATTGTAGCCTGTGGTTGGCTGTAAGATCCAGATAACGCATATATTTCACAGTTTTCAACAACTTCTTAGGGATTTCGGTCAAGTTATTCCTGGCCAAGCTCAACGTATGAATGTGTTCGATTTTATCGAAAACTTTATCATCCAATTGGGTTAATTTGTTCCTATCCAAATACAATTGGCTTATTCGTTTGATTCCACTAAAGGCACTTGGATGAATTTCAACAATATTATTTTTACTTAAAAATAATTTCAAATCTTCATTGTTTAAGTTTTTGAAAGCCCCATCAGGAATTTCTTTTATCGAGTTTCGACGTATCGAAACAACATTAAGAGCGGGAGTTCGTTTGAACCATTTACAATCCCACGTAGATATTTGATTGAAATTCAATTTGATTTTGGTTAATTTGGGCATGTCGTCAAACGCCCCACCGTCTATGAAACTAATTTCGTTTTTGTTCAAAAACAGCATCGTCAAATTTAATCCGTTGAAAACTCCGTATCTGATTTGCTGGATTCCGTTTTCTTTGAGGTTGACTTTTGATAGTTTAGGCACGTTTTCGAAAACTCCCGCTTCGATGTTGATAATTCCTGATGACGATATTATGAGGTCTTGTAGGTTGATTAAGTCGTGGATTGATGATTTGGGTAATATTGATATCACACTGCTGATTTTCAAATAGGAGGCTTTGTAGTCAAACGAATTGGGTCCAATGCTTGTTACGTTGTGCACTAGGGTTTTGTCGCTTTTCTTTTTTGTCTTATACCAACCGGAATTGAATAAAATTGTTGAATTTTCACTGTGAGAAATGGTGTTTATTAAAATCACTATAAACGCGATTATTGTGTTGTAGGAAAACATTTTGGCGTGTTTACTCTCGAAAACTATTAAACTAAAAGATGTTTGTTTATGAGGTCAAGAAAAAAATATTGCGGCAGGGTTATCATGGCGAGATTAATTCAGAAACGTGATTATTGTTTTGGATATTATGGGAGAAAGAGAAATCCTTGAAAACTTAACACAGTGTTTTTAAAGGTAAAACTACAGAAATTACATTTTTTTTTTGCATAAGTATCAAGATTCATGATTCTAAGTGCTATGTATATGATGAGGAAGTACAGGTTGTTTTTTTATGTATTGACACCCCACCTAAAGTGCGACAAGTGAGTGAACCTTGATAACGTATGAAGTAGCAGAGGGGAAGACGAAAACCTATACTATACGACGCGAAGGGTCCTCGACGTGGTGCATTGCCAAAATTGCGGTTACCCTGACGCGACGATCCGCGTATATGTATATTTAATCTCGGGCCAATCAGGAGGGTTCTGCCCGCATTCCTTCCACACAGGTTCACTCACTTGTCGCACTTTACAGCCTTCACCTTTACAAGTAAATGAAAGGTATAAATACAAAAGTTGTGCAGTATTGACTAAATTTTTAGAATTCATGATCAGAAACAAAAATTGAATGTCAGAAATTTGAAATGTTGTATGCTTTCAGCTTTTTTCAAATGGGATGTCCTATATTTGGTTCTATGTTTTTGAACAACACAATTTCCCGATTCAAAAACTATATAGTTTGTCTATATTTGGTTGAGCCGTCTCCAACATATTTAGTTCTAAAAATTTTAAAAATACTATCAGAGAAACCAAGTACCTTAAATTTTACCTGCAGCTTTCACCTGTACCGGTAGAATGGTTCACAAAATCAGTAGTAGGATAGTATTTTTACAATTTTTGGAGCCAAATATCAGAGAGATTGCTCAATCAAATATATATTGGGGCATTGTGCTCTTCAAGAATATAGAATGAAATATAGAGCATCCCATTTAAAAAAAGCTGGAAGCATGCAAAATTTCACATTTCTGACATGTTTCTGACCATGGTTTCTTAAAATTCAGCCAAAACTGTACAACTTTTGTGTTTACACCTTTCTTCTACTTGTAAAGGTAAAAGCTGTAGGTGGGGTGTCAATATACAAAAAAACACCCTGTACAAAAAAAAAAGGATTATTGTGGAACTTACGGGTGGACCTCTACGGGACGAGCGCAGCGAGTTCCGTAGCCATCTACTCACCAATATACTGTTAAACTATTCAAATAAGACATTCACCTGAAACGTGTAATTTTTAAAATGAGAATAACTCACATTTGAGTGAGTCAAGTTGGTATCGTAATTAATCAACATATTGATGAAAAGATGGCTGCGGAACTTGCTGCGCTCGTTCCGCAGAAGTCCACCCATGAGTTCCGCAACAATTCACTCATTTGTACTTGAATAATTTGTCACATTATGTTACTAATTTGGTAAAGTAACATTACTAATTCCTATTGAAAGGCAAATTGACAAAATGTGAATAATCATAATCTTACAAATTTTGACTTTATACAGGGTGATTGATGGTCGATGGTAGGTTAGACGTTTATGGAAAACGGAAAGTTGGATATTTTTGAAAATCTGCACGGAAATTTAATGTCAACTTCCAACTTTTTATGTATCAAGAAAAAACTCTAATTAGCAAATCCTGAAAGTTTCATGTTGCTGTGATAACTCGAAGTATTTTTCAGGAACCTTCAAAAGTGTTTTTACAGGAATTTTAGGATTTTTTCTGGAATCAATGAGTAAAAAAATCTGAAGTTATGGATTTTTTGTGAGTTTTTAATCAACTTCCAACTTGTTTCGTACCATGTAAAAGCTCTAAATAATAAATCCTGAAAGTTTCAAGTTGCTGCGATGGCTCAAAGTATTTTACAGGAACCATCAAAGTTGATATTAAGTACAAGAATTTTATAATTTTCTCAGGTCTTAATAAATAAAAATAGTATATTATTCAACAAGAGGGTAATGATGGCTATTACTCACGAAGGATGAAGTTTTGCACTACGAGCCGCAGGCGAGTAGTGTAATCATTCGAGTGAGTGTGGGATGCAAGCTTCGCACTTTCACTGATTTGTAACATATATTAATATGAATACATTTTATACTGGAAATACCCAGAAGGTAGAGCTTTCAAATGAGGTACGAAACCTGCATTTAACTTATAAGGTACTTGTCCCAAATAAGGCCATGTTAAGAAGTTTTATTTTTTCCTAACATTATCCACCAAACCCAACAAAAATCACGACCTTATATGTGAAGTGTTCCGGTTCTATAACTTGAATATTAACTCCAATTTAATTATTTTTTTATATTGTTACGGGATGATTTTTCCCGCACTAAAATAAAAGGAAATAAACTTATTCACCTCTCTGAATAGCATACCTTCCTCAAGCCACTGTTTTCTATCCAATAGTTGTAGCCAAACTTTCCATCGAACTTTTCATTCTTCCCAAAATTATTGAGTTGGAGGTTTATTAATGGAATTGATTTCCTGTTAGTAGGGTTAAAATAAATAGTCAACTAATTTATTAACAAACAAAATTACAATATTTACACTAGAACAGCTGATGTCTGATCGGAGTAGATTGTCTAGATTGACAGCGCTCCAAATAGGGTCCATGACCGGTACTAACTTAATTTGAATAAGTACCATGTCCCAACTACCATCAAAATCCCCAGTACCTTCCACCTTGGAGTTTTGACAGACACTTTTTAAAGGACATTGCAGGGACATTCAGAGGTCATTCAGGTCGAGGACTTTTCACGATTAAGTGTTCGGGAAAATTCCTCAGGCACATTTTGCCGATTTTCTGAGTTGTCTAGTTTTCGCTCATAGATCTATGGTGGCTAATCGTTATTTTAGCACCCAATCGCCTTGTGCGGATTTTATTTGTGAGTCGAGAAAAAGCAACGTGACCAATTGTTTGTTCCTAAAGGTCAAAGTATTTTGGTGAGTCGTTTTTCTTATTAGTCTTCTCTGTGTTTCTCTATTGCCTGTGTAAAAGCATAATTTTCTGTTAATAATATGGTTGAATTCCGAATATTGGACATACCTACCTATTGCTCTACTACCCTGTCTCATAACGTCCATTTGTTTCAGGCTTTTATTCGTCACCTTTAATCTTCAGTCTTAGACGTTACGTTTAATCGTCACCTTTTATTCGTTATTCTTAGTCCTTAACTTGAGTAAAGAGTTAAACGTTGAGCGTACTGTGTGTTTCAAGTAGTACATCCAGTCTTCAGCCTCCTCTGGACCATTGGAAGCTTTAGTGACCCCTAGTGCCCAGGGTCAGTTGCTTCTTGTCGCGATCCTGATCCAGTTCCAGGCCATCGGAAACACTGGCATATATTAATCCCATCCGTAAAGGTTCCCCCAAGAATTCAGGGACTACTCAGGTTTGATAAGTGTGTTGTGTTGTCGTAATAACAAACCTTACCAACCCCTTGTTGGAGTAAAACACTACAACAACGCAGATTTACTACCTTAAAAATTATCCTTCAGATTATGTGTTGCTATTTCAATTTTTAATTAATTATATCACCTTTTTTTTTATGAAACTTGCCATCCAGGTTATGTATGGTTAGGTACTTCAATTTTATTAGGTATCTAGGTATCTATACTACCTATATTGTTACATAATATTAAAGCCCTTCAGGTTACGTATTGTTACTTCCACTTTGATTAATGCTGCACTGAATACCGGTAAATACTTGTACACTGGGGTTAAATGGCCATTTACAAAGGTACTGCATTTAGTGAGCTTGTATATTGATCATTTATATTTCAGGTATTATTGCTGTTGTACGGTACTCTTTACTTTAAGGAACTCGAGTTAATTTATTGTATTTACTATTTTTAGAGTATAAAGGTTAGGTACTTCTAGTTTTTAGGCGATTTCTTTTCTTCTCTGAACCTGCTCTGGAGTCAAACCCATTCTGTTCGAGTTTTAATTAAAGACCCGTACCTGATTGTAGCAAAGCGTTTCACTTTTTTTTCCTTCTTCTTGTTTATATTTCAGGTTGTGCTGCTATAGTTCCGTAGAAATTTCCTGCTTTCGTTATATCGGTTGATTTCGTGTACTGCAGGGAAAAAGTAGGTGGCGCTCTATATTTAGTTAATTAATTAACCCACACCACTCTCCGTATTGGAAGCTAGTCGGCAACCCTATACACGAAATCACGTTTCTAGATTTCAGCCACCAACCAACCCTTTCTTTCTATTCTTTCTGTTATAGTTACCCATTCTCTGTCCCACTTCCTTCAAGTTTCATTAGTTACTTCTCCCTCCCGTTTTATGCCACGTAACAAATTGGCACCTAACAATATAAGTGGTGGTTTTTGCGTAAAATAAAGATGCATACCATTGGCCTTATTTGGATCACTATGCACCTAATAAGGTCACCATTAAAAAATGTTTAAAATAAATACAATTATTTATAAAAATGTTTTTTTTTCTTAAGATAGCGGGTAAAGCAGCCAAACAAGTTCATTTTTCTAAAATAATTCTTTATTACTAACCAAGCTTTCGATACTTTTTTGTATCTTCTTCAGGGCTAAAATTATACAGGGTGATTGATGGTCGATGGTAGGTTGGACGTTTATGGAAAACGGAAAGTTGGATATTTTTGAAAATCTGCATGCCCAAGTAATTGCTCCTGATCGATCTTTCTAAAATAATTTCAACGATGCGACGTTGCCGCTTATACCAAAAAGTAATATGAACTTTGAAATTTTAAATGAGACACCCTGTATATTATTGCATTTTTCGCTCCGCTATTACTTTCTGATCATTTTTGTATAATACTGTCCTATACCTATCTCTAGTGACTTTCGACTTATTAATTAATTTCTTTATTTTTTCTTCATAACATTGCTCTAGGTAAATTTGTATTACTACGTCCCTGAGATTCGTAGAAAGTTTAAATTTTGGAGAAAACTTGGGGAGGTCCTGCATATTACTTTTGAGCTAGAAAATTTGTTCTTCATTATACAGGGTGGGTCAAAATTAGTAATTGTGGTGCCAGGTACAAAAAAGATGAAAAGTGCACTTTTTCAAATAGAACACCCTGTATATTATGAAATATTATGAAAGGCAATTAAAATCCCTTACAAATGATGTATCATATTCCTATACCTAAATATCAAGATTTCGGAAATACAGGCAAGTTTCTGTAAGAATTGGATTATTTAAAAATTATGTCTTATTAAATAGCAGTAACAAGTGTGTTAAATGAACTTTTTTCCACGAATGTGACGTGCGACAATCACATGAGTAAAAAAAGGTACTGTACACACTCATTGCATACATTTTTTCTATTATCGATAAAATATGTGAGAAAAATAAATTTAGGAAATACTTCACGCACTAGTGCGTGAAGTGAAATTTAACGTCTTCGCAATAGTGCATAAAGTGTGGTTGAGGTAATAGGAAAAATATCACAACCTATTTTGTTGCAACTGGGGGTTTGGGATCTTTTTTTTCTTGACCGCATGTGGATTCTGATTAATCCAAAAGTGATGATTTCTCCCATCAAAAAAATACCTTCTTTAGAAAATTTAGCTTCATCGGTCCATATTAATTTTTTTTTTAGAAAGTGTAGATACTCATAAGTGTGTGTCAGAAGTGTCTCTTAATATCGAATTTGACGTGGGTAATCATTCAGTTTCAGCTGTTGAACTTTTTTGAATTTAAAGGGATGCATATTATGATCGTTAAAAATTTTCTAGACATAATAATAGCTCAGGCCTAAATCACCTGCTGCACTTCGGTTGGAAGCTTGGGGAATGCGTGAAAGTAGGCTGAAACATTCACGCTGTTTCTACATCAGACGTTACAGGCTTGGTTAAGCTTGGTGCAAAATGTGCCAAATCCTTGTCAAATTCATACAGTTTTTCTGTAACTTTACATAATTTTTATAGTTGCACAAAAAATAGTGTGTATACCATGACCGCGAAACTTTTCAGCGTACTTGAGAGTATCTTGCCTCAGCCGCTTGCCTCGGCCGCAAACGGTCTCGGCGCTAACTTTTTTCTACGTACGTTAAAAAGGCATTTCGCGGCCTTGGTATACAAATGACTATTGTGCCCGAACAAATTTTCTTTAATTCATTGGTCGTAAATCATGGTACATTTCGTTGAATTTTTTGCATATTCTTGCTCTTGCTACATTTTGACTGCAGATTTCTTCTTTTTGACGTTTTGTAAAGTTTTGGCGAGCCAAAAAAAAACAAATAACAGCTGATGGCAGGCTATTTTTTTAATTAAAAATTATTTTTGACACCAAAATTATCACTTCTGATTGGTCAAAATTAACAGGAGGGAAATAGTCATGGTAAAATGTATGGACAACTTCCATAGATGCCTATGACGTCATTGGATTGAACTGTCAAAAACACCGTGAGTAGGAAAGAGACAAAAACAAAATAATGACAATATTTTTGCATATCGCATATTGTAAAAAGTGGACCATTTTATGCATTTGTTTTAAATCCTAGATAATAACCATGGTTCCAATCAATGAACTGTTTCAATATTTGCAATCACCTGCCATTTTATAAAATCATGTGGTTTGTATTGTTTGAATTACCTATGTTTCATCGTGACATAGCTATTAAATGACGATTCGGGTTGGTAGAATGAGCGTAAAGAAAATGTATTTCTATCTGTTTTTACAACAAGCTGAGAGAAAGAGATGAAAATATACTCAGTGTGAATTGAATCTACTAATTGGAAACGCCATTAGAAAAATATCCCGAAATAATCCAATCCAAGAAAAAAAGATCCCAAACCTCCAGTTGGAACAAAATAGGTTGTGACCTCAGATTACCAACTAAAAACGACAGATACAACAGTAAACAAACAATTTGCGATCCAACATCCATAAGGTCGATTTTTGCATGAAATGCCCGGTTGCCAATAATCCGATGTGATTTTCAATATTAAATGTTTTCACGGATAATCATTATTTCAAAATATGTTTTAACATGATGTAAATGTTTTTTTTATATCAATCTTCGTTGAAACATAACTAAAACGCCTTTTTGAAAAAGATAATTAGTCTTTTTTCAATTTAAATTGGCGAAAATTCTGGAATAACCAGGAATATATGGCCCGAAAAACGGCACATCGGCAACGTTGCATCTACGAGCAGCCAATCAGATGATTTTATGTGACTTTTGGCATCCATTAGGGATTTGACAATGTTGCTGGAAAGTGATTAAGGTAATTTTGTGCTTTTTTGTGATTTTGAGTGTTTTTTTTTTTTGGATTCAAAACTGTAGAAAGTGTGGTGGAGAAAGTAACAATGGTACGTCGATGTATTATCTGTAAGGATTCCAAACAGAATTCGATATTTCGGCGGTAAGAAATTTGACATCATTTCAATCTTGACATTGGCGTAGTTAGAGGATATTTATGGAGGAAAACTTCTATTGAATTCTGGGAAAAAATCAGAGGAAACTGAATTCGCCGCCACTGAACAGTGTTGCCATTTTATAGGTCTATCTCTATCTTACTTATGTCATGGACTAAAAGATGATTGATTGTAAACATTGGGCGATTTGTAAATGGCATGTTTGGCCTCTAGTTTTATTATTAGTCTGAGGTTGTGACAGTATTTTTTTTACTACTTCACGTAAAGTACACACTTTATGCAATATTGCGAAGACGTTAAATTTCACTTCACACACTATTGCATAGAGTAATGTCAATGACAGATGTAGACACTGTCAATTTACTATTTTTCAGAAACTTGCCTGTATTTCCGAAACCTTACTATTTAGGTATAGGAACATGATACATCATTTGTAAGGGATTTTAATTGCCTTTCATAATATTTCATAATATACAGGGTGTTCTATTTAAAAAAGTGCACTTTTCATCTTTTTTGTACACACAATTGGCAGCACAATTACTAATTTTTACCCACCCTGTATAATGTAGAACAAATTTTCTTGCTCAAAAGTAATATGCAGGACCTCCCTAAGTTATCTCCAAAATTTGAACTTTCTACGAATCTCAGGGACGTAGTAATACAAATTTACCTAGAGCAATGTTTTGAAGAAAAAATAAAGAAATTAATTAATAAGTCGAAAATCACTAGAGATAGGTATAGGACAGTATTATACAAAAATGATCAGAAAGTAATAGCGGGGCGAAAAATGCAATAATATACAGGGTGTCTCATTTAAAATTTCAAAGTTCATATTACTTTTTGGTATAAGCGGCAACGTCGCATCGTTGAAATTATTTTAGAAAGATAGATCAGGAGCAATTACTTGGGCATGCAAATTTTCAAAAATATTCAACATTACTTTTTCCATAAACGTCTAACCTACCATCGACCATCAATCACCCTGTATAATTTTAGCCCTGAAGAAGATACAAAAAAGTATCGAAAGCTTGGTTAGTAATAAAGAATTATTTTAGAAAAATGAACTTGTTTGGCTGCTTTACCCGCTATTTTAAGAAGAAAAAACATTTTTATAAATAATTGTATTTATTTTAAACATTTTTTAATGGTGACCTTATTAGGTGCATAGTGATCCAAATAAGGCCAATGGTGTGCATCTTTATTTTACGCAAAAACCACCACTTATATAAAAAAATAAATAAATTGGAGTTAATATTCAAGTTATAGAACCGGAACACTTCACATATAAGGTCGTGATTTTTGTTGGGTTTGGTGGATAATGTTAGGAAAAAATAAACTTTCTTAACATGGCCGTATTTGGGACAAGTACCTTATAAGTTAAATGCAGGTTTCGTACCTCATTTGAAAGCTCTACCTTCTGGGTATTTCCAGTATAAAATGTATTCATATTAATATATGTTACAAATTAGTGGATGTGCGAAGGCTTTCATTTTATCGCATGTGCGAGCTTGCATCCCACACTCACTCGAATGATTACACTACTCGCCTGCGGCTCGTAGTGCAAAACTTCATCCTTCGTGAGTAATAGCTATCATTACCCTCTTGTTGAATAATATACTATTTTTATTTATTACGACCTGAGAAAATTATAAAATTCTTGTAATATCAACTTTGATGGTTCCTGTAAAATACTTTGAGCCATCGCAGCAACTTGAAACTTTCAGGATTTATTATTTAGAGCTTTTACATGGTACGAAACAAGTTGGAAGTTGATTAAAAACTCACAACTGAAGTTATGGATTTTTTTACTCATTGATTCCAGAGAAAATCCTAAAATTCCTGTAAAAACACTTTTGAAGGTTCCTGAAAAATACTTCGAGTTATCACAGCAACATGAAACTTTCAGGATTAGTTAATTAGAGTTTTTTCTTGATACATAAAAAGTTGGAAGTTGACATTAGATTTCCAACTAAAATTACGGAACTTCCTGTGGAATCACCTGTGTCTGATATTAATTGAGAATGAGTTTTCCTTTGAAATAAGGTAAAATTCCTTTTGATCAAAAATATGTAGTTGATGTTTGATCTTAACATTGTGAAATATCCAAAAAAAATCATCCAGTACTTATCCCGAAACATTCACCCTCAATTTCCACAAAATTTCCTCGTTGTATTTGTCCCATTCATTACGATTCATTTCCACCAAATAATATTTTCGTTTTCCCCACAAAACCGGCAGAGAATAATATATTTTCCCGTTTTAATGTATGCGCATACATACGAATATTATTACGTAGCGTTGTTTGTTTTCGTACGTTTTAAATAATTGCCCCTGACAATTAGTTGAAATATTTCTGCTTATATTTACTTTGGAGGTTTGTTTCAAACTATTGTCCAAACCAAAAATTATATTTTTCGTTCAGTAAATCTTGTTTTTAAAAACTATTTATTTTATTGAAAACTAAGAAGTTACAACAAGAAATACTAGACTTTAATTGCTGCGACAAAAAGCCGATAACAAAAGAATCTTCATTCTAAATTGCTATAGTCTAAGCTACAATGCAAATGAATGAGGTAAGAAGACTCTGTGCGCCGTATTTATAATAAAATACTGCTGACGGTTGCAATCATGTGGGCGAAACCTTGATATGACGGTACTTTTCCAGACAGTACCGCTTACTCAGCAACTTTACTTTATTTTGAATAATATTTTTCATGTTATACAATTATTGACAGACCTTTTCTCGATTTATAATTTGAATCAAAAATTACCTGTACAATACATTGGTTCGTCCGACAAATCGCCGCAGTCGTCCCGACCGTCGCAATAACCGTTCAGCCGAATGCATTTGCCGTTCCGGCAAGGAAACTCGCTGATCCGGCACGCGGCTCCCGCCGCCACTTCCTGCAGATGACCCAGCATAAGCAGGATGGGACATATGACCAGCATCATTCTGGAAACAAAAGGGAAATATGCTAATAAGTTTGTGGTGGTATGATTTATGTAGTTTGCGAAATTGTAATTGGAAATGCATTGTAATTGAATTGAATTAGTAGAGTATTAATAAGTTTTGCAACATTTAATAAAGCTCGATTCATACTATGCGTTACTCTCTTCGAAAAATCTTGACGTATCATTGACGGTATAGTGCCAGTGAATCAGGCCTAAATGTTTATTTTGTAAAATTATATTAGGGTCGTATTTTCTGTTATACGAAAAAGCGGTTCTTAAAGTGAACAAAAAATAAACGAGCCCTGACTGCATCAGGTGACGAATATTGTTTCGTAAAGTTTACGTAAACCGCAACCGCTTTTGAAGTTTGCCTAATTGTCCGGAGCCGCAAGTGTGCAACGAGCGGTTTCTTTTGGCGCTATTTTTAAATTAGTCCCGGCGACTTTTGTTTAAATTTGCTTTTCGGAGCATGTCAGGGAGAAAGCCAAAGCCAAAACTGATTTTAATTAAGGGGTTCACATTTAATTAAGTTATCCAAAGCAACCTTAACTTTATGTTTTTATTTGATTTATGTGCCTGTGATAAAAATTACTTTACACTGATTGGATTTTACATCGGTAATAATACGTATATTATTGGCATTTTGTCGTTTTGAATCGATGACGTTTCTAATGGATTTTAATAATAAAAGAGATTCAATTCTATATGAAAAAAGGAAAAAAAAAATTCAAATTAAAATGCCTGTAACAAAAATATAAAATATATGAATATTCCTGAAAATGAATTTTTCAATTTAATGTCGGAAAATCGGATTTGCCTAACAACTGAAAAATTTATACTTCAAAATAATAAAAATGGTAATTTAAAAGTTTCAATTAATTACAGTTAAAGTCCACAGTTGCATGTACTCAGATTACACCAAAATCTTATTTTCCTAAGTCATTGAGGAAAAAAGACTTAACCTAAAAATACCCATTAAAACAACAATTCGTTATTTTTAGTTGTAAACGGTTATCTCTATTAATTTTTAGCTCGGCTTAAATGAGCTTGAACCTTATTATTACAGCCAGAGCGTAATTAGTCATGGACGGTAGTTTCCAGAGTTCGCACAAAGACGCTTTGTTCAAAATTTAATATGAAAGTCATTTTGTTGAGAGTCGTTAGAAAACTCGTAGGGGGTTTTGAGTTTTTTTTTTGAGTGTAACACTTGTAAAGCAAAAAGACAATTTGAAGAATCACATTTATTCAATTTGCATGTGTCACTTGTAAAGCAAAATTTGAATAATTTCTTCTTGGTAAATTTTAAACATCTTCTTGCCTTAATCAAGTACCTACCAAGTTAAATTTTCATTTATTACATAATTTTTCCAGAGCTGGTAATAATCAAAATATAAACTATCATAAGTAGTGACACAATTTAAACAAAAAAACGCAAGATGAAAGTGACAATGTGATGTGACACTTGCAAAGCAAAATTCGAACGAAAAAGCAATATGAATGTAACTTTGCAAAGCAAAATTTTTACTTGGTAAATCTCAAACTTTTTTTTGCCTTAATTAAGTATCAAGTGAAATTTTCATCTGTTACATCATTTTTCCAAAGGTGATCAAGAGCCGGTAATAATCAAAATATGAACCATCATAAGTAGTGACACAATGGGGTAGTATACTATGTAAAAAAATCAGTAAAAAAACTACTCGACATTATTCTATAGGCTAAATGGTGATGGTATAGTGGGATACTGAATTATTTTCCAGCATAATGTCTATAGATTAGTCAGAGAAAAAAAAACTGTAATTTGAATTTAGCGCCACAGCGGCGACCAATAGTATTCAAGCCGCTGACCATCTGGCAACGCTGCTCAATATGACAGCTGACTTCAACAGTTCAACGACATGTGGTGTCGTGTGAATTGTGTGATATGTGACATTGTCACAATAACTTTGTTCGTTGTTTAATGTAGCAAATTTGAGGTTTCGTTCTTGACGGTCAATGTCAGTGCAAATTGTACGTTCTCAAAACCGTGATGTGTTGCCAGATTGGAAAAACTAACTACGTCACGAACTTTTATTTTCACGCAGGGGCGGGGCTAAGAGGAAATTTAAAAAAAATACTTCCAGCCTATTGCGGTTTTTACAAAGCAACTGATTACACTAAATAGTACGATACGTCCAGTATATGACTATATGGTAGTTAAAAATCACTTGTATACTACCCCATTTGAACAAAATGACAATATGAATGTGACACTTGCAAAGCAAAATTCAAACGAAAAGGCAAAATGAATGTGACACTTGCAAAGTAAAATTTGAACGAAAAGGCAAAATGAATGTAACTTTGCATAGCAAAATTTTTACTTGGTGAATCTCAAACTTTTTTTTGCCTTAATTAAGTATCAAGTGAAATTTTCATCTGTTACATCATTTTTCCAAAGGTGATCAGGAGCCGGTAATAATCAAAATATGAACCATCATAAATAGTGACACAATTTAAACAAAATGGCAATATGAATGTGACACTTGCAAAGCAAAATTCAAACGAAAATGCGAAATGAATGTGACACAAAGTAAAATTTAAATAATTTCTACTTGGTAAATCACTAACTCCTCCTTGCCCTTATCAAATACATACCAAGTAAAATTTCTATTTGTTACATCATTTTTCCAAGGGTGATCAAGAGCCGGTAATAATCAAAATATGAACTATTATAAGTAGTTACACAATTTAAACAAAATGGCAATATGAATGTGACACTTGTAAACTTTAAACGAAAAACCAATACGAATGTGACACTTGCAAAGCAAACTTTTTAGTTGGTAAATCTCAAACTTTTTTATGCCTTAATTAAGTATCAAGTGAAATTTTCATCTGTTACATCATTTTTCCAAAGGTGATCAAGAGCCGGTAATAATCAAAATATGAACCATCATAAGTAGTAATACAATTTAAACAAAATAGCAATATGAATGTGACACTTGTAAATTTTAAACGAACAAGCAATATGAATGTGATACTTGCAAAGCAAACTTTCTACTTGGTAAATCTCAAACTTGTTCTTGCCCTAATCAAGTACTAAGTGAAACTTCCATTTGTTACATCATTTTTCCAAGGGTGATCAAGAGCCGGTAATAATCAAAATATGAACCATCATAAGTAGTAATACAATTTGAACAAAATGGCAATATGAATGTGACACTTGTAAACTTTAAACGAAAAAGCAACATGAATGTGACACTTGCAA
The DNA here is from genome assembly GCA_917834065.1 of Ceutorhynchus assimilis. Lineage (NCBI taxonomy): Eukaryota > Metazoa > Arthropoda > Insecta > Coleoptera > Curculionidae > Ceutorhynchus > Ceutorhynchus assimilis. Next base: position 35,187,121 of record OU892285.1, read on the forward strand.
AGCAAACTTTCTACTTGGTAAATCTCAAACTTCTTCTTGCCCTAATCAAGTGCCAAGTAGAATTTCCATTTGTTACATCATTTTTCCAAAGGTGATCAAGAGCCGGTAATAATCAAAATATGAACTATCATAAGTAGAAATACAATCTAAACAAAATGACAATATAAATGTGACACTAGTAAACTTTAAACGAAAAACCAATACGAATGTGACACTTGCAAAGCAAACTTTTTAGTTGGTAAATCTCAAACTTCTTCTTGCCCTAATCAACTAACAAGTAAAATTTCCATTTGTTACATCATTTTTCCAAGGGTGATCAAGAGCCGGTAATAATCAAAATATGAACTATCATAAGTAGAAATACAATCTAAACAAAATGACAATATAAATGTGACACTAGTAAACTTTAAACGAAAAACCAATACGAATGTGACACTTGCAAAGCAAACTTTTTAGTTGGTAAATCTCAAACTTCTTCTTGCCCTAATCAAGTACCAAGTAAAATTTCCATTTGTTACATCATTTTTCCAAGGGTGATCATGAGCCGGTAATAATTAAAATATGAACTATCATAAGTAGAAATACAATATAAACAAAATGACAATATAAATATGACACTAGTAAACTTTAAACGAAAAACCAATAAGAATAAGACACTTGCAAAGCAAACTTTTTAGTTGGCAAATCTCAAACTTCTTCTTGCCCTAATCAAGTACTAAGTTAAACTTCCATTTGTTACATCATTTTTCCAAGGTTGATCAAGAGCCGATAATAATCAAAATATGAACTATCATAAGTAGTGACGCAATTTAAACAAAAATGCAATATGAATGTGATACTTGCAAAGCAAAATTCAAACGAAAAGGAAAAATGAATGTGACACTTACAAAGTAAAACTTAAACAATTTCTACTTGGTAAATCTCAAACTTCTTCTTGCGCTAATCAAGTACCAAGTAAAATTTCCATTTGTTACATCATTTTTCCAAGGGTGATCAAGAGCCGGTAATAATCAAAATATGAACTATTATAAGTAGTTACACAATTTAAACAAAATTACAATATGAATGTGACACTTTTAAAGTAAACTTTAAACGAAAAAGCAATAGGAATGTGACACTTGCAAAGCAAAATTCAAACAAAAAGGCAATATGAATGTGACACTTGCAAAGCAAATTTTTACTGGGTAAATCTCAAACTTGAATTTTTTATGTGCCAACAAATTGTTGGATTAAAATTCGTTTTATTTGTTCGCCATCAAATTCATAAGCCAATTATTTTTATTGCAGATCATATCCAGAATGGATTTTTAAAAAAACCTGAAAATCAAAAAACAAATTTTATTTATTCATGAAAAGCGTTTCCTCTCGGAATTCAAACAATTTATTAATATTGTTGGTGCTTCAATTTACGGGTCCAAAATACAACAAACTTGCATTAATTATAGAATTTCAAATTAATGAAATTAACTATAATTCACAATTTGTTCTTATATATTATAGATAAAAGGAAAATGAAACAAATAAAATATAATCAATAGTAATATAACTAGTGCAATGGAAATTATTGATAATTTTTGGGAAATTTGCCCGAATGTATTTTTAGTTGAAAAAGAGTACGAGTGCACGTAGTGCACGAGTGCCTTTTTCAGTTAAAAACGTATGAGTGCAAATTTGTCGAAAATTATAAATATATTTCCATTGCACGAGTTGTATTTAATGAGAGAATTTCATAAATCAAAAATTTAAATTTTTTGTCAAAAAATGTCAAAACACCAGTTTTCGCAACAGTTAGTATGCAATTAACTTATATAATTACTTAGATACTTACAATCTGATTGGTTCAAATCAACAATCAAAACATGTCAATTTATTGTTGGAATACCAGTTTTGACAGATATGTATGAAATTCTCAAGCAAAAGTTTTAAATTTAAAAAAAAAATGTCGTATTTTACAAATACACATCGTTTAATTTTCATATAAATTAAAATTGCATTCTGATGTTTGAATTTCCGAATAGCAATAATAATAATTGAAAGGGTATATTTTCGAGTAGGCTTGATGATGTTATTTGTTAATTACACATTTCGTGAAAACAATTCCTGCACAATATTCCTATGAAGCAATATACATTTAATTGGAATTCCTTTTTGTTTTATTTGCAACGCGAGGAATCATATTATTTTGAATTGGAAATGCAAATTCCTCCCCTCTATACAAGTTTGTTTGCTTTTTTCTCATCCTAGATCTCGCACGGATCAATCGAATCCCAATCGAATAGGATCCTTGTTTTGTGTTTTCTCATTATCCACCAAGAAAAAGCGAACTGTAAAAATTTGCATTTTGCACATCATCGATTTGTTTAGGAAAGATGTAGCAGGACTCAATATTTTGGTACAAGTTGTCTCAATTATGTACAAAGCAGTATTTTGATTTGTTCCAAGGCTAATCAAGAGCCGGTAATAATCAGAATTTGAACCATTATTATGAAAGTAATACTTGAATATTGATTGAGTATTCAACTTTTTGCAATAAAGAGAATAATAAATGTTGAAAGATTTGACTTAAAAGTTCACTGAGTATCATTGATCCAATCCAAACATAAAAAGATTGAACTGAACTCAAATTTAAGCAGAAAGGAAAACTATTTATACATAAAACAATTTAGGTTGGTACTTGACACAACACATACCATTGGGGACGAGCTAATTTTTAATTGGCACGTCCTTCGCTAATTCCAGCGCTTTCAGCGCTTTTTGAAAAATTGTAATTGCTTTATCTAGAACTTTTACGTGGTCAGATTTATTAACTACACTGGACTTTGTCCCCAAAAAAAAAAAGGCTTACGCCGTCTTTCGTATTCCTTATATTCCACCTCAAACTTCAATATTTCACCCTGATAAATGTGAGCGCGGTCTTAAATCTATTTTAAATTTTTCTCTTTTGCGGATTCGGATGTGTCGATCCCCCGCAGTGAAGGGGGGGCAACATATTTTGCATTTCATGTTATTCCCATTCAAAAGGGAGAAAGAGCCGTGAAAAGAACACACCATCAAGTTGTAGTTGATTTATGGCGTTTTTTTTTGCCAGCTAGCGAAAATCGCCTTTGCGGTGTATATGGAAAGGAGATTAAGTTAACGTGTTTATTTTTGCAATGGAAGAAGTTGTGATGTACTTAATGTGTTTAACAAGGGCGCCCACAGGGAGGGTCAGGGGGGGTCACTCGACTCCCCCTGGAAATTTCTCAAATTTTAAATATTTTCTATATATATTATATTGTAGGTCTGATGATGCTCATATGAGCGAAACGGGCATACTTGAATTCGGCCACAAACCAGGTAGCTGCAGTAATCCTACCTTTGAATTCGACCAAATCATGAAACCTAACCTACTTCCCATAAAACTTACCTTATGATGTTGACAGATTTAGCATTGCATATGAGTTAATAAATTTAAAAAAGTGTAATATGTATTTTGATGCGCAAAATAAAAAGATCTACCAAAATGACTATGAAAAGATTCACAGACATTTGTTTTCTTATCCAGGTCTATCAAGGCATGTGCCATGTGTCGATGAGATAATCTGAAAATTTAACTAGAACTTCGTGATTCGGCTGAATAGCTAACAACTCGAAAACAAAGAAATCGCTAACTTCTTGATTCTCCAAAAACATCATTCCGAAACAATTATGTAACGATTTACCGATTTCTGAATATTTTTTTTTATATTCAATGCTTAAGCCTAAGTTTTGGATCTTCCTCTACCATGCCTGAGATTTTAGCTATTTATAAGAAATAAATAAGTTGATTTAATATCTATATCTCAGTGTACCGATTTGCATATTGATAAATTGTCACCCTTTCCTTATTCCGGAACTGGTGAATTTTGTGGCTGAGTTCAAGGATCCCGGAGATAAACACATGTCACTATTAAGTGAATTAAATAATAAATAATCTGTGTGTTAACATGTGGCTTTTCAAATTATGTTTTTGATTAAATTTTGCATTGCAAGTGTCACATTCAAATGGATAAATATCCGAATGTGTTAGTTTGTGAATCTTTAAATCGGCTTTCCATTTAAATTTTTATTTGCAAGTGTCACATTCAAATGGATAAATACCCGAATGTGTTAGTTTGTGTATCTTCAAATCGCGTTTCTGTTTAAATTTTGATTTGCAAATTAATGTCCCATTTAAAAAAATTAAATATCCAATTGTATCAATATGTGTTCCTTCAAATCGCCTTCTCTTTTCCATTTTGCATTGCAAATGTTACATTTGGAATTTTCCTCATCCGAGTGTGTTAATATGTGGCTTCTCAAACTACGTTTGTGTGCAAATTTTGCATTGCATGTGTCACATTTAAGAGGATAAATATCAGACTGTGTTATTTTGTGTCTCTTTAAACAGTTTTTCCCTTTGAATTTTGCTTTGCAAATGTCACATTCAAAAAGATAACTATCGAAGTCTGTTGATATGTGACTTTTCAAATTACCTTTTTGTTTAAATTTTCCTAATTTAAATATTTCTTTAAATTTTGCATTGCATATGTTACATTTAAAATTTTTCTCGTCCAAGTGTGTTAGTTTGTGTCTCTTCAAACTGCCTTTTTTTTTTTTAAATTTTGCTTTGCAAATGTTGCATTTAAAATTCTGATTCTGCTTCTACAATGATAATTTAGACTGAAGTGTCCTTTTTTACGCATAAATAATTTATTCAATTGAATTTGATCCCCCCTACATATTTTTCTGCGGGCGCCCCTGGTGTTTAAGTTGTACTCAAGATCTAAAAGAGATTCAAAAATCAACTTATGTTCAAACTCAGGCAGAAAAGGGGAGGGGCAATGCGAAAACAGGAGTGGGGATTGTCTCAAGCATCGTATTATCTATATGTAAACTTCACCCTTTTAATTCAATAAAACAACCATAAGATAACGCAAAAGAATATTTATAATTATGAATTTCAGCTCATCATGCGTGACCTTGCTCTCTCTGTGTGTCTAAGTATTCGTGTCGCGTTACCTTGCTTTCCTTAACACTGATGTGGAGCACAGTGGCGGACCTGACCAATGACTACGCGTTTTCATATGTATATGCTTGAACAAATTAACTTAAAAACATCTAGATTTAAAGTATCTTTCTAATAGTGACTGTCCTTCTAATCTTTTGATTTTGAGCTACTGTGTCTTGGAATTTTTCAAAATGTTTCGTTTCTTCAAATCTTTACCGTCTGTTCAATCAAAAGTCTATGATCAAACTCATGATTTACCTATACCTAGTGGTTGCACCTCAATCTTTAAATGACAAGGTGTGATTAGTACCTATTAGGTAGGTACCTGATGGTACCTGGACTACCTCAAACAAAATATAAAGAAGATATCCATGGACGATTAGTGTCTAGAAACCAACCAGACAAAAGAAAAGACAATTATAGTTATTAATAATAATTTTGTAAAAAAGTTAATAAAGCACGTACATTTTTTGAAGACTCCTTGTGCAATCAATCAAGCATACTTTTATGGTCCTTCGATGCTCGAACCTTATTATATCATTTCAACGCAACACCGTCTTATGTAGGTATGTTTTCCTACTATATTTCCACAAAATTAAATTAATAATTTGCAAATAAACCGACTATAGACACAAAATTACCTCAAACGAAATTTTTCACCTTTTCCTATTTCGCTTGTCAGTATCGCATGTGTTCCTCGTTCATTTTCCGTCCCGATGGAAATTGGGGAACATGTTCGTGCATTCCTTCTTCAGATTAACCCATTTCCTTCCAAATTGAAGTTTAATTAAGAGCCTATCATCCCGATAGACGGTGGATTTACCCAAAAGATGAAGCGGATTTCTACTTTACCAAATTGATGTTTTATTTTCGACAAAAAAAAAAATTGCAGTTTTCAAATGTTTGCTGTTCCTGGTTCGGCAACTTTTTATCGAAACTTTTGTTATTCCCGACAGTCACATTTTATCTGCATATAACAAGGCTCAAAAATAAATTCGGAAAAAAGTGCAAACATTGCGCCAGTTTAATTAAACCCCCCACCCAATTCGATGATGATGGTAGAGTGCGAAAAGCTAAACAGGATTTGAAATTTTAAATCATTACCTATATGTAGATTCATCATACTGTGATATTTGTATGTTTTCTAGAAAACGGACGAAAATGTAAAAAGCCCCCCCTTATCGAAAGGTTTCCTGATTTATGGACGTCCGAGAATAGGTATCGCGCTACAAAAGAAAATTACTTTTCTTGCCGAAAAACCGATTCGATTTTACTCTTTCTTCCTCCTGCCGGATCCGTCGTTTTTAACCTTTCATCCTTAAGGCTAAGGAAATGAATGAAAATGTTTTCGGGTCGGGTGCTAAGCCGGTTATTTGTATTTGGAAAATAATAGAACCGGGGCGACAAAAGTTTTGGATATTTATTTAGGCTGTTTCTTTCACTGGCAAACATCTTAAATATATAGTTCTCTATCGATTGGCGTTTTTCTACATCACGCTATGACGATTATTATGAATGATATTCGCCAAGAGTGGGGTTTGTTTCAAGTGACGCCTTATCTAGACTTTACTATGAAGGTTTCCTTGTTGCCAAATGAGTGGGGTTATTTTAAGTCTCATATTGTCTACTCTGCATTAGGTATCGATTACTTTACCCCTGAAACCCCGGTATTTTGATTGATGAGTCAATTGTCAACTTGAAACATTCATTCATTCCTTCCTAAGTCATTTGACTCTACCTCACACTGCTTGTGGATTTTTTGGATATTTATTTGAGGAGCGTTTCTTTTACTGATACACATCTAGAACAAATTTTAATTTTATGAATCACAACCTAGCTTGGTTGGATTTGAATCTTTCTGACATAAGTACAAAACTAGTCCAATCAAGAGCCAGGAATAATCAAAATTCAACTTTTGTCTATTTCCAGATCTTGGATTGGTTGAGCTTATGAATTGATCTGATTGTTGAGATGTAAAATCAACCCATAATTAGAAGCCAGAGGAATATTCAAAATTTGAATTTTATAAATCACAAACCAGCTTGGTTGAATTTGATCGATTGAAATCTTTCTGAGAAAGGTGCAAAATTAATCCAATCAAGAACCAGGAATAATCAAAATTCAACTTTTTCTTTACGTATTCTCAGCTTGGATTCAAGTGAATTTGGTTGATAAATCGAATCATTTCTTTATATGTGAAATTAACTCAATCAACAACCAAAAATATTTCAAATTTGAATTTCAAAAACAAATTGCAGCTTCTGGGTTCTTGGATTGGGTCCAGTGTTGTCAGATGTCAGGATTTGAGAACAAAATTATCAGATTCCAAGAAAAATTATCAGAAAAAGTTTCTGTCAACTTTTTTGACTTTTTATCTCTATTTTTATTTTTCGGGTTCTAGCTGGGACTCTGGCAATTGTAGCTCTGTAGGTTATTCACGACTTTGAGCTCAAGGGCTTCATTTTCAAGATAATCGGATTTGAAGCTTTTGCAAAATTTGAGACAAAGTTTGAGCCTCAATATCTTCAAAAGTATTTAAGATATGGAATTGAATCTTATTTTATCTTGAAGATTATTTAATTCTGATTCAGAATATATAATTTTACATCATATTTGTTATAATAATAACCGAGTGAGTAATCAGCAATTTTTTGAAAGAATATCAGATTATTGAAATTTTTTGAGCCCAAAAATTGCAAATATCGTTTTTATTTTTTTTACAAGCCTTAAAACCCTTAAAACAAAGTTGCGTAAATGCTTTTTCACTAATTTTCACCTCTTCTCTTGATTAGTAAAGTCAAAAATTGCAAAATCCAAAAATTTAAAAATTCGAACTTTTCCAAAGTATGCATGGAAATTGAATTTTCAAATATTTCAAATGCTTGTATTTTGGAAACCAGTGAAGCTAGTGGCATGAATCTTTTGCCCAATTGTAGCTCTTAATAAGGGCTACAAAAAAGGTTATTTGAGACTCCGAGCTCGAGGGCTTCGTTTCCAAGATAATCCGCCTGGAAACTTTTGCAAAATTTGAGGTAAAGTTTCAACTTTGAGCCTCAAAATCTTCACAAGTATTCAAGAATCTTATTTTATCTTGAAGATAATTTAATTCTGATTCAGAATATACAATTTTATATTATATTTGTTACAATAATAACCCAGTAATCAGCAATTTTGTGAAAGAATGTCAGATTATTGAAATTTTTTGAGCCCAAAAATTGCAAAAATCGTTTTTATTTTTTAACAAGGCTTTAAAACCCAAAAAGGAAAGTTGCGAAAATGTTTTTCTACTAATTTTAACCTCTTCTTTCGATTGGTGAAGTCAAAAATTCGAAAAACTGAAAATTTAAAAATTCGAACTTTTCCAAAGGGGTATGCATGGGAATTTGATTTCCAAATATTTCAAAGGGCCATATTTTGGAAACCAGTGAAGTTATTGGCATGAATCTTTTGCCCCATTGTTGCTCTCAATAAGGGCTACAAAAAAGGTTATTTGAGACTCCGAGCTCGAGGGCTTCGTTTCCAAGATAATCCGCCTGGAAACTTTTGCAAAATTTGAGGTAAAGTTTCAACTTTGAGCCTCAAAATCTTCACAAGTATTCAAAATATAGCATTGAATCTTATTTTATCTTAAAGATAATTTAATTCTGATTCAGAATATACAATTTTACATTATATTTGTTACAATAATAACCAAGTAATCAGCAATTTTGTGAAAGAATGTCAGATTATTGAAATTTTTTGAGCCCAAAAATTGCAAAAATCGTTTTTATTTTTTAACAAGGCTTTAAAACCCAAAAAGGAAAGTTGCGTAGATGCTTTTCCACTAATTTTCAACTCTTCTTTTGATTAGTAAAGTTAAAAATTGTAACGAACTTTTCCAAAGGGGTATGCATGGAAATTGGATTTTCAAATATTTCAAATGCCTGTATTTTGGAAACCAGGGAAGCTATTGGCATGAATCTTTTGCCCAATTGTAGCTCTTAATAAGGGATACCAAAAAGGTTATTTAAGACTTCGAGCCCAAGGGCTTCGTTTTCAAGATAATCCACCTGGAAACTTTTGCAAAAATTGAGATAAAGTTTCAACTTTGAGCCTCAATATCTTCAGAAGTATTTAAGATATAGAATTGAATATTATTTTATCTTGAAGATAATTTAATTCTTATTCAGAATATATAATTTTAGGTCATATTTGTTACAATAATAACCGAGTAATCAGCAATTTTGTGAAAGAATGTCAGATTATTGAAATTTTTTGAGCCCAAAAATTGCATAAATCGTTTTTATTTTTTAACGAGGCTTTAAAACCCAAAAAGGAAAGTTGCGAAAATGCTTTTCTACTAATTTTGATCTCCTCTTTAGATTCGTAAAGTCAAACATTACAAAATCCAAAAATTTAAAAATTCGAATTTTTCTATGGGGATTTGATTTCCAAATATTTCAAAGGGCCTTGTTTTGGAAACCAGTAAAGTTATTGGCATGAAACTTTGGCTCAATCTGGGACTAGTGTTTGGTACGTCAAAACACTCAAAACCAACAACTACTTTCATTTTTTTTTATAAATTTTTACAGCTGTATGCAACATCCTCTTTTAACTTAAAAGCCCTTTTTAAAACTGCTCACTTTTAAGATTCTGTATTCTAAGCCATACAAATTTTTAAAGGTACCAGTTTTAAAAAACGCTTTTAAGTTTAAAGAGGATGCTGCATACAGCGATTAATTTTTAACTAGAAAATTGAAAAATTGTAGTTTCAATAAATTATGGTAGATTAGCTTGTCATCAGTGGCGGCTCGTCAGAGGAGGCAGGGGAGGCTAAACCTCCCCCAGAAATAATTCACAAATTACACTTTCCAAATTTCGATATTTCAATGTAGGTAATTTAGAGAAAGCTGACAACATTATTTCAATCAATCCCGCACCTCCACGACAAAAAACTATGAATCTGGGAGGGCCGGAGTTATACGCAAGCTTAAAGGGCCGGAGTAATACGAGCCCGAAGGGCCGAAGTTATACGCGAGTTCGAAGGGCCAAAGTTATACGCGAGCCCGAAGGCTCGGAGTTACACGCGAGCCCGAAGGGCTAGAATTAATTTAATCACGGGGCCCAGTGTATAATTCTATTGGTCAGCGGGTAATTTGAAGCCAATCAAAAATCGAGAATATTCAAAATGAGAGTTTCAGTCGATATTCCGAGTTTCAGTTCTCTCCGATGTACCGAAAAAAAATTTTGCCTTTCCATCTTTCTTGATTTGAGAAGTCAGTAGGAGGAATCAAAATATCATCCAAGTATGCAAGAGCGATAGTAAATCTTGAAGATTCTAAAATTTGGTTTGCTGTTCTTTGAAAAATTGCTGGAGCATTTGCTAATCCGAATGGCATCCTTGAGTGCTCGTATTGCCCAATCTCAAAGGCCAGACTTGGTACTTGGACGGGTCAAAGATTGAAAATGGTACAGGCGCAGGAATCTACAGTCAAGAAGCAAGAAGCAAGAGAGACTTTCTTCCCTCTAGTGTCACATAAATCGGGTTTTCCAGGCAGAGGTATATGCAATACTACAATTCGTAAGAATCAACAAAATAAGGGCCTGCAAAAACAGGAGACTCACAGACAGTCAAGAAGCACTGGGGGCATTGAACAGTGTCGGCTCGTCAGAGGAGGCAGGGCCTCCCTCAAAAAATTGAAAATTCAATCTTAGTTTTTTATTCCTGATTCCTAATTAAAATAATAATTAACAAATTACACTTTCCAATTTTCGATATTTTAATGTAATTTAGAAAAATCTGACAACATTATTTCAATCAATCCTGCGCCTCCACGACAAATAATAAGAATCTGGGATACTCAGTAATACCGGCCCGAAGGGCCGGAGTTATATGCGAGCCCGAAGGGCCGGAGTTATATGCGAGCCCGAAGGGCTAGAGTTATATGCGAGCCCGAAGGGCCATAATTATACGCGAGCCCGAAGGGCCGGAGTTATACGCTAGCTTAAAGGGCCGGAGTTATACGCGAGCCCGAAGGGCTGAAGTTATACGCGAGCCCGAAGGGCCAAAGTTATAAGCGAACCCGAAGGGTCGGAGTTACACGCTAGCCCGAAGGGCTAGAGTTATTTTAATCACGGGGCCCAGTGTATAATTCTATTGGTCAGCGGATAATTTGAAGCCAATCAAAAATCGGGAATATTCAAAATGTGATTTTTAGTCGATATTCCGAGTTTCAGTTCTCTCCGATGTACCGGAAAAAAAGTTAGCCTTCCCATCTTTCTTGATTTGAAAAGTCAGTAGAAGGAATCAAATATCATCCAAGTATGCAAGAGCGATAAGAAAAATTTTGAAGATCCTAAAATTTGGTTTAATGTTCTTTGAAAAATTGCTGGAGCATTTGCTAATCCGAATGGCATCCTCGAATACTCGTAGTGCCCAATCTCAAAGGCCAGACTTGGTACTCGGACGGGTTTAAGACTGCGAATGGCACAGGCGCAGGAATCTATAGTCAAGAAGGAAGATGCGAGATTTTCTTCTCTATAGGGTAACATAAATCAGTTTTCCAGGCATAGGTATATGCAATACTACATTTCGCAAGAATCAACAATATGAAGGCCTGCAAAAACAGGAGATTCACTTTACTCACAGACAGTCAGGAAGCACTGGGGGCATTGAACAGTGGCAGCTCGTCAGAGGAGGCAGGGGAGGCTAAGCCTCCCCCAAAAAATTGAAAATTCAATCTCAGTTTTTTATTCCTAATTCCTAATTAAAATAATAATTCACTTCACGACAAAAATCTGTGAATGTGGAATACTCAGTAATACAAGCCCGAAGGGCCGGAGTTATACGCGAGCCCGCAGGGCCAGAGTAATACGAGCCCGAAGGGCCGAAGTTATACGCGAGTCCGAAGGGCGGGAGTTATACGCGAGCCCGAAGGGCTAGAGTTATTTTAATCACGGGGCCCAGTCTATAATTCTATTGTTCAGTGGCTAATTTGGAGCTAATCAAAAATCGGGAATATTCAAAATGTGATTTTTAGTTGATATTCCGAGTTTCAGTTCTCTCCGATGTACCGGAAAAAGATTAGCCTCCCCATCTTTCTTGATTTTGAATTTTTTTTTCCCGAATTTCCAAAAAAAAAAAAAAAATACCATCAGATAGAGAAGCAAAAAAACGTTGAAAAGCTAATGACACCCTGCTTGCTATGACGCATTTTAAGGCCGGGAAAAAATTAAAAAAGGATATTTCAATTTTGACCAGAAAAAAATTGTGGAGTACCTATTCATGGTTTTTATTGAATTTGAGATAAATTATCCCCAAAACAAATTCTGCCTCCTGCACAGTGGTTACCTTACCGTAATTCATTATTTTTTAGCCTCTTTACTTGAAATAGTCACGAGCCGCCACTGCTTGTCATTATCGATTATTGAATCGTAGTCAAAATTATGGTAGAATTCGATAATTATCGGGTTATTGGCAACACTAATTGGGCCAGCTTATGGTTTGATTTTCTATCGATTGACGTTTTTTACATTATACTATAACGATTATCAAGTTGGTTTCATTACTTTCATCCATACCCAATCCTCGGTTTATATTTGAAAAATTTACACTCGAAATAAATTTTTCAGCATAATTAAAACGTCTTCCATCTGAAGCTCTCGAACGCCCAGCTATAGCTTAAATTTGCGATGCAGATAGCTATATTCCCATCCAGTCTAATCAATTGGAGCTGGGTAATATTTAGCTGATTAATCACGAAGGTCATAAATTTGCCCGGGAAATTTATATCTGATGCGATGCAAATCAATTTTCGCAGATATGAATGTCGATTAGTTTCTGACGTGGAAGGGGTTTTTATTTAATTTTCGACAAGAAAAATCCTCGGGCTCCGAAACAAAAAGAATTGCGAAAAACATTTAATTAAATTAAACGAAATATCCAGAGACCGTTATCAAACCCCCTTGTCTTTTACGCGAAAGAAATTTAATTTGGATCCAGCCAGGCTTAGCTTTTTGTATTCTATTTTTTTTTAAAAAAAGAAAGAATTTCTCTCACACATATTGTTCAAATGAAACTTCAACAAGTACAATAGCAGAAGGCCCACAAACTTAAAACTGCAGTCGTAAAAAGAAGTTTGGGAGGTAATTAATTACGAACCAATTATAAATAACACGGAAATTGTTCGCGGAAATGGTCGAAGTTTTCCAAACTTTTGTGAGTTTTTTTTTACGATCATATGCATCTACTACGATTTAAGGGAAACTTTAATACCCCTAGAGAAAAGTTCAATTAGCCAATAATGAATGTGATGTTTCCTTTTTAAGATTTTCAAACAACCCAGCATTATAGTTTTGTGAAAGTTTCCTAGACCAAAATTCAAATGAATGTTTCCAATTTGGACAAAAAGTTGGGTGTATTTTTCGTGCCATTTGTCTCGTATATATAGAATTTGGAACGTTTATAATATGCAATTGAAAAGCGTTCATATTTACGGTGGATTGTTTCAAATGAAAAATATTTCGAGAAGGGTTAAAAATTGGACGCAGCCAGACCGGAAATTCGACTTGATGGGACAGGAAATCGTTCCACGTCCCCTTACTTGCTAGGGGTGCGAAGACGTGTAATTCGGTTAGATTTATATTGAATTATCGGATGATGGGAAAATTGTCAGGTAGAGTCAAATGAGTTTAGGGAGAAAAACACTAATAGGAAAATCTAGTTATTGATTGTAGTAATGTGATAATTTGTACAGGGTGTCCAAGATTTGACGGTTTTGGTCACTGGCGCCGGGGCAGGTGCACCCATGAGCAACCTCTCATGGGTGCGCAGCACCCATGGAAGCTCTCGTGCGGAATGCGGAAGTACAAACGTGTTTAATGCTTATTCCGTTTCATGTGGTAATATCCAGTATTATGTAATTTGAATTTACACAACTTTGTTTAAGAATTATACAAGTGGTGTGTGTGTGATATTCTGTCCATCTGTTTTTCTGTTATTTCTGGTCAGTTCTATGCACTATTACTTTATGTTGCGATTCTCCATCTCTATCCTTTGATTATAATCGGGACAGTCCGGCCCACAGCGGGAAGTCTGGCGCTTGCGCCGTATGCCATATAATTTAGTTTTGGGCGTGGGTAGGAATGGCAATGATATATCGATGTTTTGTAGAAATCAAAATATTATTCAAATATATCGATAGATTTTAATCGATATTTTACATTCGATGTATCGAAAAATATATCGATATAATCTTATCGATATATCGGAACTTTTATAATAATGCCTTCGCTCGTGCGCATCAATGAACTAAACAATCACACTGGAACGGTGGCTGCATAATTGTTTTTACACAAGGGTGTGTGCCAGGAAGGACAACAAACAAGAGGGATTTCCATCTCTCTCTGCACTATGACGGCTAACGAGAACAGCTGTTTGATGTATTTGGATCATTGAGGTTAAGAAGATGAAGAAGCTCTTCTTTCTTTTACATTTATCGCAATGAGTGCATATTGCTAGGTTGCATACATCAAAATTTGGCACACTAGCATACTGCAGTGCGCTCGTTCCAGAGTGTTTGCTTAGTTCAATAGTGCGCATAGTTCATTGGTTGACAGAAACTGCGTTGACAGTGACAGTCTGACAGTTGACAGAGGCGGCTAAAATGAAACAAAACGTCAGTTAGGGCGTGTGCGTAGGAAAAGAGATTTTTCGCATGATTAAGGAACGGTATTTTTTTACGACCGTGCGGAGAAGTACTTTTCCGCACGCATTTCAGGACATGAAAGTACCAGGGTGACTTAACATTGCATAATAGGGTAGTGGACAATTTTTTGAAATATTTTTTTTATTAATCTTCATCACAAAATAAACAATTGTTGATGATTCTTTGATTTTAGAAAACAAAAATATACGTTAAAAAAAATTAACAAATTTTTACTTAATTTAAACGCTATAATTTACCGCCAGGAAATTACGTCATAGCTGTTATGTATGTCCAATAGCCCGTCCTTATATTTTACATGCTTTCAGAAAAAGATGCCGATAAACTCAGTAGGCACTGATTGATAAATAGAATTCTCTCAAAAAGTGGGGTTATGTTGAGGGTGCGCCTAAATGTAATAATACCCGAGAGACGCTGATATATCTCTCTTTTTTGCACTAAAGAGTAAGTTTGTGTCGAATATCGGACGTAGGTTTTATTTAATTCATACCTAAATACAACAGCTATGACGTAGAATCAGGGCGCGAAATATTTTCGTTCAAATAGTGCGTCTCGAAACTCTACTTTTACCGCCGTTTTAAACAAGGTTAGTAATTTTATCTGACATTTCTTTTGATAAGAATATTTTTTATTTACTCCATAGATGAAGAATAGATCATCGATTTCATTGAAATTATACCTTGTCCACTACCCTATTATTTTACTTTTCCGCACTAGTGCCTAACTGCGTACAGAAAAATGCACTTCTGGCACGCTCCAAAAAAAAGCTTCCCTCTCCCCCTATAACCAAATTTAAATAGTTATTCTGGAGTTGGAAAAGATCTGACCCCCACTTGCGAGCCTCAATTTTCAAGAGAAATAACTGGTGAAAACCGCATCTCGATATGTCGAGGAGTCGTCTTTATGCTACGAAGAATATTTTTGCAGTTTAGCAGGAAATCTATAACTTATTTATTAAAATTTTGTCAAATTTTCCCCTTGTAGCTTAAAAACGAATCGAAATATCGAGATGCGGGTTTTACGGGTCAACTTCTCTTGAAAATCGAGGCTCGCAAATGGAGGTAAGGTTTTTTCCAATTCCTCTAGAAATATCCGAAACCCGCCAAAACCATCGAATCTTGGACACCCTGTACAATCACCATTAAGTTCTTCTTTTTCTGGTATTCTTATTCACATTAATATTTGATTTTTGTTCAATATTTTTGTTTAGCCAATTCTGATTTGAATAGTGGCAGCATGATTTATATTTCTAGCATCAGAAATCAATGTCCATATAGTTCAAGATATAGTCTGAAAGCTTATATCATCTCTAATTTAATAACTGTCACAGCCTGGGACTTTTTTCGGGCAATAAATTACTATAAAAGTACCACCCCCTCTTCAAAATACTCCCCAAGTACTAAATTTATCACTTATTGGTTGTACCATGTCCAATAATTGGTCAGGAGGGGGATCTTGACCGATGTGGTCACGCATGATTGGCCTGGAGGAGGAGCCTAATCAAGGAGAGGAGGGAAGATGCCGTGCAAGATTGGTCAAAGAGAAAGCGGGAGTGGGGATTGTCTCAAGTACCGCATTGTCTACTCTCGAACATTATCTTATCTTATTCACCTACAACCAAACCACGGGTAGTGAAAAAAGACAACGAGATGCCCAGCGTGCAAAACCAAATATCATCTCGTTATTTATTGGTCGTAGGTACCATGTCCAATAATTGGCCAGGAGGGGGATTTTGATCGATGTGGCCACGCATGATTGGTTTCGAGGAGGAGTCTGATCTAAGGAGAAGGGGAGGGGCCATGTGTTATTGCCCAGGAAAAGAGCAGGAGTGGGGATTGTCTCGAATGCCGTATTGTCTACTTTCGAATATTATCTACCTTTGAAAATGTATCTCAAAAGTTTTCAAAATTGCTAGGAAATTATTTGAAGTAAATACCCCCATTGACCTATCTATTTTATTAGACAGAGGTAAACAATACGAAAACTTCATTAGATAAAAAAAGACACAGCAATGCTCATTGCGCAAGACGAGGCAAAACGTATCAAATCATGTTAGACTTACGTATAACAATCCATCTTTCTCACTTGCACGAGATTAAAAGGATAAAAAAAGAAAGACAAAAACCGCGTGGACGTGTATTGTATTTTACAATCAAAAACTGTTCAGAAACTCAAACAAATTTTGAAGTTTCGTATCCATGATGCGACCTTAAAAATCGATCACTTGTTAAGTTGAATATCAACCCTAATTTTAGTAATTTTATCCTTGTCAGGCTACAGGCATTGAACAAGGACAAGGAGATGCCTAGCGTGCAAAACGAATACCTCCCACTTGTAGGTACTAGTTAGCCAATGGAAAGCCAATTGAATACCATCTCATTAATTATTGGCCGTACCTTAGACTAATCATAAAACTAGAGATCAAACATGCCATTTAGAAATCGCCCAATGTTTACAATTAATCATTTTTTAGTCCATGACATAGGTAAGAGAGAGATAGACATATAAAATGGCAACACTGTTCAGTGGCGGCGTGTTCAGTTCCCTCTGAATTTTTCCCAGAATTCCATAGAAGTTTTACTCACAACAAATTACCATAAACTACGTCAATGTCAAAAGTAAAATGATGTCAAATTTCTATCCGCCGAAATATTGAAATTTGCTTAGAATCATTACAGCGAATACATCGACAAACCATTTTAACGTTCTCTACCACACATTTCTCAGTTTTAAATCCAAAAATACCACTGATTAACACTCAAAATCACAAAATTAGCTCTATCAGTTCCAAGCAACACTGCCAAATCCGTTATGGATGACATAAGTCACATAGAATCATCTGATTGGCTGCTCGTAGGAGCAACGTTGCCGATATGCCATTTTTCGAGCAATATATTTCTGGTTATTCTAGAATTTTCACCAATTTAAATTAAAAAAAGACTAACTATACTATTCAAAAAGGCATTTAAGTTAGGTTTTAACAAATATTGATATAGAAAAGCATTAACATTATTTGAAATAATAATTATCCGTAAAAACATTTAATTTTGAAAATCACATCTGATTATTGGCAAACGTGCATGAAATGCCATGCAAAATTCGACTTTATGGATGATAGATCGCAAATTATTTGTTTACTGTTGTATCTGTCGTTTTTAGTTGTTAATCTGTGGGTCATACCATGTCCAATAATTGGTTAGGAGAAAGATTTTGATCGATGTGGCCACGCATGATTGGCCTGGGGCCCCTGGGGGAGGAGCTTATCGAGGAGCAGGGAAGATGCAATGTGTGATTGGTCAGGGAGAGAGCAGGAGTGGGGATGATCTCAAGTGCCGTATTGTCTACTCTCGAAGATTACCTTTGAAAATGTATCTCAAAAGTTTTCAAAATTGCTAAGAAATGGTTTAAAGTATATATCCATTGACCTATCTATTTTACCAGGCAAAGTTACAGATCGTTTCCTCAAGGTCATACTTTTGATATCGAACACGTCATAACTTGAAAAAAAAGGATTGTCATAGATTAATTCATATGACACATTCAATTTTTTTGACAAATTGAAATGAATGACTTCTGATTTAAGGACCGACGAACGTTTTTGACGTCATTAATTTGTTTCAGTCAATTTCTATTTGTTAAAGAAGGAAAGCAAAAAGTATGAACTCTCGTGAAACAAAGTTTAAATAATACGAGAACTTCATTAGATAAAAAAAGACACAGCAACGCTCATTGCGCAAGACGAGGCAAAACGTACCAAATCATGTTATACTTACATATAGCAATCCATCCTTCTTATTTGCACGGGATAAAAAGAAAAGGAGAAAACCGCGTGACGTAGTGCATCGTATTTTACAATTAAAATCCGTTCAAAAAATCAAATAAATTTGAAATTTCATATTTATGATGCAATTTTCAAAATGGTTCTTTTGTCGAACTACCTCAAGTTGAATATAAACTGTAAATGTATCCTTGTTAGACCACAGGCAATGAACAAGGACAAGGAGATGCTTAGCGTGCAAAACGAACACCTCCCACTTGCAGGTACTAGTTAGCCAATAAAAATCCAATTGAATATTATCTCGTTAATTATTGGTCGTACCATGTTCAATAATTGGCCAGTAGTAAAATATTGATCGATGTGGCCATGCATGATTGGCCTGGGGGAGGAGCCTAATCGAGGAGCAGGGGAAATGCAATGCATGATTGGTCAGAGAGAGAGCAAGAGTGGGGATGGTCTCAAGTGCCGTATTGTCTACTCTCGAAAATATATCTCATTATTTGTCTTTCAAATCTTGTAGTTTTGTGCTTATATGTGTATTTTAAACCTTCAATTAGGCATATACCCTCTAAACTTTACCTTTTTTGTGTACCTCTATCAACGTGGCTGAAAAGGAAGGACCAATGTGTGATTGGCCAGGAAGAGTAGCCTAATCGAGGAAAAAGGGCGGGGCCGCGCGTGATTGGCTGGGATGAGAACAAGAGTGGGGATTGTCTTAAGTGCCGCATTTTCTACACTTTCCTATGAAGGCTTTTGATTGAGATTCTTCATTGCAACAAGTCGTTGTTGCCAAATTTTCAGAACCCTGTTATTCGATTTGAATTGAGAGCCGGGAATAATCAAAAACTAATGTACTTATCAAATTCACAAAATCTCCATCGTTCTTCATCTTTAAGTACCCGAAGGCCAATCAAACATCATCTCATTACTTATCGGTTATCGTCCATCTTGTACCATATCCAATGATTGGCCTGAAGGAGAGGGGCCATTCGTGATTGGCTAGGAAAAGAACAGGAGTGGGGATTGTCTCAAGTGCCGTATTGTCTACGCTTAAACAATTTGGGCCAGGAAAAGGAGTTTAATTACGGAAAAGGGCTGGGGTCAGGAGGAAAACAAGAGTGGGGGTTGTTTTAAGTATCGCATCGTCTACAATTTGCTATAAAGGTTTCCGGATTGAGATTTTTCATTCAAGAGCCGAGGATAATCAAAAATTGATGTCTTAATCAAATTAACAATCTTTATCGTTCTATGTCTTTTCTTACCTTAAATTGCTGACTTCTGATTAAATCCTGGTTTCATTGGACGCTAACTCATTCCTTATTCTGTACAACGCTCAATGGAGAAGTTTAATTGAAGAGAAAGGAAGAAGTCATACGTGATTGGCCTTATCGAGATGAGGTGGTTTGAGCAGGAGTGGGGGTTATCTCAAGTCCCTCATTGTCTACGCTTTTCTAGGTATCGATTTCCACCGTAAATCCCGTTGTTAGGATTGATCAGTAGTTCTATAGAAGGGCTGTCAGTCAACTGTCAACTTAAACCACCCATTGACAATCAGCGCCAGAGTTGCTACTATTGAGAATTGTAAAACTCCATCTACAACATCACTATCATATGTTTATGTGGCTGAAGAGGAGAGGCGTGATTAGCCAAGAGAAGTGGATTAATCATGCGTGATTGGCCAAGAGGAGAGCAAGATTGGGGGTTGTCTTGAGTGCCGCATTATCTACACTTTACTCAGAAGGCTTCCTAAATGTAACAAATCCTTGCTTCGTTATTTTGACCGGTCGCCATGTCATTTCTTAATATGATTGGCCATTAGCAGAAACTTAATCAAGGAGAAAGGGAGGGCCATAATTGATTGTCCAAGGGGAGGAGCAGTTTTGAGCAGGAGTGGGGGTTATCCCAAGTCCCATATTGTCTACTCTTTGCTAGGTATCGATGTTTACTCTAAATCTAGTTGTCAACATTTTGAAATTAATCAATTTAAAATTAATTTTCCAAGTAAACTTATAACTGTTCATATATATTTTTCTCATTTATTAAAGTGTACGTTGAGTTCCTGTCGGAGGACTAAACTGGAAAATAGGTCGAGTGCTTTTACCTTTATGAGAACGAGCCTGCGAAATGTACATTTCAAAGCCGGAAACATCGTAAATCATAAACGCAATCTCTATAGCACTTTTGTCGAAAAGAGCTACTGTTCTAGTTTTTGATTTCCCCTTTAAAATTTTGGACGAATTCCTTCAACATTAATATGATGAAAAACAAACTTTTATTACATTGTCAAGAAGGCTGAAGAGTGCGTGACAACTATTTGAAAGATTTATTTGAATTGAGTTTATTTAAATTTCGCTTTCAAAAGATTTCCTGTTAAAATTTGTTTTGGCTCGTGATTTAATCGGTATTTGGAATATATTTTCCCACTTTAGAGGGAGAAAATTCTGACGAAATCGAATGAAAATATATATTTTCCAGCATATAAATATTTTATCGTTTGCGCTTTTTTGTATAATACCCATCAATAGAATATATTCTGTTCATCTTATAGTGCATCAAGTTGATATTATCGTATGTATATATTTCGATCTCCTTCCGGCTAATAAATTCAAAGTTATCATAGAAACCGAACACAATCGACGATACTCAAGCCGGCATCAAAGCGAGTAAATACAGACGCAGTTAGAAGCGCGCTCTCTATCAAATTCCGGATTCAAATCCGTGTATTGAATGGCACACATTTTGCCCTGGGGCGAGTCGAATTTCTGGATAAGACAGTGCAATCAGGCGTGTGCTATACAATATGTGTAGTTAGAGTAAACTTTGACAATAAATGAAATAGAAAAAAGTGCCTATCATATATTTTTAAATTGTGATTTGTTACCTTTTAAACATATTTTGGTGTCCCATTAGTCCTTATGGTTATCTGAAACAATAAAAAACAATTATTCTGTCATGAACAATTTCCTTTTATATAAATACAACCATAGACAAAGGAAATTCAAATTCAATAAACAAGTTTCCTTACATCGCAAAACATTTTTCCGAGCCGTAAACTTTTAGCATAAAACCATCGTATAAATAATAAAGTTTTGTAATAAAGTAGGCTCTCATAACTACTTTCTTTATTGTCACCATATTTCCGGTAAAATATTAAAATGCCCGCACCAGTTGGTGTTCCACTTAATTGCGATTCTTTTTATATAATGTCTTCAATCTAATTTGAGTTGCAAAATTACAGAAAACAGGCCACTCAATATCGAATTACCCTAGCGCGAGCGTGTTTGTGAGAAACGTAATCAAAAATGTAAGCGATGTTGGAAAAACCTACAGCGCAAAGTTTACTGTACATACACATAGGAAAATAACGCAAATATTTGTTGATTAAAAGCTCGCATATGTGCGCAAACAAACTTTCAAACGTATAATAAGGCAATTACAAGTTAAACGATTTCCAAAGTAAACTGTTAAAATTCCAAACACCTACCTCATCGTTATTCCAATCATTTCTTTATAAAGTGTCCAGGAAGAAAATAATATAAACCTTAAACTTTTTGCGTCTAATTTTAGTATGCAAGCAAAGACTAATTCTTGAGGGGAATCCCAAAACTGTCGGACCTGTTAATTATTGTCGCCCCGGACTAATGAGGCCGTGTTTGGAGACCGGAACTCGGCCCCCTCCCAAGGCAGTGTTGCCGACTGTTTATAGTGTCTCTGTTTCTAATGACATCTGCATAATTGGAAGCCCCGTTTACTACTACAGTCAGGTTGACACGCAAAATGTATTTGCATGATTTGATAGAATAATTATTGAAGAGTTTTATTCTTTGGCAGGTAGTTGTAGTAGAATTTACAGAATATACAATGAAGGAGAATTTCCAGTCCTTGAATCATCGATTATTTTCAAAGAATTTATTAAATAAAAGTAAGGAAAGACGTAAAAACGATAGAAATTGAATCAATTTGAACAGCAAATCAAAGTTTAGTTAATTTCAATGTAAATAAATTGGCGCCCAACGTGGAGCCTTATTGGTTTTGTTTTGTTGTCTTCGCAATCCTTCAACTTAAACCGTTCAATAACGCAGGGTTTTGCTATTTAGCCTATAAAATAGGTGGCGCCGAATTCACGTTCCAATGGGGCTTGGAACACTTTACTAATCCAAGAGTTAAGTTGAGGGATTGAATAGGCTGATTGTGCCGGAAAAGTAAAAGTGTTTAAATTGGCGCCCAACGTGAGGCCTTATTAGTTTTGTTTTGTTGTCTTCGTAATCTTTCAATTTAAACTGTTCAATATCGCTGGGTTTTCCTATTTAGCCTATAAAATAGGTGGCGCCGAACTCACGTTCCAATCGGGCTTGGAACACTTAGAGTTAAGTTGAGAGATTTGAATAGGCTGATTGTGCCGGAAAAGTAGAAGTGTTTAAATTGGCGCCTAACGTGGGGCCTTATTGGTTTTGTTTTGTTGTCTTCGCAATCCTTCAACTTAAACCGTTCAATAACGCAGGGTTTTGCTATTTAGCCTATAAAATAGGTGGCGCCGAATTCACGTTCCAATGGGGCTTGGAACACTTTACTAATCCAAGAGTTAAGTTGAGGGATTGAATAGGCTAATTGTGCCGGAAAAGTAAAAGTGTTTAAATTGGCGCCCAACGTGAGGCCTTATTAGTTTTGTTTTGTTGTCTTCGTAATCTTTCAATTTAAACTGTTCAATATCGCTGGGTTTTCCTATTTAGCCTATAAAATAGGTGGCGCCGAACTCACGTTCCAATCGGGCTTGGAACACTTAGAGTTAAGTTGAGAGATCTGAATAGGCTGATTGTGCCGGAAAAGTAGAAGTGTTTAAATTGGCGCCTAACGTGGGGCCTTATTGGTTTTGTTTTTTTTTTTGGAAGGGAAACTGTTAGTTTCATCTTGAAAAGGTGGGTCAGAATGTGAATGTTAGTTCTAATGGTTATGAGTTTGACATTGATATAGAATTTTCTTATATTGAATCAGTTTTGAAGGAAATTTCTGATGGAATTCGAAGTATGTCTCCTGAAAATGCAGGAACTCGATTTGAACTTAATCCTCCTTGATAAACTCGAGAATATTTCAGACAATGATCCTAACATTAATATGTATTTTATTAAATAATTCGATTGCCATTGATAATCCAGTAGCTCAAAATTCTACACCTTCTACTCCTCCTGCTGTTAACAATACTATTTCACGAAAGGTAGAACCAGTTCAAAAATGGGGTGTCAAATTTAATGGTGATTTAAGAGTCATGTTGAGAGTTTCCCGAAATGTCTCAGAGAGTGATTTGTTCCATTCAGCGATCGATTTGTTTTCAGGAAAGACACTCTAGGTTTTTAAACTGGGGTGAATTGAAGTCCAAATTATCATTAATGGAAACTAGATTGGGTTGTTGCAAAGCTGCAGAGCATGTTATTGAGTTAGAACCTGGTACCAAACCCATCAAACAACGGTATTACCCGGACGAAATGTTAAGTCTTGGTGTGGTTGAACCTTGGAAAAGTCCTTGGTCTGCACCTACTTATAGAGTTTGCTTCGGCTTCAGAATTCTCAACAAGTACACTAAAAAGGACAGTTACCCAATTCCTTATATCAATTCGATCCTTGACAGTTTACGTAATGCCCGCATAGATATAAAATCTGCCTTTTGGCAAGTACCACTCAGTTCTGAGTCTCGCGAACTTACTGCTTTTACTGTGCCTGGACGAGGATTATTTCAGTTCTGTAGAATACCTTTTGGATTAACCAATGCTCCAGCAACTTGACAGCGCATTGTAGATAATGCTTTGGGAGCGGATCTCCACGACATCATCTTAAATTTAACTTTCAATTCTTAATTACCTTGATAACAACACAGACAACAAAGTCTTGTTGCAATGGAGAATCCTTATCGGAAATTTTAATAGCAAAGTGAAGACGATGCGATACTCAAGACAACCCCCACTCTTGCTCTCCTCCTGGCCATCAAGGGTTTTTCTCTTTTAGCCACATAAATACACATTTGATTTGAATCAAGAGCCGCGAATAATCATCTTATCAATCATATCAGTCAGATTCGTCTCAAGGAAATCGTAAAACTTGAAAAAAGTATCGATAAATATGTAGTAAAACATAATATACCGACCGATGAAGGACACGAATTATGAAATTTTAATGATTAGGATTTAACAGAGAGAAAAAAGCTGAAAACCTTTTCAAAGATGCATAGACATGCAACTTTTTAGATGTGCTTCAATATAGGATTAATTTAAAATTTTACCATTTTACTTAAAAACCTGTGCCCGACAATATATCACTTGGACAAGAAAAAGTAGACCATTAGCATTGATGATTACTCCAGGGACTTTTTACATAGGGGCCAAAAGAAAAGTTCAACCAGCCTGGTTTTTTCCAAGGAAAAAATCCCATTAAAAGTTGGAAAACAAAGGGGATGGATACATAAGATAAGCAAATAACAAACTTCCAAAGAATCGCTAAGTAGGCCACTATATTTTTTTACACAAAATTTGTTCGTACAAACAAATACGGAATCCAAAAACAAAGTAATCTAATATCGGACAAGTGGCATAAAGTAACGAGAGGTTACACACACACACATATCCACAGGGCCCGTATTAAAATATCGCCCTGGCCATGGCCATCAAGTCTTGCACGTCTCCAGCAGCGACAATAAAAGCTGAACGAAAACTATAAAATAGTATTTTTCAGTTGCAGTCTTTCCGATCCAGAAATTTACGCTTTTGTCACGATTGCCAACTTTGCACTATTAAAAAAACCCCGAGCGATTTTCACAATGCAACAAAAGCTCCGAATATTATATTGAGAACGCGCTAAAGTTTCACTGTATGGATATAATTTAATGCTGACATTGGTGAAACCTGACAGGATTTGGTTGTTGTTGAGAAAAATATGATTTTCCATTGGTATTATTTGAAATTATTTAGTTCACAGTATAGTAAGGTCATGTGGTCTATTGTGCAGCCCTGTCTCAAAAATTTTAAAAAAGAGCGTAAGCCCGCTAGCAGTGGCCCTCTGGATAACCCTGTTAACGCGATCTTTCCAGGTCAACCTGGAGTCAATAATGATTTCAGAATAAAAACTTCACTTACATGGTAGCTTTGTTCCAACCAACATGATCAACCTAGTGTCAAACTCCAGGACTTAAACCTATCGAGGAGGCGCTGAAAAGTACTGGGCGCGTTGGGGAATCCAAATGGCATGCGCTTGTAACGAATGCAGTTTTGTCCCTATCTGAAGGCTTCACACTGATTAGATGATGTCCGCTCCTGAGGTTTAAAGTCGTGATGTTTTGCTTAGCTGCGTGCAAAAGATCATCGATTCTCGGGATGGGGTATCTGTCTGGTCTGGTGCTGTCATTTGAGGCTCGGTAATCTATCGTCAGACGTACTTCGTGGTTCTTTTTGGGCACGAGAACGACAGGCGCTGCGTACGGTGACTCGCACTTTTCAATGCAGTCGCTTTCTAGTAACTTGTCGAGTTCTTTACGAAGAATCGATTTTTTGGGCTCTGACATCCTACACGGCGGTACTGCGATGGGTGTGCCATCTATAAGTACGATACTATGCTCGGCAAACGGAGTCGGATCTTTTGAAGGAACGAAAATTTCACAAAATTTACATAGAAGTGAGTTGAGTGTACATCGTTGTGTTTCGTTGTCATAAAGTTCGAGTTGGTTGTACTGTACTATACCGGTTTGGGAGAAAATTAGCCGCTCTGATGCGTCATAGTTGTTCACAATTCGGCTGTTTCTCGGTGATGACTCCCGTACCAAAGGAGCGCGAAAAACCATGCGTTTCGTCGAACAACTACACGAAAATCGCGATCGGCACACAATAGTCACTCTACCAGTCTTGAAACTCACCGTGGCCCCACGTTGGGCGCCAATTTGTAAGATATTTATTAGGGAAGTTGAGTACATGAGAAGAATTAAACGAAAACCAATAAAGAGAACTGTTTACTGTTTATTGCTTTTGTATTAACATAGAAAACGAAATGAAATTTGCATTATTGTACTATAAACGTTGACAACTCGTAGTTGACAGGACGTGTAGCAGGTTGACATAATACAGGGGAGCGTTCGCCGTTAAGTCGTATAGGTTTTTTACGTTATATTTAGGATGACGTCATAGAACAAAAAGAGACAATGTTGTCAATGCCTATTGTTTTTTCTTATAATTTATCAGAATGCCACGTGACAGTAGACCTATCTATTTTACCAAGCAAAGAGGTAATAATACGAAAAAAAAAAGACACAGAAAGCTCATTGCGCAAGACGAGGCAAAATTAACCAAATTTTGTTAAACTTACGTATGGCAATCCATCCTCCTTATTTGCACGGGATAAAAAGAGAAGAAGAAAAACCGCGTGTTTTGCAACGTATTTATCAATGAAAATTTCAAACTACTTTTGAGTGTCACTTGTCAAGCTATGTCAAGTTGAATATCAACCGTACTTTTATTTTTGTCAGACCACGAGCAATGAACAAGGACAAGGAGATGTCCAGCGTGCAAAACGAACACTTCACACCTTTACTAGTTAGCTAATAAAAAGACTTGCCTCATATTGCGCGCGCATACCAGGTAAAAATAGATAGGTCTTTCCTGTCAAACGAAACGGAAAATAGGTAATTTACTTACATGCCTCGCAGCAGTAAGAAGCAAAAAGGTCGCGTTTCTGCTGGAAATACGTTATTAAGTATACTACCCTTTCCTGAGGCCAACTCCGACAAACCTGCGGGCATTTTCTGAGTAAGTTTACGCTACGAAGAAGTACTGATTTCTTGAAAGAACTTTTTTTTAACTGTAACGTATTTTTGGCACTTAATTAGGATTATACAAAATAGTTAATAATAAATTATCAAGACGACTGACAGCTAAAAATAACGAAATCAATCGACACGCATATTATTTGAAAATGTTTATATAAATCGATTTAAATCATGCAACGTCGCGCGCCGTTGCCAACCAAAAACATCTGAAATTGCCCTACTTTAAATGCGTTGAAAAGTACTTTTAGTTTTGTTAGGTTAGCAACAGAAATTTACTAAATGTGACGTCATCCTAAATATAACGTAAAAAGCCTATAGCCGATCGGTGGCGTGGGGATCGGCACACAATAGTCACTCTACCAGTCTTGAAACTCACCGTCGCCCCACGTTGGGCGCCAATTTGTAAGATAATTATTAGGGAAGTTGAGTACATGGGAAGAATTAAACGAGAACCAATAGGGAGAACTGATTACTGTTTATTGCTTTTATATTAATAAAGAAAACGAAATGAAATTTGTATTATTGTACTATAAACGTTGACAACTCGTAGTTGACAGGCCGTGTAGCAGGTTGACATAATACAGGGGAGCGTTCGCCGTTACGTCGTAGCCGATCGGTGGCGTGGGGATCGGCACACAATAGTCACTCTACCAGACTTGAAACTCACAGTGGCCCCACGTTGGGCGCCAATTTGTAAGATAATTATTAGGGAAGTTGAGTACATGGGAAGAATTAAACGAGAACCAATAGACAGAACTTATTATTGTTTATTGCTTTTGTATTAACAAAAAAAACGAAATGAAATTTGCATTATTGTACTATAAACATTGACAACTCGTAGTTGACAGGTTGTGTAGCAGGTTGACATAATACAGGGGAGCGTTCGCTGTTAAGTCGTAGCCGACCGGTGGCGTGGGGATTAGGGAATTTTGTTACACCTTCTATTTTTAACTGACCCATCACGAATATCTACACTCTTTATAGCATATGCCTATACTCTAACATCAATTTTATACGTTATAGGTATAAGCCAACTCCGTGATTAAAACTATGATATATTTTTCTTATCTCTTGCCTTTTTGACGTTCGATTTTCGGTGGTGATTCTTATGCAAAAACAAAAAAATATGAAAACCGAATGAAAAACTGCACTCCACCTATGAAATTCAAATTTATTGTAATGCGGTTAGGCGTACAAACTCGTTTCGGTATGCATACATGCATGTCTCTAGTGGGCAAACGTGAAAGTATTCAACCCGAATATGCCTCGTATGTGCGATGCCGCTGAATAAGAATAAACTATATGGTGCAGTGATTAAAGAGAATTAATGGCGTTTCGATGATAAAAACGTATTTTTGTTCGGCGTCGAGAAATCTTGGTTTAATAAGCAGTTCTCTTCAACTAATCATACAGCATACATTGTTAAAACAAGATAAAAATATTGAGAGTAGTATATAAATGAGGGTTCTGAGACAATCCTACAGACAAATAATAATCATGTCCACAAATATTATGAAAATTCTCAATCATACATAAGTCGAGACAAAAGTAAAATAGATAAATTCACAAACAACAAATAGATCCGGAAGATAAATGATCGAGAACTAATTCGGGCCACTAACGAAATCTGTTTGTCATCTATCGAAACTTCCGAACTACTTAGTTGTTTGCCGAACTATCCGTGATCATTAAAATTTACGTCAAACATTACAAATTCCTTACCTGACTGCTCTGACAAGGCTGAATGCTAGAAGGGGAACAAGTTCCCTGATTCCCCATTTCGACTCCGACAGGCACAGTCGAGTGTTAATAAGTGACATGTATGCTTATAGAAAGACTTTGCAGAATCTCTACCTGAATTTGTATTGTTTGGCAGATGAAATTGTATTAAATTGGTTCGACAACGACAAAATTTTGTATTTTTATTTCTTAAACGACGGTCTCGACTCCCTCTGACCTCAATCCGTTTGCCGCAATTTTTGTACACATTAGATACGTTCGTAGAATTTCCGCCATATTGAAATATTTTTCCGTTTTCCCATTTCGACTCGCACAAAGAATGTTTGCTGGCACGAAAAGAATCCATTTCTGTCGTTATATTGTTATGGCGGTTTCTAACTTATACGATTTATGCCAATTTACACCTCACCTTTACTTGTTTTGGTTCTCAATCAAATTTTACAGCGAGATCATTTAAATATTTATTTTTCCTTTCAAAAACCGCAGATGTTACCTAATAAAAATACAATTTTATCATATTTTTTTTCACGCAATTGACTGGGGTCTTGTCTTTATTTATTTTTCTGTATGTTGTAGAAATCAGCGTTGCGGCTCTTATATTTTTGGAGTCCTTGAGGGTTTTTTTCTTGTTGTCTTAGGCGTATGAAATAAATATGAACGAGGCCTCTCTGTGCAAATATGATAAGAAAGAAATATTTTTTCATATCAAATACTTTTGTCTTTTATTGGCTAAATATTGTTTGCCTTTTTTTCATTTGGACTGATGCTATCGAACAAGACTTTCTTCCCACCAGGGTCCTTATTCTTGAAACAGGGAGTTCCGTCTTTGTTAAAATTGCAAAAAGTCAATTTTCAACTGTCAATGGCCGAGTTCGTTTATTGCATCTGTGAGCAAAAGAAGCAAAATTTGACAGATATCACGTGATTTGACACGTGAACAAAATATAAGTGATCATGTAACGTCCGTCAAAATTTACTTTTTTTGCTTGCAGATGTAATAAACGAACTCGGCCTATAATTCTAAAACAGTTTAACTAAGGTATAGGGTATATCACATAAAAGGTTTGTTCCAACCGACATGAGAACCGTTCCGGAACCATTAATTTCCAGTTGCTCACTTATCTTTCAATAAGTTGAACGTTTATCCTAATTGACAAATGAATTTACCGTTCTAGAACGGTTCTCATATCGGTTAAAACAAGGCTAAAATCTGCTCAGAATTTTACGTAGAATCCAAATATGCAATCACATATTATTGTCCGTCGTTTTAAATCAGATACTTTTCGTATGAGGAGCGAGGGGGTAAAGCTTATGCTAAAACAGGTGTGGCGTTCTAATGTAGGGAGTCTCCAGCTCAGCAGGGACTTTACAGGGTATCTCATTCAAAATAAGCAAGTTGACGTGTACTTCCAGTATAACCGGAAGTGCCACCATCTTGAAAATATTTTGAACGGGTTCAAGGTTGTTTGGAAGAGGTAGGTTGCCTGATAACTTTTATGATGTCATCTGGATCCCTAAACAAAATGCAAATCTCCATAAGTCTTCCTAATGACGTCATCTGTTCATCATTACCAGACAACCTATATTGTATTTTCCTGTTTCTGACTACCTACCCCCTCAACCTTTCCATGTTGGTATGAATTCAATCTTATGTACAATTTTTGAATAATCATACAGTTTCCTATGTACCTACAGTTTTTGAATAATCAATACAAGCTGTTTTACTAGCATAACAGAAAATATGTGAGGACACATGATTGTAATTTTGTAAAGGAGTACAAACAATGCAACAAATTTTGAATTTATCCAAAAAATCTGATGGTAACGGATAATCCCACACAAGTTTTTTGTAGAAGAATCTTCGGTAAGAGTGTTGCTGGACTAGTGAAACCTATCGGATCATTTTTGACATTAATTCTTTATTTTCAATATTTACATTTCAACTTAAGCTACCTTAACCTAGCTGCCTTATAGAATTGGCCGATGTTTTGGCCCTCTACCAAGAACAATTTGGGGTAGTAGCGACAACCAGGCTTTCTGAAACTTTACTGAGGTATTAATGCCCCTTATAGCTCAATTCTAGTTTCGACTTCTGATCGTGTTCCTGTAATTTTATTTTTTAGTCAGTCATTCCGTATTTGCCCCGTCATTGATAAAGGGAAAAATTATCGAAAACCCTTCTTTGGTATATAGACTTATATACGCTTAAGCGCTTGTATTAGGACAGCAGAGAGTGATTCAAGGTTTCTTGGCCCCGGTCGAGCTGCGTCTTATTCTCACTTGATCAACACTTGCGGGCACTTGATTTTTATACCAAGTGCACGAGTGGTTGGATGTTGGGTAGAGTTCTAGCTCTACCTTCCGCGCCTCACGCTAAATTTCTTCGGTCTCTGCTCTCCTGATCAAGGCAGGTCGTAGTATATTGGTAGTCGGTGGTGTATGGGCCGATGTGTTGCGGGATTTTCAGGGTTGAATTTGAGGGAGGCAAGATTTTTGGTTATGTCAGGTCTTTGCGCTGTTTCCCGGAAAAATTTCAACGAGACTTCGTTGAAATATTCCAGGATGGTGTCCAATTTTGTCAGTCTGTGTATTTCCACTGTCCTTGTATCCCAGGGCAGTGAAAGGGCGGTTTTGAGCACCCTGTTTTGGTACCGTTGAAGTTTAAGTTTTTGGGTGTTGCAGATGTAATTCCAGGCGGGTGCCCCGTACAGCACGGTTGGTCTGATGATCGATTTGTAGATGACAACACGGTTTTTGGGACTGAGGAAGGAATTTGGTTTCATTATAGGGGTAAGGAGTCTTTCGGCTGCGTAGGCTTTTTTGAATGAATGAGCTACCTGAGGGTAGCCCCGGAGCGTTTTGTCCAAAACTATCCCCAGGTATTTGGCCGATGCTTTTGAGGCGATTGCCGTGCCGCCGATTGATAGGGGAGGGTTCATAATGATGTTCGTTCGTTTCCTTGTTAGGGTGAGCAGCTCCGTTTTTGTGGCGTTAAGGGTGATTTTCCATCTCTCCAGATACGGCGTGATTTGTTCCATGTGATTTTCCAACGCCCTTCTCGCATCTTCTGCGAAAAAGGCGCTGGTGTACACTGCTGTATCATCGGCGTACATCATTATGTTTGTGTTGGGGTTTTTGGGGAGGTCCGCTATGGTTGAAAAGGGTTGGGGAGAGGACGGTGCCTTGTGGGACTCCAGCTTTAATGGGTTTAGTTTGGGAAAGGTAGCTGTTTATTCTAATGGCGAAGGATCATTTACTTAGGTAGGACGTTATAAGGGATACATAGTGGAGGGGAAAGTTATGTGTTGCCAGCATCTTATAGATAAGGCCCTTATGCCATACCTTGTCGAAGGCTTTCTCTATGTCGAGAAGCAGTAGGAAAGTGCTCTCTCGGTTGTTGAATGATGGAATGGCATCCTGAGCCACCTTCGCTACTGCTAGCGTTGTACTATGTTTCTGCCGGAAGCCGAATTGTTCTGGAGGTAGGCACTGGAGGGTGTTGATGGCGCCTGCGAGTCTGCTGAGAACCAAACGTTCTGCAACTTTGCCCAGTGAGTTGAGTAGGGATATAGGTCTGTATGATTGCGGTTTTGCAATGTCTTTGCCGGGTTTGAGGAAAACAATAATATTTGCGTGTTTCCATGTTGTCGGAAAATGTTGTAGCACCATGATCCCGTTGCAAATTTGAAGCAAATGTATTATTGCTTTCCTCGGCAAGTTTTTAATAAGTGAGTTATTAATTGTTTCGGGTCCGGGGGCCTTTCTGTTGGGTATTTTTTCAATTAAGCCACGCAGTTCGGCTGAGGTTGTTAGCATCCGTTGTAGCACTCTGGGTGGGATAGGATATTTTTGCATGGCAATGGCGTCCGTCACCCCCGATATGTTACGTTGTTTTACGTTTAGATCGGGAGACTCCTCATAGACCACAGCGAAATGGTCGGCAAATATTTCTGCTTTATCTTGATCCTTGTAGTAGCTGGCGCCTTCGACTACCTGGTCCGCCTGCTGCGATCCTGGTCGCCTAAGGTTCTTCTCCAGCTTCCACAGGGAGTTATCTTTGGCTTCCAGAGTAGAGACATACTTCATCCAGGATTTATTCCTGTAATTTCGTATGTCCTTCTCTATCTCACTGTTCTTCAGCCTTAGAATCTCCCGGTCTAGGGTGTTGGGGCGTTTCTGACATGCTCTTTTCACCCTGTTGCGTGCTTTGATGAGTGCTACAATGGATTCTGGTAGTGTGTCAGTCCTGTGTGGGTGGAAGGATGTCTACTTGCCTCTCAAGTTCTGGAATGCTAAAGATAGAATCAGGGATGACTGTTATGTCGTTTAGTTTTTGTTTGTACCTTGGCCAATTGAAATTCCTGTACGAATATACCTTAGATTCTTCTAGTATTGGAGGGTTTTTCCAGTACAGGAAGATCGGTAGGTGGTCTGAGCCGAGTAGGTCCTTTGTTTTTACCTCGATATTTGTGAGCCTCTTGAAAAGTGCAACGTCGATTACGGATGGGGTTAGGCCAGAGCCAGAGAGGTGGGTAGGGTTGTTGGGGTGGTGAAGTTGCACATTTCTGTTATTCATCAAGTAATTGAAAAAAGTATTACCTGCCCAATTGTTGCTGTTGTTCAGCTAACTTGTATGTTTGACTTTGAGGTCTCCTACCATTAACGCTCTACTGTTCCTGGGGAAGAAGACCTCTACGTCGTTGGCTGATCTCAACCTGTTAAGGGGGGCGTAACCTCCGGAAATCCAGAGGTTGTTGTCCAACTCAATGGTAACATGTTCAATGTTAGTGGCCACTGTGTTGATACGCCTGTATCGAACTGATTTGTGGATCAGGCAGGCAACACCCAACGGCTCTTTCAGTGCTGTAATGGTTGTGTTTGAGTTTGTCGTTTGGCCGCAGTTGATTCTCGTTCAAAAAGACTATTTTGGGACTGTAATGGTTTATAGTCTGATATAAGTCACCCAATTTGGATTTGACTCCATTACAGTTCCAACTTAGTATTAGGAACATTCAAAAGTCGAAGCTGTGAATTTCGTTTCAGAAGAATTGCATGGTGACTTGCAGGATTTGGGCCTTGTTACCATTGCATTGCTTAAGGAGCGTGATGTAAAAATTTAATGCCTCCAGTAATTCTGAGATATTGACGAATGAGTTAAGCTCACTCATCGTAGTGGCCAGTTTCAGAAAGTCAGCCTGGTTGTCGCTTACCGCTCTTGGTAGATTGTTCTTAGTTGTAACTGGTAGGATCTGAGACCTAGGGGTAGGTCTATTTCGGCGCGCAGGAAAGTCGACGTCGTTAACTCTCGGGAATCAGCCGAGGTACCAGGCTCGCTGCAGAAGTTTGTGGGCGATCGGCAGCAACATTCGCTCTGTTTTACCATGCCGGAGTTTTTGGTGGTGGTGCTGGGAAGTACCTCTTGCGGGGTTCTAACTGCCTAATTTTATGTACATAAACAGGGCAGTTTTCATCGATGTTGCGGTGTTAGCCCCCGCAATTGGCACATAATTTCATGCGATTCTGCACATTTGCTGCATTTTACGGCCCTTTTGCAATACGTAGCAGCGTGTCCCAGACCTTGGCACCTCCGGCATTGCATTACTGGCTTTTCGGATTTTCTGTTCTCCCAGTAGACTCGGATATTTCATATCACCTTCACTTGCTGATTGAGGATCTTCAGAGTGTACTTCACATCCAGAATGACCAAGTACATGGCAATAGCGAAGCACTTCATGAATAGATTGAATTAGAAAATGAAACTACAATGTAACTCAATTAGTTTCCAATAGCAAATTTACTTGATAAAAGACTAGCTCTTGAACATTAATGTATTAATAAATTAAATTAAATTAAATCATAGAAAAGCTTTGAGAGTTATTAAAGAAAATGTGCCTCGAGTTTGCAAAAATTGAAGTTAATAAGGTTATGTTTTTACCTGTTGGAAATAGGGTTTGTTTGCCTCGAAAATCTCTGGAAATCTGAATCGAGGTCAGGATTGAATATCCTGGAGTGAGTGAGATGATTCTCTACTCTTTAGGGCAGCTTTCAACTAATAGTTGAATTGAAAAAGTCAGAATCTACTATGAAAAAAAAACGTGTAAGCAAGCAACTTACCACAAATGACTGTTTTTTAAATCCGATAACATCGGCGAAAATTATGGCACTTTACAAAAGTAAGACACAACGCAAGGTGCCATAAATTCAATGTAGAAGAAAACCAGGCCCAAAATCTCTTTTTAAGGTGAAGAATAAAATTAATCTTCAGAAGGACCTCTCTTCCAAACAGTCAAACGTGAAAAGGGAAGGTGCTACACATAGAGGCTATGTTCCGATATCAACTGCCAGTACTGGATTTTTTGTGCAGATTTTACTGTCATTTGCCGTTCCGATTTCAACAGCGTATACTCTTGTGGCCATTCAGTATTGAATCCAGTGTACTGAAAATAATATCGGAACGGCGTCCAGTAAATTCAGTATTGACAATGGTACTGACAGTTGATATCGGAACATAACCAAGATCAACCAGCTAGCTTAAAGATAGATTCAGAGATGATTCAGAATAACTACAAACGTCAAAAATTAATCGATAAAATTCTTACTTACCAAAAATTGCACACAACAATATAATCCGAGCCAAATGACAACGGCTGACGAATAATGATATTAACAACAAATAATTATCCCATAAAACAATCATAACTTGAAGAATACAACATAAAGTAAGTGATCCGTTTGCAAAATTAGAGGGCTTAAAAATGAATCGACGATACTAAAAGCATTACTAATCGACCGCCGGTTGATAGAAATTATTGACAATCAAAAGTCAAAAAACCGAAAGCAAGGTTAATGAAAATCTCAAAAGGCTATCGAACCAATGATCGACCCGGGGTTCACTAGAACTTGCACCGAAATCAATAACTCAATAACCGAACAGAGTAAGTACGAACGGAGTAGTTCTGTACATATACTTGAAAACGGGTCATTATGATTTCGGAACATAACCCCACGAAATATTTTTGACAAACGAATTATTTTTGTTATGAAATCAGATCGAATTTAAAATTGGAATCAAAATATTGATTTGTTTTGATTTTGAAATTGAATTAAAACATGGATTAACAGGAACTAGTAACAAATGAAAATAGAATTTGCCCATTGAAAATTAGGAAATTTACAGGACTGTACAACCGTTGAGATTGTTGGAGAAAAAATGTTGATAAACTTAAGGAAATCTTGAATATAAAATTGAAAGTAGGTAAGAAATAGTTATGGAATTTTGGTCTGTTACAGGGTCAATCAACAAATACAGTACGGCTACTATTGAAACAATAGCTATAGTCATAAACAATTGAATTATATGTAAAAATCTAATGTGTTATTGTAACTCAATAACCAACTGACTAAATTACCTATATTGATAATTCATTTGCCACATTGGGACAAGCACTGAATTACTCCCTGAAACACCCTAGTGATCACTGTGGCGTACAAAATAGGGACAGAATGTAAATAAACAATAAAATATAGATAGGTTAATTGAAGCTAGTACGATACCAAAATATTCCAGGTGGTAGTAGTAGATACAATTAACCAGATTAGTGCTAGCTACTGGTTGTGGTTAGATGGTCAAACCAATCTTACGGTTTAAATTTACGGTCCGTAAGACTTGTATAACCGTCCAAATAAAAGGCCTAGGCTCTGGTAGCAACAGCCTATCTCGGTTACGATTGAACGTGTATTGTTGAGTACACTGTAATTGTGAGTGAAAAACCCTGTCGGAAATAGAGTTTTGTTTGCCTCGAAAATACTCTGGCAGTCTGGATTGGATATCCTGGAGTGAGTGAGATATTACTCTACTCTTTAGGGCAGCTTTTCACGAAATAATTGTTCTCAAATTGGCGAAAGTTATAGCACTTTGCGAAAATTAAACCATAAATTCAATTAAGAAGAAAATTAGGTCCAAAATCCTTTTTTAAGGCGAAGAAAAAAATTAGATTTTTTAGGAGACACTTTCTTCGAAGCAACCAGAACGTGAGAGAAATATGCTTAACATCAAATTAATTAGCTGACTTAAAGGTAGGGATTCAGAGATGATTCAGAATAACCACAAATGTCAAAAATTAATGGATAGAATAGAACCAAAAATTACACACAACATTATAATTAGAGAAAAATGACAACGGCTGACGAATATTGATAATAACAACAAGGAATTATCCAATAGAACAATTATAATTTGAAGAATACAATATGGAGTACTTAAGTGATCCGTATTGCGAAACTAATGGCCGTTCGCACCGACAATTTTAAGGGAGGCTTAACGATAAGTATAACTTAAAATGACATTTCTACATGTAAAAATGTCACTTCAAGGAATACTTATCGTTAAGCTCTCCTTAAAATTGTCGGTGCAAACGGCCATAATAGGACTTAACAGGAATCGACGATCCCAAAACATTACTAATCAAAAGCCAATCGACAAAATTTAATGACACTTCAAAAGTCAGCTGGGATGCAAATCAAGAGTGACATGACTCAAGCGTCGAGTGTCAATATAAAATAGAGAGCAAGGACAGAACATATATCAAAGATTATGGAACTAATGATTGAACCGAGTTCAACTAGAACTTGTACTGAATTCAATAGCCGAACCGAGTAGTTCGGTAAATACACTTTGAAACCGGATTACTATGATTTGGGGACATAACCCCAAAAGAAATATTTTTGACAAATGAATATTTATTTGTTTATTATGAAAATCAGATTTTGAAGTGGAATTAAAATATGGATTAAAATCGAGGAAAAATCATTACATCACAGGAACTAGTAACAAATGAAAATAGAATTTAAATAATGAAAATTAGAAAATTTACAGGATCTGCAATTGTTGTAATAATAGTTGGAATTTTATAGAGAACAAGGTAAATAAAATTAAAGGAATCTTGAATAGAAAACTGAAAAACAAGCATGAAATATTTAGGCAATTTTGGCTCGTTACAAGTCGATCGCAAACAATCAAAAAATAAAACTCAATTTGTTTTTTGCGAAGTAGATGCAACTACTAAGCATAATATAGTCTGTGAATGTGACGCCCTCGTCAGTCGCAGACTACGATATCTCGGGTACAGGTTCTTGGAACCTGATGAAATAAAGCATGTTTGATTTGAGCGGGTTTGAACCTTTCATAAAAGTTGCAGGCTCTTGAGGTAAGACAGAGCTGCACCAAGAGGGGGATAGATGTGAGCTGAAGTTATTATGTTGTAAAAAAACGGCCTAAAAAATTTTTTTTGCTTCGTAATACAATTAATTGGCTTTTTTACCCAGCTAGATTAAGTCGCTAAATTTCTGACGAAACCGTGTCAAGAGCCAAGTCGGTTTCCGAAAGAGTGTGATGACTGTGTCTTGAAATACTAGATTCAGTTCTGTAACGAAGTTCTGGTGTTTAGTGTTGACGTCTCTCTGCTGACTTTTTTTCCGAGACCTGAGGTAATGTTTCAATTTCAAGTATTTTAATTTATTCGTCATGATTGTTGTTTTCTGTCTATTATTTATTTTCTCCCCTGTGTAAAGAACAAAACCGTTGGGTTAGTTTCCTAACTCAAATCTCTTTTTCAACATGTATCTTACCCTGAATAACAAGGCCGTTTTGTTATTCCCTTGTCGAGAACGCCCGTGACTTTTTACCCACTACTCATTTCCTTACCAAGATTACCCACTTGCTCAATAAACCATTGTTAGAGTTTAGTAAAGCTCAGGTAGCAGAAACCCGCACTGAAAGAGGCAATCTAATCAGATTACTAAAAAGTATTCGTTCAAAGTTACCTAGATTTTCAGTAGGATTTCAAACAAAATCCCTGGTGGCAGTACAAAAAGGCCTTCATCAGTGTTAAAATAAAGTCTCCCTTACCAAACCGTCACAATCAAATGGCAAGGATCAAACATCTTAAAAATCCAAACTGATTGTAGGTAAACACCCTCACATTCAATTATATCAAACTCAATTTACCATCGAATAATTGATTACGATTATTAAAATATCTGTGACGTTATTTGTCTTTGCACTAAACCCAATATTTGCCATCGAGAAAATGCATTATTGTCCGAACCTGACACAATAACATATAATTATTATCGCGTCGCGTTTGTCCGAAATTATACTATTTACAAAATGTAATGTCCACATTGAGCTTTGATTTTCCATAACATGTTAAAATGTTTTATTATTAGAAAAGCTCATTTATCAAATAATGGCGGTCTAATTAGGTACGAAAAAAAAACACTAGCTGCCAATTATTGCTTGTAATTAAGTTCCTTTGTTCAAAAATCCAATCATTAATAATTGGAGGCTGATTGGAAGAGGGATTTGAGGATAGAGGCCACTTTCGCATTGTTGGATTAAAAATCAGACACTCGGTATTACTAAAAAACTTTTTCTCGGAGGTGATATAGTTAGTTGTTGCATAATGCATAATATTCTCTTTTATCATGCTAATATGATGCATTATTCCGAAAGTAGTGAGCACCGGGCGTTTGCTCTAAGTCTTTGGAGCCGATATTACACCGGATTATAAATTAAAATTTATCAAATGGAAAAATATATTATTATTTGATTCTAGAAACATCAAAGGGAATTATTCATAAAGACAAATCATTGAAATCAATTTCAAATTGCACGAAAAAACTGAATATTTCCCTTATACCGATAAATCTTTCGGCATTTTCGTTCAACTATTGACAACAAAAGCCATTCCGAAGGCAGAATTTATATTATGCATACGATATTTTGCGATACATCAACTTCATTTAAAGCTGTATCGATTAGATCAAATTCAAAGTTTGTTTTCGCTCTAGAAACAAGACTCAACTTTTAAATGCGAAATTTAAAGCAATTAAAACTTAATACAGCGGATAAGATTTATCGACTTGGCAACTATAAACTTTTAAGCATAGTTAAATGTTCATTTTTAAATACAAGATGAAGGATTTTAAATTGGATGACAAAAACAACTAAAAATCATTATATGTAATGTGTAATATTATTTGGTGTTGACAACAAATATAAAAAATTTATATCATTTGCATACGTCAGAGAGCTATCAAATTTGATTATGATATGATTTTTCGTCTAGCCAATAAAATGTGTATCATACCCTAAAATTGTGTCGACATTCACCATCTCCAGGCTTAATGCAAATCACTATTTGTATATTATCACATTGGTAGAACACGTTGAAACACGTGAGGCGTCGCGACGCGCACAGACCGACGGTCCGGACCAAACTGGATCCTTGCCCTTCCAATTTCGCCGTTAAAACAGGGCCGGTCTGGATTTTTATGAGAAAAAGGAGAAATTTTTTGAAGGTATTGAAGATTTTTCAAAGTGAGGTTGTATGAAGCCATTATATTTATTTATTTATTAATAAACGGCCGATCCATTTTACAAATAACAACAGTTAAATATAAATATGAGTAAGATAGCCAACAGTACAAATAAATAATTTGAAAAATAAAAATAACAAATATAACATTAATAATAATACATTTACAGACTTATTCAACATTTCTAATTCTAGTTTTAAACATACGAAGGCCACAGGCAAACGGGTCAAGTTTGAAAACATTGAACGCTTTTAGTGTTTTTGTGAGAGGGGAATTGAGCCAATATTTGGCATGATGGAAGGGGATTCGAAACATAGGCGAATCACGCCTGCTTTGACTGGCATTGAAAGAAATATCATGTAACAAAGAAGGGCAGAAGTAGGTACCATTAATTAACTAGAATGTCAAACTGACGTCTTCTCATTTCAAGACTGACAACAACATACTGCTGGCTGACTAGACCATAGTTTATATGATAGCCATCACGTATACTGATATTCGCCCTGAGAGCTAAGGATCTCAAAAATGCTTTCTGCACAGACTCAAGGTAACTAATATGATATGCGCAGTATGGAGACAAAACAACAAAGCCATACTCCAAAACTGAACGCACAAGCGAGCAATACAGCAACTTGAAGGAATATGGCGAGAGCTGAGACTATTACGTATCACAAACCCGAGACTAGGTCTGTTTTTGCAGAAATCACAAACTAGTCAGAGCAAATAACCAATGAAATTCACTCGATTGGTTTGTGATTTCTGCAGAAACAGACCTATTATTTTCGAACCTAGATCTAGAAATATATGCCTGGTTTCACACCGGAGTGATTGGAAGATGTAGATATATTTTGATAGTTTGCAAGACGCACAAACGTTGTTTTTTTGACTTGTTGCGTAGAGGTGTATCGATAAAAAAGGTAGCACTGTGTGACTTTGGTATGAATGTAAATATGGAAAACTCAAATTGCAACGTCCTCCCTGCTTTTTAGCAGCAAGTCGCACGCATGATATGATATATACCTTTTCAAATAGCTTTTCGTTTGAATTTCGCTTTGCAAGTGTCAAATTCAAAAGGATGAATATCCGAATGTGATGATATGTGATTTTTCAGATGGTCTTCTTCATTTGAATTTTGCTTTGTAAGTGTTACGTTCAAAAGATTAAATATCCAAGTGTGTCAACATGTGCCTCTTGAAATCGCTTTTTCATTTATATTTTACTTTGCAAGTGTCACATTCAAAAGGATAAATATCCGAGTGAGTCACCATGTGCATCTTCAAAAGGCTTTTTATTTTAAAGGATAACGCACACCTAACATGGGATTTTTGGGCTCTATAGATTTTGCCCATTTTTTGATATGTTGTAGAGGATTTAATTTTGAACAACCTTTAAATGGGACGAAATCATTTAGGTATTACGGTCTTTGAGATATGAGCGTTGAAAGATGAACTTTTTTGCGACTTTTTGTGTGGAGAGTATACATGATACTG
The DNA here is from genome assembly GCA_917834065.1 of Ceutorhynchus assimilis. Classification (NCBI taxonomy): domain Eukaryota; kingdom Metazoa; phylum Arthropoda; class Insecta; order Coleoptera; family Curculionidae; genus Ceutorhynchus; species Ceutorhynchus assimilis. The sequence continues at coordinate 35,229,020 of OU892285.1, forward strand.
GTGCTACTGGTGTTTATCAGTCAAAATATTGACAGGTTCATCTATTTTACGTCACTTAAAAACTAATGTCAACTTAGATTAAAGCCGGGGCCGCACTGTGGTCAATGTTGGCGCCAGTGCGGTCCCGGCCTTAGCCTATGTTGACACTTGTTAGTGACGTAAAATATGTCGACCTGTCAAAATTTTGACTGATAAACACCAGTTTTTCGTATACTCTCCACACAAAAAGTTGCAAAAAAGTTCATCTTTCAACGCTCATATCTCAAAGACCGTAATACCTACAAAATTTCGTCCCATTTAAAGGTTGTTCAGAATTAAATCCTCTACAACATATCAAAAACTGGGAAAAATCAATAGAGCCCAAAAATCCCATGTTAGGTGTGCGTTATCCTTTTGCTTTGCAAGTGTCACATTCAAAAGGTTAAATATCCAAGTGTGTTAACATATGCCTATTCAAATCGCTTTTTCGTTTGTATTTTACTTTGCAAGTGTCACATTCAAAAGGACAAATATCCGAGTGTGTCACCATGTGCATTTTCAAAACGCTTTTTATTTTAAATTTTACTTTGCAGGTGTCACATTCAAAAGGATAAATATCCGAGTGTGTTAACATGTGCTTCTTCAAAATGCCTTTTGTTTCGCAAGTGTCACATTCAAAAGAACGAATATCCGAATGTGTTAACATGTGCATTTTTTTTTAATTTCACTTTGCAAGTGTCACATTCAAAACGATAAATATCCGAGTGTGTTAACATGTGCCTCTTCAAAACACCTTTTCATTTAAATTTCACTTTTCAAGTGTTACATTCAAAAGGATATATATCCGAATGTTTAAACATGTGCATCTTCAAATGGCCTTTGGTATGCATGTAAACATGGAAAACTCAAGTTGCAACGTGCTCCCTGCTTTCTAGCAGCAAGTCGCACGGTCGCACGCATGTTATGATATATGCCTTTTCAAATTGCTTTTCGTTTGAATTTTGTTTTGCAAGTGTCAAATTCAAAAAAATTAATATCCGACTGTGTTAATATGTGATTTTTCAGATGGTCTTCTTCATTTGAATTTTGCTTTGTAAGTGTTACGTTCAAAAGATTAAATATCCAAGTGTGTTAACATGTGCCTCTTCAAATCGCTTTTTCGTTTATATTTTACTTTGCAAGTGTCACATTCAAAAGGATAAATATCCGAGTGTGTCACCATGTGCATCTTCAAAAAGCTTTTTATTTTAAATTTTGCTTTGCAAGTGTCACATTCAAAAGGATAAATATCCGAGTGTGTTAACATATGCTTCTTCAAAACGCCTTTTGTTTTAAATTTTGCTTCGCAAGTGTCACATTCAAAAGGATGAATATCCGAATGTTATTAGAAATGCCGTAAGCAACATTTTTTGCCATGGGCGCAACCTTGTATATATGACAGGTGAGGCGGTATCGGCTGTCAAATATTGAAATTTCATTTTAAAAAACAGGGTAACTATGTTTTTTCGGCAGGGTTTTGACAGATGTCAAAATGGTAGACATTTTTCGATTTTCCTTGGTCGACTTATCAGGAATCAATACTTGCTTCATCAAAATCTGCCATAGCTACCCTGCTTTCGAAAATGAAATTCCAATATTTGACAGCCGATACCGCCTCACCTGTCATATATACAAGGTTGCGCCCATGGTAAAAAATGTTGCTTACGGCATTTCTAATAACATATTTAAATTTCATCCAAATATCACGGGTAACCAATTTCCGTTTAAATATTGCGGGGTCCTAAACAAAAAGGCAATTGGAAAATGCACATGTTAACATATTTGGATATTCACCCTTTTGAATGTGACACTTGCGAAGTAAAATTTAAAACCAGAGGCGTTTTGAAGAAGCACATGTTAACACACTCGGATATTTATCCTTTTGAATGTGACACTTGCAAAGCAAAATTTGAAATAAAAAGCGTTTTGAAGATGCACATGGTGACACACTCGGATATTTATCATTTTGAATGTGACACTTGCAAAGTAAAATATAAACGAAAAAGCGATTTGAAGAGGCACCTGCTCTTAAATATCAGATTCCAATATTTGATAGCTGATACCGCCTCACCTGTCATATATAAAAGGTTGCGCCCATGGTAAAAAATGTTGCTAACGGCATTTCCAATTAAATATTTAAATTTCATCCAAATAACCAATTTCCGTTTAAATATTGCGGGGTTCTTTCACTTTGCAAGTGTCACATTCAAAAGATAAATACCCGAGTGTGTTAACATGTGCCTTTTCAAAACATCTTTCCGTTTAAATTTCACTTTGCAAGTGTTACATGCAAAAGGATATATATCCGAATGTGTAAACATGTGCATCTTCAAATGGCCTTTGGTATGAATGTAAACATGGAAAACTCAGGTTGCAACGTGCTTCCTGCTTTCTAGCAGCAAGTCGCACGGTCGCACGTCGCATGCTACTTTGGTATAAATGCCATACGGAAACGAAAAAAAGAAAAGAAAAAAATTAACATGATTAAGTATGGTTATGAGCAGAAAATGTGAAAAAATAAATAAAAGTGAGCTGGCAACGTTGCATAAGTAGTGCCAACCTTCGAAGAACCCGAGAGTTTACCAGCCCTGGGTTAAAAAAGCTTGGATAAACACCTTTCGACTTAACTAGCTAGTTAGCCCAGAGTTAGAGTTGACCCAGGGTCAGGAAACTCTGCGAGTTATCCCTTGATGAATTGAAAATATTCAAAATGATCAAGACAAGATCGGACATCTCAATATTTTGTTTATTTACCAATCTGTTCTGTATTTTAACTCCAATTTTTGAAATATTATCTATGCTAGACATTGACAGTTGATCCGACTGAAGTTGCCTACAAGATGGTTGCTTTTTGGCATTTGGCCCGTCATGTTCCTTTTGCGACTCGATCTTATTCAGGTCAGCAGTTGATGATAGTGATAAACAAGGTGATAAGGATGAACGACACCTAACTTTAACATTTTCACAATTTACGCAAATCCATTTATGGGTGTTAGGGCTACAACTTTATTAAAATCTGGGATTGAAAGACCCGTACAACCTTTGTGATATCACATGTTACACAAACTACACTCAATAGCACTGGAATTTGATGCCAAAAGACGAGCACACTTGGCGCACTTGTCAACACCGGCCATCTTACTTTTTATTGTTACATATTAAGCTGGAAATCTTCACCAACAAGCCCTGAAAGTGAAGAAAAAGTTTGTGGCAATTCAGGAAAGTAGGAAGAAAACTGGAAAACTTCAGCTACAGCAGAGAATGTTTGTGGAAATCCAAAAAGTGGAAAGAAAACTGAGAAAGTATGGAAAGTGGTAAAACCCAAGGAAATATAGCTTGTAGCGGGTATTTCAATGTCCCTTCTTCAATATTGGAAAGAGTCGGCAACGACAAATTATTCCCGTCAACAACAGACAAAACTGCGTTGGAATCAATAACTTCATCCTGTAATGGCAGGGAATTGCTTGGATCATCATTGAAATAGTATATCTTCTTAGGTATATTGAGCACTATATCGAATTGTGATATAAAATCAAGAGCACGTAAAGTCTTACTATCTTTGTAGTCTGGAACAGCAATCATTTGCAGTTTTCGTTGTTCATTCATAACTTCGAGGGAACACTGGTACATCTTTGCTTCAACTTCTCGGGGTATACCATCAGCAAATACCAGTTTTATTGGAGCAGCTTTGAATGGATACCGAATAGCATCTAAGTGGCTTAACAACTTTTAACCTGCAATACTGCATCTTGCTCCGGAATCCACAGAAGCCAAACCTGATTCACTTTGAATGATGACAGGTATCATAGATCTTAAAGGCGGACCATCAAACGTTGATAACAAACTGGAAGGTTCACCGAGATCAGCAGCCGTACTGTCTTGTTCTCGAAAAAATAGCTCTCTATAAATCTGATGTGCTGGTTTGTTAAAGCCAAAAGCATGACGTAGCGCATCTAAAACTTCAGACCATAAGATGTTTGGCTTTTTGGTGCTTTGCCACCATATTGCAGCAGCGCCATCTAGTAGCATGGGTAAACCTTTTATAGCGTTATCGTCACTGATGTTCAGTTTTTGAAAATAGTGATGGCATCAATAAAAGCTTCAGCATCTTCGTCTGGCTTTCTGGAATACCTTGAGCCATATTTAGAAAAATTGGCAGCTGTACTCTGGTTCGAAGTAGATTGTGACGTATTCTGGAACATATTTCCTCATACTAGCGAATAATATTTGTATGTGTTCATTCGTCAGAACAACAGGGTCACCCATTTTGTCTTGATTTCTTTGGAACGATCGAATATTATAAGGCATCAACAGGAAAATCCAGCTTGGAATAAGCTAAGCAATGTAAATGTAGTGTTGAGAGACAGCAAACTCGGGTAAATCTTGACAAACAGGCGACTGTAATGTAAGAACTTTTCGAACAAACTTGGAAGGACACACAAGAAACTGTAATGTGGGTACAAAATGAAGGACAAACTTGAACACACAGGAAACTGTAATGTCGGCACAAAAATGGAGGGCAAACTTGGACACACAGGAAACTATATTGTCGGCTTGTGTGGAATATTCCAGATTCCAGACATTGTGGGAACAATATCTGAATGTGGCAAAACTTACAAAATTCAGTCAATTAATGCACATTTACACCGATAATGTTTCGCGTTTTATAGTTCATTGATCTACAGTCACAAAATTAGTCCAGAAAGTCATTGGGGTGGTGGTTCACTACAAAACCCTAGGCCCAACGTTGGACGCCAAATATGTAGCGGGTATCGAAGGGAATTCCAACACTATACACTAAACATTGTTTTTCAATGTTTTTTATTTAACAATTTAACTGGTTATACAACTCACTGTACATTATTCCCATATGACACGAGAGGATTAATAAGTGATAATCCTTCCCATATGACACGAGAGGCTTAACAAGTGATAATCCTTTTGCATGGTAACTGGTGTTTTGACATTTTTTGACAAAAAATTTAAATTTTTGTTTCATGAAATTATTAATTAATAAAGAATTAAAGTTTAGTTCGTTGTATAACCTTTTGAATACCACTCGAGTTTTCAGGATTACCTAATACTTTTACCTGACACTCAACGCGTTACCAGCAACACCACTCCTCCTTCGGAGTCGTGGTGTTGCTACGTAACGCGTTTCGTGACAGGTAAAAGTATTATCCGGTAATCCTGAAACCTCTTGTGGTATTACATTCGAAAAAATACAAAGTTGACAAAATAATAGCAAAATTACTGATAATCAGACTGATAATGAACTTGATCGGGAAAACTGACTGACTGATTGATGACACTTGTCAGACATGGTAGTGGCTATAGCTACGGCAACGGTAGTGTCTATGGCGTCGCAAGTGTAGGCGTTACAAGTTTAATAAGTTATCTCACCTCATAAGTAATTGTTAAGAAAATTATCCTGAAAATCCCTTTTCTTTGAGGAAATCAGGCTGGAAATCTTCACTTACAGCTCTGAAAGTGCAGATGATGTTTATGAGAATCCAGAAAAGTCAGAAGGAGTATGGGAAAGTCCAGAAAGTGGAGAAATTTAAGCTAATATGTTTAATAATAATAGTAATAATAATGAACTTTATTCAAGAAAAAAAAAGATATCAGATTTATATGTGCTAAGGGTTACAGGCCCATCAAGTTTATTCTAGTGTTTTTCTAAAAATTGGTGAATTGCGGAATTTGTCAAAAACCATCACACATAAAACGAGAAAAGTTTAGTAATGAAATCTAAAAACAACGTCCATTTTGCCTTGATCCCAAACATCCTTCCCTAACCCGTTTGGCAATAAAATTTCCCTATTGTTCGCCTTTCTAAAGATTACTTTGTCCTCTCCCGGCTAACAAACCACTTTGTCTCGTTATCAAGAGATGCGCTCCAATTGAGTTATTTTATTAAGTGAAGTTCTTCACTTATCAGCTAACGGACTATTTTTTCAAAAGAAAAACATCTAATCGATGACCTTCTCTGGAAAGTCAACTTTGCACCCATGTCCCAGTGAAAAACGTTCCACCCCAATGAAAAATTTATTTATTGCAAGTTTTCTTTTATTGGACGATGGATGGTGGGATAAAGAAAAGTTTAAAGATAAAATACGGTTTTGGGGGATTGTATAAAGTTTAATGGACAATAACGGCCTGTTTTTTTCTCCTTTTGCTAATCCGATTTAATAAAGACAAAAATTATTATTGTCTTAAAACCTCTTAACCGCATTAGTTTCCGAGCAATTGAACAATGCCCGAGCTGTTGCAATAAAACTAACTTATCGCTCGGCCATTTGGCTCTCTGTCTAGTGTTTTTCTAGGTTAATAAAAATCTTTTTATTCAACCGGACAATAACTTGTTGCTTGCTGACTCATTTAATACAAGCTATTTATAAAGGCAGCCTCAGATTTTTTTTTTTTCAGCGATAAATATTCAAATGATTTTATTTATAGTCGGCAATATGGATTTATGAAAGCGAAAAGGGGGGCTTTATATTATACATAATATAATAAAAAATTTATATTCATTTTCCATGTTTTATCATTAGCCAGCCCTTTCAATCTGACACCGATTTATAATTGATGAGGTTGACTTTGTTAATTTGCTTCCAGGCTGACAATCTTTTACATATTTCATTTGGGTATTTAAACTTACACTGGTACGATACAGAACGGTATTTTATAGCAATACGATAACTGAAAACGCAGAAATACAAATACAAAAGATAATACTGGTGCGATGAAGATGTAGAGAAAATATAGCTCAAAAAGATAATAAAACATGAAAAAGCGAGTCTATAGTGCTGCCTCTCTCGCACTCACACAATGAACCTTTGGCGCAGAACCTGCTGTGCTATACTACTAACAAAGGAAAATTAGAGAAATTTCCTAACGATAGGCACATAAATTAGTCGCCTAATGATGAACGATAGATGTTTTCTTTCCCGCTCTCACGAGAGAAACCTATAGTGCTATCTCTCTCACACTCACAGCAGGGGTCTCTGTTGCAGAACTCGCTATCTTATACTACTATTAAAGAAATATCAAATTATGAACCATTTTTTTTTTTTTTGAAAAATATTGTCGTAAGCCAGACAGATAAAAGCAATGACACATATACACAGATAGCACAGTTATATTAGATAGATGAACAAGTTGTACCAGTGACAAGTTAAAAGGTGAATACGGGTATTGTTTACACCAATGATGCATCCCTACCATGACCTCCCTCGAGCAGCTCACCTCTCCTGGCCCATGGGGGGGGGTCTCGTCATCACAACAAACATCAGTTAATAAATGAGATGCGGGATCTATCTGTGTCAAGATGTCATTGGGTCAAACTATGAGAGGGTTTATTTTATGCAGACAAATCTGCAAGGCGCAGCAAGGGGATGGTTCATTCAGCTGGATGAGTACGACCTCTCATGGGATGACTGTAACAACACTTGATTTGCTGTAGCAACAAGTCGTTAGTAGATTTGGGGTAAGATTCAAATCAATTATTCTTGTAGCGACTCGGAAAAACAAGTGCAGCAACACTTCATTTGTGTGACAGCACAAGTTTAAAATATATAGCAACACTAAGGAAAAAATGTAGCAGTACGCCCTGAGTAAAAGTGTAGCAACACTTTTTTTGTAGGATAGTTTTTGCTTAGGGCAAGTGTTTGTTGAATTTCTTATGTAGCAACACGAAAAAAGTGTAGCAACACAATTGTTGGGAGTAGTTTTTAGTAGGTTTAGAGCAAGATTTCAATGAATTTATGTAGCAAAATTCAAAAAACAGTGTAGCAACACGACCAAAAGTATAGCACCACAAACAAAAGTATAGTAACAAGTAGTTTTGGGAGTAGTTTTCTTTAGTGGGTTTTTAGGGTGAGATTTTATGTCGTAACACTTGTTATATGAAAATGTATTGAATTCGTTTGTAGCAACATTTGGTAAAAAAATTTAGTTTCCCGGGTTTGGATTCCGAATTTTGCATTTTCCCGGCTTTCCATTGGTTTAGGAATTTTGATTATTGCCGGCTTTTGATTGGCTTATTTTTAAATTTTCCCGGCTTTTGATTGGTTTAGGAATTCAATTTTTAATCATTCCCGGGTCTTGACTAGCTCAGAAATTTAAGTTTTAAATATTCCCGGCTCTTGATTAGCTTCCAAAGCCAGTTTGTGAATTTTCCCAACTCTTAATTGGGTTTAAAATTCAAATTTTAAACATTCCCGGCTCATGATTGTTTAGAATTTAAATTTTTGATTATTTCCGGTTCTTGATTAGCTTCAAATTTTGAATATTCCCGGCTCTTGATTCGCTTCGAAAGTGAATTTTCGAATTACCCCGACTCTTGATTGGGTTCAAGATTCAAATTTTGGATATCCCTGGCTCTTGGTTAGTTTTAAAATTAAAATTTTAAACATTCCCGGCTCATGATTGGTTTAAAAATTGAATTTTTGATTATTCCCTGCTTTTGATTGGCTTCAAATTTTGAATATTCCCGGCTCTTGATTCGCTTCGAAAGTGAATTTTCGAATTACCCCGACTCTTGATTGGGTTCAAGATTCAAATTTTGGATATCCCTGGCTCTTGGTTAGTTTTAAAATTAAAATTTTAAACATTCCCGGCTCATGATTGGTTTAAAAATTGAATTTTTGATTATTCCCTGCTTTTGATTGGCTTCAAATTTTGAATATTCCCGGCTCTTGATTCGCTTCGAAAGTGAATTTTCGAATTACCCCGACTCTTGATTGGGTTCAAGATTCAAATTTTGGATATCCCTGGCTCTTGGTTAGTTTTAAAATTAAAATTTTAAACATTCCCGGCTCATGATTGGTTTAAAAATTGAATTTTTGATTATTCCCTGCTTTTGATTGGCTTCAAATTTTGAATATTCCCGGCTCTTGATTCGCTTCGAAAGTGAATTTTCGAATTACCCCGACTCTTGATTGGGTTCAAGATTCAAATTTTGGATATCCCTGGCTCTTGGTTAGTTTTAAAATTAAAATTTTAAACATTCCCGGCTCATGATTGGTTTAAAAATTGAATTTTTGATTATTCCCTGCTTTTGATTGGCTTCAAATTTTGAATATTCCCGGCTCTTGATTCGCTTCGAAAGTGAATTTTCGAATTACCCCGACTCTTGATTGGGTTCAAGATTCAAATTTTGGATATCCCTGGCTCTTGGTTAGTTTTAAAATTAAAATTTTAAACATTCCCGGCTCATGATTGGTTTAAAAATTGAATTTTTGATTATTCCCTGCTTTTGATTGGCTTCAAATTTTGAATATTCCCGGCTCTTGATTCGCTTCGAAAGTGAATTTTCGAATTACCCCGACTCTTGATTGGGTTCAAGATTCAAATTTTGGATATCCCTGGCTCTTGGTTAGTTTTAAAATTAAAATTTTAAACATTCCCGGCTCATGATTGGTTTAAAAATTGAATTTTTGATTATTCCCTGCTTTTGATTGGCTTCAAATTTTGAATATTCCCGGCTCTTGATTCGCTTCGAAAGTGAATTTTCGAATTACCCCGACTCTTGATTGGGTTCAAGATTCAAATTTTGGATATCCCTGGCTCTTGGTTAGTTTTAAAATTAAAATTTTAAACATTCCCGGCTCATGATTGGTTTAAAAATTGAATTTTTGATTATTCCCTGCTTTTGATTGGCTTCAAATTTTGAATATTCCCGGCTCTTGATTCGCTTCGAAAGTGAATTTTCGAATTACCCCGACTCTTGATTGGGTTCAAGATTCAAATTTTGGATATCCCTGGCTCTTGGTTAGTTTTAAAATTAAAATTTTAAACATTCCCGGCTCATGATTGGTTTAAAAATTGAATTTTTGATTATTCCCTGCTTTTGATTGGCTTCAAATTTTGAATATTCCCGGCTCTTGATTCGCTTCGAAAGTGAATTTTCGAATTACCCCGACTCTTGATTGGGTTCAAGATTCAAATTTTGGATATCCCTGGCTCTTGGTTAGTTTTAAAATTAAAATTTTAAACATTCCCGGCTCATAATTGGTTTAAAAATTGAATTTTTGATTATTCCCTACTTTTGATTGGCTTCAAATTTTGAATATTCCCGGCTCTTGATTCGCTTCGAAAGTGAATTTTCGAATTACCCCGACTCTTGATTGGGTTCAAGATTCAAATTTTGGATATCCCTGGCTCTTGGTTAGTTTTAAAATTAAAATTTTAAACATTCCCGGCTCATGATTGGTTTAAAAATTGAATTTTTGATTATTCCCGGCTCTTGATTGACTTTAAATTTTGAATATTCCCGGCTCTTGATTCGCTTCGATAGTCAATTTTCGAATTTCCCCGACTCTTGATTGGGTTCAAGATTTAAATTTTGAATATCCCTAGCTCTTGATTAGTTCTAAAATTCAAATTTTTAATATTCCCGGCTCATGATTGGTTTAGAAATTCAAATTTTGAATATTCCCGACTCTGGATTGGCTTTCAAAGCCAGTTTTTGAATTTTCCCAACTCTTAATTGGGTTTAAAATTCAAATTTTAAACATTCCCGGCTCATGATTGGTTTAGAAATTGAATTTTTGATTATTCCCGGCTCTTGATTGGCTTCAAATTTTGAATATTCCCGGCTCTTAAATCACTTCTAAAGTCAATTTTTGAATTTTTCCGGCTCTTGATTGGGCTCAAAATTCAAATCTTGATTATCCCTGACTCTTGATTGGGTATGAAATTCAAATTTCAAATATTCCTGGCTCTTGATTGGCTTCCAAAATCAAGTTTCAAATTTTCCCGACTCTTGATTTGGTTCAAGATTCAAATTTTGAATATTCCTGGCTTTTGATTGGTTCGGAAATTCAAATTTTGAATATTCCCGGCTCATGATTGATTTAGAAATTGAATTTTTGATTATTCCCGGCTCTTGATTGGCTTCAAATTTTGAATATTCCCGGCTCTTAAATCACTTCTAAAGTCAATTTTTGAATTTTTCCGGCTCTTGATTGGGTTCAAAATTCAAATCTTGATTATCCCTGACTCTTGATTGGCTCTGCAATTCAAATTTTAAATATTCCTGGCTCTTGATTGGCTTCCAAAATCAATTTTCAAATTTTCCCGACTCTTGCTTTGGCTCAAGATTCAAATTTTGATTATTCCTGGTTCTTGATTGGTTCTGAAATTCAAGTTTTGAACATTGCCGGTTCATGATTGGTTTAGAAATTGAATTTTTTATTATTCCCGGCTTTTGATTGGCTTCAAATTTTGAATATTTCCGACTCTCGATAAGATTACAAATTCAAATTTTGAATATTCCTTGCTCTTGATTGGCTAAGAAATTCAAATTTCAAACCCAATCAAGAGCCGGAAAAATTCAAAAATTGACTATGGAAGCCAATCAAGAACTAGAAATATTTGAAATTTGAATTTCTGAGCCAATCAAGAGCCGAGAATATTCAAAATATGGAACCAATTAAGAGCCGAGAAAATTCAAAAATTAACTTTGGAAGCCAATCAAGAGCCGGAAAATATTCAAAATTTGAATTTCTAAGTTAATCAAGCGCCAGGTATAATCAAACTTTGAATTTTAAACTCAATCAGAAGCTGGTAAAATTCAAAAATTGACTTTGGAATCCAATCAAAAGCCGGGAATATGCAAAATTTAAATTTTTAAGTCAATTAAGAGCCAGAAATATTCAAAATTTGGAGCCAATCAAAAGCCGGAAATAATCAAAAATTCAATTTCTAAACCAATCATGAGCCGAGAATATCCAAAATTTGAATTTCAGAGCTAATTAAGAGCCAGAAATATTCAAAATCTGAATTTTAAACCCAATCAAGAGCCGGGAACATTAGAAAATTGAATTTTAGAGCCAACTACAAGAGTCGGGAATATTCACAATTTGAATTTCTAAGCCAATCAAGAACCGGGAATATTCAAAATTTGAAGCCAATCATGAGCCTGGAATAATCAAAAATTCAATTTCTAAACCAATAATGAGCCTGGAATATTCAAAATTTGAATTTCAGAGTCAATCAAATCCAAGAATAATTAAAATTTGAATTTGAAACCCAGTCAACAGCCGGGAAAATTCAATATCTGAAGCCAATCATGAGACGGGAATAATTGAAGATTCAATTTTTAAATCAATCATCAGCCGGGAATATTCAAAATTTGAATTTCAGAACCAATCAAGAGTCAGGAATAATTAAAATTTGAATTCTAAATCCAATCAAGAGCCGGGAAAATTTAAAATTCGAAGCCAATCAAGAGCCGGGAATAATCAAAAATTCAATTTTGAAACCAATCAAGAGCCAGGAATGATCAAAAATTCGATTTTTGACCCAATTAATAGTCAGAAATGATTAAAAATCGAATTTTAAACCCAAACCATAGTTATGAAAATTTAAAAAATCCATTTTTAAACCAATCAAGAGCCGGAAAAATTTAAAACATTTAATTTTAAACTCAATCAAGACCTGGAAATGATTAAAAATTGAATTTCTAATCCAATCAAGAGCCGGGAATATTCAAAATTTGAAGCCAATCAAAAGCCGGGAATAATCGAAAATTCAATTTCTAAACCAATCATAAGCCGAGAATATACATTGCGTTGCCAGTAACATATTTGACGCAAATAAATCTGATGTGTGCATAGTTAGGACTTATGTTACGTCTTCACGGTTACGTTACATCCATTGTAAAATGAGCTTTAGTTATCACTAAAATAACTTTAACAACATAAACCAGTACTTACAGATAAAAAGAAAACCTACGAACACAGCTACAATATTAATACAACACTTTTTGAGGTTAGAAAACTTTTCATTAAAGGTCTTATACGTAATGTATGGCCATGCTTAAAAGGACTTTTAGGCGGTCAACGTAAGTCGATGCGTCATTCTGCTTATGAAACTAAAGTGAAGTCAAGTTTTTGGCAGGTGTTTGGCACCAAAAATAAACCATTGAATTGCCTATACTGCCACTTTTTTGGTGCCAAAATACCTGGCTTCATTTTCCAACTCCATGTTACTACTCCTTCACCTTTACCTGCTCTAAGGTCTAATCTTTTATAACGATCAGCTGATTGTATTTCTAACGTTCACGCTAATAACGGAAGACGGATACAAAAGAACGTAGACTACAGGGCGTTAAGATTTGACGCAAAGGTTCCAGTGCATAGCGATTCTGTGACAAAGACGGCACTATGAGTACTTGAAGGTCCCATTTGGCTTGGCGAATGCTCCGGCGGTGTTCCAAAAAGTGCTTCAAGGTATGCAAAATAATTTGGTGCTGGTATACATGAATGATGTTCGCGCGGGAGTTATGAAATCCTTAACTGGTATTATAGTTCAGTAGGATATAAAAGAATCAAATATAATAAAAGATAAATTGATGGGAAGATTTCAAATGAAAGATAGAGGGAAACTTGGAACTTTTTTGGTTCTTAATATTAATTATGACAGAGTCAAAATACACTAGTGAAAAAAAAATTTGGGATCGACGAATGCACTAGTTCAAGCATACTTATTGATCCAAAATTAAAATTTGAACTTTTTGATGGAAAAAATAAAAAGACAGAAAACCTTTTCGTAAGTTGGTCACATGCATGTAGACCCGATATTTGTTATTCAGTAAATTTGACCTAATATCCAAAATGGTGAAATAAAGATGTGTTTTTTCTTGCACTCACGCGAGGAGTCTATAATACTGTCTTTCTAGTATTCACAGGAGGAGCTTTTGGCAGAGAACCTGCTATCTTATACTACTACCAAAGAAAAATTGTAGAATTTTTAAACGTAATTGTGCAGTCCCATTTTAGTTGTTCAATGACGAATGATAGATGCTTTTTTTCTCGCACTCACGGGAGAAATCTATAGTGCTATCTCTCTCACACCCATAGGAGGGGTCTCTGTTGCAGAACTCGCTATCTTATACTACTACTAAGAAAATATTGTCGTAGGACAGTTAAATATAAACAAAAATTTTGATTATTACTTGTCGAATAATTATGAATTTCAAGAAAAACTAATTCAATAATAAATGAATTTGACCCAGTTAATATTCCCCCATAGACATTTTTCCCCCTAACAAAAAAATCCTCTTCCAATTTTCCTCCAAAACCAAACACCGTAGCGGGGTGTGTATTTTATTAGCGATTATAAAACCACGCGAAATTTGCATTTTAATGCTACACCGCCCCGGCTCAATTCTTTCGCACAAACAACTCCGATGTAAAATCTCCTCACGGACCCAATCTAGCAACAAATACCTCTGGATTTTATACGAAATGAGCGGGCTAGTTTCTGGTCATGAACCATCATAAAAGAGTTGCAAAGTATGAGCAAGAGCCCGGGGCCAATAAAGAGAGTTTCGGAATTGGGTCGTCAAGTTGAGGGAGTTTTATGTAAACTTTGCGGTTTGAACTTAAAACAAAGACAATATATATATATATATATATATATATATATATATATATATATATATATATGATGTGAACAGGCCTCAACCCCAGCTTTCTGCACTGCAAAAGGAAACTTCTCCTATTGCACTCTCTAGCCAACTTTCTCTTTGTACCTGACCAAGTCTCAAGCTGCTCAACTGCCTCCTGGCTGGGGTTGAGGCCTGTTCACATCATGGCGTCTACCAGACTAGTGTTGTTGAGTAGGTCTGCTAGTGACGTCACATCAAATGTGTATCTGCTAATAATGGAACATAGCGTTGTATACCTAACCTAACTTTATAATGACATGTGTCTTAAATCATAATTCAACAGGTGGTCTTGACAGTCAGCTGTTTCCGGTTGACATTTTCAAAAATAATTAAAGAAAATTCCAAATTACATATTTGATGGATGATCCTCAGACTCATAAGATATATTGTAAAAGTCTCTCTCTGTAACTGTTTTAATATTTTAATATGTTGTATTGTCCCCATTTACACAATCCATCTTTTCCCTCAACATTTTTTAACGTGTATTATGTACTAGTGACTGAAAATTAAGTTCTCACTGTCCTCGATGCTGATGAAACAGATCAATAACACAACATTTATCTTTAATCTCAACAAAGATGTAAGTTACATTCAAATATTGTTTTATTGTCTTTAACTTATATATTGATCCATAGTCTCCCTGATGATGATAATAAACATTATCAAAAGCTCGGATAAACTTTAAAGAGTATACTTTATTTTTGCTGCATTCCCCAAACCGATTCCCAAATATATATATATATATATATATATATATATATATATATATATACATATATAAGAGGTGGACATGATTGTGATAGTGGGGGGCAGTGGCCTAGGCAGAAGGTACTGAATCATTGCAAAGCGTTGCGAGAATAATGGAGCTATAGTGAGTACTTGAAGGTCCCATTTGGCTTGGCGAATGCTCCGGCGGTGTTCCAAAAGGTGATCAATAAGATGCTTCAAGGCATGCGAGATAATTTAGTGCTGGCGTACATGGATTATGGATGATGTTCGCATGGGAGTTATGAAATCCTTAATTGTTATAATAGTTCAGTAGGATATAAAAGAATTAAATATAATAAAAGATAAATTGATGGGAAATTTTTAAATGAAAGATATAGGGAAACTTGGCAATTTTTTGGGTCTTAATATTAATTATGAGAGAGTCAAATTACACTAGTGAAAAAAAATTTTGGAATCGACGAATGCAATAGTTGAAGTATACCTATTGATCCAAAATTAAAATTTGAACTTTTTGATTGAAAAAAGAAATAAACAGAAAACCTTTTCGTAAGTTGGTCGGCTGCCTTATGTATTTGATGTTGGACCCGATATTTGTTATTCAGTAAATTTTTTCTCTCGCTATTAAGATAAATTTGACCTAATATCCAAAATGATAAAATAAAGATGCTATAATTCTGTCTATTTAGTATTCACAGGAGGAGCTTTCGGCACAGAACCTGCTATCTTATACCACTAACAAGAAGAAATTGTAGAAATTTTAAACGGAATTGTGCAGTTCAATGATGAATGATAGATGCTTTTTTACCCACAACTCTTTTGGTGCAGAACTCGCTATCTAATACTACTACCACGAAAAATCAAATTCCATTTTTGTGAAAAATGTTGCAATATCAAATAAAACTGCACTTTTCAATAATTCAATGTAAAATCTAGAGACACATTCCATGATTAATGTCCGATAAATTCCACAAGGAATATCAGAACCACTGATCGATTTATCTTATAGAATCTCCCACACAAGTTTCAACATTAGCCACATCTATCTATAAATTCACATATAAGTATAAGAAAAGGCCAAAAGTTGCCCGGAACTTTTTGTTTTTATTTAAAAGCCTCGCCATGTTGAACGACATTATCTAAAGTTAGACTCGAACGTTACCAGCGGATTTTCGTTTCGATTTTAAATCAGGAACGACGCCAAGTTTGTTCCGAAATTAGGTTTGCAATCTCGCATTTTTATGTGGTAATGGTTATAGTATTGAGTTTGAGAGAGTAGGAAATAGCGCGGTGTTTTTCCAGTTTTGCGATAGGATTAAATAAATGGCTTGATTTATTTGTGAAACTTATTCACGTACATTGTATGAGAGATTTATTGTTTTGAATTAATTTGTTTATCTAAGAAAATTCATGAGAATGTGGGTCAAGTTACGTAAATAGTGAAGTGTATTATGAAACTCATTGTCCATAAATCGTTTAAACTGACGATAAAATGGTCCAGCCATTAAATCTATAAACATAATACGGCCATTTTCATTCCGAAGAAAATGGAAACGGACCACTTAAAATACTTTACGCTGTAAAACGCTTTACTCGAAAAATATCTTCTAGAGAAAGCGGATGGTAGAAAGAGACATCCAAGGATTATTCTTATTTATTACCGTGTCGCAATTATTATATATTTTACCACCCCGTTCCTTTTGTATTACGAGAATATGATTTACGTTTTCGAGTTCATTTATTTTAGTGAAAATTATGTTGTTTGATGTCAAACTTCGAATTTAAAAAAAATATATTTATTGTCTTTGTTCTAAGTTCAAACCGCAAAGTTTACATAAAACTCCCTCAACTTAACGACCCAATTCCAAAACTCTCTTTATTGGCCCCGGGCTCTTGCTCATACTTTGCAACTCTTTTATGATGGTTCATGACCAGAAACTAGCCCGCTCATTTCGTATAAAATCCAGAGGTATTTGTTGCTAGATTGGGTCCGTGAGGAGATTTTACATCGGGGTTGTTTGTGCGAAAGAATTGAGCCGGGGCGGTGTAGCATTAAAATGCAAATTTCGCGTGGTTTTATAATCGCTAATAAAATACACAACCCGCTACGGTGTTTGGTTTTGGAGGAAATTGGAAGAGGAGTTTTTATGTTAAGGGGGAAAAATGTCTATGGGGAACATAGTCATTTCAACATTGATAAAATCAAAATAAAACTTGTCACTAGAGTACTTACATTTAAATTATCGCCTTCAAAAGTCACTTAATTATTCTTATCATTATTTACTCAAAATAGCTAGAGCACGCACATGAAAACTGAAAGGTTTACTTCTTTCTTAATTCGAGTTATTTACTGTAATTTTTACATTTCCCGAGGCACGACTTTTTAAACTTGAGATAATTCGCTACTTCTAAATACTACTAATTATTGTCGATTGATGATTCCTCTCTACTTGAACGGTCGCCCCTTTTATCCATCAAAATCGACATTTGACCATCTGTAATTCAATTCTATTGGGCGACCCAGATATTATTCTAAAAATTTTAACTTGCTCATCGGATAATAATGAAATCTGTGTCGAAATTGTATGATTATTTGGGGTCAATGAAATGAGAAAAAATGTAGAGGACACTTAGTTCAAGGAAAAGCCGACTCGTGCCGGCAATAAATTATACGATCTTTTGAAATTTCTGTCATTTTGGGACCTAATTTAATTAGTAATGTATGTTGTATTTAATAAAATAAATAGTTTAAAGTTCGTTTTGGTTACTGTGTGGTAGAACAGGTGGTCCTTCGAATAAAAATACCCAATCACAACGTCCAACAACATTTAAATATTTCAAATTTCAATTTCATTCTTGACAGCGAAGTGTCAAGAAGTAAATAATTATTTCCGATTTTTGATTAAACGTATTTATTATAGAATTATCTTTACTTCCCTTTTGGTACCGCAATTAAAAAAAAAATGTATCTTTTATTTATTATAATCATTAATCTGAACTGAGGTCAAGGTTGTACAATATGTTCTAAATTTGAGATTATTGGATAAGTACCTATAATGCCAAAAATTGATCAATTTTTCATCTGGGTAATATTACTAGTAAACTTGAGAATTTCGGTTATATCTCCTTTATACCTTCAACGTTTAACCTTTGATTTCATACAGTTTAAATTTGATTCTACTGATTTTATTTTCTGGCAGTAGCTGACCATATTTATCCATAGAATATTATGATTTTCTGCTTCAAATTGATTTTCTGTAAACTTAAATCCTTCATATTTCCAAGTTAATGATGTGGCCAGCGACTGTTTAAGAAACTTATGTATATGGCAACTATATTGGGGTTGGCCAATGGTTTTGACAAAACCACACAGATATATTGTAGGTTACCAGTGTCTTGTGGTTACCGTTGGGTTACTACTGTTTGTGAAACTGGCCCTCATAGTGTTTTACCAACAATTGGTTTTATATTTTAAAATTATTTAATTCTTGATTTTTACCCTCACTGTGGAATATACTATGTCAGGATTTGGTTGAGTTATGTACCACATTTATTTCCTTTTCAGAGTTATCAATTACCGTCTGCAGATTTTTTTTAGGTGTGTTTCTTAATTTTCTCCCGTACATATTTTAAGTAATTTTTGAATATATATTTTTTTTTAATTCGCCCTTGCTATTCTGTACTTATTATACTATCAACCCAACACTAATAATTATTCGCTGAGCAAACCGAGCATATTATGGGCCTCTTGTTAATTTTTTAACAAAAAGGGTTATACAACAAGTAATTCCGTCTTCTCCTGGCGCTGTATCCATCTCTGAATGTGAATGAAATATTACTTGTATTTTTTTTTGTTAATATTTTTACTAGGTGGGGACCCTCGAAGGACCGTTGGTTCAACAATCATGTGGTTAAGGGGCATAAGTGCCCTAGAACCGTACCGATTTTGAAGGAGAAATGGACACATATATTGATAAAGAAAGTATGTTTTCTATGATGGAAAAACTCTAACTAATAAATTTCGAAAATTGCAAGTTGCTGTGCTGGCTCAAAGTATTTTTCAGGAACCTTCAAAGATGACTTTACAGAAGTTTTATGATTTTTTCGGGTATATCAACTTTCAACTTGCTTTATATCATGGAGAAACTCTAATTACAATAGAACTCCGAGTCTTAATTATTATCCAAGCTTTGGATTAACCGACCAAATTTAAATACTTAAAGACCCTGATTATCTCAGAGACGCGCGTCTATACTCTGTATTAACCGAGTTTCTAAAACATTCATACATTATATACATTCAGATTATATGAGTGTTTAGTTATCCAAGAATGGTATCCCCCACATAATTTCGAATAACCGGGATTATTATACAGGGTGTTCATTTTAAAACTTATCATCTCGGGGTTGAATAATTTTAGAAAAAAATTTGAAGGGTGATGAGTTTTTATGCAAAATTCACTTCCACCTTCTCAACTCCCCAGTCCCAAAATCCACCCTCTAGAAAATCTCAAATGGGAAAGGGGCTGATAAGTTTTAAAACGAACACCCTGTATATATACAAATTAAATTATTTCCAATTTTTGATTAACCTTATTTATTATAGATTTATCTTTACTTCCCTTCTGGTACCGCAATTTGAAAAAAAAAATGTATCTTTTATTTATCATAATCATTAATCTGAACTGAGGTCAAGGTTGTACAATATGTTCTAAATTTGAGATTATTGGATAAGTACCTATAATGCCAAAAATTGATCATCATTTTTCATCTGGGTAATATTACTAGTAAACTTGAGGATTTCGGTTATATCTCCTTTATACCTTCAACGTTTAACCTTTGATTTCATACAGTTTAAATTTGATTCTACTGATTTTATTTTCTGGCAGTAGCTGACCATATTTATCCATAGAATATTATAATTTTCTGCTTCAAATTAATTTTCTGTGAACTTAAATCCTTCATATTTCCAAGTTAATGATGTGGCCAGCGACTGTTTAAGAAACTTATGTATATGGCAACTATATTGCGGTTGGCCAATGGTTTTGACAAAACCACACAGATATATTGTAGGTTACCAGTGTCTTGTGGTTACCGTTGGGTTACTACTGTTTGTGAAACTGGCCCTCATAGTGTTTTACCAACAATTGGTTTTATATTTTAAAATTATTTAATTCTTGATTTTTACCCTCACTGTGGAATATACTATGTCAGGATTTGGTTGAGTTATGTACCACATTTATTTCCTTTTCAGAGTTATCAATTACCGTCTGCAGATTTTTTTTAGGTGTGTTTCTCAATTTTCTCCCGTACATATTTTAAGTAATTTGAATATATATTTTTTTTTAATTCGCCCTTGCTATTCTGTACTTATTATACTATCAACCCAACACTAATTATTATTCGCTGAGCAAACCGAGCATATTATGGGCCTCTTGTTAATTTGTTAACAAAAAGGGTTATACAACAAGTAATTCCGTCTTCTCCTGGCGCTGTATCCATCTCTGAATGTGAATGAAATATTACTTGTATTTTTTTTTGTTAATATTTTTACTAGGTGGGGACCCTCGAAGGACCGTTGGTTCAACAATCATGTGGTTAAGGGGCATAAGTGCCCTAGAACCGTACCGATTTTGAAGGAAAAATGGACACATATATTGATAAAGAAAGTATGTTTTCTATGATGGAAAAACTCTAACTAATAAATTTCGAAAATTGCAAGTTGCTGTGCTGGCTCAAAGTATTTTTCAGGAACCTTCAAAGATGACTTTACAGAAGTTTTATGATTTTTTCGGGTATATCAACTTTCAACTTGCTTTATATCATGGAGAAACTCTAATTACAATAGAACTCCGAGTCTCAATTATTATCCAAGCATTGGATTAACCGACCAAATTTAAATACTTAAAGACCCTGATTATCTCAGAGACGCGCGTCTATACTCTGTATTAACCGAGTTTCTAAAACATTCATACATTATATACATTCAGATTATATGAGTGTTTAGTTATCCAAGAATGGTATCCCCCACATAATTTCGAATAACCGGGATTATTATACAGGGTGTTCATTTTAAAACTTACCGTCTCGGGGTTGAATAATTTAAAAAAAAAAATTTGGAGGGTGATGAGTTTTTATGCAAAATTCACTTCCACCTTCTCAACTCCCCAGTCCCAAAATCCACCCTCTAGAAAATCTCAAATGGGAAAGGGGCTGATAAGTTTTAAAACGAAACCCCTGTATATATACAAATTAAATTATTTCCAATTTTTGATTAACCTTATTTATTATAGATTTATCTTTACTTCCGTTCTGGTACCGCAATTTGAAAAAAAAAAATTATCTTTTATTTATCATAATCATTAATCAGAACTGAGGTCAAGGTTGTACAATATGTTCTAAATTTGAGATTATTGGATAAGTACCTATAATGTCAAAAATTGATCAATTTTTCATCTGGTTATATCTCCTTTATACCTTTAACGTTTAACCTTTGATTTCATACAGTTTAAATTTGATTCTACTGATTTTATTTTCTGGCAGTAGCTGACCATATTTATCCATAGAATATTATAATTTTCTGCTTCAAATTAATTTTCTGTGAACTTAAATCCTTCATATTTCCAAGTTGATGATGTGGCCAACGATTGTTTAAGAAACTTATATGGCAACTATGTTGAGGTTGGCCAATGGTTTTGTCAAAACCACACAGATATATTTTAGGTTACCAGTGTCTTATGGTTACCGTTGGGTTACCACTGTTTGTGAAACTGGCCCTCATAGTGTTTTACCTACAATTGGTTTTATCTTTTAAAATTATTTAATTCTTGATTTTTAACCTCACTGTAATATACCAGGTGTTCCACTAAGGTCGGCCAGGTACGATATTATGGAAACCATAGACCTTACGGCTTCGAGATTTTTTTTGCTTCACTAAATCGGCCAAGAGAAATTGAAGGAAATTATTTTCAAGTTTCTAGGATGACCGCTAGGGGGCGCAATTACGATGATATAGCTAAAAATTCAAATTTTCTCAAGAAATCGCTATATTAAGATACTGTTTTAACAACAGAAATCAAAATTTCATTAATTTTTGCGCCAGTTTGGTCATTAGGCTTTTTTTCGTATCTTCAGTAATAAGGGTGGGGGAATTTGGTGATTTTTTTTTTTAGAAATTGCTGTATCTTCCATACCCCTCATTCAAACTCATTCAATTTGGGTTTATTTGGAAGAGAATTTCATTGTTATTAAGAACACCACTTCGTTCGAGGTCGATAATTCCCACCGCGTCTTCTAGATGGCGCTGTTTATTCAAGATCCAGTTTTTTCTTATTTTCATGAAAAATCCAAATGGCATAATATTACTTTTGTATTGCTGTGCTTAAAGAGCAAAAAAATATCTACATTTTGGCGCAAACCGCAATTCAATATCTTCATTCGTTTTCAAGTTACGTAAGGTCTATGGTCTCCATAATACCGTACCTGGCCGACCTTAGTGGGACACCCTGTATACTATGTCAGGATTTGGTTGAGTTATGTACCACATTTGTTTCCTTTTCAGAGTTATCAATTACCGTCTGCAGATTTTCTCTTTTTTTAGGTGTGTTTCTCAATTTTCACTCTTCCATATTTTAAGTATTTTTATTTTTTTTTTAATTCGCCCTTGCCATTCTTTACTTATTGTATTATCAACCCACCACTAATAATTATTCTCTGAGCAAACCGAGCATATTATGGGGCTCTTGTTAATTTGGTAACAAAAAGGGTTACACAACAAGTAATTCCGTCTTCTCCTGGCACTGTATCCATCTCTGAATGTGAATGAAAAATTACTTTGAAAGGTGATGAGTTTTTATGCAAAATTCACCTCCACCTTCTCAACCCTCCAGCCCCAAGATCCACCCTCTAAAAAATCTCAAATGGGAAAGGGGCTGTAAAGTTTTAAAACGAACACCCTGTATATATACAAATTAAATTTTTTCTTGCCAAAGAAAAAAACGATCCTTTACCTTTCAGTGGACCTGAACTATTAACGACGGAGAATAATTAATTTCTGCCCCCGAGGCAAATAAACGAGATCCCAGTCTAGGTGGGGGGTTGAGGTCTCTATGCAAAATTATTCTAGACGCTCCGCTTTTGGTTTTCTTCTCCTTTTTTCTCCCGGAAGGCACAATCGATGCACGATTGTCTAAAATCAACCTTTCCAAATACTATTATTTTAAATGTGCCGTAATTAAATATTCAAACTTCCAAAGCAAAAATTCTGTTCCCTTTCCTCGGTCTAAATGCAGGCTCGCATATTCTCTGACATGTTTTCAAAGATCCTTTTTATTTTCGCTCCCTCGGAGAAAACAGAATACGTTATCATCAGGAAAACAGTGCTTTTCAAGCGCAGACATAATACATACATACATTAGTCGGAGGACCTGGCATTATGAGTTTTTTTTCTTTTTTTTAATGCTCTTCAGTTTTTTTTTGTTTGAATATTTTGCGCCGAGAGCATTTTACAAAAGGAATTACAAATGGTAATAGAGTGTGTGCGGCCCAGGCTTGGATAACTAGACAGTTTTTCTAGTTTTCTGGAGGATTATTACTGGACAGGTGGGCATTTATATTAAAAAATATTACAATGAAAAGGGGTGATTCTGTAAGAAAATCTAAGCATTTTTGTACCCCATTTGCAGTAGTGTCCAGAACTTCTGGACCATAGTGGAAATTGTTGCCGGATGAATATAGCTTCTCTACTTACAGGGTTATAAATGTCATTTTATTATTTATCGATTTATTATAGAAAAAAAAAGGTGGTGACAAAAATAAATCAAAAGAGGAAGCATTTCGACTTGATGCCGGTAATAATTTCGCTTCAGCCCGCCTATTCGTGACGCCGGAACAGGAAATTGCCAGTCAGACTGGTATCTATTCCACATTGTATGCAGGATAAAAATAACGGAAAACAGATTTAATACACGACAACAACAACCGGGAAATTCAGTTTATCTACTGCACACGATAATAATTTTTTCAAATAGGAAAATTTTCCGCGGAGTCTAATTTCGCGTTAAGCCACCTTTTAGCAGTAAATTTTAAAGTTTCCGGCTCGTAAATTCCGGTAACTTATTCCGACTGGCTGCGATAGGGTTGCGCGTCTACATCATTAAATTTTTACATGTGTTTTTAATATATTTTTTTTTTTGGTAAAATGGCCGTGATAGCCAGACAAAGTATGAGTAAATAATGGTATATTTTATAATACGTTGATTTTATATGTTACTTTTTATGTGATTTGATCCGATGAAAACGATAATTTTTTTAAAATGGAATACAAAAACTTTACCTTTACACATGTCTAGGTAAAATCCCAATAGACCTGGAACAAAACCAAAAAGCTAACAAAATCCAATACTGAAAGTTATTAAATTGTCTTTCGTTAGGAATTCTCAAAAGTCCAATCGCAATTTATTATATCGGTACTCCTCCCCATCATAGGAATTTTTTAAAATTTCTGTCCCAATGGAAAACGATAAATCATAAAGACGCGTTCGGTTTGGCAATAATTTCCTTTTTATTCTGTTTTCCCTTCGGTCGGAAAAATCGTGGAAATAAAAATAGATTTATATACGTGATCCAGTACATTAAAAATCGTCCAAATATAATTCGGCTTACAGTTGTGTCCCCTTCAAACTACGGAAGGGTCTGATTGTTATTTGGGACGGGCTTACAATAGGATAAACTAGTTAAATTTCGGCGGTAGTAATGGATTCGGGCTTAATGGTTGCGAGAGGCTTTGTTGACACGATTTAAAGTTTTTTGCTTTTTCAATTAATTCTAAAAGATGTTACAAGTTAAAGCATGATTTAAGTAGCCTTAAATTAAAGTTTATTTGGCCATAGTGTTGATGAAGGCTGCAAAGAAAAAGCCATCAATGGAAAGGAGTCAGGAAAAGAATTACTATAGGTCTGTTTCTGCAGAAATCACAAACCAGTCAGAGTGAATTTCATTAGTTGAAACTAATTTTCTGACTGTTTTCAACCAATGAAATTCGCTCTGACTGGTTTGTGATTTTTGCAAAAACAAACCTTATGTTGATTATATTGATGTGTAGGATATAGTAATTCGCTAGTTTCACCACAAATATTACCTGCACTCATCTGTTTTTGTAATGATCTAGAGCCTATTGCACTAAACTATTTTACAACTTTGCACTTTGCTTTATTTGAAAAGTGCAAAAAAAATACGTTGCACCTAAAAAATGATGCGACTTTGCAATTTTCACTTTGCTCCCTTTACTCTTTGCATTTTGCAAACTAAGACTCTGAAAATAAGTAGTAGTTCATGGTTACCACAATACAATATGTCGATTTTATTTGTCAACCAATTTTTTTGGATTTCCGCACAAATACAAGAGAGCAAAAACAGTTTCGTCCTGACAAATCACCCATCAGGATGCGCGCCGTTGATATTTATTTAAAAATCGTCGAAAAAGCAAAATAAAACATTCTCACACCTCTATCCGGCCCAGAAACGAATAGAGAGAAGTATGAAAATTGCGAACGGGCGGGACGTAAATTTTCCTGTACGATGATTTTCCTGTCGGAAAAACAAACACGAAAATGTCAAGCGACGCCAAATAAAATGTATCAAAGTTTAGCCGACCGGGAGGGAAATGCGAAAATAGTGTATTTTACCGATTAGATTTGTTCGCTCGTTCGGGCGGAAAATATCCAAAAATTCACGTCGCGTATTAAATTTTAAAAATGCTTACTCGACGTGTTTGAATCGGAAATATTTGTTATCGATTTGTTCAAAAATGTACATGAGAAAAAAAATGTCGGTCAAGTGAGAGAAGAGGAGGCAACTACTTAACCTGTTAGCGCTTTTTCTCTGACCCTTGTCGGAATAAATAGAGCCTTTAAAAGAAGCCTTTTCAGAGAAAGTAATAAAGAAAACATTCAGTTCTCAACCATTAAAAAACAATGAAAATTCCTTTCAACACCTCGTAACCAGACAAAAGGTGAACCCTTTTCACTCTCTAAATAATAAAATTTTCCGACCCGCCAAATTTAATATTCATTTAACATGTTACGAAAAATTGAAGTTCAAGTCAGGAGGCTATTGTTTAAAAACTCTTAAAACAGATAAGCCGAGTTGTTTAAGGAGCCAACTTTTGCCCGGCTTATACAAAGATTAAGTTGCAAGTTTCCTCTTCTTTGGGCGAAAATGCCATTTCCTTAATAGTCTGTGTCGGAGTTTAATTTTCCTAACATGTATAGACCTTAAAAAAGTTTCCGTTGGTGGATTTATTCAAATTTTGTAAACTCTTTACCTAAATCAGTTGGTATAATTTCTGGTTAATGACTTTTGTCATAATATCAAGTAAAAAGGAACAAATTACAACAAGAAAACGACCTCTTAAACATCATCATCCATAAATAGGTAATTTCAAGTGCGCTCTATATACGGAAAGAGATCATGAGCGTTCCAGGCAGTTAGGCACGTTCCACACTTTATGTTGCTTGTGCCAGACATCCAGGTTCTTAAAAATTGGCCCTTTTTCTTTATCAAGTGCCTTTCTTGCCTAAGCAGCAGCATCATATACGAGCTCAAAATGCAATCAACTTTTATAATATATAGAAGGAATTTTTACTTAAAATTGATTTTTTAGTTTCGGAGAAAAATAAAGCTATAAGACAGTCGTTTGGAATGGAAGAAGGATTATTTGCTTTTAAAGTGCAATTTTAGCTTCAAAGTGGATAGGGTTTTGTGCTAGCAAAACCTATTAGGGGGCAAGTTAGGACTTCCTTATTCTGACAAACAAATGGAATTTGGCGGTCGGTTTTCTTTTGTGAAAAGATATTTTTCACATTCATTTACTCGAGTTTTTTGTAAACATATTGAAGTTTAATATTGTCGACTCATAAATGGGAAATGTTAGAACATGATATTATCAGGCGATGTCACTCCCCATGGACAAGTTCACTGATGCTAGTAGCCAAGAAACACGGATCTACAAGATTTTGCATCCTTATAGACGTGTTTTCAGGATACTAGCAAGTGCCGGTAGAGGAAAATTTATGGCGATCATGGTACAAGGCCATGGCTCGTACGAATTCAACGTTCTCCCATTCGGCTTATGTAATGCTCCGTCCGTTTTTCAAGAACTCTCGGATATGGTCTTTTGGGAATCAAAATGGAAGTAAGTATTAGTGTATATGAATGACATCATTTACTCAAAAACGGAAGAGGAACATATACAAAAATTAAGAAAAGTATTCCAGAAACTAAGACAGGAAAATCTTACCCTAAAACCCAGTAAGTGTACATATCTGGGATTTACAGTGAATAGAAGCGGGATAAAACCAAATGAAGAAAAGCTAAAAGGTATT
Organism: Ceutorhynchus assimilis; assembly: GCA_917834065.1. NCBI lineage: Eukaryota > Metazoa > Arthropoda > Insecta > Coleoptera > Curculionidae > Ceutorhynchus > Ceutorhynchus assimilis. The sequence goes on from OU892285.1 coordinate 35,256,604, forward strand.
GAAGAGTTTCCGAAATCAAGGAAGTACAAAGCTTTTCAAGACTTTGTAATTTCTATCGAAAATTTATAAGAGACTTCTCCTCGATCGCCAAACCGTTGCATGAAGTAACAAGAAAAAATAATTTCAAATGGGGGCCAAATCAAGAAGAGGCATTTGTTACCGTCAAAACATGATTGAAAAGTAAATAATAAACTTTGAAGAAATGAGTAACTAAAAAAAAATAATAAAAAGAGAAGGTTGATCGGTGGCTGTAATCTAGAAACGGGACTTCGTGTTAAGGGTTGCCGACTAGCTTCCATTGCGGATCAATTAAATAATTAAATATAGAACGCCACCTGCTTTTCCCTGCAGACAACCGATATAACGAAAGCAGGAAACTTCTACGGACCTATAGCAACGCAACCTGAAATATGAAACTGAACAAGAGGAATGGCAAAAGTGAAACGCTTTGCTACAATCAGCTACGGGTTTTTTAGTTATTTAATTGATCCACACCCCTCTCCGCATTGGAAGCTAGTCGGTAACCCTTCACACGAAGTCCCGTTTCTAGATTACAACTACCGACCAATTCTCTTTTTTTATTATTATCTTTTTTCAGTTACCCATTCATTGTCCCATTTCTTCAAAGTTTATTATTTACTTTTCAATCGTGTTTTTTGCGGGTAACAAATTGGCGCCCAACGTGGGGCCACAACTATTGAAAAGAAAACAGTGGCTTGACGAAGGTATGCTATTAAGTGAGGCCAATACGCTTATTTCCTTTTATTTTGCACCAGGAAAAATCTTCCCGTAACACATTTAACATCTTGAAAGGAAAACTAACGTCAGCACCTCTATAACAACATTATAACCCCGACATAGGATGCACCCTACATACCGACGCTTCAATAAAGGGAATAGGGGCAGTCCTTTTACAAAGATATTGAAGACAATATCCAGTTGCATATAGAAACAAAAGTTTGTCAAAAGCAGAACAAAATTACGCAGCAGTCTGGAGTCTAGGATACTTAAGACACCTAGGATATGGATGTCATGTAGAAATAGTAACTGACCACCATGCACTTTGCTGGTTGGACTCCATAAAAGAAAATAGAAGACTAACAAGATACATACCGTAAAATGAAGATTATAAATATTCCTTTTGGCATTAATAAAGAGGGTAACTTGATAAGAGAAAAACTTATAATATATAACAACAAGATAGAGATAATTTTGGATGTGTTCTACTTCACTCAAGAACATAAAGGATCCTACAATGCTTTGATTGAGACTGATATGATAACTTTTGAAAGGTTCAAATACAGAGAGAAAGTATTCATTAGTCTGTATGCATGTCGTGTGTTTGAATATTGCAAAGTGCTATAAGTGCCAGGGATTTGATCACTTTTCGAGAGAATGTAAAGAAAAAAATCAGAGTTGTCCAAAATATGTTCAAAAAACTACAGTGAGGCTGAATGTAACGCAAAGCTGTATAAATTGTCTACGAGCCAACAAGTTTAAATACAAATCATACAATATGGGATAGAGTACGTTGAAAAGTAAGTTGCAACAAATACCAACTATGGATGTTTTGCTTGAATGTACAGAGCTTCACAGCACATATTGAAGAAATAAGTGAACTGATTAGTCAAGCAAACAGAAATATTTCTGGCAACTGAAGCCAGGGTGACTTCAGACATAGAGGACCAAGAGATTTTTATTAATGGGTATAACATTATACGACGTGACTCAGAGAATAGGTACACTGGGAGAGTTTTGTGTATTATTAAAGAGGACTTGCCATTTTATGTACTGAATGTGTTGACAATTCCTAAGTTATTCAGAGTGCGTATTCTGTAACGCCATAGAAAATTATTTCTAGGCAAAAAAAATCTTTCTATTATGTAAAAATCATTTTTTGGGGCCGATTCGGACGAAATTTGGAATGTCGCTAAAAGGGGTCTGAAAAAGTTGAAATTTCAAGTTTCAAACCCTCTACGACTTATCGTAATGGTTTTAGCCCCTATCCCCCTAATTTCGAAAAAGGGGGTGTAATTCCTATTACCTATACGCGCCCTGCATTTATTTTTCCGAATTTTGAAAAATTAAAATTTTCATCGGATAGAGGAGTAAAAAATACGTCGAAAATGTCTCTAGGCATTTTTTGCTCTGACGCTTCCTAAGCCCGCAAAAAAATAGGAAAGATTTTTATTTTGGAAAATTTCGGGGACCCGACAATTCTTTCTTAACTTATCCAAACTAACTCAAACTAACCCAAACTAACTTGAACCAACCCAAACTAATCCAATTGGTTAACTGCTGTGAGAATACAGGGTTGTAATTATTATAATATCTATATAAGCTTTATATAGATCACCGAGCTCAAGTATACCTGAATTTCTGAAGAGAATTTGTGAATTTTTTTTTTTTGCTTAAGCTTATATTTTACAGTAAAGCAGTAGCAAAAAAAAAACACCTTTAATCAGGGGCGCAACAGGTACCAGAAGTAAAATAGCTCACACAACACCTAAAAAGACAGTCAGCCACAACGAAGGTCCACGAGTCCAGTCGCACAGCAGAACAAACCACTGTGACAGTTTACAAACCAGTAGGACACTAGACATGTCACGACGATTGTCCACCAACCAGCGAGAAAATTGAACAAACCATAGGACTGCCAACCAACCAGTGGGATAACTCATTAGCCACTAGGTCCTTAAGCCATACGACGGTCCACAAGCCAGTGAGAAAATTGAATAGTCCATGGGACTGTTCACCAACTAGCGGAACAGCCCATAAAACCACTAGAACAGTCTACAAGTCACCACGACTACCCAGAAGCCAGTGGGACAGCCAATTAAGTACTATCACTTCCAACAAGTCACAAGCAAGTTGGCACATACAGAATCCTGTAATTTTCATACCACAACAGACCAAGCAAAACGAAGAAGAATCTGTAATTTTAAGAATTTTTAAGTTTTTCAAATTGTAGGCACATTATGTTCTTTTACTGGCATTGGGGACAAATGTTTTCACAGGAGAGACAAATGTCAACTCATAAATGTCTACAGGCCCACAGACTGAATTTGGCGCTCATACTACAGAAAATTAACTGACTCTGCTGGTGGTAGCAATAATTCTTGTATAAATTACGCTCACCGTAATGCAGTCGGCCAAAAGACATTCTCTTCAAGTTGACTGTGACTTGCTACAGTTCGACTGAGATCCTAAGGTGAATATCATACGGTAGAAGCCTTATGCAACGCCCCAAAAGTAAGCTCCTCGAGGGTACATTTTCATAGGGCTGTTTGGGTACTATTGACAGCGTAGGGCTTTCCCTAAAAACAGGCATTTCAAGGGAATGTTATATGATGGCCTCCCAGGAAAGAACATTTACTGCTATCTATCTATTTAATCATCTACTACATAAGTTAAGGTGCACCAATTATTAGTGTTGAAATCTTTCCTTTCCTCAATAATATTTTTTCAGGATAAACCCTTAGCCGACGCAGGCAAGTGTAGATAAAGTGGTGGCACCGCTGACCACAAACAACCTAAGCGTGACAATATAAATAGCTTATGAATATTTCGCGAAATGTTAACATCAAGTCACGTCTATCCATGTGAAATATTTCAGGAAATGGTTATTTTTGGTTCCAATTGAATAAGAAAAGCAACTATCCTTATATAAATATCATTGCAGGCAACTGAAAATCTTAAACGGACAAAGAAGTTATGAAACTTCGAAATAAAATTCTCTCCAGTTCAGTAAAGCGCCGGAAATATACAAAGTAAGAGCCTAAAAAAAAAAAAAGAGTTTGAAAATAATTCCCGGCCATTCAATCCTAGATTTTATACGTCGTAAAAACGGGGTCGGGCGCACATAAACGAAAACCTAAGGGGAAACGTAATATTTTCCTGAAAAGCACATGCTCTTGGCAAGGGGGTCGACGCCCAAACATAACAATAAGAACTTTTCTATCGGGAAATTTTTGTAGAAAGGTCATACGGTGTCGGAAAAAGGCAACAATTAATTGTACCCATTGAAAATTGAATCGTTTGAATAAAATATTTAAAATTATAGAGACAAAAACAAGTCTGTATTCCATCGCAAACAAATCGTCGCTTTTAACCTTTTAAGTAGCGACAATGGAAAAGAGGGTATTTAATGCGGAGCGGCGCATTCCATTTGACCGAATTTAATCCTTCGCCCGCAAAACTTAGCAGACCGTTAATTCGGAACAATGAGTAATTTCTTAAGCGCTAATTCAACCGATGAACTGCAATCGTTTAAAATATTCACGAGAAAAACGAAATAATTTAAGGCTTAAAACAAATACTAAAAGTTTAAAGTACGTCGTTAATACCGGAGAGATCGTTCGCCTCTGATGCAAAACAGTTTTAAAGTAGCTCCTCTTTTCCGAAATGATATTTAAACTCTCATTTTCATAAAGTCTTATGACTTGACTTGGAGAATTATTTAAATATTGAGATTAATTTTTTTAGGGTTTCCTCACACATCTTCTTTAATCCCAAAAAAAATGGCTTCTAGTCACTTCTTGCCTCTATTTGTTCATAATTCTTGACTACATGAACCCCATTTTATATTAAAACAAAAAGTCCCTGTTTGAGTATATTTTAAAGAGCTTCTTGATTCAAAAATAAACGTCGTTTATTTGTTCGGTATACGGAACTTTCCAAGCCAACTGCTCTATTGCAAAAATAAACTTATTTGTAGCACAACATAATTGTTGTTTTTAATCTTTGAACCATAAATAAATCCTTGTATGTGTGTGTGTTATTATTTTTCCTGTTCGTTCCATTTTTCAATGCGAGGGCGCTTTGTATTCGATTTTATAGCTTGATAGAGACAGAAATTTATGACGAGGAAAACAAGGCAACAAAATACACAAACACAGTACATTGAGCCTTTAATTTCGATTTGCAAATAAAATCGCTCTTGTCTTTTATCACCCTGCGAACTTAACTTTCAGTCCTATAATGGATCAGATACAATTTTCACCGTTGGACAACAAAAGATCGAATCGGGCTGCACAGTTCTTCGGCGTCATTGTTCACTTGTTGGAAATGTGCCGTCATTATTCTCGGGTCTTTCTATCGTCGTTTATCTTTCACAGAATAATTGAGATAAAACAACGATTCTTGTTTATTGAGAGAGAGGGGCATAGGCGCAACTAGGGGGGTGCACTCCTATTCGGCATCCCACCATAGCACTACCTAACACTTATATAAAAAATTAATGCAACCAAATAATTTTTTTTGCACTTTTTGTACTTACTTACGTCATCGATGACGTCATAATTTAGAAAAAAGTATTTGTCGTTGATTAATTCATAGAGCACGTTCGCAATTATTATTGTTATAAAATAAAAATTTTCAACCGAGGCCAGTATTACAATATTACCTTAAAATCAAGACTTACCCTAAAGTATAGGGTTTTTATGTTATATTTAAAATAACGTCATCGAACCAGGTCAGACAATGTTGTCAATGTCTATGTTTATTCTATATCTTAAGGTGACATTGAAATACCGGCTCCTAAAAAATCATTGGAGTCCAGTGATGCCGTTTTTAGTACATTTGTACTATATTCAGTACACTCCAGTGTAATTAAGTACGTCAGTACACCATCGATAATTTTAGTACAATTTAGAGAAAATTACAAATCACTGATAAAAGGGATTTCCATTTGCAAAATCAGTGCAAAAAAATGTTCCTCTATCTCTATCCTTACGTTTTATATGCTTCTAGAAAAAGATGCAGAACGCGAAAACACTGGTATTGTATGTATTATCGTTTAATCGAATTGAAGATGTCACAACTCAGATAGGTATTACAAAAAAAAAAAGATTTTTGTGGATTTTTGCTACGTCACCCGCATAAATGCTTAAAACTGTTAGGTTAGATATTTAGTACATTTTTAAGTAATTTAGTACAAATCATCGCCAGACTTCAGTACAAAATTGGTTTGTCTCGCGGCAACACTGTTGAAGTCCCAAATATATAAATTAATTAACTGCGTATTATACAGGGTGTTCTTAAATATCATGTACAAACGACAAAGGGTGATTCTTTTTTTTTACGACTGAAATCTTGAATATGTTCTAAAAAATTGACTTATTTAAGCAATTAAAAAAAATTCACCCTCTTACATTTTAATTTTTTTCTAGAAAACTTGCAAAGAGAAAATTTTGAAAATTTTCCAGGAATAAGAGGAAAATGAGGAGCTCATTTTACGAAAATTTCAAAATTTTCAAGTAAAAAATCACTCTAGGAAAAAATCTGAAAAATTGACTTTTTCAAGTAAAATTAAGGAAAATTCACCTCTTACATTTTAATTTTTTTCTGCAAAACTTGTAAAGAGAAAATTTTGAAAATTTCCCAGGAATAAGAGGAAAATGAAAAGCTCATTTTACGAAAATTTCAAAATTTTTCAGTAAAAAATTAATCCAGGAAAAATTTTGAAAAACTTACTTTTAATAATAATAATAATAATAATAATAATAGTATATTTATTGGGCTACATACAAAAACAATATCTTCTACATTGAGAGACCACACAAAAGTATAACAAATATGATAATACAATATGTAGTTCAATAAAATAACAATTTAATAAAATAAAATAACAATTCAATAAGATGACAACAATTTACAGATATTTAAAATTTGGACACAACATATTCCCTCAACAAAGATTTAAAGTTATCACAGTTTTTTATATTATTTGGCATTTTATTATAGTCAGAGAGTCTTCTATAAAGAATAGAATTCGACATTTGGTTTGAGCAATATCTATCGATTAGAATAAAATCATCACAGTTTCTTCTTTGGTAATTATGGACATTCTTAAAATACTTTATGTCCGATTGACCAATAAAGTGCTATTTATAGAACAGTTTTGCGTCAATAAAGTAGCACTTTATTGTACTAGTAAAATAAAGTGCTACTTTATTGGCTACCTGGACAACCTGACAAGGTGAAACAGGTCCTGACAACTTGCCAAGGTGAAACAGATATACCTACGCGAATTTTACTTTTTTCATTAAATTTTTTTAATTTTTAACAAAAATCAGTCGCAATCGTACATAAAATCATGTATATAACGCTTACATAAACAGGCTTTATTGTCTCATTATTTAATAGCCTGGCTCGCAAGCTTGCTCGGCCATAAAATTATTCGTACAATAAAGCCTTACTTTATGTACTTGTTATATAAATAGCTATTACTTTATCACAGACATATTCAGGTAGCAGCTTATTTCTTATTCTGTACAAAAAGACATTCACATCATAAATAATTCCTTGTCTAACCGACATGATATTTACAACATTCAACATTATGTTTATAGGAGTGTATCTATTACATTTTAAAATTGTTCTTAGAGCTCTATTTTGAATTACTTGTAATTCATTTATCTTAAAGTTAGGTAAGTTATACAATAGTGTAGAGCAAAATTTTAGGTGCGGTGCTGCTATGCAGTTGTACATAAGGTATTTGGTATACATAGAGAGATTATTGCCAACTCTGTAAATGAACCCTACTCTTTGAGAAAATTTCCTCATGATATAATGAGCATGTTGGCGAAAGCTTAGTTCTGAATCCAAAATGACTCCAAGGTATTTTATTTTATTTTCATGTAGTAACCTTTCATTATTTATTTCAATATTTATTTTTTCCAAATCAATACTAGCCAGTTTCTGTTTTTTCCAAAATATACAAAACTTAGATTTAGAAGTATTAATGCTCAATTTGTTTTTGCACAACCATTCAAATAATCGATTCAGATCATTGTTAATAGTGAGTTTCATTTGGTTCAGATCATTACCAACTATATATAACATTGTATCATCTGCAAACAATTCAATATTACTACCATCAATTCCGTTAACAATATCATTGACATACAATAAGGGCCCTAACACAGTTCCCTGAGGCACTCCGTAGGTTGTATTGAACAAACCAGACACCTTATTCTTATATCTAACTTTTTGATTTCTATTAATTAGACAGATATGATTTGAACCAATTTAAAACCTTATCTCTCATTCCTAATTTTTCCATTTTTTTTAACAATGTCAATCTATCCATAGTTTCAAAAGCTCTCCTAAAGTCTAAAAACACAGCCAAAAAAAAATTATTACTATCAACAGCTTTGAGGAAATTATCACACATATTAATTATCACAGACTCACAGGAATGTTTTTTACGGAAACCAGACTGATTAGATACTAAAATATTGTTATTATCACAGAATGTCAGTAGTTGTTTCTTGACCACTAGCTCTAGGACTTTTTCATAAACCGGTACAGTGTTAATGGGTCTAAACTCTGTGTAGTTGTTGGTGCCTGGAACTTTTGGAACCGGAATGACTGTTGATGTCTTCCATTCCTGTGGGAATACTCCAGTAGACAGTGAAGTATTAATGATGTCCAAAAGACGGTTTCCTATTACATAGAAAACATCCTTGAGCACTCCAGTTGAAATTCCACTTTCTCCACCACCCACGTTCTTCATCCCATAAACATGTTTTTTTACAGTTTGCATTGACACACACTCAAAGCTATTGAATTCAGCATAGGTGGGGATGGCTGCAATTGTACTTTCCAAACCATTGAACTGGGGAATAACGCACACAATTTGTGCAATACTATTTACAAAATATTCATTGAATCTATTAGCAATAGATATTTCTTCTATAATCAACTCATTTCCAAATGAAATTTCATCAGGTAATATTTTGTTTTTTTCAGGAAGAAGTACTTTTAAGTTTTTCCATAGATCTCTAGAGTTGTTTTTATTTTGATCAATTACGCTTATATACATCACAGTTTTGCACATCCCAAGCTACATGATTGGTATCTAATCTTAGTCCGTATTTATTGTTTGACATAACACAGTTTACACACTTATTTGTTTCATTAGTACAGTCTTTCAGTTCATGTTCTTCACTGCATTTTGGAGAGGTAATTTTTTCTTTACATTTCTTACTTAAGTGCCCGTATTTGCAACAATTAAAGCACCTTAAAATGCCATAGTCACTGTATACGGGACAACGGTTCCATCCTATATTTATTCTTTCCATTTCAGTGAATAATTTGTAAGTACTTGTGTCTACCTCTAATATTATATTAAACCTTCTGTTAAACACTTTTGTTTTTCTTAAAACCTGTAACTTAAATTCGGTTTCCTGGGGTTGTAAGTTGTTCTGTTTGACTATTTTTTGTACAATATCCTCAGGTTCATGATCGTACTCAGTTTCCTCTATTCCAACAACTTTTATTCGGTGCTCTTTTATTTTTGGGCGATCGACATTGTACTTATCACCAAGTTTGTTTTGTATTTGAGACTGAATATGTTCAATCTTCTGTTGACCATTGCAATTCAAAATAATACCTCCATCTTTTGTTGCCCTACCCATTGAGAGGCCAATACCGATTTCAGTTGGATTTACCTTGTTTTTTAAATCCTGTTTCACTACAGAAATATCATTTTGTGTTGATTTTTGCTTAACAAGTAATATTTTGTTGACAGACGAATAAGTTTTTTCCATTGTAATAGGAATAGGTCTAATATTTTCCTGACTTTTAATTTCCTTCAATTTTAATATTTCCTCTTTTAAGCTGCTGTTTTCGGCTATCAAATGGTCCACTTTAGTATTTAATTCATTCGTAGTTTTTATCAATATTTCTAGCCTTGCATTAATCGAATTCACCAAACTTGCCTCCACGTAAAGATCTTCAGTACGACTCCTTTTCCTCGGACGTTCTTGTTTGTTTACATCGCTGCCCTTAACCTCACTTAGTATTGGACTGCAAAGGTTGCATTTCCAAGTGGTTTTTTTCATATGGAACCCTCTAAGGTCAATATTTTCACATTTCCCGTGGTAGCACTGATTACAAACTGTACACTGAATCAATGTTTTAATATCTTCAAACAGTTCTTTACACGAAAAACACTTATTTATATCGGGACTGTTACTGCATCAACAATAACATGATCCGCCATCTTATTATTTTCAGCAAAATTAAGGAGAATTCATCCTCTTACATTTCAATTTTTTTCTAGAAATCTGGCAAAGGGAAAATTGTGAAATGTTTCCAGAAGAAAAAGAAAAATGAGGAGCAAATTATAGAAAAATTTCAAAATTTTCCAGTCAAAAATCACTACAGGAAAAATTCTGGGAAATTGACTTTTTTAGGCAAAATTCACCCTCTTACATTTTGATTTTTTTTTGGAAAACTGGCAAGAAAATTGTGAAAATTTTCCAGAAAAAGAATAAAATAAAGAGCTCATTATTGCAAATTTTGTGATTTTCGAAGACTCGTAATTTTCGCAATTTTTCTTTAGAATTTTTTTAATTCCTGTCATTTCTCAAATAATTCTTATAATTTTTTTATTGTCAACTCACCTACACGCGTTACTGATAAAAGTCAAACACTCATTGATTATATTGTAACAAATAATAAAAACCTTCCATACAAAGTACATTTTTAACACCAAAAATTAGTGATCATTGTATTCTATCAATTCACCTTATTAGGAAATCTAATGGGAACTCTGACGTAGTTGCTTATCATAGATCTATGAAACACTATAATGTGGACCAGTTGCAGGATTGTCTCTTTAACTTGGGGTGGAATAATTATTGTGGGGATGTAAATGTTTTGGCGAATGGTTTTGTATCTGGTATTGCGGATATTCTTAATGTCATGTGTCCCAAACAGCGTGTTGTATTTAAGCAAAAATATTTACATAAGGTTTGGATTACGGCGGAAATTAGAGAAAGAATGCGACATAGGGATAATTTGTATGTTAGAGCGGTCAGGGAAAATAACGGTGAGGTCTGGAGGGAATATAAGGCAGAACGAAATTCCATAGTAAATCAAATTAAATTGGAGAAGGATAAATACTATAGAAAAACAATTGATGACAATAAAAAGAATCCTAGGGAAATGTGGAAAAATTTAAAGTTGTTACTTCTCAGTAAAAATTCTACAGTACCTGATGAATTAACCATTGCAACAGAATTCAATAGATATTTTATAAATAGCATTCAGGAAATTGTAAATAATATCCCAAAATATCCCCTCTTAGGTGAAATTTCAGCAGATATCTCTAATGTATCCTATAGTGAGTTTTCTCGATTCAAACAAATATCATTGACTGACATGAAGGGTATTCTAAAGGACATGAAAAATGTTGGGGGTGGTGATAGTGGAATTTCTAAAGGGGTTTTGTGTGATGTTTGTTATGCTGTTGGAGATCGTTTGTTGAATGTTATAAATGCGTCCCTCTCAACCGGGGATTTTCCGGAGGCGTGGAAGGAATCCACTGTCATACCTGTCCCTAAAGTTGCAGGTACGAATCTGTGCAATGAATTCAGGCCAATAAACACCGTCGAAGTATATGAGAAAGTGCTAGAGCTCGCTGTTAAAAATCAGCTTCAAAATCATTGTAATAAAAATGAAATATTGGTGAGTCATCAGTCGGGTTTCCGTGAGAGTCATTCGTGTGAGTCTGTGGTTATAAATATATGTGATGTATTTCTGAGGGAAATAGATAAGGGTAATTTCGTACTGGCAGTATTCTTGGATTTCAAAAGGGCTTTTGAGACTGTAGATAGGGACATTTTATTAAGGAAACTAAACGATATCGGCATTGGGCACACAGTATTGCAATGGTTTAAATCATATCTGAGTAACAGACATCAAAAGGTGAAATTTAAGAATTCTATGTCAGATTCCTTACTGGTTCAGTATGGAGTACCGCAGGGAACCATTTTGGGACCGCTATTATTTCTACTCTATATAAATGATATCGTCAAAGTTGTGAAGGGATGTAAAATTGAATGTTTGCTGACGATACAATGATATACTTGGCTGGAAAAGATATAGTTCAGATGCAAAAAATAGTAAACACTGATTTAAATAATTTGTTTAAATGGCTTTGCAACAACAACTTAAGTATTAACACTTCGAAATCAAAATGTTGTTTATTTGGGAAAAAATATAGTCTGAAAGATGTTAATCTAGAAAGCATAAATATTATTATGAATAACGAAAAAATACTTCATGAAAATCAGATTAAATATTTAGGAGTCATATTCGATTCATGTTTGAATTTTTATGCACATGCAGAGTACATAACGAGGAAGTTTTCCAAAAAAGTAAACTTTATTGGGAGGATAGGCAATAAGTTGTCAATGGCTACTAAATTGCTAATCTATAAAAGTATAGCAACTCCACACCTTGAATTTTGTTCCACCCTCTTGTTCAATTTGCCTAATTTTAAGATAGAGCAGTTACAGATTGTTCAAAATAGAGCAATGAGAACTATTCTAAGATGCAATAGATATACCCCAATTGCAACAATGCTTAACATTTTAAATGTCTTTTCTGTCAAGCAAAAAGTTACGTACAGCGTCCATGTTTTTCTGTTTAAAATTAAGAACAAAATGTTACCGTCTTATATCCGTGATAGGGTGAAGTTTTTTAAAGATGTACATAGTTATAACACCAGAAATTGTAATGACTTTGTATTGTCAGATAAGTGTTGCACCACCCAAATGCTCAACTCGGTTCTATATAGAGGTTTACATGATTTCAATATGTTACCCAACAATATAAAAGACTGTGATAACCTGAAAATGTTCAAAAAATTAGTGAGAGATCATCTATTGTGAGATTTGTTTTATATCGTTTATATTGTCGTTTTATTTTATTTTTTATACTTATTTATTTATTTATTTTACAACTATGTGTATTTATTGTTTGAATGTTTTTTATTGAATCCTTTTTAATGTGTTAATTTATTATTATTATTATTATTATTATTGTAACTACCTAGGATATAATATTTTATTGATTTGTTTTTGTATTTAGCATATTTGCTCAATAAAGATTATTATTATTATTAATTCCTGTTGTTTTTCAAATTTTCGTAATTTGTTAATTTCCGTAGTTTCTCAGAAAATTCCGTTATTTTTATAATTCCACGTTTTTGTAAATTTCAAAAATTAGTAGGTAATTCCCGTAATTTCCGTATTTTTTCTGTGCATTTTTCAAAATCATTTCCCGAAAACCTTTGTAATTTCTAATTCTCGTAATTCCCGTAACTTTTTCGTAATCCCTGTAATTTTTTATAATTCTCGATTGATAGTTTTCGTAATTTTCAATTGTCGTAATTTTTTAAATTTCTTGAACGTTTTTTGAAATTTTATAATTTCCCGGTCTTTATAATTTTTGTAATTGTAATTCCTGATTCTTGTAATTCTTGTTATTTTCTAACTTTTTGAAAATCATCATAGGTTTTTCTAACTTTTCTAATTTCCATAATTTTTTAAAAATTTAATTATTATCCGTAGTTCCGCAATTTTTCGTGATTTCTGCAAATTTTTGCAATTCCCGTAATTTTCGTCAATTAACAAATTCCTTAATTTTTGTGTTATTTCCGATTTTTTTTTTTTTTTTTTCAATTTTTCGTAATTTGCGTAATTTTTGCAATTCCTATAATTATTCTAATTGTCCTAATTTTTTTTATGATTTTCCTAATTTCCGTAATTTTTTATGATTTTCGTGATTTCTGGTATTTTTTTAATTCCCGTAATTTCTTTATTTTATTTTTCAATAATGATAATTCACGTATGTTTTCGAAATTTCCGTTATTTTTGAAATTCTCGTGATTTTTATTATTTTTTCGTAAAACGTAATTTCCAATAATTTTTTGCAATTCTACGTAATTTTTGAAATTCGCGTAATTTTTCTCAATAATTTTCATTGTTTTCCGTAATACTCGATTTTTTTCTAATCTTATAATTCTTCTCTCAATTTTTTTAATAATTAATGTAATTTCGATGATTTTTTGAAGTTATTGTGATTTTTGTTAATATTTTTCCATATTACGTAATTTTCCAATAATTTTCGTAATTTTACATAATTTTTGAAATTTCCATGATTTTTTTTTCGTAATTTTATAATTCTCCTAATTTTTCAATAATTGTAATTCCCGTATTTTTTTGAAATTTCCGTAATTTTTTGTAATATTCGTTATTTTTCATTTTTATAATTCCTGTAATTTATCAATGACTTTTGTAGTTCTACGTGATATTTGAAATTGCCAATAATTTCCATTGCTTTTCTAATACTCAAATTTTATAATTCTCCTTTTTAGTTTTTAATAATGGTGGTTTCCATAACTTTTTAAATTTTCCGTAATTTTTGCAATTCTCGTATTTTTTGTTACTTTTCCGTTATACGTTATTTTCCAATGTTTTCGAAATTTTAATAATTTTTGAAATTCCCGTGATTTTTTTCGTAATTTTACAATTCTCCTAATTTTTTTCAAATTTAATTTTCGCAATTTACCCATGATTTTCGCAGTTCTACATAATTTTTGAAATTCCCGTGATTTTTGTAATTCTCGTGATTTTTGTAATTTTTTCGTAATTTCCGTAATTTGCCAATGATTTTTGCAATTTCACGTAGTTTTTGAAATTCCCGTAATTTTTTAAAATAATTTCCATTACATAAGTATTTCCATTCCCGGTTTTTTTCGTAATTTTGCAATTCTCATTTTAATTTTTCAATAATTGTAAGTGCTGTAATTTTTTCAAATTTTCATGATATTTGCAATTTTAATGATTTTTGTTATTTTTTTGTAGTTTCCGTATTTTATGTAATTTTTCAATTATTTTTGTAATTTTACATAATTTTTGAATTTCCAGTATTTTTCAATTTTTTTTATTTTCATTGCTTTTGTAATACCCGATTTTTTTGTAATTTTTTAATTTTCCTTTTAGTTTTTTAATAATTAATGTATTTTCTGTGATTTTTGCAATTTTTCCGATTTTTTTCATTTTTTCGCCATCCCTGTTGTAATTTTTGAAATTTCTATAATTTTTCAATTTATTTTTATTAATTGTATATTTTCCGTATTCCTGTATTTTCCGTAATTTTTTAATGGAATTTTTATAATTTTCCTAATTTTTGTGATTTTCGTAATTTTTTGAGGAATCTTTGCAAATTCGGTAATTTTTTGATTTTTTTTGTAGTTTCTAATATTTTTCAATTTTTGTAATTCTTTAATAAATTATTTTCGTAATTTTTAATTCTTTTAATTTTTATAATTCTCACGATTTTTTGTAGTTTTAAAATTTTTGTAATATCTGCTAATTTCAATTTTTGTAATTTTCGTAATTCTTATATTTTTTAAATTATCAATTCAAAACTATAGGAATTATATACATAATTCAAAATTTCAAAAAATATTCTGAAATTACGGAAATTATTTACTGATCTCAAAAATAAATGGATAAACAAAGAACGCTTCTAATGCGCTAATTTACGAGGTCATAATCTAAACAAAAACAACTGACTGGGACAGCTGTGAGCGTGCGCAGTAGATACATGTATTGTGCGTGCATAAAATCTGGCCAATGAAAATGAAGGAAATTCAAAACTTAGAACAGTTATTCGAAAGATAAGACACTGCGCAGGCGTAAGGCTGTTCCGTTGCACAACTGTTCGTAGAATATTGATCCCAAATTTTCGCACAAATTTTGCCAATCAAGCCGTATGATTGTTTATCCATTTATTTTTTAGATCAGTGAAATTATTCGAATATTACAGAAATTACGAAAAATAACGGAAATTAGGGAATTACAGGAATTATTTCAAAAATGCAGGAATTACTCAAAATTATTCAAAATTACAGGAATTATTTGTAAATCACGGAAATTTTCTCAATATTACAGAAAATTACAGAATTTACGAAAAATGGAAATTATGAAAAATTACGTGAATAACAAAAAAAAAAAGAGAATTATGGACAAAAATGACGAAAATTACAGAAATTATTGCAAATATTTTAAAATGTTCAAATAAAGAATCACTCCATAAAAAATTCTGCAAAATTGACTTATTTAAGCAAAATTAAGGAAAATTCACCTCTTACATTTTAATTTTTTTCTGGAAAACTGGCAGAGGGAAAATTTTAAAAATTTTCCAAGAAAAAGAGGAAAGTGAGGAGCTCATTATAGGAAAATTTCTAAATTTTTCAGTGAGAAATCACTCTAGGGAAAATTCTGGAAAATTGACTTTTTCAAGTAAAATTAAGGAAAATTCATCCTCTCACATTTCAATTGTTTCCTGGAAAATTGGAAAAAGAGGAAAGTCAGGAGCTCATTATAAGAAAATTCCAAAATTTTCCAATGGAAAATCGCTCCAGGAAAAATTCTGAAAATATGATTTTTTCAAGTAAAATTAAGAAAAACTCATCCTCTCACATTTTAATTTATTTCTGGAAAACTAATAAAGCAAAACTTGTGAAATTTTTCCAGAAGAAAGAAGAAAATGAGGAGTTCATTATAGGAAATTTTCAAAATTTTCTAGTGAAAAATCACCCTAAGGAAAGTCGATAGGAAAGTTCTGGGAAATTGACTTTTCAGGTTCACCCATAAGTTTCGCAATAATCCACTTATTTGTATTTGAACAATAACTTATTATATAATGTCAGAATTTGTAAGATTATCTATTTTTTATCAATTTGCCTTTTAACAGGAATTAATAATGTTATTTTACCAAACTAATAATATATTGTGACAAGTTATTCAAGTACAAATGAGTGAATTGTTGCGGAACTTATGGGTGAACCTCTGCGGGACGAGCGCAGCGAGTTCCGCAGCTATCAACTCACCAATATACTGTTGAACTGTTCAAATAAGACACTCACCTAAAATGGGTAGTTTTGGAACTAATGAGAAAAATTCATAACTGAATGAATCAGGTTAGTATTGTACTTGAACAACATATTGGTGAATAGATTCACCGTATTCAATGGTATAAAATTACAAATTAGTAACAGAAAAATTAATGAATGTAGGATTTTGCTCGAATTCTACGGAAACGTCAAGCGATGGTGTTAGCAGATCTATTTTAGTTTTGAAAATATTCTCTCTGCTGATGCAAAACTGGAAATGTGAGAACAATGAAGATATTGGGAAAGTTATCACTCAGATAATATGATGGTTGATACCCACTAGGCTTGGACAATAAAGAAAGGATACCTACCCATAGTTCTAACAGTTTTCAATATAGAATTTTTATCTTCAAATCTTATTTCGTCATCCTGACTAGTAAAAAACATTCTCTCACCGAATTCTGGTATAACATAGTCTCAAGAAAGAAGTAGCTAGTCTTTTTTTTTTTTTGAGTTCGAAATTGCCTCACCTTCAGGCTTTAAATTCAAATAGTCTAAATGATGTTTGATTTTTCATTGCCCTATCCAAACAATGTGGAAACTCGGTTCAATTTCCAAACTATCTGCAATTTGTCTTGAGTCAACCAACCTTTAACAGACTGCATTTCCTCTGAATAGACTTTCTCAGTCATTTGACTTGCTATTGAAATGTTTGTCTTTTCTTTCAGAAGTTGCTGGCTGAGAAGTTTTATCCTGAAGAGTATTTTGCAAACAAATTCGAAGTCTTTTTATCTTTACCAGCCATTCAATCAAATTCAAATTGTGTCTCTGTCAAGGCTTCCCTTGTAGAACACTTAACAAGAATCAATCGTGAACAAATATCTTTAATGTCGAGTTTTTTTCTTGATGGTACCGTCTCACTATAGACATACGTACGGCGTGGTTGACATTAAGTCAAGGAATCTTGAGCCAACTTAAAATGGTTCAAGTTAAACAGAGCAAGTGCTTCTTCCATGTGCCAGTCAGTTTTCTCAATCTTGGCAGACTTCCAATTTCCAATTAGGAAAAAGAGAAATTCAGTTTAGAAATCCAGAAAATGTTTTGACATAGGATAATTCAATATGTTTTTAGTGATAAAAGAACACTCATTAATACATACTGACTTGAAAATGATCCTATATTGCACTTCAATTTTAATTTCCATCTAGTGACTCCTTATCAACCCTTGGATTCTGCTTCATCAGTGTCGAAATCAACATAATCCAGATTACCAGGATCCTTAAATTCAATTTTTCCTAATTTGGTATCTCGTCATTTCTGTTTTTTATTTTCTTCAGGATGCCAAATTCTATACCCTTTTGACCCTGTAGAGAAATCCTTTAAAAATACCCCCGTTTGCTCGAGTTTCAAATTTTCTTTTTCCAGGTAGGTACTCTGTTCAAAATTATACATGACATCAAAAGACTCTGTCTAAAATCTGATACTTTTTCAGTTTTCCAGTCCACATTTCATAGGGACTTTTCCCAGTTAAACTTCTTGTAGGATATCTACTAGGATAGTTTTCGGTATTTAAACTTCTTGCATAGTATCATGCAAAGTAGGGTTCGATTTTGACATTACATTTTTTTCAGGATCCTATGATACAGTCAATCTTCTAGTAATACTATGTTCTCTTAAGTGTTTAATAATTTTTGTAGTGAAACTTCTTAGGTAGCGGTCTGATATTTGGACGAGAATGGAGAGTGATTTGAAGGTCTGTTTAGCATGTTATTTCTCGCTTTGACGTAGGCTATTTAAGCAACTGGAGACTTAGTTATGACGTTGGAAATAGTGACACACCAATATGGCGGTGATTACCAAAAACGAGGCCGAAAAGCAATCCTGTAGGTGTGTATTCATCCTTGGAGAAAGACAGCCAAAGGTAATGACAGTCGACGTACGATTGACACAAACCAAAGAGGATTGCCTTATTATTGTCAAGCGCCGATACCCTTGTGACGTCACTACAGATGCGCGTCTCTCTTTTGCGCAATCCTTCGTCTTTACCCTACCTCGTACGCACTAGAAGTTGTATGACGGGAAGATAGTTTTTGATGTGAAACTTCTTAGGCGGTGGTCTGATATTTGCACGAGAATCGAGAGATATGAAAGTCACGTCACGTTAAGACTTATTTCGTTACACGAGAGAGAAAAAATATAATGTAGAGAAAAGGAGGAGAGATAGAGAGAGAAAGATATATATCTAAAATACACACCTTGGTTGCAAGACAAAGCAGAGAGGAGGAAAAAGACAGCTATAGTTTGTATATATCTAATACAGAGTTTTGGCTATTCTCGATTATCAGCTAACCTCTACTCAAGGAGCTGAAGTTCCATACAGGCTCCACATTTCGAGAGAGTAAACGAACGCACTATCTGATGCTACGGGAGTGGAATAAGAGAGAGCGACGTATACACGTATCCACCACCTGTACCTGCACATGATTTTTTTTTTCTTTTTTTTTTTTTGATTTATTAGATCTGACTCTGACACACCATTTTGACCTGATTCATTCAATTACGATTTTTTCTCATTAGTTCAAAAACTACACGTTTCAGGTGAGTGTCTTATTTGAACAGTTTAACAGTATATTAATGAGTTGATGGCTGCGGAACTCGCTGCTCTCGTCCCGCAGAGGTTCACCCATAAGTTCCGCAATAATCCACTTATTTGTACAGAATGTTTTTTGATATATACACAGATACTAGATAAACCTAGGGTTGAAATTAATCAAATCCAAATTAAAACTTTTTAACTGAATTTTTGACCTGTCTGGATTTCTATTAAAAAAGTACACCCTTTCAAGTCAAACAGAAAATGGCTGTTCAGGCCTCTGCCTGGATTCAATAAAGAATTAATGGGGATGCACTCACAAATTTGGTTCTTACCGACTCCATTTAGAGCAAATGGTCCAATATTCCCACACTAAAAATTGATTCTGAAAACCAGGGCAGCAGTACCTATCTAAAATCCAAAAATCTGTCTTGACTTACCTCGTGGCACTAATCAATAAAAAATTCACACAAAATGGAAGCCAACAATTAGATAAAAAAAATTTGAAATATAATATTTATATTTCAAAAACAGATAAGATTAGATTTATCAGGTAAAAACTTGATAAAGATACGATAATTTGAATATTGAAAAATCTATAGGGGAGGATCCAGAAATTCAAAACACAAAATTAAATAAAAATAAAGAGGACTTGCCTGGCCAGAGTGTTTTTCAAGAAGAGATCGTTTTAGAAACCACAGCCAGCAGGAAAACGATCCTGTGTTTTTTTATACTTACTGCATTCCAACCAGTTTCAACCTATCAGACGAGTACACCCAAAAAACCATATTCACTTCAAAATGAAAAGACAATGAAAGACCGCATGGAATAAAACAGAATGGATAAAAATCCACTAAAACTATTTTAATTGTTTACAAATTATGATAATTTAAATTAAGGTTATGTTAAAAATAAAAGACTGTTAATTAATTAGATCATTAAGCCAAAAAATGATTATTTAAAAATCAGAAGTTAGAAAAGGACAGAAATATATCCATTCGCTAAAAATGAGATAAATATAATTTCTTTCAATGAAAATATAAATAACTGTCAAATGCGAATTTTAAAAATCATACTTTGAAATATAGATCATCGGGCACAAGATGGCAGTACTAAAAAATAAATTCTCGATACTTGCATTTTACGCAAATGTGGATAGATGGCAGCACTTGTATTATTTGAATTTGAATTTGAATTTTGTGGATATTTTTAGAATATTAGAAATTATTTTGAATTCTGAAATGCAAAAAATACAACTTTATAATGAAAATAAGAAGAGATGGAACATGTTACGTAAATGATAAATTTATCCTAACACGGTTCTGCTTTCAAACACGTTTCTCCGTGTGCAAGGTGGCTACCACAGCGTGGACTGTTTTGTGCTTAATCACCTAACCAAAGCGCATGCGCCTATGGGTTTATAAGTAAAAAAACGTTTATTTTGGCGAGATCTATAATCACTTAATTTTTGGCACAATAGTTTCGGAACACCCTGTATATATATTTTTGATAAAATAAATGTCTTTAACTATCCTTGCTGGTAAAGTATCATTTAATCTACTCTTGCGGTTAAAGTACCTACTACTTTATTCACTATTTTTAGTAGATTAAAAACTATTTTACCAGTAGCTATGGAAAAAAAATAATTAATTGAGTATACCCCTTTAACAAGACAACTTATCTGTCTACTGATATTTAAGACTGGTAATCTACTGACAAATTAAAATATGACCTGGCAACACTGTTTCCAGATACTCAAAGTTTCCAGATGTTGTGTGTTCTTTCTCTAATTAAAAAAAAAAAAAACGAACAAAACAACAATAAACAACAACTGTCTCCATAGAATTCTCACAACGCCCCAAAGCCACTTCATACGTCAAAAACACTCGCCACCGGCATACGATGGCGCACCATGTATTGTGGGTTGCCAGCTTCCAGGCCACACCGCGCCATCTATGTTGACACCTTTAAAGTTTCCGCAACGATACAATAATCAATCAAAATTGAATCCAACTCTAAAAAACAAAGCTTGATATTTTTTTTCTTCTTAGAAAACTCTTTACCTAAATCAATCAGTAATTTTTACTTATTCACTCGCCAACATCACCTACTAGGGTTTTTATTTGACTTTAAGCCCTGTTCAGTCTTGAAGTGATTAATAAACTTCACTCTCACCCTTAAAGCCACAAAAACGAAGCCAACATAATTTGTGACAAGAGACCATAAAACAAATTAACACGGACCTCCGCCTAGAAAATAGCGGATTTTATCGAATTAACTCGCGGTTATCTGGCTGCCATAACGTTTAGTTTAAGAGCGAAATAAACAACTTGATGCCAGACTATTTCTGTTTGGAGTTGGAAAAATTAGTTTCCAGACTAGGAATTTAATAAAAACTCATATTTTTGCGAAGTTTAATATGCTCCAGTGCATACAAACAAAGCTACTTTTATTGTTATTTCTTATGCATATTACAAATTGATAAAAGCTTTATTTTGCATTAAAAAAAAATTGATTATCTTTTACTAAAAATCGACAATTTTTTTGTAGTGTTAGAGTTCAAAAATCTAATTACCGTTTCGCTTTGATGTGCTTTGTAAAAACCGTGCAGATTTTAATATAGAAAGCTTTTGCAGCTTTTTCGGTAAAATACATTTTTGCGTTCACACTCATGTCGACACAAAAGCATTGGTTAGCTAGATAATAATTTTATTGTATAGTATTGAACAATGCACTATTGTGCCTCAGAAATGTTGCATATTTTCCAGTAGCCTGCCAACAATTCGAGGGTCGAATTTTCGATTATACGCTCCTGTACTTACCGATTGGTCCAATATCGTCATCAGTACAACATATTTACATGACAATATCAACCATTGATAAGAGGGAAATTGGATTTAGTTGGTTAGTTGAATTTTAATAAAACATACAAATGATTTACTTACTTTTTGAAGTTTTGTTGTGGGAGAGTCTATAGCAGGCTCATCATCGTTTAGGTTGAGTAAAACATCAGAAACGGCCTTGAAAAAAAAAAAAATGTTAATTGAGTAGTTGATTGTTGGTACAGTTTAAAGAGGACGCTACTAAATTGTTTCATGATGTTAGAGGATAATCTAGATACAGTAAGTATTAGAATGATGAAATTTCAATTTTTTTTATGTTGAGATTTTGCGTTTATATGATCAGTTGGGACCCCCTTAATTCCATACTATGAAAAAAGGCACTCAGAAAATTGAAAAACTGATTTTATATCAAGTTACTTAACGCGATTTTATTTCTGGAACTGTCCAAATAAGCTAAAATTTCAAGAAATTGTAGTCCTCCACTGGGATAACAATTGCTGAAACTTTCAGCTTTCTATATTTAGACTTGTAATAGTATATTACATGCGGAGGTGGAAAGTGTTTCATTATTGTCGAGAGATACTATGGTTGACCGAGGTGCGAAGCCCCGAGGTCAACCAATTCTCGAGACAATATATGTGAAAACTTTTCACCGAAATATGTATACTATTTTATTTTGAATCATTAATTATAAAAAAATAGGGTAAAAGTATGACAAAAATGGAATTTCGACTGACAATCTGACACCGACATTGACATCTTATGGAATTTCAACAATAAAAACACATGTGACATCTACTTCTTGGTACAAACCATAGAGAAATATAATAAACCAAGGTATTTAAGAGTTACCGATTCATATGCGCGAAGTGGCAACGTATTTCTAGTTGTTTCTTGTAGCACATGGTGTCGCTAGCATAGCTTGGAACTATCTGACATCACCTTCCATTCTCATATCTATCTCTTTTTAACAGATGGGATGATAAAGGAAAAGAGGACATTGTAATTTAATTATTGTACAATGACATGTTCAAAACTGACAAAAAAATTTTGGACACAAATTAGTCAACCTAAATCTCAATTTATTAGTTGATTTAAAAATGCATGATTCTGGTAAGATTTACGAGATATACAATGTGAAAATGGCTCAGTTTATACATAAGTAATGATAATTATTAAATAGTAACCTATTATTATTAGAAAGTGAGACGTTTTGGCTGTTTTTGCTTTTTTTTTGTTGTTATCTTGCGGTATAAGTATAATTTAATTTTTATTATTTCTTTATTTACGTTGTTTATGTAAATTTATTTTATTTGTATACGTATGTTCTGTGTGATATTAGAATAAGTGTTGTCTTGTAGACATATATTATTATGTATTTTTTATTAAAATGTTATTCGTCAGCCTTGTCAAGTACACATAAGCTAATAGCCTTCGCCTTGTGTCGGCATGACAATGTTGAATAATAATGTCATTGTTTGGCAGTTCTTGAATAGATTTATACTGCATCAGTTCTAGAGTCTCATTTCTTTCATTCCAACTTATACATGGTGTCAGGTTAAAAGCGGGTTGAAGAAGTATCCTCCTCTGGTTAAACGGAAAAATTCCGTAAGTAATTGCTAGAACTTGAAAGCTTGAATTTTCCGAAATGGAAGGCTTGTTTAAACCGCCCGAACCACTTATGTTAGATGGCAATATTGCTGAAAATTGGAGAAGATTTCACCAGAAGTTTACTGTTTTCCTGGAAGCAACAGATTTGGAGTCGAAAGATAATGAGAAAAAGGTTGCAGTATTTTTAAACT
Organism: Ceutorhynchus assimilis; assembly: GCA_917834065.1. Classification (NCBI taxonomy): domain Eukaryota; kingdom Metazoa; phylum Arthropoda; class Insecta; order Coleoptera; family Curculionidae; genus Ceutorhynchus; species Ceutorhynchus assimilis. Next base: position 35,280,541 of record OU892285.1, read on the forward strand.
TGATTGGTGATGATGGATTAGAACTATTTAATAGTTTCAATTGGTTAAATGGTGATGAAAAGAAGATACAGAAGGTAATACAACAGTTTGAAGATTACTGTTCGCCTAAAACCAATGTCACTTTTGAAAGATATAAGTTTAACAGCGTTTGTCAAAAAGAAGGGCAATCGTTCGACAATTTTCTGACCGAATTGCGAAAGGCGATAAAAACCACTCAGTATAAAGATCAAGATGAGGTGATACGTGACCGAATAGTCATGGGAGTTCTGGATAAAATGACGCAAGAACGGTTGTTGAGAGAACATAAGTTAACTCTGGATAAAGCTGTCGAGTTTTGCAGGTCCACAGAAGTTAGTAAATCCCAGTCAAAAGTTCTACAAAATGATACTCAGGTTCACGCTTTAAGGAATTTTCAAGAAGCTAGTGGAACAACTTGCAAGTATTGTGGTTATAAACATAAAAGTTTTGGCAAATGTCCTGCTTTTGGCAAGACATGTGCCAGATGTCAGGGCAAAAATCATTTTGCAGGAGTTTGCAGAAAGGAAGAAGAAAAGAAATTAGATTCATTTCATGACAAGAAGAGTGGGTATAAAAAGTACAAAGGCAAAAAAGTTCATGAAGTGGAAGCAGGACAAATGTTAGAAGACAGTAATTCGAGTGACACAAGTGACGAGTTCTATGTCAATGAAATAAAAAAAATTGGATCTATCAGCTCTCACAATAGTGCAATGTGGACCCAAAAAGTGTTGATTGGTGAGGTGAGGTGAGTGTTTTGCCTGTGCAAATGTTGAAAGGTCGTGATCTTGAAAACAAAATGAATGCAACTAGAGTTAACACTGGTAGCATATGGTAGCTCGAACTATAAAATTAAGCCAGTTGGTGAAATTTCCCTGTCTTGTAAGGCTGGTGACCGAGTTGCATTAATTTCGTTTATTGTTGTTGACTTGAAAGATCAATTTCCTTTGCTAGGCCTACAGGCATATATCGATTTGAATTTAGTGAAAAAACTTGCTAATGTTAATGTCAAATTTAATTCAGTAGAGGATCTAGTAAAGTTGTACCCAGATGTTTTTGATGGACTAGGTGAGTTTCCGGGTGAACATCACATAACATTAAAAGAAAATGCAATACCATGTATCCAGCCCCTCAGAAGAGTTCCTCATGTCTTACGTGACAGATTAAAAATTAAGTTAGAACAATTAGAAAGTCAAGGAATAATTCGAAAAGTTGATAGACCTACTGAATGGCTGAATACACTAGTAATTGCTGAGAAAAAAAATAAAGACTTACGCCTCTGTTTGGACCCAAAGTATCTTAATCTAGTTGTAAAGCGAGAGCACTTCATAATACCAACAGCTGATGAAATTTCTGTACAGTTGTGTGATAAAGAATTTTTCACAGTACTAGATATGAAGGATGGGTATCTTCAAGTCAAAATTGATGAACAAAGTGCAGATTACTGTACATTTAGCACACCATTTGGCAGATTTCAATTTTGCAGATTACCTTTTGGTTTATGCTCAGCTCCAGAAGTATTTCATAAAAAAAATTACGAGATTTTTGGAGACATTAAAGGCATTAGCATATATTTTGATGTTATTATAATTACTGGTCATAATGAGGCTGCGCATGATCAAAACTTACGTTTGGTATTAGAACGGGCTCTAAAATATGGTATAAGGTTCAATACGAGTAAAATTCAATTTAAATCAAAACACGTGAAATTTATGGGTCAAATTTATTCAAAAAATGGCATTAAATTAAATGAAACCTATGTTAAAGCTATTATGGAAATGCCAACGCCAAATTATTTATTGAGGCTTCTGGGCATGGCCAAATTTTTAAGTAAATTTGTCCCAAACATGGCTAAAATTACTGCCCCTTCAAGAAAATTGACTAGACAAGACGTTATTTGGGAGTGGACTAGCTTACATGAAGACTCAATAAGACGCTTGAAGCACTTGCTGACTTCAGCCCCGATTTTGACATTTTTTAACCCGAATAAATCAATTGAAATAGAAACAGATGCCTCAAAAGATGGCTTGGGAGCATGCTTACACCAAGATGGTCATCCTGTGGCATTTGCTTTTAGAAGTTTGAGTGTGACAGAACAAAAGTATGCACAGATAGAGAAGGAAATGCTGGCTATTGTTTTTAGTAGCCAGAAATTTCATTTCTTCATCTACGTCCTTGATGTCAAAGTAAATACTGATCATAAGCCTCTTGAGGCTATTTTCCGTAAAGATCTATTATCAATAACTCCGAGGTTGCAAAGGATGCGGTTACGTTTGCTTAATTATAATTTAACTGTGTCTTATAAGCCTGGAAAATATTTATACATTGCTGACACATTGTCCCGTGACTTTTTATGTGAAACAGGCCTTAAATCAGATGGAGAATTTGAATATGTGGTACACTCTTTGAATATAAAACTACTTGAAACTACAGGAAGGAGCGTTGTCTATCTGTCACTGCAAACAAAAAAGCGACGGAAGCCGCCATTTTGAGCCTCCAAGTTTGGACTCATCATTTGTTTTGGTGGTTCCCTGTGTCCTCATTTAAGTGGATGTTTAATGGATTTTAGCGGTTTTAAGTGATGATAAGTACTGGAATTAGTGAGAAAAGAGTGAGTCATAATATTGACAATCATATTTAAATAAATATACGCTACTGCCAAACCGGAAATACTAGTCGGCCATATGCAACCTCCACATATTTTGGTCGCGCAGATTCGAAGTTATGCTCCTTCCTGTAGTTTTATATTCAAAGGGTACACTTATTAACTAAATATCTTTCAATATCAGACCAACGGAAATCACAATAGACCTATCTCCTATTACCTGGACTGCGCGCGTCGCTTGTAGGCTGCAGGTGAGCGTCCAATGAGAAGCAAGTTTGTGACAGGCTTGCATCATATTCTTATTCAGGGGCCAGTTTAGAATGAATTGTTCCTTCTTTCTTTGTAACGTGTAATTTGACAAAGAGCAAAATAATTCTTTACATATTACTTGAACTCACCGCAGTTTCGTTTAAGGTTATGTTAGATTATACTTGACATATTCCTTTGCAATTTCATTGAGCGATGTTGCCGGAGGAAACATTTATCAAAATAAAAGTACAAACGATGTTCATCCACTTTAAAACTCTTCTTTTATCTGATATAAGGCATGGTAAAACACTTGACACTATATCACTTCTTTAATATTATAATATTCGATTTGTATATTGTCTACATTTATTCTGTAACCATACAATCTGGCTACACTGCAGCCTACGAGATGCGCGCGCATGTCATCTTTTATTGCATTCTAACTTGTATTTATTACAATTAAGCTCTCTTTTTCTAATCATGCGAGATAGGTCTATTAAGGAATGCTCTTAAGGATGACAATGATTTAAGACTAGTTATGTCATATTGTGAAAATGGTTGGCCAGCCTTGTCAAGTACACACAAGCTAATAGCCTTGGCCTTGTGTCGGCATGACAATGTTGAATAATAATGTAATTGAACTTTGTTGACCAGTCAGAAACAACTACTCCGAGGGCAAATACCCCTACCAGCGTTGAACTACACTGATTGGTCTGAGCTTTCGTTGGCAATGAAAATTGTTAAAAAGTTTTTACAGGTAATGACCAACGTGAATTCAGGGACACAGCGGTCCCTGTTTGGGAATCGACCCACTGAGCAGTGGACTCAGGCTTCCCATGCCAATCCTTGACGCGTTTCGTCCTTGTTAGGACTCATCAGAAGGACATAGGCTGAAGCTCCCTGTCCAAGCAAGGACGAAACGCGTCAAGGATTGGCATGGGAAGCCTGAGTCCACTGCTCAGTGGGTCGATTCCCAAACAGGGACCGCTGTGTCCCTGAATTCACGTTGGTCATTACCTATAAAAACTTTCTAACAATAATGTCATTGTTTGGCAGTTCTTGAATAGATTTATACTGCATCAGTTCTAGAGTCTCATTTCTTTCATTCCAACTTATACATATTCTTAGTTAATTTCGAAAGATGAAAATATATGAGCCAATTTTAAGTGATTAACCGTATTTATTTTTGTTTCCAGGTCAGCGTTTTTCCGCAATTTTTTTTCTGTCGACCGCGGAAAAACACTGGGTTAAATTTCTGCCTTCAGAAATAACAAAACTATAATTTAAAAATTCAAAAAGCCCGCCAAATGTTATTTAAGTTGGTCTTGTAGTGTACGATGGCGCTAGTATCGATCTGACGTCATCGTGTTGCCAGAGGCCTTATTCTGTAAAAAACGAACCATTCGATTCGGTAAAATTTCTTCAATTGTGACGTCATTTTCGGTTTGGTAGCGCGAAAACCAAACCAAAAATGACGTCACAATCGAAGAAATTCTACCGAATCGAACGGTTCGTTCTTACAGAATAAGGCCCCAGTGTCGTACCACAGAATCGGTAACTCTCACCTTGGTTTATTATATTTCTCTATGATACAAACATCATACCTGTGTTTGGGTGTGAAACAACAATTTAGTAGGCCGAAAGTGAATTCTCCAGGCCGAAAGTGACAGGAGAACTGTCACCTTCGGCCTGTTTTAAAGTAAACAGAAGTAAAATGACTATTTCGAACCTTCAAACCAGTAAGAAATGTGTAAATTACATATATGGTTCAAAATAATAGTTATTTACCTAACAAATGCGTCAAGTGATACTTTATACACGCAATGGCAGTTGACCGAACAAAGCGAAGCGGAGTTCGGTCAAGCCGTTAAGGGCGGTAAAGGCACTTTCCGCACGTGTTAGGTACAAAATTTTACCTATGAGCATCTAAATCTCCAAAAAAAGCCATTGATAAAATTAATTAATGAATCAGATTAATTAATGAAATAAGATTAAATTTAGAAATGATCAAAAATCCATTTTCTGAAAAAGAAACGAATTTTGATTATAAATATCAAATTCTACTTTACCGCACACTATGCGATAAAGTGCACTTTACCGCACACTTTACCGCATAGTGTGCGGTAAAGTGATACTTTCCATTTTCAAATACGTGCGGTAAAGTGCAGTTTATCGCACGCTCGTAGGTAATAGTATATTATATAATAAGTGTGGTAACTAGGTTATTACCGCACGCGAGAGAAATTTGCAAACCGAGCCGGTGAGGCGAGGTTTGCAATCTCTAAGGGCGGTAATAACCTAATTAACATACGAATTATATACAGTATTTTATCTACAAGCGTGCGGTAACAAAATATCCGAAAGAAGTTTAAAAAATTATTAAAAAAAAGTGTGTCTGTCACCTTACTCACCTTTGACAGTGGACCAGTACAATTAAGGTGATAGGTAGGTAATTTAGCTCTAGTAGGTAATTGAAGGTACGTACCTATGTAGGTAGAGCGTGCGGTAATAATATTACCGCACGCCGTGCGGTAATATGGTACTTACCGCACGCAAAATCGTGTAATATTCTTTAGTTACCGCACGCTTGTAGATAATAGTAAGTATATTCTTCAACGAGCATATAATGATGGGTATTATTCACGAGAATGAAATTCGAGTGAATAATAGCCATTATTTGTGAGTAGGAGACTATACTTTCTCTTCGAAATTTTTGGAAGAAAATCATAAGTTTTTGTAAGAAATAACAATCGCAAAAGTCTAAATCCGCCTTAATTTTTTTAAATTGAAAGTTTCGTGATCTGACAGTAGACGTCAGTCATGTTTTGTTTGTATTGTCTCTTTGCGGCCCGTGTATTCCGAAAATACAGAAAATTTGATTGGCCGTGGATTCCTGTTTGGAATCCACGGGGCGTGTAGAATTCGTATCATTAATCAGTTTAATATCGAGTAAGGGGACACCCTGTATATTATTTACATTCGTATTTTTTTATATTCAAATATTTATAAATGGGGCCTATATCTATAAATTTTTTTTAATAACCTAAATTCATTAAACTCATGATGGGAAATTTACCAAAACATCCTGTCCATGCCAACCCACCAAACCCGCATCCTATCAGGCAATTTGATATGAGAATCGGTATTTCATATATATTTCTTCATTTAGGTCCCTATAGAGAATACCGATTCTCATATCAAATTGCCTAATAGGATGTGGGTTTGGGCACTTAGTGTGGGGCTTCCTTGTTCAAAAAATTTTGCTTGAATCTTGTCTGATTACCTTTTCAACCTCCGCTAATCTGGAAAACTCGTTTGCCCGATAGCAGATTCAAAGAAGAAATGAAAAAGTTAACTAAGGTACATAAAATAGACGTTTACTACTGGTAAAAACCCACATAAGTTGTAATCTCTGACACAATGTTTCCATTCAAGTTCCTACATCAAAATTCATAATTCTCGATGCTAAGACGTACATTTAGTTTTCAAAGTGCCCCATTAAAACGACATTTATTCTAATATCACTTCACTTAGGGGCTCCCATAATCCATTCGAAATTACTTTTCTAATGGCATTCGATATCGTCCAATTATCCGTCAACGACCAATAATAAATTCCGAGGACCGAGTTTGACGTCTTTTACATCCATTCAATTACCCGACCGAGATAGTGAACTTTAACCGGCCAATTTATTATCGTTTGTGATTGATATTTACTTGGAAACTATTTTGAAGCGTATTAATTGCAACCGAACGAAAAAAATAGAGTTAGGGTTATACAGTCAGCGTCATCATCATATTTTCGGTCCAGGATTAGCGTTGCTGCCATTGTAGCCCGAATTAATTAAGTTAAAATTCCCATTTTATCTTGCGCTCGTTTTACATTCAATTTTCTTCAACAAATGTTCTATTAAATTTTTGCAGATAAAATGTATTGTTTGTGTATGGAATTATCAAATGCATCTTAGCTAACAAGGTAATTATCGGAACCGGGTTGTGCAACCGACTTCAAACAAACATTAAATTATTCATAGATATACGGTTTCGGTATAAACAAAGGCCTTATTAGATATCCTTTTAGAAAAAATAAAATTCTCGCAATTATTCCTGATCGGATATTGGCTCGGACTGGGAACAATGTAACTTTTAAAGCCAAATTGCTCCCATTTGCATAGAAACAGAGAGATAAAGGAAATGAATCGACATTTCTAACTTAGATTGGTTTCTAATGGCCTGGACATTTTAAGGTAAGTGTAACTAAAATTTGGTTTTAGTTGGAGCGTGTTTTATTTACCCCAATCTCCCAAAGGGGCTATATACTGTATATATATTTTTCGATTCCATTAATAATGACAGATTCTGCCAGGCTTGAAATTATATTTTTCCTGAGGGAATGTAGCAAGATTGAGGGCAACACACCTTATGATTATTGTGTGCTAAAGAGAATTAAACCATTTGAAATCTCAAGGGCATATGTTTGCATAAATTATCGATTCTCATATCAGTGGGAAAATGGTTATTTCTCATCGTATACCATTTCGATCGGACAACAGTTTGATGTAAGGTCATATTGGAATATTGCAATTATCCTCGGATCGGATTCGATGCATAAAGGTGTATCGAATGGAATTTATTGTCAATGAAAGTTGATTGAAAAATGTTCAACAAGCTTTTGTTCTAATTGCCCAAAAGCGATTTAATATGAATGGGATGTGGAACAGCCATTAGGAGGATTAGACTAATAATTGCAATCACTTGAAGTAATATTATGCATTTAAGCAGTTTGATGATTATAGGGAAAAGTTAATCATACGCAGGGCCTATTTTACCAAAAAGCATATAAGGCCCGGGCCTTGGGCCCGGTGGGAAGTGAGGCCCCGAAAAAGGCTTGAAAAAAACCGTATATTCCGGTATCTGGAATTAGACTTTTAAGCCGGCCTCACACAGCCGGAATGTCTTTTTGAATTCAGAAACGGAATTCATAATCTGCATTTATAACGTACAGAATTGTACCAATACAGGGTATTCATTCTAAAACTTACCACCCCTATTATCTCGGAGGAGAAAAATTTTCGAGAAAATTCCAGAAACCCGTCAACTATAATTTTAGGGGGGATGAGTTTTCATGCAAAATTCACCTTCCCCCTTCAATTCCCCAGCCCCCAGAGCCACCCCCTAGAAAATCTCAAATGGGGAGGGGAATCAAGTGATACATCATTTTGGATAGTTTTTAATTCCATACATTTCGGTACTAAGCTTTAATCCCTAAGTTTGACTGTTTTGAAAATATTGACAGTTGCAAATTGACTTTTTTGTTACTTTAACTTTATAAACTTTATAAAAATCTAAGATAACCGTTTAGGTTTTACAGCCTGTCAAAATTGAAATAAATTTTTCTCCTCCGAGATAATAGGGGTGGTAAGTTTTAAAATGAACACCCTTTAAATTTTTTTTATACAGCACACACATTCTGACTTTTTCAGATTATGAATATTTCAGTGATATTTCATATCGATCTGCCAAAGTGACTCTGACGAGCGTTTTAAATTCCGGATCTGAAAAATTGAAATTATAAATTTATCACGCATGCTTTTCCATATGTTTCCAATATACAAGCTCACACAACCAGAATTCAGATTCTGATTCTTCTTTTCCAACCAACACCGTTAAAATGATGCCGCGAACTGTGAGAAGATTGGACACGGAATTTTTAAGATATGTGTGCGGCGATGTGCTGGAATTCAGATCCTTAATTCTGTTCCTGAATTCAGAATCTGAATTCATAAGGTAAGGAATTGTATAGGTATATTTTTATTATACAGCACACACAATCTGATTTTTTCAGATTATGAATTTTTCATATTGATCCGCCAGAGTGACTCTGACCAGCGTTTTAAATTCATCTGAAAAATTAAGATTATAATTTATAACGCATGTTTTTCCATATGTTTCAAATATACAAGCTCGCACAGCCGGGAATTCAGATTATGATTATTCCCAACAAATTGTATCTTTTCGATATTTGTGACGAATCCAATCCATAAGGTACCTAACCGTTATACCGTTCTTTAAAGTAAAACAAACAATCTTCTCTAGTGAAATGTTGATGGGACGTATTGAGAACAAATGGCATACGAATAAACTCATAATGACAATATTCAAAAATATCTTAATCCAGATAGATCTTATGTATATACCGATGTTTGTTTTGAATGTCTATGTTCGAAACTGGAAAACCGTGTTATCATGAGAACGATTGCTTTGTCTTTGTCAGTGTTATAGAAATATGAATATGAGCGACAAAGAAAAGAACCTTCGTTCTCATAAGAACGCTGCTCTCCTATTTTAAGAATAAGGACCCTGATACCAAGACTCCCACAAATTGTATCTTTTCGATATTTGTGACAAATCCAGTCCATAGACACGACTTCAAAAAAAATTCAAGGAACGACTAGAAATGCGGCTCTAAGATTCACATCCACCGTAAATAAAGGAAACTATATTGTATTAGGGTCAGGGTTCTGTGGGTTATTCTGTACCTTGAGGCTACATTGAAATACCGGCTCTTAATTCACCATTTTATTATTAATTTTCGATTGTCTTGTTCTAATGGCAATGTCAGTCATGTCGAACTTGGAGATTTTTTTGATATTTTTTTTCATTTTGAGATATTTCAGTTATCTTAGTGTGGCGAGATCAATCGTTAGTTAAGTCCTTGTTAACAAACAATAACCTTAGATTGTGCCACACAAAAACACTATTATTCTGACATTCAAACAGTCTAAGGTTTTTGTTAACTAACAAGGACCTTACCGATTAATCTAGTCGCACTTGAAAGGAAATTTTGAAGCCCTTGAAACATATGTTGTCTTCCTTCTATGCCATCATTCTATCTGTCTATTGTCATCAATGGCCGAGCTTTTGATTATTCACATATAGGCAGAATTTACTCCTTATAGATTGTGGTTTACACAAATTTTGATATTTGTAACGAATCCAATCCATATCGTTCTTCAAAGTGTATCAAATAATGTTCTCTATCTAAAATGTTGATGGGGCGTTTTTGAGACCAAATGGAATACGAACAAACTCGTAATGACAATAATCAAAGATATCTTACCACAGATAAATCTTATGTATAAACTGGAGTTGACAGGTTTGGTATTTCAATGTTACTTTGAGATTTAGCTAAGGTATTCCTAAGTTAAACATGAAATATGAAATCAGTGCCTTTAGGTGAGTCTCAAGATTCACATCAAAAGCCAAGAAGAGTAAAAATTCGAAAATTCTTATCCATCAATAAATCTGATAGTTGGTAGATACCTACTTATTCAACTTTAGCAATACCTACCTTGACAGGTTCGGGTATTTCAACGTTACTTTGAGACTGTTAAGGTATATACCCTTAAGTTAAATACGAAAAGTAGTAAGTGTCTATTTTAAACTCACGACTCCAAGGAAGATTCAAGGAACGATTATAAATTCGTCTCTAAGATTCACATCCACCGTAAATAAAGAGAACTTCATTGTATTAGGGTCAGGGTTCTGTGGTTTATTCTGTACCTTAAGGTTACATTGAAATACCGGCCCCTAATTCAACATTTTGTTATTGATTTTCGATTGTCTTGTCCTAATGACAATGTCAGTAATGTCGAACTGTCGAGAAGTTTTCGATTTTGATTATTAGCGGTGAATTGGTGAATTTTTTGATATATTTACTTTTATTTTGAGATATTTTGCTTATCTTACTGTGGCGAGATCAATCGTTAGTTAAGTCCTTATTAGCAAACAATAACATGAGATTGTTCCATACAAAAACACTTTTATATTGACATTTAAACAGTAAGGTTTTTGTAAACTAACAAGGACTTAACCAACGAATGATCTAGCCGCACTTAAGAGAAAGTTTTGAAGCCCTTGAAACATATCTGCTTAGTTTTTTCTCCCTTTCTATGCCATCATTCTCTCTGCCTATTATCATCAATGGCCGAGCTTTTGATTATTCACATATAGGCGGAATTTACTCCTTGTAGATTGTGGTTTAATCAAATTTTGATATTTGTGACGAATCCAATCCATACCGTTTTTCAAAGTGAAACAAACAACGTTCTCTACCTAAAATGTTGATGGAGCGTTTTTGAGACCAAATGGAATACGAACAAACTCGTAATGACAATAATCAAAGATATCTTACCACAGATATATTTTATGTATAAACTGAAATTTGTTCTGGATGTCTATGCTCGAAACCGGGGAACCATATTCTCATGAAAACTATTGCTTTGTCTTTGTTAGTGTTATAGAAATATGAATATGAGCGACGAAGATAAAAACCTAGAAACCCAGCTCCCCAATTTTGAGAATAAGGACCCTGATGGCAAAATCCCCACAAATTATTCCCTTCCAACCAACATCGCTCAAAATATGCCTCAAACTAGGCGAATACTGGACGCGGAGTTTTTAAGATATGTGTGAGGCAATGTGTCATCCTGAATTCTGTTTCTGAATTCAGAAAGACATTCTGGTTGTGTGGGACTGGCCTTAGATTGTACAATTGATTTTCGATATTTCGATTTTAAAAAACAAAATACTTTTTCAATGTTTTGGTACACGAAAAAAAAATTTCACTCCTCATGAAGGGGTACACGAAAAAAAAAATTCCACACATGACCCCCCCCCATGTCCGCAGCCCCCGAGCCGCCGATGTATTGTTATCATAGGATATATTGGGGGCCCGAAGCTTTCCTTAGGCCTTGGGGCCCAACTGAATCGAAAATAGGCCCTAATCGTACGGTTGCATTTTGATTGATATATTTCTCCAAAATAAAGTGAAACCATAAGACAGATTTTTAGGAAACTGTCTTTTTCTAGTTCCTTTGTCTCCATTAAGAAGTTCTCAGCCTATTAGTGGCCCTAATGGCCTTAAAGTTAGTTCGGTTGAAACTTTTTTATTTTCTTGTATCATTAAAACCGCTCGCAATATAGCATTAAAGTTTTATAAAGTACCCGGATGAAATTTAATATAATAAAACAAATGAGACTCTTAGAGCGTAAGCCGCTTAGACGCAAGCAAATCCACAAATCCGCTTACTCTTGACAGGGAATTTTTAGCGCAAGTTTTACCCCGAAAATTTATTTTTGTCTGGGAGTAAAGGTCAATTACGTAGGTACCCCTGAAAATCCGACACGGCAACGTTTTAATTATGCATGCTGCGGGATAAAGGGACCGAATTTTTAAAAATGTGTTGAATTCCTGCGACAATTCTTCCAAATAAATAAACATCCGTCCGAAGCCTTATTTATAGCCTTCCGAAACGATTTACGACCTTTAATTGTTCCGATCGTGCTGTTTAGTGTTTACCCTCACGAAGAGTGATAGTAGTAAAACAAATCCCGTCTGGATGGCCATCAGTTAAATGAAAGTCAATCGCACCACCGCTCTCATTGGACGAATTTCAAGTCGTTTATTCAATTAGGAGCGGTTTTTGTCGGCAATTATCGCTCGGACCTTCGGAACCAGACAAAAGGCGGATCTAATTTGCCTGGAAATTAGTTGGACAATCGAGGTTTCTTTAATATTTTTGTGAATGGATTATCCTAATCCTGGAATTTCTTTATTAAAACATTCCTTGCTCAATTCCAGCTAACGACAACAATTAATTATCCAATTGCTGTGCCAGTTTAACAACTCCTTTGTTTTAATATAAATGATCCTATTGCCATTTTGGATATACTGACATTTTTGTGTACTCAAAGTGAAAGCGCTTTGGTGTAAGAATAAGCAATGGTAATCGTTTCTATTTATATGGAAATTTAGTAGTTTGAAAAAAGCGAATGAACATCAAGGCAGGATTTTCTTTCACAGAATCCTCATATTCACTCAAATATTGTTGATAGTATTTTTAATACGAATTGAAACTAAAAAAACCGTTTTTTTTCAGCTCACTTTTTCGATACTGATTGGAAACCGGTTTAAAACAGTCAATGGAAAGATCATTGTTCGTTTCAAATCTGTTATGAACCAATGTCTGTAATGTACGTGTTCAACACTTAATTGTAAACGTAACATAAGGCACCCTTTCAGTCTTCAGTCATCATCCAATGGGTGATATTAAGTGGTGGGCTAAAAATAATTAGACAAATAATGGCAGTCTCTGTCAAAGATCCTCTATGGTAATTGATTGAGTTTATTGTTGTAAAATTGAAGTTTCTTTTGAATAAATTGGATCTTCAAGAATCAAGTCCAGTCTTTCAATGTTGTGTACCTAAATACACAATAATGTCAAAAAAAGTGAACGCAAGAAAACGACTTGTTGATAAGTGTTTCAATTTGGATTAAAAATACTATAACTACATGCCAAATGTCCAATGTCCTCCAAATGAAAATTACTGGCATAGCCATCGCCAACTTTCTCACGGTATCAAAAAAGTTCCCAAGCTCAGGTGACCTTATACCTACTTCTTATATTTTAATTTATTTCTGGAAAACTATTGAAAGAAACCTTCAAGAGTAAAAAAGGAAAGTTAGTAGCTTATCATGCCAAAAGTTCAAACTATTTCAGTAAAAATACCAAAATGGGAAAAAAAAAGGCTTAGGGTCACCTAAGCTTGAGAACTTTTTCGATACCGTGGGTAAGTTAGCGGATTTTGCTAGTTTTGAGCATTGATTTTGCTGGGAAAACCAGCTAAACAACCATAAAACCAGCAGAATTTAACACAAAACCAGCAAAATCCGCCAACTTTTTCACGGTATCGAAAAAGTTCTCAGGCTCAGGTAATCCTATACTTACTAACCTCCCAGAAACACAATGTGGCTTTACTCCCAACCAAGGTATGTACCTACCTAATGGTTGTTCATGGAATGCCTTATGACTTAGGGTCTTTCAGTGAGCCGTTGCTCTCAATAAGTCCATTCTAAAAAAAGCCACATTTTCAATAGTACCACTATTTCCGTGGAGTGTGGCATAGGGCTTTTGAAAGAATTCCTACAAGAATCAAGACCCTCACAAGTCAGCACATTTAACGACAATTCCAGTCCCTTATCTAGCTTGATTCTAGGCTAGAATCTGCAATTTCCATATGCAGTTGCCTCGTCCACTGGCCAAAGACTGGATGACTACCGTAATCTACCTTTTTGTTGGAATTGAGGCTTGTATAAAGCTTCATTAAAAACTATCAGCTGTATGCGACATCCTCTTTTAACTTAAAAGCGCTTTTTAAAGCTGGCCACTTTTAAGATTCTGTATTCTAAGCCATACAAATTTTTAAAGGTACCAGTTGTAAAAAGTGCTTTTAAGTTTAAAGAGGATGTTGCATACAGCGATATATCTTTTTCTTATTGATTCTGTTCTATAGTCAATTAACAAAATTAATTGATTAAATTTTTATCGACATTACCTTTAAATTTTAAAGTTTGAATTTCATTTATTATTCTTGACACCAAAGTGAACTCTTAGAGCAGGTAAAGCACTGTCCTACGGACATAAGGAGTGGGAACTGCTATGAAAATAGCCAGTTTTAAGCAGGTGTTTGTATACCAAATGACAGGTAAAGTATTGAATAAGCTATACCGCTATTATTTTGGATCTCAAAATACCTGGAAAATTGCTTCATTTTCCAACTTCATGTTCCTACTCTTCCCACCTAGAAAATTACCTGCTCCAAGATATTACTTATAAACTCCTTTATACCTTCACCGTCTAACCTTTGATTTCATACAGGTACAATTTGATTCTAGTGAATTTTTTTTTTTTACAGAAGCTGACCATATGTATCAATATAATTTCCAATGATTTATTTCTTTTTTAATTAGTTTTCCGGAAACTTAAATGGTTATATTTTCCTTGCAAATTGATAATATGGCCAGCGGCTGTTAGGTTGATTTGATTTAATCTAAGGTGCTTTACCAACAATAATTAATTTTATACCTATTTTGAAATAATTTAGTGCTAAATTTTTGACTGATGACTATAAAAATATATGTATACTATTCTAATTTGAAATTTTACTTCAATTGTTTTATTAATTTACTTATATGTCTAGCTTTGAGTTGGGTGCCTTATTTATTTATTTTCCAGAATTACCAATTACCGTTTGCTGATTATTTTCTAGATGTTTTTCTGAATTTTCACCCTTCCATATTTTAAGTAATTTTATTATTATTTTTTTTTGAATTCAGTGGCGCCCTTGCCATTTTGTACTGATTAAACTATCAACCCACTCCTAATAGTTTTTCGCTGAGCAAACCTTGCATATTATGGGCCTCTTGTTAATTCATTAACAAAAGGGGTTAAACCAGGAAAAAGCGAATGAACATCAAAGCAAGATTTTCCTTCACAGAATTCTCATATTCACTTAAATATTGCTGATAAGTCGTTAACTCCAAGTATCTACATGCCAAATATCCTCCAAATGAAAATTACTGGCATAACCATCACTGCAGAATAATAAATCCTGAATTTAGGAAATATTTAAAGAAAGAAGCTATAGAATTGGAACCCACAACACCCTACACACTAGAACAAAATGAGAGAAGTGAAAAAGGAGAGACAATCGCACTATCATAGAAAAAGTCAGGACCATGTTGATAAGTGCAAGTGCACCCCATTACCTCTGAGCAGAAGCTGCAAACACTATAGAGACTGTGAGATAGGGGCTGTTTAGTGGAGTCATTTTTTTTTTTTGTTTGGCATTTTGAGGGCTGAATGTGGCTACTAAGCTGATGAGAATATGGGTGATTTTAATGCCTGCCTCCCGTTCGAAAATTTGCAGAAGAAAAAAATCGATTTACATGAGGAATTTGTTTTTTTTGATCTCAAATTTTTTGGCTTCTCAATGAAAGATTGACATTGATAAATAATTCACCCATAAAAAATACCAGATGCTTTTCAATAGCTGAAAAAGTGGGGATGAGTGTCAACTTTCAAAAGAAAAGAAAAGAACCTTCCGCGTTTACTTTTTGTCTGGTAATCGAGAGAATGGAAGGTTTTGTTGTAAAAATATCGCTGAAAAATCGCCAGACGGTAATCGCAGTGCGAAGTCGAGTTTTCCGGCGAAACATTCTGTGGACATTTCGAACAGGTGGCAGCCATTAAAACCACCTATATTCTCATCAGTTAACTAGCCAATTCATCCCTCAAAATGCCAGACAAAAAAAAATGACTCCACTAAACAGGCTCTATCTCAGGGTCTAATAGTTTATCTCCTAAACCGAGTACCATCGAAACAAAGTCAGAACTCTAGAATATATACCTACAATACTGTAGAGACAGGACAAGGTGCCTGTTATTTGTTTTGCTCCAACATTGATGCATAATATAAACATCACATTGCTCCGCGTAGTAAAATAGATCCATCGTATTTATGCAACGTCCTTTTCCAACTTCTTATACAAGACAAGGATAGACAACCACACGGCTACTGCCGGATGTCAAGGAACGCACCCCTGTTGGCTGTAGCGTTCTCCCACCACAACAAATCTTTGGCTGCACTCATTGATAAGTAATTCTAAACGCTTGATGATGTTAGGTCAAATTATTTGGTGATTTATGAATTATTTGTCCTGTCTCTACAGTATTTATTGTAGGTATATAGTCTGTAGTATAACATACCCGAATTCGCTCAGTAAGATTGAACGATGAGAATTTCTATTACCTTTCAAACAACAAATCTTCTGAAAAATGAAATGAAAAACAAATAGGACCTACGTTGTGGAAACTCACTCAATTTTACTTACTGGACATGCGCCCGACATAGCAAATATTTGGGAAATTTAAGGGAAGTTGTGATATGTAAAAGAAACGAAAAATTTGTGAAACGTCTACTTTATTATTGAAGTAAATCGTACCGTTCCCATCCTGGAACTAACGAGAGAAAAGAGCACGGCAGAGAAACCATCGATCTAACATTCCTCAAAAATCGAAACATACTATGTCATTTTGATAATAATTTCAAGTCAATAATTTAAGTCAATAAAAGTTTAAATTAAGTACCATCCTTTGTCTTTGTGCTAAAATTTCAATTACACACACTACATTCAATCAACGCTACCTATATTCAATACTGAAGAGTTTTTTTTTGTTAGTTAGCCAGTTTCCCAGCAGGTACTGAGGTCCCATACGGGAAGCTACTCAGCTATAGTTGTTTTTGAGCCAATATCTTTAGATTGATTATTTCAATTTGCTAGGATATTCTCTCGTCAGGGTAGGAAAATGTTAGTAAATTCAACTAGGCCCTGATGTACGCTCTGAATACACAAAATCAAAATCTCAGCACAAAAAGACAGCACATAATTTCTTAGGTTCTAATTTACTTCTTTATCTGTGTTGTTTACAGTATGAAACGATTTGTTAAATACATGAACAATGCACATGTTATAAACAAACAAAAAAACATAAAAATGAAAATTTAATAATGAATAATTATAGACACGCGGCACGTTCTCTTAGGGACCAGTCCAGCTCGCTCTGTAGTCTAGTCCACGACAAAAATTTGTGAATTTGGGATCCTCAGTAATACGAGCCCGAATAGAACTCCGGCCCGAAGGGCCGGAGTTATACGCGAGCCCGAAGGGCCGGAGTTATACGCGAGCCCGAAGGGCCGGAGTTATACGCGAGCCCGAAGGGCCGGAGTTATACGCGAGCCCGAAGGGCCGGAGTTATACGCGAGCCCGAAGGGCCGGAGTTATACGCGAGCCCGAAGGGCCGGAGTTATACGCGAGCCCGAAGGGCCGGAGTTATACGCGAGCCCGAAGGGCCGGAGTTATACGCGAGCCCGAAGGGCCGGAGTTATACGCGAGCCCGAAGGGCCGGAGTTATACGCGAGCCCGAAGGGCCGGAGTTATACGCGAGCCCGAAGGGGCCGGAGTTATACGCGAGCCCGAAGGGCCGGAGTTATACGCGAGCCCGAAGGGCCGGAGTTATACGCGAGCCCGAAGGGCCGGAGTTATACGCGAGCCCGAAGGGCCGGAGTTATACGCGAGCCCGAAGGGCCGGAGTTATACGCGAGCTCGAAGGGCTGAAGTTATTTCAATTACGAGGCCAAGTCTATAATTCTATTGGTCAGTGGATAATTTGGAGGCAATCAAAAATCCAGAATATTCAAACTGTGATTTTTAGTTGATATTCCAAATTTCAGTTCTCTCCGATGTCAGGGCCGGTTCTAGCTCTTTGGCCGCCCTCGTGCAAGAACTTGTTTTGCCGCCCCCCCCCCCCCCCCCATGAGAAACTTTTTGCTTCGAGAGAAGGAAATTTTCCATAATATTCTATTTCTAGATTTGAAAAAAAAAACATATGGCAACACTGCTCATGATACAACAGACGTCAAAAAATTGAAATTTCAAAGTAGGCCTTGTTTTTTTTGACAATTGATACAAAATGACGTCTTGAAGGTGACGAGCCCGAAGGGCTAGAGTATTAAAATCGGTTGACAATGAACGGGCTCGTTTAACTCCGGCCCTTCGGGCTCGTGATTAAAATAACTCCGGCTTGTCGGTTCCTATAACTCCGGCCCTTCAGGCTCGCATATAACTCTAGCCCTTCGGGCTTTCATATAACTCCAGCCCTTCGGGCTGGTATTTAACTTCGGCCCTTCGGGCTCTCATATAACTCTGGCCTTTCGAATTCCCATGATTCCAGTCTTTTGGACTCGTATAACTTCGGCCTTTGAGTTCATAATTGAGATAACCTCAGCCTTCCAGAATCGAGATTCAAAAAAAAACATATGGCAACACGGCTTATAATACAACAAACGTTAAAAAATTGGCCCTGTTTGGCTACTTTTTACGTATTCGCCGAGGCTAAATCTATATGTCCATGTGAGTTTTTTTTTAATTTTGACAACTGACAATGTCAAAAAAATTTTACCTTTTCTTTTTTTCAAAAACCAACCGTCTGGCAACGCCGAACGTCTTTTTTGACATATGTTAAAAAAAAAATTGGTACTTCCTACGTATTCGTCGAGGCTAAATCTATATGCCCATTAAAATTTTGACAGCTGTCAATCTCAAAAAAAAAAAACTTTTGTTTTTTCCAAAAAACAAAGGTCGTTTTTTAGTGGGTTTTAGGGTGAGATTTATGTAACAACATGTAGCAACAGTTGGTACAAAAAATTCAATTTCCCGTCGGGTTTGGAATTCGAATTTTTCAATTTTCCCGGCTCCTGATTAGTTCGGGGATTTGAATTTTGATTATTCCCGGCTCTTGATTGGCTTTAAATTTTGAATATTCCCGGCTTTTGATTGGCTTTAAAATAACCTATAATCTCGGCCCGTCGAGCTCGAGATTTGAAAAAAAACATATGGCAACACTGCTTATCATGATACAACAAACGTCAAAAAATTGAAATTTCAAACCTAGGGTTTTTTTGACAATCGATACAAAATGACGTCTTTTTATTTCAAAGATTACGGCCCGAAGGGCCGGAGTATTAAAATCAGTGGACAATGAACGGATTCGTTCGGATAAAACTTTTGTCAATATCGACAGATGTCACCTGTCAAGTTTGACATATGTTCGACTTTTTCCCTGCTCTACTATAAAAGCTACGAAAATCAAACCCCGGTACAAGGCAGTTTCGCGACGCCAACTATCGATTTGTGTCAACAAAAATTGACAGCTGTCAACGTCATATTTTGCGAATTTCGAGAAAAAAAGTGGTAAAAAACGTTTCCCGGACCCCAAAAATTTTAAATAAAAATTCCAAAAAAAAAACCAACGAAAATGACATTCCAAAACCTACTTGACACGACTGAAAAAGCCCTGGAAAAGTGGAAATTCGAAGAAAAACTGAATAAAAATGTAAACACGTCAATTGAAAATGGCCGACTGTCACAAATGCTTCCTTGATTGAAGTTAGCCAAAAGCGATGTTGCCACATCAAAAGCATTTTAAATGGGATCTTGCCAATTATGGCATTTACAACTAGAATTTTTTACTAAAAAAATTAACAAAACTCAAAGCCTCGTACTTTAAATCGGTTTTTCCGACCAGAAAAGCCCTAGAAAAGCAGACAAATCTAAAGAAAAACCTCTAAAAATGACATTCCAAAGCCTACTTAATGAAATTTGAGTTTTTATCACTTATCCCATTGGAAAACTGGGAATTTTTAGCACAAAATGTAGGAAATTTAAAGTCACGTATTTCAAATTGGTTTTCTTGACTGAAAACGGGCTGGAAAAGCGGAAAATTCGAGGAAAAATTGGCAAAAAATCACAAGGCGTCACTTAAAAATTGCCGATTGTCAAAACTGGCAACTGACATTTATTACAAAACCTACTTTAGCTTGGCAAAAACGGTGTTGCCACATCAAAACTATTTTAAATGGGATTTTGAAATTTATGTCATTCTAAAACTGGACATTTTTGCTAGAAAATGAAGAAACGTTAAATGTTAAATCGCCTTTATCCATCGAAAAGCCCCGGAAAAGTGGAAAATTCGAGGAAAAACTGGCAAAAAATCACAAGGCGGCACTTCAAAATGGCCAACTAAAAGCAACGTTGCCACATCACATCTCGGAAAACAAAAATAACATTTTAAAAAGGTTTTTTGTTTAAAATTCAATTTAATAATTAATTAATAATGATTATAATAATTAAAATTCCCCAAAATGAAAATGACATGACAAGGTTTCCTTATTGATTATAGTGAGTAAGACAAAGACAATGATAAAATAGTATATGTTTGCAGAAACCACCATTTCCTGAAAAAAATAGAAATCTTAAGAAAACCAACATTCCAAAGTCAATTTGATGAAACTAAAGTTTTTGAATATTCCCGGCTCGTTGATCGGACGCTAAGAATCGCATTTTAAATACTCCTGGTTTTTAATTGGCTCTAAATTATCCGCTGACCAATAGAATTATAGACTGAGCCCCGTGATTAAAATAACTAGCCCTTCGGGCTCGCGTATAACTCCGGCCCTTCGGGCTCGCGTATAACTCTAGCCCTTCGCGCTCGTATTATTCCGGCCCGTCGGGCTCGCATATAAGTCCTAATGTTGTCAGATTTTTCTAAATTACATTGAAATATCGAAAATTGGAAAGTGTAATTTGTTAATTATTATTTTAATTAGAAATCAGGAATAAAAAATTGAGATTGAATTTTCAATTTTTTGAGGGAGGTTTAGCCTCCCCTGCCTCCTCTGACGAGCCGCCACTGCCGACAATTTTAATAATGTTTATTTTAAATTAAAAAATATATTGTTCAAAAACATACAAGTTCAATTATATTTTAAATTTTCTTTTCAAAAAGTTCAGGTAACCCAGTTACGGCATTTTATCTGGATTAGACTTCTTTGTGACTCGAAGCCTGCGATTTAAAATTTATGATAAGTTGGCGTAAAACTTTACTCCTGTTTATATTTTATATCCGTCGTAAATTCGAAGGATTCGTTTCGATGAAATATTCATATCGTATTCGTGGTTAATCTATCGGCAGAAAAATGTTATTGGAACTTTTCCTAATAAAGATTTTTACATCCTATTGTTAACTAAAAAAGGGCAAAAATCGATAAATATTTGCAGCTCTTTAGCTTGACTCTAAAATCACATTAATATAACATAGCAGCTCGGCTTAGAAATACAACGGAATAATTCAACGGGAGCACTTAACCGAAATGAAATATTGAAGTAGCTCTATGCCTAGTTTAATTCATTTACACTGAAAATTTATAGCGATCTTAGGCGTCTTGATGAACGAGTTTATTTAGATAATATTTTCCCAAATAATTATATGAATGTACTTTAATTAATAAAATTTGCAAACTCCCAGCCCGTATCGGTCCGTATATATTGACACTATAATTATTATTATCTAAACAAGAGAGAGAGAGAATCTCAAGATAGCAATTAACAGAGGAGCCTCGGCGTATCGAGATCAAATTACTGGCGCACGAGTCCCTAATTAATAACGCACTGACCCCAAAGTTACTAGCGAAGAGCGAAAATTATGCTCGTCCGTTCGTTTGAGATCAAAAGACGGTGATTAGCCAAAGGGGTAAAAGCAATAATTTATATTCCCGGGCTGTTTGCGTTAAGAAAATAAACGATTATTGAGTTTGTACAGATCAAATTTGCTTTTGATTCGATTAAATTTTGATATTTATTGCAAAAACTTTAATTCCACTTTCAAAATCCTCTACAACAATGTATATTCGAAACGATAAACTTGTATCTTGATAATCGTAAAGGTAGCTTTCTGCACTGGTACTTTAATAACAGGCAACAAATACAAATATACAATTGCCATTATCTCCAGTAGCAATAGTAATATTGTCTGGGTTGGGGGATATAGCGGTAACGGAGCCTTGTTTTCCTTTAAATTGGTCTCCCGGCGACGCAAATTTAATACTAAAATTTACCGTGGTTTCGGAACTTTATTAATACCTCTCGGATTGTAATTTTTTGGCAAAGTTTATGAATTTTCACACACAAAAAAAAAAAGATTTCCATAATTTTAATATAAATTTAAGGAAAACGTTGAAGGCGCCAACGTTGGCAGCCTATTATAGCTCCTATCTTGAAAAGTTTCTTTGCTTTTCTTCCTGTTAGCTTAAAGCGACGTTATGCAGGTATAATGGAATAAATATTTTCTATAGTTTATTAATCCTTGTTATTTTCTTTTTCGCGGTTGATCCCCATTGTCAGCATAATTTTTATTAGTTTTAAAAATGCTTCGTCTTTCAATGCAACCCCCATCTTGAAGAGAGAAAATTATCCTATCGATAAAAGCGTAAAGATGTCTCTGTGATGTTCAATTTAGAAATGAAACGGTTTGTTTTCCTATGGCTCTTGGGGAAGTGCTGGGGCCTTTATGCAATTTGATAATGTTTGAACTGTGTTCTTGAAAAATAATGCAAATTTAAGTTCTATTTTATGAATGCCAATCAATTAGATCTACTTAGATTAGATATTGTGAGCCATTAGACTTGGAATTTTATAAGGAATTAAGGAACAATATCGATAAACTGTTTGAAATACTGAAAATAAGAATCATCGATAAGACTTAGGTGAGATTAGGTGACTTATTGTCCGTATGTAGCATTGAAGCCTAAGAAATATTGTGATTAGCCTGTTCAATGCTCCAAAATGCTGTTAGTGGGCGATTTTGTTATCCGGATTTATCTTGCACTGAAAATCATGTCAGCTGTACGTCGGTTGGGTTTAAAGCCACACCGTGTCTCTGATCTTTACTGGCTCTTGAATCATTAGGAAATATTTCCAAAAAAAATCAAATTAAGTAAACAGAAATGCACCCTCTCACATTTTAATTTATTTCTGGAAAACTACAGAAGGAAAAATTATGAAACTTTCAGGAGGAAAAAAGGAAATTTAGGAGCTCATCATACTGAAATTTCAAACTTTTCCAGTGGAAAATACCAAAATGGGAAATAGTAGGTACCTATAGGGACACCTGAGCCTAGAAACTTTTCCGATACCGTGGGAATTTCGGCGAATGTTGCTGGATTTCACTGCTTTTATGCTGGTTTTGTGGAATTCAGCACAAACCCAGTGAAAGCCAGCACAAAACCAGCAAAGTCCAGTACAAAACTAACAAAATCCGCCGACTTTACCATGGTCTCGAAAAAGTTCCCAGACTCAGGTGACCCTATAGGTACCAACTATTTCCCATTCTGGTATTTTCTACTGGAAAAGTTTCAGTATGATGAGCTCCTAAGTTTCCTTTTTTCCTCCTGAAAGTTTCATAATTTTCCCTTCAGTAGTTTTCCAAAAATAAATTAAAATGTAAGAGGGTGCATTTTTGTTTACCTAATTCTTGGCTTTTGATTTTTTTCGGAAACATTTCCTAATGATTCAAGAGCCAGTAATGATCAAAATTTTATATTTTTGGCTCTTGATTTCTTCTGAAGAAATTGTCTAATGATTCAAACGCCGATTTTCAGTAGAAAAATGTTCCAGTCGTTGATAATCAAAATGAGAATCTTTGCAGGCTCTTGATTTCCTTTGGAAAGATTTCCCAGTGATTCAAGTGTCAGTAATATTTTTGATATTTTTTCGACTAAAATTCAAATTTGAGGTGTAATTGCTCGGAAAGTATTTGAGCTATGGAGCTCAATCTTGCATTGATTTATAGAAAATTTTATGCTCTTTCCAACAATGTATAATTTATTTTGATTTGCTCAAATTTTCAGGGAAATATTGGCAATTGCTTCTAACTTAGTTAGGATTTAAAAAAAATTTAAACCTGAAAATTGAGATTTTCTTTTTGATTTTTTTTCTGTTTTGAAATGGAAATTTGGAAATGAAGTTGAGTTTTTTTCGACTAATTTAGATCCGCTCTATCGATTGGAAAAGTCAAAATTCAAAAAAATCTGAAAAATAATATTTTCGATTTTTTCAAAGGTTTTAACCCCTTTGGACTTTAATTTTAAAATTTTGAAACTCAATTTTCTCGAAACCCGTCAGAAGTTTTGGATCAATTTTTTCAGGATTGTAGCCCTTGATTAGGGCTTCAAAATGGTACTTAGTTGAAGTCACTGGCATTTACGGTTTTTGAGAAAATCGAGGTTGAATTTTTGACTAAATTTCAACTGAAATTCAAATTTGAGGCTCAATTGCTCTAAAAGTATTTTAGTTATCAAACTCAATCTAGCACTGATTTATAGGGAATTTGATGCTCTTTCCAACCATATATAATTTATTTTGATTTGCTCAAAATTTAATGGAAGTATTGGCAATTGCTCCTAACCTTGTCAGAATTTTTTTTAAAATTTAGATCTGAAAATTAAGACTTTTTTTTTATTCTTTTTTCCCTTTTGAAATCGAGATTTGGAAATGAAGTTAGAGTTTTTTCGACTAATTTAGATCCGCTCTATTGATTGGAAAAGTCAAAATTCAAAAAATCTGAAAAATAAAAATTTCGATTTTTTCAAAGTTCTTTAAACCCCTTTGGATTTTAATTTCAAAATTTTCAAACTCAGTTTCCACGAAACCCGTTAAAGATTTTGGATCAATTTTTTTAGGATTGTAGCCCTTAATGAGAGCTTTCAAATGGTACTTAATTGAAGTTGCTGACATTTACGGTTTTTGAGAAAATCGAGTTTGAAGTTTTTGACTAAATTTCAACTAAAATTCAACTTTGAGGCTCAATTGCTCTAAAAGTATTTGAGTTATCAAACTCAATCTAGCACTGATTTATAGAGAATTTGATGCTCTTTCCAACCATATATAATTTATTTTGATTTGCTCAAAAATTAATAGAAGTATTGGCAATTGCTCCTAACCTTGTCAGAATTTTTTAAAAAATTTAGATCTGAAAATTAAGACTTTCTTTCTGATTCTTTTTTCCCTTTTGAAATCGAAATTTGGAAATGAACTTGAGTTTTTTTCGACTAATTTAGATCCGCTCTATCGATTGGAAAAGTTAAAATTCAAAAAATCTGAAAAATTAAAATTTCGATTTTTTCAAAGGGCTTAAACCCCTTTGGATTTTAATTTCAAAATTTTCAAACTCAGTTTTCACGAAATTCGTTAAAGATTTTGGATCAATTTTTTTAGGATTGTAGCCCTTGATGAGACCTTTGAAATGTTACTTAGTTGAAGTTGATGGCATTTACGGTTTTCGAGAAAATCGAGTTGAAAGTTTTTGACTAAATTTCAACTAAAATTCAACTTTGAGGCTCAATTGCTCTTAAAGTATTTGAGTTATCAAACTCAATCTAGCACTGATTTATAGGGAATTTGATGCTCTTTCCAACCATATATAATTTATTTTGATTTGCTCAAAATTTAATAGAAGTATTGGCAATTGCTCCTAACCTTGTCAGAATTTTTTTAAAAATTTAGATCTGAAAATTAAGACTTTTTTTTTAATTCTTTTTTCCCTTTTGAAATCGAGATTTGGAAATGAAGTTAGAGTTTTTTCGACTAATTTAGATCCGCTCTATCGATTGGAAAAGTCAAAATTCAAAAAATCTGAAAAATAAAAATTTCGATTTTTTCAAAGTGCTTTAAACCCCTTTGGATTTTAATTTCAAAATTTTCAAACTCAGTTTTCACGAAACTCGTTAAAGATTTTGGATCAATTTTTTTAGGATTGTAGCCCCTAATGAGAGCTTCCAAATGGTACTTAATTGAAGTTGCTGACATTTACGGTTTTTGAGAAAATCGAGTTTGAAGTTTTTGACTAAATTTCAACTAAAATTCAACTTTGAGGCTCAATTGCTCTAAAAGTATTTGAGTTATCAAACTCAATCTAGCACTGATTTATAGAGAATTTGATGCTCTTTCCAACCATATGTAATTTATTTTGATTTGCTCAAAATTTAATAGAAGTATTGGCAATTGCTCCTAACCTTGTCAGAATTTTTTAAAAAATTTAGATCTGAAAATTAAGACTTTTTTTTTATTCTTTTTTCCCTTTTGAAATCGAGATTTGGAAATGAAGTTAGAGTTTTTTCGACTAATTTAGATCCGCTCTATCGATTGGAAAAGTCAAAATTCAAAAAATCTGAAAAATAAAAATTTCGATTTTTTCAAAGTGCTTTAAACCCCTTTGGATTTTAATTTCAAAATTTTCAAACTCAGTTTTCACGAAACTCGTTAAAGATTTTGGATCAATTTTTTTAGGATTGTAGCCCCTAATGAGAGCTTTCAAATGGTACTTAATTGAAGTTGCTGACATTTACGGTTTTTGAGAAAATCGAGTTTGAAGTTTTTGACTAAATTTCAACTAAAATTCAACTTTGAGGCTCAATTGCTCTAAAAGTATTTGAGTTATCAAACTCAATCTAGCACTAATTTATAGAGAATTTGATGCTCTTTCCAACCATATATAATTTATTTTGATTTGCTCAAAATTTAATAGAAGTATTGGCAATTGCTCCTAACCTTGTCAGAATTTTTTAAAAAATTTAGATCTGAAAATTAAGACTTTTTTTTTATTCTTTTTTCCCTTTTGAAATCGAGATTTGGAAATGAAGTTAGAGTTTTTTCGACTAATTTAGATCCGCTCTATCGATTGGAAAAGTCAAAATTCAAAAAATCTGAAAAATAAAAATTTCGATTTTTTCAAAGTGCTTAACCCCTTTGGATTTTAATTTCAAAATTTTCAAACTCAGTTTTCACGAAACTCGTTAAAGATTTTGGATCAATTTTTTTAGGATTGTAGCCCCTAATGAGAGCTTTCAAATGGTACTTAATTGAAGTTGCTGACATTTACGGTTTTTGAGAAAATCGAGTTTGAAGTTTTTGACTAAATTTCAACTAAAATTCAACTTTGAGGCTCAATTGCTCTAAAAGTATTTGAGTTATCAAACTCAATCTAGCACAGATTTATAGAGAATTTGATGCTCTTTCCAACCATATATAATTTATTTTGATTTGCTCAAAATTTAATAGAAGTATTGGCAATTGCTCCTAACCTTGTCAGAATTTTTTAAAAAATTTAGATCTGAAAATTAAGACTTTTTTTTATTCTTTTTTTCCTTTTGAAATCGAGATTTGGAAATGAAGTCAGAGTTTTTTCGACTAATTTAGATCCGCTCTATCGATTGGAAAAGTCAAAATTCAAAAAATCTGAAAAATAAAAATTTCGATTTTTTCAAAGTGCTTTAAACCCCTTTGGATTTTAATTTCAAAATTTTCAAACTCAGTTTCCACGAAACCCGTTAACTAAAATTCAAATTTGAGGCTCAATTGCTCTAAAAGTATTCGAGTTATCAAACTCAATCTAGCACTGATTTATAGAGAATTTGATGCTCTTTCCAACCATATATAATTTATTTTGATTTGCTCAAAATTTATTAGAAGTATTGACAATTATTGCTCCTAACCTTGTCAAGATTCAAAAAAAAATTTAAACCTAAAAATTGAGATTTTCTTTTTAACTTTCCTCTGTGTTGAAATCAAGATTTTGTGATGATGTTAGAGTTTTTTTCGACTAATTTAGACCCGCTCTATCGATTGGGAAAGTCAAAATTCAATAAATACGAACAATAAAAATTTCGAATTTTTCAAAGGGTTACCCCTTTAGATTTTTATTTCAAAATATTTGATCTTGGATATCTTAAAATCTATTAAAGATTTTGAATTAAAATTTCCAGGAAATGTAACTCTTGACAAGGGCTTTAAAATGGTATTTAGTTAAAATCGCTAGCTCTTATGGTTTTCGAGAAAATCGAGTTTGAAATTTTTGATAAAATTTGAACTAAAAGTTTACTTTGAGATCCAATTGCCCAGAAAGTATTCGAGTTATCAGAACCAATTTAGCATGGATTTATAGAGAATTTAATGCTCTTTCCAACCATATATAATTTGTTTTGATTTGTTCAAATTTATTTGAAGATATTGGCTATTATTCCTAACCTTGTCAAGATTTGAAAAAATTTCCAGAACGAGAATTGAGATTTTTTGACTTTTTGAAATTGCCATTTTGAGAGTGATGTTAGAATTTTTTTCGATTAATTTAAACCCGCTGAATCAATTGGAAAAGTCAAAATTTCGAAAATATGAAAAATAGAAATTTCGAGTTTTCGATTGGTTTGACTGAAACCCCCCATAAGCAACGCTACTGGCCAAACAAAATACATGTTGCCAACTTGAAAAATAACCGGCCAATAGCAACAAGAGTCTGGAATAAACAGAAATTGAAATATAAAAAGGGAAACATATAGGTATAAATATATCAAAAGAACAAATACAAATTTATATAAAAATCAAAGGACCTCACACACCACTTATGGGTATTTGGTTTTCTGTCAAACAAACGAAATTTATATGTTAATGAAGTAAAATTTTAATACATTACAAGGGATGTTTATAAAGTGTATGCCATTGTTAAAAATTTTCAAATAAAAATCTCCAGAAATTGCCATTTTTCAAAAAAAAAATTACCAATCACCAGATTTTTCATACAATCACCACCTAACAAATCTCTTGAACTATTTTCAAGTGACTCTTTAAATAATTGACGACAGAAAAATCTCAAAGAAAATTGTAACTGCCTCCAATCTCTCGAGCGCATTTTTAATTAAATATTTAAAAACGATTTCAGAAACATTCCACGCCAGACAGGCAACTTCATAAACTCTGTTGACACTTACGAGGAACATCATTTATTCAAAAGGAAAATTTTCCACACTCTCGAGTGAAAATGAGACATTCCATAAAAGCCAAAGCAAACTTTTTAATATATTTTTTTTCGAAATAAGGAAAAATTCTCACATTTGTTCGACGAAAGGACACAATGCCATAGGAAAATAGGACACCGTCTGAGCAGATAATCTGGGGGCTTTTGTACTCCGGCCAAACTGTTAAAACATCGATATCGTTGGGGATGGGATTATTCTCTGAAGCAAAATTTACTGTCGCAATGCTTCCCTTTTCGAGAGGGCATTAAGATTCAGAGATTGGAACTGCTATGCCATTTTTAATGTACGATGCAGATATTGTTCATTTTTTTTACAAACCGATATTAGGCTAAGAGTTTTCTAATTCATTTAACGAAACTAGAAAACATTTTCGCATTGTATATAACAAGTTCGACATCGACTAGGTCTATTATTGGCTCCAGGTCAGCAATAAAATAAGGGCGAAATGACAAATATTACCCAAAATCCTCTAGCGGAGGGCGAGTAATTTAACAACTGGGGCGGAAAACCCTACGTGACGGCAATACAATATTGAACTCAATACTCTTGAGATACTCTTTGGAAAATTAGTTCGTAACGGAAAAAAACACATTATATTTAAATCCTTAAACCAACATTGATTGGGTATTAAAGATTTATTCGGAATTGAAGCTTAGGCTTAATATTTCAATCTCCCTGATATTAGCATATTGTAGATGTTGTCTAGTTTACGAAGAGAATCTGACAACAGTGTAGTGTCAATTGTCACCTTAACCGACAACAATGTAGTTGTCAAAATGTCAAGTGTCACCTTAACCTTAAAAAAAAAGTAGAAAAGCAAGTTGTTTTTTAAAGTTAGGCTACCGTTGAAAATAGTTGTCATAACGTTCATTTTTTATTTATATTTCATTTTTTTTTTTACCTTTTTGCACCTCTTGCAATATTATCCATAGCAATATCACGGATAGAAAAAAAAGCTTAATGGAGGGCGGGGCCTAAAATAAAAGCTTCGGATCGCATCCGCTTGGGGACGCTGGAGTGAAACAGAAGTACAGGTGCAGAATGAACGCCACCAGAAAATATGTCACAGTTTACTTTGGCAGTTTACCTGTTACCTATGTCTAAAAAAAAATATGTCAAAATAGTTCTGAATGAGAATTTGTCTTGGTGTTGGTGTGCATTTTAAATTCAGATAAATGTTTCCTGAATTCAAAAAAAAATTAAATTTTACACAAAACACAAGAAGTTTGGCTCTTTTTGCTCTACTCGGAAGAAAAATTCGTCAATATTCAATAATGAGGAAAAAGGTTTGTTTGGATTTCAGTTCAAAATCAGTTCTAAATTGGACTGCGCCTGCGCATTTGGTCATATCAAACCTATATAAAGAAATGCGAAAGCGTAGTTCATTTCTGAACTGAAGTCCGAACAAATCTAATATTGAAAATATTGACATTGGGAAAACTATTTTGAAAGCTGATTTGATTACAGAAACCTTTATTATAAATAGTTCGGATCGCATCCAGCGCGCCGTGACGGCGCATTATTCCCCAAAATTTTATTAGGCAGTTTGCCTTCTATCCGTGAGGATATGTTTTCTGTGGCAATATGTAAATAAATTATTATCAACCTCAATCGTCTTTGAATTAGTGCCACCAGGAACAAGGGCCCGTCAATCCAAAACGACTCCCTGACCCGACAAATTTTGGTCCTTCTACGCCGCATAGCTGTTATTCACTTTGAACCACGATTGAGGTCAAAAATCATTCATTGGATTGGAAATTCGAAAGTCGCAGTTTCGACTTCATCCAGGCTTCATCAGCGAAATAGCTGAATACAAGGGAAAGTGGCACATTTTGGCACATTCGTCAGAAAGGCTCATTCGTAAGTCTATTCCATATTATTTCCCTTTTTATTCATTCAATTCATTTCTTATTATTATCGGAATTGACTCTTTGAGAACGATCACAGAATTATTATTCTATTTTTTAAATTCATCATTAGCAAATTAATTTGCATTAAAAGTTATATTTTTCATTCTCCTAATATTAAAATATAATCGCTCTAACACTCATTGGCTGCATGACTGTGGCGATATAACTTGTAATAAATATTTGATTGGTCATTTAACCTCGCACTTTTGGCGGCAAAGTTAAATTTATCTTCCTACTCTTAAGAGATCGAAGTTTGCAACACTGTTGGTTCCGCGATCTGAATGTCTTGATGGTTTTTGCGTCAATGACTACCTTTCGGTTGCATATTTAGCAACAGCAGCTTAATGTTTTCAAATTTGACTGTCATTGACAGTTAGCGCAACCTCATTGACATTGAATTGTTTTGATTGATAATTTCAAATAATTTGTCTTGTCATTTATTTTTGTCCAGTAAAGCTACATCCTCAATCTGCTAGCGAAGTGACACTTCGGCACGCGTGCTGGAAAATTGATACCTATCCTTAATGCTGTCAATTTTCAGTCTGCTGTGCGTGTAGTACGGACACGAATCGTGCGTTCAGTATTTTGATCTGAGTTCTCCAAGCATAAATTTATCGTTCGTTTATTTAAAAAGTGTACTCGGTGCAGGCTCATTCATGTTGGATTATTAAAATTTTGAGCCTTCTGATACAGCGTTCAACTGCTCTGTGCGCTCGCTGGTCACGTGATTACAGCTTCACTCTGCTCTTCGAGCAAAATACCGAACGCAAGGATATCCTGAACAATTTTTTGCCGTACTGCGCATGACATAAGTCGGCAAGCATCGAAAAAGCTTGTAGCTTGCAAGCTTACACTTCAGAATCGGCGTGCATGCTAGCATGGAATTGAATTGAGGATGCCAACGTTAAACAACATTATCCTAGTATGCGTGCCGAAGTGCCACTTCGCTACCAGATTGATTGAAGATGGGCCTTAAGGCAAAAGAATCAATGTACCTTTCTCATTTTACCTGTGCTGCGCGCGCAGCTTGTGGGTGACAGATAATAAAACTTTCAATTAAATGAACGCGGTCTGACCTTGACGTTTTTTACGCTAACCTCAATAATGACAATAATCAGTCACAATCCGTCACAATCAATCAATATAAGCAGCAGATGAAGTGGGACACCCGAAAAATTGCCTAATTTTGACTTGCTATAACTTCGACATTTCTTTGCCGATCTTTGATTATCAGGCAGGGTTACAAAGCGCCATCTTTGGTCTATGCGTCAGTATCGTCGTAGATTTTTTTGAAAAATTCCTTCTCGTTATACAGGGTGTGAATATAAGGCGGCGAAAAATTTCCATTTTTTGGCGAAGAGTATGGGAAAGATGGAGGGTCCAATAAAGTTCTTTCTAGTGGTGACTCGATCACTAGAGACGTCTTTGTCATTTTTTCGATACATCGCGTCGCTATGGAAATAAGGCCATTTTATGGTATTTCGTTTTTCTCTCGAAATTAGCGATTCTTTAATTGAACAATAACAGATTTCGTTTAAATTGAATCATGGAATGACTTGTATAGAAAATAGTCAACACCAGTGGCGTGCAAGAAGGGGTTTATGAAATTAAAATAAAAAAAAATGATTTTATCTGAAATTTTCAAGTTTTGTTGTGCTTTAAAATTTATCGCTCAAATGCACCATAAGGACTCAATTCAGATTAGTTGCTGGAACCAGCGGGGGGATTACGAAAACACGACTCGAAATGGACACACGATACGAAAGTGAATACGCATCGATTGTGCTCGAAACGTCAGAGATGATTAGGTACAAGTTTCGTTTCGTGTTCGTGTAAGTTCGGAGATTTGTGACGCCTTTCGCTCAAATTTACCAAATTTGGTCAATTTTTTGACATTGACTTAATACTAATTCTAATTTTTTATTGTTGTGTTGTGGTTATTTGTGTTCTTTAAAGATTAATTTCGCAATTTCAAAGTGTTTAAAAAATTTTATAAAAGGAAAAAGTAATATGTTTACCATAATCAGAGTCATAAGGCGGCGAAGGCAAAATGATGCAAGAAGACGAGAAAATCGTGCATTAATTCATATGAGAAGAGAAATCAGAGAAAGTTATGATTCCTTTTTACATCCAGGGTCCTTATTCTTGAAACAGGGAGTAGCGTTCCCAGAAGAACGAGTGTTTCGTCTTTTTCAATGATATGCAAATGATAACAACATAAGTAGGTACAAAGACGGAACACTCGTTCTCTTGGGAACGCTGCTCCCCTGTTTCAAGAAAAAAGACCCAGAGGCAAAGTTTATTGAACTATTTAGACTTAGCAAAGTCTTGGTCCAGAACCTTATTGATTTGGTACGACCTCATCTACAATTACCCACAGATTCTTTATTTTCTGTAAGCTGTTTCAGAGTTTCCTTTGAATGACTTTGCCGTTGGGCCCTGCAAATTGAGCGCTAGCAAATAGAGAATGTTTATCCATAAAAGATAATAAAACCTGCCAATGGCCATCATTAATTTTAAGACATTTTTTTTCAGCGATTTTTCTATTCAAAGTTCAAAATACTACAAAACGTCAAAACAAAACAAAGAATCAAACGAATTTTGGCCCCCAAAAATCCAACATAACTTAACTTTATTGGACTCGATTTTGTTTCGATAGCTTTTCGACAGACATCAACCAGTCGAGTGACTTTCTTCGAAATGCATTCGCATGGAGTGCGTTCGAAATCAAAATTTTGGTGTAACATGGCGGTTTCGGTTCGAATCGAGAGTTCGTAATCCGCCCCCAGGTTAGGACTTCTCTTTTATATGCAAATTTTCGAACTAAGCGAGAGTAAACTCCCAAGTCCATACGGTGGATATGGGTGTAAAAGGTGTTATAAATAACTCTGATATGGTGTCATTTTGGTTCTCCTCTAGCCTGACTAACTGCGTGACACCGCCTTGACACCCTCGAAATTATTCGGTTAATTAGCTCTATAGTAACTGACTCCCAGAGCTCCAGAATCATCTCCTCGAAATCGTCTAGAGCTTCTGGCTGACGTTCTCCCCGGGAAAACTCTAACTTCATTCAGCTCCAGACGTGTTCAATTGGATTCATTTCTGAGGATCTAGTAGGCAATTCGGTACGATTGAATTTTTGCCCTTGCAGATACCGGTTCACTAATAATGCTCGATGAGGTTGAGCATTATCTTCTTCAAGAACAAAATCCCCGCCATAATTTCGAGCATGTCGGAGATCTTGCGGAATCTGACATTGATCCAGGGACACTTGGCCGTTAACTTTGCCCCGAAATACCACGATACGACGAGTTCTGTTCTTCCGATGTGTAAGATACCGACCCAAACTGTCATTTCTCCACCGCCAAATGCAACTTGGGGACGCATTTTTTCTTCTAAGGTTAGCAATCGGCCGTCAGAATTGTAGAGATTAAAACGGCATACATCAACGAAAAGACAGTCTCTCCACCTAAAATCCCAATAATTCAGGTATTCCTGGGCCCATCTTTTTCTGTTCCCCCGGTGAATGTTTGTAAAAAGTGGGCACTTTGCCCGATGGGAGAATTTAATCCCTGGTCATGTAGGCGCCTTCTAATGGTGTCTGCTGAAACATTCAACTGCGGATGCGTTAGGATTTTCTTGACAGTCCAAACTCTATTTTCAATTGCAGTACATACTACTAGTCGATACTGACAAGGATTTGTTCTTTTTTGAGATCCTCCACCGTGTCGGTGAGCAGCAGTACCGTTGACAGGTCTGTTCACACGTTAACATTAAATAACATGAAAAATACTGTTTTGTTTTTTTTCACTAAACGCTTCTAGATATCAAAATCAAACTCATCACAGTTATTTATAACAACTTTTTAACTGTAACGCTCAACAAAACCGTTAAAATTTTCAAATAAATCCATTTTTTTAATTTTTTTATTTCATAAATTCCCTTTTGCACGCCACTGGTGTTGACCATTTTTTATACAAGTCATTCCATGATGCAATTTAAACGGAATCTGTAATTGTTTAATTAAAGAATCGCTAATTTCAAGAGTAAAACGAAATACCATAAAATGGCCATATTTCCATAGCAACGCGATGTATCGAAAAAATGGCAAAGACGTCTCGAGGTGTTGACCTAGTGATCGAGTCACCACTAGAAAGAACTTTATTGGACCCTCCGTTTATCCCATATTCTTCGCCAAAAAATGGAAATTTTTCACCGCCTTACATTCAGACCCTGTATAACGAGAAGAAATTTTTTGAAAAAATGTAGGACGACACTGACGCATAGACCAAAGATGGCGCTTTGTAACCCTGCTTGATAATCCAAGATTGGCAAGGAAATGTCGAAGTTATAGCAAGTCAAAATTAGGCAATTTTTCGGGTGTCCCACTTCATCTGCCGCTTAGTTTAGTTGATAATAGGCTCTTTGCATCAAATTATTGCTGATTTCGATAGTCCATGAAAAATGAGTCAACACGTGTTTTTTCTTTTTCTTCTTAGTCAAAAATTGACGGAGATACAACACTATGAAATTTGCCTATGACGTCACTTATCTAATAAATAAGTGACGTTGCACATGTTCAGTATATCTATATATACAAAACTTAATATTTGAACTTCCGGAATAATCATATTTAGGCGAAATAAAAAAAAAGTAACGATTTTTTTTCGATTTCCTACAGTTTGCAATAAACAATAATCAATTTAATTTTCCATGCAACTACCCTTTCAAATGTGTTGTGTGAGATCTTGTCCGAGTAAGGCGAAAAAGAAGTCGAGTCGTCTTTTCACAAGTTCCCAAGGAATCAAATTGTAAGAAAACAATGGTTACGTGCTTTAAACATGACTGAAGACGATTTGAGTAGGAACAGATATTTGAGGGTTCGTGAAATAATGATTTCTATATCAAATACAATAATACCTAATTATTCAATTAAAGGTTTGCTGCAAACATTTTTGTTCAACGGATTTTATCCGCGGTGGTAACGTACACAAATTAACATCCAATGCAGTGCCTACAAAGAACCCTCAAATACCCGAACTAGCAGTCAATAATAACAAAGAAAATATTACAATCCCAACAGTTGGACCGGATGCAAAAAGGTTGAAGTTGGACAAAACTTTGTCGAGTGAAAAGGAAGCCGTCGCGTCGGAGATGTAATGTCAAAAGAACTGTCCAGTCTCAGTGGATGGTTGTCTGTGAAGATGAAAAGACTGGAGGAGGTGAATGAAAATTTAAAAGCAAAGGTTGATTTTCTGAAGAATAAACTTAATAATTGTGAAAGAGAATTATCTACTCATAAACAAGAAGTGGAGTATTTAAAGATGGAAAATGAAAGATTAAAGCACAATGTATGTGAGGCGAAAGCTTTATTTACTTTCGACAAGTTCAAAAATAGTAATAGGAAAACATTGTACTACACCGGATTTCAGACTTTTGAAACAATGCTAGCTGTTTTTCATTTTGTCCTACCCCCAGGAAGCACATGTGATTTAAACATACATCAGAAATCATCACAAACGCCCCATAAAGTGCATAAATACCCAGATGTGAAACAGTTATATTCGGCTTTCATGCAAGAATATAGCGATCTAGGGCATATGTCACTTATCGACGCCATACCCGCAGAATCTGTTGACAAAAACCATTTCTATTTGCCTCATCATAGCGTTTTAAAGGAGTCTTCTTTGACGACAAAATTATTTATTTATTTATTTATTTATTTATTTATTTATTTATTCAATCCTTAGTCCATCTGATACATTGGTATATTGGATGTGTCGATTACACTAGTATAAACATTAAAGCTATTACTATAAATATTAAATAAATTTGAATAAAATGTCAGATTTATAAAGATATGCACATTAAGTACATTTGTCGTTACAATAAATTGATTTTTTTCAACAAATTACACAGTACTACATAGCATTTCACGCAGAGCAACAAATAACAAAATATTCAAAATCACATGAACCAACATTACAATACACAAAATGATATTTAAAAGTTTACATCAAAAAATTGATTGTGGTTGTAAAGAGGATTATCCATAAGCACAGCCTTAATCCTATTCTTAAAACTATTAAAACCTTGGATGTTTCTTACATCTGCAGGAAGATAATTGTATGCTTTTGTAGCCATATAAAGTGGAGATGACTGAAATAATGATGTTTTGTGAATAGGGATTGTTAACTTTTGAGAAAATCTGGTTTTGATTCCCTTGTTAATTTCACTATTGGTTTTAAAATAACTTTGATGTTTTCTAACAAACAACAATACCCTATAAAAGTATAAAGAATACATGGTCATCAGTTCGTATTTTCTAAAGATTGGGACAGCATGTTCATTCCATTTAGCTCTATCCAAGACTCGTATCAAGCGCTTCTGGAGTAAAAACAGTCTTTCAATTTTAGATGTTGATCCCCAAATGATGATTCCATAGCTGATGCGACTCATTACATGTGAATGGATGTACAATAAGGTTGTTTTTGCATCTAATTCTTGTTTCAAGTTTTTTACAGCAAAACATGATGTCGCTAGTCTTTTAGCAAGACTTTCTATGTGACTCTCCCAGGTAAGAGATGAGTCAATGTGGACTCCTAGAAATTTGGTACTTTTTTTATTTGGAATGTATTTGTCATTGAGTAGTACTACGGATGGTGGATGGTCATTATTTTGCGATCTTACGTTCTTAAAATCAACAACTACAGACTTTTGAGGGTTTAAGAGGAGACCATTACAAGTGCACCAATCTGATATTTTTGAAGATGTTAGATTTAGACTAGCAACCATATCGAAGTGATTTTCGTGATGTTCGGTTGAGCTTGTATCATCAGCGAACTGATGTAGTTTATGGACCTCATCAAACATGTCAGAAAGACTGTTACAGAAAATAAGAAAGAGCAAGGGAGAAAGGATTCCGCCCTGAGGGACGCCATATTTTATGCTCTGGGTAGCTGATCTAAATTGTTGGTTAACAATCTGACCATCCCCCCCTGATATTTGTACAAACTGCTGCCGATCTGTCATGTAAGAAATAATCCACTCCAGAGCGGGTCCTTTGATCCCATAAGTCTCCAGTTTCTCAGCAAGCAAAGGTGTGTTAACTAGATCAAAAGCTTTGGAAAGATCGTAGTATATTCCTGCTGTGTGATGTTTTTGATCTAGGTACCTGTATATTGCATTGATTGATTCAAACAAGGCTGTTTCAGTAGACTTCCCCTTTAGAAACCCATGCTGAGAAGAAGAGAATAAGTTATTTTTTGTGAAGTATGATGTCAACCTAGTGTACATGATTTTTTCAAAAACCTTAGAAAACACTGACAGGTTTGAGACTGGCCGGTAATTACTAACTTCACTTTTTTCTCCTTTCTTGTAAATGGGGATAATTTTAGCGATTTTTAATATTTTTGGAAATTGGCCTTTGAGAAATGACATATTAATAATATTTTCCAAAGGAAAGCACAAAATATCAGCAACATTGCGTATTATATGACACGGAATGTTGTCGGAGCCACTTGAACGCTTTTTGGTAACCTGGAGAAGTACTTGATAAACCTCCTTATATGAGGTTGGTTCAAGAAAGAACGAGGTACTTGTCTTGGATAGGCTCTTGTTCTCAATGTTCTTTGCCAACTCATCACCAATGCCATTTACTGAGGTCAAAAAGTAGTTATTATACATATCACAAAGAGTTTGTGGGTTTGTTACAACAGTGTCATTGAGAATAATTGGTTGCACATCAGAGTAGTTACTAGAGTTTTTCCCGTTCTTTTTGTTTATTATTGACCAGGCAGCTCTACTTAGGTTTGATGATTTTTTTATGAAGTTTGAATTGTAGTCTAGTTTGGTTTTTTCTAATAACTCTTTGTATTTCCGCTTTAACTGAACATATTTGTCTTGTACATTCTTGTTTTTAGTTCTTTGAAACAACCAATGCAAATTTTTAACTTTGTATGACATGTTTTTAATTTCTGTTGTAACCCAGCCCCTTGAGTTATTTTTTAGTTTAAATAATCTTTCAGGGAATTCCTTATTATAGGCTGACAAAACAATACCATGAAATTTGTTAAATTTTTCATCAACCTCATTGGCATTATACACCTCGGACCAATCCTCCATACTCAGGTTCTCATAAAAGGATTTTTGATTTTCTGTTGAGAATATTCGTTTTATAGTTTTTTTTTGGTGAGTTTTTTGACTCAACAAGTCCTCTATATCGACAGATATCATTAAGTGGTCTGAAAACCCTGTTTTTAAGAGCAAATTATTATTACATTCATAATTTGTAAATATAAAGTCCAATAGAGTGTCCGAGGATGGTCTGGTTGGTTCGAGGCTAGTTGGCTTCAATCCATAACTCAAAAAAGTATCCAGAAGTAAGTTTTTGTTTTTATTATTTTGACTTTCGCTACAATTAATATTGAAGTTGCCCCCAACAAATACAATCTGATATCTC
Source organism: Ceutorhynchus assimilis (assembly GCA_917834065.1). Classification (NCBI taxonomy): domain Eukaryota; kingdom Metazoa; phylum Arthropoda; class Insecta; order Coleoptera; family Curculionidae; genus Ceutorhynchus; species Ceutorhynchus assimilis. The sequence goes on from OU892285.1 coordinate 35,319,886, forward strand.
TCTGTCAAACAGTGTAAAACTAAATTAAGTTGGCCAAAAAATAGCTCGGTATCACTGGTGGCTCTATCAGGGGGGTGGTAAATTGATAGAAAAATGGTTTTTTTATTGTTAACTTGTAACTCGCAAGCTGTATACTCAAACACGTGCTCTGTAGAAGGTATTTTAAGTGATACCCGTTTAGTTTTTACATTTTTTTGTGCAAAAATTGCAACTCCTCCGCCTCTGCTAGAGCCACGGCAAAACGAACCCACCAGGCAATAGTTATCAATGCTATACTGCTGGATTTCCTCCTCCGATAGCCAATGCTCACATATGCCCACTATACTAGGTTTTATTTCATCTAGAAGAGCTTCTAGTTGCAAGTTTTTATTGCGTATGCTTCGAGCGTTCAGTTGGCAGATGCGTATTCTTTGGCCATCACAGGAAAACACTACCTTGGACTGCGAATTATTTTGAGTTTCCGAAAAAACTCAGGACTTATTACATTTTGGTAATAGTCGTGGATAGATTTCAGATTACCCACTGATGCAATACTACATGATTTATCAAAGTTATCACAATTCTGACTGCCACGAGCACAACTAGAGGCCTTTTTACACCTATGATCACTAGCGCCAATCACACTTTTTCTTAAAATGTTGTGCTTTCCTAGTTTTCCTGCTGAACTGTCCCATGCTTCTGCCTCCCCAGAATCAGCTGATGTTTTCCGTATGACAGTATTTTTGATGTCTTTAATTGGGCTAAGATTAGTTTGAGGTTTAGCACTTGCTAGTTTTATATTTCGATGTATTACTATCTTTTGTTTGATAGGAGAGTTTTCGCGTAATTTATTTAGGCGGTTTGTAAACTGCTCGTTTTCGTTTATGTAGCTGAAATCTTGCGCAGCAATATTCTGTACGTTGTCGTGCAAATGCGGGTTTTGTTGACGCTGAATAAGTTGGGTAGTTTTTTTTCTAATGCCGGTGTTTCCTGGCACTTTGTTTATTTTGACCAAGAGGTAATTAATCAATTTTACTAAACCCTGGTACTCCCAGCAGATTTTTGTGGTCATTTTTTGTTGTTGCATCAAGCTTGTGCTGATATATGTTATGGGTGTGTTTCTTAAAGATTCTTCTAGATTGAAGTTTGTTTTTTGTATGAATTTATTCAAAACAGGTCTGTTTGTGGAAAAGGGACACCCAGCTACAAAAACTTTTCCTCGTGAACTTGCCAGTTTCCTAAAATCCTTGTTAAGTGAAGTATTTCTACATGCATCCTCATTACCAGTGAAAATTATTAGTAAATCATTTACCCTTATCTTGTTCGCATATGATTCAGCATGGCTAAAGAGGTCATTTATAGTTGCTCTGTGTAAATAACGATAGCTTATGTCATAGCTTTTCCTGGTGCATGCTTTAAATATTCCGACCAATCCCTTCATTTCAGAATTTGTAATCAAAAACGCCTGTGGTTTTTGTGACGTCTTTTGATCACTTTCTAGTGTTTGGTTATTTGGGTCTTCCGCTTGTATTTCACTGGAAGTTTGGGTGCCTTTATCTAGGTGAATTGTTTTTAATGCATTTGAGTACATCACTTCTTCCAAGGCTTCCTCCGTCAGTTCTGTTTGAGTTCCAAGTTCACAGCTGATAGTTTGTGTTCCTGCAGCGTTATTAGTCAGTTTTATTTCAGCTAGGGTTTGTGTATGTGCCTCCAAAGTTATTATGTTTGTTGTTGTTTTGCTTTCCGTTTCAGTGTCTGTTTGGATTCCAAGTTCACAGGTTGGGTTGCTAATCGTTTGCATTCCAACAGTATAGTTGGCAGGTTTCATTTGAGGTAGAGTTTGTGTTTGTGCATCCACAGTTTTTTTATTTGAATGACTTTTAAGTTCCTCTATTTGCGATTTCAAGAATAGGATTTGGCTTTTTAAGTTACCTATTGTTGACTCACTGGTTGAGTCAAATTGTATGATTTCCTCTTCCAAAAATTCGTTGTGTTCCCGTAGTCTCTTAATATGCAATTCCCTTTCTAAATTGTCCTTTTCTAGCTTTTGTATCAGAACAAGTTGATCTTTCTGTGATTGATCAGTTTGCATGGCACGCTCTGCACAGGCCTGAGAGCACCATACATGGTTTTGTCTAATTATTGTTAGTGATTTTCTTGCGCCACAACTTTTATGTATTATGTTGTGACACTCTATGCATACATAATTATTTTGAGTTTTGTTTCTACAACAGAGGAAAACATTTGCCATTTTTATTTATATTGCGATCCTAGCAGCTGATTTTGTTTATGTTTTCGATGGCTATTAGCCACCTGGATTTGACAGTTCCTAATCCTAACTTCACTTTTGTTTGTGTGTAAAAAGTGCGGTTATGTGTCGTCGATTTTAATTTTTGAATTTCTGGATTTTCTTGCGAAATAATGAGATTCGTGGCGTTTTTCACTAGGATTTATATCCGTATATTTTTTTTTTACCATAGCCGAAGGAAATTGACTTTTGTTTCGTTTGTTTTTCGCGAATTTTACGACATTTTTGACGACGAAATTTGAACGCGTTCATACGATTTTGTTCTCAAAAATTAAGGGTCGTGTTCAACGCTTCTGCCAAGACAAACTCAAACCTATCCTTGAATGATGTGTTAAAGGTTGGTCCTTGTATTCAAGAACCTTTGTTTTGGGTTATGTTTCGGTTTCGCAAACATAATATAGCATTTACCGCTGATATCTGTAAGATGTATCGTTGCATTTTTGTCGATGAATCTCAACGTGATTATCAGAGGATTCTATGGCGTTCAAAATCATCTAATGAACTAAACCATTACAAATTAAATACAATCACATACGGTACTGCTCCAGCTAGCTTTCTGGCAACGCGTTGTCTCAAACAGTTGTCTTTGGACAATATGGATCGAAATCCTGAAGTATGTAAATCTATTTCTGGGGATTTTTATATGGACGATTGGTTGAGTGGTGCTGAAAATATCGATAGCGCTTTAAAACTTATAAAACATACGAATGATATTTTGGCTAGTGCTCATTTCAATCTACGGCAATGGTCTTCAAATAACAATCAAGTGTTGAAATATTTGGGAAATTTAGCCAGTAGTATTGATAATCAATTTTTTTGTAAAAGATGAACAAAATAAAACACTTGGTATTTATTGGAATTTTGTAAGTGATGAATTTAAATATGTAGTTAATATAAAACCCCATGCAACTTTTTTCATTAAAAGAATAATTTTATCTATTATAAGTCAAATTTATGACATATTAGGTCTTCTTGGTCCTGTTATAATAACGGCTAAGATACTTCTTCAAAAATTATGGCTTGAAAACATTGATTGGGATAGTATTCCTGAGAGTATTATGGAAGTTTGGCTTAGATTTTATAATCAAGTGCCTTGTCTTAATTAGGTAAAAATACCCAGGCATTTGATTTGTCGTGAAACAAGGCAACTTGAAATCCATTGTTTTTCTGATGCTTCTGTTACTGCTTATGGAACTGCTGTTTATTTTCGTTCAGAAAATCCGAATGGCGAGATTACTTTTCGACTAGCTTGCGCCAAATCGCGTGTAGCAACTTTAAAATCTCTAGCGTTACCACATCTAGAACTTTGTGGCTGTGTTTTGTCTGTTCAGCTGTGTCACACAGTCTTATTAGCTTTAAAAATGTTAATAACATATATTATTGGACTGATTCCCAGATTGTCTTAGCTTGGTTAGCACGTGAGCCTTCTTCACTAAAAACTTTTGTGTCGAACAGAATTTCAAAAATCCAGAGAATGTCTAGAGTTGAGCAATGGTCTTATGTACCAACTAAGGAAAATCCTTCAGATCTGGCCCAAAGTCAATATTGAAAATAATACAGATTTGATTGAAGTTAAAAATATTGTGATGTCTTGTATTAATCTAAAAAATAATTTTGCATCCGAATACATTCAGAAGTTCTCATCTTCTCGCACACTAATCCATGTTACAGCATATCTTTTGCGATTCAAAAACAATTGTCTATCTTTAGAAGATTCCAGAAATTTAAATAACTTAACGATCCAAGAATTAGATCAAGCACTTATTAGTCTTGTTAAACTTGTACAGCTTGAATGTTTTGCGAATGAAATACATAGCCTTAAAAATTCTAAGTTCATTTCATCCAAAAGTTTACTTTTATCACTTAATCCGATTTTGGATAAAAATAATATGGTATTAGTTGGTGGTAGATTGGCTAATTCGGGGTTATCATTTTCTGCTAAACACCCTATAATACTCCCGTCCAAGCATCATTTCACTTATTTACTAATTAGACATGAGCATTTAAAAAATCTACATGCTGGACCTCAATCAAATCAAACATCAGACAACATTTTTGGCCTTTACGTGGTAGACAAACAGTTCGAAATGTAAATAATAAATGTGTAACTTGTTTTAGATTTTCTCCGTCAAAGATAGTGCAAAAAATGGCTGATTTGCCTACACATAGAGTAACCACTAGTTCTCGAGCATTTGTAATATGCGGAGTTGATTTTGCTGGACCATATGAAATAAAGGACAGCAAATTCAGGAACAGAAAATTCATTAAAGCCTATTTATGCTTTTTTGTGTGCTTCAGCACTAAAGCAGTGCACATTGAAGTTGTGTCAGACTTGTCAACTGAAGGTTTTTTGAATGGATTCAAAAGATTTATTAGTAGACGTGGTCTCTGCGCTCATGTATATTCTGATTGCGGTGCTAACTTTGTGTCTGCTAATAAAATGATTTCGGGTTTCATTAATCAAACTAATGGCTAAATTATGTACCAACTGGTAAGTGTCTGGTTGTAACCTAGCAGCTACTTTCTATTCTCTAGTGCATAGAAAGTACCTGCTAGGTAACAACCGGACGTTTACCAGTCAGTCCATAATTTGACCCTAAGGAAGAGAAATTTAAAGACTTTCTTTTAGAAAATAAAATCACGTGGCATTTTTCACCTACACGTTCGCCACATTTTGGGGGCCTATGGGAGGCTGCGATCCGTATTGCAAAATACCATTTGGTAATGAAAAATATAACTTGTAATTATGAGGATTTTTATACTTTGTGCGTTCAAGTGGAGTCAATTCTGAATACCCGTCCTTTATATCCCCTTACGGATGAGCCTGAAGACTATCAAGTGCTCACACCTGGTCATTTTTTGAACGGCTCTGCATTGAAGTCGCTCCCTGAGCTTCCTACCTGGGATTTCAAGATATCTCATGTATCGCGTTACAAACATATGAAGTTCATTCTTCAACAGTTCTGGGATCATTGGTCTAGAGAATATTTATGTTCTCTCCAGTCCCGTTCGAAATGGAGACATCAATCCGAATTTAATATTGATGTAGGACGTTTGGTGGAAAATGGGAAGAATTCAAGAAGTTCATTCTGGTCATGATGGTTTAGTCAGAGTGGTGACTATCAAGACAGAAAAGGGTACATATAAGAGATCAGTGACAAAAATCTCTCTCCTACCCATAGAAACTTGATTTGGAAGGTAGAACCTTTCAACGGCGGCGGCATGTCTAGTTTACGAAGAGAATCTGACAACAGTGTAGGTGTCTGACAACAGTGTAGTGTCAATTGTCACCTTAACCGACAACAATGTAGTTTTCAAAATGTCAAGTGTCACCTTAACCTTAAAAAAAGTAGAAGAGCAAGTTGTTTTTTAAAGTTAGGCTGCCGTTGAAAATATTTGTCATAACCACAGAACATATCACCTCTAGAAAAGTATCTGCAATGCTACGTACCGGTTATGAATTACAGCGCCATCGTTGACTGGAAACCCAACTAATCGAGCATTCTTGACAAAAAGGCGAATTGATTTTTTTCATATATTTTTATTATTTTTAAATAATTTTTAATGTTCAACTGCTTTTGGCTTGCTGACTGCTTTCAGCTCTTTTCGCCTCATTTTCTTGAAAACTATGACTGGCAGGAAATTTCCAATATCGAACATAGTGCAAAAAGAGTTAGCAAGCGACACGCAGCACGCAGCTATAGGTAGATCGCAATGTAAATACGAATAATAAATACAAATACGAACGAAACGAAACAAACGAATAAATACAAAAAAATACGAACAAAAATTAGGGTTTTTTATCAACCAAAACTTTTTGAATTTTCACTTTAACGCGCGTGGGGACCGTGGAATACAACACAATTTAAAAATTCAAATTTTGACTTTTAAAATGAGAAAATAAATGACAAAACCAACAAACACAAATCACTGTCCACACCACAGATACCTGCAAATTTCTCTTATCTTCCGACAGTGTCGCCATCGTTGACTAAAAACCTAACTAAAAACCTTCGTCGCGATTCTCCCATTTGAGATATTTTTCTATAGGGGATATGTTCTGTGGTCATAACGTTCATTTTTTATTTATATTTCATTTTTTCTTTTACCTTTTTGCACCTCTTGCAATATTATCCATAGCAATATGTAAATAAATTATTATTAACTATTAACCTCAATCGTCTTTGAATCAGTGCAACCAGGGACAAGGGCCCGTCAATCCAAAACGACTCCCTGACCCGACAGATGTTATAATAGGGTAGTTTAACTGTGAAACAAACCAATCTTTTATCAAAAATTCTGTACACTTCAGTTGGTTTATTTTCATCATCAGAAAATATAATTTTCAGCGTCACAGAACAATTTTCTAATCCGATTTTCACGGCTCTTACCTACACAAAAGTTTTATGGAGTATAAACTTTACGACCCAGTTTTAAAATTATTATATTTTGTATGGTCTGACTTTATTTCGCTCACTGAACATACCGATAATGAATGGGAATCTATGGAACATGATTCATTCAAAGCAACCTTTTAAAATTACTTTCTTTTATACCTCTACAGTCTACATGCAAGTCTTTGTGAATTCCAAATGTCCTGCACCCTTTTTGGTTCAAGCGCAAACGATGCCTTTGAATTCTTGTACAAACATATATATGCCGGCTCCAATTGAATAGAAATTGAAAGACTTTTTAGGAAATTAGTTTATTTTTGGTCTGCAATTTTCCATTCGAATTCCGGCTAATTCTAGTACATATTTATTTTTGAAAAATACCTATAATATCCAATATGTAACGCATCCGTCATATTAATAATAATCACGAATTGGAAATTTGCTATAAATTAAATGATATTAACGGCCCTAAATAATTAATGTTCATTTTGAATGGAAATATTTAATAATTTGTGTTTGTTTATAATTATGCTTTGAGCAATCGTTTTAGATGAACAACATATTCGTTTGATCTTCAATGTTAATGGTATTGTATTGATGTAGTCCTGACAGATAGAAGAAAATAATTCCTAATAATTCTAACCAGAAAGTCCAATTCCTCCAACCATAAAGAAGATTTAGAGAAAATTGTTAAAGTCCAACGACAAGTTTTCCATAAATCTCGAGACAACTGAGAATCAAAACAAGGAAGTTTTTCAACTAAGCAAAAAAAAGAAAATTGGAATCAATACAAAATCCAGGGTTCAATCGTTATAGAAAACTCATGTCACAAATTCTGTGAGACAATTATGGACATTTATGAATCAGCCAAGCTGAGGTAAATCTTTCGAAGAATTTGACGGTTCTTGGAGGAGTCAGAAGGCAATACGTGGACAGAATCCAGCAAAGAAACCCTTGAGTTTCTAATAAAAACTCACTTCCCAGGTTTCAATCTCAAAAACCGACGCAGAAGTGATAAAAAGAATAATAACGAGGGAAAAAGTGGAATCGGCAGTTTATCTCAAGTTTTCCCCTTATCTCCTACATTTATCAATTTCTGTCTATTCCCGGCTCTTGAATTTTCTTCTAAGCAATTTACTTATTAATGAGTCATTCAGTTCAAAAATTTTTGAACTACCAATTCCTTGACATTGGGTTGTCCGAGGTATATTTAGTTATCAAGTTAGAAGTTTTTCATTTTTGTATTTGTCTTGCTTACTATTTGGACGATATAGCAACTTACTCGACTATACTACAATTTGGAACTATTTATTGAAGGAAGAACAGGTTCATTTCAACTTCCAACTTGTTTTTAATCATGAAAAAATTCTAATTAACAAAGTATTTCTCAGGAACCTTCAAAGGTGATTTCACAGGAATTTCATAATTTTTTTCAGGTATTTATAAGTAAGAAAATTCGTGATTCTAGTAGTGAGTTTTATATCAACCAACGGGGGATGTTGATTGATACAAAATCTCGAGAAAAAAAAATGGAAATTTCATCGTTTTCGTAAGAAGGTACCTGGTTCCCACCTAAAATTTAAGGTAGAGTGTTGGTTGGGTAAGAAATGGCTTCACATCTACATTTAAGTTATACCTACCTCAAATATATCTCGAAAAAATTTTTTTTTCAAATTTCATTGTTTTAGTAAGAAGGTACCTTGCCCTATGATTTAGATTTTGGAAAGTTTTAAAAGCTCATAACTTTTTTTCTATTATAGATAGAAAACTGAAACTTTCACTGAATTTTATCCCAATCAAGGGATTAGAATCCCTGAAAATTTCAGCTTATTTTCACTTATAATTCTTGAGATAAAATCGTGTTAAGTAATTTGGGGTGATTTATCAATTTTTCAATTTTCCTAAGTACCTTTTTCAATTTTTCTGAGTGCCTTTTTTCATAGATTTTGGCTTTAAATCTAAGAAGAATTTAGTGTATGGAGTTTAGGAAATGTTGATTGACCATCAGGATACAAAGTCTCAACAATGATTTAGATTTTGGAAAACTTTGAAAGATCATAATTTTTTTTCTATTATAGATAGAAATCTGAAACTTTCACTGAATTTTATCCCAATCAAGGGACTACAATCTCTGAAAATTTCAACTCATTTGCACTTATAGTTTCTGAGATAAAATCGTGTTGAGCAATTTGGGGTGATTTGTCAATTTTTCAATTTTTCTGAGTGCCCTTTTTCATAGATTTCGGCTTCAAATCTGAAAATAATTTAGTATATGGAGTTTGGGGTATGTTGATTGACCATTATCATACAAAGTCTCGACAAAAAAAAAATTGAAATTTCATCGTTTTAGTAAGAAGGTACCTACCTTATAATTTAGATTTTGGAAAACTTTGAAAGATCATAACTTTTTTCTATTATAGATAGAAAGCTGAAACTTTCATTGAATTTTATCCCAATCAAGGGACTACAATCCCTGAAAATTTAAGCTTATTTGCACTTATTAATTGCCCTCCTAGGAAATTTTGATATTTCTTGTTATGTTACTTTACCAAACTATTAGTTCCGCAGCAATCTATTCATCAACCACTCTGAAACTATGATGATAAAGAAGCTCCTGATGGTGATATTATACACGGAACTCTAGAACTTCTTAGTGTTCTTTCCCAGTTTAATTTGTCACCTTTAGTTGAACTAGTTTTTGTTAAAGCAAAAGTACTTTTAAATCTCCCGCCTGATACACCCTATAGCGGATAATCGAGCAGTCACTGAAATGTTGTTGGCAACACTGCTTTATTTATACCATAAACTGTCACAAAAAATATGGCCTACTGCATGTAATTGCCAACAATGCAAACTGTGAAATTTTAGACATTTGACACGTCAAATTTCAGTGACCCACTGATAAAAAAAAATTGCCTAAATTTTATATGGGATTCAGTGCTGACAACTGTAAAATTTGAAGTTTATATTCAGGATCATTATTTTTTGTCTGGTTTGATTAGGGTCATATTAAAAAGTTCTTGTGCCTCAGACGCTACGCTAATACGGTACCGCTAATAATACGGTATTTTAAATGATAGTTCTCGAACACAAAGACACAAAAATCCTCTCATCCCTTATTTTGTTTACATTTTGACAGCTGAATTGAGTGATCTAATCCAACCTTTTTTTCTTGTTTGCCAACTTTTATTTATCCTGAAGATTTCTGAGTTTCGTGAATTTTCCCTCGATGTTTTTTTATGGAGGAATTATTAGAATTTACTATTCTTGCAGACATAAACGGAGCGTAAACTAATTTTGACATAGCGTCGGCATCATATGAAAATTGCCTAAGTCCAATTTTTTTCAAAATTGCGATTTTAGTGCAGACTTATGAGAAACTCAATAATCTATGATGCAACAAAATATTTGGGCGATAAATTATTAGATGGAGCCACAAAACCATGAAAAGAAATTTGCATAAGTCCGTAGGATAGAGTGAAACTTACGTAAGTCCAGTTTCTTTTGTGTATTTTTGCCAGTGATTTTTCTCATGTACCTTTTCTGGATAAAGGTTTTTTGCATCTCCTGTAAAATTTACCTTTTTTCATATGATGCCGACGATAGGATAGCGTTACGGTAAAGCATCCGCTAACTCTCGTTAGGTAGCGGGCTCCGCTAACGCTAATACTGTATGAACTGTCATACTTGTCAAATATCGTTACGGTATTCAAAATTTGGATAGCACGAGAACTCTCTAATAAGAAGTAATTTTACATGGCCTTCCGGGTTTCAGCGATTTTTCAATGTTGTCAACTGAACAATGAATGATTTAATTTTTTTTCTATTCCTGGCTTTTAACATTTTTTTTCTCTTTCAAATTTGTTTAAATTCAAGAGCCTGGAATAAAAAAGATAATTTCTGGGTTGACAGCTAAAATACCTACGCCACAGCAAAAATATCCTAACGGAGAATTGGGGAGTTACTATAATGTTGTTGGTGTTGGCAACAGTGTATAAACTGTCAAAAAAAAATTATGTCATATTTGATATTTTGACGATGCCATGGTATTATTCTGAAGGAAATTGTGTTGAGTTCTAGACTCAATCCTATGTACCACTTTTTGGAAAATCATACAGTTTCCTATGTAGGTACAGTTTACTCTTCAAGAATATAGAAGCAAATAATATCCACTTTTTGTCAATTTGCCTTTTAACAGGAATTAGTAATGTTACTTTATCAAACTAGTAACATAATGTGACAAGTTATTCAAGTACAAATGAGTGAATTGTTGTGGAACTTATGGGTGGACTTCTGCGGGACCAGCGCAGCGAGTTCCGCAGCCATCTATTCATCAATATGTTGTTTAATTACGATACTAACCTGACTCATTCAAATATGAGTTATTCTCATTAATTTAAAAACTATACGTTTCAGGTGAATGTCTTACTTAAACAGTTCAATAGTATATTGGTGAGTAGATGGCTGCGGAACTCGCTGCGCTCGTCCCGCAGAGATCCACCCATAAGTTCCGCAATAATCCACTTATTTGTATTTGAACAATCACTTATTATATAAAGTCAAAATTTGTAAAATTATTCACTTTTTGTCAATTTGTCTTTCAACAGGAATAAGTAATGTTACTTTACCAAACTAGTAATATAATGTGACGAGTTATTCAAGTAAAAATGAGTAAATTGTTGCGGAATTTATGAGTGGACCTCTGCGGGACGAGCGCAGCGAGTTCCGCAGCCATCTATTTATCAATATGTTGTTTAATTACGATACTAACCTGACTCATTCAAATGTGAGTTATTCTCATTAGTTTAAAAACTACATGTTTCAGGTGAATGTCTTACTTAAACAGTTCAATAGTATATTGGTGAGTAGATGGCTGCGGAACTCGCTGCGCTCGTCCCGCAGAGGTCCACCCATAAGTTCCGCAATAATCCACTTATTTGTATTTGAACAATCACTTATTATATAAAGTCAAAATTTGTAAAATTATTCACTTTTTGTCAATTTGTCTTTCAACAGGAATAAGTAATGTTACTTTACCAAACTAGTAATATAATGTGACGAGTTATTCAAGTAAAAATGAGTAAATTGTTGCGGAATTTATGGGTGGACCTCTGCGGGACGAGCGCAGCGAGTTCCGCAGCCATCTATTTATCAATATGTTATTTTATTACGATATTAACCTGACTCATTCAAATGTGAGTTATTCTCATTAGTTTAAAAACTACATGTTTCAGGTGAATGTCTTACTTAAACAGTTCAATAGTATATTGGTGAGTAGATGGCTGCGGAACTCGCTGCGCTCGTCCCGCAGAGGTCCACCCATAAGTTCCGCAATAATCCACTTATTTGTATTTGAACAATCACTTATTATATAAAGTCAAAATTTGTAAGATTATTCACTTTTTGTCAATTTGTCTTTCAACAGCAATTAGTAATGTTACTTTACCAAACTATTAATATATTATGACAAGTTATTCAAGTACAAACAAGTGGATTGTTGCGGAACTTATGGGTGGACCCAGCCATCTATTCACCATTCACCAGTTGTGAATTTCTCTCATTAGTTCAAAAACATCTACTTGTAAAGGTGACGGCTGTAGGTGGGATGTCAATATACAGGTTGAGTTACTAAGCGCGCGGTGGTCCATATCTCCTATACTAATGGAGATCGGAGAAAAAACTAAATACAAAACTTGTAGATAAATATGAGTACTACATTCCTAAATTATTTTCCAGTATTCAGTGTAGCCCAATAACTAGTAGTGACACAAAGTTATGTTTTTTCAAATGACTCCCCCTGTATATTATGACATTTCTGGATTCTGCTTAAAATTCTAGACATATTTCATATATAATGTCATATACCTATCTTCAACTGTTTCGGAAATATTGACAGTCGAAAATTGACTTTTTTGCATCTTTGACAGATTGTGAAACCTAAACGGGTAATTTTAGAGGAAAACGGATTTCACATTCCTATCTTAGAGTTTCATAAGCTATCATTTGACACCAACTTTGAGTTTAACCGACGATTAATAATTTAGGCGAAATTTTTAATCATGGATTAAATTCAAGATTGGTGCCAAATGATAGTTTATGAAAAACTAAGATAGGAATGTGAAATCCGTTTTCTTGTAAACTTAACCGTTCAGGTTTTAAAGTCTGTCAAAGATGCAAAAAAGTCAGTTTTCAACTGTCAATATTTCCGAAACACTTGAAGATAGGAACATTGTACATGAAAAATATCTAGAATTTTCCGCAGAATGCAGAAATGTCGTAATATACAGGGGGAGTCATTTTAAAAAAAACATAACTTTGTGTCACTGCTAGTTATTGGGTCACCCTGTATAGTGGAAAATAATTTAGGAATGTAGTTCTCATGTTTATCTACAAGTTTTGTATTTAGTTTTTTTGTCCGATCTCCGTTAGTATAGGAGATATGGACCACCGCACACTTAGTAACTCACCCTGTATACAGGGTGAATCTGAAAGTGAGGTTTTTTTTTAACAGGGTATATATCTCGCCAAAATAAGTTGTTTAGCAAAAAATTGTTTACATAAAAAATTTAAGTTAACGGAGGTACAGGTATTTTAGGGTTATGTGCATTAAAAATCTAATTTCAATAATCTAATGGCGTTTCCGATTGGTAGATTCAGTGCGCACTGAGTGTATTTGCATCCTTTTAATCGACCTGTAGAAGAAAAAGACAGAGATAGGAAAAATTGCACTAGTTCTGCACTAGATCTACCAATCGGAAACGCCATAAGATTTAGTAGAGAAAATATGATAAAAATTATCACAAAAATTGTTCAAAATTATTTCCATTTGTATGTTGCTTCATTTCCCCTCCTAAATTTTGTCTGTTTCACTTTAAAACGAAAATCGATAGGTTGAAAATGAAATTTTTTCTGATGGAATAATGCAACTGTGAGTACCTATTATGGAATAAGACTCATTATGCTGGACTAATAATGGCTTTTTTGCGGCTTTTTTTTTGAGAAAATGTAAACAAAGTGATTTATAGTGGAAGTCTCCTCCTCAAAATAGCTGTACCTCCGTTATCTTAAATTTTTTATATAAACAATTTTCTATCAAACAACTTATTTTGGTGTTAAAAAAAAACCTCACTTTCGAATTCACCCTGTATAAAAAAACACTCTGTACCTACCATGTGTACCATTTAAATTATTGAATGTATTTTATTTCAAATATCAAAATCGAATAAACCAATATCATATGATCAACCAATCGATTGCACTAATTCCCAATTGGCAAGATTGCAATTATTGTTATTGCAAATCTCCTATAACCATTATCCCTTATCGATATTTGCCTTAATTGAGTATTACAGTAGATTGTATCAATTAATATTAGATTTCTGGGAATTGCAAAAGTATGTATCAAAGCCACATAAGTTATAACAAAAATAAAGCAGCCAAGTAACTTGTTGTATGCATCAGAGGGGCATTACATGACACATTTCTAATAATTACCTTTTCCTCTCTAGAAGGAAAATACAACAACTGTCGTCTAGAATTTCAAATTGGCTCCCGACAAATCGAGTTTGAGATCCGTACAGCGGAAAACAAGGAAAGGTAATTTATTTTTATTTCGGAAATTCGAAACTCAGGTAAGACCAATTTTATTATGTGAATATGTGTATGTAGCAACAAATTAAAAATTCCCATATTATATTGTATCGATTTTGGTATATAACACATCAAAGGTTTTCTCCTGCAAAGTATTCACATAAAAAGGACTTTCTCTTTTTGCCAGAGAACAAGTCGAAATACATGGAAAACAATAAGATTCAAAGCCACATTGTACGTCTGCCACGTTGTAAAGACAAAAGCCCCTTTTGTACCTGCACATGCAATTTATACCACGTGATTTTTTTTTTCAAATGCAAATATTTCCATTAGAATTGTTTTCATCCAGGTGACACCCAAACAAAACTTTTCCGTTCAAAACCTTATCTATCTTAGTAGTTTTTAAACTAGTTTCGCTCCTATTGTTTGCCGTTTGTCGATTGTTCTCCGGTATGGTATTGAGCTGAAAAGTTTTCCAGCCACTTGCCAACAAAAGACAAGGGTTTTTCTTTGCCCTAATCAAGTTTAAATAATAGCTGTCTCGAAATATAAAACTGTGTAATAGAGTCAAACAAGGTGAATTTACGAAACACTTTATGTCAGTGGAAATGGGGGAAACTAAAAGCTTGCACGTTCTTCTTTTGACAGGTACAAACAAAAGTCTTTTGAATAAACAAATATATTACTTATTTTATTCAAGGCCTACAATATGGTTTCTTATCTGATTTTTTACTTGGAATCCGCTAAATGTGGTAACTTTTATCCAAATTGTAAATAAAATATACATATTTACCGACTGACAAAAACACGAAATAAGTTTTCACCTAAAGCGATAAATCAAATTTTGTCCCCTCTTTTTTTTTTGTCCCCAGTCGATCGAGTCGCACAACCCGGGACCGTATAATTTTATTTCGGCGTCCGCATCCGAAATGGACAACATTTGAATTATGGAAAGGCCCGAAAAAGGGACACAGCGAAATTCACCATGTGTTCGTATTTATATAAGCAATTTTTGTTTTTTTTAAAAGGAAGTCACAACTTTGTCTTTGAGCCCTTCAAATCCAGTTAACAAATTGTAATGTCAATGTCCTAGAATTGTTAAAATTTCAAAAACAGCTTTTACCTTTAACATCAATATTTACGGGTCTTTCTGCTTTAGGAGCCCTAACTGGAGAAACAGCAAGTATTGCAAAAACAATCAACAATATATATTTAAAACTATATAAACGAGGTTTGATTAATTACTCTCAGCTAACAATTAATTCACATCAATTCTAGCCTCTATATACCTCTACTAGTTCTCCTGTGAAAACATTAAACTGAGGGGGAGAAGCCTTATCATTGCCGACTGGTGAACTAAGATGGGCTTTTTGGTTGTTTGTGTTTGAGAACTAAACGTGTAAAGTGCCTAAAGTACACTTTACACTTGATTCATTATTGAAATTTTGCAAGGAAAACAAATTTTGTGCAATGCAAGGGAAAAAACATCATTTATATGAAAATAACTGAAAGTTGAGATGTTTTTCAAAGTTTAGTAGTAAATCATTATTCATAGGTGACGTTAAACTTGAATTTTGATGATAACGATATTTCTGAACTTACTTTGTAATGTCGTTATTGAACAGTTGATAAAGAATACAAGTAACTAAAAGTCCTAAATAATCTCGAATTGTACCTTCCATTTATTCTCGAAACCCTTTTAGTAGAACTTAAGGGACAGTAATATAAGAAAAGTCCGTGTTTACGTGTTATATACGTCCGTAAATTTTATTGTCTGCCTTCAACAAAATGCCCAAAATAGCACTAAATTTTATTAGGGTATAATCAAATTTCCACGTGCCGAATGACTTTCCGAAAAGACAAAACGGGAAAACGGGATGCTAATTTTAGTTTAGTTGCTTTTTAATGGAGTTTTCTATTTGTAAAGTAGGTAGGGTGCTTAAGTATTGGATTCTTGGATTGCCAATATTTCTATTAAATTTTAAACTAATCAAATCAAATTATACATTATTAGAAAGAATAATATATTCGGGGATAATACCATGAGTGCTTAAAAATTATCGATAATTTTTATGAAAGCTTGTTATTTTAATTCCACGAGTTCGAAGAACGAGTGGAATTTGTACAACAAGCTTGAATGAAAATTATCTGGTTAATTTTTAAGCACGAATGGTATTTAGGGAGAATATTTCACGAATTTTATAAAAATTATGGAATAAAATTAAATTTAAATTTGTTAAAATACTTTTCCATGAGCAATTTTGCGGTAACATTCCAGAGAACTTTAACTGTAACGCTCTTTATTTTCCTCTCTGTTCCTTTTTCTCAAATTAAAGGTCCAGCTCTTCACTATAGATGCAAGTTCGGATATTGGAGTATCTTAATCAAAAGTGAACTTTTTTCCGCCGCAAAATGACATAAACTGCCTCCAAATACTGTTTTTAGATTTCAACTTACACTATACTTTCGTCGATTTCCTCATCTTTCACTTTAAAAAACCGATTCATTTTGATTTTTATTGGCTTTTGCTTTCGACAAATACACCAAATACTTGTGTTTCTATGGTTATTATTGATTCCCGTATCTAATTTACAATACAAACATTAATTTTTCTGTGTCGTCAAAATGTTAAATTGACTTGTATAGGTGATAATTTCACGTTGCCTAGACAACGTTGAATTTTCGAATGTAATACCACAAGAGGTTTCAGGATTACCGGATAATACTTTTACCTGTCACGAAACGCGTTACGCAGCAACACCACGACTCCGGAGGAGGAGTGGTGTTGCTGGTAACGCGTTGAGTGTCAGGTAAAAGTATTAGGTAATCCTGAAACATCGAGTGGTATTCAAAAGGTTATACAACGAACTAAACTTTAATATTTTGAAATTTAAAAAAAATCTATAATAGAATTTGCTATAAATGCCACCAAGCGCGATAATCCCAAAAGGCTTATCACTGATTAGGCCTCTCGTGTCATATGGGAATAATATACAGTGAGTTATATAACCTTTTGAATACCACTCGATGTTCCAGGATTACCTAATACTTTTACCTGACACTCAACGCGTTACTAACAACACCACTCCTCCTTCGGAGTCGTGGTGTTACTGTGTAACACGTTTCGTGACAGGTGAAAGTATTATCCGGTAATCCTGAAACCTCTTGTGGTATTACATTCGATTATACAACGAACTAAACTTTAATACTTTATTAATTTTTATTATTAATAATGACATATTGCCACCAAGCGCGATAATCCCAAAAGACTTATCGCTTTTTAAGCCTCCCGTGACATATGGGAAAAATGTACAGTGAGTTGTATAACCGCTGTAGTTTTTTGATTTGTCACTTCTCTTATAGGAAAATTTATACATGAGTGAAATATTCTCTATAAATTTGTGCTAAATTGAGTTTGATACCTCAAATACTTTTTTAGCTCTACTTTGTAACGCTCTTTTGTCGAAACAAAAGAATGTTCATAATTTGTGCTCGACTATTGTTCAGTGGTTGTTTAGCTTGGGGTGGTCCTTGGTGTTGGTACAGTAGAGAGAGGGCGCCACTAGTTTGTATAAATAATTTTGATTACCAAGGAATAACCAAACTAGGCACTATTCCATTAATTAGTTATTGTTTAAAAAGATAAATTCAAAAAAATCTGAAAAGGTAAAATAAATCCAAAATCCAATAGCTATCTGACATTCAACCCATTCAACAAAAACACAAGCTTTGGAATTCTAAACACAATTATTTATTAATTAAATGTCATTAAAAAAATTTTGATTTAAAGAAAATTATTGTCTAGTATTCAAGTCTTTTTTTTACAAAAACCATTAAGCAGCTTTCTAAAAGCAAAACTTAATATAAGTATAATAAGATTGAAATTTAAAAACAATCAATAGATACCCATAAAAAAATTTACCTAAGTATAAATGATGGAGTCACAATATCATTAACCTTTAATTTTTGACTCAAAGTCAATCAAATCAATAGAAAACAATGTATTCAATGCAGAAAGGTAATAAATAATCCTTAGGCAGTTATAAATATCAAAAACCTGCTACATGAAATCAAGGGTTCACGGTTTCCGGAAGAGCTCTTACCTTCTTACCTTTAAAGTTCAAAATAGGTAACCATAAAACTTAAATTTGACTACCTAAAGATTTTACATTAGTTCACCTTGTAAAATTACCATATTGATTTCAAATCAGAAGTTAAATCAACCTTTTAAAGATTAATGAACCCACTTATAGTATATCGATCAGTACTAGATATAAAGGAAACAAAATTTTTAATAATTGTAATAATGCATACTTATTGAAAATAAATAATTATTGAGAAAACAATAATAAAAGTAAAAATCTAATTATGATAATGATTTATTAATTGAATGGATAATTATATTTAATTTGTAGTTAGCTATTCTAGCTAAATACTACAATACGGTAAATGAGTCGGTAATTGATTTTATACAGTTATGAATTAGCTAATTAAGCTAATCGATAGTAAGCGATAAGGAATAGATAATAATAATTAACAGTAATTAATATTATAAAGATAATAATTAGCTAATAAAGCTAATCGATAGGGAGCGGTAGAAAAGAGATAATAATAGGTAACGGTAATTACGGACCCATAGGTAAGTAATTATACAAGCCTGGACGAAATCCTTGGAAATTTTCATAAATTTGATATCCAGAAGCACCAAACTGATGGAAGGCAATCATCCAATGGTCGGGATCAATCTCCTACAAGACACAACTTTCCTTGTAGAGGGGGCCCATACTTACTTTGGAAATGCAGTACCGCATGGTCTCTAACTTGTCAAATTTCACCCAGAAGTGTAGGCGTGGATTTTTAATACTCTCCCAAATTGCCTGAACGGATTGCAGAAATATAAGGACTCATTTATCAAAGGGAAAAAGGGATTTACATACCTGAACGGCGGATAATTAACCTCACTTTCAAAAATTTACACAAAAATCAACAATCTGTTGATTTTTCAGGAAACGTTCCAGCTGACATAATTACTCACTACTCTGGCTAGTTCAATTTATATAATTTTGGGCTCGATGGCCAAGAATGAAAACCAAAGTTTTTGGATTTTCCATAGACGACCTTTTCAGTCTAACTATAAAATCGAAAAGAAAAGTCCAAAGTACCCCTGTGGTTCTGTCTTTCTTCCTTTGTCCAGCCTGTCGAAATTATAAAAATGACGGCGCTACCGGTTTTCAAAAAAATAACCCTAGTTAGGTTCGGAGTTGGAGTAGACTGAACAAAACTAATCGAAGGTCTGTTCCCACAGGAGTCTCTGACAGGTTGCAGCCTGTCAGAAACAATCGCTCAGCTGAGTTACACATTAATCTTGGAACGACAGCATTGAAAACATATATGGGCGATGCTTACTGACAGTTTGCAAACTGTCAGAGACTCCTGTGGGAACAGACCCGGAGTCACCCGCAATATGGTAAAAAGCAGTACCCGAACAGCTGGAGTGCGAATGGAGTCACTCGAAGTGTACGGAGTGAGCAAGCCGAACGCATCTCTCAATAACATAATTTTCGTTATTAGGTTAGGAAACTAGTCAGAAAAATCATAGATGTCGCCAGGTGTACGGAATAGTATTTTAAACTTGTTACAACTTATTTATTATTAATTCTTCAGAAACTTGTAAAACAAGCAGTACCTTTTTCCATTTGCCAATAACTATTATTAATAACTGATAAAAAGATGCAAAACTGCCACACCACCTGAAAACTATAGTCTTGCTGGCCACAGAAGACAGATTTAACGTGCGTTTTGTATCCGGAAAATTGGAAAAGCAACTCCTCCATCATACATTTTTCCTGTGGCACAATGATTTCATATCAGGGCAACATCCAGCAGAAATTCTCCTGTCAGTCCTTATATGGTTGGACACTGATTGCAAGTTTCCCCAAAAATCGACTGCTGATTTCGTAAAAAAAAAAAATACAAAAACGCATTATCCCAAAAATACATTTTCTTTCTGGCGCTGCAATCTCGTTTCATAATAGATAGAAGATATAGATACCTCCTTGAAATTGGAAGCTTTATGGTGTCCCGGTTTTCCCCGATAATAATACACTTTTCTGGAACGTTTCTCTGATTCGGCCCGTTTTAAATTCATGAAGACTAGGCGAGTAAGTCACGTTTTGCTTTTAGCCTTTTTAAAGGAAGTTTCCTTTGTAGTTTTTTTTCCAAATACATACAGAAGCAATTTTGATCAAATTAGTTACAGATTACTAGAAAGTGATATCTCGATTTTACCCCATTTATATTGGCTATCTTGAAATGTAAAATGCAAATTTTGAATGCGTTATTTGAACTTTACACACGCACTGTAATTTGATTGTTAAACTAGATAAGAATAATGCGGTATTACCTACCTATTATCCCTCAGTCAGATGCCAAATATCTAGATAGATACATACAAAGATGATGGAAATATTTTTCAAATAATGCTAAATCTATCTGCATAGAAAACAAGTCGCTTATAAATCCCCTAGACATTTCACTTAAATCCAATTAAACCATCAATATGAATTATTAAATTAATTTTCTTCTCGGGCTCGTTTTCCTTAAGTTTGGCCCGCCACACACATAACGAGGTAACCAAGTTAGTATAAACTGCTCGGCCAGTTTAATTATTGCCCGTGCAGCTGCAGCTTTATAAACTAATAGTAAAGTTTTAACGACCCAAAAACACTTTGGTCAGTTGTTTGTTTGAGTGGCGGTTTTCACTCCCTTGAGGATTTTTGGTTGAAAAAAAAAAAAAAACACTACAATTAAATTAAATTTTCTTCAAAATATGGCAAAAGTAACGTAAAAGTTTTCCGCCCATTGGAGCACAAAATCAAATAGTTACTTATATAATAATTAATGAGACCATTTATGCTGTTGAAAGTTTTCTCGTTGGTCTTTTCGCGTCCCAGGGCGACGCAATTATCCTGATCCCGACGTCGGATATTCAGATGAAAGATTTTCGAGTCCTGGACTACGGACAACGTCCCCAGCTTGGATCTTTTCGACGGTCGTATAATGAACGTCCCGTTCTGTTTGTTCTCCAAAAGTATTTCGGCCCGTTCTCGGCTCACGTTTTTGTAAAAGGCTTCCGACGTTTCCCTAATCAACTCTGGAATGAAATTTAATAACCATGTGAATTTTATAATAATTGTTTGGCAAGAACAATATTTGTTTAAATAGGCAAACATTTCATTGAAACAATGTAATAATAAATTCAGAGTAAAACGAAAACTTTAATTGTTATTTTTAAACTACTGGGCTATGGAAATGAAACGAAGGAGTGGGTATTGAAATTAATTAATTCGCTCATTGAATATGAACCTCATTATTCACTCAGAATTTTTGTTTTCGAATGTATTCTTTCTAGAATCTGTTGTTTGTAGATACCTACTTTTCATCTTATTAAAATTTCTCTAAGTTTGAATCTCAATAACCATTATTGTAGCTGGAGAAGCATTTTTTAAAATGCTTCCTGAAGCCTCAAATTAACGATTTCTAAATTCTACAGCGGGAAAAGCATCCTTTGATAATATAGAAGGTTAAATGATCAAGTATAAAACTAGAGTCCATTGAATTTTTTTCCAGAATTTCATTTGCTTAGAATTTTTAAAATCCAAATCATTATTCCATCATATTGCAGTTTGGAAAGTATCATGAAAAGGAATTTTCTCTTAAGAAAAGAAACAACAAAACTTTAACCAACACTGTGAAGTTTCCTGACAAAAGGTATCAGACAAAATGCCGAAGACATCCAAACGATCAGTGGCAACGGTAATAGATTTTTTATCACATTTCCTTTCTTATTATTTAATATTTTTTGGGTTTAAACTAGATGCGTATAATAGTATATTACATGCGGAGGTGGAAAGTGTTTCATTATTGTCGAGAGAGAACTAGAGGTTTATGTGTACGGATAGTTTTCGCTAAGATATTTATTTTTACAAAGTAAAATTCTATAAATTGTCACGGTTTATGTGTACGGACAGTTTTCTCTAAGACATTTATTCTCACAAAGCTTAAAGTTCTATAGCTGTCACGGTTCACGTGTACGGACAGTTTCTCGTCATCTATTGGTTCATGTTTTAGTTTCACGACATAGTGTAAAGTTCTATAAACTGTCACGGTTCATGTGTACAGATAGTTTTCTCTCAGATATTATTTATACTGTCACGGTTCATGTGTACGGACAGGGCTTTATTTCCACCGTCGTTGCGGTCGATTCTAACCGATTTAAGGTTACCGTATTGACTAACCAAGTAAATTCATGTCTGTATCCGAAAATGATGATGACCGCTTCTTATTTTCTGTTGCTCACCGCTTGCTTGACCGCTTCTTATTTTCTGTAACTCAGCGCTTGCTTATAAACCGCCCGTTATCATTAATCTACACGCACGCACACATACACATTTTCACTCTCTCCATTGCACGCCCGCTTCATTCACTCTATTCACTCTACTGAAAGAATGTTATATTTTACTATAGGAATTGCCTTATTGACATAATACATTTATAGCAATAAATACCAGAACTTAATCGTGATTTCATGTGTCTTCTTTTGGAGTTTTCTGGAGGATTTACAGGAGGTATAGAAGAAATAACTTCCAGCATCTGATTCGACCCCTGATCTCCACTGTAACAAGCTACCTGGTGCATGTGGGCCCTCAACCACAATAATCCTATGGGTGGCGCCCGAGATAACCGTTAAAGCAAGAAAAGGAAAAACCGAAAGGACGCTACACTTGGATATGTATTCAGGTTTGAAAGAACAATTTATCAAGCGGAAAGTGAATTCTCTAGGCCGAAAGTGAAAGGAGAACTGTCACTTTCGGCCTGCTTCAAAGTAAACAAAAGTAAAAGTGACATTTTCGAACCTTAAAACCAGTAAAAAATGTGAAAATTACATATATGGTTCAAAGTAATAGTTATTCACATTACATTACAAGTGCGTTTATGAACATGATAACAATAATGAGTGTGAAAGATTAAAACGACGAGGTGGTAGACCGAGCAGTAATGAAACACTTTCCACCTTGGTATATAATATACTATTACAATAGGCCACTTCCACATTTTTCCAAAAAAAAAATTAATAACTTCTGTATTTTCCAAAAAAAAACCTATTTTTGAAAATCGAATTTTTAGACTGCTGTTGAAACGCGGGCTCGGAAAGTGACGTCAGTTTCCGAAAAATACGAGGATGTCGAATTTCTCATTAGTAAATCATTCCACAACTTACGAACTAAAAAAAAGATAGGTGTAATTGGTGAACTCTTGCTTCCTAGTACCTACAATGATCCTTAAATATTTGGGAACTTCTAATGTGACAAAAAAAGCATGTATTAGAGTTATTATATTTCGATACCCACCTGCAGCAGTAATTACAAGTTATAGGTAAAAGGTGTAAATACAAAAGTTATGGCATTTTATCTGAACCGCTGGAATTTTTAATTAGATTGAACCCTCATTCACAATTCACTTTTTTTTATATGGAAGGCACTTTATTTCCTTTCAAATTCTTCAAGATCTCGTTTTTCTGATTCAGATCATATACAGGGTAGTCCAACAAGCGCGCCTCGGTCAATAGTAGCCAAACCGTTGAACTGAAAAAATGTTCTGTATAAAAGTTTTAGAATTTCATCTCTGCTATAAGCCAAAATTATTTTCAAATATACAGGATGTCTCAAAAAAGAGTAATGACAAATATTATGTTTTTTTTTTTTAAATAAAATACCGTGTGTTTTTGTGTGGCAAATGATGCCTCTATGTGCTCTGTATTCAACTTTAAAATCGTATTTGGGTTGAATGCAGCGTTGCCAAGTTATGATTTTTCAAAGAAAAAAATTGACCAAAACATACTTTTTTAAAATTGTCATATCTCCGCCACTGTACATTAATTTCCCTTAAAAATTCACATGTAATCTAGCCTAGTTGTTCCTACGTTATCTTCATTTTTCGATTTAATTATACAGTGTGTCCAGAATATTTGTCTAAACAGGTCAATTTTAAAGTTCATTTTAATTGAGTTATTCAAATACAACACCACCCCGTATATTATTTTTTTATCGAAAAGCTGGAAATGTCCCTTTTCAACAAATATCATATTTGCCTATATATCTCAATAATATTTTTAGATATTAAGATTTTCACTTAACTTTGCACAAAAAACGGTAAAAAGTAAATTAATTTGGTAGTTTTACCTGGAAAATTTTTCGGGAGATTTGAAAATTTTATAGGTTTAGACGTGTTTTTTCCGAATTTCTACTTTACCACCTCGTATTTTTGCCGCTCGCGCCGCCATATTGAAAAATTTGATGATAGAGTACAGTAAAACAATCACTTTTTGCATCCGTAAACGTCTCGTTAAGAAAATACAGAGTATTGAAATTTTCGAAAAATTTTAACTTTTTACCTTTAGATTCTAAATGAATTGAGCGATTTTGTTCAAATTTTCAGAGTCAGAGAGTATTTGCGATGTTCTCAAGCATCTTTTTAAAAAATTCGTTTGAGTTCTCCTTTTCCAGGACCGAACCTAGAACGACTATTATTTTTTTTAAGTAAAAAGTGGTACGACGGATTGGGTTCTGAACTTACGAAGGGCGATTTCCTACATGGGGCACCATTACCAAGAAAGAGGTATAGGGTCACTTGAGCCTGGGAACTTTTTCGATACCGTGGGAAAATCGACAGATTTTGCTGATTTTATACTGGTTTTGTTCTAACTTTCACTGCTTTTATGCTGATTTTTACTGGTTTCATGTTGGTTTTGTGAAATTTAACACAAAACCTGTTATACCAGCAAACAACAGTGAAAACCAGCAAAATCCAGCAAAAAAAAACAGCTAAACCAGCCTAAGACTTAGTCAAAACCAGTAAAATCCGTCGATTTTCCCACGGAATCGAAAAAGTTCCCAGGCTCAAGTGACCCTATACCAGAGATATGGGAGAGTTCTTGGTTAGAATAGAATATAAGGTTCCATCCTGCGCAACTGGCCGATTTTGAAGTGTTGGAAAAATGGGTTATGAACAACTCATAATTTCAAAAATACGCAAAAATAAAAAATAGATCTTCTAAGCACCACTCTGGTAAAAATATCTCAAAAAAAGCAGCAAAAACAAGAATCTGTAAGCGACCAAAAGTAAGGTTATGTTGTGAAAAATCTGTCAGATTGAAGTTGTCAACGTAAGCTGGGTTCGGCTATTCAGTCTGGAGATGGAGTGGAGTGAACAGAGCTAATGGAGTCAACCCTAATACGGTAAAAAGCAATAGCCGAACCTTAACCCGAACGGCTGGAGTGCGAATGGAGTCACTCGGAGTGCACGGAGTGAGCGAGCCGAACCCACCTGTAAAAACTAGTACAGTGTTGCCAACTGATGGGATGTGAAAATACCTAGATTAAAAAAAAAATATATATCCCTAGAATTCCCTAGAATTTATTTTTTTCAAATCCATTTTAGAATTATTATAACAGCCCAATAATAATTGTATATGTAATGTTATAGGTACCTGTAATTTACAAGAGAAAAAAATCATACTTTCAAAACTAATCGCACTCATCCTCAAAATTTTCCAAAAATTTTAACACTCTGTATTTTTTTAACGAGACGTTTGCCGACACAAGTACCTACCTATGCAAAAAGTGATTGTCTCACTGTACTCTATGTATCATAAGAAAATGCGCACTTATTTCGGACTCACCCTGTATTATCATATTAATGAGAAGGAAAGAAGATATTGTGAAAACCCTATTTTTTGGCGAAATTTTTCAATATGGCGGCGCAAGCGGCAAAAATACGAGGTGGCAAAGTAGAAATTCGGAAAGAACCTATAAAATTTTGAAAACTTTCCAGGTAAAACTACCGAATTACTTTAATTTTTACCGTTTTTTGTGCAAAGTTAAGGGAAAATCTTAATATCTCAAAATATTAATGAGATAGTTCGGCAAATATGATATTTTCTGAAAGAGGTAATTTTTAGCTTTCCGGTAGAAAAATAATATACGGGGTGTTGTATTTGAAAAACTTAATTAAAATGGACTTTAAAATTGATGTGTTAACACAAATATTTTGGACACCCTGTATACTTAAATCGAAAAATGAAGATAATGTAGGAACAACTAGGCTAACATTAGATTACTTGTGAATTTTTAAAAGAAATTAATGTACAGTGGCGGAGAGATGACAATTTTAAAAAAGTATGTTCTGGTCTATTTTTTTCTCCGAAAAATCATAACTTGGCAACGCTGCATTCAACCCAAATACGATTTTAAAGTTGAATATAGAGTATATGTATACAGGCATGATTTGCCACATAGTATTCCATTTTAAAAAAAACATAATATTTGGGATTACTCTTTTTTGAGATATCCTGCATACTTGAAAATAATTTTGGGTTATAGCAGAGATGAAATGCTAAAACTTTTATACAGAACATTTTTCCATAAGTTCAACGGTTTGGCTACTATTGACCGAGGCGCGCTTGTTGGACTACCCTGTATAATAATATTTCTTCCAATAGTTTAGGAAATATCTGGAGTTTAGTTAGTTAAAGACCTATTCAGGTTTCAGAATGTTCTGCAAGAGGTGACAGATAAATCAAGGTAAAATATATTCAAAAAACTACTACCTTTGGATAACCAAACGTCAGATATTTCGAAAACTATTGGAAGAAACATTAACATATCGAATATATTCTGAATTAGAAAAATGAGAACTTTAAGAATTTGAAAGAAAATAGAGGGCATTCCATCCAAAAAAAGTGAACAATCTAATTAAAAATTTTGGCGGTTCAGATGAAATGCTACAACTTTTGTATTTACACCTTTTACCTATCACCTGTTATTACGGCTGCAGGTGGGTGTCAAAATAGGGTGACTCACCCTGTACAGTTTTTGAATAATTGTCATTTGATTATTTAATTTTGTATTTTTTATAATAAATTAATATTGAATAATAATAAACTGATCATTCAGGTATCGGCAGTGTGTTAGATAACTTTTGTCAGGAAACTTCACAGTGGTGCTTCAATTTATAGTTTTCCGAATCCTATATGCAACATGCGGAATTCATAATTCCATTTCTGAGTCTGAGATCCATTCGAAATTTGTTTTGTTTGGTAAAAAGACCCTACTCAAAAAGTTCGAGGTTCCTCTGATGGTTTCAAGTATTTTTCAGAAATTTTCAAAGGTGAGAACAAACTACATCTTGTTATCTTTCGTCATTTTGAAGAAATTTACCTGCAAAATGCGTTTCTTTATCTAAGGACATACCCTGTATTTTGAAATAAGGAAAACCTAGTACCTGAGTAGAATAGTTTTTGAGAAAAGCCTCGTGAAAGAGAGATTTTTCCAAAGAAAAAAGTCAAAAAAATTCAATAATGTTGTTAAAGATAATACAATTTAGCCAAAACATCCATAATAGGAAAGGAAAAATCTCATAAAAAGAACAATTTTCAAGGAAAAACTTCATAAAATTGAATATTTTAAAGAGAAAACCTCATAACTAGCATCGAGAATCCATAAAAATTTCATATTATAGCTAGACAGTTTAATTCAGCTAAACATACCTATCTTATACAAAGGCAGAAAGAAATTGTAAAAAACTACATAATGTAACTAAAAAATCGCACAGAGAAAGCCAGTTTTCAAACCTCGTAGAACAAACAATCTATATAAAAAATATAAGAACAATCTTTTAAAGATTCTAGCCCTAAAAATCAGAAAATCCAACTGGGAACTGAATAAAGAGCTTCAGAAATAGTAGGTAATATTCCCATTAGATTACCTTGAAAAATCAATCGAAATATGAAATTTAATAACCATTATTTGTCCTGGATATTTAGTTCCAAAATGCCTGGTTGATTCTCAAGTAGGCTTTTAAATTACATAATTCATATTATTTGATGGAGAATATAGATAAAGGACTTAAGGTTTGCTTGACAAATATTGCTAATTTTGTACTATAACTCGAAAAATTCTATGGATACATTTGCTGGGTTCATACAAATTGCATGGACAAAATCGTACTTACCGCAACTTGCAATGTCCTCTTTTTGATCACCGACCTTGTTACAGCAACAAAAACCGTACATCCTATAACCGAAATCCAATAAATCCGTACCCAGCCTGCCAAAAAGATTGGCCAAAACACGACAAATCACTTTGGAAAATGCGCCCATTTGTTTGACGACGTCTTGCATCTTTATAAGTGAAATAATAGAAACAGTTGTTGATGATGAAATTTGATATGCAAGAGAGGATGTATCTTCTTTAGTTGCACTAGGGAGAACGATTATTGCGCCAGCACTTTTCTAATTTAATAATCGTAAAAAAGAAGCCATGAAACGTATTTGTTATTCCATATACCAGCCATGTAAGTGTCTGTTTTGGCATACCTACTTTAAATGGGAGCATTCTGGAAATATGACTTAAGATTGCAATTTTATTGCTAGTCGTAAAAGCTTTGGAGTTTTGAGTAATAAAGGAATAATAAAAATAATCAAGTTGGTTTGTTAGTACCCTACAACAACTGGTGGAAAAAGTTTCCATTGTCATATGATATCGAATTTTATTCCAGATGAAAAGTTTATTTGCATCCAAAATAAAAATGCACATGCACGTGTATTAATTGTTTATATTAATATATCTACGCAAGTTTATGTTAATAATTCCGTTTGAGAAATTCCGGCTTTGCTTTCTCGGTCTCCGTGGATTCTGAATCTATAAAGTCGCTTGAACGAGCCTAATTACCGAATATTCTAAATATCTCTGGGCTGGGGTTTACGTCAAAGTTAACTATTTACCCTCTGGAGGGGATGTTTGCAGAGGACCAATTATGACTTTCTCTTATGTAGTTGTTTAGATGTTCGTTCAACTTTATTCAATATTGATTTTTCACAAGTTCTATTATTCTTTCTTATATTTTAGCAAAGTAGCAAACAATAGCTAAGATTAAAAATGTACCTCTATCCATTATTTAACTAAGCAATTTAGAAAGTTCGTCTAAACTACTAAACGAAAGTAGGGTTTATTTAAACTTTCAATTAATTTAATTTGAATTTAAAACGTCGAATTTCTCCTTTTATCTTTCTCGTTCCTCGAAAACTACTTAACAACAGAGCAGCCCCCACCCCGAAAACTTCTCAAAGAAAAAGAAGCATCGGGGCGATTGTTTCTCAAAAGTTTGTTTACACATTCCTTGGGATATCGAAACAAACGTTTTTGTTTGCTCGAAAGTTTCCATTTTATAGTATTTTATTGTTTTCCCCGTTATATGGTTTTGTTTCGCCGCGATATCGATGCATAATGGATTCCGCAAATTTTTAAAATAAACTTCTAATATTATTTTATCAATTGAATGTACAAGATTTCCAAATTAATGCTTGGAATATACAAAATTTTCATTCATAAAAGTGTAAGTTGCATTTATTCCCCAATAAAAACGCTAACTGCACCCCGTTTTCAAATAATAAAGTAATTTGAGAATAAGTAGAATTAGTGGTTTAGGAGTTTGTTTGAACTTAAAAAAAAAACTCATATAGTTTCCAATTTTAATTATTACCGATTTTCTCTTAGCTTAGTGGCTAAATTTGCATAATTAATATCAAGTTTTCTTGTTGAAACTTCCATAGTCGGAAAACTCTATCAAAAACACGTGTTCCTGCCTCTGCGAGGCATTTAAAATAAGTTGCCCCAAAGTCTCTACCTTTTCAATTGTGCAAAGTCTTATGGCTTTTCTATCGGAACATTAGAAACACGTTTCGTATATGGCAGCGGGCACATCTGCAACCTAATGCACCTTTCCGAGGGAATTGTTCCGGAATTTTATTGTAGGTACCTATTTTGAATTGTCACGGATTTACTTATAACTACAATTCTCCTTTATATTTGACACTGAGTGACTTATAAACTACGCGCTTCTTATACAAAATTATTCAATCGAGAAATCTCTAGAAGCGATGTTTGTTTTTGCAACAATGTTATTTGGATTCTTTTTTCAAAATCTTTAAGTTTCATCTTGAGGTTTTAAGGTAAAAATGTAGAACTTGCACTATGGCTTGCACATCCTACAAGTGGCTTTACCACTACCCTTGACGAAGTTACCCTGTTTTAACTAAAGGTGGCGGATCTAGAGCAGTAAATAATAAATTCGACGTTCCACATATTTTTGTGCAGCAAAATGGAGATTTTCATGAAGTGGAAACGAGGCAGAAATTCGATGTTTTTCTAAAGAACTGTCCAGGGGAAAAAGTTGAAACATCAGAAGGAAAAAGAAGATTTGTGAAATTTCAAATGGATCCAATAGAAAACAACAGCATGAAAAAATTTGGAAAGCCAACTTTGAACATGAACCACAAAATACATTTAAATAGAAACAGCCTTTTATATTTTAATATTTTCTGGAAAAACTGTCAAAGGGAATTAGTTGAAATTTCTGGAGTGAAAAGAGAAAGATTAGAAGCTTATTATACTGGAATTTCAAATTCATCCAATGAAAAACACAATCAACATGAAAACATCTGGAAAGCCAACTTTAAACATGAGCTACAAAATACATTCAGATAGAAACATCCTATTATATTTTAATATTTTCTGGAAAAACTGTCAAGGGGAATTAGTTGAAACTTCTGGAGTAAAAAGAGAAAGATTAGAAGCTTATTATACTGGAATTTCAAATTCATCCAATGAAAAACACCAACATGAAAAAATCTTTAGACAACTTTGAACATGAGCAACAAAATACATTCAAATAGAAACATCCTATTATATTATAATATTTTCTGGAAAAACTGTCAAGGGGAATTAGTTGAAATTTCCGGAGTAAAAAGAGAAAGATTAGAAACTTATTATACTGGAATTTCAAATTCATCCAATGAAAAACACCATCAACATGAAAACATCTGGAAAGCCAACTTTAAACATGAGCTACAAAATACATTCAGATAGAAACATCCTATTATATTTTAATATTTTCTGGAAAAACTGTCAAGGGGAATTAGTTGAAACTTCTGGAGTAAAAAGAGAAAGATTAGAAGCTTATTATACTGGAATTTCAAATTCATTCAATGAAAAACACCAACATGAAAAAATCTTGAGACAACTTTGAACATGAGCAACAAAATACATTCAAATAGAAACATCCTATTATATTATAATATTTTCTGGAAAAACTGTCAAGGGGAATTAGTTGAAATTTCCGGAGTAAAAAGAGAAAGATTAGAAACTTATTATACTGGAATTTCAAATTCATCCAATGAAAAACACCATCAACATGAAAACATCTGGAAAGCCAACTTTAAACATGAGCTACAAAATACATTCAGATAGAAACATCCTATTATATTTTAATATTTTCTGGAAAAACTGTCAAGGGGAATTAGTTGAAACTTCTGGAGTAAAAAGAGAAAGATTAGAAGCTTATTATACTGGAATTTCAAATTCATCCAATGAAAAACACCAACATGAAAAAATCTTTAGACAACTTTGAACATGAGCAACAAAATACATTCAAATAGAAACATCCTATTATATTATAATATTTTCTGGAAAAACTGTCAAGGGGAATTAGTTGAAATTTCCGGAGTAAAAAGAGAAAGATTAGAAACTTATTATACTGGAATTTCAAATTCATCCAATGAAAAACACCAACATGAAAAAATCTGGAAAGCCAACTGTGAACAGGAGCCTCAAAATACATTCAAATAGAAACATCCTATTATCTTTTATCATTTTCTGGAAAAACTCTCAAGGGGAATTAATTAAAATTTCTGGAGTAAAAAGAGAAAGATTAGAAGCTTATTATACTGGAATTTCAAATTCATCCAATGAAAAACACCAACATGAAAAAATCTGGAAAGCCAACTGTGAACAGGAGCCTCAAAATACATTCAAATAGAAACATCCTATTATATTATAATATTTTCTGGAAAAACTGTCAAGGGGAATTAGTTGAAATTTCTGGAGTAAAAAGAGAAAGATTAGAAGCTTATTATACTGGAATTTCAAATTCATCCAATGAAAAACACCAACATGAAAAAATCTGGAAAGCCAACTTTAAACATGAGCCACAAAATACATTCAGATAGAAACATCCTATTATATTTTAATATTTTCTGGAAAAACTGTCAAGGGGAATTAGTTGAAACTTCTGGAGTAAAAAGAGAAAGATTAGAAGCTTATTATACTGGAATTTCAAATTCATCCAATGAAAAACACCATCAACATGAAAACATCTGGAAAGCCAACTTTAAACATGAGCTACAAAATACATTCAGATAGAAACATCCTATTATATTTTAATATTTTCTGGAAAAACTGTCAAGGGGAATTAGTTGAAACTTCTGGAGTAAAAATAGAAAGATTAGAAGCTTATTATACTGGAATTTCAAATTCATCCAATGAAAAACACCAACATGAAAAAATCTTTAGACAACTTTGAACATGAGCAACAAAATACATTCAAATAGAAACATCCTATTATATTATAATATTTTCTGGAAAAACTGTCAAGGGGAATTAGTTGAAATTTCCGGAGTAAAAAGAGAAAGATTAGAAACTTATTATACTGGAATTTCAAATTCATCCAATGAAAAACACCAACATGAAAAAATCTGGAAAGTCAACTGTGAACAGGAGCCTCAAAATACATTCAAATAGAAACATCCTATTATCTTTTATCATTTTCTGGAAAAACTCTCAAGGGGAATTAATTAAAATTTCTGGAGTAAAAAGAGAAAGATTAGAAGCTTATTATATTGGAATTCCAAATGGATCCAATGGAAAACACCAACATGAATGACTATTTCCTTTAGAAAAATAACCAAGTGATTAAGTACCAATTTTTCAAAAATTGTAGCTCCCCTCACTAATAAAAAAAAGCAAGCACTTGCCACAAAATAATGAGTTTGACAAAGACAAATTCCCCCAAAAATTGTCATAATTCAATTCCTCCTAATAATCTGCTTCCTAATCAAGTCTATAAAGGATAATCAATTTCTAATTGCAAATTTGAGTTCGGGCTACGTGACCTGTCGGAGATAATTTAGGAGGCGTTACGTTAATCCCGTTTTCGAAGGGAAATCCATCAGGATTTTTGATAAGCAAAGCCCCGAAGGCATATTTAAACCGATTTCCAGTCGAGTAAAGAAGATGTTTTATTAACTTTAGATAAAAGAAAAGAAGAAGTTTTTTTGTGACCCCCTTGGCCAAAAAACTATTTCCTTGATTGCTTGTTTTTCCATTAAAAAAAGAATGGATAATGGAAGAAAAACCCTGAAGGTTATCTCTGGACAGGCGAGTGATTAATTATTATTATTTCTGCTTTATTGAGAGTAGGTCGCTTAAACTTTAATATCATAGATTTAGGACGTCGTAAAAGAAATTGAATTCCTGAGGCTACATTAAATTTAATAGGTGTTTCCGGGATTAGGAAAAATGTTGACTATTTCTCAAGGCGATTCTTAAATATTTATGAGACCGAGACCGGCAATAGTAATCTGTACAAGAGACAGCGTTTGAAATATATGACACTTTTAGTTATACGGTTTCGGGACCGGGTGTTGAGAAACTCGTATACTAAATCACAAAGTAAATTCTCAATATATGAGATAATGATTGAATTTTTTGAGACAATCAAGAGCCGGTAATAATGATTCAAATGATGTTTATTACCGGCTTTTGATTGGCTTTCAAAGTAGTTTCGAGTATATTGGAAGTTACTCTACACATCCAAAGACTCTGTACCATTTTCTAGATTCATATACATATTCACTATTCGGTTTATAATATTAAATTTCCACAGATTGTAATAATAATTCTAATATTTATCTTTCAAAATCCCGTTTATATAAACCAAAAAGTTTACATTGTAATTTTACCGTTAAAGTTTGTCCCCTTAGTTTTACCTAAAACGGTTACGACATGGATGCTAGCTACAAACTCAAAACTTTTAAGCCTGTACAAATTTCGAACTTTCAAAGTTTAACCTTACGGCAACAGCACGGCCTTATTTTTGGATGTTTGCAGAGGCGTGTAAATTTGTGTTGGAAATTATTGTAAAAAGTTGATTCAAATGAATATAGTATATCTTTTGGTTTCTACATCATTGAGCCATTTATCCAGTGGAGGGTAAAAAATCTAAATAAACAATTTATCATTCGATGCCTGAGTAAGACATCGCCCGGGGGTTGGAAAACAACCCCTCCCTCGTCGGGGCACGGAAACCTACCATTAAGAGCTGCGAAACGGCGTGTTTACCTTGTCGATATAATTTACCCAAGTACGATAAAAAAAAAAGGGGTGGAAGTCCTGTCCTGGTAATTATGAGCTTGTGTTTTTAATGAGCATTTTGCTAATAATTATTTACACATGTCATAATGTTGTTAAGGAATTATTGAAAATAAAAAGTAGAAAAATAAGATTTCCTTTTGTCTCTGTAAAACTGTTGAAGCTGCATTAAAATAAGTATTAGAGATTGTTAGATTTGTTAGTGTTATTTTGTGAGGAATCCAAATATTCAACAAATGAAATTGAGGTGCATTTTCTTTTTTGAAGTAAACTTTTAAGGTATTGCAGATTTGAAGACGAAAGGACCCCTCTATCCGATGGTATTTTAATTTTTTTTGGAAATTCGGAAAAAAAAAATTCAAAATCAAGAAAGATGGGGAGGCTAACTTTTTTCGGGTACACATTTTGAATATTCTCGATTTTTGATTGGCTCCAAATTATTCGCTGACCAATAGAATTATAGACTGGGCCCAATGATTAAAATAACTCTAGCCCTTCAGGCTCACGTATAACTCCGGCCCTTCGGGCTCGCGTATAACTCCGGCCCTTCGGGCTCGTATAGTTCCGGCCCTTCGGGCTCGAGTATAACTCCGGCCCTTCGGGATCGTATAATTCCGGCCCTTCTCGCTCGTGTATAATTCCGGCCCTTTGGGTTCGTATTACTGAGTATCTGAGATTCACAGATTTTTGTCGTGGAGGCGCCAGATTGTTTGAAATAATGTCAGATTTTTCTAAATTACATTGAGATATCGAAATTTGAAAAGTGTAATTTGTGAATTATTATTTTAATTAGGAATCAGGAATAAAAAACTGACATGGAATTTTCAATTTTCTGGCCCTGCCTCCTCTGACGAGCCGCCACTGATTGTTAGTGTTATTTTGTGAGAAATCCAAATATTCAACAAATGAAATTGAGGGGCATTTTCTTTTTTGAAGTAAACTTTTAAGGTATTGCAGATTTGAAGACGAAAGGACCCCTCTATCCGATGATATATTTTTTTTTGGAAATTCGGAAAAAAAATAATTCAAAATCAAGAAAGATGGGGAGGCTAACTTTTTCGGGTACATCGGAGAGAACTGAAACTCAGAATATCGACTAAAGATCACATTTTGAATATTCTCGATTTTTGATTGGCTCCAAATTATTCGCTGACCAATATAATTATAGACTGGGCCCAGTGATTAAAATAACTCTAGCCCTTCGGGCTCACGTATAACTCCGGCCCTTCGGGCTCGCGTATAACTCCGGCCCTTCGGGCTCGCGTGTAACTCCGGCCCTTCGGGCTCGTATCATTCCGGCCCTTCGGGCTCGTATAATTCCAGCCCTTCGGGCTCGCGTATAACTCCGGCTCTTCGGACTCGTATAATTCCGACCCTTCGGACTCTAGTATAACTCCGGCCCTTCGGGATCGTATAATTCCGGCCCTTTTCTCTCGCGTATAATTCCGGCCCTTCGGGTTCGTATTACTGAGTATCTGAGATTCACAGATTTTTGTCGTGGAGGCACCGGATTGATTGAAATATTGTTGTCAGATTTTTTTAAATTACATTCAAATATCGAAATTTGGAAAGTGTAATTTGTGAATAATTATCATTTTAATTAGGAATCAGGAATAAAAAACTGACGTTGAATTTTCAATTTTCTGGCCCTGCTTCCTCTGACGAGCCGCCACTGATTGTTAGTGTTATTTTGTGAGAAATCCAAATATTCAACAAATGAAATTGAGGTGCATTTTCTTTTTTAAAGTAAACTTTTAAGGTATTGCAGATTTTTGACCGCGTTCAAATTTAACCAAATTTTAGTATGTTATAGATCCCACCTTTCTGATCAATAACTACCCTGGGTACAACTTAATTCTATGACTAGTTTTTGAGATACAGGTAGTTTAATGTCCAAGAAATATACACATTTTATATATATTTATCTCTACTAATATAGGTAACAGGTGGATGCAAAAAAAATTGAAACGTTGCTGGAGCTGTGGATAGACCAAAAGGCATCCTCTTTGTTATGTACTGGGGACTGTATTTCAACTTTTTTACTTTTTAAAATAAAAGATTACTTGATTTTTTGTTAAATTTTACTAGCTGCCAAAAAGATGATGTTACAACTTGAACTTTTAATTGGTAACAACGACTCAACAACGAATCTCGAACATAATTATTGACCTGACAATCAGAACTGTCATTTGTCTTCACACCAAGGATATTATACAAAAGGATAACATAATTTATAATATTGAAACGTCATGACAAAAGAAATTTTTCTACTTGCAACAGCGGGTAAACAGAACAGATTAATTTAATCACTGTTTCACAGATGGAGTCACTAGGCTTGAAGTCCACATTTATTTCAAAGTACTCGGCGCGAACACTCTTATATCAATAAAGTCCAATAATGGCGTGACAAAGGCGGTTTTATCACGATCTTCTTCTCTGACAGGTACTTGATGATAACCACTTCTCCAGGTCCAAGGTGGTTATATAGTTAGCTTTTTCAATTGAATGGATAAGGTCATCTATACTCTCTTCAATGATATCGCTGGCAAAAAGTTTGTCAAGCTCCTGACGCAAAACTTCTTTCTTCGCAGGAGATAAGCGATATGGTGGTCCAGCTATGGGAATGTCATTAGTGAGGATGATGGTGTATGCTCAGCATGCTGTATTTTCATCAAACAAATCCTTGTTATGTTCCAACAGCGATTTCAATGTCCCTTCTTCAATATTTGTCTGGCTTTCCGGAAAACCTTGAACCGCATTTAGAAAAATTGGCAGCTGTACTTCTTCGAACAAACTTGGACGGACACACAGGAAACAGTAATGTGAGTAAAAAATAGAGGACAAACTTGGACACACAGGAAACTGTAATGTCGGCATAAAAATGGAGGACAAACTTGGACATAGAGGAAACTATAATGTTGGTTTGTGTCGAATAATCCAGAAATTGTGAGAATAATAGGTGAATGTGGCAAAACTTACACAATTCAGTTCATTGATCTACAATTACAAAATTAGTCCAGAAAGTCATTGGGGTGGTGGTTCACTATAAAACCCCATGCCCCACGTTGGGCGCCAAATATGTAGCGGGTATCGAACGGAACTTCAACACTATGCACTACACATTGTTTTTCAATGTTTTTATTTACCAATGGTAGCAAATATCCAGTTAAGTTCCCCAAAATTTTGTAGAGGGCGCGAGTGAACTTGGAGTGTTTCAAATTTTGGCGGTAAATGTCAATAGTTTTATACCGCTTAAATTGAGTAGAAGGAAAGATGACTACATCTGAACAATGGACAATGAATAAGTTAAAATATCTTCCAAAACGTTCTGTGGCCCTTAGAGAATATTTTTAAAAGTGTCATAGTTAGCCTGCTTTGAAACCCCCAATGAACTATAAACTACGCATACCTGGAATGGCACCGACCGTTGTCGTATATGGTATTTGTCATATCTCTTAGTGCGTCCAAAGAAAGCTATACAGTGGGGGATCCCTTTCTCTCTCTATTTCATTGCTGTTTGGTTTGGTGTATATTCCTAACCTCAAATTTAATATTTTTTAGACAAGGAAAGATTTTCATAAGTGACCCATAAAATAAATAGTGATAGGAATCCCCTACATTATCCATCTCAATTTGCCGCATTTTAGAGATAGGCCCAGGTACGTGTAGTTTATAGTTCATTGGAAACCCCACATCAAACTTAACTTTTGAGGTTAAAATTACAATCGATTATTTACGCGCCAAAATTTGAAAAGCTCCAAATACAGAAGCGCCCTCTTCAACTCAACTGTCAATATTACATGTCATTTAACTGGAAAAATACATAGCAAAACTGAACTGACTGATTTATGACACTTGTCAGACATGATCACAAGACATGATAGTGGCTATGGCTACGGCATCGGTAGTGGCGTGTGTAGGCGTTACGAACTGCCTTCAATTTCCAGTACTGTTTGTGCTCGAGACTAGGGTGGAAATGTCCATATTTTCACAATTCTGGAACTATAAGTCCAAATGCTGACAGTTTATCAGAAGGTAAATAAACTGGCCCTTAGATTGAAAGTTAAATGTTTATTCGCATTGGGTACTACTTTTATAATATTCACATCATACTTTAGATATAAAAGTAAACTTCTCAAAGTACGTCAACAGCAACCCGACCGAGAGACGTTTATAAAATATTCAACTTTCGCGCAGACGTTACGTCAACTTTAAACCTGGGCTTGTCCACGTCGGAAACTGGAAAGTAAATTCCCATATTACATATAACGACGTAGAATGCCCATTGGCAACTCTCACGGAATAATTTACGAAACTTCTGAATAATTAGCAGTTGTGTGCGGCTGACATTAAATAATTACCATGTTGATAGGGATTTGTGTTGGAAATATTTTTGAGGAAGTCGTCCAGGTATGGCATTATGAATTTTTCATATCAACTTCATTTTATATATTCATAATATTCAATAATCAATTTCACTTGAAGGTTAAATCTTAAATACTGAAGTCTAATTCATGGGTTCATTTTCAGGTTCAGAGGTAAGTACGTCCTTCCATAAAATTACTAATTGGAAATTACAAATCTAATAATGACTGCGCTGATGAGGATAGAAGTATGAATTTAATTTTAAAAAAAACTTACCGCCTATATGTCGAAAGTTCACGTGAATGAGGACGATTCAACTGCAACAAAATTAAATATAAATCTTAAAAAAATAATAAAGAAAAACATACAACAACTATTTATATATTTTGGCCACGTGGAGAGAGAATCTTGAAAAAACAAAGTATAGTAAAAGGTTTGGGGAATGATAAAAAGCAGCACTCAAGAGAAAATTGCCCCAAAAAAGACCGCACTGTGTGTGTGTGTGTGTGTGTGTTACCTTTTTTAGATTACCTTGATGGATTCAATTCACCGAAATAAATTCTAAAAGCTCCTTGAATGGCCGCCCGAGATAAAAACTTCCATTTGTTTTGATCAATTGGATGTAAAATAATAATGGTCCATCTTTTTATTCACTTGAATTGATATTTTATTAATTTCTTATTAAATTTGCTATATTATTTATTCGTTTTTGCAATGCGAAACTTCCTGTAATATCCAAGGAGGCCTAGACCTTCTCGGATTTACTTCATGATTCGCGGTATTGTGGTCTTATTCTTATTCCATCTGGTGTAATCATGTCCAAGAAAAGCAACTTCCTTTTCTAGGAACTAGCATTTGTCCATTTGAATTTTGAATCCAGTTTTTCTGGGACGTTGGAAGATTCTTGAAGTAATGTGCTGAATATAGTGATATCGTCTATGTACATACACTAAGCAATTTTTTCTTTGGAGGCCTTTCAAAACGTTATCCATTACCCTCTGGAAAGTAGCTGGAGCGTTTTTTAGTCCAAACGGTATTCGGACATACCTACTTGTAATGGCCATTTTGATATAAGCAAAACTGCTGAACAATATGTCCAAAAAAAGCAACTTCCTTCTCTAGGAACTAGCCGTTGTCCATTTGAATTTTGAATCCAGTTTTTTTGGGACATTGGAAGATTTTTGAAGTGATGTGCTGAACACAGTGATATCGTCCATGTACATAAACTAAGAAATTTTTTCCTTGGAGGCTTTTCAAAATGTTATCCATTACCCTCTGGAAAGTAGCTGTAGTTGTGTAGTTTTTTAGTCCAAACGGTATTTGGACATACCTATAAATTAAACTGCTGAACAATATGTCCAAGAAAAGCAACTTCCTTTTCTAGGAACTAGCATTTATCCATTTGAATTTTGAATCCAGTTTTTCTGGGACGTTAGAAGATTCTTGAAGTGATGTGCTGAATATATGATATCGTCTATGTACATACACTAAGCAATTTTTTCTTTGGAGGTCTTTCAAAATGTTATCCATTACGCTCTGGAAAGTAGCTGAAGCGTATTTTAGGCCAAACGGTATTCGGACATACTTACACGTAATGGCCATTTTGATATAAGCAAAACTGCTGAACAATGTCCAAGAAAAGCAACTTCATTTTCTAGGAACCAGCATTTGTCCATTTAAAAAGTGATATCGTCTATGTACATACACTAGGCAATTTTTTCTTTGGAGGTCTTTCAAAACGTTATCCATTACGCTCTGGAAAGTAGCTAGAGCGTTTTTTAGTCCAAACGGTATTTGGACATACCTACACGTAATGGCCATTTTGATATAAGTTAAACTGCTAAACAATACGTCCAAGAAAAGCAACTTCCTTCTCTAGGAACTAGCATTTGTCCATTTGAATTTTGAATCCAGTTTTTCTGGGACGTTGGAAGATTTTTAAAGTGATGTGCTGAATATACTGATATCGTCTATGTACATACACTAAACAATTTTTCCTTTGGAGGTCTTTCAAAACGTTATCCATTACGCTTTGGAAAGTAGCTGGAGCGTTTTTCAGGCCAAACTTTATTCGCACATACTTACTCGTAATGGCCATTTTGATATAAGCAAAACTGCTGAACAATGTCCAAGAGAAGCAACTTCCTTTTCTAGGAACTAGCATTTGTCCATTTGAATTTTAAATCAAGTTTCGAAAAATACATACTTCCCAGACTAGGTTGGAAAGTAATCACTTCCTGGAGTTCCTGGCCAAACTAATTACTTCCCGACGTAAGCTGGAAAAGACATACTTTCTTAATCTTAAGTAAAACGCGTCCGGGAAGTATGTACAGGCTGATCTATTATAAAGGTCACCCTCTTCTAACTGACAGAAGTGTCAAATACAAAAGTTTTGAGAAATTGTCAAAAGTTTTCAATTAAGTGAGTTTCAAGCAAGAGTACAAGAAGACTAATAAATAAGCGCATTAGACTGATCTAGTTGAAAACTTTTGACAATTTCTTCAAACTTTGTATTTGACACTTCTGTCACAAACGTCAAATGAAGAGTTAGGAGGGATGACATTTATATTAGATCACCCTGTACGTTCAGAACGGTTGCCGATCCGAAAAACCTCATTTTAGGTACTTGTACAAAAATAGCTATTTCTGTTAGCTCTTCAAAAATTTGCCGCTTCCGAATTTGACATACACCATACGCCATTTTGCATATAACTCATCCCCCCACCCAATGTATTTGAACCTTCCGATGTCCATGGTGAAGGGGACACGCTATAGTCTTGCACCAGGGCCCGGTTTTGACTTGCTACGTCACTGGCAAAACTGTGAAACAATATGTCCAAGAAAAGCCACTTCCTTTTCTAGGAACTAGCATTTGTCCATTTGAATTTTGAATCCAGTTTTTCTAGGACGTTGGAAGATTTTTGAAGTGATGTGCTGAACACAATGATGTCTTCCATGTATGTACATACACTAAGCAATTTTTTCCTTGGAGGCCTTTCAAAACGTTATCCATTACCCTCTGGAAAGTAGCTGGAGCGTTTTTCAGGCCAAACGGTATACTCGTAATGACCTTTTTCGACATTCAAAGCAATTTTGCTTAATATCTTCCTCAACCATTTTGATTTGGTGACTGGCTTGGTCTGATAATTCCTTGATTCAACATTGAAGATATCTCGTCTATATGACTTGATATACATTGCAATTCTAAAGTTTAGTTGTTTGATTCCAATCATGAATCATTATATATATTTTAGAAAAACACAATAATAATCATTCACAAAACCAAATATTTTCCTATCGCAAAACTGCTTGAACATCCAAAAGTGGAAATAGCATCTTAAAATAGCGTGCAAAACTTGAAAGTTTCCATAAATTCTTCCGTCCTCGGGCGAAATTTATAGTCTGCTCTTGCAGCGCAATAAATATTTACCTTGGAAATTTACGGATGCAAAAAGGAAAGAGTTTTTAAAATTATATTGCCTTAACGAGCTTCAAAACGTAATTATCAAACTCATTATATGAAAAAAAAAACCCTTTTGAAATCGAAATCTATTGATTGATTCACCCTTTGCGTTATTGTTGTGCTAAACAATGGGCCATTGAACAACTCCCTTTGAAAAAGAAAATTGTATTATATCTATGGCTATGAAGCTTTTTGTATTGGTTTTCCCACAAAAAAATTAGAATAATTTAAATTTAAATAAATATTCCTCTTGTTGATTTGCCGTTAATTTGAAATGTAAAGTTAAAGGGAAAAATTTCTCGGCTGGTAACGCTTAAAGAGGCTCTTTAGCATTTCTGATTTGTATGTAAAGCAGCGGTCGAGCTCAAAGGGCTCCGGGCACTTGATTCTTAATTTTATGTTTTTTTTTTTGACTTTTTCAATTAGCAAATAGTTTGAAAAATGTATATTTTGCACTCAGAGAGAAAAAGTCATTACGGTAATTGGGCGCTCTTATATACAGGCCTGCCTGGACGGACTTTAATTTGAATGATTACAGGCTCTTAATTTGCTGATCAACTTTCATCAATGATCAAAATTTGGACTCATAACTGGTAAAATAGAATTGAGCTATTTATCTCAGTAGTGTAACAAAGCGGGTTGCACTATACAAAAATCCCACCATAACCTCAATCTTGCATTCTTGAGACAAAGGTGGATGCGTCGAAAAAATAACTGCGACATATTTCGAACGTCATGGCCCATCTGTCGCAAATACTTGACAAGAATGGGTTCGAAATTACAGGTTCGTGTAGTATGAAGTTTGCGTGGAAGGGATGTGTAACGAAGTTACTTTTTTTTTTCTGCTACCCGAATCGGTTTTCGGGTCCTATTGAGAGATACTATCGCCGCTACTGAATAACCGCCCTGCTTTTACGCCGGGAGTACCACCACGCCACCAAAGTGGAGAGGAGTACTCAAAGAGGAGAAGAGGAAAATTTGGTGGTACTAGATCGCCGATCTCCGAAATACCCGCGCCGATTGTGATTTTTTTTCTTTTCTCTAAGTGAAAATGAAAAAGTGATTTCATTTCTTTGTTGAAAAGTGATTTTAAGTGACACCGTTTAATTCCACTTGTTTTTTAAATTTGTTTATGAATTTCACGCCTCACGTCTTTCTAGTAGTGGGACACTAATAAACCTATCAAGGCAGTGTTGCCAGAGGTGGTACAATTGTACCAGGTTTGGTATCATTCATTTTAAAAAAGTACGCTGGTACGGCATTGGCATAGTTGGTACAATTTTCAATTTTTTAATTTTTTCCAAATTCTCAAAGAGTTTTAGCCTACTGTCTACTTAGTTTACTGTCAATGTTCTAATTAACTTGTATTTCTGTATCCGAATTCGATATAACCATAATTTTTGATTCGTGAATAGATGGCGCCAGATGTGGTTTTTGGTTGACGTAGTTTGTGTTTAGTTTAGGTTTTCTGCAGAACATAAAGAAAACTCAAAGCCTCGTACTTTAAATCGGTTTTCCTGATCGGAAAAGCGGAAAATCCAGAGAAAAACCATTGGAAAATTACATTCCAAAGCGTACTCGATGAAACTTAAGTTTTTGTCACTTACCCCGTTAAAAAATTCGAAATTTTTGATACAAAATGAAGGAAACTCAAAGCCTCGTACTTTAAATCGATTTTTCCGATCAAAAACAGCCCGGAAAAGTGGAAAATTCGAGGAAAAACTGGATAAAAATGTAAACACGTCAAATGAAGGTGGCCGACTGTCAAAAATGACAAATGATATTTATTACAAGGCATGTCAATGAAAATAACATTACAAGGTTTACTTGTTGATTATAGTGAGTAAGACAAAGACAACGATAAAGTAGTATATGTTTGCAAAAATCATCGTTTTCTGAAAAAAGTAGAAATCTTAAGAACACCCAATAGAAAACCAATATTCCAAAGTCAACTTGATAAAATTAAAGTTTTTGAATTTTCCCGGCTCTTTGATTGGGCGCATTTTGAATATTCCCGGTTTTTAATTGGTTACAAATTATACACTGAACAATAGAATTATAAACTGGGCCTCGTGATTGATATAACTCCGGCCCTTCGGGCTCTCGTATTACTCCGGCCCTTCGGGCTCGCGTATAACTCCGGCTTTTCGGGCGCGCGTATAACTCCGGCCCTTCGGGCTCGCATATAATTAACAGTTTTCAAAATTCGAGGCGAAACTGGATAAAAACACTCGAAAATGGCCGACTGTCTAAAATGCCAAATGACATTACATTACAAAACCTACTAGATCAAAAGCGACGTTGCCATAATTACAATTTCAAACATAATGTTTTTCC
Source organism: Ceutorhynchus assimilis (assembly GCA_917834065.1). NCBI lineage: Eukaryota > Metazoa > Arthropoda > Insecta > Coleoptera > Curculionidae > Ceutorhynchus > Ceutorhynchus assimilis. Next base: position 35,364,646 of record OU892285.1, read on the forward strand.
AGATTTTGGTGAGTAAAACAAAGAAGAAAATAAGGTAAACTAGCGAAAAAACAAAATAATAGTAACTTCGTTACACATCATAAACTCAATATTACACGAACCTGTAATTTCGAACCCATTCTTGTTGATTATTTGCACAATTTTACGTCACTCTCGACAGATGGTGCCATGACGTTTGACTGATGGCGCCATGATGTTCCAAAGATGGCGCCGTTATTCTTTCGGCGCAGCCACCCGTTTTGTTACATTACTTATCTCAAATAGTTTTCAAGATGCTGAGCCTCAAAGTTGAAATTTTGTCTCAAATTTCGGAAAACCTTCAAACCTTCAAAAACTTTACGTTAATGTCACAAATGTGTTCATTAGGTTAGACTCAGTATCCCTAAATCTTGTATCTTATTTACTCTAACCGCACCCCCTATCACTCGACTGGGAGGACTTAATCAAATTAACTAGCCATCAACTATTCAATCACTTATCATATTGGGCCAATTCGCGGTTCGGCCAATAACAAACTTCCAAATAGTTTTGACAACATTAGATTGCAACTAGTTTTATTCTATTAAAAATCCGCTCACGTCAAACGCATTTTTTCAGTAACAAACGACTGCAATTTTAAAAAATACAAATGTATATTTTCTTGTCCATTATGTAGGCGAAATGACCGAACGTGCTCGTGTTATTTCCTTTTGGCTTTTATCAAAACGAATCGGTTTTTTTTATGTTCAGAGACCATCTTGTCCTCAGAGATAAGCGGTTCGTGTAATTTATGACATATGTGGAAAACAATCATTCAAGATTTACGTTTTTTTTTTTGTACACACTACAATTTTGGAAAAAGTATAACAATAAATAAGAGAATATGATGATGTTCAGACCGATAATGGTGCTGAGTTTTACAATTATTATCAATTATATACTTATTGTTTCTTGATTGTATAAAAGACAGATTTATAGGGCAAAATTATGGCCGAATCACAACCAAAAAGCAAAATTTAATAGGGACAATATTGGTCCCAACGGGAGATAATAGCCTGACGTCCCTAATTTTAGGAACAACGTCTACTCGCTTTCAAAATTAATGAACGCAATCTATATTGCGCTTATAGGTATACCGACGACAAGAGGTTTTATTAGATAAGGTCACAGTTATCGATAATTTGTCTTTTTCCTGAAGAGTATAAAACGCGTATTCATCATTCCTATTGTTTTCAAAAGATAATTCTTGAGTAATGGTTTCTGGCACGAACTTTTCTCTCTGGGCGAGATAAATACGAATTTATTATTCAACTTTTTAAATAGAACTAAACGCCATTCATTGTCTTCTAGTTTGACATTATTGTAACGGAATTCTCAGTGTATGTATATCCCGCTGTCGGTTGATGAAAGCAAACCTTGGCATTTAATAATATTCCATTTCAAGACGCATCTTGTCGGCAAACAAACATTTTATGCATGCACATAATTAAACAGCAGGTACAAATGTTAATTAATATTTCCCTCAATACAAAACACGCTTTCCGCAAATTACAAAAAAAAATTCACTGGGCAATTTTTATTGCGTGGCGATAACAATTTCCCCGTCATTCTTTTGCTGCTCGGGTTTTCCCGCGATAGATTGCGTTCATTAATTTTCAAGGCGCCTCTGTGTTTTTGTTAAAAGAGGCTAAATTGGGAGCGTTTTCATCTTTGAGCGAGAAAAAAAGTGAAAACGAATTCATCATTCGAATAAATCAGTGTCAATTTTGTATTAGTTGTCTTGTAGGGGTTTTGCGTCATAGACCTGTCAATTTGACACCTGATGTCTGTTATTTAATAGTAATGATGAGTGCGAGGTGTTATTTTGATACGTATCAAGTTGTAACATGCATTGCCACAAGCATATAATATGGTGCAAGAATCATCATATTTCTGTCATAAAGAGTAACTAAAATGTTCTTGCCAAATATGAAGCTCTATGAATGATTATTCTCTGAGATAGATGAGATTTTCATTGGTTTACGTCACAAGGTTTTTTTTAAAGTAGGCAAGGTATCTCGAACAAGTTTCAAGTTGTTTTAACATATCACTTGATATCTTGATCGTTTAGTGGACGATTGGAAGTTTTTCTAGGTGAAGTCCATATCCAGTTTTGTGTTTGGTTAAATATAATCCGTTCACTTTTTTCCTCATCCGGCAAGTTTATTTTTGACAGAACGAGAATCATTTAGTGCTTTTGCCATTCCTGCAGCTCATCCACTCAAAGCACCCAGCGCACTTAGTCCAGCAAACATATAAGTAGAATAATCCCCATGCCAAATAAATCTCCACAATTAGTATAATTGCACCAGCGTTGTCGGATTGTCATTTTATTCCTAAGTTACTAGGAACTCACTTAAAGTTTTGTATATTTTCGTATGGCTGTCCATTCGTAGTACGATCGAGTGTACGTTACTGGTATTTTCCTGTTTCTGACTACTTTCCATAACTTTCATGAAAATATTAGAAAACTCTGAAACACCTTCAGATGTGTAACGTAGGTTGCTAGATTTTTACTGTTTTATCCGCGTTTCCGTTAATTAAATTAATTTCCTATTGATATTTTGTGGCTACGCGTTATCTCGGTTGTAAAGCACTCTCCACTACAAACCCACGTGCGCGACGCGTTTCAAAAACTCAATTCCCCACCGTTGGTATTTGCACGACGACAGATGTGAGCCGACCGTTTAATGTAAGTACGGGTAAGAATACAGGTATTTCTTCTTTCTCTCTTCGGTACACGGGTTGACCGGAGCTGCGGACTAGAATATGCACAGGGCAACTCTGTTCCTTCCGTGACAGAATAACGCACGCTACGGGCTGTTATCAGGGTGACGCGTTTTATTCTACACAGATCTTCTTTCTCTCTTCTGTGCACGGAATGACCGGAACTGCGGGCTGGAACACACACAAGGTAACTCTGTTCATTCCGTAACAGAATAACGCACGCTACGGGCTGGTATCAGGGTGGCGCGCTTTATTCTACACAGATCTTCTGTGCACGGAATGACCGGAACTGCGGGCTGAAACACACACAGGGCAGCTCTGTTCCTTCCGTGACAGAATAACGCACGCTACGGGCTGGTATCAGGGTGGCGCGCTTTATTCTACACAGTTCTTATTTCTCTCTTCTGCGCACGGAGTGACCGGAACTGCGGCTGGAACACACACAGGGCAGCTCTATTCCTTCCGTGACAGAATAACGCATGCTACGGGCTGGTATCAGGGTGGCACGCTTTATTCTTCACAGATCTTCTTTCTCTCTTATGTGCACGGAATGACCGGAACTGCGGGCTGGAATACACACAGGGCAGTTCTGCTCCTTCCGTGACAGAATAAGGCACGCTACAGGCTGGTATCAGGGTGGCGCGCTTTATTCTACACAGTTCTTCTTTTTCTTTTCTGTGCACGAAGTGACCGCAACTGCGGGCTGGAACACACACAGGGCGGCTCTGTTCCTTCCGTGACAGAATAACGCACACTACGGGCTGGTATCAGGGTGGCGCGCTTTATTCTACACAGATTTTCTTTCTCTCTTCTGTGCACGGAATGACCGGAACTGCGGGCTGGAACACACACAGGGCAGCTCTGTTCATTCCGTGACAGAATAACGCACGCTACGGGCTGGTATCAGGGTGGCGTGCTTTATTCTACACAGTTCTTCTTTTTCTCTTCTGTGCACGGAGTGACCGCAACTGCGGGCTGGAACACACACAGGGCAGCTCCGTTCGTTCCGTGACAGAGTAGAGCGGGCTACGGGCTGTGATACGACCAGGGTAGTGCTCTTTGCTCGTCACAACTTTTCTTTCTCTCTCTTACCTGCATTCTGCTCGAATTTAGAATTCGCGCACGAGGCCCAAAGGCCTAATCCTGCAAGCTGACGGTGTACGAGCTGGACCGATCATGGTTCCTGGAGCTTTCTGTTACCGGTTAACCGTTACCGTAACGGTCACCGTACCGTAATCTCGAACTGGTTAATTCACGCAACTAATCCTCCTTTTATTAAACCTGTATCTTAATTAAGTTTTCTTGCATTTCCTTTTTGTATTATAAATTATTGGGTAGACAATAAAAACTTGTGCGTTTCATTTTTGGGAAATGCGTAGGGATACCTGGTTTTCCGTCTCCACTGTTCAAAAGCTACCTAGAGCACGTGGGCCCTTAACCACCATAATCCTAAGGGTGGCGCCCGAGTTTTCCGAAAATTCCGAAATCAACCATTTTCCTATCGAAAAAACCAAAGTAGCGCTACAGACGTTATATTAGAATTTCAATTAGAGTGTGTAAAAATATTTGGGAGATTTTTGATAGCTTCTAGAACAATCCGACGATTGCACTGCACTTATTTTTCTACTCTTTTCGAACCAATTTCATCATACTGTTCCGGCTCTGGTTTCATTCTGGAACTTGGTGAATTGTTCAGAGCATAGCCCCTTTTGTATTGTCTTCACCACGGCTATACTGCACCAGATCCAAGTAGGCTTGCACAAATATTCAATATTAGACTCAATTCTGCTCTAACCAATTTTCACAATTAATCGATGAAACTCTTAACTAAATTACGTTAAAACTAAACATCTTCGCTAAAAACTATCAACACTAATACGAAACTAAACAGGTTTTCATTAAAACGAAGAGCAAAGTAATCTATATAATAACAACCCGAAATATTCCAGAGCCCGGGATGCAACGCTCTAAATTAAAATTCCGTTAATTGAGAAAGAGGATATTTTGGATGCACGTTGGCGAATTTAAATTAAGAAACTCGATCGGAACGTTTGTTTGATTAAACCCAGATGTAACTCTTATCCAATTCAATACGAAAAGTTTATTTGCGCCTGAAAGCAAAATAGAGGTGTAATATATATTTCATTTACTGGTTCGCTTTTCTTGGCGCGGATTTAAGTATAAAAGGTATAGAGATATCAATCAGGTTCAATTAGTGTACGATCCAATAGATTTTTATTGGGAATCCAGCGGCTTTGCCTCAGACGATATCAATTGAATTTTAACGATGCTGTCTCGTACATGTTTTGAATAGTAATTTAAAAGTCTAGCGAGGATTTGTTGAGTGAATTCGGTGCACTAAACGCTAAATAATTTACTTTGACTCAGTATTTTTAATTTAAATTTCCAGTGAAACCTCCAAATAATTAACGCCGCAAAGTTAATAAACCCCCCATCGAACCTTTGCCTGTAATAACAAAATTCCAGCCTGAAATTTTCGGGGCATATTCGATACCTTTCGTTATCTGTTTCTTAGCGATCCGGAAAATTAAATTATAGGGGAATCGAAAATAATTCATGGAAATATGGTTTAGAGAGGGTTGTGTTCCTGATGGACAATATCGAAATTGAATATTGGGTTTCCACCACATATAAATCAGCTGTCATTCAAACGAAAAGTTTTTAAGACACCAGTTTTCCAGAGGCCATCTATGAAATTACCGGCAATCAATTTCGGATTCTGACCCGCGGGCGGGCAAGCTGTAAACGGGACAAATCAATTGCGCATAACTGGAGATTTTTTAACCTGTTAGAGGCATTCGATTATGAGTGAATTCTGTGAAGAAAAAACCAACTCAACTAACAAAAGCCTCTAATCAAAATTGCAATAATTCAAAATGAATGTAGTGTGGCTTCTGTATTTCGAATTAGTTCCGATTGTTTCGTTGCTAATTTTATTTGCTTCCTGAATTTGGAACGATAATACTAAGCAATGACGTCATTATTTACATGCGCTTTTGCTCTATATATGGATGAATAAATTGCTATTAGGACTTGTAATTGAGAAACCATTGAAACAAAAAAAGCACAAGCAATTGGTATTTTTTGTTCATCCTTGGTTTTCCTTTTTCAATTAATACCGTTGAAAAGAGACAGATGAACTTTCTAGAACAATTTTTCATCAAGTAGGCCATGTAATTGATTAATTAGATACATCAAATGTCAATAAATGGGCGCTTTTCAAAATTAACCAGATTATAGCGTTATAAGAAAAAAAAAATTCGGTGTGGGTTCAAGATCACACGACCAAAGTGATAACTTCATATAAATCCAGAGATATGTGAGGGAAATAGAATGCGCTTAGACGACTGCGCATCCGATTTATTGGTAACGCGTAGGGGGCCGCCATTTTTATCACTTTTCATTTGTTTTTACTTGATAGATCTAGCGTAGTTTTTTTTTTCTTTCTGTTTTCTTTCTGCGTCATATACTACCCGTAGTCTATACGACGTGCTCTCTTCTCGAATTACGGCTTGATGCGGTATATAATATTTGCCTTGACTTAGTCCGTGGTACGGTACTTTTCGCATGTGGCCAAGTTTCAAATATTCTTCCATGAAGGATACATATTGTTAATGCAGGTCTTTATCCTTGGCGAATTTTTTCTCGAGCTGTTGTAGCCTTGCCACAGCTCTTGGTTTTGAATGGCCTAACTCTGGTGGTGATTCTTTGAACGGTATTTTGACAGAGTATGATCCGTCCATGTTTCTTGTCGTAGTTTCAGCATAAAATTTCTCACATGCTTGATCTTCTGGTCTGAAATGTTGATCGATAGCCACTTTTCCGATTCCCCAAAACTTTGCTAGCTGCTCGTCTACTTTAATGCGAGCTACCATTCTAGCTACTTTCAAGTTTGCTGATTTGCTGACTATCATTTGTTCTGATAGCATCCATCCAAATTCTGTATTCTGTCCTATCAGTCCATTGATGTTTTTCTTAAGGCCTTCCAGTAATATTTTTCCGTACTCTTCGGCCCCGAGAAGTATGTCTATCGGCCCTGGCTTGTTAAAAGTCGGATCTGCTAACATTTCGTTTTTCCAATCGTTCCTGTCAGGTTCTGGCAGTGACTGGGCTGGTAGTGACTTTGTTATTCTCGGGAGCACGAAAAGTTGCACATCTAGGGAATATTGACTTGGAAATCTTGGCTTCAGTTGGACATCTATTCTACATTTTGAGATCGTGGGATCTTTGTTTCCTAGTCCTGATATTTCAGCTCTTATCTTTTGCCTAGGGCAGGCTAGTAGTTGAGCGGCTTTTTCGGTTATGAAGGAGGACTGCGATCCTTGATCGATTAGGACTCTCAGTAACTGAGGCACGCCTGTCGCTGAGTAACTCGTAACCACTGCTGTTGCTAGTAAAACTTCTTTTTGACAGTTTTCGAACATTCTTTTCTTTTGCGCGGTAGTATGGTGGGTACTTCCATTTGCTCGCCTTTCTTCTCGTGGGTAATTTCGCTTGTCATCCCGTGGGTAGTTTTTTCTTTCTTGGACTTGTAGTGGAATATGATGATGCTGATTTCATATTCTGCATTTCAGTGTGCTTTTACAGTTTTCTCCGTTTCTTTCACTTCCGGCGATTGCTTCTAGTGAATGGAATCGTCTTTTCAAAAATTCGAATATTTCTTGCAGGTGCGGCACTTGATGTGGGTCTACCAACTGTTGCTCGTAGAGTTTGTTTGTTTCATTGTCCCAGGTGGTAGACGCTTTTACTCATTGGGCGTCGACTGGTGAGATACCACCATGCCAGAATTGAGTAGCGCTAAGTGGTATCACCACGTTCCGCTACTGCGCTGGCAGTCCGGTTCCAACAATGAGTAACAGATAGCATGATGGCGCCTCCAGGATCAAAATATTCCGGAGGTAAAATACCCGACCACTCGGATCTCCGGGCGTCGGGTGATCCTCGGGGTCCTTCATGCAAAGATATAAAGAGAAGATCAAAAACTCAACTCAGAATTGATTTTAGCAATATAAGAGGAATAAGTACAAATATGAATTCAGTTCACCAACATCTTGAAGAACAAAGACCTGACATCCTTGTTCTCACTGAAATTAAAATCAATTCTGCAACACCTATTGTGAACTATCTTTATCCCGGCTATGACCTACACCACCGATTTCGACATAATTTTGGGATCTGTGTGTACATTAAAAATGACCTTTCATGTCATCGAGAGGAGAAGCTAGAACCAGCGAACCTCGATATCATATGGCTAAAATTCACCTCAAAGTCATCGACCAAGTTTATCTGCTGCCTCTACCGACCGCCATGTAACACCGAGTACCAAAACTTTTTCGCGACATTATCCGAAAGCTGTGATAGTATGCAGTTAAACTATCCACAGGCGGAAATTGTCTTTTTAGGCGATTTCAACGTCCACAATATACCCTGGCTGAAACACCACAACAAAACAGATAACGAAGGCAGAGAAGCAGAAGCTTTTGCCATAAGTTGTGGTCTAACGCAGCTCGTCGATGAACCTACCCGTATCTCAGAAAGGGGCGAATTAGCAGCGCTTTTAGACTTGTTCCTAACCACAAATCCTGACTCGTACACAATCCAAGTAGATGCTCCACTTGGTTCGTCCGATCATAAACTTATAATAACAAAGTCTGAAATGCTCATCCCACCAAGCCAACAACCACTTCCTCGTAAAATGTGGCACTATAAATCGGCAAAATGGAATGACCTAAAACAGTTTTACCTGGATTTTCCATGGCAAGAGGTTTGCTTTAAAACAGCTGATCCCACTATTTGCTGTAATGCAATAACACAAGTAATTTTATCTGAAATGGATGCATATATCCCACATACAACTAAACGTAGAGCTAATGCAAAACCTTGGCTCAACAGCCAGTGTCAAACGGCTGTACAGAAAAAACACAGAGCATATAACCTTTGGAAACGACAACAAACCGCTCAAAACCACACAGAATTTATAGAAGTCAGAAATAGTTGCAAAATTACTATCGACTCCGCTAAAGAAACATACAATCAAAGAATAAAAAACAGGTTGCTGAATTGTCCAAGTAGTTCTAGGTCCTTTTGGTCTCTTGCAAAAGCTGTTGGATCTAACTTCACCAAGTCATCCATACCACCACTTACAGATAAAAATAATCACTTAGCCACAACATCAGAGGAAAAAGCCAATATGCTTGCCCAAATGTTTTCTTCCAACTCCAACCTAACAGTACCAAACGGAAAAACTCCACCGTTCATTGAAAGGGTTTCCCATAGTATGCCAGAGGTACCCTTTTGTCACAGAGAAATACGAAAATCCCTAAAAAAGCTGGATACAAACAAAGCAATGGGTCCGGATGGCATTCCCGCAATAGTACTCAAAAATTGCGCCAACGAACTCACCCCAACTTTCGCAAAATTATTCAATTTGTCTTACAGGCAAGGAGTATATCCATCATCATGGAAGTCTGCCGCAGTACAACCCATTCCAAAGAAAGGGAAAAAGACAGATCCGTCAAACTATAGACCAATTGCTCTACTTCCGGTGATATCAAAAGTAATGGAAAGAGTTGTGAACAATCACCTAACCAAGTACTTGGAAAAGTACAAAATTATCAACGATAAGCAATACGGATTTCGAAAATATAGGTCAACTGGCGATTTACTTACATACGTCACTCACTTATGGCAAAAAGCGATTGAGTTGCGGGGTGAAACAAGAACAATTGCCTTAGATATATCTAAAGCATTCGACAAAGTTTGGCATGAAAATCTGCTCAAAGCAATGGGATTATCGCCGAAACTTTGCACTTGGTTTGAAAGTTACCTAAAGGACAGATCCATTTATGTACGTTGCACTGGATGGCCAGAACTCCAACTCTTACCAAATAAATGCTGGCGTGCCACAGGGAGCAATCCTTTCGCCAACCCTTTTTCTGATTTACATAAATGACCTCATAGATAAAACAGTAAATCCACTTTATTGCTTTGCAGACGATGGCAATGTAGTCTCCTCACTGATACCACCCACAGGTCTTTCCGCACGTGAATTCCATCATCTTAGACTAACTCAAATATCGCAGATAAATAACGACCTGGAGAAAATAGAGGACTGGGGTAACAAAAACCTTGTACAGTTCAACGCGCAGAAAACCCAAGCAGCTCTGTTTTCAAAAAAGACCAGCACCAGTGAGCCAAACATCATGCTGTCACATTACAGAGTCAGTTGAACATCTTGGGGGTTACTGCAGAGACCAACATGTCTTGGCACAGTCACGTGGCAGATATTGCTAAAAGGGCGTCCCAAAAGCTGGGGGTGCTATTTCGTACAAGACATCTGTACACACCAAGCCAATTGCTGACACTCTACAAAGCCCAGATTCGACCAACTATGGAGTACTGCTCACATATATGGAGTGCAGCACCCAAACATACCTTAATGCTTTTGAACACCGTGCAAAAACGAGCTATCAAGCTGATCAATGACCCCGCACTTACTCGTAACTTGGATGGTCTCGAACATCGCAGATCTGCGGGCGATTTATCTCTCTTCTACAGGTACTATCACGAAAAATGCTCTGAAGATTTGGCACGTATGATTCCACCGAGAGTAGCACCTACCAGGCGAACCCGTCAAACAGACGGTAACCATGAATTTACTGTCAAACTAGAGATACCAAGAACCTCATTATATCAGAATTCATATCTCTGGAGAACAGCATCGCTGTGGAATAAACTCCCTGCGACGGTTTTCCCTGCAGGTTACAACCTGAACCGTTTCAAGACCAACATACACCGACATTTCCGCGCACTTGCCGCTTCTCGAGCGTGATAGGACATTTCGTTGCGAGTGCGCATATCCGTAAAAAAAAAAAAAATCTGGCTATTATTCTCCCAATAATGGGTCCCCATGTGCTGGTGTCAGAACCCAAATTTTTTATGGCTTCTAGGCATTCATTTGTGACATCGTGCAAATTTTTAATTTTTTCTGCTGATTTCTTCGTCAATTCTGGAATATCCAGGATTCGGTCTATTAGTTTCGATACAACTAGACGGTCGTTTTGATACCGTCCTTTCAACAATTTCCATGCCGTTTCGTAGTTCGTTTTTGTTACAGCTAAATGCTTGATAAGGTTCTGAGGATCACCACGTAGCTGAGTTTTCAGGAATTGCATCTTTTCTGAATTGTTGATGCTTTGGTTGAAATGAATAATTCTTGAGAAGAGGTCATGGAAAGCTGGCCAATCTTCATATCTACCGTTGAATATAGGCAGTTTTAATGCTGGGAGGCTCGTGCTCGGCGCCATTTGACACTTCTTGATTTTTTCCTTAATGGCATCCAAAGTTTTCCGATACTTGAGTCTTATTTCGAACTGAGTTGTGACGTATTCTTCGTCTACTTGCGTTAATGCTCGTCTTATTTCATTTTGGTATAGTACTGAGTTCCATTTTTCCTCAAGCTCTTTGAGTGACGTTTCATAATAGTTTGCTGACTTATTTTCGGACAATTCCTCTTGAATGTTGGAAATTAAGTAAGTTAGTTCTTGAAATGCTTCGTCCATCCTACTTTGTAAGTTCAGCTTTTCTTCTGCTGTTTGATTCCTTCTTGTTGGTGATTTGTCACTTTTCGTACATTCTTGGAGATATTTCGATGCTTCTATGTATTTGCTTTTTATCTGTTCGTAATAGTTGGATGTGAAGTAGTTGTGATTAATTATTCCCAATACTTTCATATCTTTGTGATTCTTCTCGACACTCTCCCATATCTTGTCTAGTATCGCCATACGGGCTAAGATGGCTCTTTGTGGAAGTTTGTTGATTACTGGGGACTAAACGGCTCTATCGAAGGTTTGTATCCTGGGGGCTGAACGGCCCTTCCGTAATCGGTTTGGTTTGAGTGGCGCTGGGGCCTTGTTGGTTTGGGCGGCGACTGGGGCCTTGCTGGTTTTGATTTAGTTTGTTGGAACGGCACTCTCGCAGGCTCGGATTTTGTCCTGGGGTTGAACGGCACTTTTGCAAATTTGTTTGGTTTGGGCGGCGACTGGGGCCTTGTTGATTTGGGCGGCGACTAGGGCCTTGTTGGCGACTGGGGCCTTGCTGGTCTGGTTTGATGAGGGCGGAACGGCACTCTCGCAGGCTCGGATTTTGTCCTGGGGGCTGAACGGCACTGTGCAGACTGGTTTTGGGTTAGGCTCGAAGGACCATGAACAGAGTTGGGACCTTTGTTGTAGTTCACTAGAGGGTTGTAAGGCCTTTAAGGTCCGTATCTCTGGGCTTGACGTTCAGGAATAATTCCCTGAAGATCACTAGTTACCTTTAACCAGGATAACGAGTACAAAGCTCTTGAAACGGACTTTGTGGATAATTATCACAAATGACTTATTTGCGTAATTAAATTAGTACCCAACTAATATTGTTCAATACTGGTTTTATTAATCACATTGGTTCCTACTTATATTGTATATTTCAACTTGAACCTTATTATATTTATCATAACTAATAACAATGAACTGTGTGTTGACCTTGTTTAGGCAGGTATCTAAAACATTGGCGCTACACTGTATCATTACGGAAATTAAGGTGACTGACGCCGTGAATGATGAATCATGGTTTTTTAGTAAATTTGGACAAGGTTTGTGATACATACTTTGATTATTACCTTGCCAAATCTATAACAAATTGTGGATTTTATAATATGTAGAAATTTCAGACTTAATTAAATTTTATGTTGAAATTTCGAAATGTGTAATTCAAATTTTATGTTGATTAAACAGTTATAAAGCTTAAATTTTCAACGATTTTTATTCCAGTGGAGGACTACAATTCCTGAAAATTTCAACTCATTTGGACTTATAGTTCCTGAGATAAAATTTTCTGATTTTCTGATCAATTTTTCTGAGTGCCTTTTTTCATAGATTTCGGTTTCAAATCTGAAAATAATTTAGTGTTTGGAGTTTGAGGGATCCCAAATGACCATTAGAACACAAAATTTCAAAAAAAAAAAAAAAAAAATTGAAATTTTATCGTTTTAGTAAGACGAACCTTATGATTTAGATTTTGGAATACTTTAGAAGTTCATAACTTTTTTTCTAGAAAGCTTAAATTTTCAGCGATTCTTATTCCAGTAGAGGACTACAATCCCTGAAAATTTCAACTCATTAATAAACTATGTTTGAAATATCTCAAAAAATCCTCTTCATAAATATTTTATTTTCATCCTAATCCCAAAACTATCCATCTTAATATTTGGATCGTGTGTCTATCCAATTTCCGGCAAACTTGTTACTAAAGCTGCTCGTAATTTCCTGGATACTATGAATTTATCTTCGAGGAGAAGCCAAAGCTATATCCTTATCGTCTTCGTTTTTCCAACTTGTTTATTTGTCAATTTTGCTATGATGAAAATACCTTTTATGAATTTCAAGTTTATTGCATGTATTTTTTAATAGGACCCATAGAGCCAAGGAAAATCTAAATATTATGTTGAATGATGTATGGAGAACATATAACGTAAAACAAATTGTCTTATTGTCAATAATAGTGGCAAATTTAATAGTAGTTATTGGATTATGAGTGGAATTTTTTTGCATTTTAATAGGGTTGTTACGTGTGCACGATTTTATATTTACTGTTTTGTATTTGGTTCATTATACAGAGTCATTATTTGTTGTCTGAACACCCAAACATTGGTTAGAAGCCTGAAAAATAGTCAATAATCGAAAATAACACTGGCTGATTTAAGTGAAGAATTTTCTAACAATTTATTATCAAATGCTTTGACTAATGTTCGTAAAGTAGTTCCGCACAAAATAAATCAAACTGACCCGCACGAATGTTTCTGGAAGGGGCCTTGTTTTCCCGAAATCCCCCAGTCAATAGAACGATATAAATTCTGCATGAAGCCGCCCCATCAATAAAAGGATCGGCATAAATCTTTTGGCAAATAATGCTATTGATGAAAGTTCTGAATGTAAACAATATCACTTCGCCCAGGTAAATGTTGTATAAGCAGAATTTGAATTTCAGGCAATATTAGGGGATTTTACCACAAAAAAAAAGGTGCTAAATAACTTCTTAAGCTGTCTACGTTAGTAATCCCTCTCTAACACCTTTTACAGCGTTTAATTAAAGCAACTTCAGAAAGAGATCAAAAGCCTTTTAAGCTTCCATCGAAACTTTCTTTTATCTCGGCCTCAAAGATTAACTTGGGGATTGATTGCTGTACGGGCAAGTTTTACATTATAATGATTTTCGAATTTAAATATTAATTTCCGTAAAAGCTTTCTAGGGGCTACAAATATTGTTGGGTTCTAAGGCCACGTACCCATTAACCTGACTTTCATTTATAATGTATTTTGAGGCAGCGCTCATAGAAGATCTAATTTGGAATAAACAACAAGAAAACTTTTGAGAATAATTATTATAATTTTCAAGTCTATGATACAAGCTTTATTAATTTATAATCGCCGAGGGCGTTATATTGTTATTTAAATGTCAACAATATCCTCTTCTCTCGGGGCTCGGGAAGCAATTATTTCGAGAGCCGCCCCTTCAACAATGGAATAATAATTAATACATGGAGAACACAGATGCTCGCTAAAGATAATGTTTTTTTGAGTATAGTGAATTACTTTCAGGTGAATATCTTTATCAATTTGCGAAAGTTTTTCTTTCTATTGCCTGTGGATTTCGCATTCGAGAAATTTATGCTGCGCGTATGCTAATACTTTGGACGAGGAGCGTCGAAATTGAACGAATCGACTGTGTCGGGGTTTTAAAGGGGAGAAAAGAAAAATTGCGACACCGACGTCGATCCGCATGATAGCTTTCTTTCAATCCTATTGCGATTTTTTTTTCTGTTGCCCCTGGGTTTATATCATTTCGATAGCGATCGGATTTCATAGGTTTAGGGCAAATTTTGTCAATTGACCAATTCTGTATTTGACAGATAAATCTTGCGATTACAGTATTCACTAGGACTCTGTAGAAGAATCTCTTTCTTTACATGATTTTTTGAAAACATTACCTGGCATAGCTAGATATGCCGGAGTCGGGGGGCAAACATATCGGCTCGCGCTTTATTATTATTATAATAATACTAAAATTGTGAAAATATGGACATTTCCACCCTAGTCTCGGGCACAAACATTACTGAAAATTATAGATAGTACCAAAATACATCCTCTAGAAAACCTCACTTGACTTGCAAAAAGACTAGGGTGGAAATGTCCGTATTTTCACAAAAACCCTTTTTTTGACGAACCGCAATTATTAGTTTTACCCCCTTAAACCATTCTCAAAGTAATTTGCAAGTCAAGTGAGGTACCCTTAACGCTGTATATTGGTACTGTTTATAATTTCCAGTAGCATTTGTGGTTTGCAATAATCAAGATTTGATGAAATTTGAGCCGCAGAGTGTGGAGTTCATTTTTTTGTATTTCGCTCAGAAATTGACGTTTCCTATTGAAACCGTTCAAATTCGGACATCCTGTATATAGCGAGGTTTGACAAATGATTAGAAAACTCTTTACCTAAATCATATTGTGTATTTTCTGGTTATTGGCTCTAATAGTGATTTTTAAATTAATATGGCACTCTTGCCAAGTGTATTGATACTCTAAAACACTTTTGGTAAAATCTCTGTTATCACAAGTGCCTTTACATATATTTGAATACTATTAACATAAAAGTTTTCTTATTACAGTAATATCTCTTACATAATAAAATCTACACATTTTTTATCAAGCTCACCTCGTGAATAAAAAATGACATCGTTTCCGAGTGGGATATTTTTTAAAATCGACTGTAATCATTCTTTTCCAACCCCAAGCACACTGGTGCAAACGAATAAACGTCGAAAAAGAAAGAGCTGACCCAAAAGTCCATTTTTTATCCTATTTTTTTTAATTGGATAGGCGACCATAAGAAAAAACGGAACACCATTGCCATTGTCCTCACGTCCTTCGACTTCCAGATTTTTTATTTTTCTACCACATTTGTTTTGTCCCAACTAAATTGATTGGATAAACTGGCCCCAAAAATATCGCAATTTGGTGAATCGTAATTGGCTTTTGATGTGCAAAATGTTATTATCGCACCTAAAAATATTATTACTGTTCTCCATTAGTTGGAAGTTAGTTTATTTGGAATTACGCTTTTGCACCAGATTAACAAAATAAACTAAACGTTAATCCATTTAAATCGGGATTTATGAAGAGTAAAACAATATTAGGGTAGGAAATTAAGCTAACATGAGATTGTATGTATATAATATATGTATACTTAGAGTAGGAATTTAGTAATTTATACTTTGCGCTGAAGCAATTTAGTATGTATGATGGATTAAGTAATCAGGCCTCAAATTAAGAGTAACTTTACTTTTAGTGGCTCAAGAATCCCAATAAAGGTCGAGTACCGTTCAAAACTCTCCTCCATTATTTGCAACAACATCTAAACTATTCCTTGAGATAATTTAAAATGTTTTCCGAATAACAATTTTCGTCACGCGGTAACTTTTCCGCGAGATCATTCAGATAAATTAAATTTTCCCAATTAAAACTTCTAAACTCCCACCATCAGCAAATAATGCCGACGCGAAGCGAATTTAGACAAAATCCAATTTAAAAACAAAATATTGCCCTTCATAAAAAGACAAAAGCGCCAAGGTGAATTTGGACTTTTCAATTAAATTTTCGCATTCATATATGTTGGGCTTTATTAACAATGTATAATTCGTTTTGGCTCAAACGAACAAGGCAGTTACTTACCATTTCGAAACAACTTCGTAAAAGTTTCTATTGCATTTCAATGTTCTGAAAAATCGATTTGTTGAAAGTTTCCAAATTATTGGACACAAAGTTCGATAGACTCTATATCGATATTTGCTACAAAATTCACTAGCTAGTTTACTAATTGTTATATCCCCTATATATTATGTACGAATTTTATTAAACACAATAACATAAAAATTACACGAAATTTAACACTACTTAACACTCCGAACTACTCCAAATAAAGCTTATATGGCACGATTATTTTCGAACGTGGTTATTTAGTTTCTGACTTTACAGTTTACTTCACTTGTCGTACGTCAATCAGAACTTATCCTTACGCGGTGCGCACCGGGGCTTTTATAGTTATGTGCGTCCTTCTCTAACACGCTCGAATTTTCGTGATTCAGTTCATCTTGAAAATAGTCGAATTTTCTGGCTTCTTTAACTGTAGTTACAGGGGGCAAGCAAAAAGTACGAGTGGCGGGTTTATAACAATAATAAAAAGTTATAACACCAATTATAAAATAAAGCTTCCAAATTTGAACATAAACTTTGCATGTTCGATGTAAGCGAGAACAATTTGTATATAAAATGTGTGTCATACTGTCATAGGTGAATAATTTCCAATTAAAAATTTCTTTGAGTAATACTTTAAAAGCAAGAGGTGAGATTTTATCGCGTTCTATTTTCGAACTACTTAAGCATTTGCGTTTTAGCGCTTAAGTGCACCGAGAATCGATAATATTATCCCTTGGCACCTCGGGTTTTGCAACCTTATAAAAATAATCGGTTTAGCACTACGCCGGGAATTTTAATCGAGAAATTAACTGTGGGGAAATTTACCGCACCTAGGATGTTCATTACGTTGATTTCTTCTTTATTTGAATTTTGGAATAACTCTAAGAGTTTTCTAAATATTTTTGACACTCAAGATTTCCAATTCTGTTTGAATAAACACCAGAGTGTAACAACAAACAATACATTCCAGCTGTTGCAAAATAACTTGAGGGCATTTTCCCGTCCGCTTTTCCTGTTTCACAACAATTCTCCATTTTCATGAAGTGTACGTATCTCACTTGCAACAAAGCGAAGCTTTCGCTGCTGCTGCTGTATTTCCAAGTACGTTTTTATTAAAAGTTGGGAAAATGATCTACGCAGTGGATCGTTTTGTTTGTTCGGATGAAGTGCCGGAACGTTATAAATTTACTCGGGAAAATGCAGTCGAATTGCATTAATAATGTACTATAAACACCATGCTATTCGTTCAAGAAACGTTGTTTTTGGTTCATAAACTTAATATAAATACCAATATTATGTATAGATTCTTTAGAGGTTCTTTCCAGTGACCCCCTTGAGTTACTCCTGAGCAACTTAGGAGTGCTCCACAATTACTTCGCGCGTTCCAGTGCTTAGAGTGTCGTACACTTGAACACTGCCCCCTCGTGCACCAACCTTTATTTCGGTGTTTCATGCTCCTAAAGTCCGAAATGGTGGGGGTTATGAAAATTGAGGTTATTTTCGTTCGGTTTTCACAGTTTCTTATTCTTCGTCACTGTAATTTTTTTGTTCTTATTGGTAAATATTCTATAACCTGTTCAATTTTTAAGTAATTTACGTAACACTAAAGAACTATTGATGGACAGGAAAAACATCACCCACCACACGAGAGCGTTCTAGTGCTACACGAGAGCGTTCCCGTGCTGCTCGAACTGTTCAAGAGCGTCACACTCCAAGAGCATGATACTCTAACAAATTAGGCACTGGAAGGCAGTTCTGGTAGGAATCCAGAAATGGGTATTTCAATATCTGGATTAGACACTGGTTTTTGAAAAAACTAAAGTTTTTCTCACTTACCCCATTCGAAAACTGGAAATTTTTGGCAGAAAACGAGGCAGAAAATGATGAAAATCTAAAGCCCGCACTTTAAAACCACTTTTTCCTTTCGAAAAGTACCCGGAAAACTGGAAAATTCAAGAAAAAACCGGGACAACAACGAAAACGCATCACTGAAAATGATCAACTATCAAAATGCGCTGTCAGGCTTTATAAATGACATTCCAAGGCCTACTAAATTGAAACCTGAGTGTTGCCACCTAAAAAAAATCATTTTAAATGGGTAATTTAATGGAAAAGTCGGTAAATAATTGATTAATGATGATTTTAAAATTTAAAATTTCCCAAAAAAGGCCTCAAGAAGTTGGTTTTAAAAAAAAAATTCTCACTTACCCTTCACTCTTAATTTTAGTATTTAAAAACTGGAATTTTTGGCAAAAAATTAAGAAAATCCAAAGCCCCGCTCTTTAAATCAGTTTTCCCGACTGAAAAGTACCTGAAAAAGCGGAAAATTCGAGGAAAACTGGATAAAAACACTCAAAATAGCCGACTGTCAAAAGTGGCAAATGACATTTATTACAAAAGGTCACTTGATTGAAAACGATGTTGCCCAATTAAAATCTCAAACTGAATGTTTTTCCAGAATTTTCCTCATTTTCTGATGAATTTTCAGCCTGAAAAAGTAACAAATTTCCATTTTCAATGTTAATTTGTTTGTATTTTTGGAAAGAAAACACTGTTTATAGTACCTACGTAAGACAAAGAAAGATAAATAGGATACATTTGCAAACGCGATTATAAACGAGTAAGAAAAAGAGAGAGATAAAGTAGGATACAATTATTTAGGTCAGAAAAAAGAAGCGAATTGAAAGCCCGCCAGTCAGAATCACCTTTTTCCTATGGAAAAGCGGAAAATCCAACGAAAATGACGATCCAAATAAAAACCAATGAAAATGCATTCATTCCAAAGCCTACTAAGATAAAACTAAAGTTTTCGTTATTTACCCCATTGAAAAGCGGAAATTTTTGGCAAAAAATGACGTATATCCAAAGCCCCGCACTTTAAATCGGTTTTCCCGATCGAAAATACAATGGAAAAGTGAAAAATTCGAGAAAAAAACTAGATAAAACTCAAAATGGCCGACTATCAAATGTCACTGTCAGGCTTTATAACGCGATTGAAACCTAAGTGAAGTTGGCTACAAGCGGTGTTGCCACCTAAAAAAATCATTTCAAATAAGTAATTTAATGAAAAAGCCGGTAAATAATTGAATAATAATGATTTTAAAATTAAAAATTTTCCCAAAAAAGTCCTCGAGAAGTTGGTTTTTAATAAATTTTTCTCACTTACCCTTCACTCTGAATTTTAGTATTTAAAAACTGGAATTTTTGGCAGAAAATGAAAGAAATCCAAAGCCCCGCACTTTAAATCACTTTTCCCGACTGAAAAGTTCCTTGGAAAGTGGAAAATTTGATGAAAACTGGATAAAAACACTCAAAATGGTCGACTGTCAAAAATGGGAAATGACATTGACAAAAACGATGTTGCCACAATTACAATCTCAAACCGAATGTTTTTCCAGATGTTGATTATAGTGAGTAAGACAAAGAAAGATAAATAGGATACATTTGCAAACGCGATTATAAATGAGTAAGACAAAGAGAGAGAGGGATACAATTTAAGTCAGAAAAAGACGTGAATTCAAAGCCCGCACTAAGAATCATGTTGAAAAGAACCTGGAAAAGCGGAATATCCAAAGAAAAACCAACCAAAATGACAATCCAAATAAAAACCAATGAAAATGACATTCCAAGGCCTACTATAATAAAACTAAAGTTTTCGTTACTTACCCCATTGAAAAGCGGACAGAAAATGACGTAAATCCAAATACCCTAGAAAAGTGGAAAATTCGAGAAAAAAACTGGATAAAAATGAAAACGTGTCACTCAAAATGGCCAACTGTCAAAAGTGGCAAATTATTGAAAGCGACGTTGCCACATCTCAAATTGAAAAAATAATGGTTTTTTGCTTAAAATTCATTAAAAATCAGTTAAATAATAATTAAATAATAATGATTATTTATATTGAAATTCCCGAAATAAGGCATTGGAAACTTGTTTTTAGTTTAATTACAATGAAAATGACATTGCAAAGCTTACTCGATAGTGTAGCGAGTAAGACAAAGAAGGAGATAAGGTAGGATACATTTGCGAAAGCACAACTCCTAGCTCTTCAATTCTGCTAGTTGCTTCTCATTCGAAAGAATTTCTTATTATGTAGTTTCTTATTCCCAAAAATCATTGTTAAGAAGCCAGAAGTATAATGGAATATCTGAATGATGACTTCTGGAAAAACATTGTTGGAAGAAACTGAATAAAGACAGCTATGGATAGGCAGAAATATGCAAGAATACCTTCAGTAGTAAATGAGAAAAGGCTAAAAAGAAGATGAGAATCTATGTTGGATCTGTCCTGGAGAATCTTTGTTAGATCTGCCATGATTTTCAGAAAAGAAAAATCTCTGTTGGATCTCTAGCTGTTTGTCATTTAAAATAATCTCATTTTTGAGAATCTGTCTTTCCATGTTTTTCATTCTGAAGAATTTATTTATTAATTTATTGTGCAGTTTCTCATTCTCAAAGATGTTTTTTCTCATCCTCTAGATTCTCTGGTGAATGTTGTACAATTTCTGATTTCTCGCACTCAAAGATGTCTGCTGACTCAGTAGGTACTTAAGTTAAGTGTGTTATTTTCATAAATCTGTCATTTAGTTTTTCATTCTGTTGGAAATTCGACTAAGTACAAAACCGATCTGTAGTTAGTAGCATCCGGCAAGTTGATTTTTTCATTGTCTGTTACAAATCAAATTTAGTTATTTGTACTTTAAGACAAGAGAACATATAGGGTCATGGTCACACTAAACTGGCAAAATTTTGAAAAAATGTAGGAAAAATTGAATCAGATAAAAAATAAATCTCTAGATTTTCCCCAAATAGACAAATTTTCCTTTTAAGTTAAGGTACCCACTATAGGTACTACAAGATAAAGCTAAGGATCAAATAAATTAAATCCAGGAATTATCAAATTTCTGAGATGTTTTAATCAAAACCTTTTTTTAAATAAATTTTTGACCTATCCGGATTTCTATTTTAAAATTTCAGCCTTCCAGAGAGTCAAGCAGAAAATGGCTATACA
Source organism: Ceutorhynchus assimilis (assembly GCA_917834065.1). Taxonomy (NCBI): domain Eukaryota; kingdom Metazoa; phylum Arthropoda; class Insecta; order Coleoptera; family Curculionidae; genus Ceutorhynchus; species Ceutorhynchus assimilis. The sequence continues at coordinate 35,386,212 of OU892285.1, forward strand.
GACCTCTGCCTGGATTCAGTAAAGAGTTGATAGGGATGGACACATAAATTTGGTTTGCACCGACTCTATTTAGAGCAAATGGTTCAATAATCCCACACTAACAATTGATTCTGAAAACCAGAGCAGCAGTACTTATTTATTAGCCAAAACTTTGAATTGACTCACCTCAAAAAAACGTGGGACCACCAATTACAAAATGGACGCACAAAATTATATTAAAAAAAATTAAAATATAATATTTATATTTCAAAGGTAGATAAGATAAAATTTATCAGGTAAAAACTCAACAGTGATATGATATTATACACTGATGGTGAAATAAATTAAAAAATATTAAGGGAAAATCTAGAAGTTTGAAGAAAAAAATTACAAAAAAAATGAAATCGACTTGCCTGCTTAGTGGTTCTGCCAGAAAAGAGACCGTTTTATAACCTAAACCCTGCAAGAAACCAATCTTGTGTTTTTTTATACTTAACTGCGTAGTAACCATCGGCCAATTAGAAGACAACACTCAGCACACACAAAAGACCGTGCTTACTTCACCAATGAAAAACCATGTTGATTAAAAGAGCATAGATAAAATAATTGTTTACAAATTACAATAACTATGATCTTACGTAAATGATAAATTTATCGCAACATGTCTTACATAATCTAGCTGTGTCTAGAAGCAAAATGACCTGTAAAAATGGTTGATTATTGTAGCAGCTAAAATCCAAAGTCATTAATCTTCCACGTAACATTTCAGATTAATCCGATAAAACAAAGCTCCGTTTTGAAGAAAACATTCGTCTTGAAGGAGATTGATCAGACAAACTAAACAACTTCTCGTTTTAATTTTCCAGGATTGTGTTTTATTCATCCTTGACGTAGACAAAATGGATTTTCAATTATAAATAAAAGTGCAGCAATATATCGCTTGAAAGGAATTTATGTAAAGCTTTGGTATGCCTTTTATCGCTCCTGCAACAAGGCTTTAAGGGGCAACTTTTATCAAACAAATGCTCACAAAGTAGAAATCATTTTTAGTTTTTTGCCTGGAAGGAGTAGGAAATTTGCTTCTCTGCAATGAAGCTGATAAAGTATTTATTTGTAAACCCGCAACAAGCCAAACTAATTACTTTAAAAGAAATTAAATCCCCCTATAGTCTGCGTAAAGTATTCTCTTTGGTTTTCGCACAGCCTGATGGGGGGGCTTAAGTTTAATTTATGGCCATTTATATCTTTGGGGGGATGAATATACCGCATCGGGGTTATTCGAATTTATTGTTAATCAATCGGAAATCTGGCTGTGTTTTGTTATACCCAGTGGCGGCTCATGACTATCTCAAGTGAGGAGACTAAAAAATAATGAATTACGGTAACCACTGCGCAGCAGGCAAAATTACACCCTTTAGTTGAGATAATGAGTCAAACAGAAAATGTCTATTCAGGCCTATGCCTGGATTCAATAAAGAGTTGATAGGGATGGACACACAAATTTGGTTTTCACCGACTCTATTTAGAGCAAATGGTCCAATATTCCCACACTAACAATTGACTGAAAACCAGAGCAGCAGTACCTTATTTATTAGTCCAAAAATCTGAATTGACTCACCTCAGATAAACGTGGCACAACCAATCGACACTCATACAAAATGGAAGCCAACAATTAGATTAAAAAATTAAAATATAAACAGATGAGATAAGATTTATCAGGTAAAAACAAATATGCATTGATTAACAAAATATATTGAAAAATCTATGAGGGAGAATCCAAAAATATAGAGCAAAAATTACTGAAAATAAAAAGGACTTGCCTGCCAGATTTCTGTCGAGAAAAGAGAACGTTTTATGCTCGTTTCTACCAACTATTTTAGGGAAGCCTCAACGGTGAGTATTCCCTAAACTGACATTTCTCCATAGAAAGCTGTCAGTTTAGGGAATACTTATCGTTAAGGCTCCCCTAAATTAGTTGGTTGAAACGGCCATTAGAAACCAAACCCCACAGGAAAACGATCCTGTGTTTTTTTATACTTAACTGCATTTTAACCAGTTCAACCAATCAGACGAGTACACCCAAAAGATCATATTCCCTTAACAGTGAAATCACAATGAAAACCCACGTGGAATAAAAGAGAATAGATAAAAAATGATAAATTTATCGTACCAACTGAGTCATAAATTATGAAAATAACCTCGCCATAGATTTCTACAAGGTTTTGAGTCGTTCTTTCAATATTTATTGTTAATCAAACAATTTTCAGTAACTCTTGTCGTTGACTAGAAAACAAGTTGGGTCACGTAAAGTTAATACACACTATTCACTACACCCGGAGAGAAGCCATTATATACATACAGATGTAGTTTAGCGTTGGCGAAATAGTTTACACATGTAGAATGTAGAGAAACTGGAAACTGACCATTTTGCGGTGGCAGAAAATATATTGGACTTATGTATTACAGGCTTGGACGCTTTGCGAATTTATTGGGCGGACTTGTTCTACGAAATTTTACGATACTTGTTACCATTTTAATGATTCTGATTTTTCACGTAGTTTCGGTCATTACTCTACGGATAATTACAAAGCGCTGGAAAACGTGTAAAATCGAGGATCAAGGTATTTTGAGCCTCGAATGGATGCACGCGGCATTAGTGTAAGCTTCTTTATTTGATGATGCATTGTTAGCTCCAATTAGGATTCGAATAATGATTTTCTAAATTCTAATTTGGACGATGGGGTTTGAGTTTCAAAAGTCAATGTTGCAATAATTAATCAAAAAGTAACTTTCTCAACTCCCCCACATTCAAGAAACAAGAGGCTCTTGAAAAAACCCCTTTTCGTACGCTCCTAAAGTAAATCCACTTGCGGCTGACAGCCAGCAAAGCTCTCGCCCCCACAATTTAAATTTCATCTGTCAGACGTTGCCTCTCTCTTACCCCTTATACTTTGATTTGGCTCATTTGAAATTGAGTCAGAAAAAGCGCCCCCTTTTCTACACTCCCGGATTTATTCAAATATATTTTAGAGGCAGAGATTAACTGCGTATGAAAGTTCCATTAAATTGTAGCAAAAATCAAACAAAAAATTTGCGAGACATCATTGTCTCGAACCCCCCTCACTCGCCGACTCGTGAAAAGTCAGTCAGCTAGATATAATTCTCGTTAACACTGCTTTATACAATCCAGGAATAATATTTATACAGAGTGATTTAGGTCAAGAGTTTTATAATCAGGAGCTAAAAAAAATTGATTTTATTTATTTCCAGCGAGATCTTCAAAGTCTGCACTCAAACTTTTCATTCCATTCCCGTATACTAAAACCTAATAGAGATGTAAATCTCGCCTCCTCGAATCCCAGTTTTGGGAATCTGAGCACATCCAGATAAGGTTTAATGATATCCAGCAGGAGTATCCTCTCCTTCTCCACTTACACTGCTTGTTTACATAACGAAAATCCTCAATACGTGCAATGGCTTAATGTAAAACCCTTTCTCTTGATATTCCATGTGCAAACAAATATTATATTTTTGTGTACCAAAAACGCTTGTCATACTTTAGTAAATTAAAAATCGACTTTTTCTTGCCACCTTTTGACCTTTTCCCAACAACCACTTGTCGCTCACTCAATTAAAAAACGCCGATAATATTTCCAAATAAAACTAAAATTACCTTGAGCCATCATTGATCATCTGACCACAACAAAGTCCATCAAAAAATCATAACCTAACTCACGCAATAGTACATTACGTCACTAGACGACTGACTGGCGCTCGATGACGTAATACTTGTGTGTTGTTTTTTTTGCACCGGAGTTTCGCTCTGCCGATTCGAGAAGCGCGCACGCGAAATCCAGAAGTCGAACTGGTATGAGAGTGCGGCTCCGCGTTGTCGTGTCTTTCCATTTCCCTGGATTGTCCCGCTTGCGCTGTTCCAGGATCGATCTTCTATCTGGCAAAATGGAACGCTGCCTCGCTCGCTCTCTGGACCGAACCTGGACTCGGTGTAGTTGAGCTTTATTTTCTTGAGAGGGTTTTTTTCTTTTTTTTCGATGGCTTTCTGGAGTTAATGGGTGCAATTGGGAAGCTCTTGGACGATGTAATGACCTAATTGAGGTTGTGGCAATTAGATATGTTTGAGTTTGTAGCATGGGAAATTTGGAATCATGTTCAGGTTTTCCAAAAAAACTCGCTTTTTTCCGAATAAACTTCAGAAACCTTTCTTCTTTTTAAATGATCTTTCTCTTCAAAGAACATTTAGAGGTAACTAGATTCCAAAAGGCCTTCTGTATCTGTAAGTTTCGGATGGTGTTATGGCCACATTGGGCCCATTGTGCGCCTTCACAAGAGGAGAGCTCATCATCCAGCCTAGCAATTCCACGTAGGTGATGACGACGCCTCTGATCTCTTCTAGCGATGGGTATGATTGACCTTAACTGGCTCTGCGTATTGGCGAAAGAGCAGTGCAGTCAGAGAGCCTTGGGTAGGTATATCAGCGCCAAGGACGCCCTGAACATCCCTACCAAGTTCAGACCCCACTGAAGTAGGGCTGGATATATGCCGTCAGGTCCTGTTGCTTTGAATCCGGAGAAGCCTGAAATTGCCCAACCTATTATTTCCTCGTATATTATCTGATTCCTAGTTACCAATCAGCCACGGAGGGTATGCATGTTATCTGCGTCTGATCCTCTACAATTGTGGTTGTGGAGTTAGGAAAGTGGGTTGCTAAAATAACTCTGTGCTTTCTTGAAGGTTGGCAGTGAAGGTGCCATTCTCCTTGCACAGGATACCAATTTCCTAAAATGGGTCTTTATTAAAAGCTTTTTGAAATCTCGCCTCCTTCGTATAGTTTTCTATTTCGTTGCAGTATGTCCTCCAGGCATCTCTTTGTTTTTGTCATACTAGTTGAGTTGTTACCTACATATGAAGGTTCCAATCCTCCGGTAGTTTGGTGTTTTTAGATTTATTGTCACCCTGAGGTGTTCCAGTTCCTGACACCACCAAGCAGAAGTGTTACCAGAGTTTTGATATTAATACTGAGCATAGTGTACAAGAACCAAAAAGCTTTAAGAAACATTTAAAATTATATCATCCAAGTGAACCATCATTTTAGGCTGAAGATCTGCACCTAATACGTTGAAAAGTAATAGGTGCGTTGGTGAATCCAAAAGGCATCCTAAGAAATTGGAATAATCCCATTCCAGGCACAGTGAGTTCACGAGATTCCTTACTAAGTGGAAGTTGGTAGAGTGGTTTCAATCCTCAGGTACTTGGGTGTTTTTAGCTTTATTGAAAGCTTTTCTTGTCGTCGCCCAAAGATGTTCCAATTCCTGAAACCACCACGCACATGTGTTATTAGAGTTTTGGAACATCCTCAGTGGGCTCGACATCTCATAGGATTTTAGGATTGTATTTTCATACCGCTGCAATTCTTGGTCACCATTGGGTATTTTAACTGCAACCTCTTGTAGAGTCCTTTCCAGACCTTGCGCGTACTGTACAATATTGGTTTTCTTTGGGTCACAATAAGATTTTGTGGTTTTCAGCGAGCAGTTTAATGTGAAAGTTATCGATCGGTGATTCGACATGATAACCTCGTCAGATACGCGCCAATTATGGATTAATTTGATATTTATACTGAGCATAGTGTGCAAGAACTAAAAAGCTTTAAGAAACATTTAAAATTATATCATCCAAGTGAACCATCATTTTAGGCTGAAAATCTGCACCTAATACGTTGAAAAGTAACAGGTGCGTTGGTCAATCCAAAAGGCATCCTAAGAAATTGGAATAATCCCATTCCAGGCACAGTGAGTTCACGAGAATCCTTACTAACTGGAACTTAGTAGAGTGGTTTCGATCCGCAGGTACTTTGGTGTTTTTAGTTATTGAAAGCTTCTCTTGTCGTCGCCCTAAGATGTTCCAATTCCTGAAACCACCAAGCACATGTGTTATTAGAGTTTTGGAACATCCTCAGTGGGCTCGACATTTCATAGGATTTTAGGATTGTATTGTCATACCGCTGCAATTCTTGGTCATCATTGGGTGTTTTAAATGCAACCTCTCGTAGAGTCCTTTCCAGACCTTGCACGTACTGTACAATATTGGTTTTCTTTGGGTCACAATAAGATTTTGTGGTTTTCAGCGAGCAGTTTAATGTGAAAGTTATCGATCGGTGATCCGACATGATAACCTCGTCAGATACGCGCCAATTATGGTTTGAATTTGATATTAATACTGAGCATAGTGTGCAAGAACTAAAAAGCTTTAAGAAACATTTAAAATTATATCATCCAAGTGAACCATCATTTTAGGCTGAAAATCTGCACCTAATACGTTGAAAAGTAACAGGTGCGTTGGTCAATCCAAAAGGCATCCTAAGAAATTGGAATAATCCCATTCCAGGCACAGTGAGTTCACGAGATTCCTTACTAAGTGGAAGTTGGTAGAGTGGTTTCAATCCTCAGGTACTTGGGTGTTTTTAGCTTTATTGAAAGCTTTTCTTGTCGTCGCCCAAAGATGTTCCAATTCCTGAAACCACCACGCACATGTGTTATTAGAGTTTTGGAACATCCTCAGTGGGCTCGACATCTCATAGGATTTTAGGATTGTATTTTCATACCGCTGCAATTCTTGGTCACCATTGGGTATTTTAACTGCAACCTCTTGTAGAGTCCTTTCCAGACCTTGCGCGTACTGTACAATATTGGTTTTCTTTGGGTCACAATAAGATTTTGTGGTTTTCAGCGAGCAGTTTAATGTGAAAGTTATCGATCGGTGATTCGACATGATAACCTCGTCAGATACGCGCCAATTATGGATTAATTTGATATTTATACTGAGCATAGTGTGCAAGAACTAAAAAGCTTTAAGAAACATTTAAAATTATATCATCCAAGTGAACCATCATTTTAGGCTGAAAATCTGCACCTAATACGTTGAAAAGTAACAGGTGCGTTGGTCAATCCAAAAGGCATCCTAAGAAATTGGAATAATCCCATTCCAGGCACAGTGAGTTCACGAGAATCCTTACTAACTGGAACTTAGTAGAGTGGTTTCGATCCGCAGGTACTTTGGTGTTTTTAGTTATTGAAAGCTTCTCTTGTCGTCGCCCTAAGATGTTCCAATTCCTGAAACCACCAAGCACATGTGTTATTAGAGTTTTGGAACATCCTCAGTGGGCTCGACATTTCATAGGATTTTAGGATTGTATTGTCATACCGCTGCAATTCTTGGTCATCATTGGGTGTTTTAAATGCAACCTCTCGTAGAGTCCTTTCCAGACCTTGCACGTACTGTACAATATTGGTTTTCTTTGGGTCACAATAAGATTTTGTGGTTTTCAGCGAGCAGTTTAATGTGAAAGTTATCGATCGGTGATCCGACATGATAACCTCGTCAGATACGCGCCAATTATGGTTTGAATTTGATATTAATACTGAGCATAGTGTGCAAGAACTAAAAAGCTTTAAGAAACATTTAAAATTATATCATCCAAGTGAACCATCATTTTAGGCTGAAAATCTGCACCTAATACGTTGAAAAGTAACAGGTGCGTTGGTCAATCCAAAAGGCATCCTAAGAAATTGGAATAATCCCATTCCAGGCACAGTGAGTTCACGAGATTCCTTACTAACTGGAACTTAGTAGAGTGGTTTCGATCCGCAGGTACTTTAGTGTTTTTAGCTTTATTGAAAGCTTCTCTTGTCGTCGCCCTAAGATGTTCCAATTCCTGAAACCACCAAGCAGATGTGTTATTAGAGTTTTGGAACATCCTCAGTGGGCTCGACATTTCATAGGATTTTAGGATTGTATTGTCATACCGCTGTAATTCTTGGTCATCATTGGGTGTTTTAAATGCAACCTCTCGTAGAGTCCTTTCCAGACCTTGCACGTACTATACAATATTGGTTTTCTTTGGGTCATAATAAGATTTTGTGGTTTTCAGCGAGCAGTTTAATGTGAAAGTTATCGATCGGTGATCCGACATGATAACCTCGTCAGATACGCGCCAATTATGGATTAATTTGATATTAATACTGAGCATAGTGTGCAAGAACTAAAAAGCTTTAAGAAACATTTAAAATTATATCATCCAAGTGAACCATCATTTTAGGCTGAAGATCTGCACCTAATACGTTGAAAAGTAACAGGTGCGTTGGTCAATCCAAAAGGCATCCTGAAAAATTTGAATAATACCCTGCCAGGCACAGTGAGTTCACGAGATTCCTTACTAACTGGAACTTAGTAGAGTGGTTTCGATCCGCAGGTACTTTGGTGTTTTTAGCGTTATTGAAAGCTTCTCTTGTCGTCGCCCTAAGATGTTCCAATTCCTGAAACCACCAAGCAGATGTGTTATTAGAGTTTTGGAACTTCCTCAGTGGGATTTTAGGATTGTACTGTCATACCGCTCCAATTCTTGTTCATCATTGGGTACTTTAACTGCAACCTCTCGTAGAGTCCTTTCCAGACCTTGCATGTACTGTTCAATACTGGTTTTTCTTGGGTCATGATAAGGTCTTATGGTTTCCGGCGAGCAGTTTAATGTGACAGTTATCGATCGGTAATCCGACATAAAAACCTCATCAGATATGCGCCAATTATGGATTGAATTTGATATTAATACATAGTGTTATGATCGTATTTCCTTCCTTCTTTGGAGATTAAATACCCAGAGACGCTAATATAAAAATCTCCAGCCTCTAGCCTTGTTAACTATTAATTCCAAACCACAAACACCCAACCATGATACGATTCGAGGTCTAACAAAGGCTCTGTAGCTTAAATTACCGCCTTGTACACAATTATTCATAGTCAAAAGCTCGCATTTAACCAATAATATAATGGCACGAAAGTCATATTCTCACGTACAACGCGGGATAACAGCCAAATTTACGGCCGGTGCATTAACAAACATGGAAACGCGTTAAAGTTTCAGAAACCGCGCCCGTCTTATTCTGGATTCGGGATGCGACTTGCACGCGGGCACGTGCGTTGAAATTTTGAAGAATGATTTATAAAATGAAAAGTTGTTTTCGAGCCATTGCAATCTTAATCTTGCTACACTTTTAACGTAATTCCAGTAATTAAATAGAGTGTTTCGTCTATTTATCCGGAAGACACAGTAGAGGATTTCTGAGTAATAAAACTGGACAAGTTTTCTTGTTGGTAATTATTTATCCGGGATTTAGTTTTACTTGTTACTTTCCAACAAATGAAATTGAGTTTAAGGTTTAACTGAACTTTATTTAATTAAGTAATTAATAAATACATCTTACACTAATTAATACAAAATTACTTCTTCTTGAGTTCCTCATCGATTTCATCGACGGAAGCTTTGAATCGTTGCCATTGCTCGGTGGTAAGCATGATGCCTTTTTTGCCAGGCTTCAAGCTACCGTCGGCATTGTAGAATTCTCTGATGTTGATGTAGGTTTTGCCTTTGAAGTCGGACAGTTTGACGAAACGGTTTTTGCCCAAGTCCCACGTCGGTTCGCTGTCTTCGGTGCGGTAGCTGTCGTCGGATTTGGCTTTTTTCTTGATTGGTTCTTTCTGGAAAGAAAAATAATTTGCCTGTAGAAATTTCAGATGGTGATCTATACGTGAGGACGATGAGACACAATTATTGAAAATATTTTTTTTAACAGGGTTTTTCATTTTTTTCAGTACTCAAACCAATTGGCTAATAGACCAATTTCACGTGCCAAGCAATTGGCAAATTATGATATTTTTAAACGCAGATACATTAATGCAACCGAGAATGAACAAGAATGATATTATCACATTACTAGTGTAGAAAGTGACAAATTTCACACGAATGTATGAAAGACGCTTTCTGACAAGTGATGTACACCTGCGACCAGAAACAAATTTACACCAATTTTCTCTTATTTTATTTTTATTTTTTCATTTTCAACACACGTGCTGAAAGTACTTTCAATACACGTATTGAAAGTAAATTGTGATGTCAAATGTCAATCATAAATAATGTCAACAGTATTTTCCACACGTGTGCTGAAAGTACTTTAAGCACGCGTATTGAAAAAAATAAAATAGTAAAATAGCACAAAAAAGCACGTGACTGAAAACGCCCTCTCATTGGTTTAAGCCGATATTCGTGCGCTTTGTTGCCTAATTAGAGATATGCGAAATTTCCATTGACCCACTGCATGATTAGTGAATGCCACGTTTTTTCCTATTACGTAAAACAAACTGAATATACAAGTTTGGCAACGCAACTTCTTACATGTGAAGATTCTCAATACCCATTGTGTTTATATGATCAGGGGTGCGATTTTCGAAACCATTCGAGCACATTTCATACACGAAATTTGACTGACAGCAATGTAAATTAAATGAGGAGCATTCGAAATAGTATCAAACTTCGTATGCGAGAATATTCGAAAATACAACCCCAGTTGGGACCCCCTAAATTCCATACAGTTAAAAATCTGAGATTTGAAGAAGAAATCTATGAAAAAAGGCACCCAGAAAATTGAAAATAACTAAGCTTTACTTAACTATGAAGCCCTTAAAAGTTAAGGGACACTCAAATATGATTTCGTTCCACCATAATTTTCAAGTGCAAGCTTCGCTAAGTGTCGTAAAGCTTTGGCAACATTGCATTTCAGGTGAAATATTAGCGTACTTTTCGTTTTTACACTTGTCGTGTCAATGTTATCTGTCATTCGTCGCTTCCCGCTAATTTTTATAAGATTATAATTATTAATAGATAGTTGTTGTTGTTGTCCGGGTTCGGTTTATTCCACAGAGAAGAGGTTTAGATATTGGTGGTTTATCCTGCATTGTGTCTGAACGAGCACGAAGGTGCCTAGAGCAGCGTGGAGTCGGGGAATAGAAACAACCAGGGAGAGTTTATCCAAAAAAAGCCGGACACCAAACTATACAATAAAGGAAAAAGAACTGATAATATCGCTAACATCAACAAATAAGAACATGATCGAAAATAAAAAAAGCACGGAGTATCTCTGGCCGAAAAAAATAGGCTTTGGGAGAAAAAACGCGAACTATACCAGAAATTAGAAAACTGAGAAAATTCTAATTTTATCTCAATCCAATTTCAACGTTTGTTATGTCAACAAAAACATATTATACAAATGGCTTGCGCTTATCATCGCCACTTTGTTAAGGGAGGAATAAGCGTAGACATTTTTGGGCTTAGTTAAGCTTATCTTAATGAGACTAGGTTAGACTGGTGGAAAAGAAATTATAATATACGCGGCACTTAACGTTAAGTAAACTTAAATTTGCGTTGGTGGAAACGGCCATGTGAATGATGCTTTGGGATCCCCCATACTCCATACACTAAATTTAGTTTAACATAATCAAGGAATATACACACTATTACTACAGGATAGCCTATTCTCATAGAGCCTGTGTACAAATCTGAAGCCCCCACCACGTCAAATCACCAGTTGTGACGTAGACAACATGTCGTTTCTAGCCTTGACGTAGACTGTTTGCACCACAGGTTAGGATCCCCCTGTGCAGTAATGTGTATTTATTATCCTTATCCAAAAACTGTCATAACATCATAGTTTGTAAATCGAATACGAATGGTTCCGTTTTAGTTCACTTTGGTCATAAAATTTTATAAAACGAGAATGCCTGAAGATTAATTCAATTGGGCACTAGCTGACGTCACACACAACTTCACATTTAACTGTCGATGGGGGGACAAACAAAATGTTTGAAGGTCTATTTTTAGAGAGGTTATGCGTGTGACGTCACCTAGTGCCCTATCCAGAAGCGTTCAAATTTCGTATTGAATTTAGGCAATATTCAAACAAAACGTTCTTCAGACGCGCCTTTTGACAGATTTAATAAATGACTTCTGGTTTTTAAGAATGACGGTTTATGACGTCATTAATTTGTTTCAGTTAATTTCTATTTGTTTAAAAAGGAAGGCAAATGATGATGTAAATGCAAACCTTGTTGAAACGAATTTTATCTCAATTCTGATCAAAGACTATAGGTAATGAGATGTGATATAACGATTTTTATTTTTAGTACATTTAACGTATATTCTTATCTTTCTTTAATTGTTGTTCAAAGACAAAGATACAACATAGCACCTGTGAAAGCACGATGAAATCTGAACGCTTCTCTGACAATGGAATACAAAGATCTATAAACCTAGCAGACCCAAGGTGAAAAAAAAAACTTCGGGAACTATATAATAATTAGGTGCTAATTAGGGCCTTTAATTAAAAATTAGGTGCTCCTTTAGTTTTTAAGAAAATCAAGGGATTGTTAGGTTTATAGAAGCTAGCAGTCCCCTATGGTAAAAAATATTTTTTCAAATTTTTTCTTTGTATCAGAATTAGGTGCTTTTTAGGTGCTCCTAAATGGTCCAAGAAAAAATAGAATTGAATAATTATTAACTGAGTTACAGATTTTTTTTTAATAATTAGGGGACTGCTGGCTTTACGTTTAGTTGTTGGTGTGTCAGAATGGCAAAAAAACTTCGGGATCTATATAATAATTAGGTGCTTTTTAGGTGCTAATGAGGGCCTCTAATTAAAAATTAGGTGCTCCTCTAGTTTTTGAGAAAATCAAAAAAAACTAAGGGACTGCTAGGGTTTATGAAAGCTAGCAGTCCCCTAATAATTAAAAAAAAAATCTGTAACTCAGTTAATAATTAATCAATTCTATTCTTTCTTCGACTATTTAGGATCGCCTAAAAAGCACCTAATTCTGATACAAAAGAAAAATTTTAAAAAATATTTTTTACTATAGGGGACTTCTAGCTTTTATAAACCTATCAGTCTCTTAGTTTTTTTTGATTTTCTCAAAAACTAAGGGAGCACCTAATTTTTAATTAGAGGCCCTAATTAGCACCTTGAAAGCACCTAATTATTATATAGATCCCGAAGTTTTTTTCCACCATGGGACTGCTAGGTTTATAGACCTGGAATACAAACAAACGGATGTTACAAAGTTTTGACTAGGAAAATTCATATGAGCTAGACAAAAATAGGTAATTCGATTCACAATTCGATTCACGTCGGACACGAGATAAGAATTGAATCAAAATAATATGTATGGGTTATATTACGTGCGGAGGTGGCAAGTGTTTCATTATTGTCGAGAGATACTATGGTTGACCGAGGTGCGAAGCGCCGAGGACAACCAATTCTCGAGACAATAATGTGAAAACTTTCCACCGAATTATGTATACTATTTTATTTTGAACCATTAATTATTGAAAAAAATAAGGTAAAAATATGACAAAAATGGTATTTCAACTGACAATCTGACACCGACATTGATATCTTATGAAATTTCAACAATCTTAGAGCAGGTAAAGGTAAAGAGTAGTAACCTGGATTTGGAAAATGAAGCCGTTTTTTTCCAGGTATTTTGGCACCAAGAAAATGGCGCTTATGGCAATTCAATGCTTTACCTGTATCTTGGTGCCAAACACCTGCCAAAAATTTGGCTTCACTTTAGTTTCATAAGCAGAATGGTGCGTTCCTACTCCTTATGTCCGTAGGATAGCGCTTTCCTGCTCTAAGTCAACAATACAAACACATGTGACATCTACTTCCAAATACAAACATTGCACCTAGATTTGTGTTTAGGTGTGAAAGAACAATTTCATCAGGCCGAAAGTGACAGGAGAACTATCACTTTCGCCCTGCTTTGAAGTAAACAAAAGTAAAGTGACATTTTCGAACCTTCAAATCATTAAGCGCCGGTATTATAAAACACTGAACCGATGGTTGAGTTTCAACCAACCTTCGGTTGAATCCTATCAATTTGCATGGAGTCAACCGAAGGTTGAAACTCAACCATCGGTTCACTGTTTTATAATACCGGCCATAAGAAATGTGAAAATTACATGAGGGTTCATACTTTTGACAAAATTTGCCTTCCTTTTTTAACAAATAGTTATTGACTGAAACAATAACGTCAAAAACGTCCGTCGGTTCTTGAACCAGAAGTCATTCATTTCAATTTGTCAAAAAAATTGAATGTGTCAAATGAATTAATCTACGACAACCCTTTTTTTCAAGTTATGACGTGTTCGATAACAAAAGTATGAACCCTCGAGAAACGAACCTTACTTAATGTCATGTTATGGAATGATCTACTTATAAGAAATTCGGCAACCTTGCATTGTTGGGACTATGACTTCACAGTCCTAGTTCGCGTTTCCGAACACATAAAAATAATTTTTTGAAAAATGTGAAAGTGGCCCATTAGTAATATTACTCTAAATTAAATATAGCGCCGTGGGAATATTACACCTGACAAGACAACTGTAAAGGCACGTTTACATTCAATTCCAATTGATTGCAAAAGCCCACGGAATCATAACCTGAGGTGCAAACAATGGTCAAGGCGAGAAACGACACGCTGCTTACGTCATCACTGGTTCTTTGGCTCGGGGGGGGTTTGAGAGTTGATCTACATAAGCCTCAAAGTCTGTTTTTTTTTTTAAAGATAATTCCCCAAGTCAAAAATTTAGTAACTATGTTGGCAACACAAGCCTTTTCTACATAAAAAAATTGAAAGCATTGACAATTTTACATTGTATTGCCAACATAATGTCATTTTGACTTTTATCTAAAAAAAAAAAAAAACAGATTTTATGTGCAGTGGGTTGCAGTGTAACCAGGTTGTATTGTTGCAAAACAAAATGTAGACATTATACCCATTAAAAAAGTGTATAAGAAAGTGTTTTACAATGTCTTAAATCAGACAAAAGAAAAGCTTTAAAGTGTCTGTTAACATCGCTTGGACTTTTATTTCGATAAATGTTCCATCTGGCAACATCGCAGCATGAAAGTGAAAAAGAATAGGTATGTTAAATATCAGAAGTAATAAAGTGAGGCATTAGTTCGCTCTTTGTCGAATTACATGTTACAAAGAAAGAAAAAACGATCACTACAAGGGTGCGTTCGAAATCACCCTGGGCGTCACACCGAGTGCACACCAGCAATGGATTATTCATGGCTGGTGTGCACTCGGTGTGATGCCCATGGTGATTTCGAACGCACTCCTGAACTTGCTCCTGAATGCCAATATGACGCGAGCATGTGGCAAACTTGCTTCTCATTGGACGCTCAACTGTAACCCACTAATTGCGCGGGCAGTCAATGTAGAAAAAAAAGATATAGTTCGTTTCACAAGGGTTCGTACTTACGGCATTGATGACGTCATAACTTGGAAAAAAAGGATCGTAGATTAAATTCATATACAGTGTGTATATTTTTAGTGATACCACTATGGCTATATCCCAAATGGTAAGAGCTACAACGTCGGTTAAATTGGAAAAAAATTGCATTTTTTGATGCCCATTTAAGATTCTTTCACAGTGCTGGCAAATTGCTTTTAGTTTCTGGAATACAGGTTCATAACTAGGGCCGAATTAAGGTAAAATTTTGGTCAAAATCACTGATGATCATTTTTTAGATCCGAAACGTCGCCCAATCATACTCAAAAGGTATATCCTTGAAAAGGGGATAAAGGGTGCTTTCTGAAAATGACATAAAAAATTCAGGTCCGTATTTAAAAATATGAAGTTGATGATGGTAGCTCAATCACGAAACGTCGGATTCAAAATTTGAAGATGCCATATTGTAGAGCAAAAAAAATTATAAAACTTTCAAGTTTGAATTGTGTTCCGAAAATTAATAGTTCTCGAAATAATTGATGAAATATTTTTAGGCATTTCTTAGAAATCACCCTGTATTTCATAAACTAAAAGGAATTTGGCAACACTGTAAATGAGTCTTGAATGGGCATCAAAAAAGGCAACTTTTCTCTAATTTAACCGACCTTGTAACTTTCACTGTTTCGGATATAGCAATAGTGGTATCACTTAAAATATACACCCTGTATGTATAAATTCACTATCGCTCAAATTTTGTATTTCATTTAGGCAAATGACTTCTGGTTTTGAGAATTGACAAAGGTTTATGATGACGTCATTATTAATATGTTAGTCAATTTTTATTTATTAAAAAGGAAGGCAAATGATGACCCAAGTGCAAACCCCAGGATGAAACGAACTTTACCTCAATTCTGGTCAAAGACTATAGGTAGTGAGATGTGGAAAAACGAGTTTTATTTTTAATACATTTAAAGGATATCTTGGTCTTTGTCTAATTGTTAATAAAAGACAAGGATACAACCCAGCCTGACGTGATCTAAACGCTTCTCTGCCAATGGAATATAAACACAAGTTACTATGGTTTATTTTTTTCCAAGATAGATTTTGGCATTGTCAACTTTGAAACATAAACAATGCCGCTTATTGGTCACTATTGTAAAACTGATGTCAACCTCCAGAAACACCTCATTTTGCGACCAATCAGGGTCAAGCGTTATTGTTTATGTTTCAAAGTTTTCAATGTCAAAATCTATCTTGGGAAAAAATAAAGTGTAGTTTCGACTTGACAAATCAACATGAGCTAGACAAAGATAGGCATATCGTGTGAAGGCATGTTTACATTCAATAATGTAATTAATGATTTCTGGCTCTCAGACCAAGGGAAATTTTTATACGAGCCAGCAAAAAGGTGTAAAGTGCAAAAAGTAAGTAATAAAAATCATTCAAATACCAAAAAGCCATATACAAAAAAAAAGTGAGGTTATGATGTACGAATCAATGATTTTCCTAATATTTTAATTAATAATTATTAACTTACATCGTCTGGTCCTGAATCGGAGTCGCTGGACTCTTCCTTTCTGGATTTTTTCGGCATCTTATTACAAATTGGACGATTTTAATTTAAATTAAACTGGATTTGAAATCAAATGAACAAGTCCCAACAACAAAATGGCGAATGAATGAATACCGGTAGAGGGCAGAAATGTCACTTGTTGATGTTTTGTTCTTTTATCCTTGTTCTCCTCATCACAAACAAAAAAGACGGAACATACTCCGAACGCTCAGTGTTTCAAAACGAATTCACGGCTGTGACACTCCCATCTAATTTGACATGTTTCCATATAAGGAAAACATAACCACTGATTTTTTATTTGGTGGTAGAGTCATAATTATTATAAAAAGTGCTCCAAAAACCGTGAAAAGATAAACCCAATTTCACACTTCCGTAGTTCCTTTGCTTGTTAATTAATTTCGGCAAGTTTTAATTAGTTAAACCGGATTTCTATTATAGAGAAAAAAATGTCCTACGCTTGCAGTAAGTAATTGAAAGTTTTCCTATTAAATTTACTTAATACATTTTCTAGAAAATATTTACTCTACACTGCCAAAAACCCAAAGAGGCCAACCCCTTGTCTTGGGCGCAGACCCAAAGGGCAAAAATTTCATCTACACTAATGGCAATTCTGTAATTATAAGAAATATAACGGTAAAAAACTTTCAAATTCAATCAATAGCAAAAATCATGCCATTGAAATATTTTAGAATCCTGCTATTGCCGATGTCTACACAGAACACTCTTGCCATGTTAATGTTGCCAAATACTCACCAAGCGGATTTTATATTGCTTCAGGAGGTAATTAATTAATAATAACAAGTCTCTTTATAACTGTAATTATTCTAGATCAATCTGGCAAAATCCGTATATGGGACACAGTGAACAAAGAGCACATCCTCAAAAACGAGTTTCATCCTTTCGGGGGGCCCATCAAAGACATTTCTTGGTCCCCGGACAACCAGCGTATGGTGGCTGTAGGCGAGGGCCGTGAAAAGTTTGGACATGTTTTTATGTCTGAAACTGGTACTTCGGTTGGGGAGATTTCTGGTCAATCCAAACCGATTAATTCTTGTGACTTTAGGCCTGCTAGGCCTTTCAGGATTATTACTGGCAGTGAGGATAATACTATTGGGATTTTTGAAGGGCCACCTTTCAAGTTTAAGAAAACCAAACAGGTAAGAATTATTGTCTTTGAGATGTAGGTATTCATTAAGATGACTAATAAAGATTTTGTTGATTGTGTATTAAATGTTCATCTGCTACTAATAATATTTATTTATTTATTAATCTACTTTTGAACCGGTTTATTTTATTTTATAAAAGATTATTGTGAGGATTTTTCAGTTTTTTTCCAACATCAAGCTAAAAAAAAAATTCCTAATTTTGTAACTTTTGTGTCCTTTGCTCAATTGCTTTGAATTTTTTGTCTAACCTGCTCTAATACCTTATAAAAGATAGCAGAAAATTTCAGATTTATGGCTTTTATAGTTTTTGAGAAATTCCCCCCTTTATGTAAGATTGTCATACTTATTTCATTCCTTCAAAAACTATGTATTTGTGTAAATCACTTTGTAACTTTTGTGTCCTTTGTTCAATTGGTTTGAATTTTTGGTATATCCTGCTGTAACGTCTCATAAAGTATACCAGAAAAATTAATATTTGTGGCTTTTATAGTTTTTGAGGAATTGGTCCATTTAAGTATGTAGTATGTAGTCCAAAAACTATGTACTTGTATGAATTACTTTGTAACTTTTGTGTCCTTTGTTCAATTGATTTTAATTTTTGGAATATCCAGCTCTAATATCCTATAAAGGATTCCAGAAAATTTCATATTTGTGGTTTTTAAAGTTTTTGAGAAATTAGTTCATTTATGGAAGGTTGTCATATTTCATACCTTCAAAAACTATGTATTTGTGTAAATCACTTTATAACCTCTGTGTCCTTTGTTCAATTGCTTTGAATTTTTGGTGTATCCTGCTCTAATGCATCATACAGGATTCCACAAAATTTCATTTTTGTGGCTTCTATAGATTTTGAGAAATTACCCTGTTTATGTAAGGTTGTCATATTTCTTTCGCCAAAAACTATGTATTTGTATAAATCACTTTGTAACTTTTGTGTCCTTTGTTCAATTCAATTGATTTAAATTTTTGGTATATCCAGCTCTAATGTCTTATAAAGGATTCCAAAAAATTTTATATTTGTGGCTTTCATAGTTTTTGAGAAATTAGTCCTGTGTAAATCACTTTGTAATTTTTGTGTCCTTGGTCCAATTGATTTTAATTTTTAGTATATCTAGCTCTGATACCTTATAAAAGATTCCAGGTAGGGTAATTTTTGAGAAATTTGTTTATAAATCTAGTTTTGTGTTGTATGTTGGACATTCATTTTCATTAAAGAAATTCTCCCAAAATTACACTTCATGATTTGGGTACAGGTCCAAATTTAAAAAATTCAAAACAATAATGTTTTTGTAGGCTCATTTCCAAAATTCTTCATGTTGTTATTTTCCACTGGAAAAATTTGATATTTTGGGAAAATGAGCTCCTAATCTTCCTCTTCATATGCAAAAAGTTTCAATTTTTTTCCTTCACTAGTTTTCCAGGAAAACTGTGTGAGACTGTATTTTCAATTAATTCAGTTATTGTAGGTTGATTTCCAAGATTCTTCATGTTGTTATTTTCCACTGGAAAAATTTAAAATTTTGGAAAAATGAGCTTTCCACCTTCCTCTTTACATGTAAAAAGTTTCAAAATTTTCCCTTGACTAGTTTTTTAAGAAAACTTTGAAATGTGTGAGAGTGTATTTTCAATTAATTCAGTTATTGTAGGTTGATTTCCAAGAATCCTCATATTGTTATTATCTACTTAAAAATTTTGAAATTTTGGGAGAATGAGCTTCTAACCTTCCTCTTCTCTTGCAAAAATTTTCAATTTTTTCCAGGGGGTAAACCACCTAGGAATTATTGTCACCAGCCTGGGAGAATATGTGGTAATATGGGGAAATATAAGGAAATACATTGCAATATGAGAAAATATCTGGGGATTATTAGGAAATATGCGGGTAATATTAGGAAATATTAAGGTATTATTGAGAAATATTTTTAGGAAATATTGGGAAATTATTAAAGCATGTAACGTTATGACGATCAGACCCAAACATTCACGATGCCAGTTTTGTAAATAAACTTTAGTATTTGTAAATAACTTGATAAATAAACTCCTAAGTCTTATTTATATGGACTTGTTTTTTGATATCGAAATCAGTAATGAAGTCACTATTCTTGTCAACAGGGTTTCCAAATAGAATTCTATAAAAGTTTATGGAATTTTCCAGAAAATCCACTTCTGAGTTGGTTTTTCGATGTCGAAGCCAGTAATAGTGTTACTAAACTTGTATTAGGTACTTACGCTTTCCAAATAGGATTTTATAGAAGTTTATGGAATTTTCCAAAAAATTCGTTTGTGAGCATGTTTTTAGATGTCAAACCTGGAAGTCACTATTTCATTTCAATGAAAGTTCACTGATCGTTCGAATTCGGAATTCCTAAATAAGACGCGCTGCCCGACTTAAACAAGTAATTTCCTCAGAATTTTTGCCAAGTTGTTGATGCATTTTCGTAAAAATAATAAAGGAAATACAGGGAAGTATTGGGAAATTATCAGAAATTATGGAGGAATTATGTTAAATATTAGAGAATTACCGGAATTATAAGACATTATAGGAATTATAAGGCAATATTGCGAATTACTGAAAAATATAAGAAATATTTGGGAAATAATTCGCCTAATGGGAAATATATGTCAAAAATCTCAGGAGTGGTTTACCTCTTGAACTTTTCCTTCCACTAGATTTCCAGGAAAAATTTGAAATGTGTGAGATGGTATTATCAACTAATTCAGTTTTTGACAGGTGGATTTCCAAGATTCTTCATGTTGTTATTTTCCACTGAAAAAATTTGAAATTTTGGGAAAATGAGCTTCTTACCTTCCTCTTTACATGCAAAAAGTTTCAAAATTTTCCCTCCACTAGTTTTCCAGGAAAGCTTTGAATTGTGTAAACATTATTTTTTATTAATTCAGTTATTGTAGGTTAATTTCTAAGATTCTTCATGTTGTTATTTTCCACTGGAAAAATTTGAAATTTTGGGAAAATGAGCTTCTCATCTTCCTCTTTACATACAAAAAGTTTCAAATTTTTGCTTCCACTAGTTTTTCAGGAAAACTTTGAATTGTGTAAGACAGTATTTTTAATTAATCTAATTATTGTTGGTTGATTTCCAAGATTCTTCGTGTTGTTATTTTTCACTGGAAAAATTTGAAATTTTGAGAAAATGAGCTTCTCCCCTTCCTCTTAAAAGTTTCAAAATTTTCCCTCCACTAGTTTTCCAGGAAAACTTTGAATTGTGTGAAACAGTATTTTTAGTTAATTCAATTATTGTAAGTTGATTTCCAAGATTCTTCATGTTGTTATTTTCCACTGGAAAAATTTGAAATTTTGAGAAAATAAGCTTCTCCCCTTCCTCTTAACATGCAAAAAGTTTCAAAATTTTCCTGTCACTAGTTTTCCAGAAAAACTTTGAATTGTGTGAAACAGTATTTTTAGCTAATTCAATTATTGTAAATTGATTTCCAAGATTCTTCATGTTGTTATTTTCCACTGAAAAAATTTGAGATTTTGGGAAAATGAGCCTCTAACCTTCCTTTTCACATGTAAAAAGTTTCAAAATTTTCCCCTAATTAGTTTTTCAGAAAAACTTTGAATTGTGTGAGATTGCATTAACAATTGTTTCAGTTTTTGTAACTAGATTTCCAAGATTTTTCATGTTGTTATTTTTCACTTGAAAAATTTGAAATTTTGGGAAAATGAGCTTCTCTCCTTCCTCTTAACATGCAAAAAATTTCAAAATTTTCGCTCCACTAGTTTTCCAAGAAAACTTTGAATTGTGTTAGACTGTATTAACAATTATTTAAATTTTTGTGAGTTGATTTCTATGATTTTTCATGTTGTTACTTTCCAATAGAAAAATTTGAAATTATGGGCAAATGAGCCTCTACCTCTTCAGATGTAAAAAGTTTCAAATTTTTCCAATCACTAGTTTTCCAGAAAAACTTTGAAATGTGTCAGATAGTATTTTCAACCAATTCAGTTTTTGTAGGATGATTTCCAAGTGACGTAAACGTAAAATCAATAAAATTACGTTATTGGTCCTAGAATTATAAACACGTATGTCGAAGTAGTAAGTAGTAGAGATTTCACAATTATTAGGGAAACCAGGGATGTGCGATTTAAATGTGTCTTTCTTTATTTTGAAAAATAGAAAGAGAAAGCATGGAAGATTACGTAAAATTACCGGTAATTTTACCGAAATTTATTTTACCAGTAAATTTGCAACTCTAGGCATCAAGTTGAAAGAAAGTTCCTAACATTGCTTCTGGGCTCAAGATCAACTTCAGATGTATTTTTCCTTAGAAAAGAGTCTCTCTTCTATAAATCCTGTAAGTTTCAAGTCGCTATGCTATGATAACTGGAAATATTTTTCAAAGATTATTTTATGATTTTTCTAGCTTTTTTCAAGCATTAAGTTAAAAGAAAATTCCTCACTTTGCTTCTGGGCTCAAGATCCACTTCTGATTTATTTTTTCTCATGAAAAATGTCTATCTTATAAATCCTGTAAGTTCTAAGTCTCGTTTCAAATCATTGTGATAGCTGCAATTATTTTTTTGTGGCAAAAATGCAATTTTTAATTTCTTTAGTGAAATATAGGCTTCCAATATCTAAAAATGTCCTCTGTTGCTGGAAATGTGTTTATATGTGGCCACTAAAAATATTATTGAAAATTTGGTAACAGACACAAATAAAACGTTAAAGATTTTGGTCCACCCACCCACACAATGTTTTCTGGCTTGGTGACATATTAATAGAACTAAATGATATACATATTTCCAGCTATATAACATATCTAATGTGCAAAAACTTTCTGAAATATTTTCACAATTACTTCTAGTGAAAGAAATTTAGAATTAGGGCTATAATAAGCTGAAATTCAGTGCAGATTATTCTGACCATTGACCGCTACGAGGGGTGTCTCATGCTCTTAAATTTTGAACACCTATTTTCTTTTTGGAAATGTTTTCTTAATATTGTCCATGATTTCTGAAATTTCCTAAATATTCAGAATGTTTTCAAGTATTTCCTGAATAATTTATGGAATTTCCTGAATAATTTCCTAAATTTCCCGAATATTTACTGATTTCCTATGAAATTTCTGACATTTCTGAAAAAAAAAACTGATTTTTTCAAATTTTTTGAGAGATTTTTCATTTTTCAGTCTCACACAATTCAAAGTCCCCTGAAAAACTAGTTCAGGGAATGATTGAAACTTTTTGTGTGTGAAGAAGAAGGCTAGGAGGTCATTTTCCCAAAATTTCAAATTTTTCCAGGGGAAAATGAAAATAACAACATGAAATCAACTTAGAAAAGTGAATTAATTGAAGATACAATTTCATACATTTCAAAGTTTTCCTGGAAAACTAATTAAGGAAAAAATTTGAAACTTTTCGCATGTAGAGAGAACGGTGAGAAGCTCATTTTCCCAAAATTTCAATTTTTTCCAGTGGAAAATAACAACATGAGGAATATTAGAAATCAACCTACAATAACTAAATTAATTGAAAATACCGTCTCACATATTCCAGAGTTTTCCTGGAAAACTAGAGAAGGGAAAATTTTGAAACTTTTTGCATCTAAAGAGGAAGGTGAGACGCTCATTTTCTCAAAATTTCAAATTTTTCCAGTAGAAAACAGCAACATGAAAAATCTTGGAAGTCAACTTACAAAAACTGAGTTAGTTGAAAATACAGTCTCACATGTTTCAGAGTTTTCGTGGAAAACTAGTGAAGGGAAAATTTTGAAACTTTTTGCATGTAATGAAAAAGGTGAGGAGCTCATTTTCCCAAAATTTCAATTTTTTCCTGTGGAAAATAACAACATGAGGAATATTGGAAATCAACCTACAATAACTGGATTAATTGAAAATACAGTCTCACATAATAATTATTTCAGAGTTTTTCTGGAAAACTATTGAAGGGAAAATTTTGAAACTTTTTGCATGTAAAGCTGAAGGTGAGAAGCTCATTTTCCCAAAATTTAATTTTTTTCCAGTGGAAAATAACAACATGAGGAATATCGGAAATCAACCTACAATAACTGAATTAATTGAAAATACAGTCTCATATATTTCAAAGTTTTCCTGGAAAACTAGTGAAAAGAAAATTTTGGAACTTTTTGCATGTAGACAGGAAGGTGAGACGCTCATTTTCCCAAAATTTCAAATATTGCCAGTAGAAAACAGCAACATGAAAAATCTTGGAAGTCAACCTACAAAAACTGAGTTAGTTGAAAATACAGTCTCACACATTTCAAAGTTTTCCTAGAAAACTAGTAAAGGGAAAATTTTGAAACTTTTCGCATGTAAAGAAGAAGGTGAAAAGCTCATTTTCCCAAAATTTCAATTTTTTTCTGGTAGAAAATAACATGAGGAATATTGGAAATCAACCTACGATAACTGAATTAATTGAAAATACAGTCTCACATATTTCAGAGTTTTCCTGGAAAACTAGTGAAGGGAAAATTTTGAAACTTTTTGCATGTAAAGAAGAAAGTGAGAAGCTCATTTTCCCAAAATTTAAATTTTTTCCAGTGGAAAATTACAACATGAGGAATGTTGGAAATCAACCTACAATAACTGAATTAATTGAAAATACAGTATCTTATATTTCAGAGTTTCCCTGGAAAACTAGTGAAAGGAAAATTTTGAAACTTTTTGCATGTAAAGAAGAAAGTGAGAAGCTCATTTTCCCAAAATTTAAATTTTTTCCAGTGGAAAATTACAACATGAGGAATGTTGGAAATCAACCTACAATAACTGAATTAATTGAAAATACAGTATCTTATATTTCAGAGTTTCCCTGGGAAAATTTTGAAACTTTTTGCATGTAGAGAGGAAAGTGAGATGCTCATTTTCCCAAAATTTCAAATTTTTCCAGTAAAAAACAGCAACATGAGAAATCTTGGAAGTCAACCTACACAAACTGAATTAGTTGAAAATACAGTCTCACACATTTCAGAGTTTTTCTGTAAAACTAGTACAGACAGGGAAAATTTTGAAACTTTCTGCATTTTATGAGGAAGGTTAAAAGCTCACTTTCCCAAAATTTTATATTTTTTCCAGTAGAAAATAACAACATGAAGCTTGACATCTATAGTTTAAGAAATGTGTTTATACATAGGTACCTACCTACTTAAGGTATTATAAACAATATTCGAAACACAAAGATTTCTAGTAAAAATTTCCTAATTTCCTATAATAATTTCAGTAAATTTTCTAGAATTTCGAAAAATTTCCCAATATTACGAATAAATAATTTCCTATAATTTCTGGGAATTAACATAATTTGTGACAATTTACAGGAAATTTCTGTAAAAATAAGATTTGAATCAAAACCAAAGGATTCAAATTTTCTGACAAGCACAGCATGTCAGTATACACAACATCCATCTGAGATTCAATCTCCAAATGACTGACTGCTTACATTTCAGAAAAAATACTGAGATTAATGACAGTTGACCTATTTTTACAGAAGCCATGGTGCTGAAGAATAATTACTCTTTGCAGCGCACCTACTGACTAATTTTAGTATGTATAATTCTCTCAAAAATCTTTGACAGTGTTGGCAAAACAGTCGCAGGACGATAATTCTCAATGAGACGTGTATTTCCATTCTTGTGAATCGGTGTTATACGACCAATCTTCAAATGATCAGGAAAACATGGTATTCAGAGATTTGTTAACTAGAATTTGTGGAGGGATCTGTAAAATATGTTGATGGTTGCTGCAATATTTTGATTTCCTAGCCTGTATATGATATTTATTATTTCATGAAACTTTTATGCACTCTCAATTATATTTGTTGCTTTTCAAAAACAATCAAGCCTGCATAATATTGAAAAATCCTTTCCAGGAACATTCTCGTTTTGTCCAAGCCGTCCGCTACTCACCCTCAGGCAACCTATTCGCTTCAGCCGGCTTCGACGGTAAAGTGTTCCTTTACGATGGCGCCTCTTCAGATTTGGTGGGCGAAATCGGCAACCCCGCTCATTCCGGAGGCGTTTACGGAGTAGCCTGGAGCCCTGACGGCAAGCAATTGCTTACCGCCAGCGGAGATAAGACTGCTAAACTTTGGGACGTTGAAACCCGACAGGTTGTTACAGAGTTTAAGTTGGGCGACAATGTTGAAGACCAGCAAGTTTCTTGTTTGTGGCAAGGCGAACACTTGTTGACAGTTTCTTTGAGTGGGTTTATTAATTATTTGGATGTAAATAATCCTGAGAAACCTTTGAGAATTGTCAAGGGTCATAATAAGCCTATTACTGTGCTGACTTTGAGCGAGGATAGGGGGACTATTTTTACAGGCTCTCACGATGGAGTTGTTACTAGATGGAATACTGAAACTGGTGAAAATGATAAGGTGATAATCTGAGTTCAATTTGTTTGTGTATTTGTAATAATTTTTTGAGTAGATTGAAGGTGCTGGACACGGCAACCAAATAAACAGCATGAGAGTGCACGAAGGTACTCTATACACTGCTGGCATTGATGATAGTCTCAAGCAAATTGATATTGAAGGCAACACTTATAGGCAGCAAGATTTGAAGCTTGCTTCGCAGCCTAGAGGCATGGATATACTTAAGGGGGAAAATATTATTGTTGTTGCCAGTGTCAATGAAATCACTGTTGTGAAAGATAACAGGAAATTGAGCACTTTGAAAGTTAACTATGAGCCTACTAGTGTTAGTTGTTCGCCTAGAGGACATATCGCTATTGGAGGTTCAGTTGACAATAAGGTAATTCTGGAAATTTTTAGCTTTGAGAAAATTCCTTTAATGAAATTGTTTCAAAGATTTTTACCAAAATTCTACAGAAACGTTTAAGCTTTTACCTAAAATCCCTATTCACAGGTTCATATTTACGAATTAAAAAACGATAACTTGAACTTGATCAAAGAACTGGAACATTTGGGTGCAGTTACAGACGTCACTTATTCGCCCGATGATAAATATTTGGTCGCCAGTGATTCTCATAGAAAAGTAATTTTGTATGAGACTGAGGAGTATAAGGTAAAAACTGTAATATCTATACTTATTTAATAATTTGTTATAATAATTGAATTTGCCTACTCTTTGGATAACTACTAACAGATTGTAAGTAATTATTACTCCAATAAAACAATCGTTAATTTCTCTAAAATAATTCTAGCCTGCAACTAAACATGAATGGGGCTTCCATACAGCCAAAGTCAACTGTGTGGCATGGTCTCCTGATTCTTTATTGGTTGCCAGTGGATCTTTAGATACTAGCATTATTATTTGGTCTGTTGAAAAGCCCGCCAAACATATTATCATTAAAAGTAAGTATTTGTGTATAATTTTCAGTGATTACATTTTTATGTTTTGTAGATGCTCATGCTCAAAGTCAAATAACTAGAATAGCCTGGGTGGACAATACTACGGTTGTTTCGGTCGGACAAGATTGCAACACTAAATTGTGGACAATAACTCCATTTTAAATTATTATGTTTGCTTTTTTTCATATTTGGCTTTGCATTTATTAACTATTTTTTTACATTTTTTGTATTTAGGCACTAAACTTATTTATTTTTCAGTATTTTAAATGCTTTGATTCTCGTGTATTTCGCCTTGTAAAAAAAACCATCTAGTCTCTTCTAACAATTGATTATTATTCAATTTTGCCTACGGATTGTTGAATGTATTTTACTATTATCCTATATTATGTATAACAAAGTATTATCTTTATTTTATTTGTGGAATTATTGTTTTATTTGGTTTAAATTTGAAAATCCCGCTCCACTGAAACCAGCTTGAAGTTGCAACGAGTGTCAAAAAAGAAGAATTTCTTAAAAAAAGAAGAATACCAGACAAAAGCAAACTGAACATAACCTCTAAAAATTTCAGCAAAAACATAAACAAAAAAAATGTTTATTAATCCTTTAAAACCTAGAATAATTAAACCAAATTGTATATTTCCATTAACAAAATGCTTTGCCTCGTTATGTTCAAATACAAGCATTGCAAATATAGACTTTCCAGACGAAGACACAAAAATGCTAAAAGTTAGTATTATTGGGGTACCAAACTCAGGTAAAAGTACCTTTATAAACCAATTAATGGACAGAAAGGTAATTATAATTAATAATAATTATAGCAACAATATTAACAATTCATTTAAGGTTTGTCCAACTTCGTCAAAAGTCCACACAACAAAAACCAAATCGATGGCAATTTTTACACAAGGTGATTCTCAGATTGTCTTCCTCGATACTCCAGGGCTGGTTAATGCTAACGAAAAGAAGAAGTTCAATTTGACCAGTAGTTTTATTAAAGATTCTAGATTTGCATTGCAGAAGGCTGACATTATTGGAGTGGTTCACGATGCTGCAAATATTCACACTAGGGAAAAGTTGGATATTAAAATTATTAATTTGTTAGAGGGACATAAGAAGACTCCTAGTTTTCTTGTATTGAATAAGGTAAGGATGAGACATTTAAAATATCAATTTGTACTGAATTTCTCCCATTTGGCTTCTTGAAGGGGTCCTAACAGTTTTATCGTATTCTTAAAATAAGTGTATTAGAAAACCCCAAGGCTTTGAAAAGGATTTGTAAATAACTGTTACAGAGATCTTAGGGGTGGGCCCATGCAATCTTTAAAGAACTTCAGAAGGGTTCTTTAATGGTTTCTACAGCAAGTTGGCTTTATTCTAGGTTTTAAAGCAACTTTTAACATTTCTTTGAAGCTAAAATGTTACTTGGCTTTGGGGATTTTCTAGATTTTACCAAATATTTACCTGAAAGAAAATTCCCAACTTTGCTTCTGAACTCAAGATCCCCTTCTGATTTATTTCATCTCATCGAAAAATCTCTATATTTCATAAATTTTGTAGTTTCAAATCGCTGTTATGACTGGAGATATTTTTCAGGGATCATTTTGGGAATTTTTTAGTTTTCTTCAAGCATTAAGTTAAAAGAAAGTTACTAACTTTGCTTCTGGGATCTTCAATCAAGATCCAATTATGATTTATTTTCCCTTATAAAAGAGGCTGTATTTTATAAATCATGAAAGTTTTAAATCGCTGTGATGATTGGAACTATTTTTTTAACACGTTCACTACCGTTAAAGGGCTGTCACTTGTTATGGGCCAAGTATAATAACTTGTGGTGTTCCTATTTGAAAAAACGAAGTAAACTACATTATCCGAAAACCGGTAAACTTGGCAACATTGTCGATGTCATCATTGAATCAGGCATCATTAATTACCCACATGCAGAAAATTTCGTAATTCTATTTCTAGCCGCTATGGAAATATTTGACCGTTCCCAGACTTTTGAACAAAAAGGCTGTGTTGCAATATTTCAGGAACCGTGTAAAATAGAAACATGATATCAAGAGGTTTTAATAGCAATAGAGCGCCGAATTTATTGCAATAAAAATAAAGTGGTATCCCTATTTGAAAAAAATGAAGTTACCCACATTATCTGAAAACCGGTAAACTTGGCAACATTGTCGATGTCATCATTGAATCGGGCATCATTAATTACCCATATGTAGAAAATTTCGTAATTCTATTTCAAGCCGCTATGGAAATATTTAACCGTTCCCAGACTTTTGAAACACACTGTATATTATATTATAGGTCCGATGATGCTTGTATGAGCGAAACGGGCATACTTGAATTCGGCCACAAACCAGTTAGCTGCAGTAATCCTATCTTTGATTTGAATTCGACCAAATCATGAAACCCAACATACTTCCCGAGATACTTCCCATAAAACTTACCTTATGATGTTAACAGATTTCGCATTACATATGAGTTAATAAATCTAAAAAAATGTAAATATGTATTTTGATGCGCAAAATAAAAAGATCTACCAAAATGACTATGGAAAGATTCACAGGCATTTGTTTTCTTATCTAGGTCTATCGAGGCATGTGCCATGTGTCGATGAGATAATCTGAAAATTTAACTAGAACTTCGTGATTCGGCTGAATAGCTAACAACTCGAAAACAAACAAAATCGCTAACTTCTTGATTCTCCAAAAACATCATTCCGAAACAATTATGTAACGATTTACCGATTTCTGAATCTTTTTTTTTATATTCAATGTTTAAGCCTAAGTTTTGGATCTTTCTCTACCATGCCTGAAATTTTAGCTATTTATAAGAAGTAAATAAGTTGATTTAATATCTATATATCTCAGTGTACCGATATGCATATTGATAAATTTTCACCCTTTCCTTATTTCGGAACTAGTGAATTTTGTGGCTGAGTTCAAGGATCCCGGAGCTAAACACATGTCACTATTAAGTGAATCAAATAATAAACAGTCTGTGTGTTAATATGTGGCTTTTCAAATTATGTTTTTGCTTAAATTTTGCATTGCAAGTGTCACATTCAAATGGATAAATACCCGAATGTGTTGGTTTGTGTATCTCCAAATCGCGTTTCTGTTTAAATTTTGATTTGCAAATGTCCCATTCAAAAAAAATAAATATCCAAGTGTATCAATATGTGTTCCTTCAAATCGCCTTCTCTTTTCAATTTTGCATTGCAAATGTTACATTTGAAATTCTTCTCATCCGAGTGTGTTAATATGTGGCTTCTCAAACTACGTTTGTGTTCAAATTTTGCATTGCATGTGTCACATTTGAAAGGATAAATATCAGACTGTGTTAGTTTGTGTCTCTTTAAACAGTCTTTTCCTTTGAATTTTGCTTTGCAAATGTCACATTCAAAAAGATATCTATTGAAGTCAAACTGCCTTTTTTTTTAAATTTTGCTTTGCAAATGTTGCATTTAAAATTCTGATTCTGCTTCTAAAATGATAATTTAAACTGAAGTGCCCTTTTTCACGCATAAAAAAATTTATTCAATTGATTTTGACCCCCCCTACATATTTTTCTGCGGGCGCCCCTGGTTTTTTCCGAATATCTTCGGAATTTTTCTAATCATAGAACGGCATTATGTTAATCATAAAATTGCGCAATTTTGCCATAATTCAACCGACCCTGTATCTTTTACGGTTTCCGAGATCCCAATGATGAGGCTCGAATTTGGGCCACCCTGTACATGGATGACATTAAACTGTGAGCTTTACTTGTACTTCATATTTGATTTCCTGGCTTATTGATATTTGGTTTTCTCTCTCTCTCTCTAACGTTCCCTATCTCTGTCTTGTCTCTCAAGCTTGGCTGTCGGAAAAGTTTCCTTTGTTACTTTTCCTCCTGTCCTAGGAAAGGGGGAGTTGTGAGAATTTAATTTATGCGTAATTTTTTTTTTTTTCCTTCGCCAGCCTGTCCCTAAAAATGTATAGTCTCATTCGCCGAATATCAGGAAATAAATGAGAATGCTTATCTTCAGGATAGGTTAGCGAAGGAAAAAAATACGCATAAATTAAATTGTCACAGTATGTACCATCATCACCAAAAGTATCTGGGACAAAAATAATTCATATTAATCTCCTGGACTAAGTCTACTGTCATTCATTTCAATGCATTTAATACATAATTTGACACCTAAAATCATATAATAGTACAAGAGCTAACATGATGCTGTCCCAGTTACTTTTGGTGACGATGGTACATACATGGATGACATCAAACTGTAAGCTTTACTTGGACTTCATATTTGATTTCCTGGCGTATTGATGTTTGGTTTTCTCTCTCTCTAACGTTCCCTATCTCTGTCTTGTCTCTTAAGCTTGGCTGTCGGAAAAGTTTCCTCTGTTACTTTTCCTCCTGTCGTAGGAAAGGGGGAGTTGTGACAATTTAATTTATGCGTATTTACAGTGATGGTAACATTTTTTTCACGCTTTTTAGACAAACAAAATTCCCTAATTTTCCCTACCAGCCAGAAGAAAAAATCCCTACAATTTCCCCACGTTTTATTTTATTATGTTAGCTCATCTTTACACGTTATTCGTTTTCCTGTTTCAAGTTAGGACATAAAAAAAAAGAAGTATTCTGACGTAATGTGGGCGGCCTAAATGCAAACGCAAACAGATAAAGTAGGGATGTCTTCTAGTCACAGATCAGTCGGCAGGGCCTGCGAGTGACGTCACCACAGGCAGCATAGCAGCTTATAGTTGTGACGTCACCCGCAGGCCTCAATGGGATGTTTGCGATTCAGGTTGTGCTTGTTTTTTTTTAGATTTTAAATGTAGACAAGGCGATTTTAACAAAATTATAACTCTTAGGAATTCGTTTTTTTTGAACTATACTGTTTTAAAGTCGGGTATAGCAGTCCTATTAGATTAAGTGTTCTTGTCCTAGTCCTAACAGTATTTTCTCGTTAGCAGTTAGACCGATAATCGGAATTTGTATTTGACAAAATATTTCTTCGTTCTTTATTATACAATAAACGACTAATCTCCGAATTTCCCTACATTTTTCCAATTCTCGAATTTCTGTCCCTCTTCCCTACCCCAGAAAAAAAACATCAAATTTTCCCTACTTGTATAGGGAAGTTCCCTTCGTGTTACCATCACTGCGTTCTTATTTTTTTTTTCCTTCGCCAACCTATCCTTAAAAATGTATAGTCTCATTCGCCAAAGTATCAGGAAATAAATGAAAATACTTATCTTCAGGCTAGGTTAGCCAAGGAAAAAAATACGCATAAATTAAATTGTCACAGTATGTACTCTTCCCTATTTATTCATTATAACTTACTAGACTATCGTTTTCTGGGACCTAAAACCTGTTGAAATCTGAAGCCATTGATCACTAGTGAAATAAATAGGTCTAAAAATTACTCACAACATTGCTATTACAAATAAATAGCGTACCTACATAAAAAGTTATCAGTAGGGTAAAACTAAAGTATCTCACGACAGTCTAAACCCAGCCCAGCTAACCTTTCCTTATCGACGGGTGAACAAACCGCTCTATAAGTTTTTTTCAGTGTATGTCGGAAATAAAGGTGTCAAATGATAATTTGAAAACGGCATTTCCTTAATGTATTATAAATTATTGGGTAGACAATGAAAACTACTTTCTTGGTTGGATTGTGTGTTTCATTTTGGGGAAATGCGTAGGGACTTCTGGTTTTTCCGTCTCCACTGTTTAAAAGCTACCTAGAGCACGTAGACCCTTAACCACTATAATCCTAAGGGTGGCGCCCGAGTTTTTCGAAATCAACCGCTTTCTTCCTGGAAAACCAAAGTAGCTCTACAAATTTGGCGTGGGAGTTTTCATCGATGACTTGCGCAGGGCGCACCATTAAGCCTGGCGCCCTACAAGTTGGAAGAAAATTCCTAACTTTGCTCCTAGATTCAAGATCCATTTCTGGTTTATTTTACTTTATATAAAAAAATCCCTACCCCATTTATCCTGTGACTGAACTAAACATATAATCATACACCCTTTCAGATTGACGTTCTAAAATCTAAAAGAAAACTTCTAGACATCACAAGACTATTAACAGACAACTGTCTCGCTGGCAAACCAATCCCGGGCCATTCAAATAAGCCCAAAGATCCAAATCACGAATTCAAAGGTTGGCCCTATTTCCAAGACATTTTCATGGTCTCAGCTTTAACCGGTGATGGACTAGACCAAGTGAGGAACTACCTAACAACCAAAGCCAAACCGGCCAAATGGATGTTTCCAGAAAACGTGTGGACAGACCAGAGCGCCGAAGAAGTAATACAAAACAGTGTAAGGGCTAAATTATTGGACTTTTTGCCTCAAGAGATTCCGTACATTTTGCAAACCGAAATCGAGTTTTTCGATGTCAACGAAGAAGGCGTAATAAATGCTGTTGTTATTGTTAAAACCCCATCAAGCAGAATTTCAACTTTGGTAGCAGGCGGAGGTGGAGGCCGTTTAAAACAAATTCTACAAAGCGTAAAAGAAGATTTACAAAATGCTTTTCAGAATTATGTCAAGATAAATATTGTGCTTGAACCTCCAGCAAATACTATAAACTAATAATAAAGTTTAATGTGTATATTTTATTATTTCCTCAATAGTCTAATTTTGGACAAACAAAAAAAAAAACCGCCGGGTTACGAAACTTTCTGGCACCTGTTTGTTCTCCAGCAGGAACCGCTAATAATAGCCAGCCTGGATAATATCCAGCCTCTCAGTGCGTCAGTTTTTCCCTTATCATGCACACTAACCTCGCGAAAAATGTCCGATTATCAGCAATTCGTGCTCAAATGGCACTACCACGAAACCACCCTTGTGCAGAATTTGCCCTATTTGCTGGAAAACGATTTGCTGAGCGACTGCACTTTGTCGGTGGGAGCTCAGCACGTGAAGGCCCACAAAATTATACTTGCTATGTGCAGCGCTTATTTTCTTCAGCTTTTTCAGGTGAGTTGATTAAAATTGAGTTTATTTATATTGGCAAGGAGCTCTGGAGATAACCGGCCATGCTTTAGAGCTAAAAATATACCAGCGAAATTGCGATGGGTATTTTTAGACACTCAATAATGGTTTATTTACATGGTGTTAGTGTATTGAAATCAAAAAAGATTCAATTGAATACAGGGTTTTATTAGAGCTGAGTAAGTATTTTATACCTGAATTTTTCAAATTTTAATTATTCAATTTTTTCTTATTATCGGCTCTTGAATTTGCTGTTGTTTTTCTAGATGCAGAGGTAATCTGAAAATCAAGAGTTAACAACAATTTGAGTCAGTTTTCAAATATATTTTAATTAAATTCTCTATAAAACTATGGCACTTACGACTTCTGAGTTATTGTCTGTTGAACTTCAAAAGTTGAGTCAATAAAATAGGATTTTCTAAATTTTCTCCAAATTCCAGGAAATGAAAAACACTCAACATCCAGTTGTAGTGTTGCACAACGCAAGCATAGAAGACGTTAGAGCGATGCTGGCCTTCATGTACCGAGGTCAGTGCGTCGTGTCCAAAGACCAGCTACCGAATTTACTATCTATAGCTAAACTGCTCAAAATCCAAGGACTTTGTGATATGAAAGTGAGAATTTTAATTTGTGTATTTTATGTTTTTTGGAATTGTGCTTTTAGGTGCCTGAAAAAGATGCCTCCTCACCTATAACTGAAACCATTCCATTATTGCCACCATCACCAGATAATTATTGTGATAAAATTGTAGAAGAGAAAACAAAGCATGAAAGTTCTAATAATAATAGAAGTAGTATAGTGTTTAGGAGGCATAGCAGTGGAAGTAGTACAGCTATTAATTTATCTATAGATAGTAAAAGGATGAAGCTATCTCCAACAGCCTCACCTACATTGGAAAAACGATTACGAAGTAAATTATTTAATACATTTTCCAACTAAATACAAATTTGCTTTTAGAAACGCCAGAAATTCCAAGTCCACGTTCAATAGAGGATCAACCATTGGCATCCACAAAAAAACAAGACTCTTCTGAAACTTGCAAGTGCTTTTTGTGCGGCAAATATTTGAGCAATCAGTACAATTTAAGAGTCCACATGGAAACGCACGAAGAAGCTTTTCACGCTTGCCAATGTTGTCCTCATGTGTCTCGAAGTCGAGACGCATTAAGGAAACACGTGTCCTATCGACATCCCGAAGAATATCTAACGAGAAAACGAAAAAAGATGGATTAATACTTTGTTTGTTTCATGTTTTCTTTGAGACAACTAAGTATTTCTCATTTATAATGAGATTAATGGCAAAGGAGTTTAAAAAAAAAGACATAATGAGCAGTTGAACTGTGAATTATTTGTAAATAAAATAATAGAATTATTGTGATGAGTTTTTTTTTTAGATGGATTGAAAATTTTCTCTACACTTTTTTACTAAACTTTCAGTTATCATAATATTTACATTAACTTAACATCAAAAAAATTATCTCAAATCTATATAAACTTTACATAGTAGTAGATGTGTATTTATATATCTAAATTCATCAGTAATTCGAGAGACGTCGCTACTAACATTTAAAGAATAGCGTCCCGACGCCGTTCCGTTCATTTCCCCCAAAGAAAATCAATGGAAACCCCCATATTACGACGACCGAAAATTGCATTTACCCTCGGCCGTTTTCGGCCAAAATCATCTGGAAATTTAGGGGGGAAAATATTCCCCTTCGGAGTCAGTGTTTTACCGCTTAGCAAGCAAGCAGTTTTTTTTTCTTTTAGTTGAGAGTTTTATTTATTTTTGTTCAACGGGAAATACAAACATAACCCAGGTAAGAGAATATTCACATTTTATATGCAAAATAATTCCTGGATAAATTTATAGCCGTCCGAATAATTCAATGCTTTCGCATAGAGCGTGGCCTCACCGTCTATCTCCGTCCGCCACGACAATTTTGACTTTGGCGAGAACTCAATCCGAAGAATCTGGTATTGAGCCTGGACCGATTGCCACAATCACTGGATCGTTTGTTTCGTTTGGAGATCACGTGGCTCTTGATCATTACGACACTGATCATACTGATTTGGGTAGCGAGGCTGACGAAAATGAAGTGAAACGAGGATTGTTGAGAGATGTAAGTTGAGTTTGTTCATTAGTGAAAATTATCTTTCTGTTGATTTGATCTAATTCTGGAACTTGCTCGGAAGTTAGATGAATGTTTCTTTGTGACTTTTGCCAACCAACATCATTTTAGCAATGGAGACAATTCTTCGACCAATTCGATCCGGAAGGCTTCGGCGAAATACTATGGCCAGATTTCCTCGTTGTGATGGACCAACAAGAGTTCAGAGACAGAGTCAACACCGGAAAACGTCAAATATTACTGGAAAAATCTCGTACCGCCACTACGCCAGCAATAACTTTCCAGGATTTCGTCAATGTGGTAAGTGATTTTTCTTTTCCATCTGATTTAAGGCCTGTTTTACATAAAAAGGCACGGGACAATGTGCGTCAGCAATATATAAATATTTTCCTGGCTTATAAGACACAGTTAAATTATAATTAAGCAAACGTAAACGCGTCCTTTGCAACCTCGGAGTTATTGATAATAAATCTTTACAGAAAATAGTCTCTTATGATCAATATTTACTTTGACATCAAGGCTGTAGATGAAAAAATGAAATTTCTGGATGCCACAGGATGACCATCTTGGAGTAAGCATGTTTCCAAGCCATCTTTTGAAGCATCTGTCTCTATTTCAATTGATTTATTCGAGTTGAAAAATGTTAAAATCGGGGCTGAAGTCAGCAAGTGTTTCAAACGTCTTATTGAGTCTTCATGTAAATTAGTCTACTCCCGAATAACGTGTTGTCTAGTCAATTTTCTTAAAGGGGCAGTAATTTTAGCCATGTTTGGAA
The DNA here is from genome assembly GCA_917834065.1 of Ceutorhynchus assimilis. Lineage (NCBI taxonomy): Eukaryota > Metazoa > Arthropoda > Insecta > Coleoptera > Curculionidae > Ceutorhynchus > Ceutorhynchus assimilis. The sequence goes on from OU892285.1 coordinate 35,423,261, forward strand.
CAAATTTACCTAAAAATTTGGCCATGCCTAGAAGCCTCAATAAATCAGTTTTATTATTTGGCGTCGGCATTTCCATTAGCTTCAACATAAGTTTTCTCATAATTTTTTTAATAAAATACTTCTGGAACTGAGCATAAACCAAAAGGTAATCTGCAAAATTGAAATCTGCCAAATGGTGTTCTAAATATACAGTAATCTGCACTATATATATATAACTTTCCAATCAATCCACACTGACCAAATATATATATATATATATATATATATATATATATATATATTCAACGACGTCAAATGGACGCTTCATAGACGTCCTAATACAGGGTATTTTCTCTGAATGGGTCATATCAGGTTTTACATGGTAACTTTTGAACCTGCTGGTTCATGTCATTGGCAAATAAACTTCCACAGTGGAAGTTCCACTACGTGACGTTCCAAGCAAGTCATATTTTGCAACCTCTCTCCGACGTCAGTCATTACAGTGCGCCCGTGCAGGGCGCGAGTCATTATTGTGCGACGCAGGGTGCCAGTTATTAGAGTGCGCCCGCAGGGCGCCAGTCATTAGAGTGCGCCCGCAGGGCGCTAGTCATTACAGTGCGACCGCAGGGCGCGAGTCATTACAGTGCGCCCGCAAGGCGCGAGTCATTACAGTGCGCCCGCAAGGCGCGAGTCATTACAGTGCGCCCGCAAGGCGCGAGTCATTACAGTGCGCCCCTCGGGCGCAAGTCATTATGACCAGTAATTATGATATCATCAAAATATATGCTAATGCCTTTAACATCTCCAAAAATCTCAAATTTTTTATGAAATACTTCTGGAGCTGAGCTTGAACCAAAAGGTAATCTGCAAATTTGAAATCTGCCAAATGGTGTGCTAAATGTATAGTAATCTGCACTTTGTTCATCAATTTTGACTTGAAGATATACCCATCCTTCATATCTAGTAGATCCTATGAAAAATGCTTTATCACACAATTGTACAGAAATTTCATCAGCTGTTGGTAATATGCAGTGGTCTGGCTTTACAACCACATAGATTAAGATATTTTGGGTCCAGATAGAGTCGTAAGTCTTTTAATTTTTTTTCTCAGCAATTACAGCTATTCAGTAGGTCTATCAACTTTTAGAATTATTCCTTGACTTTCTAATTGTTCTAACTTAATTTTTAATCTGTCACGTATGAGATGAGGAACTCTTATGAGGGGCTGAATACATGGTATTGCATTTTCTTTTAATGTAATGTGATGATCATTCGGAAACTTACCATCAAAAACATTTGGGTACAACTTTACTAGATCTTCTATCGTGTACACTTGACAAGGCTGACAAATAACGTTTTAATAATAACTACATAATAATATAAGACAACACTTATTCTAATATCACACAAAAATTATCAGTGCGCCCGCAGGGCGCAAGTCATCGATGAAAACTCCCACGTCATACATTCGTGCCCATAAGGCACAAATAAAATTGAATGTCCCCCATAAACTATCTGTAAGATAAATTTACAATTTTCAGATCTATAATTCTGTTAGTTTAGTTGACCAATGGTATTACATATTGTGTTTTTATCCGCCAGATTGCATTACCTGACAGTTTATTAAAAAGTGAATAAACCGGCTTTGATATGTATTAAGAGGCTCTTGAAGAGCCGGGTATAGACAAAAATTTGAGAATTGAAAAGCAAATATCAGGGGAAATAAAGTACCTAAACTGTAGCTATATGTTGTTTCTATTCCAGGCTCTTGAATTTTCTTTATATAGAAATATTTAGAAGGAACAATTCAAGAGCCGGGAATAGACAAAAATTTAGTCGGAAAAATTCAGAAATTTAAAAAAAAAAATCTTAAAAGCAGAAGTAAACCATCACTCAACTATTTCACAAATTCAATGGGTTTGCCTAGGTATTCTCTGATATATAAGGTGCTCGGCTTGCTCATTCCGTGCACTCCGAGTGACTCCATTCGCACTCCAGCGGTTCGGGTATTGCTTTTTACCGTATTAGGGGTGACTCCATTAGCTCTGTTCATTTCACTCTAACTCCGCGCTGAATAGCTGAACCCAGCTAAAATAAAAAGCTTAAGCTTCCGCAAATAAACTGCTGGACACTTGAACTTACACATACAGATTTTTAGGCAAAATTCAAAGTTTCATATTTTCGACAAAAATAAAGTTGAACTTCGTTGACCAGTCAGAAACAACTACTCCGAGGGCAAATACCCCTACCGGCGTTGAACTACACTGATTGGTCTGAGCTTTCGTTGGCAATGAAAATTGTTAGAAAGATTTTTTCAGGTAATGACCAACGTGAATACAGGGACACAACTGTCCCTGTATTCACGTTGGTCATTACCTGAAAAAATCTTTCTAACAAAAATAAAGTTGGTAACAAACCATATTGTAATGACCGAAATGACACAAATACAAACATTTCGATTTTTTACATCACCTATACTCTTTATCCGGAAGAAACAGGCTATTAAACTGCACAAACCACATTAAAAAAACTTTATTTTTGTCGAAAATATGAAACTTTGAATTTTGCCTAAAAATCTGTATGTGTAAGTTCGAGTGTCCAGCAGTTTAGTTTGGAGCAGAAAGATTTCCTGAATGAACTTCCAAATAAGGATGAGATTGATTAATCCGCCGACAAACTGCATGAACCAGGGATAAAGTTAATCCTTAAGGAATTTAGAGGCACTGGGATCTGATTCTCGAAACCAAGGAGCAGATTTTCTATGAGAACAGGTGCCCTGTCCTTCTCAGGTCCATGTCATATCTCATATGGGTGATGAAGACAGAAAATTTGTTCACATGAAAATGCTGTTGCCTTGTTTCGAGAATCAGGTTCCTGGAGTTCGATTTTCATCTTAGGAAGTAGAGTTCCTCGAGAGAAAAAAAATTTCGTCTTTAGCATTCTCGTTTACTTTTCATGTTGACAAGGACAAAACATTGGTTCTATCGGGGAGCTCTACTCCCTAAGACGAGAATCGGGCTTCAGGTCGCGGATGAGGCAGGTGAATGAGAAAAAGCCTAGAAAGGCTGTAATGACCTTAACTATCATGATTTTTTGCCTTCTGGGACTGGAACAGTCCTATGTTTGGAGGTATTCCGAAGAAAACAATTCAAGGTCAGGGAATAGACAAACATTTGAGAATAGACCTTTTCAAATTAGAATAATTCTTTTGCGCATGCGCAAAACATTGTTGCCAAGTGTCGGTTTCTATCACGCTATACAGGAAAGAATCATGAATAATTTCGATTTCATTAGAACTGAGATTCAAATTCTTTATTATTAATTAACCTTATATTTGATGCAGTCAAAGACTCAAGCTATTGATTGAAGAGATATATTGATGGTCATTTTGTAAAGTTTTTTTTTTTAACCTAACGCGCTTGAATTTGTACAAGCCGGCAAGATCGCACAATTTCACTGTCATTTCTTCGAACAGCTGATTATTGTTTTGCGGTCCATGTTACACGTTTATGCATAGGCAAATATAGGAAAAACCTATTTAAAAATTAGTAAAAGCGATGGGGCACACTCGAGCTTCTCGAGCGTGATAGGACATTTCCTTGCGAGTGCGCATATCCGTAAAAAAAAAAAAAAAAAAAAAAATGGTTTTGAGGCTAGTACGAAAACATGAACGCCGCGTAACGAACTATCACGTTGAAAATTCGTACATGACCACATGTCCTTCCAATAGGCCGGCATACACACACGTTATTTCGCGCGGTTTATCTTCTCATCTGCAAAAACCTGTGAAAAATCATGTGCGTGAGTTAGGAGGGCTGCGCGCAATGATAGAATGGGAAGGGATTTCAGACGTGCTTTCATCTGGAATGTGGCGTCAGTACTCAAGTACATGATAGTGCAGTTCACACCCGTATCCACACGCCATTCCACGTCACGATTTTGAGGTTAGTATGGAAACATGAACGCCGCGTTGCAAGCTATCACGTTGAATATTAGTACATGACAACATTCACTTCCAAACGACACGATAAATGACATTTTTTACCCATACAAATACGGTTTTTCCTTTCTAACTGATATGCCGCGCGTAATCACGTGCGAAATCATTTGAATACTTTGTCAAGTGTAGGAACATGACGCTTTTTTTGCCACGCCGTTCTTTCGCGCGTGCAAACCGCTACATCCCAACACGCCACGATAAACCGCGCGAAATAACGTGTATGTATGCCGACCTAATGATTTAGCATGTGTTTACGCGGGGCATATCAGTTTCAAAGGAAAAATCGTATGTGTGTGGGCAAAAAGTGTCATTTGAAAGTGCATGTGGTCGTGTACTAATTTTCAACGTGATAGTTTGCGACGTGGCGTGGCGTTCATGTTTTCGTACTAGCCTCAAAACCGTGACGTGGAAAGGCGTGTGAACTGCACTATCATCTACTTGAGTATTGACGCCACATTCCAGATGAAAGCACATGTGAAATCCCTTCCCATTCTATCATTGCGTGCAGCCTTCCTCACTCACGCACATGATTTTTTCCAGGTTTTTGCAGATGACACGATAAACCGCGCGAAATAACGTGTGTGTATGCCGACCTATTGTGGAACCAGAAACAATAATGAAACACCACCCAGTAAAAAATCTGTACAACCCCATACAAGGTACAAAAATACTGGAGTGGTTAAAATAAACCACACAGGCTTAATACAGTGTAAACCTTTCCAGACTTCATTGTTGCATGGGGACAATAAGTCGGAAAAGCCTGGAACAAGAGGCAAACAGTCAATTATACAATATTATGACTTTGGAAGAAAACTTTGGCAAGATCCAACTTCCAAAGATAGGAGGAAATAATTTTTACTAAGAAAGTTTGAAGACTTAATTTTCTCAAATATTCAAATTCGAAGGAATAATAAATCTTGCAGAGATTTTTCTACTTTATGTATTGGATTTATAGTTTCATGATGTCCAGAAATCTTTGAAGAAATCCGAGAAAGTATGAAGAATTTCAAAAGGTACTGCAAACTTTTTAAGTTAGTTTCCTTATCGCTCTAAAGTAATTTCCAGTTAACAATAGGCACTACTAAATTTCCACAAAATATAAAAACAACTTAAACATTCGAATAATGGATATGTAAGAAGACATTTCAAAAGGCCCAGAAGACACTGAAAGAGTCTTAATCGTAAAAAATCTCAAAATACTCATTTTACTCATGATACCTCCAAACCGGAAAAAAACCAAACGAAATCTTTTTTTTTGGGGGGCGCCAAGATGACATCTTGAGAGTGACAAATGCCCTCGCCCATCCTTCTCATGTTATGAATACAAATATGTGTGATTTTCATAAAGTATAATTTTTTTAACTTTTACCTGTTGACAATGACTTTCAAACAAATATACTTATGACCCTTTTTAGAAACGGTGTTTTATATGCTGCAACGCCAACCCGGTGATTAATTATTCTATTCGTCTGTGACGTTTTTCTTTTTTTATGTCTTTCGGTTCAACCCCTTTTGGAATAATTTTTTTCTTTAGACTTGACGCGGCCATAAAGAGGTGCTAACACTTTGTATATTATACGTGACAGAAAAAAAAAATTGAATATGAAATAATATGCTAATAAGATGTCATTTATTATAATGGGAAACATATTTAAAATATGCGTTACACAGGATCTTATTGACGGACAAACTTTGATAATAGTTATTCTGAGACAATTTTTGGCAAATTATTAAGTTGTCGATATCATTTATCTCGTGCTGTTAAAACTGATTACTTCTTTGAGACGGAAAAAAAAAAAAAAGGATTGAATGTGTCGTGGGCGGCCAGTGTGTGTGTTCTCCGAGGTCCGGCTCGAAGGACCAAGCCCAAAAGCAAAAAACCATAACACAACAAGCGGCCGAAGACAACCACGACGACAAACGGCTTTTGTTTGGGTTTGGGGTGAATAAATTCCTGTAAGAACTTTATTATCGGGTCTACATAGAGTTTTGTCAAGTTGGAAATTATCGGTGTCGTGTGCTAAAACTCTTGTCTTTTGAGTCTCAAAAGCGAGAGTGAGCCGTGAGAACCAAGACACTGTCGAGTGGCAAGAAAGACACCGCCGAGGCCTGCGGGGGCTCCGCCGATAAATTTCCTGCTGATCAAACAAATATCCGAGATCAGTGGGACAGTTTTATTGGGATAAATAAAACCATTAACTAAGAGGACATGAAGGTTTTTTTTCTTTAGGACCTCCGCCAGGAATTTGTTTATGTAGCGCCCGATTTTTGTTATTTAAGAAGACTTTTAGTCATAATTCAGTAACAATCCTTCTAAATTGTGATGATATTTAGATCAAGCCATGTAAGTTGCTAAACTTGGCAACATGATATGATGAGCTTTAGTTTTTAGGGTAGATGTTTCTTGGAGGCTATGTTAAGTTTGTTGTTATCCTTTCGGTGTTTACAGGTTTTTGAGACTTCCTTTTGGTCTTAATGTTGCACCTGAGTTTTTTCAAAAGATTAATATTGAAAACTTTGGTGATATAGAAGGAGTAATTGTATACTTTGATGACTTTTTGATTGCCGCAAAAACATTGGAAGAGCATGATCGAATCTTGGCTAAAGTTGTTGAGAGAGCTCGCTCCTTGAATGTCAAGTTTAATAATAGCAAATTGCAATAGGTATCGAGTGCAGGAAATAAAGTATTTGGGAAACATTTTTGATAAATCGAGTATAACACCGGATAATGATAAAATTCTGGCGGTAATGAGCCTTGAGAAGCCAAAAACGCCAAAAGAACTTCAAAGAATTCTAGGAATGATTAATTATTTAAGAAACTACTTACCCAATTTATCAGAGATATCAACACCATTGGAGAGAGTTTGACTGCCAAACATACGGGATCTCTAAATAATATTAAAAAATTGATAAATCCTTCTTGGCTCACCGTATTGACTAATTTTATTGAATCTTTACTCTCAATTATTCAAACAGTGGCTTTCGCATCGCAATCATTAACAGCAGCTGAAACGCGTTTCAGTCATATTGACAAAGAATTTCTAGCAGTGGTCTATGCTTGTCAAAAATTCCATAACTATATTTATGGGCATCATGTTGTTAATCATACAGACCATAAGCTTATTGAGGCAATAATGAAAAAGGGTGTTGCAGAAGTGCAATCTCCAAGACTTCAAAGAATGAAGGTAAAACTTTTGAAATATGATGTAATTTTTCATTAAAAGCCTGGTAAGGAGATGCTTATAGTTGACTTGCTTTCACGTAACTAGGGAGTCTGGTTCTGATCAGAATTTTTTAACTGATATTGTTGATTCAATAAATTTGTCGAATGAGCGGCAAATAGAGTTTAAGGTAGAAACATCTAAAGACGATGAGTTTAAACTTTTAATGGATATTTGTAATAGGGGTTGGCCATCTAGCATAACACAAGTTCCTGATCTTATTAAAAAGTATTTTGCACAACGAAATAATATTTAATATTCTTAGATGAAAGAGTAATTGTTCCAATATCACTCAGATATAAAATGCTAGAACAGCTTCACGAAAATCACTATGGTGTTATTGAAACTCAGCAAAGAGCTAAGCAAATTTTATATTGGCCTCAAATTAATTCTGACATAGAGGAGCTAGTTACAAGTTATGCTAGATGTGCAAAGTACAAAAATATCAATCGAAAAGAACCTCTTATTTTATGAAGTTTCCCTTTGAAATTGTTGGCAGTGATATTATGGAGTATGAAGGAAGCTCATATTTGGTAGTAATTGATTATTTGAGTAAATGGTTAGAGGTTGTTAAATTGGCATCTAAAACATCAAGCTCTATTATAGAGGCTTTTAAGCAAATATTTTCATCTCAGGGTATTCTGAGACAGGTTGTTGCAGACAATATGCCCTTTAATTCATTTGAATGTAGAAAGTTTGCACAGGTATGGAATTTTAATATTGCTACTTCCAGTTCTAGTTTCCCTAGGTCTAACGGACTAGCAGAGAGGGCTGTGCAGACAGTTAAAAATTTGCTCAAAAAATTTAATGACCTCTATAGTGCACTTTTAGAATATCGAAATACACCTATTAGTGGTTCAGAAAAAACTCCAGCCCAACTTCTTAATAGCCGTTCCCTCAGAGTTAAGCTACCTGTTATGAAAAACCTATTACAACCTTAAACCATTGTCTATGAAAGGGAGAAAGAAAAAATTGAAAATAAAAGAAAACTATATAAATACTACTATGATAGGCAAGCTATGGTTAGGTTAGGGATCCTTTTGAAGTTAGTGTGAATATGAAAGAGGGTAGGACTTGGTAACCAGGCACAGTTTCTAAAAAATTGTCTGTTCCCAGGTCCTACACAATTTAGAAGGATAATGGTCAGGAAGTCCGTAGAAATAGTTTTCATTTGAGAAATAATTGCACATCTGATAAGTTCAATGACGATAATAACTCTCAAATATCTCAGTCTCAGAGAAGTTTCATTGAGAGCTCAACAGATACGCATCTTGACTCGGACATTAGATATGATAAAAATGGTCGTATCGGTCTTGATGCTGGAAAAAGACTTGGTAAGTTGCCATCCAAATTTAATGATTATATTATGGTTTAGAAGTTTTGTTCATTGAGTAAAAGTTTAAAGTTTAAAATATAAATAATCTGATTTCTTAACTGAAGGAGGAGATGTGATGATATTTAGATCAAGCCATGTAAGTTGCTAAACTTGGCAACATGGCATGATCAGCTTTAGTTTTTAGGGTAGATGTTTCTTGGAGGTTACCTATGTTAAGTTTGATAGAGAGTTGTTTTGTTTTCAACACAAAAATTTGTTTCTTATTTTCAATAGTGTGTAATCGTTCTCCCAATTATTTGAATACGTACAATGTATTATTATCACTCTGTAGTCAATAGTATCACAGTAATTGTTTTGCACTAAGTATACTCCTGGACAAAATTATCGCACCACCACTGCACATAAGCAGTGGTGCGATAATTTTGTCCAGGAGTATAGTTTTGGAAATTTTTGCCACTTGAAAGGTTTTTCATTGCATTTTCCAAACAATCTGAAATTTAAAGTAAAGATGGAAGGATTTGTTTATCTCAATTTTTATTATACCTTACAATATGTGACCTTACTGGTGAATCTCACTGAAGTAAGAAAAAAAGGGACCAGGATAATGTAAACAAGCTATGTATAGTGAAATTAATTAAACAGTGTATGCACGTGATCAAAATTAATGACATAAGCACGTCGCAATGTTGCCGCTATTAATTTTCGTTTTACTTTGACATACCATGTCTAGTAAAATTTGTTATCACTAAAGCAAACAAACATCGATTTTTATATGTATAGATAGTGTATTATGAACACAATCTAAAAAAACTACTCACTTTGATAGTATCAATATACTTCACCTCTCTAACGCTATTTAATGGCAAAAAGGGGCCCCCATTATCTCGTTCCTGTTCAAAGAAACTAATTAGAGACACAACGAGTTTCTGACTCTGACTATTCAATGACTTTGGCATTTTATAGATACACAAATAGAAATAATTTCAAATTATTAAAATCGGTAACCGCAGATTTGCAGCAATATTTGGCAACATAACCCATGAGTGCCAAACTGAATGTCATTTTATCGGCCGATTCGGTTAAATGCCAACAGTGTTCTGTCTTTTTTTAACTAAGGTTAAATAAAAAGGAGAATGAGCTCTCAGCTTGAAACGAATTTTAATTTCTTACAAACTGCAATTGGCAATAATTTCGACGTCATTGATCACGTGCATACACCCCTAGTAGCACAACAATATTGGTAAAATATTATATTTACATATTGGCCCAAAAATGGAAACGACAGATTTTTTTTTAATGGTCCAATATATATTGTAAATATGAATCCGATATTGAAGAAAAACATTGTCCCATTATTGATAATTAATAAACATGTAATATTGCTTTTAGAATTATACCCAATATTTGTTTTTCAGATTGGTACAATGTATACTTTTTATATGAATCCGATATTGAATATAAACATTTCTCCAATATTAACAGTTAATAAATATGAAATATTTCTATTTACAATATTTCCTAGAAATATTTACAATATTTTTTTGGAAAAACACATGTATTCAACCAAAGCTCTAACACCTGCAGACTAGACCGGTTTCCGATTTCGAGCTTTTAAGCGAAGCACACCAACTCAAAGAAATAGTTTTGAAGGAAACTCAAACACCAGGAAAGAGCAAGGCCATCAGTAGCGCGTGGTGCCCTCTCTCGGTAGTCCTAATTGATATGGAAAAGGTACATCTCCTATATATCACCAATATTGGATAAATATTAAATATAAACATGAATAAAAGATATTGCCAAGCATGGATCGGATCCAATATTGGATCAATCTTGGATTCACATAGGTATTATACAATAATAATGTAGGAAAAAGGTAAATCTCCAATATTTTACCAATATTGGCTACAAATTGCCAATATTGGACCTATTTACAATATTTTACCAATACAGAATCAATATTTGGCCAATATGGATAAATATATCGCTGTTATATTAGAATAATTTATTTTGCCATTATTTATCCAATATTGGTTTAATAATGCAAATAAGAACATTATCTGTCCATATTGGTCCATTAATGGATACAATATTATAGTAACATTATAAAAAGTTGTTTTGCCAATATTGACTCAATAATGCACAAAAAAACAATTTTTTTGTGCTTATCGGTGCAATGATGGATAAATATATCACTGTTATATAAGAAAAATTTGTATTGCCAATATGTAACCAATCTTGGCTATATGCTGCCGATTAAAATATTGTTTGTGCATATTGGCCCATTCTTGGATAAATATATTATTATAATGATGAAAGAAGTTGTATTACCAATAAATGTCTAATATTGGCTGAAAAATGCCAATATTGGGCCAATATACAATATTGGTCCAATGTATCCGCAACATCGGACCAACATTGTGTGCTACTGGGGACTGTTTAAATAATTTCACTATACCTTTCTTTTCTTATCTATTTTTATATTCGTCATACTCATTTAGTAGTAGACTATTGTAGAGGAATAAGCTATTAAAAAAAAAAATTATTAGGTGCCTAAGCTATGATCCTAACTGCCCTTCAATCTTCAAATCAGAATTATTGTAAACTACTCCTAGTTGAGCATGTTTGGTATTAGACTTTAAGCATTTGGCTATAGATTTTTTCAATAACTTCCTTTTAACAATATTGAAGTTGCGTTTCACTGATATCCAGGGCAACAAATCATGGTTTGATTATTTCTTCTTGGTAATTGGTGTCCCCTAGGGAGGCCGTCCGCCATAATAGGTTAGGATCCCATTTGTTGCACGATTATACTATTTAAGGTAAGTTTAGCAGTGGGGCACTACCCAATACCGGCAAGAAATGGTTGAATTATGATTTGCTGTTGGGTTTCAGCTAAACAACGTGGTTTCAAGTGAATTCTCCTCATCCTAAATTGAGTTTAATAACTCGAATAATTTCTGAGCAATTTAGAAAATGACTGGGTTCACACTCTGTATATTTTTACTATTTCTTCATTTACACAGTCTTGAAGGCCCTTTCATATTTTTTATCGAATGTAGTAATACTCAATCAGATTAATTTCGCACTACTGGTTTTTGATTGGTGTGCTTTTATAAGTCAATGTCCCTGTTCCATTTGATATGCTATTCTGGAACAATAATAGTACAGAAACGTTTAAAAAAATCTTGTAAAAACGTATCTGATGGGACGTCAAAACGTTTAAATAAAACGTCAGTTAAAGTACCTGAAAACCAAGGAGAATACACACTCTAAGGAGTGCTTATCAGCCTCGTTTTTTGGTAATCGCCGCCATATTGGTTTTCAACCATTGCCAACGTCATAACTAAGTCGAGAGACGCCATGCTGCTTACGTCACAACTGGTTGTTTGGCTAGGCGGGGCAGGGGGGGATTTGTTACACACAGGCCTTATGAGGATAAGCCATCCTGTAGTATAGTCCAACAAATACCATTTAAAAGTCACGTGATTTTTCTCTATCCTTGTTGAATACATCTCAAACAGCGGTGATAGTAAAATTGACAAAAAAATTGGTGTCTAATTATTGTTCATAATATTCTTACCTGAAATAGAATCCGTCACTGTCATCAATTAGTTTGTCAAAGTTATTTTCGAAAATAATACAACGGACAAACACAGCTAATAATTTTGACTATATTAATCTTTTTCCAACTCGAAAAGAAGCAAATAGAAAACGGGAATCCAGTTTAAGTTCAGAATGTATTACAACAGACAGCAGATGCCACAAAAGTGAGTCTCGCAACAATTGCAAGTATTAAAATTGCCCTCTGATTGGTCAATACTACTTCAGAAACGCGTTTGTAAAATGCTAGTGGGAACATATATTAAAATTCAATAGTTAATTACACCAATAGCTTTTTGTAGGTGATATCAATGACATAATCAATGGACATACGTTTTTTGCCACCAGTATCACGTGACTTTAAAATGGTATTTGTCGGACTTTAGTAGTGTGTATCATCCTTGCCTGAAAACGTCCATTTGACATTTTTCTTTAATGCAAATGTCATATTTATACAGGGTGTATATTTTAAGTGATACCACTATTGCTATATCCGAAACGGTAAAAGCTACAAGGTGGTTAAATTAGAAAAAAGTTGCCTTATTTGATGTCATTCAAGGCTCGTTCACAGTGTTGCCAAATTCCTTCTAGTTTTAGTTTATGAAATACAAGGTGATTTCTAAGAAATACCTATAAATATTTCATCAATTATTTCGATAACTATTAATTTTCGGAACACAATTTAAATTTGAAAATTTTTTTCGCTCTACAACATGGCATCATCAAATTTTGAATCCGACGTTTCGTGATTGAGCTATCATCATCAACTTCATATTTTTAAATACGGACCTGAATTTTTTATGTCATTTTTAGAAAGCACCCTTCATCCACTTTTCAACGATACACCTATTGAGTATAATTGGGCGACGTTTCAGATCTAAAAAGTGATCATCACTGATTTTTACCAAAATTTTACCCTAATTCGGCCCTAGTTATGAACCTGTATTTCAGAAACTAAAAGGAATTTGGCAACACTGTAAAATAATCTTAAATAGGCATCAAAAAAGGCATCTTTTTTCCAATTTAACCGACCTTGTAGCTCTTATCGTTTCGGATATAGCAATAGTGGTATCACTTAAAATATACACCCTGTATAGACGTCCAAAATGTAGAGGCATGTCATATGCAGCTCTATAGAAAAAAATGTTCATTTTTGAAATTCTTGTAACTATCTAATTTTTCGTTTAATTGATTTGAAATTTTAGTATGTTTTGCCTCTAAGCCTCAAAAATATTCCCTTAAAATTTCATAATTGCGTTTGTAGTAGTTTTTGAATAAATGGTCAAAATGTGGAGGCATGTCATCCCTTTCACCCTTAATATATTCTTATTTTTAAATCTGTAATTCCAAATGAAATAAAATTTGTAGATTTTGTAGTTCTTTACTGCATGGCTGAGACAATCAATTCAAGATTTGATGCCAATCTGGGGGTGTGTCACTGTGTCAAAAAATGTACATGTAATTCCAAAACAATACTTATTTTTCTGAATTCCAAAGACTGCCAAAGAATTCCTGAGACTGCTGAAAAAATCCATAGACTGCAAAAAATGAGGATGAATTCGACTGACTACAACTGAATGTCAATTGACTTCTCAATGAATGCAAGTACTTCCTGTGACTGCAGTATGACTACCATTACTTCTGATACTATTTTTACTAGAATAAACCATGTAATTTTGAGAAACAAATAACTAAAACGCTAGTACCTAACCAATATTTATTTTAGAGGTTCCATCCACTATCCACAGACCCTTGTACAGAGACTTTGTAGATAGAGTGTCACTTTCTTCATTTGCTGTGTCTTTTGTTAGGTCATCCTTAGAATCAATGTCTGAAAAGCTTTCATCACGCTTTCATTTTCGAATTCACTCAATAATTCAACATTGTCAAAATTATTAGATTAATTAGATTCATCGCAATTCAAGTTACTATGAATATGAATAGTCGACTGTTTTCCACTCAATTTTTTTTTAATATTAGAAGAAGATTTGGACTTGGGCGAGGGTTTGGGTTTTGTTTTTCCAGCGCTAGTTAATCCTCTGCAACGAATTACTCTGTCACTCGATAATCTGCCACTCATCTGCTTTTCAAAAAAATACCAACACAGAATACTTTTTGTAAACAATTTTTTCCGTATTATTAATTTTTATTCGCAAAAGTGATTTATCACTGACATGACAGTCATCCTTGATTTTCCACTAAAATATCTGATGTTCAGACTGTCTATGCCTTTCAAAAATGCTGAATCTTCTAGATCTTTCAAATCTTCAATATTGGGATTTTCTGTTACACTTACAGAGTTACTCATTTCAATATCATCAGGTTTTGTGAATTGACCATGTTCAGGAAGTGATACAGTTGCTACTGCAGTGGTCATCATTTCAAATTTAATATCAGTAGACAGCTTTTTAGCATCATCTATGGCATCACTTTTCAATTTTTTTAAGATTTCTTTGATTTCGTCAATTGATGGCATTGATCATTATCATCATCAACATCATCATCATCATCATCATCATCATCATTATTATCATCATCAGCATCATTGATTCAAAATCACACTCTGGGCATCGTATCCATGGATTTCCCTCTTTCAATACCACTGCCATTTTGTCTATATTAGCCAGAGATCGTTTTCGTTTGATTTTTAGTCATCTGTGAGATCTCCCAAATTGGATAAAAAGCTAATAGCATAAGTATGAACTCGAGTATGAATTAAATTTTTAATATGCGTTATTGTGGATTGTCCGAGGGATTGTGATTCATTTTGTTTGCTTTCATTATTATCATGAAAAGATGTCAAATTATTTTCCGAACGCTCATCTGCGTTGAATATCTCTGTGCTCAGGCTTCTATAAGTTTTTCCATGTTGCTTACTACGTCACTTACCATTTCAAATATGATGTCAAACAACTAAACAAATGTTTCTAACGTGCAGGATTCTATATAAATACTCCACAAATCAAATTCGCAAGTGAGTACGAATGTCGCGACCAAACTCCTCAAAATTGCCATGAATACCAATGAATGCTAGGCGACTTCCAGCGACTACCGCGCGATTTCCAATGACTGCCAAGTGAGTTTTATAGCGACTACGCGGAATTGCTCCACTGACTGCCAAATTTCCAATGAATACTAAGCAAATTCCTGTGACTTCCACAATACAATCAAGAAAATGTACAGGGTGCTGCAATTTAGAGTGTTTCAACAGGAAAAACGTACTTCCAGACCAGATAGAGAAAAATTGACTTAGATGTCATGGGATCGATTATCGAGTAAACGTCGATTGTCAAAAACCGTATCGCGATATCTTCAATGGTACCATTGATACAGGGCGATTTCCGATTTTCCCCAATTATGAAAAATAGCTATAAGTTTTTTATTTATCAATTTTTTTTATTTCTGTAAAAACATTATGGAGACACTTTTTTGAGCACAATCCAGTGGCGGACTGATTTTTTTTCTATATCGCTCCGATTTCGAGATATAGACCAAAGTCCGATATTTTCAAATGTAACACCCTATATATTAATAGCTCATTAGATAGCTCTGTTTTTGCTGATTTCAATGATATAAAGTTCGATAGGTTTATCTCTAATAGTTTTCGAGAAAAAAAATTATATCTGTTTTTGTCGTAAGGACCAATGTGTTAGAAAAGGATTTTATATGTGTAAGGAAAGTAAGCTCTTTCTAACACATTGTTTTTCTTATGACTGAAACAGATATAATTTTTTTTCTGGAAAACTGTTAGAGATAAACCTATCGAACTTTATATCATTGAAATCAGCAAAAACAGAGCTATCCAATGAGCTATTAATATAAAGGATGTTTCATTTGAAAATATCGGAATTTGGTTGATATCTCGAAATCGGAGCGATATAGAAAAAAACCGAGTCCGCCACTGGATTGTGCTCAAAAAAGTGTCTCCGTAATGTTTTTACAGAAATGAAAAAAATTGATAAATAAAAAACTTATAGCCATTTTTCATAATAGGGGAAAATCGAAAATCGCCCTGTATTAATGGTACCATTGAAGATATCTCGATACGGTTTTTGACAATCGACGTTTCTCGAAAATCGATCCCATGACATCTAAGTCAATTTTCCTCTATCAGGGCCCGGATCACGAGACTCGATCTCGATTGAAATGGATCGAAAAACTCGATAGTCGACTTAAAATGCATCACGTCACTCGAATTATCGACTCGATTCTATTGAATTTTCTCGACTAGTTCCAAGCTATCGAGTAATCATTTTTTTCCGTTATACTATTGCAATTTTAAACAGTTTGTCTGTTTGAGGTGATTGGTTAATTGTTTATTAATAAAGAAATATGCTACCGATTGTGCGTGAGAGATTTTGATGAAAAGCAGGCCTGAAAATGTCTATTTGCTTCGGAGAATACAGAGGTTGAGAGATTTAAAGAAATATCTCGTCTAGGTGAAAATCGCATCCTTTTTTTAGCTTATTTGGTAACATAGCTGCTTAACATTGCCATTAGGTTTTCCCATTTTTCTCTTAAATTGGCTTTGACTGCAAGTCCTGTATCATACCTGCGCCAGTCAGAAACAATCTCTGAATTTCTTTCCAGCCAATCTAAAATTGTGCGTTTCTTGTTGTGCCCATGAACCGGAATCTACGATATACGGTTTTTAGACGTGTTGAAATGAACCTTTCACATTCGTAACAAACAGGGATGCTGAATATCAACACTTGAAAATATACTTGGAACAAGCGCTTAAGGAATTGGAAAAATAATGCAGATATAATGGGCATATCGCTCAATGAATCAATCAAGTATCAATTCCACAGGATTGACGACCTAGAGTACATGACACGTAACTTGATAGAGAAATACGAAAAATGGAGGTAAATTTGATCTAGACGAAGCAATTATAGATCGGAGTATACAAGGCCAAAAACCCAAGGCCATATCCCTACTAAATAGAATACTTTGGGACCAAAATAACAAAAGAAATAAAACTAGAATATACACCATCATAAAGGACAGACAACTAGGTGGATGAACATGGTAACAGACAGAGAGGAATGGAGAAGACTAGGGGAGGCCTACGTCCAAAGATGGACTGAAGAAGGCTGAAGATAGAATAGAAAGGACAGAACCGCAAAAATGCTGGAACCAGCTGAAATGGACTTTTGGAGAAGTGCGACAGGCAAGGCCAAAATGGAAAGGACAACAAACCAGGGAATTAGAGAAATTATGAACGTAAGCAAAAGCTACACAATAGAAGGTAGATAAGTTGAAGACAAACAACTGATTTGGTAGTTTGGTTCTGACATGTACGTACAAAGAATGGCAGATACAAGCAAATCGTTGAGTGGAAGCCAGGGGGAAGAAGAAGACGCAGCGGCCCAAGAAGAAGCTGAAAAGTGGAGTAGACGAGGAAATGAGAGATAGGGGCTTGGAGGAAGATGCCTGGATTCACAGAAACGGTTGGAGATCGAATCGGAAGACGTACAACATTATAGACCGATAATATAGGGTCTGTTTCCACAGAAATCACAAACCAGTCAGAGCGTTTTTGATTTGTCCAAATTGCAAAAAACCAGTTTCCTGACTATTTTCAATCAATGAAATTCGCTCTGACTGATTTGTGATTTCTGTGGGAACAGACCTTATAATACATCCTAACGTACCCAAGAAAATGCATGTTTATATTTTCTTCTGTTTTTGGTCTTTTTGTCCTTGGCACTTGCTCACTAAGTTTCAGAGCGTGTCCAAAAAAAAAAATCGAATCGAGTTTCTCGATTCTCCTCTCGATCGAACACCATGAATGAGTTTGTCGACTCGATAGACGATTGCTCGATTGAACGGGATCGAGTTTCGTGATCCCATAGCTGGTCTGGAAGTGTGATTTTCCTGTTGAAACACTCCAAATTGCAGCACCCTTTACATGTAATTCCAGAAGTGACACACCCCTCGATGCCAATATTTTTGAAAATAGTCCAACTAAAAATAACTGAGGCTTTATCAACTTTAAAAACTCCCTAACTTAAAATAATAGAGGCTTCCTGGACAATTATGATCAACATCGATAATAATAATAATACAAAACCCATTATTTTTCACAATTGCCTTTGTTTTTACCAAACAACAACAAGGCCCTATTGTATAATTTCAAATAATAGAGGGGTAATATTTTTGTAAAAACAACCCCCTTATATAATAAATACAACTGCTTTCTTTTGTACCCATTCAAATTAAGTTGATTGACTGAATGTCACACGAAGCCGGTAATTTTTCAGGCCACCGGTGTAGCAACAGGCACGCACTGTTGCCCCGCCAGAACAATGACGAATAATAAATTAATAAATGGCAAAATGCCATATATAAATGAAAAGAAGAAAAAAAAAAAGCAACAATACTCGCGTTGCTCTTTCTTCTTCTTCTTCGAGGATATTCATTCCAAATGAATGATTTTAATTAATTCGTTTAATACAATGTAAACGGCCTTAACAGCTGCTGTTTTGGACTCTATAGCTCATTTATAATTTGAGTAGAAATTGTAGAATACAACATTTCACCTTAATGAATAAGAACATATCTTTTCATGTCAGGTTCTTATACCAAAATATCAATATCAATAAAATCAGAGTACCTACAACTCAATTAGGTTCCATCGAGACTCAAAAAGCCCCTGATTTACTTCATATGGTACTGAGATATAACTTGAATCAAATTGAATCCCTAATACAATTTGTCATATAAGTAGAACTGAATACAAATCAATAAATAACTGGACCGTTAAAAAAGGTACTATTCAAAACTGCCACACAAACAGGTAAATACCTTAAACAGCTTATCCCCGTGAGTCCAAAAACGATTATCGGCCCAGCAACAAAACAAGATCTCAATATATGTGCATGCCTCATAACAAAGCAATGAAGATATTTTATAATCCCTCAGCTTTTGAAAAGATGCTTTGCTCGTTACACTTGTTGGCAAATAGTTCTGTGACCGTCAAATATGTCAGTTACGCACCAAGAAACTAGAAAGAGATTAGTACTAGTAAAATGGACCGCATTTCGGTCTTGGAAGCTTTCAAGTTTGGTCATGTTTGAAATTATAATAGCATTAGGGCTAATGTGGGAATTAATTATGCCAGGTGAGTATGGTGCATAATTTACAGATGTCAATATGCTTCCGCTTGAGACGCACTTGGCATTCGAAAATAGCAATTAATAATTAGTCTTATGTCATTGAAACGAATCGATAATAATTGTATTTGGATATACTTTTGATTTTTATGTCACAATTACTCAATAAAAATTTCCTTATGATCAACAAATGGATATTAATTGATCTGAGACAGAGATTTGTGAGAGGAAAAAACGAACAATTTATAAACAAACTTCATGAAACAAGAAAGTGTTGTTGCTGAAAACCATTTTTGAAAATTTCCTGTAGATACCAATTATCTTCAATAAAAAATGTCTTTATGGCAAGGAAAAGCAAAATATTCGCTTTATGAAAATGGAAAACTGTAATCGAGATCATTTGATTGTCTGAGATCAATAGATGAATGTTGATGATTGATCTCACAGTTTTGCTCATCTTGTAATATAAATTTTAATTTTATAACGGCTCTTGAAACGTTGAAATTTGGACTATCAACGCCTCTTGATTCCTTCTAGAATAATCATAATTTTTTGCTATTGTTGCTTGTTCTATTTTTACATGTTCTTAAAGAAACCACATTCTATTTCTGTGATCCTATTCTTTGGCGTTCTATAATCAAAATCATTAAATTCCTAATGTTTGTTTTTAATATTAAATCAATGCTGTTGTTAAAATGGAATTTTCATGCATTTTGACTTGATGAAATTTTCAGTAGTAATATAACTACACCATCAGTGGCGGCTCGTGACTATTTCAAGTGAGGAGGCTAAAAGATTTTAAAGATTTTCAGTAATTTTGAGTAGATCTTATGAGTTTTTCTGGAATTTTCACCAACTTGTATACAAATTTTCATCAATTAACCGGTCAAAGTTTAGTTAACTCCAGAAAATGTGTACATAATTGAATCTTCAGGCATTGATTTTGTAGGATTTTGAAAATTTTGAAAAAACTTCACGTGATTCTAAAAAATTTTAGATTTATGAGATTTTAGGTGATTTTGGATCATTTTAGGAAATTTAGAAATGGATTTTATGGCGTTTTTACAAACTAATTTAGGAGAGCCCTAACGATAAATATTCCATGAGAATTCTGCAAATTTTTTTGTTAATTCCATAGAAATTCCTCCGAATTTCACTAGAAGATTTTATGGAAATCCTTGAAATTCCATTCAATAGAAACAGAAAGTCTTAGAAATTTTTTCATAAGATTTCATAATACTTTTGCAAATTCCACCATAAAATTCAATGGAATTCTTGTACAAAAATTCCTCGGAATTACAGTAAAAGATTTCATGGAAATTTCGACAGAAATTACTCAGAATTTCACTAAAATTTAATTCAAGTTTTCGGAATTTTTCGTGGTTCCATGGAAATTTCACGGAAAATTCTGTTTAATTCCGAGGGAATTTTTCGATTTCGATATAATTTCACTGGAATGCCACGATAAGATTTCAAGAAATTCCATGTAGGTGTAATTCTACGACTATTCCTTGGAATTTGTCCAACATCGAACACAATCCTCCAAATTCTCCACAATTTTTTCCAGATTTCCTATAAATTTCCCAAGTTTCTAACAAAGAATTCCAAGGTGGTTTGCCTCTTGAAAAATATAGTCTCAAAGTTTTCCTGAAAAACTAATTGAGGGAAAAGTTAAAACTTTTTGCATATAAAGAGGAAGGTTTGAAGCTTATTTTCTCAAAATTTCAAATTTTTTCCATTGGAAAATAACAACATAAAGAATCTTGGAAATCAACCTACAATAACTGAATTAATTGAAAATACAATCTCACACAATTCAAAGTTTTCCTGGAAAACTAGTAAAGGCAAAAATTTGAAACTTGTTGCATGTGAGGAGAAAAGTTAAACACTGATTTTCCCAAAATTTTAAATTTTTCTAGTGAAAAAAAAAATGGAAATTAACCTACAATAACTGAATTATTTGAAAATACAGTCTCACACATTTCAACATTTTCTTGGAAAACTAGTGAACGGAAAAATTTGAAACTTTTTGCATGTGAAGAGGAAAGTTAGAGACTCATTTTCCCATAATTTCAAAATTTTCCATTGGGAAATAGCAACATAAGGAATCTTGGAAATCAACTTACTAAAGCTGAAATAATTGTTAATACAGTCTCACGCAATTCAAAGTTTTCCTGGAAAACTCGAGGGAAAACTAATTAAGAGAAAATTTTGAAACTTTTTGCATGTAAAGAAGAAAGTCAGAGGCTTATTTTTCCAAAATTTCAAATTTTTCTAGTGGAAAATGGCAACATGAAGAATCTTGGAAATCAACCTCCAATAAGTCCAATAAATAAATTAATTGACACACATTTTAAAGTTTTCCTGAAAAGCTAGCGAGGAAAAAATTTTGAAACTTTTTGCATGTAAGAAAAGAGGTTAAAGGCTCATTTTCCCAAAATTTCAAATTTTTCCAGTAAAAAATAGGATTTCGGAGAGATTTCGAAGGATTATTCACTGTAACAAGATTTCAGATTTAGAGCGATTTTAAGGGATTTCGGGTGATTTCGAAGGATTTCGGGTAAATTCGAAGGATTTCGGCAGATTTCGGAGAATTTCAGGTGATTTCGTAAAGATTTTAATTTGATTTCAGACTGTTACTTATCTTATAAGTATATTCAAAAGTGTATTAGTATAAACTGAAAAATGGCCGCGTTGGCCGATTTATGAATTTTGAGCCAATGGATTTTTGGGTTTACGGAAAGATTTCTGAAAGATTCCGGAGGGATTTCGGAGTGATTTCGTGAATTTCGGACAAATTTGTGACACGATTTCGGGGAGTGATAAACCCCTCGAAGATTTCATCAAAATTCTTTGGAATTTCACTAAAATTTTAAGTTATTTATTCCATGGGAATTCCGCGAAAATTTTAAGTAATTCCATAGAAATACCTTAACATTTCAAAGATTTTATGGAATTCTTGGACAACATTTTTTCAAATTACAGTATAGGATTTCATGAAATTCCTCGGAATTCCACTAAGATTTCAATTTCAAAATTCCATATTTCTTTTTTAACTTTACTAAAATTCCCCAAAATTTTACCACTGAAATCCTGGAATTCCACAAAATTTTCATAAAATTCTTCGGAATTTCATGGACATTTCATGTAATTTCTTAAAAATTCCTCGGCATTTACTGAAATTTTATGAGAATATCCACGTTTATAGCCAAAAATTTCTCGAAAGTCCAATTAAACTTCGAGGAATTTTTCAAAATTAAATTTATTATCATAAGAATTTTAAAAAAAATTGAAATTTCATCATTTTAGTAGGTTGAGCTTGGAATAATAAAGGGACAGATATAGAAAATTCAATGGGTAAGAAAAAGACGGACACAAACTACTGGGAAGAGAAGAAAATGTGACACGAATTTTAATTGGCTGGCCAATAAAAGACTGGAAATAGACAAGTAGGAGAAAGAAAATGATACAAGAAACTACACAGTTGAGAAAAAGACAGAAATAAAGTAGGATAAATTAAACTTTGATTAAGAGAAGGAGTTGTAAATTGTAGATTGTGGGGGAGTCGTTTCGGCTTTTTAGCCGCTCAGTGTTGCCAACCGCTGGGTAATTACTCAATTTTTGGGTATTTTTTTCTCAAAATCCTTATTCGAGTAATTGCAAAGTGCAAAGAGGATTGTTCGTTATTTATACATTTGAGTGCGGTGATTTTCTGAAGTGAAACTTCTCAGGGTCCTTATTCTTGAAACAGGGGAGCAAAGTTCCCAGGAGAACGAGTGTCCCATCTTTCTTACTTATATTATCACTAGCTGTTGCCCGCGGCTTCGCACGCCCTATACAAATTTTGTAGGTGTAGGGTGTAGGTAGCATTAGGTAATCTTCTTTCAAAGAGCTAAGGGGATAGTTGCGTCAGACATATGGTCATGTAACTCTTATTTTTGCAGCACCTCTCTGTAAACCACATTTTTTGTTCTGCTTTGTGGCTGCAGAATATGAAGACTATTTTTTGACACCTGACGTTAAATTTTTTATGTCATACCAATACATTATTGTGTTTTTATACCTTAGATACCATATACATAATTCATTATGGCCCGCGCGCATGGAGGTAAGTAACATCCTGTTTAGCATTCGGTATAATCCGTTCGACAACGGTTCGGTTTTTGAAATGTAACACCCGTGGTTGCATGGATGTGCGCTTTATCAGGTGTTACTTACCCTCGTTATTAGGCCTATTACCATCTTGTAAATAATTATTTTAGAGCATTGAAATATCAAAACATGAGTATAAAAGTGCAAAATATAATTAATATAAATTATACTGTGCGTTCGTAATTTAGCAGATAAAAATAATAAAAGAGTGAATATTTTTCGAAAAAAAGCAGTTTTATAGAGACGTAAATACAAATGTGCATACTAGGTATACGCTACTATATGAATGAATATTGTTCGTCGATTTTTATCTGACACTTTCCGTGGTTTAAAGTATATAATGACTTTGTTTACCGAGGAATATATAGAATTTTTTTACTACAAGTAGAAAATAGAAAATAGGTCTGAAGTCTGTACTCAAATTATTTTTCTTGTCGAAAATGCTGCCATCTATAAACAGCTTACGGTAACTTCCTATAATGTACATACATGAACCTGCTTTTTTTATGTTGACAGAAATTGAAATTAAACCAATAGAAACCTGTTAAGTTATGACAATATCCTTGCGTCATGACGTAATTTTCATTATTGACCTAGGTATTTTTTCATTATTTTCATTATTAACCTAGGGAGAGACATTTAATTTTTTCCCAGAAAAATGGATTGAATGATGACTACTTCTCAGGTTAGTAGTTAAAAAAATTATTATTACAGTATGATAGAAGAATAATGAAATCCAAGGAATTTAATGGAAAATTGAATACAGCCAAAGATTATTAAAAATACCGACAAATAACGTGCAAACAACTAAAATGCCAAAACAGTTGCTAATTTCCCTATTTTTGTTCGCTTCTTATCCAATTCAATATCCAATTGTAGTAACTTTTGTGTTTTTACTACATCTCACTTATTGCTATTAGATAAACAGAGATAGAAAACGGGGACAACGGGGTAGCCATCTCAGGGAGATAGTTACCTATTATGTTACCTATGTCAAACGTCATCACTGACGTCATTTTAAGGATTGGACTCAAGAAAATGTGGTATGGAGGTAACCATAAGTTAAAGAAAATATGGTTTGATGTAACTACAAGTAAAAATTTTATGTGGTTACAGCGCGAAAAATTCCCTCTTATTTTTCAAAAAAGGAAGGCAAATGATGACAAAAGTACAAACCCTGTTAAAACTATTTTTTTTTTACGCGCGTCATTTCCTTTCCGTTAAACCCCTCAAGTTTGGAGCCTAGTTGCGCCTATGAATTTACCTAATAATATACCTAGGTATTTACCTTAAAACAAAAAGATAATACTTACATCCACTTCTTTTATTTTAATTTTACAGAGTATTAAATTATCAATAATTCTTATATATGGATAATCCTCTGGCATAAAAACACTATTAATTTTTTAATTAATATAGAAAATATACTATGCAAATGCACGTCTTCCAGACATTTTCTTGTCTGAACAAAATTCGGACACCGACGGCACAGCAGCCAGCAGTATAACAGGCAATGTTGTCAACTTGCCGAAATATATTGTTAAGGGGACTCTTAATTTCTATTTAGTGTATAAAAACAGAGAGTTGTGAGTTTTTTTAACTCATAAAATCAGTAAATAAATAATTGAAATATTTTTAATTTTATTTTTATCTAAGTCTATAGACGAATTAATAAAATACAGAAAGTTTGAAACATAAAAAACTAATAATATTATATCTATACTATCTAATAAAAACATTATTTAAACATTATGTGAATGCAAATCTGTCCAGGGTAAGTAACACCCGATAAAGAAAATCTCAGTTGCGATATCGGGTGTTACATTCAAATTTGCGAACGTGAGCCAAATGGGTGTTACTTACCTCCATGCGGCCCGCGCGGGCATAAAGACGCAAAAAATAATTTTCAATTAACTTATTCTTTATTAACAAAATATAAATTTACGCTGATAAACATATTATTTTTGTCAAAAAATTATGATGTTTGCACACTGATGACAATTTGCGAAGTGACATTTTTTTCCCAGGTATTTATTATTCACAACTAACTGGTATGACATAAAAGTTTGTATGCACCACGGGTACTAATAGATATATATATACCCTCGGGCGACTTACGAACCTTCGGGCCAGAGGCCCTCGGCTTGGTAAGACTGTCACCCTCAGGGCATAATCATCTACTTAGTACCCTTGATACATAAATAACTATTTGAAGTGCCACTCGCTGCTAATAGCTTTGTTCGCGGATCATATTTTGAACCGATTCCGAACCAGTCCGGAACTAATTGAGGACTATCGTAGAGCATTATAGCTGGGTTCGGCTTGCTCACTCCGTGCACTCCGAGTGATTCCGTTCGCACTTCAGCCGTTCGGTTATTACCTTTTAACTTATCAGATAACGGCTGGAGTGCGATCGGAGTAACTCGGAGTGAGCAACCCGAACCCAACTTGTGAATGGGTTCAGGTTCCTATTTTATCGCGAACAGTTTTGGAACCGAACAAAAACTCCAGAACCTTGCTCGAGACTGTCGTATACGTGAACGAATTGCGAATGTCATGTCTCAAACTTGAAGTTAGCTTAGCCTGGGACCGGTGGAATTTGTTCAGAATCGGTTCCGAATCGTTTCTGGTGAAAGCATGAAAATATAACGACAAAAACACATTTTTTTTGCACTGATTCTGCAAATGGAAATCGCTATGAATTTGATTCTGCTTGTCATATTTCTGAATTTGACAGCTGACACGTCGTCTGTTTCTGTTTACACTTTTTTCCCCGCACTCCCGCACCACTCCGTTTCTTAATTTTGGTTATTTAAGGCGATTGCTTAAGGCCATGTTGATATTATTTCTTAGTGAGCATCTCCAACCTATTACCTACCTGTTTGCAAAATTTCATCTCGATTGGTTTAGTAGTTTTCGAGATTTCGTGTTGAATCAGTCAGCCAGTCAGTGAGTGAGTGAATTTTACGTTTATACAGGGTGTCCCACAATCAGCGTTACAGGCCATATTTTTAGAAATAAAAATTTGAAAAAAAAAAATGGCTAATGGTTAGTTAAGTTCTCTTCAAAAATATAAAAAAATCTTCCCCTGACAAAATCATCTCCTATTTACAACCCTTCACTTTTTTTTTTCCAAATGGCACCCCTAAAAGTAGTGGTGCCATTTGAAAAAAAAAAGTCAAGGGTTGTAAATAGGGGATGATTTTTCCAAGGGATGATTTTTTTATATTTTTGAAGAGAGCTCAATTAGCCATTAATAATTTTTTTTGTTTCAAATTTTTATTTTTGAAAATAAGAAAGTTATGGCCTGTAACGTTGATTGTGGGACACCCTGTATACAGGGTGTATATTTTAAGTGATACCACTATTACTATATCCGAAACGGTGAAAGCTACAAGGTCGGTCAAATTGGTAAAAAATTTACTTTTTTGATGCCCATTTAAGATTCGTTTACAGTGTTGCCAAATTCCTTTTAGTTTCTGAAATACAGGTTCATAACTAGGTCCGAATCTGACTATAAAATCGAGATGTTAGTTCAAGGTTGTCACCGCTTTAATTATGCAAATAAGGCAATCTGAAAATAAAATCGAAATGTTTATGTTAGTTCAAGGTTGTCACCGCTTTTGCATACATTAAGTGCTGACTCATAGATAGGCAATTACTTATACATAATTGAAGTCGGGTAAGTGTTTGGAAGAAGCCCGGAGAGGTCAGGAAAGGGTTGGATAAGGTCTGGAGAAATCTAGACAAGTCTGGATAAAGTCTAGCTAAGTCTGAAAAAGTCTGGATAAGTTTGGATAAAGTCTGGAAAAGCCAGAAAATTTCTGGAAAAATCTGGAAAAGGCTCTATTAGGTCTGGAGAAATCTAGACAAGTCTGGATAAAGTCTGGAAAAATCTACCTAAGTCTGGAAAAGTCTGGATAAAGTCTGGAAAAGCCTGGAAAATTCTGGAAACGTCGGAAAAAGGCTGGATAAGGTCTGGAGAAATTCAGACAAGTCTGGATAAGGTCTGGAAAAGTGTATTTGAAGTCGGGAAAGTGGGAGAAGTCCGGAGAGGTCAAAGGGCTGGATGAGGTCTGGAGAAATCTAGATAAGTCTGGATAAAGTCCAGCTAAATCTAGAAAAGTCTGGATAAGTTTGGATACAGTCTGGAAAAGCCAGAAAATTTCTGGAAACTTCTGGAAAAGGCTCTATTAGGTCTGGAGAAATCTAGAAAAGTCTGGATAAAGTCTGGAAAAATCCAGCTAAGTCTAGAAAAGTCTGGATAAAGTCTGGGAAATTCTGGAAATTTCTGGAAACGTCTGGAGAGGGCTTGGTAAGGTCTGGAGAAATTTAGACAGGTCTGAATAAAGCCTAGCTAAATCTGGAAAAATCTAGATAAAGTCTGGAAATTTCTGGAAACGTCTGGAAAACGCATGGAAATTTCTGGATTGGGTCGGAAAAATTCTGGAAAATTATTTTGATGGACTTGATTTTTAAAAAAAAAGCGCGCGAAGCGCGTTCATGACCTAGTTATGGTAAAATTTTGGTAAAAATCATTGATGATCACTTTTTAGATCAGAAACGTCGACCAATAATACTTAAGAGGTATATCGTTGGAAAGAGAATAGAGGGTGCTTTCTTAAAATGTCATAAAAAATCCAGGTCCGTATTTAAAAAAATGAAGTTGATGATGGTAGCTTAACCACGAAACGTCAGATTCGAAATTTGAAGATGCCCTGTTGTAGAGCGAAAAAAATTATAAAACTTTCAAATTTAAATTGTGTCCCGAAAATAAATAGTTTTCGAAATATTTGATAGAATATTTTTAGGCGTTTCTTAGAAATCACCTTGTATTTCATAAACTAGAAGGAATTTGGCAACACTGTAAACGAGTCTTGAATAAGCATCAAAAAAAGCAACTTTTTTCTAATTTAACCGACTTTGTAGCTTTCACCGTTTCGGATATAGCAATAGTGGTATCACTTAAAATATACACCCTGTATATAGATTTGCATATCATTGAGAAAGACACAACACTCGTTTTCTTGGGAATGTTGCTCCGCTGTTTCAAGAATAAGGACCCAGGTGGCGATCTGACATTTGGAGGAGAATGAAGAGTAATTTGAAACGTTTTGGCAAATTTCGTTACAAGAGAGAGAAAAAAGATATAACATAGAGACTAAGGAGACGGAGAAAGATAGCCAATGACAATGACAGTCAACTAACGATTGACACAAACCAAGGATTATAAGTTTATATACAGGGTGGGGCACGAAAAACTTCCCACCCAGGTTTTCTTAGATGTTGGGTGATTAATTAGAAATCGATCGAATACGTCAATTTTTGTTTTTTGGGGGACACATTTTATTGGTATTTTCACCCTCTACCTGTCAACCCCCAAGTAGGGGTGACAGGTACCTCCAAAATTTCAAATGAAAAGGGGAGTCGAGTGATACGTTATTTGATAGCTATTGTCATTAAGATTATATCTCCGAAGTTTTAAGTTGCTACTATTTACCCTATCGAAATGGCGGCTTGTCAAAGTTAGGAAAAATCAATGGAAAAATGTGTGATTTTTACCTGTTACCTATGCATAGGTGTGAGAGGTAAAAATTATATCGGTTTAGATTATCGAAAAAAAGCATTCATCCTAACTTTGACATGCCGACATTTCGGCAGGGTAAAACTTCGGGGATATAATTTTAATGAAAATAGTTACCAAATGACATATTACTCGACTCCTCTTTCCATTAGAAATTTTAGGGGTACCTGTTACCCCCACGGGGTTGACAGGTAGGGGTGAAAATACCAATAAAATGTGTCCCCCAAAAAACAAAAATTGACATGTTCGAGCGATTTTCAATTAATCACCCAACATCTGAGAAAACCTGGGTGGGAAGTTTTTCGTGCCCCACCCTGTATATAAGCTTATAATCCTTGGTTTGTGTCAATTGTTAGTTGACTGTCATTGTCATTGGCTATCTTTCTCCGTCTCTCTAGTCTCTACGTTATATTTTTCTTCTTTCTCGTGTAACGAAATTTACCAAAACGTTTCAAATTACTCTTCATTCTCCTCCAAATGTCACACCTGAGAAACTCTGGGTGGAAAATTTTTCATGCCCCATCCTGTATATACTTGGCATGTACTTCCAGACCAGATATTCTGTATTAGGCAATTCAATCCATCTGTCAGATAGGAAAATTCAATATGGCGTGGCGGCCAAGCAAGTTTGTTTTGAATGTGTTTTTATGCGTATTTCAAATTATTTTGCTTAGAGTTTTGCTTGCAACTTTGATTTAGATTATTTAATAAAATATTTGTTGACTAGGTACCTAAATTAATAAATCGGGCAGAATCTAGATATTTTTTTGTGTTTTTTGGCCCATGTGTGGCCGCCACGCCATCTTGAAAGTCACGTGGTTTGAATTGCCTAATTGTAAAGTCTGTTTTTTTCTTAAAGATAGTTCCCCAAGTCAAAAATTTAGTAACTATGTTGGCAACACAAGCCTTTTCTACATTAAAAATTTGAAAGATTGACAATTTTACATTGTATTGCCAACATATTGTCATTTTGACTTTTATCTTTAAAAAAAAAACAGATTTTATGCAGTGTTCTATATCTTAGTCGATTTTTAGACAAAATAATGACATTAGAATATATAAGTTTAAATTGGCATCATAATTTGTAGGAAGTTCATATTCGAACATCAAAATTATAGAAAAATCGAGAGCCAAGAATATTTTCCAAAGTTGCTGACTGAACAAAGGAATTAACCATTATACAACTACCAATTACCAATATGTGATTTGTAGGAGAAAAGGTCGACCTCCCTAATATGTGTGAACGTTCTGTTTGTACAAAAAAGACAAAGGTATTATAATTGCAGAGCGGTCAGTTGATGCCGCCCCTTTTATTGGTTCTTTGGGTGGCCACTCGCATTTTTTTTTCTTCATTATTTTTGATCGTTTGAAATTGTGAATTATTGTCTGAAATCTTCGTCATCAAAATTCATTGAATTATTATTATAACTGAAACAAAGAAGAAAAACTGAACCATATAAACAATGTGTGTGCGTGAAAACATATGCTGAAGCAGCTGCCCCTTATGTAAATCGCATAGCCGGCCTGAAAACACGCGAAATACTTCAATTTTTTTTATTCCCGTTGGCCAAATTGCCCCTTGAGCCGAACGCGTGCTCTTAGTTATTAACAGTGGCGTAGGAACTGCTACCAAATTCACCAGCAAATAACTCTAGCAGCTATTTTAAGGCCGCCACTGGACGATATACTGAATCTAATTACGAATTCAAAATCGTTTTTTGTAAAAACATAATCGCTGGACGGTGCGCTCGCGTTCGGCCTGTAATTATTTTTCAAAATAATAAGATGATGATGAGCGTGCAGTGGATAGCACAAAACTGAAATATTTCAGCTCTGGAATCTCGCGTTTAATTATCTTTAACAATTTTAATTCAGTAATCTAATGCATTAACTATTCCATCTTCATTGTCTTCAGAAAACTTCACTGCTAAAAGTCAACCAAATGTCTTCATTGTTAATAACATGAATTTGGTAATGTAAATATTGAAGTTTCTGCAGTTGTTAATTTGTCTGGATGAAGATACAACTTTCCAGATGTTTCACTGATATGAGCCTCATCCATCGCCAATCCTTTGTGGAATGGTATTTGACATTTTGAGTGGGCCTCAGAAACCAGAAAGTACCATAGACTTTGACGTTTTTATCATGGATAACTAACTGATAAGTAAACTTAAACCAATCATGTTGTAAACTCTGTCTAATTAAAGTTATATAAAGAAGCACTTATAGTGAACAAATAGATAACCAAAACAATTTTTACAATTATTATAAATGTCCCTTGATCTTTCAGGTAGAAAGGTAGCCAAAGATTACAACCAGCTAATGATGGGAAAAACCCAGATGGGCCAATTCATAGTGTCTGTTTAACCCATTACTGCTTTACAATAGACCAATATTTTGGTTATTGTTTGGAGGGTGGGTTTTGAATAATTATCTCGTGACACTGAAAAATGCGTCTCGGGGATTAATTTAAAGATAAATACGCGAGATAGTCGATCGCAATAATGGGTTGGGTCCCTCTCGATGCGTGTGTGTGGTTTTATTTTTTCAATATTTAAACAAAAACCTGCCAAAATAAATGCGACCACACACACACACTTGTTGTTGTCAATACAATTATTTACTCCAATAAATTACTGTCATTAATTGTTTCAATTCAATACAAAGTAATCTCGAAATGCAAATGTGGCTAATCCATTTTCGAGTCGAAGAACCAAAAACCCACCCAACTCTTCTCCTCTATCAGATATCTATATAAACCGAATACCAACAGGTCGGTTGGTGGGCCCATCCAACCTGCCCCGGGTTGTAATTAGATTAAAGATGTCACAGTTTAAGAAATAATTGACTGCAACAGCGCGCAGTGGTTCCCTCCAAGAGATTCTGCTGAGCTGTGGGCCCCCGATAGGGTACCAGATAAGGCTCGATGTTGTTTTATATTCGGTGTCACTGAATTAAGACGTTTAAAAGATACTTTTTGATACGCGTTTGGAAATGCCTTGGAGTTTTTAAAGAAGCAGTGGCGGCCGATAGAATAGAAGAAAATTAAGAATCGTATAATGACTTTTTAAACGAAATACGATGGACATAAGCCAAAGAGATGCTATTAATTTCGAATTTATAGCATGACCATACCTACTTATTTTATACTGTACGGTGTATTTGATTATATTTGGCACCATACCTACAGCCTTTACTATTTAAGATGGAAAAAAATTGTGAATCCAAAACTTGACAGTTTTTTTCTATATTTTCTTTTAACATTATCAGAAAAAACAAAATCGCATCGGAAATGGAGAAACGTAGACAACTTCGACTTTTTTAAATGGAACACCCTGTATATTTTGCGATAAAATGAAAGACCTTTTCTTCCTGATTACAAATATATATATGTTGATCACATTTGCATGAGCCATTTTTGACATATCTCAGGTTAAATTATAAAGAATTTGCAGAGAAGTTCCATAAGGATCTCTATCTTTATAAAATTTCTTTGCAATTTAGTTTTAATTTAAGCTGAGATATGTCAAAAATGGCTCATGCAAATATGATCAACATATATATATTTATTATCAGGAAGAAAAGGTCTTTCATTTTATTGCAAAATATACAGGGTGTTCCATTTAGAAAAGTCGAAGTTGTCTACGTTTCTCCATTTTCCGATGCGATTTTGTTTTTTCTGATAATGTTAAAAGAAAATATAGAAAAAAACTGTCAAGTTTTATATTTACAATTTTTTTCTATCTTAAATAGTAAAGGCTGTAGGTATGGTGCCAAATATAATCAAATACCCTGTACAAAAAATTAGGCAAAAATGTTTGGCACCCACCCAGACGATAATGCCATAATACCAGTGGCAGCTCGTCAGAGGAGGCAGGGGAGGCTAAACCTCCCCCAAAAAATTGAAAATTCAATCTTAATTTTT
The DNA here is from genome assembly GCA_917834065.1 of Ceutorhynchus assimilis. Classification (NCBI taxonomy): domain Eukaryota; kingdom Metazoa; phylum Arthropoda; class Insecta; order Coleoptera; family Curculionidae; genus Ceutorhynchus; species Ceutorhynchus assimilis. Next base: position 35,456,176 of record OU892285.1, read on the forward strand.
TATTCCTGATTTCTAATTAAAATAATAATTAACAAATTACACTTTCCAATTTTCGATATTTTAATGTAATTTAGAAAAATCTGACAACATTATTTCAATCAATCCCGCGCCTACACGACAAATATCTGTGAATCTGGGATATTCAGTAATACCGGCCCGAAGGGCCGGAGTTATATGCGAGCCCGAAGGGCCGGAGTTATATGCGAGCCCGAAGGGCCGGAGTTATATGCGAGCCCGAAGGGCCGGAGTTATATGCGAGCCCGAAGGGCCGGAGTAATACGTACCCGAAGGACTAGAGTTATACGTGAGCCCGAAGGGCGGGAATAATACGCGAGCTCGAAGGGCCAGAGTTATTTTAATCACGGGGCCTAGTTTATAGTTCTATTGGTCAGCGGATAATTTAGAGCTAATTAAAAACCGGGAGTATTTGAAATGCGATTTTTAGCGTCCGATCAAAGAGTCGGGAATATTCAAAAACTTTAGTTTTATCAAATTGGCTTTGGAATGTTGGTTTTCTTAAGATTTTTACTTTTTTCAGAAAACGGTGGTTTTTGCAAACATATACTACTTTATCATTGTCTTTGTCTTACTCACTATAATCAATAAGGAAACCTTGTAATATCATTATCATTGAAATTAAACTAAAAACAAATTTCCTATGATTTATTTGGAGTATTTTAATTATTAAAATCATTATTAATTAATTATTAAATTGAATTTTGAACAAAAAACCCTTTTAAAATGTTATTTTTGTTTTCCGAAATGAGATGTGGCAACGTTGTTTTTAGTTGGCCATTGTGAAGTGACGTCTTGTAATTTTTTGCCAGTTTTTTCTCGAATTTTTCACTCTTCCGGGGCTTTTCAATGGAAAAAGGCAATTTCACATATCGAGGGCTGAAACGCAGGACCTCGTAACTAACATTTTCGACGAAATCGGGTTTTTGATGTAGTTGTCTTCTTTTATGTGAGCGCCATCTATTTTCGAAAGGACAAAATTCTACAAAAATTATTTATTTGTGAAAATAAACGAAAACAGTAACTCGTAACTTACTGCGCTGGGTTTCCCGAAGCATAACCTCGTAAATACAACAATGTTCAGGTTGGCGCCATTTAGGCATTGTCAAGGTAAGTGCTTTTGAGAATTATTAGTATCAAAATATTATGAAAACTAATGTGTAGGGTTGAATTTTGCTATTAACTGTTTAATTAGACAATAATCTTTATTCTGGCATAATAATTTTCCGGATATGGAAATCATTTTAGGTGAAATTTCACATTTAATTACAGGTGTTAGATACGAGGTCCTGCTCCATAATATTTTCGTCAAGGAAGACCGTAACTACAACAATATTAAGTTTGGGCCATTTAAGACTAGTCAGGGTGAGTGGTTTTGTGAATAGTATGTGAATAATGTGAAATAACTAATGTGTAGGGTTAAATTTTGCTGATAATTATCAAGGTAAACAATAATCTTAATAGTCCCATAGTGAATTTCCTGGATTGTTGATGATTTTACGTGAAATTTTCCATTTCTAATTGTAGATGTTAGTTACGAGGTCATGTTCCACATTGCTCTAGAGAAGATACGAGGTACTGCTGCCTAAAAATGTCTAGTCGCACGAAAAAAATTTTGGAATTGGCCAAACTAGCACATTCTAGCGAAAATAATACGGAAGAAAATGATTATTCTCTTCAAGAAATCAGTGAAATTGAACTATCAGGAAATATTTTTTTAAATGAAGCCTTATCTCCAGAAGATATTTCTAATATCATCAGAGAAGTCGAGAATGTCTTTGATAACGATAATGCCAGCGATAATCCTGATAATAGTATTATCGGTGCTGAAAATCACAATCATAATGAACAATACCATCCCGGAATCGGAAATAATGAAACCATACACGAGGTTAACAAAATTGGAACACGACAACTAGATGAAGCCTTAAGTTCAGAAGATATAATTACTATTATCAATGAAGCCGAGATCGTCTTTGATATTAACGAAAATCCAAGCGATTGTCATAATAACAGTGCTGTTTTGTCAGACATAACAAACGTGGTTAGTTGGCAAAAAGAAAATCAAACTCACGATAAACAATCTCATCTCGTAAGTAATGATATCAAACAAAAGGTAAATAAAATTGAGACACGACAACATGGGGATGACATTAATATTGCGAATATTATCACAAAATCTGGAGAAGAAAATACAGAAGAACCCGTTGTTCTAGATTTAGCATGCAAAGCTCATAGACCAGAACAAACTGACGTTTATGACAATGATGACTACAGCCCAGAAAGTGAAACAGACAGCGAAGAAAGTATGGAAATCGATGAAGATGAAATACAGCTACAGGTCAATGTTATTGAAGATGAAACTGAGAATGAAAATGGAACAGTGAAGAGAAATGAAAAAAGAACAAATAAGAGGTTTATCAATAAGCAATTAAGAATGGCTGGAAAGCGGTATTTAGGGTTTAGAAAGCCACGGAATCAAAGCAATACGTTTCATGATACAGCAAGAACAGAGAGAAAATTAGGTGCTAGATGCAGCTGTAAACAAAAAGCCAAAGATCCAACAAGAAAATGTTTCAAGGTGACGGAAGGAATGCGCCAAGCTATTTTTCAAAACTTTTGGTCTAACATGACGTGGGATCAACGAAAAGTGTACGTCAGTAATACTGCTAAAGTGACTGAAAAGGCTAGACCAAAAGAAGCAGAAAGCTCTCGACGAAATATAACCATCAAATATTTTTTGATTTGTGGAAATGAAGAAGTACCCGTGTGTAAAATCATGTACTCACACACTCTTTCTCTGGGAGAATGGACTATCAGATCATGGAGAACCCAAAGCAATAATAGGATGAATAAGAGTACTCAGATAGAATTAAGTCGACGTAATCCAAGAAATGATTTGTTTAAAGAAGATCGAGAATTCCTCATAGAATTTCTCACTAGTTTAAACAAACTTCCCTCGCATTATTGCAGGAAGGATACTGATAAGCTTTATTTAGAACAAAATTTTCAATCTTTTGCTCAACTTCACAGGGTCTACGAAATTAAGTGCCAGGAGAATGAAAAAAAACCTTTATCTGCTAAGACATTAACAAAAATGGCTGAAGAAATGAATTTAGCGCTATTTCGTCCAAGGAAAGACCAATGCGATATCTGTTTCAAATACAAAAATGGCAATTTATCTGAAATGGACTACAGTGAACATATTAACATGAAAAATAGCGCCCGAAAGGAGAAAGAAGAAGATAAAAAAAAGGCCTTAGAAGGACAGTGCAATGTTATTGTAATGGATGTTCAGTCTGTCAAGTTAGCACCACAGCTAAAAGCTAGCGCTCTTTATTACAGAACAAAATTATGCTGCCATAATTACACAATCTATAACCTTAAAGATAGACGAGCTACTTGTTACTGGTACGACGAGACTAACGCGGACGGTCAAGCATCTACCTACGTTCTACATTTCTTGTAGACTACCTGGAAGAGAATTTTCTGAACCCAAGTAATCCAATGATTCCTATCATCATTTACTCCGATGGGTGTACTGCTCAGAATCGCAATTGTGTAATATATCTAACGCTTTACTTCACGTGTCAGAAAAATACAAAGTGTGTATAACCCAAAAGTATCTAGAAAAGGGTCACACTCAAATGGAGTGTGACTCTGTTCACAGTGCTATAGAGACCTCACTCAAAAATAAAGAGATTTACTTGCCCTGTGATTACCTACGGGTTACTAAAGAATCTCGTCAGAAGAATCCTTACATAGCCAAAAGCATGGACTATTCGTTTTTCAAAAATTACGCTCATAAGGATTACTTGAAGTATAATTCAATTCGGCCTAGCAGAACGGGTGGAGACAGCAATGTTGTTGATATACGTGTACTTCAGTATTATGAAGATAAAATTAGATTCAAGCTGAACTTTGAATCTGAATTTAAAGATTTACCAATCAGACCAAAGATCATACAGTTAGGCAACGTCATATTTCCCCAACTTTTCAGGCAAAGGCTACCTATTTCAAGCATCAAATACTCGCACCTGAAAGCGATTAAGCAAGTGATACCAAAAGACTGCTGGGGGTTTTATGACTCCCTTCCTCACAAATAGAATAATGGATTTTCTTTCATTTGTGAAAAAAACAAATATTTTAGCATTTTATTCAACTATAATGGATTTTCTTTTATTTGTGCAGAAAAACCAAATATTTTGTAATAGCTAGGATTAAGTTTTTTGAAGAATCTTTAAGTTTATTTAATTTATTTTGCCATTTTGTTGAACTGGTAGTTAATAAAAATAATTATTTTTATTCCTATTTCAAATTCCTTATTTTCTCAATATTATTGCATAACCACGTAACTGACATACTTTTTACAACATTAACTCGTAAGTGACGGTTATTTCTGAAAATCCCTACTGAAGTTTTTTTTTTCTCACTGCATTTATTTATTCGAATTTTTTTCGAATAAAAAAATATCCCAACTTCGATAATTAATTCCCATTTATATTTTAAACAGTTTTTTGGTGCTCCTGCACATTTTACGATTTGTGAGATACGAGGTCCTGCGTTTCAGCTCTCGATATGAGGCTTTGAGTTTTCTTCATTTTCTAGCAAAAATGTCTATTTTAAAAATGACATAAATAACAAAATCCCATTTAAAATGGTTTTTTTAAAAGTTTTGATGTGGCAACACCGTTTGTACCAACTTCAAATAGGTTTTGTAATAAATTTCATTTGCCAGTTTTGACAGTCGGCAATTTTTAATTGACGTGTTCACATTTCCATCCAGTTTTTCCTCGAATTTTCCGCTTTTCCAAGCCGTTTTCAGTCGAGAAAACCAATTTGAAATATGAGGCTTTAAATTTCCTACATTTTGTGCTAAAAATTTCCAGTTTTCCAATGGGGTAAGTGACAAAAACTCAAATTTCATTAAGTAGGCTCTGGAATGTCATTTTTAGAGGTTTCCCTTTGAATTTGTCCGCTTTTCCAGGGCTTTTGTGGTCGGAGAAACCGATTTAAAGTACGAGACTTTGGGTTTTCTTCATTTTCCACCAAAAATTTCCAGTGTTTTAACGGGGTAAGTGAGAAAAACTTTAGTTTTATCAAGCAGGTTTTGGAATGTCATTTTCGTTGTTTTTTTTTTTGGAATTTTTATTTAAGGTTTTTGGAGTCCGGGGATCGTTTTCTATCATTTTTTTTCTCAAAATTCGCAAAATAAAAAAAAACTTTTTTTGACGTTGACAACTGTCAATTTTTTTTGATACAAATTGATAGTTAGCGTCGCGAAACTGCTTTGTACCGGGGTTTGATTTTCGTAGTTTTTATAGTAGAGCGGAGAAAAAGTCGAACATGTGTCAAATTTGACAGATGACATTTGTCGATATTGCCAAAGTGTCGTGCGACAAAAGTTTTATCTGAACGAATCCGTTTATGATATAGATTATTTTAAAGCCAATCAAGAGCCGGGAATAAACAAAATTCGAATTCCCAAACCAATCAGGAGCCGGAAAAATTCAAAAATTAGAATTCCAAACCCGACGGGAAATTGAATTTTTTGTACCAACTGTTGCTACATAAATCTCACCCTAAAACCCACTAAAAAACGACCTTTGTTTTTTGGAAAAAACAAAAGAATTTTTTTTTGCGACTGACAGATGTCAAAATTTTAATGGGCATATAGATTTAGCCTCAGCGAATACGTAGGAAGTATCATTTTTTTTTTTTTTTTTAATATATGTCAAAAAAGACGTTCGGCGTTGCCAGGCGGTTGGTTTTTGACATATATCGATGACACTTCTTATTTTAGGGTTTTCGAAGCCTGGGGATCGTTTTCTGACATTTGTTTTTTGAAAAAAAGAAAAGGTAAAAATTTTTGACATTGACAGTTGTCAAAATTAAAAAAAAAAAAAACACATGGGCATATAGATTTAGCCTCGACGAATACGTAAAAAGTAGCCAAACAGGGCCAATTTTTTGACGTTTGTTGTATCATGAGCAGCGTTGCCATATGTTTTTATCAAAGCTTGATTTATAGGTTATCATTGACATTTCTGAAAAATATTTCCTTTAAAATTCCCAAATATTCTTTGGAATTCCCAAAAAATCTATTAAAATCTCAGAATTCCATAATTTAGTGGAATATTGATAGAATAATTATGTTATTCTGAAAAAGGAATTAGATGTGAAATTTTTGCGGAGTTTCCATAGAATTCATATTAAATTAATTCCTCTCGAATTACTTGAAATTTCAGTGAAATTCCGATCGAATTACACAAAATCCTAAATGAATTACATGGAGGAATTTTAAACAATTACATGAAATAACACCGAAATTCCCAACATGAAATTTCAGTTCCTACTGAATTTTAGTAATGCCGAGGAATTTCCAGCTAAAAACATGGAATTTCGGTGATATTCCGAAAAATTCCCACGTAATAACATGAAATTTAAATATATTTCGATGAATTTTTAAGAAATTACTTGAAACTTCATTAATATTCCCAGAAATTCCTGGCTATCAAAAGAGAATTTCACTGAAATTCTTATGAAAATAAATTAAATTTTGAAAATTCCTTGAAGTTTCATTGGACTTTCGAGACATTTTCGGTTATGAACGTGGATATTCTCATAAAATTTTATTGAATGCCGAAACATTTTTAAGAAATTACATGAAATTCCAAAGAATTTTATGAAAATTTTGTGGAATTCCAGTGGTAAAATTTTGAGGAATTTTAGTAAAGTTAAAAAAAAATATATGGAATTTTGAAATTGAAATCTTAGTGGAATTTCATGAAATCCTATACTGTAATTAGCCTCCTCACTTGAAATAGTCACGAGCCGCCACTGCATAATACCCAAAATAAGTTGTAAATCATCATCCCTCGGATATGGTTTAACGACCTGGGAAAACCCCATCGGATATAAATATTACCATAATTTTGTTAGCCCCATTGTAAAATCGAATTGAATCCTTTTGTTCCCATGCATTTTGGAATGGTCTCATAGATCTATAGAAATCACATATTAGTGCATTGTATTAAATTGTATTAAAATTCGTGTAACATTTTCTTCTTATCCGACTTTGTCTGTCTTTTTCTTAATTATTGAATTTTTTATATTGGCTACTGTCTTTTCATTATTCCAAGCGCCAGGAATAATCAAAGTTTATCTCACTATTAAATATATCCTACTTTATTTCTGTCTTTTTCTTATCCATTTAGTTTCTTGTATCATTTTTTTTTTCTCCTACTTGCCTATTCAAGGCTTTTTATTAGCTAGACATAAAAATTACCTACATGCTCATTCAGCTTCTAGTCCTTTCCGTCTTTTTCTTATAGACCGTCAGAGGGTTGAAAAGTACATAGATTTTGAGTAGGAAAATTCGATTTTACTTATGTTACCCTAAAATGTAGTTTTCCATTTGCGACACTCAAGCCAATATGTTTTCTTGCTCCCGATGTTGTAAATTTTCATCCTTCCGATGGACTTGTGTGGAATAATCGCCCAAAATCTCTATTTTTCCTTACAAGATTACGCCCTCATTTCAAACCTTTAGCTACCTGCAACACCCCCTTCTTTGTTTTCCCGAAGCCAAGTTTAATTAATTAATCCTTTGGTGAACACAGCTTGCGAGAAAAAATGGACACCAGGACGTCTTCTATTTCTGTTACGGAAAATCGAATTTTCAATACGTTATCCCCAGGAGTCACTCGTAAAAATATCTTCATATATATAATCATCGGTTTATAACGTTCTACGTCTTCCGATTCCCGATCTCCAACCATCTCAATCAATTCAGGCATCCTCCTCTAAGCCTCTGTCTCTCATTTCTTCGTCCACTCCACTTCTCCAGCTTCTTCTTGGTCTGCCGCGTCTTCTTCTTCCCCTTGGCTTCCACTCAATAATTTGCTTGGGTATCCTTGTATCTGCCATTCTTTGTACATGTCCGAAACAAATCAGCTATTTGTCCTTTATATTGTCGCGACTTTAGGTTGCCGGACAGAAATCTTGGGTTCGTTGTTCGTTTCGTTTATTCCAAAAATCAAAGTCCAATTAACGCAGCAATAATTTATTCCACTTAACAAAACACTCTGACACTAATTACTTTATTAACAAACTCAACAATTAAACTCTTTACAATCACTATTCAAATCGTATCACAGTCGAACTGAAACTAAACTTACAAACCAATGCTGGCCTTCTTATATATCCCTAAATCTCTTTCTGTAAAATCTAGAATCTAATCTAATTTTCCAGATAAAAGTAGAATAATTCGCTAGATTCTAGTATTTTCACCATCGATTCTTGACAGCCTGGCGGAAGATATCGTGACAATATCATCTACTATTTACGTCTATAATTTTCCTTATTCTCAGATTTGTTATCCTTTCCATTTTTGACCTGCTTGCCGATCTCCTCCAAAAATCCATTTCAGTTGCTTCCAGCATTTTTGCGGTTCTGTTCTTTAGTGGCCAGACTTCTGAGCTATATGTGACTATGGTGTTGTATATTCTAGTTTTTTTGATATTTTGGTCCCACAGTACACCATTTAGTAGGGATATTACCTTGCGTCCTTGTATATTCCGATCGTTAATTGCTTTGTCTAGGGTTTCCTCATGTGAGATTTTCATGCCCAAATATTTGTATTCAGTACATTGTTTTATTTCTTGTCCGTTATTCAATTTGAGCCTCTTATAGTCATATATTCTGTTTTAGTTAGATTTACTTCCAAACCTCATTTCTCGTATTCCTCTATCAGTTTTCGTGTCATATATTCTAGGTCATCATAATTCTGTGCAATTACTACTTGATTATCTGCAAAGCCCAAAGTATATAGATTGTATTCATTGAGCGGTATTCCCATGTGTCTCCATTTGTTTTTCCACCCCTTAAGCGCTTGTTCTAAGTATATTTTGAAGTGTTGGTGATATGCAGCATCCCTGTTTAAGTCCTTTAGTTGCTATAAAGCCTTTACTGATCATATTTCCCTGTTTCATCTTGGTCTTTGAATCACTATAGAGCGTTTTTGCTACCTTTATTAGTTCTAAATTGATATTGGTCTTTTCCAGTGCTTCCTAAAACTTTTTCAGCGGAACATTGTCATATGCTTTCTTAAGATCTACAAAGAGTAAATGGAGTTCTTGGTTATACGCTAGTTTCTTTTCTATTGCCTGGGTTAAACTAAATAAATGGTCTACAGTTGATCTTCCTGCTCTAAAACCGGCCTGTTCTTCTGCCTTACTATCTTTGTACTCGTTCTCTATTCTAGCTTTTATGAGTTTTCCGTACACTCTGCTCAGTGTGTTTGTTACTGCAATTCCTCGGTGGTTCTCGCATTTGCTTCTATCTCCTTTCTTATATATCGTTGTTAAATAGCTTATTTTCCACTCTTCCGGTACTTCATGTTTATCTATACATGTTTGAAATAGTTTTGTTAAATGTTTGTAGAGTTTATTGGTCCCATACTTTATCAGTTCTCTGTATATTTTTCCTGGGCCTGGTGCCCTACAATTTTTCAAGAAGCTACAATGTTTTTCTAACTTCTTCTTGCATAACTCTTATAGGTCATCCTGCAGTTTTTGTGTCGTGTCTGTTCCCTTTCTTCTTTAAACTCTGCTCGCTGTTCTGTCAGAATTCTTCAAAGTACTCTTGCCATTGTTGTAGTGTTATTGTATTGATAATATCCTTGGTTTTTGTTTTCCTCATATTTTTTAGTAATCTCCAACTTTCTGTGTTTCTTTTACCTCCCAGATAAGTATTAATATGCAGACAGTTTCTTTCCCATGACTCGTTTTTTTCTGTACTATTCTATTTCGTACTCTTGCTTGTGCTTCTTTATATATTTCTTTGTCTCGTGTCTTATTTGAACTTAGATACTGTTGGTATTTCTTCCTTTTATCTGCTATGTCTTACTCTATTTCTTGATCCCACCAATAAGGTGAGGGCTTCAAAATGCTGCACTGTGAATACTCTCTTTGATATGTTGGTAATGCATTTCAAGGTTTTGGAAGTTTATACTACTCTGTAATTTCTGATCCAATCTCTTCATGTATACAACTCCTTTACGCTTTGCTCTTCTAGAAATTTTAGGTTGTATTTCTCAGGCACATTATTGTTTTCTTGTTTTTCCATTCCATTTTCTTTTGCGGTGTTTCTGCCCGGAATAAAAAATTTTGTTTGCAGGAGGTACTGATCGCTACTACAGGTCGCTCCCTTATATGCTCTCACATCTTGAAATTCTATGATCGAGTTGTTTTGCGATATAATCTTCATCCTACTCAAAATCGGTATATGTTTTAACCCTCTTCGAGGATTGTATGCGAAAATGTGGCACCTAAATATGTCATTATTTGATGGTCCATAAAGAGCTTAAAGGATAGTGGGTCTATGTATATTTTTATAATTTTTTCTGCATAGCCCCCTCAGACAAAATGTCTGGTAGCGCCACGGCAGAGCATATTTAAATATTAAACATTACAAAAATTCTAATAATAACTACAATCTTCTTACATAGTATAGTTACTGAAGTCCAACCTTTGTTTTTTCCAAGTTTTGCCATGTATCATTTTATGTAACAACTTATCCACAAACAAGAAAATTATCAAATTACTTCTGACAAACTCTTTCTCTCATGGCATAACATGATGACAAAACTGGGAATATAAACAATTGTGTCAAATGACGTTAATTAAACTCTCCATTAAAATGTTCGAAATTTTTCAATATCAAATTCCACCCAGCCAGCGCCACCATCAAATGAAGATAAAAATCTCGTCGCCTTTTAAAATCTAATTAATCTCCTCAGTCTCTCTTCTTTTAGCCTCCTAACGAAGATAACAAAGACAAATCACCGAATCCGTTTTTGGTCTCACACCGGGTCGTTGTTTGATCAAGAAGACCCTGATGATAGATCGTTAGGATCAAATCATGGGCGCTTGGACACGATTAAAGGCGCCGGTTGACTTGTCGGATACAAATCTTTTAGTTTTGATGACCCAGCAAATAATTCGAGAAACTATGTTTATTATTATTATTTATTTCTAGCATCAAACAATACATTTACGGTTTTATTTTTTTGCCTAATGTTGTCCCATTGGTTTAGTTTCTCAAATACATAATGTTTTTTCATACGATATAATTTTGACAATCGTTTGTCCAAATATTTGCAATGTTCCAGTTTGTATTCGATGTCAGCAATGTCTAAATCGATTGCAGAAGAATTGTCTTGATCACTTTTGGTACTGCTTGGGAGGTCGCCGTTACTTCCATTATTCTGGAATTCGCAGTTGCACGTGTAACATAAATTTTTGTTGTAGTGATTCAAATCGATAAAAGGGCCTGGAATGTGTATGTTCGATGGGATATTCGTGATGGATTTGGTAAAAGGCAAATTGCCCATTAAATTGGCAGTTGATCGATTTCAGGTTGACAGTAATAATTTGCTGGTTATAAATAGTGCAAAAAGTTTAGAGCAAACAGTGACAGCGGGCTCGGCTCTAATAATAGAGCCGGAGCTCGTTATAGTACTAATTTAGGTCGAATTTGTGTATATAGTCAGGTATAAATAGAAATAGAGGCGCTAATTAAACGCCAGATGATTAGGTGCCGACAATGAGCTTTAAAGCCTCTAAAAACTTGCGTCTTCAATTTTATTGAAACTTTATAGTAGTTTTCCAAGTTCGTATCCTGATTAAAACTGTTATGCCTTCAGCATTTCTTCAGTATTTTTGCACCTTTTACAACTTGTATACAAATTTTCATCAATTAACCGCTCAAAGTTTAGTTAACTCCAGAAAATGTGTACATAATTGAATCTTCAGGCATCGATTTTGTAAAATTTTGAAAATTTTGAAAAAACTTCACGTGATTCTAAAAGATTTTAGATTTATGAGATTTTAGGTGATTTTGGATCATATTAGGAAATTTAGAAATGGGTTTTATGGCGTTTTTACCAACTAATTTAGGAGAGCCCTAACGATAAGTATTCCATGAGAATTCTGCAAAAATTTTTGGTGATTCCATAGAAATTCCTCAGAATTTCACTAGAAGATTTTATGGAAATCCTTGAAATTCAATTCAATAGAAAAACAGAAAGTCCTAGAAATTTTTTCATAAGATTTCATAATACTTTTGCAAATTCCACCATAAAATTCAATGGAATTCTTGTAGAAAAATTCCTCGGAATTACAGTAAAAGATTTCATGGAAATTTCGACAGAATTACTCAGAATTTCACTAAAATTTAATTCAAGTTTTCGAAATTTTTCGTGGTTCCATGGAAATTTCACGGAAAATTCTGTTTAATTTCGATTTCGATATAATTTCACTGGAATTCCACGATAAGATTTCAAGGAATTCCATGTAGGTGTAATTCTACGACTATTCCTTGGAATTTGTCCAACATCGAACACAATCCTCCAAATTCTCCATAATTTTTTCCAAATTTCCTATAAATTTCCCAAGTTTCTAACAAAGAATTCCAAGGTGGTTTGCCTCTTGAAAAATACAGTCTCACACTTTCAAAGTTTTCCTGGAAAATTAATTGAGGGAAAAGTTAAAACTTTTTGCATATAAAGAGGAAAGTTTGAAGCTTATTTTCTCAAAATTTCAAATTTTTCCATTGGAAAACAACAACATAAAGAATCTTGGAAATCAACCTACAATAACTGAATTAATTGAAAATACAGTCTCACACATTTTAAAGTTTTCCTGAAAAGCTAGCGAGGAAAAAATTTTGAAACTTTTTGCATGTGAGAAAAAAGGTTAAAGGCCCATTTTCCCAAAATTTCAAATTTTTCCAGTAAAAAATAGGATTTCGGAGAGATTTCGAAGGATTATTCACTGTAACAAGATTTCAGATTTAGAGCGATTTTAAGGGATTTCGGGTGATTTCGAAGGATTTCGGGTAAATTCGAAGGATTTCGGCAGATTTCGGAGAATTTCAGGTGATTTCGCAAAGATTTTAATTTGATTTCAGACTGTTACTTATCTTATAAGTATATTCAAAAGTGTATTAGTATAAACTGAAAAATGGCCGCGTTGGCCGATTTATGAATTTTGAGCCAATGGATTTTTGGGTTTACGGAAAGATTTCTGAAAGATTCCGGAGGGATTTCGGAGTGATTTCGTGAAGGTGCCAAAAGCTTGGACACATGCAATGGGATTGTAGACTAAGGATATCCTTTCCATCTGGGGATCATTCTCAACGCTTTTCAAGGTCTAGAGACGCCAGCCCTAATAACAAACAGGAACCAACTAGTACGGAAGGGAGGATGCTGGCTAGTAATGACGAAGCCCCCAGAGTTGTTTACATAAAATCATTGTGGCAGTCATTATAGAGGATTAAAATTCGAAGGACAAATCAATGGAGAATTGAAAACCATCACTTTTGATACGGGTGCTGAAGTTTCCATAATTAGAAGAACATTAGTCAAGTCTCGGGCAATCCAACCGCTCACTAGAAACCTGTCACTACGAACAGTCACGGGCGAACATGCACCAGTTGAAGGAGAAGCTATGGTTGAGCTCACTTTTGGATCTACCACCTCCAGGCACAGAACATTAGTCGCCGATATAGAAGATGATTTTATTTTGGGAATGGATTTGATCGGCCAACATGGGTTCTCTTTTGATCCTTCCATGAACATCCTTAAATTTGGTAATGAAGAAATTGTCCTAACAACACAAGAAGAATCCGATGCCGTTAAGATCTTGGCCACAACCCCAGTGAGGATTCCTGGAAGTACTGAGAAGATCATTTGCGGAAGATTAGAAACAAACCCTGGGTGCTGCGTTGGGCTAACACGTAATTTCATTGGAGATAAACCAGAAAGATTTCTTGTTGGAAAGACTCTAGTAAGGACGAATGGAGACATTATGATAAGAATTGTCAATGTTCCTTCCGAAACAGTAAGAATAAAAGAAGGAGACATTATTGGAGCTCTCGAACCAGTGAAGCAAATATCGAACTGTGACCTACCAGATAAGCGACATTTTGTGAAATCCAAATTGGATACAGACACCTTGATGCAGACTTTGGCGAAATCATGGAAACATCTCGATCCAGATAGACTTCAAGAAGCCACAGATTCCATTTTGAAAGAAGCAGACGTATTTGTGATGGACAATCAAACCGGACGGACCAGCTTAATTCAACACAAAATTGATACTGGATTGGCACACCCAATTAGACAACCACCACGACGTATGCCAGTAGCTAAGCAACAGGAAGTGGAAAACCAAATTGATAAAATGCTTCAAGAGGCGGGAGTCATTGAAGAGTCAAATAGTCCATGGTCCGCGCCAGTAGTACTTGTGTGGACTACCGAAAGCTTAATGACGTCACCAAGAAGGACAGCTTCCCTCTTCCAAGAATAGACGATACACTAACAACTCTATCGGGCTCCAAATGGTTTTCCACCTTGGATCTCAAAAGTGAATACTGGCAAGTGGCAATACATGACGATGACAAAGAGAAAACTGCCTTCAGTACCGGAAGCGGGCTGTACCAATTTAATGTAATGCCTTTTGGATTGTGTAATGCTCCAGCTACGTTTGAGCGACTGATGCATTTTGTTTTGCGAGGCCTTACATGGAGAACTTGCCTGGTATATTTGGATGATGTCATGATTATGGGAAATTCGTTCCAAGAACATCTCAATAACCTGAAAGAAGTTTTTGACCGCTTCCGGAATGCCAACTTGAAACTCAATCCAAATAAGTGTTTCCTATTTCAAAAGAAAGTGGAATTCTTAGGTCACGTGGTATCTGAAGAGGGCATACAAGTTATGGAAGGAAAAATAGATGCTGTCAGGGACTGGCCAAAACCACGCGACAAACATGAACTAAGGAGTTTTCTAGGATTATGTTCTTATTATCGAATATTTGTGGAAGGATTCGCCAATATAGCTGCTCCACTTCATCGTTTAACAGAAGAAAAATCAACATTCAATTGGACCCAAGAATGCGATTCCGCATTTAGAAAATTGAAAGGAGCATTATGTACGAGCCCAGTGTTGTCCTATCCTGATCACAAAGGCATGTTGATTCTGGACACAGATGCAAGTAACACCAGTGTTGGAGCTGTCCTTTCACAAATCCAAAATTCACAAGAACATGTCGTGGAGTACTACAGCAGAACATTATCAAAGCCGGAACGAAATTATTGTGTCACCAGAAGAGAGTTGCTTGCCATAGTAAAAGCAGTCGACCATTTTCATAAGTATCTCTACGGACGCAAGTTTCTAATTCGAACAGATCACGCAGCTCTAAAATGGCTTTTAGAAATGAAAACTCCTGAAGGACAGCTTGCTAGATGGATTGAGCAATTGCAGCAATACGATTTCCAAATTAAACATCGACCTGGAAACCTGCATAAAAATGCTGACGCTCTGTCTAGACGGCCATGTAAAGAAGATTGCAAACATTGTCAAAGAATCGATATACATGATAAAAACACTAGTCCAGCTGTAAGAAGAACGGGCCTTATCGTCGATGACAAATGGACTACCAAACAAATGAGAGAAGATCAGGAGGCCGACCAGGACATCGGGCAAATTCTACATCTTAAAGAAAATGATGAATGTAGGCCAGAATGGGGGGAAGTGTCAAACAAAAGCTTGATTTACAAGGCGTTGTGGGCCCAGTGGAACTCTCTGGCCGTAGAAAATGGTTTGCTCAAAAGAGTTTGGGAAAGTGCCGATGGGAAATCCACTAAGAGCCAACTGGTTATCCCAAAAGACCGAGTGGAAGATGTATCAAAAGAAATACATGACGGAACCTCAGGGGCACATTTCGGAGTTAACAAGACTTTGGACAAAATTCGGGAACGTTTTTACTGGGTTCACTACCATGAAGACGTTAAAAGCTGGTGCCGAAAATGCGACATCTGTGCTACCAGTAAAGGCCCTAAACTAAGATCTCGGGGGCCCATGAAACAGTACAACGTCGGTCTCCCATTTGAAAGAATAGCGATAGATGTTGCTGGACCGTTCCCAGAGTCAGAGCGTGGTAACAAATACATCTTAGTTATCATGGATTACTTCAGTAAATGGCCAGAAGTTTTTGCTATTCCCAATTAAGAAGCCATCACTGTTTGTTAGATCATGGGTATTCATAAGACAAGGACAACACCCTTACACCCTCAATCTGATGGCATGGTGGAACGATTCAATAAGACCATAGAGGAACACCTGACAAAAGTGGTCGCAAAGATTCAACGAGATTGGGACAAGCATTTGCCTCTATTTTTAATGGCTTATAGAGCGGCTGTTCACAATTCAACAGGTGAAAGTCCGGCTGAATTGTTTTTGGAAGGGAACTCAGGTTACCTTGCGATCTGATGTTTGGAGTACCCGAAGAAGAACGAAGAGAAATCCGAGATTATGCCGACGAAGTAAGGGCACGACTTCTGGGTATCCATGATTTTGCTCGGGAGCATATTCAACTAGCCAGTGACCGAATGAAGACCAGATACGACTTGAAAGCCAATTCGGTCGGATTTCAAGAAGGTGATTTAGTGTGGTTGTATAATCCAGCAAGGAAGAAAGGAGTATCGCCGAAATTGTCTTCAGTATGGGAAGGACCCTATAGAATTATCAAGAGGATCAATGATTTGGTTTATCGAGTCCAGCGCAACACCAGGAGTAAGATGAAAGTTGTACATCTGGACAGATTGGCGAAATATCATGGACGTGAAGTTGATCGGGACGATCAACCTTAAGAGGAGGGCAGTGTTACAATATCGTCCGCCAGGCTGTCAAGAATCGATGGTGCAAATACTAGAATCTAGCGAATTATTCTACTTTAATCTGGAAAATTAGATTATCGTGTGTATTCTAGATTTTACAGGAATAGATTTAGGGATATATAAGAAGGCCGGCATTGATTTGTAAACGAAACGAACGACGAACCCAGGATTTCTGTCAGCAGGCAACCCAAAGCCGCAACAATATTTTGACAAAACCCTTTTTTTGATGAATCGCAATTATCAGTTTTACCTCCTTAAACCATCCTCAAAGTAATTGGCAAGTCAAGTACATGGGCGCCGGAATTTCAAAATTACCAGAAATATAATTAATTATACAGACAGGACTAGACTACTAGACACATACGCTTTAATGGGACCAGTTGACAGATATGTACAAATGGGAAATGTTTAACCTAATTTTATTTGTGTGTTCAAGAAACGACATACAGAAGAATACAGGCCAATGACGTCAAAGAGTAGTGGAGTACAGATTACAGGGGATTCAATAAAAGTGAAGTTGTTGGAAGATGTTAAATCTTAAGGCTTAAGGCCCTTCTTGTATGTAAGTGTATGTTTTAGATTTTTAGTGAGTAAACCTCTGCAAGACGAGCAAAGCGAGTTCCTCAGCAATCC
This sequence comes from Ceutorhynchus assimilis, assembly GCA_917834065.1. Lineage (NCBI taxonomy): Eukaryota > Metazoa > Arthropoda > Insecta > Coleoptera > Curculionidae > Ceutorhynchus > Ceutorhynchus assimilis. The sequence goes on from OU892285.1 coordinate 35,473,567, forward strand.
ACTCGTTAATTTTTGTTACAAAAATCTTCAATATGTATAACGTATTGAGTAATTATTACCTAAAAAAAAACTATTTCTTGTTCGGTGGCCACCAAAAAAAAAATCAGCCCGGTAATTTATGGTGCACCCTGCTAGGTTGGAACCCGACCCAAAAGTTAATAATTTGTTTTCGAAAACCAGGCCGAAATTCACTTTTTTTCTCCGAGCAAGGTGTCTGGCCTGACGTTAATTTGTGTTTATCGGTGCCATTCGAAAGATGTTTGATTTAATTAGCCAGAGCATCTCTGTTACTCATTGAATTAATTAAGTAATCCACAATTTTTTTAAATTATTTCACAATTCATTGAATAAAATTTACAGGTACTACGTGGAACTATGTGAGTAAGTACTTACTAAAGCCCAAAAATTCCAATTCGTATTCATTCATTCAAAAGAAAAAGAAAAAAAAACAATTACGTATTTAAATTTTTATGCGTGTGCCGCTTTCCGGCCTATCAAGAATCCCCCGTCCCTGTATCAATTTTCATCGAATATAATGCCCTTTTATCAGCTTTATTTAGTATTCAGATCACGTGAGAGTGCTGTAATTGATTAGCATTCCTGACATTATTCTTCGGAACCGGCTTGCATGGATACCGATTTAGATTTTTCGGGCTCCACTTGCGACATTCTTGAACGTGAATCATTGCAACAAATTGTCTACCTGAATTTGGGACAATATTCTTTGTCTGTAATCTACTTGTGCCAATTCGTTTCTAGTCCTAGACAATATCAGATTTGTCTTAAAAGTGTTTTCAATGTAAACAGTGTCCAAAATGAGCAAGGGTATTCGGAGTTGTAATTTTACAATGATACAGTTGAACTAGGAGGAGAAATTCCTATATAGACAATAAGTGAGATTTTTCTTTAAGGAAAAAACTATGTATCATTCCCATTTAAAAAAATTCTTGTAATCTTAATGGATAAAAAACTAGTTCCCCTAAAATAGCTATATGAACAATTCACTCTTTTGCAGGATTGCTGTCAAAAAATTCCAATAATTTCCAAAAAACATACAATTATTAAATTTACCACCCTGTATCTGGGAAACGGAACAATTTCAGACTGAGATAAGTTGCTTAAAATCAACTTATTTTGACCTCAGGAATATGTGCTAAGATTTTGTACAGACCTTTTAAAAACACCCTGTATAATAAGTATAAACTTGTCAATAAAAATAGTAATTTGAAGTACGCATAAGCAGCTGTTTATTTGAACCCAAACAAAGTATAAGGTACCCAAAGACAATAGGTATACGAGTCGCATCCGGACTTTTATGAATTCTCGCTGGTCCCTCCGGGACATCCTCCTTTGGCGTGTGCTGAAATTCAATCGCGTGTTTCCTCCAAGGGTCCTCCTGTATATCCGGCTCCGTGTTGCCAATTTATCGTTTTAATAAATGAATTGAGTCAAGCTAAAAGCTGATTTCGACAACGTCGCGCCCTAATGCAAATCGTCTTATTTGTTCTGCGCACCACCTGCCCTATGCCACCGAACAGGATGGTTCTTGTTTGCCCTTAGAGGGCACGTGCCCCTAATCAGTTTTAATAAGACCATGTGGAACTTTTGGGTTTTGTTTTTCTTTAATCGTTATACAGGGTGTTATTTCAAAACTTTTTAAATACAATTTATAGAGTTAATAATAGAGATGAAAAGCTTTCAAATTGACGCACCCTGTATATAATTTTAAAAACGCATTATTTAATAATGCATACAAAGAGGATCCAATATAGGTATAATGGTTTTTAATAAATAAAATAGGTACCTTATTCGCTCATCGATGTATAATTATTTTAATCGATTTTCGTTTTTGCTTTACTTTTTCCAGATTGATTATGGGTTTTTCGGTTAAACAATAGCGTATTTCGACTAGTGTTGAATTCGACACTTAAAATTCCTTCTGGGGACCTCCGTTTAACATTCTTGCTCCAGATAACGATCCGGTATTTTAGATTAAAAATTCTACCAAATAATTTTGGAGGGACCCCATTAAAATGTGGTGATGTTTTATTTTTATTTTTTGATGATCAGGTTTTATTTCAAATATATTTACATATGATTCATGAATTCTTCAACAACAATAGTCGGCATATGAGTTTTTCTCAAAAGATTATCCCATCGTAGTTGTCGCTACCCTTTTCCACGCACTCGTGTGTAACTGCAAACAAAGTTGCCGTTCTCATGGCTCGTTCCAACCCACAACGTGTGTACTTTACATTACAACACATAGTAGGTATATGTGTTTAGTTTTTCATTAGTACCCGACCGCTAACCGTTGGTTCTCACAGTAGTTTACACAAACTCGAGAAGGGCGCTAATTGGCCTCATATCGATTGCCATTTACAAGTGACAAATTACCCAATTCTTTACGTAATTACACGGCCACACTTTGAGCCTTGAAATTAACAATTTGAAATTTGAATTCGCCCTCGGGTACTCAATCCGTGCACCGGGCTATTATCTCGTACCGATCTTAAGATCAGGATTTTCGGCTTCTTCGGCTGCTCCCTATCATCAGTTATTGGCACTAAACAGTATATTTTGCGAGTGTTTCTTTTCTGCCCAGGCCCGACGTCAGCGAGATGCTTGTTATTATTTATTTGGTGATTACAGCCCAATTGGAGTACCAGTACCCTCTCTATATACCTATCGAAGCTCTTGGAATATATTAAATTTTTTTTTATGGAAGAATAAGTAGGAATATTCATCATTTATTGTCAATTTTTGTTTATTCCAGGCTCTTGCAATCCTTTTTTTTACAGGAGAATAAGAAACATTCAAGAATAAAAAAGTTTTTTCCGGGCTATAATGCCGTGGTCCATTAGTATTTTTACCTAACGTTTCGTCTGCTGCTGCGGTAGACATCTTCAGAGGCAGTGTGGTAGAGGACGAAGTGTTCTCTTCCGTGTTCCTCCGATGACTGTATTCTATTTTCCTTGTCTCGTTCTCAGAAAGGAAGGGTCTTTGTTTTTCGCAGAACTGGCAACCAGCTTTTGTTGAGGTTCATGCTCTCTTCTTTTCTGTTGAAGTTGTTGTGGTGTTTCTGTATCTCTATGGCTTCTCTGTGGAGTTTGGTGTAAAAATGTTTGGTTCTATCCAATGCTTGAGTCTGGTCGAAACGAATGACATGGTTGCTGATCTATCTACTTGTCCCTGCTGACAGTTTCTTTTGTGCTTTTTGACCCGGGTGTTAATAGAGCGTTGGGTTGTTCCTACATAAACATATCCACAAGAGCAGGGAATTCTATAGACGCCAGCTTATTCAAGAGGTACCCTAGGATCCTTGGCCGATCTTAGACTTTGCTGAATTGTTCTCGTGGGCTTATAGATAGGCTTAACGTTGTGTCTTTCTAACGTTCGTCCTATGCGATCTGTGACATTTTTGATATAGAGAACAAAAACTCTCCCTACCACTTGTGTCCCCCCACCAAGGGCGCCCAGAGGGAGGGTCAGGGAGGGTCACTCGACCCCCCCTGAAAATTTCTTAAATTTTAATTATTTTCTATATATATTATTTTGTAGGTCCGATGATGCTCGTATGAGCGAAACGGACATACTTGAATTCGGCCACATACCAGGTAGCTGCAGTAATTCTGCCTTTGAATTCGGCCAAATCATGAAACCCAACCTACTGCCCATGAAACTTACCTTATGATGTTGACAGATTTCGCATTGCATATGAGTTAATAAATCTAAAAAAGTGTAAATATGTATTTTGAAGCGCAAAAAAAAAATCTACCAAAATGACTATGGAAAGATTCACAGGCATTTGTTTTCTTATCCAGGTCTATCGAGGCATGTGCCATGTATCGATGAGATAATCTGAAAATTTAACTAGAACTTCGTGATTCGGCTGAATAGCTAACAACTCGAAAACAAAGAAATCGCTAACTTCTTGATTCTCCAAAAACATCATCCCGAAACAATTATGTAACGATTTACCGATTTCTGAATCTTTTTTTTTTATATTCAATGCTTAAGCCTAAGTTTTGGATCTTCCTGTACCATGCCTGAGATTTTAGCTATTTATAAGAAGTAAATAAGTTGATTTAATATCTATATCTCAGTGTACCGATTTGCATATTGATAAATTGTCACCCTTTCCTTATTCCGGAACTGGTGAATTTTGTGGCTGAGTTCAAGGATCCCGGAGCTAAACACATGTCACTATTAAGTGAATCAAATAATAAATAATCTGTGTGTTAACATGTGGCTTTTCAAATTATGTTTTTGCTTAGAAAAATGGCTGACGATAAAGATGTAGAGATTTTAACGCCCACAAAAAGTGCTGAAAATATTAGTGAAAAATTGATAGAAAAGTGTTCTCATTGTAAAAAAGATACGAAGAATTTCATAGAGTGTGGAAAATGCCAGAAAAACTTTCACTCCGCATGCCTAATACAAGCGGCAACTCAAAAATCCGCCAAATGCCGCCACGTACCTACTTACGCAGAAGAAGAGCATTGGAGCCACGAAAAGCAACTCTATGGCATAATAATTAAACTACTAGAGGAGAAGAACGAAATACTAGTGGAAAATAATCGTTTTATGAGGGAAAACATCATAAAACTTGAAGAAAAAGGCAAGAAACTCGAAAATGAGGTTAGAAAGCTCCTTGAATTCCCGCCAACAACAAACGACGTAAGGTCTGTTCCCACAGGAGTCTCTGACAGTTTGCAAACTATCAGGAAGCATCGCCCATACATGTTTTCAATGCTGTCGTTACAAGATAAATCTGTAACTCAGCTGAGCGATTGTTTCTGACAGGTTGCAAACTGTCAGAGACTCCTGTGGGAACAGACCTGTAACCGATCCACCTGACAGCCCGAAGTTAGCAAAAGATCAAAGAACACCAAAAATGTTGAAGACAGCTGGGAAAAAACAAGCCGTGCAGACCTGCTCCAACAGTTATGATAAACGCACTCTGTCTCTAACCCAATCCCCAACGAGTGACTCGAGTACGTCACCATGCACATGGCAGTTGACAGTTGACAAAAATGGAAAAGAACTTGAACAAATCGAAGAAAGTCTCCAAGAAAATCATCAAAACACAAACCAAAATGTTCAAAATTATAATTATACGCAAACGGAAAACAACAAAAACGACTGGCAGGAGGTCGTACGTAGGAAGAAAAGTGCCGCTAACAAGCAAAAGGCAACTCAAAATGCCGTCAATGCCGAAAATTGTAATAATAACCGGAAAACAGAAAACAACAAAAACGACTGGCAGGGGGTTATAAACAGAAAAATTAACACCACCAACAGACAAAAGCCAATACTTGGAGGCTGCAAAAACTTTAGCCTACAAGTGGCCCCACGAAAAGCTTACATTTTTCTCTCAGGCTTATCGCCCACAGTCACAGAAGAAGGTGTTCAAAACTACATAATAAACAGCACACAAACAGAAACCAAATGCTATAAAATGAAAACCAAGAGTAGCAGCTATAAGAGCTCATTTAAAATAGAGGTATTGGAGAATGAAGCAGGAAAAATTGTGACCTCAGATATATGGGGTGAGGGGGTCATAATCAACCATTTTTTGCATGCCAGACGAAGCCTACAAACACAGGCAAATTAAAGGATAGTGCAGGAGAAATATTAAAACATATACAAGAAAAATGCGAAGCAAATTTTCAAGTGCTTCACTACAATGCCCAATCAATAAGGGATATCACAGACGAGCTGGATGCATTTAGCTGTGATAAAAACATTAAAATAATGTGTATTACAGAACACTTTCTAAATTCAGAAGAAATAGACTTTCTAAAAATTGGAAATCTCACTGTAACAGCATCTTTTTGTCGTTCTATATATATTAAGGGGGGCTCACTGATTTTGTTGAAGCAGGGAACCGACTTTACAGAATTAACCGACATTAAACAACTGAGTGTGGAGAAGTGTATTGAAGTGTGTGCGGCAAAATCCAGTAAATATAATATCACAATAATATCAGTAATCAGTATACAGGTCACCCTCGGGTGATTTTGACACCTTTCTCAATATTCTTGACCAGATTTTGGCTCTTATAGGAATACAACAAAAAATTATATTGGCAGGAGATTTCAATGTCAAATTTTGCACAAATGAAAAAACCTCCAAGGAGCTTATTGATATGCTTCAATCATATGGTCTATCACAAACTGTTTTTGAACCAACAAGAGAACAGAATTGCTTAGATAATGTCTTTATAAACTTCTCAGAAGAAGATTTCCATGCAAGTATAGTAAAACCTGGTAAGTCAGATCACAATGGTCAATTAATCACACTAAATTGCACAATGCAAAAACCAACTAACCAGTTTATAAATAAATTGTGTCAGCCTATTACCTCGGAAGGAAAAAATGTTTTTTACAATAAAATTTCGGCAATTGATTTTAGCTTTATAGGTCATCCTTTTTTAACAGCTGAAACAAAATTTGAAACCCTCATGCAGTTGATTGAGTTGGCCTTTAACGAGTCATTCCCTAAAAAAACCTATAGAACAAAAAACAACATAAATTATAACATTACCTGGTTTAATAACAACCTTAGAGACAAAAGGGAATACTTAAATCACTTAAATGATATTTATATTCATCCACCCAACTAATGAGCTGAAAGAATATATAAAAGTACAGCGACGAGACTACAAAAAAGCAATTAAAGAAGCAAAAATACAGTGTAATGAAACAAAAATAAGAAATTCAACCAACCCAACCAAGTGCATGTGGGAAGTAATAAACGAACATCGTAAAAAGCCCTCAAAACCATTGGAACAATCACTTAACCTATCTGCACAAGATTTTAACAACTACTTTATTAATGTAGCCGCAGATCTACAAAAACAAATAAAAAATGAAAATATAAATCCGATAGAGAACTTAAAAAACATAGCATTAAATAATAGTCCTTTCTGTTTTAAAGAAGTCTCTTATAACGAGGTCAGGGAGGTTATTGATCAGCTCAAAAACAAAACGAGTAAAGATATATACAATCTAAACATAACATTAATGAAAGGGGTAAAAAATTTAATTCTTATACCTTTAACTAAATTGATTAATCATTGTATTAGGGAGAACATCTTTCCTGACTGTCTTAAAATTGCAAAAGTTGTACCTATATACAAAAAAGGAGATGCCAATGACCCAAGCAACTACAGACCTATTTCTTTACTACCAATTCTATCAAAAATATATGAAAAATGCTTAGCAAAACAAATTTCGAACTACCTTGAACAAAACAACATTCTTAGTCCTGGTCAGTTTGGGTTTAGGGAGGGTAAAAATACAACACTTGCAATTTTGAAACTTGTTGAAAATATCATGGAGGGTTTTGAGAACTCACAACACACAGTGTCTGTTTTTTGTGACCTGAGCAAAGCTTTCGACTGTGTTTCGCATGACATTCTACTTGACAAACTACCATACTATAAATTTTCACAAGATAGTATACTTCTCATTAAATCATATCTTACAAAACGTCTCCAAACAGTAATTTATAACAACTTAACATCAAATAAACAAGAAGTTACCACTGGCGTTCCGCAGGGGTCAATTATGGGCCCAATCTTGTTTCTTATTTACATTAATGACTTGCCAACAGTGGCTATAAATGAGTTGTACTTTAATTTTGCCGATGACACAACTGGACAAGTACAGGACACAAACTTACAGACAGCTCTAGACATGTCAGGCGAGGCACAGTCGAGGGCTGGGCAATGGTTTGCAATTAACAAGCTTTTTTTAAATGAGGCCAAGACTCAGAAGTACGTATTTTCACTTAAAAAAATTGCGCCCATGGAAGATAATGTAAAATTTTTAGGGGTAACTCTTGATCAAAAACTCTTATGGGATGCCCACACGGAAATAACAACAAAAAAATTGAGTAAAAATGTATTTCTTTTGAGAAGCCTATCACTGTGTGTCTCGTTGAGGACTGTAAAACAGGCCTATTTTTCTTTGTTCCACTCCCACTTAAGTTACGCCTTGCTGGTCTGGGGCCATGCCAGTGGAGCTCAAAATGTTTTTGCTATGCAAAGGCGAGCTGTCAGAGTGGTAGCAGGCTTGAGTTACCGGGAGGAGTGCAAACCAGCCTTTATAAAACACAGAATATTGACATTGCCATCAGAGTTTATTCTGCAAAATCTTGTTTATGTTAAAAACCATCTTAACTTGTATACCAGCTTTATTGATATCCACAACCATAACACAAGAAATAAAAATAATTTAAGACCTAACTATCATAGATTGCAAAGATGTCAAAATGGCCCAGGATACCATGCTGTTAAACTTTTTAATAAACTACCAGAACAGGTAATTAACCTAAGCAACACGTTGTTTAAGAAAAAAGTCAAAGATATGCTTGTTAGTAAAGCCTTCTACTCCCTGGATGAATATTACAACTCCACACTCAGTTGGTCGAATAACAAGATGCATTCTGAGTGATTGCATTTGTTGGGAACTCAAGGAAGGAAATAAAAATAAAAACAATAATCTGTTTATAATCACATCAACTACATGTATTAGTATTTATTTTATAACTGTGCCAAATTTGTCAAATTTGTTTATTTGTCTGTTTGTCTTATATAAATAACTGTTAAACTTTTTAAAACTTATTTGATTGTTTCAAAGTGATGTAATATAGATCTAGATTTGAGTGTTTTATTATTTTAAATTTTTTTGTAATATTGATGTACTGATTGATATATATTTTTTTGACTTGTGTAAGCACTATGTTTGTGTAATAGCATCAATAAAGAATTTGAATTTGAATTAAATTTTGCATTGCAAGTGTCACATTCAAATGGATAAATATCCGAGTGTGTTGAAATGTGCCTTTGTAAATAACGTTTCTTCAAATTTTGCCTTGCGAGTGTCACATTCAAATGGATAAATACCCGAATGTGTTAGTTTATGTATCTTCAAATCGCGTTTTCGTTTAAATTTTGATTTGCAAATGTCCCATTCAAAAAAATTGAATATCCAAGTGTATCAATATGTGTTCCTTCAAATCGCCTTCTCTTTTCAATTTTGCAGTGCAAATGCTACATTTGAAATTCTTCTCATCCGAGTGTGTTAATATGTGGCTTCTCAAACTACGTTTGTGTTCAAATTTTGCATTGCATGTGTCACATTTAAAAGGATAAATATCAGACTGTGTTAGTTTGTGTCTCTTTAAACAGTCTTTTCCTTTGAATTTTGCTTTGCAAATGTCCCATTCAAAAAGATAACTATCGAAGTCTGTTGATATGTGACTTTTCAAATTACCTTTTTGTTTAAATTTTCCTAATTTAAATTTTGCATTGCATATGTTGCATTTAAAATTCTTCTCGTCCAAGTGTGTTAGTTTGTGTCTCTTCAAACTATGCCTTTTTATTAAATTTTGCTTTGCAAATGTTGCATTTAAAATTCTGATTCTGCTTCTAAAATGATAATTTAGACTGAAGTGCCCTTTTTTACGCATAAAAAATTTATTCAATTGATTTTGACCCCCCCTACATATTTTTCTGCGAGCGCCCCTGCCCCCCACCCATTTCCTTCAAGTGCTGATTTTGGATGTTGCATCTCATCCTGAAGGTATCTGGGTTCACAAATCCGGATTGCCCTGTCAGATAGAGTTTTAATGACTCCTCTCTTTTGCCTAGGATGGTGATTGGATTCCTTGTTGAGTTATCTGTCCGTATGTGTCGGCTTCCTATATACTCTGTCCCAGTTTACCTTATAGGGTAATTTTTCTAAGAGGACGTCGAGGAATGCAATTTTGTTGTCCTTCTCAACTTCCATCGTAAACTGTATCCTGGGTTCTATTGAGTTTAGATGATTAAGGAAGTTTTCGAGCTCTGCCTCTCCATGGTTCCAAACAACAAATGTGTTATCAACATAGCGAAACCAACAAGTATTAGGTTCCCATGTGAAAGTTGGCAATAACCGGACTGAGTGTGTTAATTTAGTGTTGTTCTTGAACTCCAAAGTGAGCCCTTCAAGTATATCCAAATAAATATACCTTGTTTCTTAGCTATTTATTAGCAAAAAAAAACTATTGAAATTACAACAAAACTTGACTATTATCTGACAAATATCAATGACTTTTTGTATGTCACTGGTTGCATTGTTACATACCTGTCATCTCCTTTTTTTATATAGTTTTTTTAAAACTAAACATCACTATTTCTAAAAAATTATAAGTCAAACCTAGTTGGTGCCCTAACTATTCTACCCTTACTAGTCCTGTTTAAATTTTGATAATGTTCATCATCACATTCTGTCTTGCTCTCACAACTCTTATGATCAGTTTCTCTAAAATTCTCAAAATTGTTATCTTGCCCGCTTGAATGTTCACTTTCACCATCACTTAACTCCAAAAAAACACTTTTTACCTATACCTTCTTCCTCTTTCACATAAAAAGATTCTTCAGTTTCATTTTTGTCTTTTACATCCTACTGAACAACTTTTATAAAAATCCTATCGCATCTATGTATGTAGACCTATTATCAGTTTTTACTCTATATGACCTATCTCTAAGCTTTTCAAGAACTTTCCTTGGCACCCACACGCCTTTTGGCTTCAGTTGTATGACGACTTTAGTATTTGGTGAGATGTTTGGAAACTTTTTTACTCCTGGTCTATTATAACTGTTATATTGTGCCTGATGTGTTCTTTCCCAAAAACTTAGAATACATCTTGGTATCTACTACAAAAGGTTTTAGGGTTTGTTTAGTTACAGGAATAGTTGTTATAGAAAAAAAGAAAAAATCTTGACTTAATATTGTTAGTCTAGGAAAATTGTCGATTTTCAACAAAAAAATCCTACCCAAAAGAGCTGTTCAGGGATGATAGGGGGAGGGGTGATCATGAAACCGAAAATATGAAACATTCACCCCTCTGGCGTTTTGCGCATCAACATAAACCAAAACATAGGTTTTGTGAGTATTATTCAAGCTCATATATAAACAGTAATCATTCTGTGATCTTACAAAACCTTTACTTTGCATTAATGAGTCAAACTTTTTGTTCCAACATTTTGGTAACTTTCTAAGTCCATAAATTGACTTGTTAAGTTTACACACAATGTCACTGTTAGATTTGTTCTTACCTGGAAGGCTCATAAAAACTTTTTCTTCAATGTCTCCATATAAAAATGCACTTCTCACGTCCATTTGGTGTATTGGCGTACCTAGTTTGTTGCTCACTACTAGAAAAATTCTGAAAGTTGTTAATTTTGCTACTGGTGCGTAAATTTCATAAAATTCACTGTCACTGTCTTGTTGAAAACCACGAGCTACTAGTCTAGCTTTGAACTCATTATCACTCTTTTTCTTAAAAATCCATTTGCTTTCAATAACTTTTTCGTTGTTTGATGGCCATGGCACTTCAGTCCATGTATGATTTTCATGAAGCACTGATAGTTCTTTTTCAATAACAGCTTTCCATTGTTCACTATTTTTATTATTTATCGCCTCTTCATATGTTAAAGGTTCTTCTGATTCAGTATAATACGTCATTTCATCACTTGTTTCGTAATCGAGTTCGTAATCTTCCAACCAAACTGGCTTTCTAATATTTCTTCGTTCTCTTGGTTCAGGTGTAGGTTCAAGTTCATCTTCGCTATCACTTCTTATCTCTGGTTCTAATTTATCCGTTATATTTTCAATGTCCACATTCTCATCTTCATTAATTTCTGCTTCATCTTGTATAACTTTGGTAGTATTTAGCTCTTGTTGTTCATCGCGATTTATATTTTTTATATTTTGTTCTCCGTTTTCTGGAATAAATATGACATCTCTATGTATTTCTATGTCCCCTCTGTATGGAAAATAAATTTGGTATCCTTTTGTTGTTTCACCATACCCCACTAAAATTCCGTTTTCACTTTTGGAGTCTAACTTCTTTCTTTTATTTTTATTTACATGCACAGCCACTTCTGTTCCAAATTCTTTGAACATTTGTAAACTACAGTCCTTTTCAAACCATATTTCATAAGGAGATTTGTTTTTTACTGTACTACATCCAGCTCGGTTTATAATGAAAACTGAAGTGATAATAGCTTCTGCCCATAAGTTTTTGTTTAAATTTTTGCTATGCAGTAATGTTTTGGCAGCTTCTACTATAATGTACGCATTTCTCGCTCGGCCCTTCCATTTTGTTGGGGTGTATATGCACATGATGTTTCATGAATTATACCTCTATCATTCAATACATTTTTAAGTTCATGATTAATGAATTCCAATCCATTATCAGTACGATGCTTTTTAACTCTATTTCCCGTCTGAGTTTCCACCATATTCAAAAAATTTGACTTTTTCTTCAGAAAATAAACAAATCTAAAACCGGAAAAATCATCCTTTAACAGCAAAAAATACTTTGCTTCTCCCAACGAAGACACTTCCATTGGACCTTCCAAGTCACCATGTATAAGCTCGCCAACACTAGTAGTTCTTGACTCACTATGTGGAAATGTCAGTCTATGCTGTTTTCCTGCTAAACATTTTTGACAAAATGGATTATCTATATCCTTATACTTTATTTCATTTCTTTTTAACAAGTTCCTGACTTGATTAAAATTTATATGTGCTAGTCTTCGATGCCAATCAGTTAAACTTTCTACTTGATTGCATTGTGACAAAATACCTTGTGTATATTTGAAGTTCATTTTGTATAGCCTCCCTTTTCTATTAGCAATAGCTCTTATTTTCCCATTTTCATCCAACAATTCACATTGATTTTTGTCTGAATGCATTACAAGGCCTCTATCAAGAACAGTACTCAATGAAAACAAGTTAACATCTAATTCAGGTACGAGCAAAACTTCAAGCAAGTTTGTATCAATCCATTCTTTTCCATTAAAAGCTTGCACATTCACCATTCCTATTCCTTCTACATTTAACAAAATTCCATTTCCAACTTTTACTTTTCTCAGCTCTGTAGATTTTCGAATTTCAACAAACTTTTTTTTGCTATAACACATATGTTCTGTGGCACCGCTATCTAGCCACCAATCATCATTCCTTCTAGTTTCTCCAGTTTTTTCTAGGATATTTGTGTAATTCAACAGACTAGACATTCCCACCAATGCCTGTGTTGAATGGGCTTTTGGATTTCTTCCATCCCTTCCTTGATTACCCTGTTCTTCGTTTCTTCTATTTTTGTCTCGATATCTTCGACCATCTTTGTTAAACCAGCAATCTGTTATTAAATGACCTTCCTTTTTACAACAATGACAAACTCTTTTTTCTCTTTGTGGACAGTCTTTCTTCCAATTCCCGTTTTGTTGCATTGAAAACATTTTACTTCCTTCACTCGATCCCCTGATGAGTAATTTCGCGTTTTCTTTCTTCTTATCGCTCCTAAATTTTCTGATTTAGTTCTTTCTTCCTCTACTAAAAGCCTGGACATAAGCTCTGACAATGCCTGTTTATCTTCTGGTGTCGAATCCCAAGCTGAAATGAAATGCTTTAAAGTCTCTGGTAAAGTCATGAGAATTTTTGTAATTGCCATTTTGTCACTTATTTCTTCATTTTGCTGCTTTAACTTTCCCCTTATTTCTTCTATATGTGAAACTAGTTCAGCTATGCCACCAACTCCATATTCAAGACTAAAAAATCTTTGTTGTAATAAATGCACACTCACCTGTGATTTATTTTCATAAATTGTAGCCAATTTTTGCCACATTTCTACAGATGTATCACATGCCAACACATGGTTAAGTGGTTTTTCTTCTAGCCTACTAACAATTACTTCTTGTGCCTTTGCATCATTCATTAACCAATCAGTCACCTTTTTCTCTGTAGATTCTCCCAAAGGCTTCAATATGTCACCTTTTACTATGCCATAAAGGTTTTTAGACTTCAAATGTATCATTGTTTGAAATTTCCAAATAGTCCAGTTCTAGTGTTGCAGGTATTTCTTGTTCTTGTCTTGCTTTTTCTTGTTCTTGTCTTGTTCTTGCATGCAAGAACAAGACAAGAAGTGGATGAGCAAGAAATATACAAGACAAGAAACTAATAAGCAAGAACAAGACTTCTTGTGCAAGAAATTTGCAAGAAGCAAGACTTCTTGCATAATTTATTTTGAATAATATTATTTAAGTACCTAGTTAATAAATATTAGCAAAAAATTACACATAATTACTTATACTCGAATAACATTTATTGTAAATAATAGTTATTTACATTACAAGTGCGTTTATGAACATGATTACAATAACGAGTGTGAGAGATTAGAACAACGAGGTCGTAGACCGAGTCGTTCTAATCACACGAGTTTTGTAATCATGTTTAAACGCAAGTGTGATGTACAACGTTTTATCTACAAAGCGAAAAATAAGAATTATTTTTTTTCCAATTTTTGTTTATTAGTAGTGGTCTACCTTCATTTTACCTTTACAGGTTTAACTATGACATTTGTCAAATCACAAAAATTGGTTGTGATATAGATTCATAACCTAGTCTATAACACCACTAGTTGTGTTATGAATTCATAACCTAGTCCATAACACCACTAGTTGTGTTATGAGTCTCATGACATAACTCAAATACTAGAAAAATTGTTATGTAAAAACGTCATAACCAAACGCTTATAGATAAATAAAAAAAGGACCCCGCACACTTCTTATGAGAATTTGGTTTTCTGTCAAACTCAATGAAATTTTGATATGTGTTAGACCAGGACTTCCTGATAAAAAGTTCTCATGGGCCCGAACCAATCCTATGATTAGTTTTTGAGATACAGGTACTTTAATGTCCAAGAAATGTACACATTTTATATGTATGCATTTACTGTTAATACAACCTAATAATATACCAGGATGGACAGGTATCCTCACGCTCAGGCGACAGGTAGATGTAAATGCATATAAAATGTCTACACTGGGAATTATTACAATTGGCACATACTATACTCTTTTGACATCCCTCGCATTAAGTCAAAATTCTAACCAATAAATCTATTCAGTGCAGCGGTGTACAAATATTTTTTCCTTCAACAGTTTATTAAAACCAGTATAAAACCAGTGGCGGATCCAGGGGGGGGGCACTGGGGGCAAGTGCCCCCCCCCCGAGAATTTTTCATGTTGTGAAAAAATCTCTAGAAAGTGTCTTCCGCACGCATAAAAAATATATTCTTTTGAATAGTAACATTTTCTCTCATCAGGCTTTTAAGATTATGTATTTCAACTGATTGGGTGATTCTGACTGCCTGTCGGTTGTGATTTGATGGCGGCTATTGATTTTGGTGATTGATGCAGTATAGAATTGTAAATTTTGATATTTTGATATGTATTGAGTTTTTTTTTAGAATAAGTATGTGATACTATATTCCTTCGCAATAAGCAGGCACTGGGCAATTTTTTATATTTTCCCACCCCCTTAACGTTTTTATGCCACTGTGTATAGAAAAAATGTAAATAGGAAAGGCGTATATCTCAAAAAATAGTTCTCAGAAAAAAACATAGTTTTATTCATACAATGTGTTGCAGTTTGAATTTTTTTTTTTTTTTTATTGGGATATTCTGTATATTATTGAATATTCGGATTCTCAGATTTCATGTAATATACACTTTACCTAAGTTCAACTGTTTTGCAAATATTGACGGATGAAATTTGACTTTTTTGCAACTTTGATGTAGGTACTGATGTAAAATTGATTTTGCTGTAAAATTACCCATTTAGGTTTTACAGCTTGTCAAAGTTGCAAAAAAGTCAAATTTCAGCTGTCAATATTTCCAAAGCAGTCGAACTTAGGTATAGTGTATATCACATGAAATCTGCTCAGAGTTTTACGTAGAATGCGAATACTCAATACTTAATAAACAGGGTGTCCCATAAAAAAAGTATATTTTTTTTGTTTTTTAAACTTTCTGCAACACCCTGATCCTGTATGAACAAAACTATAACCGAATTTTCGCGACGAACTACTTACATGATACCATGAAAACAAACGTTTCCGCGAAAACTCATGACGTCATAATGAACGTAGTTCGCAGGAAGCATGGTCGCAGCTTCTAGCCAGCGTTTAAACTCATGACGTCTCAAGACGAACTATGGTTCGTCCTTGGATGAACTACATTCGTCGCGAAAATTCGGTTTATGTTTTGTGGAAACTATTTTTCAACCTATACACTTTTCCTATTTACTTTTCTTTTATACACAGCGGCACAAAAAAGTTGAGGGGTAAGAAAATATAAAAAATGACCCTGTACAACCAAATATTTATATTAAATATCGTTAAAGGACCCAAAAAACGGGCCTGGCACCCTCAAATTTTTCACAGACGGCTGTTAGCCTTCGGCGGCTACTAAATGACCACATTCTCAGATAAGTGCCCCCCCCCCCCCCCCCCCCCCGAAAAGCACCTCTGGATCCGCCACTGTATAAAATTATTATGTTCACCACTGATTTATCAATCTGATACGATATTGACAGTAGGGACATAGAGCTTCCGTATTTTTTGCTCGGTATCCGTATCGGTATCGTACTGCGCATGTGCAGAAGCGATACGGAGGCCGAGATACCGTACGTACAACGTAACGTTACGGCCCTCTCGCGGTATCCGTATCGGTAACGTATCTTGACATTCCTGAAACATGTGCCAAATTTTAAATGAATATAACCTCACTTTTTTTCCGGGTTGATTTAATTTGTTTAGTTTATACTTTCTTGAATTTCTTGTGCTTCTCTATCGCAAAAAAAATAACAATTTTAAGGTTAGATATAAAAACGCCGGAGTTTTGAGACAAAAATTTCTAGATTATGAGATGCGTTTACGTTTACCGGAACAAGGAGCGCTTTAACAGCCTTTTCGCTTGTCAACGTATCTAGTTGCGTTACGGATACCGATACCGATACCGGCGAATTATTTCAAGTAGCTTTATGTCCCTATACCTGTGTGTTGCTGTGTGTCAATGAAGTAAAATTTTGACACATTACGGGGGATGTTTATATGATGTGTGCCAATTGCAATGATTCTCTGTACATTTTTTGGACATTAAACTACCTGTATCTCAAAAACTAGTCATAGGATTAGTTCGGGTCTATGAGAACTTTTTATCAGGAAGTTAAGGTCTAACACATATCAAAATTTCATTGAGTTTGACAGAAAACCAAATACCCATAAAGGGCCCCATACACTACGATGAAACACGACGGTTTTCATCGCCGCGATAAAACACGTCGTTCCAAAACCGAAGTGTGTGGCGGAAAACCGTCGTGTTTTTCTACAAAAACACGACGGTTTTCTACCTCACACTTCGGTTTTGGAACGACGTGTTTCATCGTGGCGATGAAAACCGACGAGAAAGAACGTAGTGTATATGGGGCCCTTAAGAGGCGTGCGGGGTCCATCGAATGTTTTCTATCACACACTTCGGTTTTGGAAGGACGTGTTTCATCGCCACGGTAGAAAACCGTCGTGTTTTTCTACCACACACTTCGGTTTTGGAACGACGGTTTTCAACGCCGCGATGAAACACGTCGTTCCCAAAAGGAAGTCTGAGGTACAAAAATACGACGGTTTTCTACCACACACTTCGGTTTTGGAACGACGTAGTGTGTGGGGTCCATTAAGACCATACGACAGAAAGTGAAAATTTCAATTAGGCGAGATTAACAATATGAAATACAGGTATTTTTCATGCTCTATATTCAATTCCCAGATTGATCTACCTTTGATATGAATAGTTTTGATTTAAATCCATTTGCTAAATATTCCTTAGATTATATCTGTGCAAAACAGCAATTTCTGTTACATTTACATGAAAAAAAAGAAAACAAAAAATAATGATTATTGTCAAAAAGTGTGTTGACTCGAGCCAACTGTACCCGAATGAGCGTTACATAGCCAGGCGTGACGGCTCAGTTTCATTCAGTACTATATTAGGAACTTTTCATGAAGCAAGAACAAGAAATAGCAAGAGTCTTGCAGCAAGAACAAGAAATTGGCTTACAAGAAATTTGCAAGACCAAGAAATTGGAAATATCTTGTCTTGCTTAGCAAGACAAGACAAGAAATAACCGAGCAAGACAAGATTTCTTGCGACCTGCAACACTATCCAGTTCTCTCCATTCAGTTTCACGACCAGTGTATGATTGTCTGACATCTTTCTCGTGGCCTTTCTACTTTCTAAATCTTCAATCTTCTATTTTTTGTGCCCCTTTTTTTTTAACGTCTGTCAATTACCTGTATTAACTGAAGGACAGTTTTCAACCAGACACTACCAGCAGTAGGTACTATTGACACAACCTGACAATTTGACAAATTTTCTCTGGGCTGGGTTATGTTTTTATCTATTTTTCCACTCCCGAAATCCTTTTTCTTCCTTCTTTATCGACCAGGCATGTCTGGGCCCATAACCTGTTGTAATTAAGGATTTCCGGGCTGTTAATAAGGCACACACTTTTAACGAAATATATTCTCGATGAATTAACACGTCTGATAACTTTTTACAATTCTGACTAACTTTTTTGACTAACAGTTTTGTCAACTAATAATAATTTTATTGATAGACTGTCAAACCAATAACAGATACTTCCCTCGGGGAAATTTTAGTTTTTAGGGGTATACAGGGTGAGTTACTAAGCGCGCGGTCGTCCATATCTCCTCTACTAACGGAGATCGGAAAAAAAACTAAATACAAAACTTGTAGACAAACATGAGTACTACATTCCTAAATTAATTATTTTCCAGTATACAGGGTGGTCCAATAACTAGTAGTGACACAAGGTTATGTTTTTTTTAATGAGTCATTTCTGGATTCTTGCGGAAAATTCTAGACATATTTCATGTACAATGTCATATACCTATTTTCAACTGTTTCGGAAATATTGACAGTTAAAAATTGACTTTTTTGCATCTTTGACAGACTTTGAAACCTAAACTGTTAATTTTAGAGGAAAACGGATTTTAAATTCCTATCTTAGATTTTCATAAGCTATCATTTGACACCAACTTTGAATTTAACCGAAGATTAATAATTTAGGCGGAATTTTTAATCATGGATTGGCGTTAAATGATAGTTTATGAAAAACTAAGATGGGAATGTAAAATCCGTTTTCTTGTAAAATTAACCGTTCAGGTTTTACACTCCGTCAAAGATGCAAAAAAGTCAATTTTCAACTTTCAATATTTCCGAAACAGTTGAAGATAGGTATATGACATTGTATATGAAATATGTCTAGAATTTTCCGCAGAATTTAGAAATGTCATATTATATAGGAGGATTCATTTAAAAAAACATAACTTTGTGTCACTACTAGTTATTGGGCCACCTTGTATACTAGAAAATAATTTAGGAATGTAGTACTCATGTTTATCTACAAGTTTTGTATTTAGTTTTTTCTTCGATATCTGTTAGTATGTATATGAGATATGAACCACCGCGCGCTTAGTAACTCACCCTGTATATTAATTTTTTTTTTTTCTTTTCTCGCCTTTAGTGCATATAAAAAGTTGCAATTAACATTGTATTAAAAGGATTTTTTTTTCACCACCTTTCTGTTTTTAGGGGTAGTTTGCCTATTTTCAACCTTACAAAAAAAAAATTATTGGGAAAACTTGTTTATTTTATTATTTTGAGCAACTTTTCTCTATAACTTTTTTTTGTAAAGTTGAAAATAGGCAAACTACCCCTAAAAACAAAAAGGTGGTGGAAAAAAAATCCTTTTAATACAAGTTAATTGCACCTTTTTATATGCACTAAAGGCGAGAAAAGAAAAAAAAATTAATATATACCCCTAAAAACTAAAATTTCCCTAAGGGAAGTGTCCCCCCGCTGAATGGGGGTGAGTTACAAAAAAAGTTGATTGGGAAAAATTGTAGGAAATGTAATCTTATAAAACTTTTATAAGGAATTTTTTTTGCGAAAAAATAAATAAACTTTAAACTACCCCTATTGAAAAACGGCAGGGGGTGAGTAAAAACTTCATAAAGCAAAAATGTTGCATGTGTTGTAGAAAATTTTTTCACGTTGGTTAAAATTTTTCATTTTCATTATAAAATTTCAAAAGGCCCTTATGACCACAGACGGCCCTTAATCAAAAAAGTCTTTAGATAAACATTGTAGATCAAATAATGTTGCACATCTTTTATTTGAAACATTTTTTTGTAAAATCAATAGGTACCAAGTAATCGCCAATGGCGCACTTTCAACCCCTATAGCGCAAAACGCCAGAGGGGTGAATGTTTGATATTTTCGGTTTTATGATCACCCACCCACCCCCTATCATCTCTGACAAGTTCATTTGGGTAGGAATTTTTTTTTTGCAATAATTTTTCGACCATTTTCCTAGACTATAAGAATATATTATGTTAAAACATAATTAAAACAAATTTTTCTGTCGCAAACGGCCGCAATAAGGAATTAAAAATGTGGAAAAATTCAAATTATTTCCAGCGGGAAAAAACGCGCTGGTACTGGTCCTGACGTCATCTAGTATGATCTGTCAGTGTCTGTCAGCAAACGTCTATCATACCGTGAGTTCGTCTTGAAACACTGAGCACTCGGAGCATTTTCCGTCTTTTTTCTTTATGATGAGAAGAACAGGGATAAAAGAACAAAACAGCAGCTCGAACTCTAAAGTCTATGCACCGAGAGTTTACCCCTAAGTCATAAAACACGGCATGGCTATAAATCATGCAAAATATAAAGAGAGGACGGGTTCTACCTAAAATTCTCAAAATGTTTTGTGGTCAAGGTCGAGGTATTTACATTTCGCATTTATTTAAAATGCAATATATTCATCTAATGCTGAGTATAGATTATTATACTTTTATTATTATTATTATTACATATTGTTTACAAGTGAAACATAATTATTATCTAACTTAACACAAAATTTTGTTTTGTT
This sequence comes from Ceutorhynchus assimilis, assembly GCA_917834065.1. Lineage (NCBI taxonomy): Eukaryota > Metazoa > Arthropoda > Insecta > Coleoptera > Curculionidae > Ceutorhynchus > Ceutorhynchus assimilis. The sequence continues at coordinate 35,494,422 of OU892285.1, forward strand.
TGGGAAGCACTGGAATTTCGGTATAAATCTTGTTCAAAAACTTTGACAGGCCTTATATTAATTCAGGTGCTGGTGTACCATTTTTCAAAGTTACTTGAAAATATAATTTTGTCAAGTAATATTTTTTTATGGAGTAAATTTTAAATAGGCAACTACTCTATAGACATTGATTTCCGACGTAGGTAACTCAAAAACTTTAAAATTAGTTTGAAAAAGGACTTTATAGAACTAAATGTAAATTCGTTCACTTGGTCTTGTACTAATTTATTGTCAGCCCTGTGTTTTACAGCTTATGGGTAACCTCTGGATGCACAGACTATACTTAACCCTTAAATGCATATTGTTGCTTTTCGGCAACATACTTCTAATCATCCGCCTGGAACGCACCCGATGGCAAATATTGCGCTGCTGCATAGCGTGTCCATTTGTCTACATACCTCCCAAATACAAGATGCCCACAAGTCGCTTAAGGGGGCGCGCGTAGGAATGACGAGCCCCCATTTTGGTTATTCCACAGGTGTCCTTCGCACTGTTTTTGTTGTGAATTTTCAAAAATTGGTGTTTTTGAAAAGAGTTTTAGTGGGTGAAGCAAAAATTGTTTTTCGAGTTCTTACAGGTATGTATTATGCATATATCATGTTCTTTGGTGAAAATATAGGTTTTTTTTGTGAAGTAAGGTTATTTTTGTTATGTTACCAATCGGCAATACTATGCATCCTCTCCATTTCATGTTTTTTTCTGAGTGTTGCCGATTGGCAACATCATGTATTTATGAGTGATATTCTACAGGTATTTTCTTTTTCTTTTTTCTAGTATGAGCAAAAACAAACCACTAAGCGACCAAGAACTTGCGGCTTATTGGGAGAATTTTTCTGGTCTGAGTGATGACGGATATGATGTAAGCGATTCAGATAGTTTGGAGGACCGTTCTTTTATACCAGAGAGTGATAGTGATGATGATTCCAACCATGATGATGCCGACCATGATAATGCGACACTAGAAGAGGAAGAAGTCGTCCAGCAGTCCAATGATGATAGTGATGATGTTTCCAACCATGATGAATCCAACCATGATAACGCAACACTAGAAGGGGAAGAAGTCGTCCAGCAGTCCGATGATGATGAAGATTTGCCATTGTCGACCTTTTTGCCTACCAAACAGAAAAAAGCGCAGGCGAACTCAAAAAAAGACATTGACTGGAAATCAAAGTCTTTGGAGTTGAATGAGGATCAGCTACGCGCTTTTATGGGGATACTGCGTTGTCTGCTGAAATTATGTCATTAGAAACTCCTTCTCAGTTCTTCTCATGCGTTTTCTCAGAAAAACTGATAGCAAAGATTACTGAGGAAACCAACCTATATTCAGTGCAAACTATGCCTGAAAGACCACCTATTTTTAGAGAGAACGAACTGAAGAATTACTTTGGCATCATCATTTATACTTCTCTAGTACATATGCCCAACGTCAGGTGATTTTGGAGTGAAGAATTGAGATTTGCACCTATCGCAGATGTGATGCCAGTGAACAAATTTGAAAAAATACGCCAGTTTATTCATTTCAACAACAATGCTACCTTCATTCCTCGTGATCAGCCGGGACACGATAGGCTGCACAAGATCAGACCCCTCGTTGACTACCTGAACAAGAGATTTTCTTCAGTGGCTTTGGAGCAATATGTCAGTATTGATGAGCAAATGTGCTCCACGAAAGTCAGACATTATATGAAGCAATACATGCCAATGAAGCCTCATAAGTGGGGCTTCAAATTTTTTGTGATGTCAGGCCATTCGGGGTTTGCCTATAAATTCGAAATTTATACTGGTGAACAAAAATATGATCAACCTGATGATGAACCCAACCTTGGAGTTACTTCCAATTTGGTTTTACGCCTGGCTAAAATTATTCCTGGCCAGAAGAATTACAGACTGTATCACGACAATTACTATACATCTTTGCCCCTAATGGTATATTTGGCGAAAGAGGGAATTCTTTCTCTGGGCACAATAAGACGAAACAGAATACCAAATTGGAAGCTGCCATGAAGAAAGCGGATCCTGGGACCAGCCACGAGTTAGTTGCTTCAGTGGACGATGTTGACATTTCTACTGTTGTGTGGAAAGATAATAAATATGTGACTTTAGCGTCATCCTTTGCAGGAAAAAAACCTACCTCGAAAGTAAAACGGTTCGATCGCAAAGAGAAAAAAACCATAGAAGTTGAATGCCCATTCATTATTTCCGAGTATAACCGACATATGGGGGGCGTTGATTTGCTGGACAGCTTCATGGGAAGGTACAAGATACATTTGAAAAGTCGCAAATGGTACATGCGTATTTTCTATCATCTTCTGGATTTGAGTTTGGTAAATGCCTGGCTACTCTACAAACGAGTTCTTTCGGAAAAACAGCCTGGTTGCAAGGTGAAAAACCAAGCTCAATTTAGAGCAGAAGTGGCTTATAATTTGTGCAATGTGAGAGCGCCCCCTAGGAAACGCGGACGTCCGAGTACCAACCTGGAAAACGAATTGGAAGAAAAAAGAAAAAGAGGTCCAATGAAGCACCTGCCGCCGATGGAAGTTCGTACTGACCAAATGGGGCACTGGCCAGTCCTTCAAGAAGCCAAAATGAGGTGCAAGTTTCCAAAATGTAAAGGTTTTACACACACCAAATACGAAAAATGTGGTGCAGATCTTTGTTTCAATAAAAAAAATAACTGTTTCAAAAACTTTCACATGTAAGTTTCTCATCCTGTAATACATGATGTTGCATTAATACTCAGTAATTCGATTTTTTCCTTGAAATTTTCGGTAGGTACTGTGACTTTAATGGAATTTTGACTTTAAAGTCGAAGTGGGTTTGAAAAACTTTCAAAATTAATCCAGTTTTCGGCTACGTCTCGGACATTTTTATCCATTATCAAGCCCTATTCTTCTTTACAGAAAAAGAAGGACATATAGGAAAATATATCTATAATCCTGTCCAATATCCAATTTTTTTATTTGAAACTTAAATTTATTTTTTTTTGGCTGTAGTAAACCGAATGCCAACCATCAAGGCGGCATCACAGAATAGTCCTTTTTTTTTTATCGGATTTGTGTCAGGTAGGCATATTGGTTTGTCAATTAATTTTCTTAATCCCTCCGAAGGAGTCGAGAGCACGAGCTTGGGAATTTACCGTGAGAAACCAACCACTGCTTTAAAGAGAAAAAAATTCAACCCCCTTTTGTATATGGTCTTTTTGAAATCGGACTTGATCATGGATTTGAATTTTATATAATGGCAACCCGGAATGTTTTTGTTCTTAACGAAAAACGTGCCAAATTTAAGGAAAACATCCTTTATAACTTGATTTATTGCTGACGATTCGGTACCTAGGTGTGCGTCTTGAATAGAAATCGAGGATTAGGTACCCAAGAATTTCTCGATAAGTTGTAAAAAAAAAAGACGTAGGTACGTGATGGAAAGTATGGTCACACTTTTTTTTTATTGTATGTAGGTACATGACCAACACAAAATTGTTTTAATTTGTTATAGCATCAAGAAAGTCCCCAGCAATTTCAATGTTGTTTACTTAAAATAGACTGAGTGAATAAATTTGTCTTATTAGTTTAGCGAATTTTGCAACACTTCCTGCATTATTTAGAATGCTGGCACAACGTAATTTTGACTAAAAATCATTGAGAGTCACTTATCTGCACTTTCAGCGACGTTGTATTTGATTAGAATGTAGTCGCAAGGTCATGTAGGTATATGCTACTTCAGTTAACCACCACTGATCATTTTATTTATTAATCGGTTTAAATAAATGCAAAAAAAGCTTCCCACGAGTAATAAAATCAATTTCAATTCATAACTCATCCATATATAAATGCGGTTATAAGTGAAATTTTAATGAGCTACTGCACCCATAGGAACAAAATTATTTTCACACATATTAATTGATGTGATGATCAATTTTTTTTCCAATTAAAATCCATAAGAGATACAAAAAGGTCGAAAGGCGTTTGTCCTTGCCAGCACACACAGAAAAAAAAAGAAAGAAAAATTTCTCGTTTGTTGTCTGTGCATATTTATTACATTATTACTTCTCCCATTTATTTTTTTTTTTCTTCGGGTGACTTATAAGAAGCCTTCGAGTTGGGTGCGGCCTTCGGGTACTTTTCTCCACACAAATTGGCATTTTGTAAATTTCAAGACTAGGAATTTGTGTGTGAAAAATTATTGAGAAAAATTGTGGCTCTTCACATCATAATATAAAGACACTTCGGTATTGTTTCGTTACAAACAAGCGCGCGATCTCGTATGATTTATTCATGAGTTATGAAAAAAATAGGACTGAAATCTTGTCCGAACGTTGTCGGAATTGTTGATTCGGTTTAACGGAATTTATCATGTTTTCTCTGAAGAGTATTAAAAGGTGAGTTTCAATCTTATTGTGCAAAGTGGAGCAGAAATTATTAGGCCATGATTCATGTTTGGGTAGGTACCCTAACTGGTAACCAATTAGAATGCTAGCTCTGTTCCCACCAACATGAGAACTGATGTTTCAGAATCAGTTGTTCACTTTATTTTTCAATAAATTGAAAGTTTATCCTACTTGACAAATGAATTGATCGACTAGAAATTACCGTTCTAGAACGGTGCATGCTTATGTCAGTTGGAACAGAGCTATACAAAACACGGTATTTTTTCTCGCTTAAATTGGTTGAACCAGGTTGAACCTAATTCAAAACATTACATTTTCGCGTTGAACCAATGGCGTCATAACAAAACTGTTTAAAAATATTTTGAAACGAGATTTGACAAGAAAGTTGACAGTTTGTTGTTTATGTTTATATTTGTGTTGTGTCTTCTGTAGCAGGTTATAGAATGATGAACAGAACACTCTAAAATTTTTTGAGAAATAGAAAATAGGCTATTAGGGCTATGGCTAATTACCAGAAAAAAAACAAACAAAAATCCTAGGTTAGGTTTGTATGGTTAAATTCTGGTTTCAAAACCTCATTTTTTCTCGAATGAAAGTAATGACGTCATTTTTAAATAGGTTCAAAACAGATTTCAAAAACATTTCAAACTGTTGGGGTCGAGAAAAAACACCTTTTATCAGTGGCGGATCTAACATGAAGCAAAGGACGCACTCTGCGTCGGGCCCCCAGAGCTGAGGGGCCCCCACACAACCAGATCCTCAAGACATTGATAAAAAAAAATAAAATAAATAAACTCATGAACATAAAAAAAGCGAAAATTAAATTTTGGAAGCTACGGCAACTTTGTATATCTCTAGGAAGCCTGCTGTGCTCGACGCGATGCGGCAACCGCGGACGCGCGGGACGCATAATATTTTACTTTTTTGATCTTTTTGTATGTGGAGACAGACTACTGCAATCCAGGTATTCTTTCGATCTGAGCAAACTGATCGGAGTCACTTGAGGTTTGCTTCAATCAATTATCATCTGGTTTCAGCACGATTTCATTGGCCTAACTGTTTTTTTGATGCCTCATGAACAAACTTGATGTGATCACAATCAGTTTGTTAAGATCGAAAGAATACCTGTACTACATCATTACATGTTGTATTTCTTTTTGTTTAGATAGAAAGTTCCTGAATTTTTACAAATAATTTTTTTTTGTTTATTTTGTTTTCATATTGTCTCATATGTTCTTAAAGTCTGTCAAATTTAATTTCGCCGGCGACGTCTGAGGGGCGAAGAGCAGAAAAATGGCGGATACGCATGGTGATTGGTGGGTTGTATCGTGAACCTTGTCAAGATTGTTTTTATGAAGGTAGTGATAATGGATTTCAATTATCTGCAGCCAATCCAATGACATTTCCGGTTTATTGATGTGTATTGATGTACCTACTGTCAAGAGGAGCTGACGCCCTGTCAATTTTTTGTCCGCATTCTTTTCTTCATCAAATTTTTTTGACGGATATGGCAATTACCGTGCGCATTCCAGCTCTTGGTTATAGTTCGTTGGGACAAATAAAGCCTTTAAAGGACTTTTTATAGGCAAAGGCGCTAGCTTTGTCATTAATGAGATTCGATAGGAGGACAAACATGTCATTGGGGTTATGTGTGTGACGTCAGCTAGTACAAGGCTAGTACATAATTAGGCACTAGCTAACGTCACACACAAAACCTTACTTTCGAGAGAGAGACAAACAAAACGTTGAAAGACTATTCACGCACATCGGTTAGGCGATAGGCTATTACGTCACAAAGCACATAACGTCACTTTAGATAGGGGGACAAACATGTCATTGAAGGCCGTTTCTTCCAACTACATATTTTAGGAATGCCTTATAAGTATTCCTTATGACAGTTTTCCATGAAGAAATGTCAGTTTGATGAATACTTATCGTTGTTGATTGTCCCCCATCGAAAGTGAGGTTATGTGTGTGACGTCAGCTAATGCCTCCAACACCACAAGAAAAATACCTGAAAAAAGCATGACAGGGCCCCAAATTTTTTTTTGCGTCGGACCCCAAAGGTTCTAGGTCCGCCACTGCCTTTTATAGGCCTTTTAGAACCAGCGTTGCCAGCGTCAGTACAAAAGTACTGAAAACAATACATTTCAACCATCTGTAGTACGTCAATAGAAACTACGTACATTTTATGTTTCAGTACATTTTTACAAATATCCGAAGTTTTCTGAGAAGAAAAAGAAAAAACACGTGTTGACTAATTTTTTATCGACTAACGAAATCAGCGATAAAAAAAAATTGAACGTAACGTAATTTTGGAACTTAACGTAACCTTGCTACTGGCTGTCTGCTATCAATAAGGACGCATATACTATTTTCACCGGTGAACCCACCAATAAGATGTCTATCTTTGTCTTAATACCTTGGAATTTGGAAAACGAAATGACTCATAATGATCGATGAAAAAAAAAGCGCCTGACAACGAAATCTATTGGTAAAATAAGTGCGTTGTGCGTATTGAGTGTATTTGTGTCCTTTTCTACTAGCATGGAAAAGAAAGCGACGTCATTTACTCACTTAAGTCATTTAGTGAGAATTGAGAATGGTGAGATTTGGTCTAGGCCAAGGTTGTTTGAAAGAGGTAAATTACCTGATAACCGTATGACGTCATCTGGGGTGCCTCAACACAGAGCAAATCTCCACACCAGATGCGTCATCAAGTTACCCATTACCAGGCAACCTATTAAATAACTCTAAGAACCTTAGGGTCTAGGCTACACGAGGATTTGGAATCTTCCTTTTTTAATATTTGCTTATTATATGTCCGAACAGTAATTATAATTTATTATTATTTTATTGTGGAGGTAACACCGTAACACCGGTAACACCGAACAACGAATAGACTTTTGACGTTTAAAAATTTCATTGTTACCAATTCAATACTCTTTCCCCCGAATCAGTACTTTTTTTCTTGCCCGCTCAGTACTTTTATTTTCAAGCCACTGGCAACGCTGTTTAGAACGTTTTAAAACACGTTCCAACAACATTAGAACCTTGGAAAACTAATTTTATGGAAAACTAAAGTTTCTCTCACTTATTCCATTTGAAAACTGGAAAATTTTGTCAAAAAATGACGCAAATCCAAAGCCCTGCACTTAAAAACAACGTTCCTCACTGGAAAAGTCCTGGAAAACTGGAAAATTCGAGGAAAAACTGGGACGAAAACAAAAACGCGTCACTAAAAATGGCCGACTGTCAAATTTCACTGTCAGTGTCAGGCTTTATAAATGACAAGGTCTACTTGATTGCATTTAAAAGCTGGAATTTTTAGCAGAAAATGAAGAAAACCCGAAGCCCCGCAGTCTAAATCAGTTTTTCCAATTGAAAAGGCCCTGGAAAAGTGGAAAATTGGATAAAAACGCTCAAAATGGCCGACTGTCAAAAGTGTCAACATTTATTGCAAAAGACCTACGATGTTGCCAAAGCGCAATCTTAAACCAAATGTTTTTCCAGATTTTTCCTCATTTTTTGATAAATTTGCAGCCTGGAAAACGATCAAATTTCCATTTTTAATGTTAATGTACATATTTTTGGAAAAAACAGTGATTATAGTGAGTAAGACAAGGACTGAGATAAAATAGGATACATTTGTAAAAGCAACAAATATATGCAATTGGATTATAAATGACTATCATACAATTTAAATGCTTGGTCTGTCTAAAAGTGGCAGAGGCAGAGAAAGGCGCAAATTCAAAGCCCAGCACTAAAAATCATCTTTTTCTGATAAAAAAGGAAAAGTCCCGGAAAACTGGAAAATTCGAGGAAAAAATGGGACAAAAACAAAAACGCGTTACTCAAAATGGCCGATTGTCAAATGTCATTGTCAGGCCTTATAAATTATATTCCAAGGCCTACTTGACTGAAGCCTGAATGAAATTGGCTACAAACGGTGTTGCCACCTAAAAAATACAATTTTAAATGGGTAATTTAATGGGTAAATAATTGATTAACAATAATTTTAACACTCAAAATTCCCCAAAAATGGCCTCGAAAAGTTGTTTTTCAATAAATTTTTCTCACTTAGGTCCTTAATTTTAGCATTCAAGAACTGGAACTTTTGGCAGAAAATGAAGAAAATTCAAAGCCCCGCACTTTAAAGCAGTTTTCCCGACTGAAAAAGCCCTGAAGAAGCGAAAAATTCGAGGAAATCCAAAGAAGAACCAACGAAAATGACATTCCAAAGCCTACCTGATAAAACTAAAATTTTCGTTATTCACCCCATTGAAAACTTGAAATTTTTGACAGAAAATAACGAAAATCCAAAGCAACGCACTGGAAAAGTCCCGGAAAACTGGAAAATTCGAGGAAAAAACGGGACAACGCGATACTTAAAATGGCCGATTGTCAAATGTCATTGTCAGGCTATATAAATGACATTTCAAGGCCTACTTGATTGAAACCTGAGTAAAGTTGGTTACAAGCGGTGTTGCCATCTAGAAAAAAATCATTTTAAATGGGTAATTTAATGAGAAAGCCGTTAAATAATTAATTATTAATGATTTTAACACTCGAAATTCCCCAAAAATGGCCTCGAAAAGTTGTTTTTCAATAAATTTTTCTCACTTACGCTTCTCCCTTAATTTTAGCATTTAAAAGTTGGAATTTTTGGCAAAAGATGAAGAAAATCCAAAACAAAGAATGAGATGAAGTAGGATACATTTCAAGAGTTTGGTGTGTTTGAAAGTGGCAGAAAAAGACATAAATTCAAAGTCCCGCACTTTAAATCAATTTGCCCGATTGAAAAGGCCCTGAAAAAGTGGAAAATCCAAAGAAAAACCAACGAACATGATATTCCAAAGCCTACCTGATAAAACTAAAGTTTTCGTTACTCATCTTATTGAAAACTGGAAATTTTTGGCAGAAAATTACCCAATTCCAAAGCCCCGCACTTTAAAACAACGCTTTCCACTGGAAAAAGTCCCGGAAAACTGGGACAAAAACGAAAACGCGTAACTCAAAATGGCCGATTGTCAAATGTCACTTTAAGGCTTTATAAATGGCATTCCAATCCAAGGCCTAATTGATTGCAACCTGAGTGAAGTTGGCTACAAGCGGTGTTGCCACCTAATAAAAAAAAAACATTTTAAATAGGTAATTTAATGAAAAAGCCTTTAAATAGTTAATTAATAATGACTTCAAGGCTTCAAAAAGTTGTTTTTCAATAAATTTTTCTCACTTACCCTTCTCCCTTGATTTTAGCATTTAAAACCTGGAATTTTTGGCAGAAAATGAAGAAAATCCAAAGCCACGCACTTTAAGTCAGTTGTCTTGACTGAAAAGACCCTGAAAAAGCGGAAAATTCGAGTAAATCCAAAGAAGAACCAACGAAAATGACATTCCAAAGCCTACCTGACAAAAATCCATTGAAAACTGGAAAATGTTCGGCAGAAAAAGACCCAATTCCAAAGCCCCGCACTTTAAAACAACGTTTCCTACTGGAAAAGTCCGGGAAAACTAGAAAATTCGGGAAAAAACCAGGATAAAAACAAAAACGCCTCACTCAAAATGGCCGACTGTCCAATGTCACTTTCAGGCTTTATAGATGACATTCCAAGGCTTACTTGATTGAAACCTGAGTGAAGTTGGCTACAAGTAGAAAAAAATAATTTTTTTTACCATGAGCCTGAAAAATAGTCATTATTCAATATTCAATATATTTTTCTAGGAAAAAATTGAATTTCTCTCCCTAGGTTAATAATGAAAATAATGAAAAAAAACCTAGGTCAATAATGAAAATGACGTCATGACACAAGGATATCGTCATGACGTACCAGGTTTCTATTGGTTTAATTTCAATTTCAAACTGTCAATTTGCAAAAAAAAACAGGTTCCTGTATGTAGATCATAGCAAATTGCACTTTCGACAAGTAAAAATAACTTGAGCACCAGCTTTGAAACCTATTTTTTATATTCTATGAGCAGCAGTAAAAAGAGTTCTATATATTCCTTGGTAGAGAAAGTCATTATATACCTTACGCATTTAACACGTAAAATTCCTCAAAAATGGCCTCGAAAAGTTGTTTTTTAAAAAAAAAATCTCACTTTCCCTTCGCCCTTGATTTTAGCATTTAAAAGCTGGAATTTTTAGCAGAAAATTGAGAAAATCCAAAGCCCCGCACTTTAAATCAGTTTTCCCGACTAAAGAGGTCCTGGAAAACCGGAAAAACTGGTTAAAAACACTCAAAATGGCCGACTGTCAAAACTGGCAAATGACATTTATTACAAAATGCTTATACTTTTTCCACATTATCCGATGAAATTGCAGCCTGGAAAATTAACAAAGTTTCCATTTTTAATGTTAATTTGATTGTATTTTTGGAAAAAACAGTGATTATAGTGAGTAAGATAAGGAATAAGATAAAATAGGACACAAAAGCAACAACTGTAATTATAAATAAGTAAGACAAAGAGAGAGATAAAGTAGGATACAAGTGGTAGAACGCAAATGCAAAGCCCCACTTCAGAACAACTTAAAAACCTCAGCAAAGATTACCTCAGAATTATTTCAGAGAGCCCAGCGCCTGGAATAGACAAAAATTGAAACTTGACGTAAGTAGACGTCTAAAAGACATCTTGAATGTTGTTTGTGAACATCAGGAAATACTGAATTAAGCTTTGCTGCCGGCTTATGAGGATATATTATTTTTGAAGGTTTGAATTTTAACATTTTACAAATTCAAGGCAATCGAACCATTTATAATAACTATGAATTTCTTGAATTTCTAACTTAATTGAGTCACGATGTTGTTGTAGCAACAAGAAAACATTTAAAAAGTCTTTGGGACTCAATCTTATAGAAAAAAAACTTTGTGAATAAGCTTTAAGTTCGACAAGAGTTTGAAGAGTTTTAACTAAACTTGCAAGAGTTTTTGCAATTTTGATCCTAATTCAATAAAAAATCCAAGCACCTGATTCTTGAAACATTGGAGCAAAGTTTGCATAAGAACCAGCGCCTCATCCTATCTCAACTTCATGCAAAATCTCATCTAAGTGTTAAAGACAGAAACTATAAGAAGAATAGAGAGGAAGAAGAATAAGTATACGTTTTTGTAGCAATAAGAAAACCGTCTTTGGACACCATATGAGATCAATATGATTGTTGATGTTTTTGTATAACAACAAAACTGAATCTCCTGGAAAGTGAATTTTCCACTCTATCAAATTCCACTAACATATCCAACCATATCCGTGCCTAACTAGCATGACAAAGAGAAAAAAAAAGAAACTTAATCACCCAAAAATAATTACAACTTCACTCCAAATAATTCTCTACCTGAAGCATATGGCCGATGTTGACTTTAAAAAAACACACAAAGTATACAAATCGAACCCGAAATTAGTAGGTTTTTTTGCCGACGCGCGGTGCTAAACGACCTCAGACGCCCCCCGAGGGTCATTTTGGGACTTCGGTGGTCCGTCATTATTCGGTAAAAATATTTTCGGTAGATCATCACAAAGAATTGATAATAAAAAATAGGTGTCGATTAAAGCGCCAACTAATTTTGTAACTAATTTATTTAAAGAGGTATATTTCTGATGACGAACGCCACCGTGAAAATTCTATTGATGTTGGTCCGCCCTATATTCAACAAAGCAGGTAGATTTTTATTATTGAAGAAATTCGTTTTTTTGATCAGTCATTTCATGATTATTTGTTTGTTGTTGATGACTGATTCATTTCTCTCAGATTATTTTTTGATTTCAGCAGCTCTGGAGACTTCATTCAACCATTACTGATCGTTTAATTATTTCTGTATCTGTAAGTTTAGGAGCCACAGTACTTAAGTCAGTTCACAGTAGACTTATTATGTGCACCTCCACAAGAGGACCGGTGTGAAGTTGGTGGCAAAAGATAGTAGCAAAAATTTCCGAAGATACCCGAACGCCCAGTGGGGTCGGGTCATATTTTAATCAACAGAAATTGTATTTTGCCTCACTTGACTTAGTTTTCTAAAATTCTACTACAGTTATATAAGTGGTTACATATCAGCAAAAACAACCCATATTCTTGGGGCAAACATATCAAGGGATACATATACGAGAATGTCAACAGAAAAATAGTTAGAGAACGTTTTCAACTGCCTACATTTGAAGAAATCGCAAGCAGAATGCCAGGGCCAGGTGCAAATATTTTTTCTGTGCTTGATGGTAACAAAGGATTTTATCACAATAAACTTCATGAAGAAAGCCAGTTATTAACCACCTTCAATGCAGGAAAATGGGGACGATACTGCTATCAGAGAGTGCCATATGGATTGTCGTCAGCACCAGAGGTCTTCCATAGGTGTTTTAAAAATATTTTTGATGGACTAGAAGTTTTACTTGACGATATTATAGTCTGGGGCTCAGATCCAGCTATGCATAAAGTCAGACTAACAAAAGTATTGGAAAGGGCAAAAAGTGCAAATGTGAGATTCAATGGAAACAAGTGCAAATTTGGTTTAGATGAAGTAAGGTATGTAGGCCATATTTTTAGTAAGGATGGATTGAAACCCGATCATAATAGGATTAAAGCTATACCAAAGTATGGAAATTCCTAAATGTAAAAAAGATTTGCAAACTTTTTTGGGTATTGTCACATATGTCTCTAAGTTTCTTCCAAATCTTTCAAACTTGACCAATAATCTAAGAATACTTTTGAAAAATGATATTGAATTTGTTTGGCAAGATAAACACACGAAGGACTTTGAGGAAAGTAAGCATATGTTGACAAAAACTCCAGTTTTATGTTATTTTGACATTAAAAAACCCATAACTTCAAGTGTTGATAGTAGTGGCTTGGGACTAGGTGCAGTTTTACTGCAAGATAATTTGCCAGTGGCTTATGCGTCCAAAGCCCTATTGGATAGTCAAAGATCATGGGCTCAAATTGAATAAGAACTTTTGAGTGTGAAAAATTTCACCAATACGTTTATGGCAAATCAATAGTTGTTGAAACTGATCATAATTCACTGGAAAATACTTTTCGAAAACCCTTGAATAAAACCCCATTAGGATTACAAGCATATGACATAATAGTTAAATATATACCTGGAAAGGATTTATTAGTGGCAGATGCTCTCTTAAGAAATTTTTTGAACAATAAGTCTGATAATGATTCTCTGAATGAAGAAGTAGATGCTCATCAAAGAAATCCCTAACTTCTTGATTCTCCAAAAACATCATTCCGAAACAATTAGGTAACGATTTAGCGATTTCTGAATCTTTTTTTTTTTATATTCAATGCTTAAGCCTAAGTTTTGGATCTTCCTCTACCATGCCTGAGATTTTAGCTATTTATAAGAAGTAAATAAGTTGATTTAATATCTATATCTCAGTGTACCGATTTGCATATTGATAAATTGTCACCCTTTCCTTATTCCGGAACTGGTGAATTTTGTGGCTGAGTTCAAGGATCCCGGAGCTAAACACATGTCACTATTAAGTGAATCAAATAATACAATCTGTGTGTTAACATGTGGCTTTTGAAATTATGTTTTTGTTTAAATTTTGCATTGCAAGTGTCACATTCAAATGGATAAATATCCGAATGTGCTAGTTTGTGAATCTTTAAATCGGCTTTCCATTTAAATTTTGATTTGCAAGTGCACTGATGCGTCTGGTGAAATTTCACCAGATCTGGTGATTTTATGCATAATCTGGTGATTGGTGAAAAACTTTTTGAGAAATGGCAATTTCTGGTGATTCTCAAATTTCATGGATTTTGAATATTTTTAATAATTTTCGAGAAACAGAAAACGGCAAACGCTTGACAGTGGACGTCCAACACGTTCCCAACCACGATCTCTACCGTTAGGTTGCAGCGTTACGTCCGCTGAATGCAACCAATGTTGCCAGGCGTGTAAGTAAGTAAGGCTAATCTTTTTTTTTTTTCGGTAATTCCCCTAAACTCTTCTGGAATTCGCCACAATCGCCATTCGCCACAGAGACAGAACTTTGCCAACCCCTACCTACATTACAATCATTCAGTCTTGGTTCTGTTGTTGTTTTGGTTATTATCATTCTAAATATTTCATTGTGAACTCGTGAATCGATTATCGAAATGTATCATTACCTCTGCACTTCTTTGTAATTTATCCATGCAATCAAGGAAAAGTTATTCAATTTGTACCTAAGGTGGGTGCAAAGAAAATGATACCTATATTCTACATTTGTCACCGTGTCAAGAAATTTATGTGAATTGTGTTTTATTATTGGCCGTTTCCACCAACTATTTTAGGGGAGCCTTAGCCTTAGCGATAAGTATTCCTTTTCCTTAAAATGACAGTTTTCTATAGAGAAATGTCAGTTTAAGGAATACTTATCGTTAATGCTCCTTTAAATTAGTTGGTGGAAACGGCCATAAATACTTCAATTATTAGTAAGTTGTATTGAAAACGCATTTTTTCGTTCACAACTCGTAATACAGCCTGAAAAATCAACTTTGAAGATTTCTGGTGATTTTTTTTTTTAATCTGGTGATTTTTCATTCCAATTTCTGGTGAATTAAATTTTTTTCACCTGGTAACACTGTGCAAGTGTCACATTCAAAAGGATAAATATCCGAGTGTTTTGAAATGTGCCTTTGTAAATTACTTTTCTTCAAATTTTGCCTTGCAACTGTCACATTCAAATGGATAAATACCCGAATGTGTTAGTTTGTGTATCTTCAAATCGCGTTTCCGTTTAAATTTTGATTTGCAAATGTACCATTCAAAAAAATTGAATATCCAAGTGTATCAATATATGTTCCTTCAAATCGCCTTCTCTTTTCAATTTTGCATTGCAAATGTTACATTTGAAATTCTCCCCATCCGAGTGTGTTAATATGTGGCTTCTCAAACTACGTTTGTGTTCAAATTTTGCATTGCATGTGTCACATTTAAAAGGACAAATATTAGACTGTGTTAGTTTGTGTCTCTCCTTTGAATTTTGCTTTGCAAATGTCACATTCAAAAAGATAACTATCGAAGTCTGTTGATATGTGACTTTTCAAATTACCTTTTTGTTTAAATTTTCCTAATTTTAATTTTTCTTTAAATTTTGCATTGCATATGTTGCATTTAAAATTCTTCTCGTCTAAGTGTGTTAGTTTGTGTCTCTTCAAACTGCCTTTTTTTTTAAATTTTGCTTTGCAAATGTTACATTTAAAATTCTGATTCTGCTTCTTAAATGGTAATTTAGACTGAAGTGCCCTTTTTTACGCATACAAAATTTATTCAATTGATTTTGACCCCCCCTACATATTTTTCTGCGGGCGCCCCTGACGACAGGTAGTTGAAATATGGTAGGCATAGACATAAGAATTTTTTTTTTAAATTATAAAAAGGGTGAAATAGCTATTTAGCACATGAAAATGGACCGATCCCCCCCAAAAAATGTTAACTTCTAATTATGTTTACCTGCTACTACTACAAGGATTAGTATATTCGTCAGTGGTAGGTATATTCTAGGTAGTACTTACGTTAAAACGAAGCAGATACTACGTTTCGAAGTAGGTACTCTCTTCTGTTTTTTCTTAATTCTCCATTCTTACAACCATAACTTTCCTTGGAAATTTCAAAAATACTAAGAAGCAGGTGCTCGGTTTCGGGCTCGTGCCTTTTAATCTTTGCTCGATATAAAACCACCTGCCTCAAATTTACTTTATTTATCAAGAATCGTGTCACGGAACGATAACTAAGCAAATGAGAACAAGTGCTTATGCTTCGAGTCATTAAAGCCCTCATATTTACCTACTTAAGGTCAATGTTTGCTAAGGTTTTAATCGAGCGAAAATTAAAAAAATAATAAAAGAGGGTAGCAACGACCAGAGAGCATACAACGTCACGCCAGGTGTTTTCAGATGATCCGAAATAGTTACTTGATGCCTACCGTCTGACATCTGCTTGTGCACGAACGCGTGCTCCCATTTTTACACCCCCTACACACATGCCCTTAAAGATATCGAATTGCTATACGTATATGAGGGATGTTGCTACCCCTTAGACAAGGTGCTGTTTGTTATTGTTCTTTGAACATATTGTTTTCTTATCTAGATGTTTCAAAGAGAGTAAACTTAACGGTAAATAGGAAAGTTTCTAATAATCTAGAATAATTTAATGTCGAATAGGAAAATGAATCTTCACAAATCATTAATAATGTTTTGGAAGTAGGTACTTTGGAAGCAACCGCGCGCCAGTCTCGTAAATTTGGTTATTTCATTGCTTTTGATAATGGGTGGTCCACCGTTTCGTATCTTATGTATATCCAAGTTTTATCATTTATTTTCCAAAGATAAAGTTTATGTATGTATTGGAATGGAATTTGGACTTATCACACAACCATGAATTGGGAATCTAGTTAATTCTGAGTACAGTACGGTACGTCCACCTAAACGCGACAATATTTTTTTAATTCTTTCAATAAACCAAACGGAAGTCGTTCATTGAAGTACCACCGAGGGCATCCGGTCGTTTTCTGCACCTCTTTTTGTTTTTACTTTTGTCGATTGTTATTCATTGACTGGCAGCACCTACGTGTAGTTGCTCATTCATGAATTAATCGAGAGTAGGTAGTACCAGAGTAATTTGTCTAAAAAAAAATTGCCTATACTCAGACAGGTATTTACGTTATTATCATTTATTTTCTAGAAATTTAGGTACCACAAGAAAAAACCAGGTGCCTCTTAAATATTATACCTATTCGACAAGGGTGCTTCTAAGTACCACCATAAATATTTACTTTAAATTACAACTGAATAGGAATCATGTCAGGAAATATTTTGACTAAGTCAGTAGATAAATAGGTTTTGTCGTTTTTAGCATCAGAGAAGATTAAAACTGAAAATCGCTACTAATGAAAAACCACATAAGTATAAATTTAACGATCTGTTATCGTCCAAATTTAATGCTCCCACCGAAAGAATCAAATCAGATTAAAAAATTCCAAGTATCCGCGGTGGTATGGTAATTGATGGTAAATTAAGTAGTCCCAGATAATGTGGAAGTAAATTTGATTTCGCGAAAAACCGCATTCTGATTCGCATAAAGATTCGGCTCGACGATAATGAACAAATTAATTAGCAATAATTTTCTATTGCCCAGAGATAAAACTTAAGGAATTTACAACTCGAACTGTCCAACCCGGGGGTTGACTTATTGACTCGTTTTCTAAAGACAAGGGACGCCACTATATCTACGAATCTTAAAAACAAAGTCGAAAATTAGTACCGGTAAATCAGCCCGGAGGGTTTTCTGCGCAAATATTTTCACCCTTATGGAGTTAACAAACCGCCCACCCTAATGACATTTTTCGAATTCTTTTTTTTTTTTTTTTTTTTACGGTCGGTTTTTGGTGACAACCAATAAATAACCCAAAGAGATCGGTAGTACCGGAGGCTTTTTGAGCCGATAATAGAGAGATACAGAATGGAGAAACGATAAAATTTGAATTTTTGGCTGTTAAGAGAAAATATGGAGAAATACAAGTTTAGTTGAATTTCAACAGCAAAGTGAGATTCTGATTCAACTCTCTATGTCAACTTCTATTCCATATAACTCAATTTCAACTCTAGGAGAGCCTGGAATACAATTTGCATGTTTGGGTACTTCGCAAATCACTGAATCGCAATGCCTCATATCAACTTTAGAATTATTCTGTTGAATTTTAGTTCGATAAGGTGGGTAAAATGAGCTTCTAACATTTATCGTATACGAAATAATTCGCCAACATTCTCTAAACACTTTCAGCTACCGACAAAGTATTGTGAAAACATAGACACCTCTATTTGGCAGCGATTTTCGAAAAACCTTCGAAGGGGGGCAAACTTGTCACCGTGTGTGGCTCTGAGGGCCCCAGAGAGAAAGATGGCCCATCAAATGAACGCTGACGTCGGCGTCCGATTGAGACCGAAACGACCCATCTCTATTGTGTCCAATGCCATATGGTTATGACCCATATATAAAGGAAATTCCATAGTACGTATTGTCGAAACACCTTTACTTAATAAAATTTAATGCTCTAATTATTTTTACTTAAGTAAACTAATACCCAGTGATATTTTAAATGGGTCACAGATTGTGTTTACATCAACCTAGTGCCATTTACAGTTGCCATTAACGGTGTTTCTCTTAGTACCTAATACTAAACTCGTAATAAAATAAAGTAGGTAATTTTACAATATTATGTTACTTTATTGTAGCTATTACATATTACATACAAAAAGTGCATTTATAGATGATACATAGATCAACTCTATATGTCTGTACCTACATACAAAATAAGAGTTAAGGTTTCCAACACGTAATACTTTCTACCCACATTGATAAGCTTTAAATTTAAAAATACCAATAGATGATGGTAGATACATAACGTCTTAGATTAGCTCTATCTGTCGAACATACAAAATAGGAGTTTAAAGTTTATGGATTTTTCTGTGTTAGTAACCCTGATAACGAGTGGATTATTACAAAATTCCGCTATATGTGCTCGTTCCGAAGAGTTATAAGATCAATGGATAGAACTTCGATCCACTCGTTATCAAAGTTTTTAATACATAATTTCTACTCGCATTAATAATAGATTATTATGTGCTAGTAACACTGATAACGAGTGGATGATGTGGCTGCGGAGTCTGAAACCAATGAATAGAACTTTCGGAAATTCACTCGTTATCAATCAGTATTATACAGGATGTCCCACCGGGAACCAAATCGATCTATGTATATGAAAAATTGTATGCAGAAAATTTTTAAAAATTTGACAGTATACTTATGTCAATGCAGAATGGAGGCAAATATTGCTTAGGGCGGGTATTATAAAACTATTTTGACAGATAACTGAAAGTTAACTTCTGAATTACCTACCATGAAAAGTAACGTCATTCCAGAAGTTAACTTTTAGCCACAGTTTTAGCTATGCTGTCAAAATAGTTAAATAATACCTACCCTAAGACATACTTACGTTTAAAAAGCCATAGCAATCTTTGATTGTTTTTTTTTTGAAGACAGGTAATTTTTCAAAAAGTCCGCCATTTTGAATATTTCTTAAATGTCGAAAGTTTCACTTTGATTCGTGAGCCTGTTCAAACAAACCAAAACAAAAGGAAATTGATCAACAACAAAACAAGTTATAACTTAAAAACCATATTTCGATTTTTTTAAGCTCACCCTATATATTAACACGTAATGAGTTCTATTCATATCGGCAAACTTTGAATTCTAACTTATATTTTAGTAACCCATAATAATGAGAAGATTTTTGCGGAATTCCGCTTGTTGTGGTCGTGGAGTCAAGTAAAACTCCAATCCACCTATTTATGATTAAATGCCATCCTAATTCTATATAGAGCTTTTAGGGAAACGCTGATCCGGATCAAGGTTCATAAGTTGTCTGGTAATGGTAAACAGATGACGTCATCAGGAGGTCTGTTCTTACAGAACAATCCTAATCCTTCAGCTAAAGTTACTGATTCATCTTGGAACGATGGCATTGAAAACATGTATGGGCGGTGTTTGATAGTTTGCAAACAATCAGAGACTCTTTGTGAGAACTTGCATTATAGGCAATTTTTCGGGAAAATAATCAAGCATAATTGATTATGCTGGGTAATGTGATGTGTCACCTGTTTCATACTGCCCTAACTCCCTTCCCATCAAATTCTGTGGGCCCAGATTCCAATTGCCAATACGATATCGGATTAGGCACTTTCGGTCTCGATTTCGTATTTGGTGTGTATTACGAAAGTGATTCGATTTCGTGTCTCGATAGCAAATAAAATCCCCCTAGCTGGGCCTGCTAGTGACGTCACTATCAACAGCTTTTAATGATGACGTCACCAACAGACCTCGATGGAATACTTGCAATTCAGGCTGTGCTAGTATAAGTTAATTTTTTCGTCGATTTTAAATGTAAAAAAAATGATTTTCGGTCTGTTCCTCGGTCTGTTCTCACAGAAGAAATTGAGGGCCGAATTTATAGGCTTTGAACGTTTAGAATTAACATGACAAACTTGTCAAATAGTAGCAAGTGTCCATTCTAAACTCACGACCTTCAAGGAAGACCCAAAGAACGACTATAAATTTGGCCCTTAGTGTCCTTGACCCTCGAGTATTTCAGAATTTGATGGCGGGGGAGTTAGGGGAGTATGACACGCCACTTAATTAGGCAATCCAACGACCTGTCCAAATGGCGTCTGGTTGGCAAACAACAAACAAAAAACATATGTTTTTTTTTGGTAGGATTAAGCCTAGTACCCAAAACAGCGAAATTCGCTCTTTTTTGACATTGCTTCGACAATTTGACGTTTTATGCGTGAATCAAACGTCAAATTGTCGAAGCAATGTCAAAAAAAGAGCGAATTTTGCAATTATGAGTACAAGGCTTTATCAATACACGGAGCGAGTACTCAAATCTGACACTTTTCTGACATCGTTGACATGTAACAACCCGTATTTTAACCTCACAAAAAATTTCAAAATGCCGGCTGGTTGTCAAAAGTCACGTGGTTTGGATTCCCTAATTCAGCTACAGATCATAACCTATTTAAAGCGGACGGCCGTTGTTAACTGGTAATTACTTTTCAAGTAAATGCGATTTTGGTTAAATGTGATTATATTCAATGACGTCACTAACAAGCCCTTTGCAACGTCATAGTTTGACATTTCTATAACCGGTATTTACCAACCTCCAGAGCAGGGTTATTACCCCCTCCTCTATCAAATTAAACAGAAAATACGCGGGAATCTTCAAATTGCCAATATAGTCCTTGGGCTTAACAAGGTGCCGATCAACACATGTTTTTTCTATGTTGTGGATCCAGTTTCTTAAAAAATGTAATGTTGTTACTGTTTAGAAGAATCCCAGCAATATCAAATATCACTCAATTTTGAGGGAAACGACATAACAGAGTCTGTGAATGATATTATAGAAACTGCAGCCTTGTTGCTTCATAATAGTATCTAATTTTAAATATTTTAAAATCGATCTTGTTACCTACATTATTCGGTCTGTTTCTACAGAAATCACAAACCAGTCAGAGTGAATTTCAGTGGTTGAAACTATTTTTCTGACAATTTTTAACCAATAAAGTTCGCTCTGATTGGTTTGTGATTTCTGCAGAAATAGACCATAACACATCATTATTGATCAGAATCAGACCTTCTTAAGGTTAACTAAAGGGATAACCGCGGTTAAAGATCCAGGGGTTCGCTTTAAATCGGTTTCTTGGTTATCTTTGCGAAAAATTGCCTTATGTTTAGGCATCCTGTTGACGTCATAAGTTATGCAACCTACTTCTTTCAAACAACCTTGGATCCGGATTAACCCGATCACCAGTTGATACACTATATGTCTTTTTTCAATCGTGTTCATTAAAGAAAGAAAAAAAATCAAGCCGCTGGTGATCGGATCAATCAAGGGAGCTTTATTTGAAATTGATGCAACTTTACGTACACGCAAATATGACACAAATGACGTCATTTTCGATTGAAAAAGTACATGTCAAATAAGCGGAGCATCAATTTTCAATCCCAAATGACGTCATTTGCGTGTACGCAAAGTTGCATCAATTTCAAATAGAGCCTCTCAGATCAGCGTTTCCGTAAAAGTCTTATGAGTGGCAAGTAGTTGACAATAGTTATAATTTTTCAAACTGATCGGAATCACTCGAGGTTTATTCAAAACAATTGTTATCCGGTTTTATAGAGATTTGATTGGCCCTGACTGTTTCTTTGACGCCTCATTAACAAATCTAAACTTTGTCTAACGAACCTACGAGTCAAAATGGCGGCCAGGTTTACACTGAACACTGATTTATGCCATTTATTTATTTCAAAATCTTACAAAACATCATTCTATAGTATAAAGCGGGCTGATAAATGAACAATACTAACGAACCTTTTTTGAAGGGTTTGTTGTTTATAATTCAAACCTCTGTTCCAACCGACATGAGAACCGTTCCAGAACCAGTGATTTCCAGTTGCCCCATCCATTTTTCAATAAGTTGAACGTTTATCCTACTTGACAAATGCATTGAGCAACTCGATATTACCGTTCTAGAATAGTTGTCATGTTGGTTGGAACAGAGCTATTGAATTTATTGATTACGTAAAGGTTGTCACACAGGGTTTTGCATAACAAACCTTCGACTGTTAGCTGAAAAGTGACCTTAAATACAACCTGTAATTGATTGGGGCTTATGCGTTATGCAAAACCGTGTGTAACGGCCTTAACCAGTGCCACAGTCATTTGACATTCGTTCCAAAGTGTCGGTTCGAACCGCACTAGAACTATTTTTCAACTAAAGAAAACGACAAATAATTGTTCTGGGATAGCTTATCCAAATCATTTATTATAATCTTCAGCCTGTTAAATGCAGATTTACTCCAAATTATCGATTAAAAATTACACTAATTATTGTGGCGCCATCTATTATTGAGCAATTAAATGTCAAACGCCATGTTGAAAAATACTCCTGTGTACATTTTGGTATTGCAAAACAAATTCAGAAATACCTAATAGATAATTTTTCAGAAAATTCATATCAATCAAAGTGATTCTAGAGTCATAGGTAGGTACATACTCTAGAGTCCTAATCTTGGATGGACTCAGATGTTATTTTTACTCTAGCCACAAGATAACTCTGTACTGAATTGCCATTTTTTTAATTCAGAGCACTCTCGGTTTCTATTGATTTAAAGTACCTACGTTCCGTAACAAATATTGAAAATCAAACCAATCACCCTGTATATTATATACAAAATAATTTCCATTTCGAGAAGATCCACACAGGTGCAAATAAAGTGAAAACTCGGTTTGTCAGTCAGTAGCTCACGTGTGCACTGCCGAGATAAATTGTCCGAAATTGCCGCGAACAAATCACAATTCGACCACGCCCGTTTCACTCCCAACTATCGATTCTCTCGGCGTCCATTGGGCCGTAGCGATCGCTATCGTGCGGCAAAAACCAGCTTTATCGACTATAGAACCGTGGTTATATTGACGTGCCGCTTTACTGTTTGTGTGTGTCGGCAGTAGTGGGGAAAACAGTTCTTGTCAGTCGGTATTTTTTGGAGGTTAGAGTTTTAGATTGCGGTCGGACGTTGTAGGGTGCGGACGTGTTTTGGTTGATTGTATTTATTGGTACAATATACGAGTTTTTATCGATATTTATAAATAGTAAAATAATTTTTGGTGATTTTTGTTTTTGTTTTGGATGTACACAATGGGTAAGGATTTTTATTTATTTATTTATTTATTTATTGGAAAAATTTGCACATTTGCTAGTTGAACTTGTTCTAACATGCTAATATCGATTTGTGTTGTGACACCTGGGGAAATCCCTTTTAGTTCTTCGAAATGTGTCAGACTTGTTGGAACTTGTCTGATGGAGCAGACAAAATGACCTCGATTTAAGAAGAGATGGTGAAACATTTGGGTGTTAATGTGGGAGGAAGACGAATATAATTTTGCCAATAGGTTTTTATGAATGAATATTGAACAAGGAAAGACTTGCCCAACCAACTGTTTCTTAAAATAAATAAAATTGTTGGCCATTGATTTTAAAAGATGTTCATAATTTTATTAATACCTATATCCGCCATGAAATTGGATCAAGTTCATTGAAATCTGACTCATTTAAATATAGAAATGTACCCATTTCAATGATGGAAATACCAATATTATGACGTCAAAATGGGTTAGAAGGTGTGACAAATCAAATCCTGCTT
Source organism: Ceutorhynchus assimilis (assembly GCA_917834065.1). NCBI lineage: Eukaryota > Metazoa > Arthropoda > Insecta > Coleoptera > Curculionidae > Ceutorhynchus > Ceutorhynchus assimilis. The sequence goes on from OU892285.1 coordinate 35,518,596, forward strand.
TGTATACTTTGATGCATTTTACCTACAATTCTTCAAAATTGAAATTTTGTTTTTTTGTAATCTGTGCTGGGAGTGGGACTCAACAAATCTCTATTGAAGTTTCCTCTATATTGATTTCTAAAAGAAAGAAGAAGACAGCAAGTGCCATAACAATAGGGATCTCTATTCGTGACACAGTCTCAATTTCCACCAGTAAAAGTTTATTCAAAATCATTGTAATTTTCCAATTTTATTTGCCATCCAATGCTTACCATTACGTTCTTGCAATTTTTAGAAAAAAGACCATTGGGCATTGGGTTTATGTATCTCTCTAATAGAGAGCGACACCATATTTGAATAGACTTCTCTCCAATACATTAGTTGGCAGCTCGCAAACAGAGGACACTTTTCATAAATCCAATTTTTCTGAAGAGATGACGATATCATCTATGAAACTTCACTTCTCAAGAGTTTGATGATGAGCTCCTAACTATCATATGAAATCTATATGAAGAAAACACCTTAATTCAACTAAACAATTATCTTGTATATTGGTTGAGTTCATTTACTCATATAATATACAAAGCTGAAAATTTATGCATAAAGGTACCATAATGAACCACAACTCGTTTATTCATGCTACGCCAACTTGCTTAGTTGTAGTACGTTTTTTTAATGACATATTCATTGTAAAAAGTGTTTTATGAGTACCGAACAAACAAAAGGCACCAACACACACACATACGGACATAATGAATGAACTGGTTGTTGTTGAGTAACAACTGTCCGTATCCTGTTAAATGTTGGGTGGAAAAAAAATGATAATTCAAATTAGGCGTAACAAATTCGACCACAAAACTCCAAAAATTGTGCTATTTCTCACGGGGTACAATATACTTTTTAATATCGAATTAAAATTGTTTTTTCACCGAAAAAGTGTGGGAAATTCGATAAATTCTTTTGTAATCTTTTTGAAGAACACACCGCAACTGATAAAGCGAATTCCTCTGATGGGTTCTAAAAAGTGAACTATGGGAATTGTTTTACGAAATGTTGTTTGGTTAACAGAATACACAATATACAAAGGTGTGTTTGGACAATAATACCAGTATGTAGGTACTTAATAGATTGGTATTTTAATTTTTGGTGATTCGATATGTTTCGTATTGGACGCTCAGATCCGCGGTCCATTTGAATGCTAGTTTTCAGTGAAGCTGTGAGAGTCTAGCCTCCAGTCGACCTCTAATGTCAGAATAATTGCAGGACAGGAATTCTGACAAAGTGGCCTCATGTCGGGTATAGTCCAACAAATACCATTTTAAAGTCACGTGATTTTTCTCTATCCTTGTTGAATACATCTCAAACAGCGGTGATAGTAAAATTGACAAAAAAATTGCTGTCTAATTATTGTTCATAATATTCTTACCTGAAATAGAATCCGTCACTGTCATCAATTAGTTTGTCAAAGTTATTTTCAAAAATAATACAACGAACAAACACAGCTAATAATTTTGACTATATTAACCTTTTTCCAACTCGAAAAGAAGCAAATAGAAAACGGGTACCCAGTTTAAGTTCAGAATGTATTACAACAGACAGCAGATGCGACAAAAGTGAGTCTCGCAACAATTGCAAGTATTAAAATTGCCCTCTGATTGGTCAATACTACTTCAGAAACGCGTTTGTAAAATGTTAGTGGGAACATATATTAAAATTCAATAGTAATTAACCACCAGTAGCTTTTTGTAGGTGATATCAACGACATAATCAATGGACATACGTTTTTTTGCCACCAGTATCACGTGACTTTAAAATGGTATTTGTCGGACTATACCCACAATTTTTTTCTGGTCAAAATCGAAATTTCCAATAGTAATATAACTAGTGCATAAAATATTTCTGGAAATTTTGTCTGAAGCCAATTTTTCAACAAAATCATGAGTGGTTTTGTTTAAAAAAAATTGGCTAAAGACAAAATTTTAAAAAATTTACCTTATAGTCTGGTTGCTTTTAAGGGATTTTTTCAAGAGAAAACGCCATTTGATGATACAAGCATGAAATTGGGCACAGTTGCTAATTACACCATTTTAATCGATTTGAGTCGAGGACCCATCGACTTTTCTCATTGGTACTAAAAAACCCGCCATTTTTTCAAAATGGCGGTCAATTTTTTAATTTCAAGCATGATTAGACTCTAGTCTATATATTTCGGGGATGCAGAATAATAAAAAAATAGTTTTACACAGCTGTGACCTTTGTATAACCTTAAAAATCGTGATTTTTGTAAAATGGCGTCCATTATTAGGTAAGTAGTACCTATTCCAATAGTTAATTTCTTATTCTCAAATAAACTGAGATAAAATTTATACCGATGGTGAATAAAAATGATAAAAATAATACTCTAAAGGTTAATTTGACCTTAGATGACCTTGAAGACCCCCACTTTCTTAAAATGGCGTCTAAAATTTTACTTATTTAGATAATAATATACCTATTGGTGTGACTAAACTTGATAACCTATTACCTATCATAATTACATAAAAAAAAGTCGCGTGCAGCACAGTACATGTGATAGAAGTAAATACTTATTTATCGATCTCTTTCTTTCTCTCTCCCTCATATTCATCATATGCTTCATCTCACTTGCGAGACCAAAATTTTATAAATCGTGTCGTGACGCGACCTTGAAAATCACTCTGATGCAGCCAAAGAAGTATTCACTTCAAAAAAACTGTCAGGTTGAAATGGCCTCTAAAACCTTGATGTATACTACTTAGTAAGTTACAAAGTTTTAAAAGGCATAGAAAGATTCACTATACAGGGTGTTTCAAATTCGAGCCTCATCATTGGGATCTTGGATCAGGGTCGGTTAAATTATGGCAAAGTTGCGAATTTCGATGCTACCATCAAAGTTAAAATCTAATGTTTCGTCTTTGGGCCACTATCATTAACTTTATTTTTATAAAAACTATTTTTTTGTCTACTTTTTAGTAATTTCCTACAAAAATTCTGTTAAATTATCTTTTCTGTCTCTCTCTAACACATTTAGTTTTTATGGAAAGTGCCAATAATAAGTTTTTTTGGAATAAATGCAATACGTCATTGGTTTTGAGACATCAGAAGCTCATGAAATCTAAAATAAAAGTTAAGGATCCGTATTTAAAAAGATGAACTTGATGATGGTGGCCCAAAGACGAAACGTCATATTCCAAATTCGATGGAAGCATCGTGTAGGGGAGAAAAAGTGGCTACTATGAAGTGAAATATCACTTCAAATAAAGTCAAGAAAAAATAAAAACAATTTTGCAAAATTTCGTTTTTTTCCAGATATCTCCGGAAGTATTCGGGATATCCTAAATATCGAAGCAGCATTTTGTTAAGCATCAAATTACGCAACTTTGCCCTAATTTAACCAACCCTGTATTTCTCACCGTTTCCGAGATCCCAATGATGTGACTCGAATTTGAAACACCCTGTCTGTAAGTGATTGACTAATTTACAGGTAGATGGCGACATCTTCAATATCAATTCGTTTACACAGTAATTTACAGTGGACTAAATAATTTTATTCCGATAGAAATGAAATAAAAGTATTTCACATTATTAGCTAGGTTAAACAGTTTTTACTGGCGTTTGAAAGAAGTTATTATGCTTCCCGAACTCAGCGACATCTTTTAGAGAAGCGCTGAGCAAACGTTTGGTTTGAGTCTTTGCTGAAAATTACAGCAATCACCTCGTTGTTTGACAGATTTTGATTAATTTTGTGATAGGTACAAAAATTATAATTTTCGAAAATTCTGTTCAATTCATTTTTTCCAGCATTTTACTATCCGAAATTTCTGACATTTATTGTTGGTGTGCTACTCTATATGTTTATCCCTTTTTCATTTCATTCATTTGCATATTGTTGTCAACAAAATAGTAATAATTTTACTATTTAGAATGCGTATTTTGCAACCAAAAATGCTTGAACTTCTACTCCAATCTATTATTGTTATGAACATAGCTTCATTTCACTGAAAAGTGGTCTAAATTTGGAATTGAACAGGAATTAGTGAAGGTCTATAAATGACATTTTATTTAAACGCCCCTCTTAAAACTTTATAATATAACTTACTAAGTAGTATACATCAAGGTTTTAGAGGTCATTTTAACATGACAGATATATACCTCAAAAACAAAAACGGTCTGGAATCTCAATAAAAAAATATTTCATAGGTAATTCCATTCTCTTTTAAAAGAGATATGACTCGAAATGATCGGTTGAGAAGTAGCAGAGCTATAAGCGAAAAAGTAACGTCGTGTCAGATCGCCGAAATTTTTATCTGGCCAAAATCGGCCCCGTGATTAAAATAATTCTAGCCCTTCGGGCTCGCGTATAACTCCGGCCCTTCGGGCTCGCGTATGATTCCGGCCCTTCGGGCTCGCGTATGATTCCGGCCCTTCGGGCTCGCGTATAACTCCGGCCCTTCGGGCTCGCGTATGATTCCGGCCCTTCGGGCTCGCGTATAACTCCGGCCCTTCGAGCTCGCGTATCACTCGGGCCCTTCGGGCCCGTATTACTGAGTATCCCAGATTCACAGATTTTTGTCGTGGAGACGCGGAATTGATTGAAATAATGTCAGATTTTTCTAAATAACATTGAAATATCAAAATTTGGGAAGTGTAATTTGTGAATTATTATTTAAATTAGGAATCAGGAATAGAAAACTGAGATTTGCCTCCTCTGACGAGTCGCCACTGAGAGATAGCGAAAATATCTCAATTCGTTACAAAATCCCAGCCCTGGTCTAAATTAGTCAAAAAAATAGTAGTTATGTTACGTAAATTTCTAATTTAACTTTATATAGCTATGTTCACTGGGTGTTTGTGTTGTTGTCCCGAGTAGCAAAGAAAAATTACCAGTTCCCCTATAAATTCTGTTGTTTGGCAACTGCGCCCTATACATTCAGTTTTATTTACGTTCAGTACATAGAGGTGAATGTCATTACCAGGCGTTTCATCAAAAGAGGCGCCGCTTTATGTAGCTCAGCTTGTCAAATCGTAAAAATGCGACCGCTAATTGGAAAATATGTCTGAGAAGAGGCAAGTGGGCGAATCTACCAGAAAATAGTTGAAGTATCTTATATATGACGGAAGACATTATATCAACCGTGAAATGGTGAATTACGTGGTATTTCAATTCAACCGTATCTGTGAGAGAATCGCACGACAAAATACCTTTTTATAGTTCATCGATTTCCTAGTTTTAATTTACTGATCGAATAATAATGAGGAAACACAAAAATGGATGTTTGGCAACGTCGTTGGCGAAATGCATAAATTAAGAAAGTGAGATGCTGAGAGGCAGACGCGTGATTCAAAAGCTTATTATTAGCAAAGAGTCTAGAGATGGACCCCCCAACGGTTTCAAGTCCACTGACACTTCGTCTTATAGGATAATCAGCTGATGTTTTAATAGAAATAACTTTTTGATTTTGAATGTTTTGTGTACACACTATTTTGAAAGATTCATGTTGCGAAAGAGTAGAGTAACTTTGAGAGTTTTGCATCATAATTAGGTTATGTTCAAAAGAACCTCAACTAGATAATCATGTCCCAAGATATAAGTAATTCAATGTATAATAATGACATAATTTTCATAAACCTGCTTAGTTGATTATTTTCCTTATCCCAAAAGGAAATAATTACTCTACAATTTTTTTATTACTTCATTGTTTGTTAAGGAAACATCGAAGATAATGCATCTTCTTGCTTGTGTAGTAGGAAATGGTATATTTAAATCATGAGAGTTTCTCACATTCTGCCAACATCATCTAATTTAGATATCAAAAGCTATTTTACCGTATAAACGACTATAATTTAATAATAAATTTAACGAGATCACAGCCTTATTTTGCTTTGAATTAACCAAAATTGTTGTAGATGACTAAGATCAACACCCATTATATACTATTTATTCAACGGATATATCTAGTTACAGGATTTAATGTCTGGCGCCGTTTTTTTTTTTTAAATTAGATAAACTTGCATGCAGAGTGCCCTCCAACCGAGTGACCAGCCCTAGATTTTATTGGAAAATTTATCGACCCCAACTATGCGGTTTTAATTTTTTTCAATATTATAATATACCTAAGTAATGCGTCCTGCTGGTTTCAATAGGACGGCAATTTGTATATACCTACAGGAAATTGCTGAAAGTTTAAAGTTTCAGTGGCGTCACATTTAAATATTCCAATTAGCAATAATTAATATCGCTCATTAATTTTCCATCAAATTTATTACAAAATAACCTATTTTTAATATAATAAGTTTTGGACGATTATGTATGGGCGAAAAGAAAAACGCGAATGATGCTGTTGGTTTTTTGGCCAGGTCTATTGTGTGTTGGCGGTCTCCTCTGGGTCAACGTTTGGCGGCGCCATATCAGTGCCGGAACAAATAAAAATAATCTTTGGTGTTTTTGAAAAATTACAAGTTCATCGAAGAATAAGCGAGTTCATATCTATCAAGACATTTGTCTTGAGAGCCTCAAAACTTTGAATTTTACTGAGTTAAAAGGCCCATTCATTTTAGGAATCTTTTTGTCTCTTGAAATTTTTTCGTTAGCCACATGGTTTTTGAGAAAAATGGCAAAATTTGATTGAATGCATATCACAATATCGAGATTTGTATATAAATGTATTGTAAAGACTTTGAAGCGTCACAGCTTCGAAATTATTGAAGCTGCATTGAAATGATTCATTAGACATTTGTAGAGAATTTAATTGACTTTAATTCAAGTCAAGTTGAAATTTACAAAAGTTATGAGGCAAAATGTGTATCAATGTCATTTTGAAAAAATAAAAATTTCCTTCTGATTTCTGATAGAAATCTAAACTCCAAAAACTTTCAAGCCTGATACTGCAAAATCATACAAATTGCATTGAAATTATCAATAACAGATTTGTAGAGGTTTCAATTGAAGCCTATTTACGTTGAAATCGGATTGAAATTCACAGAACTGTGAAGCAAAATATGGGACAATGTCATTTAAAAAAAAATCAAATTTCCATAAAAAGATATTGAAGGACGTTTTATTTTTTCAGAAAACTGATGAAAGTGGATTGAAAATTTCCCAAGTAGATTGAAAAAAGATTAAGAACATAAAGAAAATTCAAGAGCCTGGAATAAATAGAAAAATTCCTTTAAGAATCCTTGAACACCTTGTACTATAAGAGTTTTCAAGCGATTAACCAGTCGGTAATTTTGACAAATAAACAATGCATTTAACGTCATTTAATACCAATTGGTTGACAAATGACTTCATTGTTTATATGTCAACTGTGCTTAACTGGTCAAACGCTTAAAAACGTCTTATAACTTCAAATTAAACATCTGTTATAAGTGTATTTTTTTTGTAGCTTACCGAGGATTAAGGCCGTCACACACAATTTTCCATAACGCATAAGCATAAGCCCTAACCAATCATAAGTTGTATTAAAGGCCACTTGAGTGGCAACTGAAAATCAAGCGACCTTCAATACAACCTGTGATTGGTTGGGGCTTATCCTTATGCAAAACCATCAGGGATGTGCCGTAGATTATAAAATCTATTTTACGCGGTTGGTCTACTCCTTATTTACCTATTATTTACATCAAGTTTTTTCCATGTAAACTATGTAGACAATGTAGACTGCAGTGTAGACAACGGAAAATGTGTGAGCTATTTTGTTGAAAGTTTGCATTACATTAAAGTTATATTGCATTAAATTAGGCATTACCCGCAGTTCAATTACCTTTTCAAACCAGAAAGCAAAACAAAGAAAAAACAGAAACATAACCTTAAAAGCCTGACAGCTGTCAAAAATTGTATACTTTACGCGTTGTCAACATATTTTACACGTTGTCTACATAGATTACATAGGTTACATTGTCTATGCGTTGTTTACACCAAAACGTATAGGCAATCTTTATTTACGCATAGATGCCCATCCCTGTACAAAACCGTGTGTAACGACCTTTAATCGAATTCGAGTTACAAATGACATTTAGTTGTCTGTCAATTGTCAACAGCATTGGACTATATACTACATGTAACTAGAACGGACCTAACAACTGCTTTCAATGTCAATTTTTGAGGCAAATTTTGAGGGAAGTGAGAACGACAACAAAATGGGTTGTTTGCTCTATCGCACGCGTACATGTCTACGAGTAATGGTGGGGTATAATAAATCCACCTAGCCTTGTCTAAAAGAATGCGTAAGACAAAGACGGCCTTTTACTGTATTCAAAATTATTTGCCTTAGGCGTGATAAATGCTGATACCATTCCATCTACATAGCATTTCACTGGTCAACAGTATCAACATTGGAAGGCGTTTTTCAGAATTCACCTGTGATAAATGTCAATTCTATTTGAATTTAATTGCATGTAAATACTCCAAAATTGACAAGCTATATTGAAAAAATCTGTGAATACCCTATACATCTATCATGAATGTCATTTTTTAGCTTACCGAGAATTGAGGCTGTCACACACAATTTTCCATAACGCATAAGCATATCTAATGAGTTCTATTCATATCGGCAAACTTTGAATTCTAACTTATATTTTAGTAACCCATAATAATGAGAAGATTTTTGCGGAATTCCGCTTGTTGTGGTCGTGGAGTCAAGTAAAACTCCAATCCACCTATTTATGATTAAATGCCATCCTAATTCTATATAGAGCTTTTAGGGAAACGCTGATCCGGATCAAGGTTCATAAGTTGTCTGGTAATGGTAAACAGATGACGTCATCAGGAGGTCTGTTCTTACAGAACAATCCTAATCCTTCAGCTAAAGTTACTGATTCATCTTGGAACGATGGCATTGAAAACATGTATGGGCGGTGTTTGATAGTTTGCAAACAATCAGAGACTCTTTGTGAGAACTTGCATTATAGGCAATTTTTCGGGAAAATAATCAAGCATAATTGATTATGCTGGGTAATGTGATGTGTCACCTGTTTCATACTGCCCTAACTCCCTTCCCATCAAATTCTGTGGGCCCAGATTCCAATTGCCAATACGATATCGGATTAGGCACTTTCGGTCTCGATTTCGTATTTGGTGTGTATTACGAAAGTGATTCGATTTCGTGTCTCGATAGCAAATAAAATCCCCCTAGCTGGGCCTGCTAGTGACGTCACTATCAACAGCTTTTAATGATGACGTCACCAACAGACCTCGATGGAATACTTGCAATTCAGGCTGTGCTAGTATAAGTTAATTTTTTCGTCGATTTTAAATGTAAAAAAAATGATTTTCGGTCTGTTCCTCGGTCTGTTCTCACAGAAGAAATTGAGGGCCGAATTTATAGGCTTTGAACGTTTAGAATTAACATGACAAACTTGTCAAATAGTAGCAAGTGTCCATTCTAAACTCACGACCTTCAAGGAAGACCCAAAGAACGACTATAAATTTGGCCCTTAGTGTCCTTGACCCTCGAGTATTTCAGAATTTGATGGCGGGGGAGTTAGGGGAGTATGACACGCCACTTAATTAGGCAATCCAACGACCTGTCCAAATGGCGTCTGGTTGGCAAACAACAAACAAAAAACATATGTTTTTTTTTGGTAGGATTAAGCCTAGTACCCAAAACAGCGAAATTCGCTCTTTTTTGACATTGCTTCGACAATTTGACGTTTTATGCGTGAATCAAACGTCAAATTGTCGAAGCAATGTCAAAAAAAGAGCGAATTTTGCAATTATGAGTACAAGGCTTTATCAATACACGGAGCGAGTACTCAAATCTGACACTTTTCTGACATCGTTGACATGTAACAACCCGTATTTTAACCTCACAAAAAATTTCAAAATGCCGGCTGGTTGTCAAAAGTCACGTGGTTTGGATTCCCTAATTCAGCTACAGATCATAACCTATTTAAAGCGGACGGCCGTTGTTAACTGGTAATTACTTTTCAAGTAAATGCGATTTTGGTTAAATGTGATTATATTCAATGACGTCACTAACAAGCCCTTTGCAACGTCATAGTTTGACATTTCTATAACCGGTATTTACCAACCTCCAGAGCAGGGTTATTACCCCCTCCTCTATCAAATTAAACAGAAAATACGCGGGAATCTTCAAATTGCCAATATAGTCCTTGGGCTTAACAAGGTGCCGATCAACACATGTTTTTTCTATGTTGTGGATCCAGTTTCTTAAAAAATGTAATGTTGTTACTGTTTAGAAGAATCCCAGCAATATCAAATATCACTCAATTTTGAGGGAAACGACATAACAGAGTCTGTGAATGATATTATAGAAACTGCAGCCTTGTTGCTTCACAGAGCTGGGCAGGGCTTGAGGGCTTTGTGCTTGTAAAAGTGCTTGAAGCACTTTGAGGACTTGAAAGCCCTGTGCTTCAAGCACTTTTATATATTTGTAATTGGGGCTTGCAAAGTCAATTACATCAGAAAAGTGCTTGGTAATTTGTAATTGAAAAAAAGTAATTCAAGCCCTTTCAATGAGCTTCAATTACTTTTAGAGGGCTTGAAGCACTTTGAAAGGGCTTCAAGCACTTTGAAAGGGCTTGAAGCACTTTGAAAGGGCTTGAAGCACTTTGAATGGGCTTGAAGCACTTTGAAAGGGCTTAAAGCACTTTAAAAGGGCTTCAAGCACTTTAAAAGAGCTTGAAGCACTTTGAAAGGAATTTTAATTGACCATCATTTAACCTATCCCCCACCAAAAAAGTTTGGATCGATGTGTTTTGTGGCTTAATTTTTTTTCTATTATTTGAACTAGGACCCTCCAATTTCTTTTCTTTATTATAATGGAGGTTTTGGGTTTGACCTTAGAAATGAATTTTAAAAAAATTAATGGGCTGATTGTTTAAATAAATAATTAATTTGTATAAGGTACCCTATTTAACTTTATCACTGGAATTTTTTTCATTTTTCCTCATTAAACAATTTGAAAACCTCAAAATTGAATTACCATTACCATTACCACTCAAAAAATAAAATAAAATACTACTTTAAATTTGTAAAATTTAAAGTTCATTTCTATTTCTACTATACTAATTCAACTGATGAGTGTATGCGCAGTAGTTTTTGCAACTTTGAGAATTGTATCACAAATTCAAAGTACTTTAGGCACATTTCAAGAGCTTCAAGCCCTTTTGAAGAGCTTCAAGCACTTTTGGAGAGCTTCAAAACCTTTTGAAGAGCTTCAGGCACTTTTGAAGAACTTCAAGCACTTTTGAAGAGCTTCAAGCACATTTAAAGAGCTTCAAGCACATTCAAATAGCTTCAAGCAGATTTAAAGAGCTTCAAGCACATTTAAAGAGCCTCAAGCACATTTAAAGAGCTTCAAGCACATTTAAAGAGCTTCAAAGCACTTTTTAAGGCACCCCAAGCACTTTTGAAAAGGGCTTGAAGCACAAGCCCTTTTCAAATCACTTTGAGGGCTTTGTGCTTGCCAAGCCCTAAGCACTTTGAGGGCTTTGTGCTTGTGAAGCACTTTTGAAAATAAAAAGGAATTTGTGCTTGGAATTGAAAGCACTTTGAGAAAGGGCTTAGGGCTTAGTGCTTCAAGCCCTTTCAGTGAGAGCTTTGCCCAGCTCTGTTGCTTCATAATAGTATCTAATTTTAAATATTTTAAAATCGATCTTGTTACCTACATTATTCGGTCTGTTTCTACAGAAATCACAAACCAGTCAGAGTGAATTTCAGTGGTTGAAACTATTTTTCTGACAATTTTTAACCAATAAAGTTCGCTCTGATTGGTTTGTGATTTCTGCAGAAATAGACCATAACACATCATTATTGATCAGAATCAGACCTTCTTAAGGTTAACTAAAGGGATAACCGCGGTTAAAGATCCAGGGGTTCGCTTTAAATCGGTTTCTTGGTTATCTTTGCGAAAAATTGCCTTATGTTTAGGCATCCTGTTGACGTCATAAGTTATGCAACCTACTTCTTTCAAACAACCTTGGATCCGGATTAACCCGATCACCAGTTGATACACTATATGTCTTTTTTCAATCGTGTTCATTAAAGAAAGAAAAAAAATCAAGCCGCTGGTGATCGGATCAATCAAGGGAGCTTTATTTGAAATTGATGCAACTTTACGTACACGCAAATATGACACAAATGACGTCATTTTCGATTGAAAAAGTACATGTCAAATAAGCGGAGCATCAATTTTCAATCCCAAATGACGTCATTTGCGTGTACGCAAAGTTGCATCAATTTCAAATAGAGCCTCTCAGATCAGCGTTTCCGTAAAAGTCTTATGAGTGGCAAGTAGTTGACAATAGTTATAATTTTTCAAACTGATCGGAATCACTCGAGGTTTATTCAAAACAATTGTTATCCGGTTTTATAGAGATTTGATTGGCCCTGACTGTTTCTTTGACGCCTCATTAACAAATCTAAACTTTGTCTAACGAACCTACGAGTCAAAATGGCGGCCAGGTTTACACTGAACACTGATTTATGCCATTTATTTATTTCAAAATCTTACAAAACATCATTCTATAGTATAAAGCGGGCTGATAAATGAACAATACTAACGAACCTTTTTTGAAGGGTTTGTTGTTTATAATTCAAACCTCTGTTCCAACCGACATGAGAACCGTTCCAGAACCAGTGATTTCCAGTTGCCCCATCCATTTTTCAATAAGTTGAACGTTTATCCTACTTGACAAATGCATTGAGCAACTCGATATTACCGTTCTAGAATAGTTGTCATGTTGGTTGGAACAGAGCTATTGAATTTATTGATTACGTAAAGGTTGTCACACAGGGTTTTGCATAACAAACCTTCGACTGTTAGCTGAAAAGTGACCTTAAATACAACCTGTAATTGATTGGGGCTTATGCGTTATGCAAAACCGTGTGTAACGGCCTTAACCAGTGCCACAGTCATTTGACATTCGTTCCAAAGTGTCGGTTCGAACCGCACTAGAACTATTTTTCAACTAAAGAAAACGACAAATAATTGTTCTGGGATAGCTTATCCAAATCATTTATTATAATCTTCAGCCTGTTAAATGCAGATTTACTCCAAATTATCGATTAAAAATTACACTAATTATTGTGGCGCCATCTATTATTGAGCAATTAAATGTCAAACGCCATGTTGAAAAATACTCCTGTGTACATTTTGGTATTGCAAAACAAATTCAGAAATACCTAATAGATAATTTTTCAGAAAATTCATATCAATCAAAGTGATTCTAGAGTCATAGGTAGGTACATACTCTAGAGTCCTAATCTTGGATGGACTCAGATGTTATTTTTACTCTAGCCACAAGATAACTCTGTACTGAATTGCCATTTTTTTAATTCAGAGCACTCTCGGTTTCTATTGATTTAAAGTACCTACGTTCCGTAACAAATATTGAAAATCAAACCAATCACCCTGTATATTATATACAAAATAATTTCCATTTCGAGAAGATCCACACAGGTGCAAATAAAGTGAAAACTCGGTTTGTCAGTCAGTAGCTCACGTGTGCACTGCCGAGATAAATTGTCCGAAATTGCCGCGAACAAATCACAATTCGACCACGCCCGTTTCACTCCCAACTATCGATTCTCTCGGCGTCCATTGGGCCGTAGCGATCGCTATCGTGCGGCAAAAACCAGCTTTATCGACTATAGAACCGTGGTTATATTGACGTGCCGCTTTACTGTTTGTGTGTGTCGGCAGTAGTGGGGAAAACAGTTCTTGTCAGTCGGTATTTTTTGGAGGTTAGAGTTTTAGATTGCGGTCGGACGTTGTAGGGTGCGGACGTGTTTTGGTTGATTGTATTTATTGGTACAATATACGAGTTTTTATCGATATTTATAAATAGTAAAATAATTTTTGGTGATTTTTGTTTTTGTTTTGGATGTACACAATGGGTAAGGATTTTTATTTATTTATTTATTTATTTATTGGAAAAATTTGCACATTTGCTAGTTGAACTTGTTCTAACATGCTAATATCGATTTGTGTTGTGACACCTGGGGAAATCCCTTTTAGTTCTTCGAAATGTGTCAGACTTGTTGGAACTTGTCTGATGGAGCAGACAAAATGACCTCGATTTAAGAAGAGATGGTGAAACATTTGGGTGTTAATGTGGGAGGAAGACGAATATAATTTTGCCAATAGGTTTTTATGAATGAATATTGAACAAGGAAAGACTTGCCCAACCAACTGTTTCTTAAAATAAATAAAATTGTTGGCCATTGATTTTAAAAGATGTTCATAATTTTATTAATACCTATATCCGCCATGAAATTGGATCAAGTTCATTGAAATCTGACTCATTTAAATATAGAAATGTACCCATTTCAATGATGGAAATACCAATATTATGACGTCAAAATGGGTTAGAAGGTGTGACAAATCAAATCCTGCTTTGTATACTTTGATGCATTTTACCTACAATTCTTCAAAATTGAAATTTTGTTTTTTTGTAATCTGTGCTGGGAGTGGGACTCAACAAATCTCTATTGAAGTTTCCTCTATATTGATTTCTAAAAGAAAGAAGAAGACAGCAAGTGCCATAACAATAGGGATCTCTATTCGTGACACAGTCTCAATTTCCACCAGTAAAAGTTTATTCAAAATCATTGTAATTTTCCAATTTTATTTGCCATCCAATGCTTACCATTACGTTCTTGCAATTTTTAGAAAAAAGACCATTGGGCATTGGGTTTATGTATCTCTCTAATAGAGAGCGACACCATATTTGAATAGACTTCTCTCCAATACATTAGTTGGCAGCTCGCAAACAGAGGACACTTTTCATAAATCCAATTTTTCTGAAGAGATGACGATATCATCTATGAAACTTCACTTCTCAAGAGTTTGATGATGAGCTCCTAACTATCATATGAAATCTATATGAAGAAAACACCTTAATTCAACTAAACAATTATCTTGTATATTGGTTGAGTTCATTTACTCATATAATATACAAAGCTGAAAATTTATGCATAAAGGTACCATAATGAACCACAACTCGTTTATTCATGCTACGCCAACTTGCTTAGTTGTAGTACGTTTTTTTAATGACATATTCATTGTAAAAAGTGTTTTATGAGTACCGAACAAACAAAAGGCACCAACACACACACATACGGACATAATGAATGAACTGGTTGTTGTTGAGTAACAACTGTCCGTATCCTGTTAAATGTTGGGTGGAAAAAAAATGATAATTCAAATTAGGCGTAACAAATTCGACCACAAAACTCCAAAAATTGTGCTATTTCTCACGGGGTACAATATACTTTTTAATATCGAATTAAAATTGTTTTTTCACCGAAAAAGTGTGGGAAATTCGATAAATTCTTTTGTAATCTTTTTGAAGAACACACCGCAACTGATAAAGCGAATTCCTCTGATGGGTTCTAAAAAGTGAACTATGGGAATTGTTTTACGAAATGTTGTTTGGTTAACAGAATACACAATATACAAAGGTGTGTTTGGACAATAATACCAGTATGTAGGTACTTAATAGATTGGTATTTTAATTTTTGGTGATTCGATATGTTTCGTATTGGACGCTCAGATCCGCGGTCCATTTGAATGCTAGTTTTCAGTGAAGCTGTGAGAGTCTAGCCTCCAGTCGACCTCTAATGTCAGAATAATTGCAGGACAGGAATTCTGACAAAGTGGCCTCATGTCGGGTATAGTCCAACAAATACCATTTTAAAGTCACGTGATTTTTCTCTATCCTTGTTGAATACATCTCAAACAGCGGTGATAGTAAAATTGACAAAAAAATTGCTGTCTAATTATTGTTCATAATATTCTTACCTGAAATAGAATCCGTCACTGTCATCAATTAGTTTGTCAAAGTTATTTTCAAAAATAATACAACGAACAAACACAGCTAATAATTTTGACTATATTAACCTTTTTCCAACTCGAAAAGAAGCAAATAGAAAACGGGTACCCAGTTTAAGTTCAGAATGTATTACAACAGACAGCAGATGCGACAAAAGTGAGTCTCGCAACAATTGCAAGTATTAAAATTGCCCTCTGATTGGTCAATACTACTTCAGAAACGCGTTTGTAAAATGTTAGTGGGAACATATATTAAAATTCAATAGTAATTAACCACCAGTAGCTTTTTGTAGGTGATATCAACGACATAATCAATGGACATACGTTTTTTTGCCACCAGTATCACGTGACTTTAAAATGGTATTTGTCGGACTATACCCACAATTTTTTTCTGGTCAAAATCGAAATTTCCAATAGTAATATAACTAGTGCATAAAATATTTCTGGAAATTTTGTCTGAAGCCAATTTTTCAACAAAATCATGAGTGGTTTTGTTTAAAAAAAATTGGCTAAAGACAAAATTTTAAAAAATTTACCTTATAGTCTGGTTGCTTTTAAGGGATTTTTTCAAGAGAAAACGCCATTTGATGATACAAGCATGAAATTGGGCACAGTTGCTAATTACACCATTTTAATCGATTTGAGTCGAGGACCCATCGACTTTTCTCATTGGTACTAAAAAACCCGCCATTTTTTCAAAATGGCGGTCAATTTTTTAATTTCAAGCATGATTAGACTCTAGTCTATATATTTCGGGGATGCAGAATAATAAAAAAATAGTTTTACACAGCTGTGACCTTTGTATAACCTTAAAAATCGTGATTTTTGTAAAATGGCGTCCATTATTAGGTAAGTAGTACCTATTCCAATAGTTAATTTCTTATTCTCAAATAAACTGAGATAAAATTTATACCGATGGTGAATAAAAATGATAAAAATAATACTCTAAAGGTTAATTTGACCTTAGATGACCTTGAAGACCCCCACTTTCTTAAAATGGCGTCTAAAATTTTACTTATTTAGATAATAATATACCTATTGGTGTGACTAAACTTGATAACCTATTACCTATCATAATTACATAAAAAAAAGTCGCGTGCAGCACAGTACATGTGATAGAAGTAAATACTTATTTATCGATCTCTTTCTTTCTCTCTCCCTCATATTCATCATATGCTTCATCTCACTTGCGAGACCAAAATTTTATAAATCGTGTCGTGACGCGACCTTGAAAATCACTCTGATGCAGCCAAAGAAGTATTCACTTCAAAAAAACTGTCAGGTTGAAATGGCCTCTAAAACCTTGATGTATACTACTTAGTAAGTTACAAAGTTTTAAAAGGCATAGAAAGATTCACTATACAGGGTGTTTCAAATTCGAGCCTCATCATTGGGATCTTGGATCAGGGTCGGTTAAATTATGGCAAAGTTGCGAATTTCGATGCTACCATCAAAGTTAAAATCTAATGTTTCGTCTTTGGGCCACTATCATTAACTTTATTTTTATAAAAACTATTTTTTTGTCTACTTTTTAGTAATTTCCTACAAAAATTCTGTTAAATTATCTTTTCTGTCTCTCTCTAACACATTTAGTTTTTATGGAAAGTGCCAATAATAAGTTTTTTTGGAATAAATGCAATACGTCATTGGTTTTGAGACATCAGAAGCTCATGAAATCTAAAATAAAAGTTAAGGATCCGTATTTAAAAAGATGAACTTGATGATGGTGGCCCAAAGACGAAACGTCATATTCCAAATTCGATGGAAGCATCGTGTAGGGGAGAAAAAGTGGCTACTATGAAGTGAAATATCACTTCAAATAAAGTCAAGAAAAAATAAAAACAATTTTGCAAAATTTCGTTTTTTTCCAGATATCTCCGGAAGTATTCGGGATATCCTAAATATCGAAGCAGCATTTTGTTAAGCATCAAATTACGCAACTTTGCCCTAATTTAACCAACCCTGTATTTCTCACCGTTTCCGAGATCCCAATGATGTGACTCGAATTTGAAACACCCTGTCTGTAAGTGATTGACTAATTTACAGGTAGATGGCGACATCTTCAATATCAATTCGTTTACACAGTAATTTACAGTGGACTAAATAATTTTATTCCGATAGAAATGAAATAAAAGTATTTCACATTATTAGCTAGGTTAAACAGTTTTTACTGGCGTTTGAAAGAAGTTATTATGCTTCCCGAACTCAGCGACATCTTTTAGAGAAGCGCTGAGCAAACGTTTGGTTTGAGTCTTTGCTGAAAATTACAGCAATCACCTCGTTGTTTGACAGATTTTGATTAATTTTGTGATAGGTACAAAAATTATAATTTTCGAAAATTCTGTTCAATTCATTTTTTCCAGCATTTTACTATCCGAAATTTCTGACATTTATTGTTGGTGTGCTACTCTATATGTTTATCCCTTTTTCATTTCATTCATTTGCATATTGTTGTCAACAAAATAGTAATAATTTTACTATTTAGAATGCGTATTTTGCAACCAAAAATGCTTGAACTTCTACTCCAATCTATTATTGTTATGAACATAGCTTCATTTCACTGAAAAGTGGTCTAAATTTGGAATTGAACAGGAATTAGTGAAGGTCTATAAATGACATTTTATTTAAACGCCCCTCTTAAAACTTTATAATATAACTTACTAAGTAGTATACATCAAGGTTTTAGAGGTCATTTTAACATGACAGATATATACCTCAAAAACAAAAACGGTCTGGAATCTCAATAAAAAAATATTTCATAGGTAATTCCATTCTCTTTTAAAAGAGATATGACTCGAAATGATCGGTTGAGAAGTAGCAGAGCTATAAGCGAAAAAGTAACGTCGTGTCAGATCGCCGAAATTTTTATCTGGCCAAAATCGGCCCCGTGATTAAAATAATTCTAGCCCTTCGGGCTCGCGTATAACTCCGGCCCTTCGGGCTCGCGTATGATTCCGGCCCTTCGGGCTCGCGTATGATTCCGGCCCTTCGGGCTCGCGTATAACTCCGGCCCTTCGGGCTCGCGTATGATTCCGGCCCTTCGGGCTCGCGTATAACTCCGGCCCTTCGAGCTCGCGTATCACTCGGGCCCTTCGGGCCCGTATTACTGAGTATCCCAGATTCACAGATTTTTGTCGTGGAGACGCGGAATTGATTGAAATAATGTCAGATTTTTCTAAATAACATTGAAATATCAAAATTTGGGAAGTGTAATTTGTGAATTATTATTTAAATTAGGAATCAGGAATAGAAAACTGAGATTTGCCTCCTCTGACGAGTCGCCACTGAGAGATAGCGAAAATATCTCAATTCGTTACAAAATCCCAGCCCTGGTCTAAATTAGTCAAAAAAATAGTAGTTATGTTACGTAAATTTCTAATTTAACTTTATATAGCTATGTTCACTGGGTGTTTGTGTTGTTGTCCCGAGTAGCAAAGAAAAATTACCAGTTCCCCTATAAATTCTGTTGTTTGGCAACTGCGCCCTATACATTCAGTTTTATTTACGTTCAGTACATAGAGGTGAATGTCATTACCAGGCGTTTCATCAAAAGAGGCGCCGCTTTATGTAGCTCAGCTTGTCAAATCGTAAAAATGCGACCGCTAATTGGAAAATATGTCTGAGAAGAGGCAAGTGGGCGAATCTACCAGAAAATAGTTGAAGTATCTTATATATGACGGAAGACATTATATCAACCGTGAAATGGTGAATTACGTGGTATTTCAATTCAACCGTATCTGTGAGAGAATCGCACGACAAAATACCTTTTTATAGTTCATCGATTTCCTAGTTTTAATTTACTGATCGAATAATAATGAGGAAACACAAAAATGGATGTTTGGCAACGTCGTTGGCGAAATGCATAAATTAAGAAAGTGAGATGCTGAGAGGCAGACGCGTGATTCAAAAGCTTATTATTAGCAAAGAGTCTAGAGATGGACCCCCCAACGGTTTCAAGTCCACTGACACTTCGTCTTATAGGATAATCAGCTGATGTTTTAATAGAAATAACTTTTTGATTTTGAATGTTTTGTGTACACACTATTTTGAAAGATTCATGTTGCGAAAGAGTAGAGTAACTTTGAGAGTTTTGCATCATAATTAGGTTATGTTCAAAAGAACCTCAACTAGATAATCATGTCCCAAGATATAAGTAATTCAATGTATAATAATGACATAATTTTCATAAACCTGCTTAGTTGATTATTTTCCTTATCCCAAAAGGAAATAATTACTCTACAATTTTTTTATTACTTCATTGTTTGTTAAGGAAACATCGAAGATAATGCATCTTCTTGCTTGTGTAGTAGGAAATGGTATATTTAAATCATGAGAGTTTCTCACATTCTGCCAACATCATCTAATTTAGATATCAAAAGCTATTTTACCGTATAAACGACTATAATTTAATAATAAATTTAACGAGATCACAGCCTTATTTTGCTTTGAATTAACCAAAATTGTTGTAGATGACTAAGATCAACACCCATTATATACTATTTATTCAACGGATATATCTAGTTACAGGATTTAATGTCTGGCGCCGTTTTTTTTTTTTAAATTAGATAAACTTGCATGCAGAGTGCCCTCCAACCGAGTGACCAGCCCTAGATTTTATTGGAAAATTTATCGACCCCAACTATGCGGTTTTAATTTTTTTCAATATTATAATATACCTAAGTAATGCGTCCTGCTGGTTTCAATAGGACGGCAATTTGTATATACCTACAGGAAATTGCTGAAAGTTTAAAGTTTCAGTGGCGTCACATTTAAATATTCCAATTAGCAATAATTAATATCGCTCATTAATTTTCCATCAAATTTATTACAAAATAACCTATTTTTAATATAATAAGTTTTGGACGATTATGTATGGGCGAAAAGAAAAACGCGAATGATGCTGTTGGTTTTTTGGCCAGGTCTATTGTGTGTTGGCGGTCTCCTCTGGGTCAACGTTTGGCGGCGCCATATCAGTGCCGGAACAAATAAAAATAATCTTTGGTGTTTTTGAAAAATTACAAGTTCATCGAAGAATAAGCGAGTTCATATCTATCAAGACATTTGTCTTGAGAGCCTCAAAACTTTGAATTTTACTGAGTTAAAAGGCCCATTCATTTTAGGAATCTTTTTGTCTCTTGAAATTTTTTCGTTAGCCACATGGTTTTTGAGAAAAATGGCAAAATTTGATTGAATGCATATCACAATATCGAGATTTGTATATAAATGTATTGTAAAGACTTTGAAGCGTCACAGCTTCGAAATTATTGAAGCTGCATTGAAATGATTCATTAGACATTTGTAGAGAATTTAATTGACTTTAATTCAAGTCAAGTTGAAATTTACAAAAGTTATGAGGCAAAATGTGTATCAATGTCATTTTGAAAAAATAAAAATTTCCTTCTGATTTCTGATAGAAATCTAAACTCCAAAAACTTTCAAGCCTGATACTGCAAAATCATACAAATTGCATTGAAATTATCAATAACAGATTTGTAGAGGTTTCAATTGAAGCCTATTTACGTTGAAATCGGATTGAAATTCACAGAACTGTGAAGCAAAATATGGGACAATGTCATTTAAAAAAAAATCAAATTTCCATAAAAAGATATTGAAGGACGTTTTATTTTTTCAGAAAACTGATGAAAGTGGATTGAAAATTTCCCAAGTAGATTGAAAAAAGATTAAGAACATAAAGAAAATTCAAGAGCCTGGAATAAATAGAAAAATTCCTTTAAGAATCCTTGAACACCTTGTACTATAAGAGTTTTCAAGCGATTAACCAGTCGGTAATTTTGACAAATAAACAATGCATTTAACGTCATTTAATACCAATTGGTTGACAAATGACTTCATTGTTTATATGTCAACTGTGCTTAACTGGTCAAACGCTTAAAAACGTCTTATAACTTCAAATTAAACATCTGTTATAAGTGTATTTTTTTTGTAGCTTACCGAGGATTAAGGCCGTCACACACAATTTTCCATAACGCATAAGCATAAGCCCTAACCAATCATAAGTTGTATTAAAGGCCACTTGAGTGGCAACTGAAAATCAAGCGACCTTCAATACAACCTGTGATTGGTTGGGGCTTATCCTTATGCAAAACCATCAGGGATGTGCCGTAGATTATAAAATCTATTTTACGCGGTTGGTCTACTCCTTATTTACCTATTATTTACATCAAGTTTTTTCCATGTAAACTATGTAGACAATGTAGACTGCAGTGTAGACAACGGAAAATGTGTGAGCTATTTTGTTGAAAGTTTGCATTACATTAAAGTTATATTGCATTAAATTAGGCATTACCCGCAGTTCAATTACCTTTTCAAACCAGAAAGCAAAACAAAGAAAAAACAGAAACATAACCTTAAAAGCCTGACAGCTGTCAAAAATTGTATACTTTACGCGTTGTCAACATATTTTACACGTTGTCTACATAGATTACATAGGTTACATTGTCTATGCGTTGTTTACACCAAAACGTATAGGCAATCTTTATTTACGCATAGATGCCCATCCCTGTACAAAACCGTGTGTAACGACCTTTAATCGAATTCGAGTTACAAATGACATTTAGTTGTCTGTCAATTGTCAACAGCATTGGACTATATACTACATGTAACTAGAACGGACCTAACAACTGCTTTCAATGTCAATTTTTGAGGCAAATTTTGAGGGAAGTGAGAACGACAACAAAATGGGTTGTTTGCTCTATCGCACGCGTACATGTCTACGAGTAATGGTGGGGTATAATAAATCCACCTAGCCTTGTCTAAAAGAATGCGTAAGACAAAGACGGCCTTTTACTGTATTCAAAATTATTTGCCTTAGGCGTGATAAATGCTGATACCATTCCATCTACATAGCATTTCACTGGTCAACAGTATCAACATTGGAAGGCGTTTTTCAGAATTCACCTGTGATAAATGTCAATTCTATTTGAATTTAATTGCATGTAAATACTCCAAAATTGACAAGCTATATTGAAAAAATCTGTGAATACCCTATACATCTATCATGAATGTCATTTTTTAGCTTACCGAGAATTGAGGCTGTCACACACAATTTTCCATAACGCATAAGCATAAGCCTTAACCCATCACAGGTTGTATTGAAGGCCACTTGACTGACAACTGAAAATCAAGCGTTCTTCAATACAACTTGTGATTGGTTGGGGCTTATGCTTATGCAAAACCGTGTGTAACGACCTTTAATCGAATTCGAGTTGAAAATGACATTTACTTGTCTGTCAACATTGAAGGGCATTTTCTAGAATTAACCGGTAATAATTGTCAATTCTATTTGAATTTAATTGCATGTAAATCCTCCGAAATTGACAAGCTATATTAAAAATATGAAGAAAATTCAAGAGCCCGGAATAAATAAGTAAAATTGCTTTAGAAATCTTTGAAGACCCTATACATCTGTCATCAATGTCATTTTTTTGCTTACCGAGGATTTAGGCCGTCACACACAATTTTCCATAACGCATAAGCATAAGCCTTACCCAATTACAGGATGTATTAGAGGTCACTTAACTGGCAACTGAAAATCAAACGACCTGTGATTGGTTGGAGCTTATGCTTATGCAAATCCGTGTGTAACGACCCTTTAATCGAATTCGAGCTGCAAATGACATTTACTTTGTCTGTCAACATTGAAAGGCCGTTTTTCAGAATATACCGGTAATAATTCTCAATTCTATATTTGAATTATTTTGCACGTAAATCCCCCAAAATTGACAACAAGATAGACAAAGAAAATTCAAAAGCCTGAAATAAACAAAAAATGTTCTTTAAGAATTTCTGGTTTGAACACCCTGTACTATATCTGCAAATAAGCCATTTGTCATCAGCTCATTTTTTTTAGCTTGCCAAAGATTAAGGCCGTCACACACGATTTTCATTAACGCATAAACGGAAATCCTAACCAATAACAGGTTGTATTTGAAGGTCACCTGACTGTCAACTGAAAATCAGATGCGACTTTCAAAACAGCTTGTGATTGGCTGGTGCTTATGTTTATGCGTTATGCAAAACCGTGTATAACGACCTTTAATCAAACTCGAGTTGCAAATGACATTTACTTGTCAACATTGAAGGACGTTGACAAAAGTGACACAATTCAAGGTTAACTAACAAGGACATAAACGATTGATTATAAAGAGAAGTTTAGAAGAAAACCGAAATTCAAAAGCATGGAAATGTCAATTCGTCCCTTTCAAATTGGTAAATTTTTGACAAATGTCAATGTCAAATTTGACAGATCGACGTCCAATGAGTTAAGAAAAATTAATTTTTATCAAAATGTTATTATTTTGAGGATAGACACGATTCAATGTCCATTGACGTTCAAATTTGTGTCATTTCTCATTAATAAAAGTTCGTCCCCCTTAAATTGGGCAATTTTTGACAAATGTCATTGTCAAATTTGATATATCGACGTCCAATGAGTTTGTAGAAAAATTAATTTTTGTCAAAATGTTATTATTTTGAGGATAGAGACGATTTGATGTCTATTGAGCTTCAAATTTGTGCATTCTTTTCATTGATAAAAATTCGTCCCTCTTAAATTGACTAATTTTTGACAAATGTCAATGTCAAATTTGATAGATCGACATCCAATAAGTTTGTAAAAAAATCAATTTTTGTGACAATGTTATCATGTTGAGAATTAGAGACGATTCGTCCATTGAGCTTCAAATTTGTGTCATTTCCATTGATAAAAGTTCGTCTCCTTTAAATTAAGCACCTTTTGACAAATGTCAATGTCAAATTTGATAGATCGACGTAAAATGAGTTTGTAAAAAACTTGAGTCCTGTCAAATCCACAGATTCAAATCTTATATCATAAATTTCAAAGTAATACAGAAAGTTTCAAATTATTATAAATGAAATATTAGCATACCATTATTCAAAACCTTCTTCATATTATTCTTCCCAGGCCGCAATTTTTCAATATTACGCACGCTATAGGTACTACTACTACTACTACTTTCACAATTATTATGATGGTTAATTATTTCCAAGCATTGTTCCAGAACGTAGTTTTTTTTCTTGCGTACCGGTAATTAAAACACAGTACTAAGGCTCGTTTCCTGCTGCATACTTTGCAATGGCCGAATGATTTTCTTATAAAAGTTTTCTTTATTAATTAATTGCCTCGATGTTATCGATCTCAATTATAGTATTGAATCGACCTGATTTGAGTCGATACAATTTTTTTTATTTTAATGACACATTAACGGTTCAAACACAGTTAACCTTACTATTATGACTTTATGGGCAATATACCCATAGCCATATTATGTTAATAAAATATCTTATAACCGGACTTTGGCTGCATGCGAATAATTATGGTCACATAGTACCATAAGTGAATTATTGATCAAGGGCTACTGCTAGAACCATAATATATTGTTTATAATGTTGTATTAATTTTCACCATAGAAAGGCCTGCTGTCCGAGACGCGCGAAATCGTTACGTGGGAACTAGGTTCAAGAACCAAAACGGAGACAAATGCGGTACTACCCAAAGTGATTTGCCATATTTTATATTTTATAATAATCGTAATTTGCTTTTTATTTATGTATTTAGTTGGATTGGATTATGGTGTGTGAGTCATCGGACAAAAAGGCATTCCTCGCCCGAACCGATTCTTCGTCGCGTACTCCTGGATTTTTGTGAGTCGCGGTACCATTTGCGAAGGTGGGTACCAGCGCGTGGGACTCGCGCTCCCAGCCCACGCGCTACGACGACTGCTCAGGTTCCCACGATTTTCGTCGACCGCGTTGCCAAATTTTAATCCTTTGATTTTTCTTTCAAAGTATAGATCCATCCATAGATTATCTTATCTCCAGCATTGGAATTATAAATCTGTCAAATCTCTACGATTCAGAACTTCTTTCTCTTAGTAGCAGTCTTTTCAATTAGTAGAGTAGGATATCTTTCTACCCTAACCTAATTGATTTTTCCAACTTTGTTCAAGTTCAGTTGGCAACCTTGTCTATTTTTTAGGTTAAGTTGCCATACTTGACTCAAGTAACTTGAGCTATTTTAATCGATCTATTATTGACTCCCTTTATCAAATAATGAACTTTTAAAGACACTTTTAAGCTATTCCAAACTTCTCTAATACATTGAGATTAGATGTTATCATAAATTGTTCAGCTGCTATATACTTATTTGATAAAAGGATAACGCACACCTAACATGGAATTTTTGGGCTCTATAGATTTTGCCCATTTTTTTATATATTGTAGAGAATTTAATTCTGAACAACCTTTAAATGGGACGAAATCTTGTAGGTATTACGGTCTTTGAGATATGAGCGTTGAAAGATGAACTTTTTTACAACTTTTTGTGTGGAGAGTATACGAAAAACTGCTGTTTATCAGTCAAAATTTTGACAGGTCAACATATTTCACGTCACTAACAAATGTCAACATAGGCTAAGGCCGGGACCGCACTGGCACCAACATCGACCTCAGTGCGGTCCCGGGCTTAACCTAAGTTGACATTAATTTTTAAGTGACGTAAAATATGTGAACCTGTCAATATTTTGACTGATAAACACCAGTAGCACCAGTATCTCGTATACTCTCCACACAAAAAGTCGCAAAAAAGTTCCTCTTTCAACGCTCATATCTCAAAGACTGTAATACCTATAAGATTTCGTCCCATTTAAAGGTTGTTCAGAATTAAATCCTCTACAACATATTAAAAAATGGGCAAAATCCATAGATCCCAAAAATCCCATGTTAGGTGTGCGTTATCCTTTGCACTGTATTTACTCCTTATTGATCTTGATTTGCTAAATCAGATTTGTTCCAGTTGAGCTTTTGTATTATATTTACCTATCAGACTTATAAGTAGGTATAGGGGCACTTGAGCCTGGGAACTTTTTCAAAATCAGCTGAAACCAGCACAAAACCAGCCTGAAACCAGTGAAAAATGCTAATTTTGTGCTGATTTAGCTGGTTTTAACTGGTTTCAGGCTGGTTTCAGCTGATTTCGAAAAAGTTCCCAGGCTCAAGTGCCCCTATACCTACTTGCTATAAGACTGAGTAAAGAATAAACAAATATCAGAAAGAATTATCATATAAGTATTAGAATTGAAATTTGGCAATTTTGTCGGGAGGTCTTATGAAAATAAATCACCTCTATATGGCCGGTCTATATATGACTAAAAACCCATGAATAATAATACTCCCAATGGGTACGATTTCAAAATTGGTTCAACTACCCAAAACTCTAATCCCATTAGTTCGCACTTTATGTGCACCGAAAGAATGCCGATGGTACCGTGAAAAGGCGACCGCTTTTATTGCATTTCGAACGTCCCCTCGGTCGTCCCCCTAATCAAATTTGCATACATTTAAAACTAGTCCCCGCAACAACAGAAGAAGAAGAGGCCTTAAAAAAATAATCCCATTAACTTTTGGACGGCTCATTCCGCAAGCTTTATTTTTACTCTCTCTCACTCTGGTGCCGGCGACTTAGCGCCCTATAATAAAACAGATCAACCGTGAGATGACTTTTCCAGGACCGACTTCTTTTGAATTGAAACTGACTCTTGTCAACTGAGAATCAAGTGACATTTGTGATTGGTTGGGGCTTATGCGTTATACAAAACCGTATGTGACTGCCATTAGTAACAATTAGACTCTCATGAGTCGTTGACAAATGACAGTTGACATTAGTAAAGGCATATTTACAATAATTAGAGTGTAGGTATCAACATATATTGATCCTCCCCATATATTATATTGACCCCTCCCCCTACAGGGGTTCAGTGAAGAAATATCAAAAAATGTTATAGATAGAAAAGTTTTGGAGTTTTACCTGAAATTTTTGAATCCGATGTCAAAAACTTTTTTGTTTTTTCAGAAATGTCAAATTTTGACAGATGCTCAGTTTTTCCTTATGAAACACCCTATACAGGGTCCTAACTATTTCATAGGGACAGTATTGCTATCTCGGAAACGGTTGAAGTTAGGAGGGCATTCAAATTGGAAAAAAAATGCCATTTATGAAAAATATCAAAAATATATTTTCGTTGTTGCCAAATTTTTATTAGTTTCGCAAATACAGAGTGATTTTCGCAATAAACGCCCTTGTAACTTTAACCTTTCCCAAGATAACATTACTGTCCCTATGAAATAGTTGGGACCCTGTATATGACTGTATAGTTGAAAAGAGACGTCGACTCGTTTCAACTATAAAGTCATATAAAGGGTGTTCCATAAAAAAAAACTGACTATCTGTCAAAAATTATCATTTCTAAAAAAACATCGGATTAAAAAATTTCAGGTAAAGCCCCAAAACTTTTGTATCCAAAATTTGTTGATATCTCTTCATGTAACATGATATAACCCTTTTACTAAGAGGGGTCAATACATATATGGGGAAAGACCCTGTACATATATGCATATTCGATTTAACAGACTCTCTAGAATCGTTGACAAATGACAATTCAAATCAGTAAAGGCCCGTTTACAGCAATTGAATATGAAACGTATATCAAATGACAATGTAAATGTTGACAGTTATTAAAGTTCCGTTTACAACAACCAACAAATTCCGGTCCTGTATTATTTCGCCCAAAAACACCAGTTAACAATTTTATAATGCCGCACGTTAAGTATATTCCGGAGAGCGCGATGTTTTTTTTTTTTTAAGGGGGTAAAGTAGGCACCTGCCACTTTTCTTCGTGATTAAACTGAACCGATCTGTCTGAAGGAGTTAAGGACGGGGCGCTGTGTAATGAAACACGAAAAAAGTGACCGGAACAAAAAAAAACATCTGCAGAACACGCGCGAACTTTGTCGATTGGTAGTATGTAGGTATTTCCGATTATGATAATTCAAATCAAATAAAACTCAAATTCTTTTAGACTCTAGAGTGTCTTAACCCTATACATTCCAAAACTTATTTTGCAAATAGAGGGTAATTTCGATAGCTTCTCGTCAATTTTGGAGGATTTACACGCAATCAAATTCCAATAATATTGACTATTATTACCGGTGAATTCTAGAAAACGCCCTTCAATGTTGACAAGTAAATGTCATTTGCAACTTGAGTTTGGTTAAAGGTCGTTACACACGGTTTTGCATAACGCATAATCATAAGCACCAACCAATCACAAGTAGTTATATTGAAAGTAACATTTGATTTTCAATTGACAGTCAGGTGACCTTTAAATACAACTTCTTATTGGTTAGGGTTTATGCTTATGCGTTATGGAAAATTGTCTGGGACGGCCTTAATCCTCGGTAAGCTAAAACATTACATTAGTGACAGATGCATAGGGTCTTCAAAGATTTTTGGTGAAATTTTTTCATTTATTCCAGGCTCTTGAGTTTCCTTTATATTTTTAATATAGCTCGTCAATTTTGGGAGATTTACATGCAATTAAGGGCTCAATTACAGTATATTTGCATCTGCAAATTTGCAGCTCTGCAAATATGGCCGACTTGCATTATGTGCTCTATTTGCAGGAACCAGCAAATTACAGAAAAAATCTGTAATTCCGTCATATTACCGAAAAAAAAGTGTTTGAGCACTACTGATTCACCTGTTTTAAATGTCAAAGTTGTCAAAGTTATTGCAAGGACTTACGGGACCGTTTCACCATGCGCAAATTTGCAGGCGATTTGCAAATGCATTCTGCTTCTGTAATACGAAAAGTCAGACTTGACTTGCAGATCCTGCATTTGTATCTTGGTGTTGCAGAGCTTCTGTAATTCCGGGCTAAATTCAAATAGAATTGACAATTGTTATAAAAACGCCCTTCAATGTTGACACTGGTGACTGACAAGTCATTTGCAACTCTAGTACGGTTGAAGGTCGTTACACACGGTTTTGCATAACGCATAAATATAAACACCAACCAATCACAGATTGTATTAAATGTCGCTTGATTCAACCTGTGATTGGTTAAAACTTATGCTTATGCGTTATGGAAAGTTGTGTTTGACGGCCTTAATCATCGGTAAGCTACAAAATTACATTAGTGACATGTGACAGATGTATAGGGTCTTCAAAGATTTTGAAAGAAATTTTTTCATTTATTCCAGACTCTTGAATTTTTTTTTATATTTTCAATATAGCATGTTGTCAATTTTGGGGGATTTACATGCAATTAAATTCAAATAGAATTGACAATTATTACCGGTGAATTCTGAAAAACACCCTTCAATGTTGACACTGTTGTCAAACAAGTAAATAACCGAATTTTCTCGACGAAAGTAGTGCTTATGTTTATACGTTATGGAAAACTGTGTGTGACGGCCTCAATCCTCGGCAAACTAATAAATGACATTAATGACAGGTGTATTGGGTCTTCAGAGATTTTTTAAGATTTTTTTTTCATTTATTCCAGAATTTTCTTTATGTTTTTAATTTCAATATAGTTTATTGTCAATTTTGGGAGATTCACGTGCAAAATCTTTATATAATTCAAATAGAATTGACAATTATTACCGGTGAATTCTGAAAAACGCCTTTCAATGTTGACAGACAAGTGAATGTCATTTGCAACTCGACTTGGATTTAAGGTCGTAACACACGGTTTTGCACAAGCATAAGCCCTAACTAATCACAGGTTGTATTAAAGGTCGCTTGATTTTCAGTTGCCAGTCAAGTGGTCTAAAGGTTGGTTTATTCATCTTCTAATAAACTTGTTAGTAATTTTCTTCAAGACAACCTAAATTAGATTGTATTTTTATCCAACAGTTTATCAGTATGGGAATAAACCAAGCCTGTGGCTGTAAGTGATTATTGTTATTGTAGCAACAAATCTAGGATTTGGCACATTCTAAGGTTATTGTTAGCTAATAAGGAAAATTCAAGAGCCTGGAATAGAAATAAAATTATAAATTTTTCTTAAATTTCGTAATAATCTACAATTTCAATATTGTGTGTGTTTCGATCTATTTAAAATTTCAGTTAAATTTGCAAATCTTGTGTGAGTTTCCCGCCATATTAAATTTGTGTTTTGACAAGTCGTTAGATTGCCCTATTGCATTTTGGTGGTTTTCTACGAAAAATAATGTTTTTTTGTGGTTCAAGGAATTGAATTTTTGGTAATTTTTAAAGAAAATCTGATTTTTTTCATCAAGAAAAATGAAAATTTTCCGTTAGCTAACTTCACGTTTTGAAAGCATCAAAGTAGGATTTGGACGGCCATTTCAAAATGAACCCATCCAACCAAGGATAATACACACTACTACAGGATAGCCTTCTTCATAAAACCTGTGTGACGCCAAATCACCAGTTGTGACGTAGGCAGCACGTTCTTTTTGACCTTGACGTATGGCTGTTTGCACGACAGGTTATGATTCCTCGGGCTTACTTGGTTCTACCACAATAATTGACATTCTAAAACAACTCTGTTTTAGATATCGTTTTCATCATCCTCTTTGCCTATTATGTTAATCAAAATTAAATATTTTTCATCATTAATTTAAATTCTAAACTACGACTTCTAGTGCAAACAGCTGACGACTTGTTAATGACGTCGGAAATGGTGACATACCAATATGGCGGCGATTACCATAAACAGGGCCAATAAGCCAAGGTTGTTTGAGACTGAGAGCCTGATAACTGAATGACGTCATCTGGGGTACCTCAACATAATGCAAATCTCCATAAGGCACGCCAGATGCGTCATCAAGTTACCCATTACCAAACAAGCTACTAACTTTAGGAATCTTGCGATAAGCAGTCTGTATTATCTTTGCAATCCAACGACCTGTGAAAACATAAATTCAATATGGCGATAACGGTCAAACATCTGTGATGATGTTTTTTTTGTTTATGTATATTACGAAAATATGTAAATTATCCTTTTCGAGCAATAGGAAATCCCTTTGAATATTTACAAATTACACACAGAAAAAAGTGTTATGATAACAGGGTTGCCTGAAGGTGAAGGATTTTTTTGACGCCAATTCCGTTTTTTGACCATAACCGCCACATTGGGTTTTGATAATTTGATATTTCTATACATAAACACAAGGTTGTTTGGGAGAGGTGGGTTGTCTGATAACTTAATGACGTCATCTGGGGTGCCTCAACATAATGCAAATCTCCATAAGGCACCCCAGATGCGTCATCAAGTTACCCAGGCAACCTTTAATGGTACATTTATATTCACTTCAAAGTCCAATTTGTCTTGTAATTGACGTGCTTGTCATATGACGACAGCACAGATCCATTTCCATTGAAATAAATTTGAAGTTCACTTTAAATTTGGGCGAGCGGTGAAATGTCAAATTTTTAGATTATCCATCTGATTCTCATAAAATTATGACTTTTTGACTTGACGTTTATATTCCGCAATGTAAAAAATGATAAAATATCAAACGTCAAATTTAACTTGAAGTTAGAAGTGAATGTAAATGCTCCTTTACTTTAGGAAGCTTGACATAAACACACATCGCAGATGCTTGCTTGTTGCCGCCATATTGAATTGATGATTTGACAGATAATTGGATTGTCCTATTGCGTTTTGTAAAATTTTATACGAAAAAGAACATTTACTTTGCCGCAAGGTGCAAAAAATTGAATTTTTAAGGAAAATCTAATTTTTCATTAGCTAACTTCACGTTTCAAAAACATCAAAGCAGGCCTTGGGCGGCCATTTTAAAATTGTGTTTTTTGGCTGTCATTGGTTTTTCTCGAATATTTTCCGATTTTCAATAGATTCCGGTGCGGAAAATATTTCTTGTGATACGAGGAATTGGTTTTTTTTATTTATTTATTTATTTATTTATTTATTGAGTGGTAAGTCAATTTTTCCAAATCAATTTTTGTCTATTCCTGGCTCTCGAATTTGTCTCAATTAAGAAAATTCAAGAGCCTGGAATAGAGAAAATATTAATATGTATTTACATTTTTCTATCTCAATTTTTGTTTAATTCATCCTACAATCGTGCTTTCTCTTTCTCACTCATTCAAATTGAGTTCACTTTTTTTAGTGGTGGCAATAGAATCTAATTTTTAATTAGCTAACTTCACGTTTCAAAAACATCGAAGCAGGCCTTGGGCGGCCATTTTAAAATTGTGTTTTTGGCTGTCATTGGTTTTTCTCGAATATTTTCCGATTTTCAATAGATTCCGGTGCGGAAAATATTTCTTGTGATACGAGGAATTGGTTTTTTTTATTTATTTATTTATTTATTTATTTATTGAGTGGTAAGTCAATTTTTCCAAATCAATTTTTGTCTATTCCTGGCTCTCGAATTTGTCTCAATTAAGAAAATTCAAGAGCCTGGAATAGAGAAAATATTAATATGTATTTACATTTTTCTATCTCAATTTTTGTTTAATTCATCCTACAATCGTGCTTTCTCTTTCTCACTCATTCAAATTGAGTTCACTTTTTTTTAGTGGTGGCAATAGAATCTAATTTTTAATTAGCTAACTTCACGTTTCAAAAACATCGAAGCAGGCCTTGGGCGGCCATTTTAAAATTGTGTTTTTTGGCTGTCATTGGTTTTTTTCGAAGATTTTCCGATTTTCAATAGATGTCAGTGCGGAAAATGTTTCTTGTGATACGAGGAAGTGGATTTTCCATAATCGGCACGTTAATATTCAAATTAAATGCCATTTTTCATAGGAAATATTCTCTGGTAAGTGGAAACTGTCATATTGCGGCTACAGTGATTAATTTTGAAATCCTTTATATTCATATTGAAAATTGGCAAAAATATGGCGGCGGAGGCCTGACTCACTTCTATATTCACCAATGAAATATTCAAAATTAGCAAAAATATGGCGACAAGACCTCTATTGTCGCCTCCTGTAAAAGTGTATTGAGTAATATCAGTTAACTTCACCTTTCGAATATGCGAGTCCGAGCCTTCAGTCCGAGCCTTCAGTCCGAGCCTTCAGTCCGAGCCTTCAGTCCGAAGGGCCGGAGTTATTTTAATCACTAGCCCTATTGGTTAGCTGATAATTTGGAACCAAGTGGAAACTATCATATTAGCTACAGTGGTTAATTTTTATTAAAAATTGGCAAGAATATGGCAGCGGAGGCCTGGCTCACTTCTAAATCAATTTTCGTCTATTCCTGGCTCTCGAATTTGTTTTGATAAAGAAAATTCAAGAGCCTGGAATAGAAAAAATATGAATATTCACATTTTTCCATCTCAATTTTTGTTTAATTCATCCTACACTACAATCAAATTATTATTTTCAGAGATGAATTAAATTTTCCTTGTAAAATTGAGTCTATATTTTTGCATAAATGGATCTCCCACTGGGCTACTAGGTGGGGCCAATATAAGGACTCCAACTTGGGCCGGAAAAATTTCCCGATCCGGCCCTGGTCTAAAGCCTGGTTTATTCATTTTCCATAATAAACTTACTGGTAACTGTCTACAAGACAACCTAAACAGTTTATCAGAAGGTAAATAAACTAAGCTTGTAAATCTAAGCTTTCTGGTACTACCTTGGCAACCCCAGATTCATCGTTGGCGTTCCACCAAGAAAGAGATTAATAACGTACCGCAGTAACAAATGGACGTTTAAACGAAAGTTGATTGAGTTGCCTTGACGAGATAAAGAGCTCCATCACCGACAAATTGATTTCGACTCTTATTATTGTCGCCCTCCAAATAACTTGTGTTAATTATTCTCGTCAACGTTTATTTAATTAATACATTTTACCATGGTTTAATTTAGTTAAGCCGAGGAGGGCGTGTATAAATTGCAATCTCTCCTCCGGCATTCCGATCTAATCGAGATGAGTTATATGTAGACCGGGCCCTTAAAGGCAATTAAAAAAGTCTCGGGCAAAAATATCGCGATCTCGAGATAACGCGTAATTGTTAATTATCAAAAGGAAATTTGATTTTGGTTTGTTTCAGATGACCGGAAAACGATCCAGAAGCTTTAAATGTGCCGTCCACCACAGGGACCGAGAGGTATCGTCCGAAAACGATTTTCATTTGCTTTTAGTTGAACCACCATTATTTCGTAGGTAAGTAATCATCAAAAACAGGCCGAATATCCAACGCTAGAAAGTCTGTACGAGGCTTAAAAATCTTCAAAAGAAAACTCCAACACTCAATTCTAAATATACCTACATACTTACTTTTCCAAATGTTTGAGAGGATTTAAGAGTATTATAATGTTTATTTTAGTTAATTATTTATTCATCAAACAAGTAGTGAATTAATTTATGGTTTTTTCGCACTTCGAACTCTGTTTATTTTTACTCTGATGTTAATTTAGAAGAGAGGAAACTCTCTAAGAACAGGAAACAAAAACGAAGGAAACGTTGAAAGATCGGTTTTAAAAATAGTCTGTCTGGAAGCTAAATTAGTCAGGCAAAAAATGTCAAACAATAAAGATAGTTTTGATACTTTTATGTATGTATTTTTCTCTCTCAATTACATACAAACAAAGCTATTGTAGATTATTATAGTCAATATTTATTTTTTTCTAGGATGGTCACTATTGTAGCAGACGAGTTCCTTACGGACGACAGGGACAGAAAGTACTACGCAGATCACTATACGTGTTGTCCGCCGCCTTTGTTCATCATCTTGATTACTTTAGTTGAAGTAAGTACTCAATTTTGTGTTAAAACGTAAAAATAAACCTCAAAGTCTCGGGGGTCTTAAGACCAGCTGTTTAAGGTAAAATAGGAAGTAATCAATCGCAGGTTCACTACATCGGGGGCTTTCTACATTTCGGGAAACGTACACATGGCGGGAGTTTTAGGATTGAGATTTTTTTAGTTTGGGTTTGAAACGTTAACTTCAAATTTATTGAAATCTTTTTTCCTTTGTATCAATTTTTGATTCTTCCAGGCTCTTGAATTTCTGTTTTCAGCAGTAATTGTAAGGTTCGGACATTTGAAATACCTATAGTTCTGTAGTTCTTTTTTGTTTTTTGGATTGTGTTAATTGCAACATAGCACTCACCTTGTCTTTATCAGGACGTAAACCATTTTTTTGTAAACACATAATGTACCTACTCCACTTAACCCAAATTTACACTTAAGTCAATTGAAACGAACATTGGCACGTTTAGCTTTGTCTAACACTGCTTCCAGTTTTTTGGCGTGTTCTTCTTTATTCGCTGCCCAGACTATAACATCATCTATGTAAATTTCCAATCCTGGAAGTCCATCAAACATATTCTTGAATGTACGATGAAAAACTTCTGGTGCAGAGCACAATCCATAAGGCATTCTCCATTCTCCTATAACAATATCACAGCATTAAATGTTGTAAGTATTTCACTTTCTTCATGCAACTTGATCTGATAAAAGCCCTTTTGCCGTCCAGTATTGAAAAAATATTTGCCTCTTCCATCTTGGATTCAATTTCTTCAAAAGTTGGAAGCTGATACCACTCATAGATTTTGAGGGTGTAAATAAATTCGAAGACTATTGTCTGACTTTTTTTACAATGACCATATAGAACTGCATCACTCATTTGGTTCAGTCACTTTTCTCAAAACGCCTATTTTTGAAAAAATTTCAAGGGAGAAAACATAAAAAAAACGCGATATCTCGAGAACGGACTCCCTTTGCGATCTAAAAATGACGACCCGAGGTTTCTTCAAGACCGAGTTGTGGACATTTTATCGAAAAAAAAAAAATATATATATATGGGGAGCCCCTGTCTAGAAGGCAATAACCTACCGGAGGGGTTTTAGCCCCTTTTCCCCCCAATTTCGAAAAAGGGCGTGTTATGGAACATACACGTCTTGCACTTACTTTTTCAATTTTCGTTGAAAAGTGATCCGAAATTGTTCAATGGAGCACTTGGATTTAAAAAAAAGGAGTTCATTGAGAGTTACTTCAAATGACTCCTCTGTAATACGTATAGCTCCGGAGCTTCCGACTCTTAAAAAGAACTCTCGAGTGATACGAAATTAGTTCAGTATGTTCATTTTAATTGGCCAAGTTGAACCAGAGAACTATACGTTTGGAGTAACTCCTAAAAAGAACCCGAACTTATTGTTTCTGTTAAACAGGTAAAACTAGTTCAGGATCTATCCGAAACCGATTTCAGTTGCACCAAGAACAAGGAACCACGATTTTGAACAGAGGACATTGAAATAATACCGAATTAGCTCTGAATAGTGATCCGTTTCATTGGGAGTTACTCCAAATAACTCCTCCGTAATACGTACAGCTCCAGGGTTTCTAACCATTGAAAAGGACTTTGGAGTAATACGAAATCAGTTCAGTATAATCATTTCAATTGGCCCAGTTGTTCAGAACTATACGTTTGGAGTAACTCTTAAAAAGAACCTGAACTTATTGTTTTTAGGTTAAGCTTTAGAACCGGTAAAACTAAGAGCTGCTTTCGGGTGCCACCCTTTGAGCAGTCCTGAGTTACTCCAAAGTACTCCGTCTACAGTTTGACCCGTTCGGTTTCAAGCGTTCGAGTGCAAAACGCAGAAAGCATATCAGTTATCAAGTGTTCTACGAGTTTTGCACTCTACACCCGAAAGCAGCTTAGTTCAGGATCTATACAGAACCGATTCCAGTTGAACCAAGAACAAAGAACTTTAAGTAACTACAAATTCAAATTTAAGTAGTGATCCACGATTTTGAACATATAATGAACTCACTCCGAACCAGGTCAGAACTTATTTAGGATTTTCAAGTTTTTAATAGAAAAAAAAAACCAAAATCGATCCGGAGCTGATTCTAATTGAATTAGGGACAACATAACGAACCTACTCCGAACCAGTTTGGAAGTTATTTTAGGATAGAACACACACCTACTGTAAACCAGAACCAGTTCGATGTTTTATTCTAGTCCGAACAATGTCCGGACACAAAATTACAACTCTGTACCAGTAAAAGTTTGCAAATAATCTGCATAAAATTACACTTATGATTCTCGAACCAGTAGAATTAGTTCAGAATTGATCTGGAACTGGTTCTAATTGAACCAAGAACATAATGAACCTATTAGATTAGATTTTTTGAAAAAATTTTAAGGGGGGAAAAACATAAAAAACGCGATATCTCGAGAACGGACCCCTTTTGCGATCTAAAAATGACGACTCGATTTGGAAATTTATTTAGCCCCCCCATCGATGGGGAGAGTTAATTTTCAAAAATTCGGTGAGGGCGAACCGATGATCCTGTCGCGCTGAAATTTGGTACGAATGTAGTGGAACATGAGCTTTATCGAGAAAAAAATACACGAAATCCCTATCTAGAAGGCAAAGCCCCCTGGGGGCACCTAAACATTTTTTTTTGGTCGATTCGAACGAAATTTGAAATGTAGGTAAAAGGGGGTCTAAAAAAAGGGATATTTCAGGTTTCAGCCCTCTATGACCTACCGGAGGGGTTTTAGCCCTTAGTGCGTGTAATGCGGTATACACGTCCTGCACTTACTTTTGCAAATTTCGAAAAATAGAAAATACCAGTGGATAGAGGAGCAAAAAATACGTCGAAAATGTCTCTAGGCGTTTTTCGCTCCGACGCTTCCTAAGCCCGCAAAAAAATAAAAGATATTTGTATCCTGGAAAATTTCGGGGACCCGACATGGCGCCACATTTTCGCTTATAACTACCGTATTTTTTAGCCAATTCTCTTGAGTCAGGTTTCTCTTGAAAGAGGATGAAATTACCTACAAAATTGTTTTTTATTGAAATTATGCAAACTAATGAGTACGACAATGACAAATTCATAAATGGAAGTGTGTGTCAAACAAAGAGAGACATTCAAGGTGTGGAATTATTAGTGGGTTTAAGAATCGACAGTGATAGTAAAAAATCACTTTTTTAGTAAGCCAACGTTTCGCAAAAATATATTTGCATCATCAGGGCCTTATTGTAACTGTGCGTTTTTTTTTTCAAGAACTAAATGACTAGATTTTTTACAGGACATCAACATGTCAAACTAATTAAAGTAACAGGAATTATTCACTGAAAAATATGTCAACAGGGCAACGTTATCACTGCTATGAGTATAACAATAGGAACTTGCCAGATTGTGCACAATTTTATTAACCTAGGAAAAACATGCCTCAATAGTCCAGTAATTTTTTGACTTTTCCAGGCTCTTGAATTTTTGTTTTCTACTAAATTCCTTATTGAAGGATAAGGAATATCCAAAAGCCTATTTCTCTTTTGTGTCAATTTTTTAACTTTTTCAGGCTTTTGAATTTAGGTTTTCAGTAGTAATAACCTCCATTTTTGTTTTGTATCATGGAAAAACTTCAGTTAATTAGGAATGTAGGTAAAACAGGTGTAAAAGAATTGATATTCCAAGTTTTAGCCCTCTATGACCTACCGGAGGGGTTTTAGCCTCGAAAAATGGCGTGTAATGGGGTTTACACGTCTTGCACTTACTTTTCCAAATTTCGGAAAATAAAAAATACAATTGGATAGAGGAGCAAAAAATACGTCGAAAATGTCTCTAGGCGTTTTTCGCTCCGACGCTTCCTAAGCCTGCAAAAAAAATAAAAGAGATTTGGATCCTGGAAAATTTCGGGGATCAAACACGGCGCCACATTTTCGCCTATAGCTTCGGTATTTTTTAACCGATTCTCTTGAGTCAGGTTTCGTTCGAAAGAGAATTAAATTACCTACAAAATTGTTTTTTTAGTGATATTCCAGGTTGTTTCTGTCTCCAAGATATAAGCCGTCAAAGTTGGAATTTCTCTAAAAATGTATTGAACGTTTCGAAGTCGATTTTCTCAAAAACGCTGACTCGTAAAGGGGCAACTCTAATAGGCTTTTTTGTAGTTCTCAATGAGATCTACAAGTTTTGTATATAAAATTTTTCTC
Organism: Ceutorhynchus assimilis; assembly: GCA_917834065.1. Classification (NCBI taxonomy): domain Eukaryota; kingdom Metazoa; phylum Arthropoda; class Insecta; order Coleoptera; family Curculionidae; genus Ceutorhynchus; species Ceutorhynchus assimilis. The sequence goes on from OU892285.1 coordinate 35,558,163, forward strand.
CCAGGCTCTTCGTTTTCCAGCTAGGATGCTTCGTATTTTTCAGGAATCTTCAAAGGTGGATCTTATAGGAATTTTCTGATTTTCTTAGGTATCAATGAATGAAAAAATTCATAACTTTGGTTGTGACTTCCATATCAACTTCAAATTTGTTTTGTACCATAAAGAAACTTCATTTAACAAATCCTGAAGGTTTTAATTTGTTAGGATGGCTCAAAGTATTTTTCACGAACCTTCAAAGGTGATTTTACAGGAATTTCATGATTTTCTTAGATATCAATGGGTCAAATAATCCATAATTTTGGTTGTAAGTTTCGTATCAACTTATAATTTGTTTTATATCATGAAGAAACTCTATTTGAGAAATCCTGAAAGTTTCAAGATGCTGGAATAGCTCAAAGCATTTTTCAAAAATTTTCAAAGGTGATCTTATAGGAATTTATGATTTTCTCAGGTATCAATAAGTGAAGAAATCCATAACTTTGGTTGCGACTTCCATATCAACTTCCAATTTGTTTTATATCATGAAGAAATTGTATTTGACAAATCCTGAAAGTTTCAAGATGCTGGAATGGCTCAAAGTATTTTTCAGGAATTCTTAAAGGTGATTTCACAGGAATTTTAAGATTTTCTTAGGTGTCAATGAGTAAAAAAATTCGTAACTTCAGTTATGACTTTTATATCAACTTCAAATATGTTTTGTATCATGAAGAAACTTCTTTTAACAAATTCTGGAAGTTTCAAGTTGCTGAAGTGGCTCAAAGTATTTTTCAGAAATCTTCAAAGATGATCTTATAGGAATTTTATGATTTTCTCAGGTATCAATGAGTAAAAAAATCCATAACTTTGGTTGTGACTTTCATATCAACTTCAAACTTGTTGTGTATCATGAAGAAACTTCATTTAACAAATCCTAGAAGTTTCAAGTTGCTAGGATGGCTCAAAGTATTTTTCAGGAATCTTCAAAGGTGATCCTATAGGAATTTTATGATTTTTTCAGGTATCAATGAGTAAAAAAATTCGTAACTTCAGTTGTGACATTCATATCAACTTCAAACTTGTTTTGTATCATGAAGAAACTTCATTTAACAAATTCTGGAAGTTTCAAGTTGCTGAAGTGGCTCAAAGTATTTTTCAGAAATCTTCAAAGATGATCTTATAGGAATTTTATGATTTTCTCAGGTATCAATGAGTAAAAAAATTCGTAACTTCAGTTGTGACATTCATATCAACTTCAAACTTGTTTTGTATCATGAAGAAACTTCTTTTAACAAATTCTGGAAGTTTCAAGTTGCTAGGATGGCTCAAAGTATTTTTCAGGAATCTTCAAAGGTGATCCTATAGGAATTTTATGATTTTTTCAGGTATTAATGAGTAAAAAAATTCGTAACTTCAGTTGTGACTTTCATATCAACTTCAAACTTGTTTTGTATCATGAAGAAACTCCATTCAACAAATTCTGAAAGTTTCAAGTTGCTGAGGTGGCTCAAAGTATTTTTCAGGAATCTTCAAAGGTGATCTTATAGGAATTTTATGATTTTCTCAGGTATCAATGAGTAAAAAAATCCATAACTTTGGTTGTGACTTTCATATCAACTTCAAACTTGTTGTGTATCATGAAGAAACTTCATTTAACAAATCCTAGAAGTTTCAAGTTGCTAGGATGGCTCAAAGTATTTTTCAGGAATCTTCAAAGGTGATCCTATAGGAATTTTATGATTTTTTCAGGTATCAATGAGTAAAAAAATTCGTAACTTCAGTTGTGACATTCATATCAACTTCAAACTTGTTTTGTATCATGAAGAAACTTCATTTAACAAATTCTGGAAGTTTCAAGTTGCTGAAGTGGCTCAAAGTATTTTTCAGAAATCTTCAAAGATGATCTTATAGGAATTTTATGATTTTCTCAAGTATCAATGAGTAAAAAAATCCATAACTTTGGTTGTGACTTTCATATCAACTTCAAACTTGTTGTTTATCATGAAGAAACTTCATTTAACAAATCCTAGAAGTTTCAAGTTGCTAGGATGGCTCAAAGTATTTTTCAGGAATCTTCAAAGGTGATCCTATAGGAATTTTATGATTTTTTCAGGTATCAATGAGTAAAAAAATTCGTAACTTCAGTTGTGACATTCATATCAACTTCAAACTTGTTTTGTATCATGAAGAAACTTCATTTAACAAATTCTGGAAGTTTCAAGTTGCTGAAGTGGCTCAAAGTATTTTTCAGAAATCTTCAAAGATGATCTTATAGGAATTTTATGATTTTCTCAGGTATCAATGAGTAAAAAAATTCGTAACTTCAGTTGTGACATTCATATCAACTTCAAACTTGTTTTGTATCATGAAGAAACTTCTTTTAACAAATTCTGGAAGTTTCAAGTTGCTAGGATGGCTCAAAGTATTTTTCAGGAATCTTCAAAGGTGATCTTATAGGAATTTTATGATTTTCTCAGGTATCAATGAGTAAAAAAATTCGTAACTTCAGTTGTGACTTTCATATCAACTTCAAACTTGTTTTGTATCATGAAGAAACTCCATTCAACAAATTCTGAAAGTTTCAAGTTGCTGAGGTGGCTCAAAGTATTTTTCAGGAATCTTCAAAGGTGATCTTATAGGAATTTCATGATTTTCTCAGGTATCAATGAGTAAAAAAATCCATAACTTTGGTTGTGACTTTCATATCAACTTCAAACTTGTTGTGTATCATGAAGAAACTTCATTTAACAAATCCTAGAAGTTTCAAGTTGCTAGGATGGCTCAAAGTATTTTTCAGGAATCTTCAAAGGTGATCCTATAGGAATTTTATGATTTTTTCAGGTATCAATGAGTAAAAAAATTCGTAACTTCAGTTGTGACATTCATATCAACTTCAAACTTGTTTTGTATCATGAAGAAACTTCATTTAACAAATTCTGGAAGTTTCAAGTTGCTGAAGTGGCTCAAAGTATTTTTCAGAAATCTTCAAAGATGATCTTATAGGAATTTTATGATTTTCTCAAGTATCAATGAGTAAAAAAATCCATAACTTTGGTTGTGACTTTCATATCAACTTCAAACTTGTTGTGTATCATGAAGAAACTTCATTTAACAAATCCTAAAAGTTTCAAGTTGCTAGGATGGCTCTAAGTATTTTTCAGGAATCTTCAAAGCTGATTCTACAGGAATATTATGATTTATAATAAGGAATCAAGAGCCTGGAATAGAAAAAAAATTACCAATATTTTTAAAATTCCTTTCCCCTATTTCTCATTTCTTTAGTGACAATTATTGAGTGCGACAATGACAAATTCATAAATGGAAGCATGTGTCAAACAAAGAAAGACATATTTAAGTTGTGTTTGATTTTGTTGCCAGATTGTGCACAATTTCATTAACTTGGGGAAAACGTGCCTCAATGGTCCAGAAAAGGAAAATACATATAGAAATGACTAAGCAAATTTCGTTCCAAATTGGTGCGAAAAACAAGTTCTTGTATATTTTTGACAACACTGTACCGTTATCATTATTAATGGCCCTTTCCTTATTTCGCATCAGAATTGGGGCGAAATGTGACGAAAAATAAGGGGAAAAACACAATTAACCACCCTTGACCAGGGGGGGTGCAACAATAAACAACCCCTACCTACTTTTATCGATTCAGATATTGCCTCACCTCAACTAGGTTAATATACGCTGTGCTGTAAAACTTGTTACGTTTTTAATTTCCCACGATTTGAAATAATGTAATTAGTTGTTGGCACATACATAAACAGGTTAATGTGACTATTAACTTTGAATGCCATTTTTCAGATAATTTAGGTGCACAGCGGGCTGCGTTAATTAGACACATTTCGGGCTTCTTTTTCTAGGGGCCCCACATGTCAGAGTCGATTAAAAAGAATCCGAATTTTTGGGGTAAACCTGATGTTTATGGTAGCAGAAGGTAGGAACGTTGAGCACGTGCCCTTTTCAATTTTAGGGAGTTTTCGAAATAAAACCTTATGGCCTTTGAATAAAGAAAAATTGATGCAAGAAAACAAATGTCTAGACTGGTTAATTTTACAGTTAATTTTCAAAGGGGTGCATTGACACGTTTTTCCCCGAACAAAGGAAACGATGCAAATTTTATTATAGTAACATTTTCTAAATATAGAGCCTAACTAATTCAACCTTGTTACGGGGAAAATTTGTCCCACACTTATTGATCCTCTCTCTATAATGAAGGAGGCAAAAAATTTTCTCATATATAATAATTTATGAATTCCTTTTACAATTTCCGCAAAGATATAATAATAATTAAATAAGACAATTATTGAATTATTTTAGGAATTCATTATTTATATAATAAGACACGTGACTTATGGGCAAATATTCAACTAATTACAATATGCAAATTTACACACACCCATTTATTAATTAGTCTGCGTCTAGTCTAAGAGAAAATTGTGTGAACTTTTCTAAATACTGCACTAAAACTAAATTATCATACTTTTCATTGTTTCAGTTGGGATTCTTCGTTTACTATTCAGTCGGTACTGGCGAATTAAATCCAGCAGGACCGGTACCAACAGAATCCATATTCATTTACCGTCCGGACAAGAAAGTGGAAATATGGAGGTTTTTGTTTTATATGTTGCTACATGCAGGGTAAGAATCTTCATTTTTGTTTGTCAATGTAAATATTAGCCTACTACTATAGCGGCACTATATAATAAGGGACCGTCAACCTAATAAATTCACTAAATTGTTGTTTTAAAAGCACCAAAAACAACTTTTCTTTTCTTTTTCGGCACAATTTATAATATGTAAATTTACTTAAACAAGTTAATTCTTTGTTCCAGGTGGCTTCATTTAGGTTTCAACTTGGTAGTTCAACTCCTGGTAGGTTTACCATTGGAAATGGTACACGGTTCAGATAGAGTTGCTCTGATTTATTTTGCGGGAGTTGTGGCCGGTTCCTTGGGTACTTCCGTTTTCGATACGGATGTGTATCTAGTGGGAGCCAGCGGTGGAGTTTATGCCCTGTTGGCAGCTCATTTGGCCAACGTTTTGTTGAACTACAACAATATGCAGTGCGGGATTTTGAGGCTGTTCGGGATATTTGCCGTAGGTGAGTTTTGGGGTTTTGTTATTATATAAAAAAAAAGGTACGTCAATGGGTTTTTGATTGGAGTTTTTTGATTATTACTGGCACTTGAGAGGCTTTGGGAAAATTGACATTTAAAACAGAGAAAATTGAGTTTGGAATTTGCTAATGTTTAACATTGAGGCTCAATAACTCGCTTTCCAAAACCAATTTACTATTATTATTTATAGAGAAAACATCATAAATTAGAGCAAATATTATTTATAACCGCATCTAGATTCCTAGAGTTAGGATCCTCAGATTTTCTGAAGTTTTCAGATTTTTGAAGGATTTTAGACTTTCAGGCAGCAATTTGAAACTTTCAGCATTTGTTGAATAGAGTTTTTTCATGATTCAGAACCAAATTTGAAGTTCATATGGAATTCACAACATTTTCTAACTCATTGATTCATGAGAAAATCATAAAATTCCTGTAAAATCATCTTTGGAGGTTCTTGAGAAATATTTTGAGCCATCCCAGCAACTTAAAACTTTCAGAATTTATTGGAGTTTTTTCAAGTTTTTTCATAGGAAATATTTGGGATCCCCTCTAGACCGTCGCGACAAAAATAATTCAAAACATCCTTTTTTTTCTTTTTTTTAATTTTCAAAGCATCCTAGCCGGAAAACGAAGTGCCTGGGAGAAAAATTTCATGTACAAAACTTGTAGATCTCATTGAGAACTACAAAAAAGCCTATTAGAGTTACCCCTCTACGGGACACCGTTTTTGAGAAAATTGACTTCGAAACTTTCAATACATTTTCAGAAAAACTCCCAATTTTGACGACTTATATCTCGGAGACAGAAACAACCTGGAATATCAATTAAAAACAATTTTGTAGGTAATTTAATCCCCTTTCGAAAGAAACCAAGAGAATCGGTGCAAAAATACCGAAGCTATAAGCGAAAATGTGGCGCCGTGTCGGGTCCCCCAAAATTTTCTAGGATCCATATCTTTTTTATTTTTTTGCGGGCTTAGGAACCATCGGAGCGAGAAATGCCTAGAGTCATTTTCGACGTATTTTTTGCTCTTCTATCCAATGGTATTTTTTATTTTTCGAAATTTGGAATAGTAAGTGCAGGACGTGTATACCCCATTACACGCACTAAGGGCTAAAACCCCTCCGGTAGGTCGTACAGGCCTGAACCTTGGAATATCAACTTCAAAATTTCGGAGCAAATCGATGAAAAAGATGACAAAAACGAACTCGGCCTGTACTGGGGCCGGAAGTCAAAACTTTGACAGTCCCCCCAGAGTATCCCAGTGGTGGGGGGGGGGGGCGAAAAAATTTGTAGGCAATTTAATTCTCTTTCGAAAGAAACCTAACTCAAGAGAATCGGTTAAAAAATACCGAAGCTATGAGCGAAAATGTGGCACCGTGTCGGTTCCCCAAAATTTTCCGGGATCCAAATCTTTTTTATTTTTTTTGCGGTCTTAGGAAACGTCGGAGCGAAAAACGCCTAGAGACATTTTCGACGTATTTTTTGCTCCTCTATCCAATGGTATTTTTTATTTTTCGAAATTTGGAAAAGTAAGTGCAGGACGTGTATACCCCATTACATGCCCTTTTTCAAAATTGGGGAGATAGGGGCTAAAATCCCTCCGGTAGGTCGTAGAGGACTGAAACTTGGAATATCAACTTTTTTAGACCCCTTTCACCTACATTCCGAATTTGGTCTGAATCGGCCAAAAAAAAAAATTATAGGTAATTTAATTCTCTTTCGAGAGAAACCTAACTCAAGAGAATCGGTTAAAAAATACCGAAGATATAAGCGAAAATGTGGCGCCATGTTGGGTCCCTGAAATTTTCCAGGATCCAAATCTTTTTTATTTTTTTGCGGGCTTAGAAAGCATCGGAGCGAAAAACACCTAGAGACATTTTTGACGTATTTTTTGCTCCTCTATTCAATGGTATTTTTTATTTTTCGAAATTTGGAAAAGTAAGTGCAGGACGTGTATACCCCATTACACGCACTAAGGGCTAAAACCCCTCCGGTAGGTCATAGAGGGCTGAAACTTGAAATATCCCTTTTTTTAGACCCCTTTTACCTACATTTCAAATTTCGTTCGAATCGACCAAAAAAAAATTTTTAGGTGCCCCCAGGGGGCTTTGCCTTCTAGATAGGGGTTTCCTGTATTTTTTTCTCGATAAAGCTCATGTTCCACTACATACGTACCAAATTTCAGCTCGACAGGATCATCGGTTCGCCCTCACCGAATTTTTGAAAATTAACTCTCCCCATCGATGGGGGGGCTAAATAAATTTCCAAATTGAGTCGTCATTTTTAGATCGCAAAAGGGGTCCGTTCTCGAGATATCGCGTTTTTTATGTTTTTCCCCCCTTAAAATTTTTTCAAAAAATCTAATCTAATAGGTTCATTATGTTCTTGGTTCAATTAGAACCAGTTCCAGATCAATTCTGAACTAATTCTACTGGTTCGAGAATCATAAGTGTAATTTTATTGAACTTATTTGGAAACTTTTAACTGGTACAGAGTTGTAATTTTGTGTCCGGGCATTGTTCGGAATAAAATAAAACATCGAACTGGTTTTGTTTTATAGTAGGCATGTGTTCTATCCTAAATTAAGTTCCAAATTGGTTCGAAGTAGGTTCGTTATGTTGTTTTTGGTTAGGAACCAGTTCTGGATCGATTCTGAACTAATTTCACTAGTTCGAAAATCATAAGTGCAGTTTTATGCAGCTATATTTTATTTGCAAATTTCATTTAATACAGATTTTAGATTGTGTGTTCCAATATTATTCCGAATAAAATGAAATTCCGAACTCGGTTTATAGAGTAGGCATGTGTTCTATCCTAAATAACGTCCAAACTAGTTCGGAGTAGGTTCGTTATGTTGTCCTCGATTCAATTAGAATCAGTTCCGGATCGATTCTGTTTTTTTTTTTTTCATTAAAAACTTCGAACTAGTAGTAGTCATGTGTTCTATGTTTTATCCTAAATCAGTTCTGACCTGGTTCGTAGTGAGTTCATTATGTGATTAGAGAAACTTTGAGGCAAAGATTCAGAGCTAATTTGGAATTATTTGAATGTCCTGTTTAAAATCGTTGATCACTACTTTAATTTGAGTTTGTCTTTGGTTTAACTGGAATCGCTTCCGGATAGATCCTGAACTACGCCGCTTTCGGATGCAGAGTGAGAAACTCTCCTAGAACATTTGATAACTGTCATATTCCCTGCGTTTTGCACTCGAACGCTTGAAACCGAATAGGTCACGCTGTAGCCGGAGTACTCCGGAGTAGTTCAGGACCTCTCAAAGGGTGGCACCCGAAAGCAGGGGGCGGATTACGAACTGTCGATTCGAACCGAAACCGCCATGGATTTCGAACGCACTCTATGCGAATGCATCAGAATGCGTTAATGATTTAATTTTACCGGTTCTAAAGTTTTAACCTAAAAACAATAAGTTCGGGTTCTTTTTAGGAGTTACTCCAAACGTATAGTTCTGGTACAACTTGGCCAATTAAAATGAACATACTGAACTAATTTCGTATCACTCTAGAGTTCTTTTTAAGAGTCAGAAGCTCCGTAGCTATACGTATTACGGAGGAGTCATTTGGAGTAACTTTCAATCAACTCTTTTTTTTTAAATCCAAGTGCTCCATTGAACCATTTCGGATCACTATTCAGTGTTCAATGAATTAATTGAGTGAGTTTCACTCATTAGTTTAAAAACTGGTTCAATTTCAGTTGAAAATCGTTTTATTAATGAGTGAAACTTCAAATGTGATTATTCGATTCGAGGCATTTGTCAACTTTCCATGGCCACCTAACCTATGATGTACGTACTGATGATGACGTCACTGGCAGACCGGATTAAAAATGTTTCAGATAATGATTCTAATACTCACATGTCAGTTTTACAATGAACTCCACTCACTATCGAACCACTGCGAGACGAGCGAAGCGAGTTCCGTAGCCATTAAAGGTCGGTTTACACTTTGATTAGTATGTAGTGCTAGTGATAAGTTTTCGAATTGTAAAATCACCTATTAAATGTGATTATTCGAGGCATTTGCCAATTTTCCATGGCCATCTAACCTATAATGTATGTACTGATGATGACGTCACTGGCAGACCAGATTAAAAATGTTTCAGGTAGGTAATGATTCTAATACTCACATGTCAGTTTTACAATGAACTACTGCGGGACGAACGAGCGAAGTGAATTCCGCAGCCATTAAAAGTCGGTTTACACTTTGATCAGTACCTATGTCAAATTAAACCGCACCCCTCTATGACAAATGATACCGAAGATATGACTCTATGAAGGTACCGCATCTCACCCTATGACGTCACAAGAGCTCAAGCGACGCACGAAATAGTGAAGTGCATTAAATTTACATATGTTTTTCCTGTGTCACCTGCAATAATCTGAACAAAAACGACTGACCCGTATCGGGGACAAACAAATGAACAATGCGGAGCGTGGCTGGATGAAGCTCTCGTGACGTCACACATACTTTAAGGCGGTATATCTCAGCGATGGTTTATCGTAGAATAACGAGGTTTGCACAGTTATTTTTAGATTTTTTCACAATAAAACTTTAATTTAACAAAATGTAAATCGACCTTTAGTTGCAGCGTGGCAGAGGCGACGCGGTATATCAATTATCGGACTTTGACTCATTAATAAATTGTTCAAATGATATTTGGATTAAAATCCTACTTTAGGATAAAATATGTTGCAACATTGTGTGATTATTCCAGGTATTTGGCAACTTTTCATGACCATCTATGATTATACAAGGCGATGACGTCACTACAAGACCCATTAAAGAATTAAAAATTAAGTAGAAAATGGATAAAAATAATCTCAATTAGATCGAGCTGTTTTCTCGCGTCCACCTTTTTGAAATTGGTTCAAAACAGGTTTGAAATAGTATATTCTCGTGACGTCATACAAAATTGGTTCAAACCGTTTCGAAATACAATCCAATCCACGTTTTCAAACCATTTTCTCGCGCCGAGAAGTTATGACGTCATTGTGAAACTGTTTTAAACCAGTTTTTTGGAAAATGTTCCAAAACTTTGACACGCGAGAAAACATCTATTTAATTAATGCAATTTAGTGATCATTCTAGGCATTGGCAACTTCTCTTGGCCACCTATAATTTTATAATTAAAAAAAATACAGTACTAAGAAAATGGTTTATCCTTTTTCTCTAATATCCTTGAACAATTTCAAAATGTCGCGGGAAATTTAAAATTTCAAATTTTTAAATTTAGATTGAGATATAGAACTCACAACCAAAGTTACGGATTATTTTACTCATAAATAACTGAGAAAATCACGAAATTCCTATAAAATTAACTTTCAGGGATCCTGAAAAATACTTTCAGCCATCTTAGTAACTTGGAACTTTCAGAATTTATCAACTAGAGTATTTTCATGATACAAAACAAGTTGGAAGTTCATCTCAAACTCACAACTAAAGTTACGATTTTTTTTATTCATTAATACTTTAAAAAATCATTAAATTCTTATAAAATCGCTTTTAGCTTCCTGAAGAATGCTTTCAGCAATCCCAGCAACATGAAAATTTTAGGATTCGTTAAATGAAGTTTCTTTATCATACAAAACAAATTGGAAGTTGACATGAAACTCACAACTGAAGTTACGAATTTTTTGACTCATTGATACCTGAGAAAATTTAAATATTCTTGTAATATCACCTTTGAAGGCTCCTGAAAAATACTTTCAGCCATCCTAGCAACTTGAAACTTTCAGGATTTATTAATTGGAGTTTTTCCATGTTACATAACAAATTGTAAGTTGATATGAAACTCACAAATGAAGTTAAGAATTTTTTGACTCATTGATATTTGAGAAAATTTAAATATTCTTGTAATATCACCTTTGAAGGCTCCTGAAAAATACTTTCAGCCATCCAAGCAACTTGAAACTTTCAGGATTTATTAATTGGAGTTTTTCCATGATACAAAACAAATTGTAAGTTGATATGAAACTCACAAATGAAGTTACGAATTTTTTGACTCATTGATATTTGAGAAAATTTAAATATTCTTGTAATATCACCTTTGAAGGCTCCTGAAAAATACTTTCAGCCATCCTAGCAACTTGAAACTTTCAGGATTTATTAATTGGAGTTTTTCCATGATACAAAACAAATTGTAAGTTGATATGAAACTCACAAATGAAGTTACGAATTTTTTGACTCATTGATATCTGAGAAAATTTAAATATTCTTGTAATATCACCTTTGAAGGCTCCTGAAAAATACTTTCAGGCATCCTAGCAACTTGAAACTTTTAGGATTTAATAATTGGAGTTTTTCCATGTTACAAAACAAATTGTAAGTTGATATGAAACTCACAAATGAAGTTACGAATTTTTTGACTCATTGATATCTGAGAAAATTTAAATATTCTTGTAATATCACCTTTGAAGGCTCCTGAAAAATACTTTCAGCCATCCTAGCAACTTGAAACTTTCAGGATTTATTAATTGGAGTTTTTCCATGTTACATAACAAATTGTAAGTTGATATGAAACTCACAACTGAAGTTACGAATTTTTTGACTCATTGATACCTGAGAAAATTTAAATATTCTTGTAATATCACCTTTAAAGGCTCCAGAAAAATACTTTCAGCCATCCTAGCAACTTGAAACTTTCAGGATTTATTAATTGGAGTTTTTCCATGATACAAAAGAAATTGAAAGTCGATATGAAATTCACAATCAAAATTATGGATTTTTTTACTTATTAATACTTGAGAAAATCATGAAATTCCTAAAAAATCAGCATTCAAGGTTCCTGGAAAATACTTTCAGCCATCCCAGCAATTTGAAACTTTCAGGATTTATTAATTGAAGTGATGATACAAAACAAATTTGCAGTTGATATGAAACTCACAACTAAAGTTATGAGTATTTTTACTCATAAAATTCCTGATAAATCACCTTTGAAGGTTCTTGAAAAATACTTTGAGCCATCTTAGCAACTTGAAACTTTCAGGATTTACTAATTATAGTTCCTGGATCTCAATCCAAACAATCAAATCCTCCAAGAGCCGGTAATAATAAAAAAATGCCTCCAATCTCAAAACTTCTGTAAAACTGTAGTTACAAACTTGAAACTTTCAACAAAATACCCTTCAAAAAATGCTCTTTCTAATGATAAAATTTACTTTCAGCTTCTTGCGACGTAGGTTACGCAATCTACTCTCGATACGCGGAAGAAGCGGGGCCCCCAGTGTCCTACGTAGCTCATCTGACCGGAGCCTTAGCAGGCCTGACCATAGGCATTTTAGTTCTGAAAAATTTCGAGCAAAAGTTGCACGAACAACTCTTATGGTGGGTGGCCTTAGGCGTTTACGCCGCTTGTACGATTTTCGCCGTTTTGTTCAACGTTATGAACCCGGACATCGTTCAAACCGGAACCAATTTGGGCGACGGTGTGAACAGTCAATACGTTTATAGTCGGTTCGGTGTTTGAACCGAATATGTAAATATTTTTGGGTTTAAGTCCAAAAAGAATAATGTGATTTTTAGTTTTTTTTGTGTCCTGTTCATATTTTTTGAATATGAAGATTATGTTCATTTTCTCTTAAGGCGGTTACACACAGGTGTGGATGGCTTGATACATTGCTACAAGTGTGTATACAAAATTTCTACTGTTTGCACATTCATGTATGTGCGTAGACATCCAGGCCCGTGTGTAACCGCCTTTATATTGTATATAAGTTTTTTTTTTTGTATATACGAACACACAGTTGAGTTTATTATTTATTTATTTAATTAATTTAAAGTTTATTCCAAAGACTGAAATAGTAAGTTTGTTTAATTTACTTTAAATTATTAGAAATGTTTGTGAATGCACCTTAAAAGTGCATTTTGAGGAAATTATTATTGTCCACAAGAGTTTTATAAGTTCCTATTGTTTTTGAATACCCAAATGGTTTTGGTATGAAGTTCAAATTGCATTTTTTTTCTATAATAATAATTTCCAATTAAGTGTAGTGTCACACTATGCGTTTTTAACTCGTTTGCGTGTGACAGCTCTCATTTATTATAATGCAGCGGTGAAAATGCGTGAGTGTGACACCACACTTAGTGTATAATTTTTTTTTTGCTCAGATTTAAGTTAAGATAATTTATATAAAAACCCTGAGCAAAAGAGAAATTTATTAGTTCCTGAGTGATATTATTGAACTAGTCATATGCCACTAGATGTTTAAGTAAGAAAAGGAAAGTAAAGCCTACCAAAGATTGAACTAGTTAAAAAATATTGCCTTGAAAATATAGCAATCATAAATTTATTTGAATTAAATTTAATGGAATTTTGCTATATTTTTACTCACTCACAGGTATTTATAGTATGTATATCACAAAGACAAAAATAATAATGTATTTTTTTACACTCAGGTAGAAATGGCTTCACCCAAGCAAGATTTTTTTATTTTAGTAGTTTTAACTTTCGCATTTGTTCATCAAAGTTGTAATTTATGTAAAAAAAAAAAATACTGTTTTCTTACAAGTCTGATGAAATGTTTTCGATTTAAATGTTGTTTTATTTCAAATCCCAACAAAGTTGCTGCTGGAAATTTGCAGGATCTATTGTAGATGTAGATGAGTTCACGTTGTTATTCTCTTTTGGATCAATTTGCAATTTTAGTATGATGAGCTTAAAGGTATGAGCCTCAGAAGTTTTACTATAAAACGACAAAATATGAGAGGGTGCAATTTTTTGATTTTTCTTTCTCACTAGGTGTATGAAGAAAAAATAAGAAAATATGAAATTTTCAATATTTTTTTTTTATGAGGGAAGATTTTCGTAAGTTTGACGGCTGGCAAGGAATTTTCCATTTGAGGGATGATAAAGCAACCCTTGAACAAGCATGTTTTCAATTTGAACGTGAAACACCATCCAGGTGTCTGAAGAAAAAATAAGAAAAAATGAAATTTTCAATATTTTTTTTTTACGAGGGAAGATTTTCGTAAGTTTGATGGCTGGCAAGGAATTGGAATTTTCCTTTTGAGGGATGATAAAGCAACCCTTGAACAAGCATATTTTCAAATTTGAACGTGAAACACTATCTAGGTGCCTCAAAAAAAAAAGGAAAATATGAAATTTTCAATAATTTTCATACGAGGTATGATTTTCCTAAGTTTGACGGCTGGCAAGGAATTTTTAAATTTTTCTTTCTGAAAGTTGATATTCAATATTTTCTTATGTTGGTATTTTCCATTATGGATCCATCAGACATTTAAGTATGATGAGCTTTCAACCTTCCTCTTTTCACTTCAGAAGTTTTAAATTTTTCCTCTCACTAGTTTTTCAACAAAAAAATCTAAATATAGGGGTGTGGGTCAATTTTTTCATTTTATTTTTTCAAAATTGATATTGAAGATTTTCTCATGTCATTATTTTCTATTGAATCAATTTACAATTTTTGTATGATGAGCCCCAAATCTCTCTCTTTATACACTAAAAGCTACCAAACTTCCCCCTAAATGTGAGGGAATTTTATGAAATAAAATACAGGGTGGTAAAGAAACTCTTTTTTGTACCTATCAATGAAAATTATCAACAGAAACTCTTAAATCCTTTAAACAAATACTATAAATAAAACAATCTACAAATTCATAAAAATTTTTAAAAATAACTCCTAAAAAACACAACAAAAGCGTTAACCCAAAAGGGCACTTTTCTTTGCGTATCCGCTGGCAATCCTTTCTCATACAAATTCCTACACTCCCTATGCATTTCCATTTGTAGTTTTTCATTTTCCGTAACAATAACCAACTGAGTTTCTAAGTCTTTAGTTACAGAACGATCTCCGAAATTTGGAGATCCAATAATTGTCATACAAGGATAGTTACTTTGAGGTGCATAATACCTACAAAAAGTAATTGGTAATACATTATTTACAATGAAAAAATTAGTTATCAACTAACCATAACCCTTTCCCATGATAAGTCCAGCCTTCTTTTAAATACTCTAACAATTTAATCCTGTTTTGTTGCCCTTTATATTCGTATTGCCTTTTAAATTTATGTGCTATTAGCGAATAAGCATAAGGAATCCCACCTGCAGCCCCTTTAGCACCCAAAAACCCATTGGCTTTAGGATGTGCCATTAAAATTTCACAATTGCCTTGCGAATTGTTTATCAATGTATTCATATATTGATTGGTCAAATTGAAATACCCAGTGGCAATATTTAGTTTGCTATTATGAGGGGCTTCGGCTAGAATTTTATCTGTTATGATCGAGTCTTGGTTGATCAATAGTTGGCCCATTTGGATTGTTGGGAAAATCCATGTATCTGTTTTATATTGGGAATTAAATCTAGTAAATTTACAAATGATTACTTACCACAGCCTTGCATTGTGGTGCACATATTTTGATTTATTGTAGTTGTTTCTAAATAATCTTCTATTAAATCTCTAGCTTTATTAACAAACTCCTTCTTATTGCCCTCATAAGGGCAATTATTATTATAACTAACTTTGTTATTTTTGTCTATTTTTAAACTGAAACTTTGTACTTTATTAATCAAGCGGCAATAGAAGTCTGTTAGTTTTTTGTCTTTGATTAAAAAATATCTGTCTTGTCTATTGGTGAAGTAATCATTAGACAAATTAGCTCCACTAATAATTAAAGTATCATCAAAAATGTATAGTTTCATGTGTTGAAGCCCTATTAACTCGTTCCAACGATTGGGCATGTATTTTTTTAATAGTCCTCTTAAAGCTGGAGTATGATACAAAGAAATTGTACAGTTTTTAGGATTTTGAGACAATAAAGGACAAAGCATTGTGCGTGAATTGACTTCATCTCTGCTACCTCTTGTATAGTCCAGTAAAACATTAATAATTAGTTTATTGTTTTGAAATTGCTTATTAGTGGATAAAGCCTTGACTAATTGCTTTTCCAGCTCACCGGTGCCCAAATACAAACTGGCCAAGGTAATTCTTTGAGTGGCACTTTTGCAAAGCTCCAATAATTCCTCGTAGAATTGTTTTGGCTCACTAATGATTTTTATATTGTTTGAGGGGACTGGAAAACATGGGGCCACGTTGGTGAGCCACCCAAAATGTTGGGTGTCTTTTTTCAGAAACGGGTTGGAGTAGACTATGGTTTCTGTGGGATTTTGTAAGACATTATTCACTAGTCTTCTAATCATATCTACAACGAACTGGAACATTTTGTTTTAAAAGGTGAACTATTGAGTGAGGAATTTGTTGGTTACCTTGTTAATGAGGCTGGATTACTTGTTCATTGTTATTGTTTGCTCTAGGATTAGTACAACATTAGGAAATTTTATATTTTATTGTGCAAAATTTTAAAATTAAATGAAGGTTTCTAACCTCACTTTTCAAAGTTTGTTTACATTGAAGTTAGAGAAGGGCTTATCGATACTTATATCGATATGTACGTTTTCGATGATGATGCATGACAAGGATTATAAGGATAGCTTACCTTCGTTAAGCCTGTGTAGCTCAAATCTCAAGTGCCCCACCATGCCAAAGCAACAGTGATGACGTAGGCAGCTTGTCGTTTTTCGTTAAAGGTTGCCTGGTAATGGGTAACCTTATGACGCGTCTGGGGTGCCTTGTGGAGATTTGTATTATGTTGAGGCACCCCAGATGACGTTATAAAGTTATCAGGTAACCTACAACCTTGGTTTTTTGCCTTGTTTTTTCATCATAAATTTAAATTCTAAATGACGACCGCTGGCTCAAACAGCTGACGACTTAGTTAATGACGTCAGCAATGGTGCTACACCAATATGGCCCAATAAAGTAGTTAAGAGGTTGGAATAGCCCCTTTGCCTATCTACTCGATGCATATATTTGCGGCCAACATTAGAGTGAGAGAACAGGAGAGATCCATGAGATTTTCTTGCCCCTACTAGTGCTATCTCACTCAGGGTTAGAGTGAGAGATATGGGAGATCCAATAGATTTTTTGCCCTTACTAGCGCTATCTCATGCTG
This sequence comes from Ceutorhynchus assimilis, assembly GCA_917834065.1. Lineage (NCBI taxonomy): Eukaryota > Metazoa > Arthropoda > Insecta > Coleoptera > Curculionidae > Ceutorhynchus > Ceutorhynchus assimilis. The sequence continues at coordinate 35,575,255 of OU892285.1, forward strand.
GAATCAATTGCATGACGCAAAGCTCATTCCAAACCTCCATTCTATTTCATTGATATGGCCGTAATTACCAAAAACAAGGCCGAAGCACTGGTAATATAGGATTTTTATACGCTATATTTTGAATGACGTCACATTTAGTAAATTTCTGCTGCCAACCTTTACAAAACTAAAAGAACTTTTCAATACATTTAAAATAGGGGAATTTCAGATATTTTTGGTTGGCAACGGCACACGACATTGCATGACTTGTTTAAATATTTTTATTTCGTTATTTTTAGCTCTCGTCAGAATTATTGACACACGCAATTCTAGTAAATTATAAGCGATCGGTATTTTGATCTGAATTCTTTGAGCTTGAATTTCCGTTCGTTTATTTAAAAAGTGTATTCGGTGCAGGCTCATTCGCGTTCATTTATTAAAATTTCTGGCACTGGTGATACCAAGGAGAATACACATTCTATCTAAGGAGTGCTTATCGGCCTCGTTTTTGGTAATCGCGCCATATTGGTTTTCAACCATTGCCGACGTCATAACATTTTTCAAGCCCCCCACCGACCACCATGCCAAAATACCAGTGATGACGTAGCAGCATGTCCTTTCTTGCCTTGACGTATTGGTTGAATGGGGACATTCACCATATTTGAATTTCATTGTTTTATTATTTTTAGGCACAGTTGTACAATCCTGATTCAAAACAGAGTTCAGCTAAACTTGAGTGGTAGTAGTGGTACTTGAACTTTCCCATTTGAAATGCATTGCTGTCATATATTTTAAATGGGAAAGCTTAAGTACCAGTCGAGTTCAGTTGAACTTTATTTTGAACCGAGATTGTACAACTGGGCCTTAATCAGTTGTATTAAGCAAAATAAAAATACCCTTGCTTCCAGTTGGGTTAAAAATGTTCTAATTTTTGGTAAAATAATTTTCAAAAATGCTGTTTTCATCCCACATATTTAAACGTACTGAAATAGCGCCATTGTATGACGTAATAATACTTTAATTTTATAACTGTAGTCCAAAATATACAACAAAAAACTATATAATGCAAGGATAAAAACGAGGTTTCTAAAGGCAATCTTGGAAATCAACAATGATAACGACAATCTGACAACGTACTTATTTGCAGTATGTTTTTGCTAAAATGAGCGTGCGGGAAATGGCTATTCCCACACGATCTGCTGTGCGGGAAGAGTTTGAAATAATCATTGTGACATAGAATTGTTTGTATTGTTAATACACCTATACCTACCTGTACCTTTACCTTTTTATAAATACCTTTTAATACATTTTTAATTCTACCTTCTGCATAATCGCATTTTAATTAAATTAAACTCTTCATAACATCAGCTTAGTATGCTCGTAGAAAAAATATAGTTCCTAACTCTTGCGGGAAGAAATTTCCAGCACTCGTTAGGAAAATAGCTATTTTTTTTTAAAGATAAAAGTCAAAATGACATTATGTTGGCAGTACAATGTAAAATTGTCTTGCTTTCAATTTTTTTATTATGTAGAAAACGCTTGTGTTGTCAACATAGTTACTAAATTTTTGACTTGTGGAATTATCTTAAAAAAAAAAAAACAGACTTTAGTTGTAGGGAATGACGTCATATTTGGCGGGTTTTCAGCGGCGTTTGAAATGCTGCTGAAACCTTTCATAAGCCTAGTACTCATAATTGCGAAATTCGCATTTTTTTGACATTGCGTTGACAATTTGACGTTTTATGCGTGTATCAAACGTCAAATTGTCGAAGCAATGTCAAAAAAATGCGAATTTCGCAGTTACGAGTACTAGGCTATACAGTGGCAATGACGGAGTGCGCTCAAAATCACCGTGGGCGTCACATCGAGTGCACACCAGCCATGAAAAATACATGGCTGGTGTGCACTCGGTGTGACGCCCAGGGTGATTTCGAACGCACTCCAGAGGTCTCGCCGCCATTTTGTGCCCAACCTCTTGTTACTTTTAAATATGAATATATATGGGATTTTATGGAACCAATCAAAAATAAGACAGCAATTATCGCCACTATAGATTGCACTATGACCAGCGTTCAAACTCATGACGTCACAAGACGAAGCTTGGTTCGTCCTTGGATGAACTATTGATGAACTACATTCGTCGCGAAAAGTTGGTTTTAGTTTAGAGCTAACTACATTGACTCTATTACCACAGTAGCGACAATTGCCATCTTCTTTTTGATTGGTTCTTTAAAATCCTATATTAATGGGTAATTTGATAACACATCTGGGATGCGTTATGGAGATTTGCATTATGCTAAGGCACTTTTGATTACGTCATAAAGTCATCAGCAACTTACCTCTCTCAAACTACCCTTGAGGACAGGAACAGACGACATCATTAATGACGTCTACATCAGTGCAACATCATTTGTCTTTGATTCCAAAAATCGAGACCGATGAGCAATCCTGTAGTAGTACGTAAAATCCTTGGGAGGTTGTCATTGTAGCCTTGTAGGCTGAGAATTTAATGAATGAAATCAGTCATTTTTTTTCACAACTGCATTCCCCTTACCGATCACTCGTAGTTTCAGATATCCTCTGCCAGACAATACATACCGATATTTTCTCATATTAGAGAGTTCTCGTGCCGTCCAAATTTCAAATACCGTTACGCTATTTGACAAGTATGACAGTTCTTACGGTATTAGCGTTAGCGGAGCCCGCTATCTAACGGAACTTACCGGATGCTTTACCGTAACGCTATGCTATGTCATAACTAGTTGACGTTCCATTTATGTCTGCAAAAACAGCAACTTTTAATAATTCGCCCATAAAAAACACCAAGGGAAAATGAATCAAGCTCAGGAATCTTTGGAATAAATAAAAGTTAGATTAAAAAGCAAAAAAAGTGGGGTTAGATCACTCAACTCAGCTGTCAAAATGTGAACAGAATAAGGGATTAGAGGATTTATGTCTCTTCGTGCCCGAGAACTATAAAATACCATGTGATATACCGTATTGTTAGCGGTACCGTATTAGCGTATCGTGTGACGCACGAGAACTTTCTATTACTTACCTTGCGGTTCGGTATTTTGTTCGAAGAGCAGAACGTGCAGAGCGGAGCCATAATCACGTGACCAGCGAGCGAACAGAGCAGTTAATGCTGTATCAGATGGCTCGAAATTTTAATAAATGGCCTGCACCGATTACACTTTTAAAATAAACGAATGGTAAATTTATGTTCGGAGAACTCAGATCAAAATACCGAACGCACGGGAAAACAAACAGTTTCAGATTTTGTTTAAAATAAATGTCGCTGGTTTTAAAAATGAAAAACGGGCATTCGTAGTTCTTTGAAGTTGTTAAGAGGTTCCAAGATGCTTTATTTTTAGTTTAATTTCCCAGGATTTCGGTCTTCAAATGATGACGTCATAGTCCTCGTCTCGTAGATATGCTACTTCTTGTTGACAAAATGGCCGGCAGTTCGGGGATTTACAAAGCCTACTCGAGTCCAGTCCAAGGTTGTTTGAGAGAGGTAGGTTGCCGATAACTTTTTGACGTCATCCGGGGCCAATGTATAAATCTTCTATTTTTGCTTAAATATTTTAATAGTTTTCCAAAATGATCAAATTATAATCACTAAACGAACAAACTGAACCGCCAAAGTAATAGGATCACTTACAGCTGCTCTCGGATCAATACAGTGGTCGTGGGGATACTGAACGGTTCTTAGGGTGGGTATTATAAAACTGCTTTGAGAGTTAATTTAAAGTTAACTTCTGAGAATACATGGAATCCAAAAAGTTAACTGTCAAAGCAGTTTTATAATACCCGCCCTTAATCAAACATGGATTATATCACCATAACATATCACTTCCGGCAAGTTGGATCGATCAGATCATGGCAAACAAATACGCCTAGGCGAGAAAAACATGCTGGGTCACAACTGGCGATTGATACACGCATAAAACGTCAAATATTGTCAACGCAATGTCAAAAAAATGCGAATTTCGCAGTTATGAGTACTAGGCTTTATGAGGATAGGCTATCCTGTAGTAGTAGTGTGTAATATCTTTGATTACCATCAACAACTTTGTAAAAAAGAAAACTATATAGATTTGTTTGCATCTTCCTCTCAGTATGTCTTTTTGAGTTGAATGAAACTTAGGCTAAGTTCGGCTTTCCACTCCTCGGAACGGAACGGTAGAACATAGATATCGTGACGTCATAGGCGGTCATAAGCTAAACGAAAAAGAGAACACGAGAGCTAAAACGAACAGGATATTATCGTTTCGAGCGCGCTCAGAGTTTACAGACCGTGCGTTCGGTATTTTGATCTGAGTTCTCCGAGCATAACTTTACCGTTCGTTTATTTAAAAAGTGTACTCGGTGCAGACTCATTCAGGTTTGTTTATTAAAATTTCTCTGCTCTGTCCGGTGCGCTATGTCTCGTATTACGTGATTATGGCTCCGCTCTTGCACGCTCTACTCTTTGAGCAAAATACTGAACGCAATAACCCTTTTCACGTGGCTCTGGTTTACCAAACCGCAACATACCGCTCAAATTCGAGTGGTAGGTTTAGTACTTTTAATACCCATTTAGAATAACCTCATTCTTATTTATCAATCACGAATCAGATGAAACAAAAAATTACCAACAAAAACGAACGTCGATTACTAATACGTCAATTTCATGTAGGGATGTCAATAACCGGTGGTTAAAACCGAAAAACCGGTGTTTTCTTTTCGGTTAACCGGTTAAAACCAGTTGTTTTTTGCTTCCAGTTATAACCGGATAACCGGGTTTCATACCTTATAACCGGTGAAAGTGAAACATGTAGACTTTTCTCTTGTCTTATTAAATAAATCGTAAAATTCTCAATGGGTACATGTTTAAAATGACAGAAGAGAAGAAAAGTGTAGGTATTCTTTGATGATTTTTCTTAACATGTAACAGTTCCCGATTTTTTTTAAACAATAAAGATATGTTTTTGTTCAACTAATTTTACATTATAGTATAAATAATGCAATTATTCATTATTCTGATAAAATTCGGAGAAATAACTGAATAACCAGTTAATCGGAATAACCGGTGTTTTATATCAGTTATAACCGGGCAGTTAAAACTGTTACTAAATTAACCGGTTAATGGAAAAACCGGTGTTTTGATAAAAATTGACATCCCTAATTTCATGTACAAATAGGAAATTCCTAACCTAATTTTATCTGTGCATTCAAAAAGCGACATACGTTTTGTCACTAGAACGACTGGTACTTCTAAATAGGTATTAAAAATTCTATATCCATCACGTCACTTTGTAACCGGGCTAGGAAACGGTATGTCATTTCTCTAACCGTTTTGTTACCCGGTTAGTTAAACCGGAGCCACGTGAAAAGAACTAAGGAGGATGAGTGTGTAAAGCCTAGTACTCACTGCGAAATTCACACTTTTTTGACATTGCTTTGACAAATTGACGTTTTATGCGTGAATCAAACGTCAAATTTTCGATGTCAAAAAAATCCGAATTCCGCAGTTATGAGTACTAGGCTTTAAAGCCGAACTGCTGTTTTGACAAATTGACATTTACCCTAACCTCAAAATCGAGTTATTGTTGTTAGTTGTTGTAAACAAACTTTTAAAATATTATCAAAATGATGTCAGACGATTCAGAAAACGATATTCCTTACGATAGAAAACGCAAACACGACCCTTACTATATTAAATACAAATTACTGATGCAAGAGTGCGTCAAGTTTCAACGAGAGAACGAAAAGTTGGTGTTTCGATTGCGCGAAGTCAACAAAATCACCAAACGAAGGTACAAAGAGGTACAATTTTTCAGGCAGCGTCTGCTCAACATTCACGGCCAAGATTGGTCAGTAATCCCTCCCGAAGTACTTTCCGATTTGACTGACGAAGAAGAGGAAAAACCTCATCCAACCCAAGTGGTACCCAAAAAGGAGGTAAAACAAGAAAAACCAGACGAGCCTGGAGTTGTAAAAGACAAAGCGAAGCTTGAAAAATTGGAAAAACCAAAACTTGAAAAGAAACTAGAAAAACCCAAGCCTGTTGAAAAACCTAAAACTCTAGCCAAAAGACCACCAAGAAGAAAAGTACCGAAAAGTGAACGCGACCCTAATGCCCCAAAAAGACCCTCGAATCCGTTTTTCCAATTTTGCCAGGAACAAAGGCAACCACTTATGGAACAAATTTGCTCTGAATTAAAACCTTTTGAAGTGGAACCCAGCAAGCAAGAATTAACTCGTCAATTGGCTATAAAATGGAATTCCTTATCAACATCTGATAAAAAGGTAACTATAACTATTAATATAAATAATAAATAAATAATGTCCTCTTTAGGTTTACGTAGACAGATATGAGCGCTCAAAAGAAAAATATAATGCTCAAATGGAGGACTATAAAAAAACAAAGGAATAATAATATTTATATGATAAAACAATTTAGGCTTTAAATGCATCCTTTTCCTTCCTGATAGCTTGCATTGTTGACACAGCATCATCACAACTAGCATGCCTTTGCACAGTACCCATCATAACCCTCATAAAAGGATTAATCTTTTTCTCTTGTTTAATGGTAGACGGTACAGTTGGCACCCCTTGGTTTCTTTTAATGTCCGCTTCGGCAATCGCCTTCAAAATGTCTGGGTTTTCTGATTCAACATGCCTAGCAAATTTGAGGTTTTGCTGGGTGTACTCGTGACCGCAAAATACCAAAGTTTCATCTGGTAGAATGGAGAGTTTCTCGACCAAGGCTGTGTACATTTGAGAGGCTGAACCTTCAAAGAACCTACCGCAACCGGCGACAAATAAAGTGTCACCTGGAATTGGAATAAGATTGTTAATTATGCTCACTAAAATATTTACTCCAAACTGAACAATAGCAGTACCCTTGCCTGCTTGAAGGTAGTAGAGAAACACCACTTCATTTTGACTTAATTTGACTAAAATCTTACTATCTAAAAAAAGGACTGTTGATGTATTAAGTATAGTATGAATCGCAAATCTCAAATGAAATCTGTACACAAATAATTTTTTCTTGTCGAAAGTGCTGCCCTCTATCAACAGCCTATGGTAATTTCCCATAATTTATATTTCCTTGAGTATGACGTCACCAGTATGCTCACACCACCAAAAATTATGCTGGTAAAGTATAACCATTATCAATTGAAAATCGCATCTCTATGGTGATTGATGACTACTCAAAATTAGAAAAATACCCCTTATAATAATATGAAATAATTTTTATATTTTTATGCCTAGTCCTGGTACACTATAACAAAGACACCGCACGCCGGCAAAAAAACTTGAAAATTGTTGGCGATGCCGCTAGGCTTTGTCACTTGCCGACAAAGCTAAGCCGATCTTGTTGACAGTGTGAGATATTCTCTTTAGAAGTGGACGAAAGTATAAAATTACACAGATAATTGAATAAAAATCAATTTCAAATTTGAATTTTTAATAAAGGAATAATAGTCCCATTCAAATATTTATATTTGATTTATTTCAATAGTTTAAAACGGAATTTTAAGGATTACCTACCATATGAATTTCACCCATTTATTTAACGTATTAACTCCACTGTATTCTAGAGGTAAATCAGCTAGAATTTCGGGGCAATGGCGTTCGTCATTTCAGTTTTTAAAGAAATATCTGAAGTATGTTTATTCTTTATTAATCATTATGTTTTCATTTGTCATGGTAATAATATTTAGACGCCTATGGATTCCCACGTGACTTAAAAGAGATCAACTGAGCCGCCTTTTTTATGAAATTTCAATTAATAATGGTTAAACTTTTCCAATAGACTAGTAATATTTACCAGTAAAAACTGCAGTTTTCCCTTTGGGGTCCCTCATATAGTAGCAAATATGCCCAGAAGTGTGACACGGAGTAAAAATGCACTCCACATCGATTTCCCCAATTTTAAACTTGTCCCCATCCTTGACTTGATTGGTGAGGCACCCGATTCTCGTATCCCCTCCGTAAACTCCAAGAGGCTTTGCGAATTTCTTTACAAGCTCCTCATTACCTCCGGCATGGTCCCAATGATGGTGAGTAGTCAGGATTTTGGTAAGATTTACACCTTCGTTTTGGACAGCTTCTAGAACAGTGTCTGGTGCAACTGGATCAATGATTGCTGCTTGTTTTGTTGTTTCATCAGTAATCTAAGTATTATATAGAATAATTAATTATTAGTTTCTGATAAGTTGCAGATGCTTACCAAATACATGTAATTGTCGGACAAGGCCGGTAAGACTGTGACCTTCATTCTGGGCAGCGACACTCTTATGTGATGGCTGTGGGAGCCTCTAAAACCGATATTTTTGAGTGCTGAAACTGAAATATTTTGTTTTTTGGTATCAAAAGGTTACAATACAAAGCGTTGCTTACGTTTAAAATGGGCTGCGGTAAGGCCCCGGACTATTTTGTCGGGTAATATCGAGACAATTGCATTGAACATTGTTGAAACATTGAAATTTGTCTTTTTTCTGACGGACTTTGAAATTTTAATCAAAACATAACCTTTGAAAGTAAAGAAAACTTACCTTTTCCGATTATTTATCCAAATTAATTAGTGTTATCTTCGTAGTTTGTACAGTATTCTATAAATAATTATAATTCACAAGTAAATTTGTTTATTAATTATTGGTAAATGTAAACAAACTAGAGAAGGGTTTATCGATATTTATAGGTATCGATACGATATTCTTTCACATTGTCCACTGCTAGTCGATATTAATATGAGAAAATATCGATATGTATTGTCTGGGCAAGGGATGTGAAGCTACGGGGCATCGGTAAGGAGAATGCAGTTGTAAAAAAAAAAGTGGCTGATTTCATTCAATAAATTCCTAGCCGACAAAAACACCAAACCTCCTAAGGATTTTACACAGGCTATTACAAGATTGCTCATCGGCCTCGATTTTTGGAATCAATGTCAGATGCACTGTTGCCGACGTCATCAATATATCGTTAGTTGTTTGCGACAGCGGACGTTATTATTCTTATTAATATTATACAGATGAAATATTATTGGGTGTAAATCGTGCAAATCAAACAACCTACAGTCGTGAGCATAAAAAGTGGGACACCCGTTTTTTCCTATTGTAGAACGAGCTCATCAGCTATACCTACGGCGATAACGGGGATAGTCATATTTGATAAAAAAATCCATAGTAGAAAAAAGACTGATTTACCCAAAATAGCGAAAAATGACAAGACCTGTCAGTCGGGTGTCCCATTCAATTCCCACTTTTTATGCTCACGACTGGGCCGAGTTCAAAAAAAATGCACAGGGTGCGAGTGCGATTTTATGAGTGTGCCTGAATTGACAATTGGCCATTGGGCCCATAGCACTGTCTAGCATTTTTGAACAGCTAGGGCGTCGCACCGGTGTCACACTCACACTGGGTGTGTTATTCCTGAACTCGCTCCTGTACATGTTCCCAAAGCCTACTTGGTTTGATATAAACTCGTAAACCCTTTTCACGTGGCTCCGGTTTAATAACCCGCAACCAATGAACTAGAACTAAAAACTGGAATGCGCACACAGTGCCATATCTGCCAAAAAAATGAAGCCATGAAAGACAGATGCCACAACGGGGAATGTTGTCTTTTTCTGTTGCTCGCTGACATATGACGTTTTCGAATGTTTTGTCATATTTTCCTTCACAGGTTTCATCAATTGGAATACGTGTTGGAAGCCAATTTTCGCCATTTAACATAATGAGTGCGACAAAAACAGGTATCCCCTCCGCAGCAGCCGCACTAGGCTTCACGTTCGTCCTTATTTGTTAGCATTCCAGTTTTTGGTTATAGTTCATTGCCCGCAACATACCTCAAATTCGAGTGGTATCGATCACTTCAGTTTGGGCGCGTTCTTTTATTCAGCAATGGATCCATCTGCTGCCAGCATTATGAAACTGGCATTCCAATTTTCTATGAGCTAGACAAAGAAAGGCTGATTACCGATGGATCCACCGTTGAATAAAAGAAAGCGCCCTTTGTAACAGGAAACGGTATGTCATACTTGACAATTGACATACATCTACTAACCGTTTTGTACTTTTGTAACCCGGTTAGTTTAAACCGGAGCCACGTGAAAAGGACTGTAGGGTAGGGATGGCAATTTTTGGAGAAACTACGATGTATCGACATCGATAGACATCGGAAAGCAATGCATCGATTTATAAGATACATCGATGTGTTCGATGTTTTTTAAAATGCGATAGTTTACTTATTTCTTTTTAGTTATTGAAAATAAAATTTTAATTCAGTCAATTAGATAAGGTGACTTAAAAAATAAGACGGGCATATTAACATAATATAAGCAAAAGCCCGCGGAATCATAACCTGTGGTGTGAACAGTCTACGTCAAGGAGACAAACGGCATGCTGCCTACGTCACAGCTGGTGATTTAACGTGGTGGGGTGGGGGCTTCAGATTTGTTCCACACAGGCCGTATGAGGATAGGCTATCCTGTAGTAGTAGTGTGTATTATCCTTGGATCGAATCAGCGTTTGGGCGCGTTCTTTTATTCAGCAATGGAACCATCTGCTGCCAGCATTATGAAACAGACATTCCAATTTTCTATCAGCTAGACAAAGAAAGGCTGATTACTGATGGATCCACCGCTGAATAAAAGAAAGCGCCCTTTCTGTTCAATTCTGTCAACAGCGTTAAGTCAACTGTCAATTTTTTATCAAAACTATCAAGAATAGGGATTTTTATTTTGTAGAACCTAGCTTTACTCTTGACTGCCGAGTAACAAAAAATGTATTAAAAAAAATCATACATTTCAAAGGTTATACATCGATAGTATCGATGTCGATGTATCGATATATCGACTTATGTTGCATCGATGTAAACGTATCGATGTTTATTGTTCGATATATCGATGTTTTGAAAAAATCGATGTATCGTTGCCATCCCTACTGTAGGGTGAAAGTTATTTCAATCACAAGCCCGTAGGGCGGGGCGAGAGTTTTTTTAATCACGAGCCCGAAGAGCCGGGGTCATTTTGACCACGAGCCCGTAGCGTAGGACCGGGGTCTTTTTAATTCACGAATTTATAGGGCAACGACTTTTGTCTGATAATACGCTTGAATGTTTATAAAATCCTGGCTCTTCGGGCTCGTATAATTTCAGACTCCGGACTCGTAAAACTCCGATCCTTTAGGCTCGTTCAACATCGGCCCTCCAGGCTCGTGATAAAATAACCCCGGTCTTTCAGGCTCGTATAACTCCGGCCCTTCGAGCTCGTTATCAAAATAACCCCATCTCTCCTGAAAAAAATATATGGCCACACTGCTTATGGCACATACAAGATGGTCTATCCTCATAAGGACTGTATGTAACAAATCCCCCCCATGCTAAGTTACCAGCTGTGACGTAGCAGCATGCTATTTTTCAACTTGACGTAGGCAGTTTAAACAGCTGACGACTTAGTTATGACGAAAATGGTGACACACCAATATGGCAAGGATTACCGGCAAAAACAAGGCCGATAAGCAATCCTGTAAATGTGTATCATCCTTGCATGCCAATCACATTAATGCAGGAAAATCAAGTACGCATGAAGCAAAAGGCCGTGGAATCATAACTTGTGTTGCAAATACCCTACGTCAAGACGAGAAACGACATGTTGTCTACAGTCCGTCGATTTTAATTTGATACTCCAAAGGAATGTGAGTTGGTGGCTCCTTACGTTAAAACGCCAATAGTAACCTGATTTCAAGAATAGCCGCACTGACGTCACACCTATTTTTGCTTAATGCTTTACCCCCTCACGGAAAGTGTCAGATTAATGACGGACAAAACATCATCACTGGTGCTTAAGCATGGTGGGGGGTTCAAGATTTGGGCCGTTTTCCTGGGTCCACTTTTTTGACATTGGTTCAAAACAGGTTTGAAAACGGGAAATGGTGTTTCCATTTTTTCCCAGCCGACGAAAACATCAAATATCCCAAGGATTTTATAGACCACTATTGCTCGTGGAACTCGATTTTGGAATCAAAGTTGCGCTGCTACGTTATCACTGGTATTGGTACTGGTTTAGTTGTATATTCCTTTCAAAAGCTTAGAATACTATAGGCGATTTTCAGCCTGGAATGATTATTATTTGGTTATAACCAATGCATTTCCGCCATCGCGGTTTTAACCAAAGTAGGGGAAGTTGTGACGTCACATATCAGCTGATTTGCTTTTGGTATTTACCACTTATAACCGATTATAACCCAGCTTTGGACTTGGGTTAATCTTTTGGTTACAGCTTTTTGATGTTATTGTTATTATTTTTGGAATTTGTATTGGTGTTTTGTGATTTTGCAGTTGCGTTGTAGCCTGGCACAATGAAAGAAGTATACATTCACTCACTCACTGCAATTCACCATGTTTAGATCGAGGTTTAGATCATCCCCTAAGAAAATCTGTTCGATAAACGAGACTAACGAGAGATTCAGCTCCATTTTTTTGTACCTAAACAAAAAACTATTGTTGAAATGAAAAAACAAATAAGAATAATAAACATAATCCTACACTGCTATAACCAAATCATTTCAGCGGTCAGTTCCTTGGGTTATGATTCTTGGATGGTGGGGGGCTATGACGTCACACTTGGCTGTCAAAGTTGTCAACCAAAAGAATAACCACGGTATTTACCGATAAATAATCATTCCAGGCTGAAAATCGCCTAATGTAGAGCTACTCACTCGGGTGTTAGACGACCCCGATTTGAAAGGAACAGATGCCACATTAAGGCGGTTACACACGGGCGTGGATGGCTTAATACATTTACGTGCATACATCAACGTGCAAACAACAACGTGCATGTCGCGTTTGTACAGACGCTCGCACAAAACTGCAGTCTTGCTATTCTTGCTACAGTAATCCGAGTGTGCATACAAAATTGCACATTCAAAAACGCGACGGTATTTTGCATACATATTGATGTTTTTGTTTGAGCGTTCATGTATATGCGTACATGTTTTCAGACATCCACGTCCGTGTGTAAGCGCCTTTACGCTGACTTTCGTGCATTTAGTTGGTTTGATTCGGGATTAGTTGTATTCCTTTCAAGAGCTTGAAACACTCGAGCTACTCGCTTCGGTGCTTAGTCGCCCCCGATTTGCAGGGAACATATGCGTGGTGCAACAAACATTTTTCGAAAGGAATAAGCGCGTGAAGCCCCGGAGCTGTTCCGGAGCTCCTCCTAGGTGTGAAAGGAATACAACTAATGAGCACTTTAGGCATAGTTTTGAGGTGCAACAATCACTTATAACTGCGAAATTCGCACTTTTTAGACATTGCTTCGACAATTTGACGTTTGATTCACGCATAAAACATCAATTTGTCGAAGCAATGTCAAAAAAGTGCGAATTTCGCAGTTACGAGTATTAGGCTTAACGCCCCTGTTTTGAAGCTCCTCCCTAGAGGTGTGAAAGGAATAACTTTCAAAATTTTTGCATTCAACCGACGTTCCTTGGGTTTTAAATGGCCTTTCTGATTTAAAATATTATTGTTCACTGAGTGTATTTCCGTCTCTTTCCCTCAGCCTGTTAAAGAAGCAGATAGATATACATTTTCTTTGCACTAATTCTACCAACCGAAAACGCTATTATTTGAAAAAAAAAATGGCGCCGAAAATAAATTTGAATTTATTAATTTCAAATAATTCCCAAATTTAATTAATACGCTTTATTATTATAAAATAAACAATTAATAATTCAATGATAATACAATGCACTTTTTACAATTTTGTTTCTATAAATATTTATTTATAAATTCACATTTCTATAAATAATTCCCAACAGGTAGGTAGGCAGAGATATTTTGTCGCTTAGACTGTGAGGCACTTAAAAATAACTCTAGCTTGTCAAACGACTCGTTTCCGCATTGCAAAACATTCTAAACGCCGGCCCGAAAATTTCCAATTATTTTTCCGTGGCTGGAATCCAAAAGTGCACCGCAAAATAACCAAAAATCATTTTCTTCTAGAAAACACCTTGTCGAGTGACAGAGTCATTTCTGATTTTCTAGAATTTTTGATTGTTCTAGAAGAAAAAGTTGTCAGTCAGCTGATTAGCTAATCAATAACAAATCCTTTGGGGTAGTAAATTTACTTTTTTTGGGGCTTAAAATAGTTATGGAATCTCACAGGGTTGAAGTGTACATTTACGATTTGTCTATGGGGATGGCTGCCCATCTTAGCCCCATGCTAATTGGTAAGTGAGTTTATTTTTTAAAAGGTTAAATTAATTAATATATTCTATACAAAAAGGCAAGCGAATTGAAGGAATCTGGCACACCTCTATAGTGGTCTACAATAGAGAATACTTCTTCGGTTCTCATGGGGTAGAAAGTTGCAACCCGGTAAGTAATACAATATAAATACAATTTATAATAAATAAAAACAAATAAAATAACTTCATATAAATTGTTGGCACACTCTTCTGGCATTATTTATAAATACAAAATCATCAGAATTTTATTTTTAGCTGGATATTTTAAGAGTAGGGAGATTGCTGTGTCGATTTGAGACCTCATTTTCATTTTGATTCAGTGCTTTAGGAGTAAAAAGTCTTAGAGAATTAGAGGCCCTAGAATAGATAGAGTGTGTAGATTTCAATTTGGGGTATTTAATTCTCAAATCTATTTTTGAGTCATTTTTATTCTTAGACTGTACTAAAAATAGGTGTGACATTTAAAAAGTTTCCTATTCCTACAGGGTAAGACGGCAATTGGAACTCCTAAAGAAATCAAATACTTAGGAGACACTCAAGTTCCGTATTCGGTTTTCATTGAGTATTTGAGTGGATTGGCTCACAGCTCTTTCACGTAAGTACCTTTGGAAAAGAGTCATTTCTAATTTTGGTTTTGTGTGTGGGTGTTAGTGTGGTGTAGGTTAAAGTCTATATACCACATGGTTCTTTTGAGCTACAACTTATAAGGATTTATTTGATATTTTCAGCTGCTAAGTTTATTCTTTTCATCCTAAAAGTTTCAAACTTTAATACTGCATTATGTTATTAACTATATTTTTAAAATTTTGATATTTTCTTTACTAAATGGTTAATTTATGTAAAGTTTAACCATTATTAATTGAAATTTCATAAAAAAGGTGGCTCAGTTTATCTCTTTGAAGTCACGTGGGAATCCATAGGCAGGCGTCTGAATACTATTATCATGACAAATGAAAACAAATTGGTTAATAAAGAATAAACATACTCCAGATATTTCTATAAAAACTGAAATGACGAACGCCATTGCCCAGAAATTCTAGCTGATTTACTTCTAGGATACAGTGGAGTTAATACAATAAATAAATGGGCAAAATTCATATAGTAAGTAATCCTTAAAATTCCGTTTTAAACTATTGAAATAAATCAAATATAAATATTTGAATGGGACTATTATTCCTTTATTAAAAATTCAAATTTGAAATTGATTTTTATTCAATTATCTGTGTAATTTTATACTTTTGTCCACTTCTCAAGAGAATATCTCACACTGTCAACAAGAGCGGCTTAGCTTTGTCGGCAAGTGACAAAGCCTAGCGGCATCGCCAACGATTTTCAAGTTTTTTTGCTGGCGTGCGGTGTCTTTGTTATAGTGTACCAGGACTAAGGCATAAAAATATAAAAATTATTTTTTCTACTGACGTTTCATAATAGCAACTTTTCGATTGTCATTTTAGTTTTGAAATGACATTCTTTTGAGCACTCAGTGCGTAAAAGTGACTTTTAGGCACTCAGTGCGTAAAAGTGACTTTCCAGTGCGTAAAAGTGACTTTCAAATGCGTAAAAGCGACTTTCAAGTGCGTAAAAGTAACTTTTAAGCACTAGTGCCTAAAAGTGTTATTCATTGTTCAGAAATAAAAAACACACTAAATGCAAATTTGAATTTTGTTTTGTATTTATTATGAATATTAGTCACCAACATGAAAGGTGTCAAGCAAAAGCAGGCGACAAACATTGAAATAAAATTGTGTTTTTTTATTATGAAACGTCAGTAGAAAAAATCTTGTATACAATACGTTACGAAACGATGTCTTTTAGTCACTCGACGTGTTGTCCAACTCGGCTTTGCCTCGTTGGACAATTTTCACGTCGCGTGCCTAAAAGACACTCATTTCGCAACTTATTTGTATAAATAGCTATTATATTATTATACGGGGTATTTTTCTAATTTTGAGTAGTCACCATAGAGATGCGA
Source organism: Ceutorhynchus assimilis (assembly GCA_917834065.1). Classification (NCBI taxonomy): domain Eukaryota; kingdom Metazoa; phylum Arthropoda; class Insecta; order Coleoptera; family Curculionidae; genus Ceutorhynchus; species Ceutorhynchus assimilis. The sequence continues at coordinate 35,591,449 of OU892285.1, forward strand.
TTTTCAATTGATAATGGTTATACTTTATGCATATACACTGTAAAACTTTCCATATTTTTTCTTATACATCTATTCTTTTTTATTTAAATTTTTGTATATTCTCGGCTCTTGAATTTTTCAAAATCAAGAAAATTCAAGAGCCTGAAATAGACAAAATGTGGATAATATCATAATTTGAAACATTCATATTTGCGTCTTGCTAAAGGTACAAAATTACTCCAGAGTGAGTGCAAAGAAACCACTTAATACTTGCTCTAGTGCAGTTTGCTTGTATTTTGTGATTGTAGTGTAATAATTCATTATTCTGGAGTCAAAGTAAGACTTCTATTATGCTCCAAACGGCTCTAGCCTTCTTCTTCATAAAGTCTGTTTTTTTTTTAATGATAATTCCCCAAGTCAAAAATTTAGTAACTATGTTGGCAACACAAGCCTTTTCTACATAAAAAATTTGAAAGCATTGACAATTTTACATTGCATTGCCAACATAATGTCATTTTGACTTTTATCTTTAAAAAAAAACAGATTTTATTGATATTAATGTAAGAAAATATTGATACTTTCCATATTTTTTCTTATATCTCTTCTTTTTTCTTAATCTTTTATTTAAATTTTTGTTTATTCCTGGCTCTTGAATTTGTCGAAATAAAGAATATTCAAGATCCTGGAATAGAAAAAATGTGAATATTATCATTATTTAAAACATTCATATTTGCGTCTTGCTGTAGGTAGGAAATTACTTCAGAGTGAGTGCAAAGAAACTTAAACACTACGTCTGATTCAATACAGAGACGAATTTTGGAATATAGATATTGAGGTCACTAATTTTGTAATACGAACATGCTGTAGAACAAGTGCAAGGGTGCCGAATATGTTATCGCGTATTCGATTACCTAAAACTTGCTCTATAAGTTTGCTCGTATTTTGTGAGTGCAGTGTAATAATTCATGATTCTAGAATGGGAGTAAGACTTCTACTATGCTTCAAACTGCTCTAGAATTAGTGCTTTCTTGTTCATATTGATATTGATGTGGGAAAATATCAATACTTACCATAGTTATTCTAACATATCTTCTTTTTTCTTAATCTTTTATTTAAATTTTTGTTTATTCCCAGCTCCAAATTTGTTGAAATAAAGAATATTCAAGAGCCTGGAATAGAAAAAATGTGAATATTATCATTATTTAAAACATTCATATTTGCGTCTTGCTCTAGGTAGGAAATTACTTTAGAGTGAGTGCAAAGAAACTTAAACACTACGTCTGATTCAATACAGAGACGAATTTTGGAACACAAATTTGAAGTTCATTGAGGTCACTAATTTTGTAACACGAACATGCTCTAAAACAAGTGCAAGGGTGTCGAATACGTTATTATCACGTATTCGAATTCCTGAAACTTGCTCTAGTGCAGTTTGCTCGTATTTTGTAAGTGCAGTCTAATAATTCATGATTCTGGAGTCGGAGTAAAACTTCTACTATGCTCCAAATTGGTCTAGAATTAGTAGGTACCTTCTTGTTATTAATGTGAGAAAATATCGATAATTTCTCTACTTACATCTTTTCTTTATTCTCAATCTTTTATTTAAATTTTTAATTATTCCCGGCTCCCGAATTTATTGAAATAAAGAAAATTGAAGAGCCTGGAATAGAAAAAATGTGAATATTATCATTATTTACAACATTCATATTTGCGTCTTGCTCTAGGTGGAAATTACTCCAGAGTGAGTGCAAAGAAACTTAAACACTACGTCTGATTCAATACAGAGACGAATTTTGGAACACAAATTTGAAGTTCATTGAGGTCACTAATTTTGTAACACGAACATGCTCTAAAACAAGTGCAAGGGTGTCGAATACGTTATTATCACGTATTCGAATTCCTGAAACTTGCTCTAGTGCAGTTTGCTCGTATTTTGTAAGTGCAGTCTAATAATTCATGATTCTGGAGTCGGAGTAAAACTTCTACTATGCTCCAAATTGGTCTAGAATTAGTAGGTACCTTCTTGTTATTAATGTGAGAAAATATCGATAATTTCTCTACTTACATCTTTTCTTTATTCTCAATCTTTTATTTAAATTTTTAATTATTCCCGGCTCCCGAATTTATTGAAATAAAGAAAATTGAAGAGCCTGGAATAGAAAAAATGTGAATATTATCATTATTTACAACATTCATATTTGCGTCTTGCTCTAGGTGGAAATTACTCCAGAGTGAGTGCAAAGAAACTTAAACACTACGTCTGATTCAATACAGAGACGAATTTTGGAATATAGATATTGAGGTCACTAATTTTGTAATACGAACATGCTGTAGAACAAGTGCAAGGGTGCCGAATATGTTATCGCGTATTCGATTACCTAAAACTTGCTCTATAAGTTTGCTCGTATTTTGTGAGTGCAGTGTAATAATTCATGATTCTAGAATGGGAGTAAGACTTCTACTATGCTTCAAACTGCTCTAGAATTAGTGCTTTCTTGTTCATATTGATATTGATGTGGGAAAATATCAATACTTACCATAGTTATTCTAACATATCTTCTTTTTTCTTAATCTTTTATTTAAATTTTTCTTTATTCCCAGCTCCAAATTTGTTGAAATAAAGAATACTCAAGAGCCTGGAATAGAAAAAATGTGAATATTATCATTATTTAAAACATTCATATTTGCGTCTTGCTCTAGGTAGGAAATTACTTTAGAGTGAGTGCAAAGAAACTTAAACACTACGTCTGATTCAATACAGAGACGAATTTTGGAACACAAATTTGAAGTTCATTGAGGTCACTAATTTTGTAACACGAACATGCTCTAAAACAAGTGCAAGGGTGTCGAATACGTTATTATCACGTATTCGAATTCCTAAAACTTGCTCTAGTGCAGTTTGCTCGCATTTTGTAAGTGAGGTCTAATAATTCATGATTCTGGAGTCAGAGTAAGACTTCTACTATGCTCCAAATTGTTCTAGAATTAGTACCTTTTTGTTATTAATGTGAGAAAATATCGATAATTTCTCTACTTACATCTTTTTTTTATTCTCAATCTTTTATTTATTCCCGGCTCTTGAATTTGTTGAAATAAAGAAAATTGAAGAGCCTGGAATAGAAAAAATGTGAATATTATCATTATTTAAAACATTCATATTTGCGTCTTGCTCTAGGTAGGAAATTACTCCAGAGTGAGTGCAAAGAAACTTAAACACTACGTCTGATTCAATGCAGAGACGAATTTTGGAATATAGATATTGAGGTCACTAATTTTGTGATACGAACACGCTCTAGAACAAGTGCAAAGGTGCCGAATATGTTAAAATCTGTTTTTTTTTTTAAAGATAAAAGTCAAAATGACATTATGTTGGCAATTCAATGTAAAATTGTCAATGCTTTCAAATTTTTTATGTAGAAAAGGCTTGTTTTACCAACAGTTACTAAATTTTTGACTTGAGGAATTATCTTTTAAGAAAAAACAGACTTTATTATCGCGTATTCGATTACTTGAAACTTGCTCTAGTGCAGTTTGCTCATATTTTGTGATTGTAGTGTAATAATTCACTCTTCTGGAGTCAGAGTAAGGCTTCTACTATTCTCGAAACTGTTCTAGAATTAGTGCTTAATGTGAGAAAATATCGATACTTTCTCTATTTACATCTCTTCTTTTTTCTCAATCTTTTATTTCAATTTTTGTTTATTCCCAACTGTTGAATTTGTCGAAATAAAGAAAATTCAAGAGCCTGGAATAAAAAAAATGTGAATATTATCATCATTTGGAACATTCATATTTACGTCTTTCTTTAAAGGTAGAAAATTACTCCAGAGTGAGTGCAAAGAAACTTAAACACTACGTCTGATTCAATACAGAGACGAATTTTGGAACACAAATTTGAAGTTCATTGAGGTCACTAATTTTGTAACACGAACATGCTCTAAAACAAGTGCAAGGGTGTCGAATACGTTATTATCACGTATTCGAATTCCTGAAACTTGCTCTAGTGCAGTTTGCTCGTATTTTGTGAGTGCAGTCTAATAATTCATGATTCTGGAGTCGGAGTAAAACTTCTACTATGCTCCAAATTGGTCTAGAATTAGTAGGTACCTTCTTGTTATTAATGTGAGAAAATATCGATAATTTCTCTACTTACATCTTTTCTTTATTCTCAATCTTTTATTTAAATTTTTAATTATTCCCGGCTCTTGAATTTGTTGAAATAAAGAAAATTGAAGAGCCTGGAATAGAAAAAATGTAAATATTATCATTATTTAAAACATTCATATTTGTGTCTTGCTCTAGGTAGGAAATTACTCCAGAGTGAGTGCAAAAAAACTTAAACACTACGTCTGATTCAATACAGAGACGAATTTTGGAACACAATTTTGAAGTTCATTGAGGTCACTAATTTTGTAATTCGAACATGCTCTAGAACAAGTGCAAGGGTGTCGAATACGTTATTATCACGTATTTGATTACCTGAAACTTGCTCTAGTGCAGTTTGCTCATATTTTGTGATTGTAGTGTAATAGTTCACTCTTCTGGAGTCAGAGTAAGGCTTCTACTATTCTCGAAACTGTTCTAGAATTAGTGCTTAATGTGAGAAAATATCGATACTTTCTCTATTTACATCTCTTCTTTTTTCTCAATCTTTTATTTAAATTTTTGTTTATTCCCAACTGTTGAATTTGTCGAAATAAAGAAAATTCAAGAGCCTGGAATAGAAAAAAATGTGAATATTATCATCATTTGGAACATTCATATTTGCGTCTTTCTTTAAAGGTAGAAAATTACTCCAGAGTGAGTGCAAAGAAACTTAAACACTACGTCTGATTCAATACAGAGACGAATTTTGGAACACAAATTTGAAGTTCATTGAGGTCACTAATTTTGTAACACGAACATGCTCTAAAACAAGTGCAAGGGTGTCGAATACGTTATTATCACGTATTCGAATTCCTGAAACTTGCTCTAGTGCAGTTTGCTCGTATTTTGTGAGTGCAGTCTAATAATTCATGATTCTGGAGTCGGAGTAAAACTTCTACTATGCTCCAAATTGGTCTAGAATTAGTAGGTACCTTCTTGTTATTAATGTGAGAAAATATCGATAATTTCTCTACTTACATCTTTTCTTTATTCTCAATCTTTTATTTAAATTTTTATTTATTCCTGGCTCTTGAATTTGTTGAAATAAAGAAAATTGAAGAGCCTGGAATAGAAAAAATGTGAATATTATCATTATTTAAAACATTCATATTTGCGTCTTGCTCTAGGTAGGAAATTACTCCAGAGTGAGTGCAAAGAAACTTAAACACTACGTCTGATTCAATACAGAGACGAATTTTGGAACACAATTTTGAAGTTCATTGAGGTCACTAATTTTGTAATACGAACATGCTCTAGAACAACTGCAAGGGTGTCGCGATTACCTGAAACTTGTTCTAGTGCGGTTTGCTCATATTTTATAATTGTATTGTAATAATTCATTATTCTAGAGTCGGAGTAAGACTTCTACTATGCTCCAAATTGTTCTAGAATTAGTACCTTCTTGTTATTAATGTGAGAAAATATCGATAATTTCTCTACTTACATCTTTTTTTTATTCTCAATCTTTTATTTATTCCCGGCTCTTGAATTTGTTGAAATAAAGAAAATTGAAGAGCCTGGAATAGAAAAAATGTGAATATTATCATTATTTAAAACATTCATATTTGTGTCTTGCTCTAGGTAGGAAATTACTCCAGAGTGAGTGCAAAAAAACTTAAACACTACGCCTGATTCAATACAGAGACGAATTTTGGAACACAATTTTGAAGTTCATTGAGGTCACTAATTTTGTAATACGAACATGCTCTAGTACAACTGCAAGGGTGTCGCGATTACCTGAAACTTGTTCTAGTGCGGTTTGCTCATATTTTATGATTGTAGTGTAATAATTCATTATTCTGGAGTCGGAGTAAGACTTCTACTATGCTCCAAACGGCTCTAGCGTTCTTGTTCATATTGATATTAATGTAAGAAAATTTTAACACTTTCCATATTTTTTCTTATATCTCTTTTTTTTTCTCAATCTTTTATTTAAATTTTTGTTTATTCCCGTCTCTTGAATTTGTCGAAATAAAGAATATTCAAGAGCCTGGAATAAAAAAAATGTGAATATTATCATCATTTGAAACATTCATATTTATGTCTGTCTTTAAAGGTAGGAAATTACTCTAGAATGAGTGCAATGAAACTAAACACTTAAACTGATTCAATGCAGAGACGAATTTTGGAACACAAATTTGTAGTTCATTGGGTCACTAATTTTGTCAAACATGCTCTAGAACAAGTGCAAGGGTGTCTTAATACGTTCTTATCGCGTATTCGATTTCCTGAAACTTGCTCTAGTGCAATTTGCTCGCATTTTGTAAGTGAGGTCTAATAATTCATGATTCTGGAGTCAGAGTAAGACTTCTACTATGCTCCAAATTGTTCTAGAATTAGTACCTTCTTGTTATTAATGTGAGAAAATATCGATAATTTCTCTACTTACATCTTTTTTTTATTCTTAATCTTTTATTTATTCCCGGCTCTTGAATTTGTTGAAATAAAGAAAATTGAAGAGCCTGGAATAGAAAAAATGTGAATATTATCATTATTTAAAACATTCATATTTGCGTCTTGCTCTAGGTAGGAAATTACTCCAGAGTGAGTGCAAAGAAACTTAAACACTACGTCTGATTCAATGCAGAGACGAATTTTGGAATATAGATATTGAGGTCACTAATTTTGTGATACGAACACGCTCTAGAACAAGTGCAAAGGTGCCGAATATGTTACAATCTGTTTTTTTTTTAAAGATAAAAGTCAAAATGACATTATGTTGGCAATACAATGTAAAATTGTCAATGCTTTCAAATTTTTTATGTAGAAAAGGCTTGTGTTGCCAACATAGTTACTAAATTTTTGACTTGGGGAATTATCTTTTAAGAAAAAACAGACTTTATTATCGCGTATTCGATTACCTGAAACTTGCTCTAGTGCAGTTTGCTCATATTTTGTGATTGTAGTGTAATAATTCACTATTCTGGAGTCGAAGTAAGGCTTCCACTATGCTACAAGCCTGCAAACTGCTCTAGAATTAGTGTTTTCTAGTTCATATTGATATGAATGTGGCAAAATATGGATACTTTCCATACTTTTTCCTACATCTCTGCTTTTGAATTTGTGAAAATAAAGAAAATTCAAGAGCTTAAAATAGAAAAATGTTATCATCACTTGAAACATTTATATTTGCATTTTGCTTTAAAGGTAGGAAATTACTCCAGAGTGAGTGCAAAGAAACTTAATAAACACTTTCGTCTGATTTAATGCAGAGACGAATTTTGGAACACAAATTTGAAGTTCATTGAGGTCACTAATTTTGTAATACGAACTTGCTCTAGAACAAGTGCAAGGGTGAATACAAATTATCGCGTACTCAATTACCTGAAAGTTGCTCTAGTGCAGTTTGCTCGTATTTTGTGATTGTAGTGTAATAATTCATTATTGTGGAGTCGGAGTAAGACTTCTACTATGCTCCAAACTGCTCTAAAATTAGTGCCTTCTTGTTCATATTGATATTAATATGAAAACCCGTATGGAAAAATATCAATATTTTCCATACTTTTTCTTACATCTCTTCTTTTTTCTCAATCTTTTATTTAAATTTTTGTTTATTCCCGGCTCTTGAATTTGTCATAATAAAAAAAATTCAAGAGCCTGGAATAGAAAAAAATGTGAATATTATATCATTATTTAAAACCTTCATATTTGCGTCTTGCTCTAGGTAGGAAATTACTCCAGAGTGAGTGCAAAGAAACTAAACATTTCGTCTGATTCAATGCAGAGACGAATTTTGGAACACAAATTTGAAGTTCATTGAGGGCACTAATTTTGTAATTCGAACATGCTCTAGAACAAGTGCAAGGGTGTCGAATACGTTATTATCACGTATTTGATTACCTGAAACTTGCTCTAGTGCAGTTTGCTCATATTTTGTGATTGTAGTGTAATAGTTCACTCTTCTGGAGTTAGAGTAAGGCTTCTACTATTCTCGAAACTGTTCTAGAATTAGTGCTTAATGTGAGAAAATATCGATACTTTCTCTATTTACATCTCTTCTTTTTTCTCAATCTTTTATTTCAATTTTTGTTTATTCCCAACTGTTGAATTTGTCATAATAAAAAAAATTCAAGAGCCTGGAATAGAAAAAAATGTGAATATTATCATCATTTGGAAAATTCATATTTGCGTCTTTCTTTAAAGGTAGAAAATTACTCCAGAGTGAGTGCAAAGAAACTAAACCGAAACCGTCTGATTCAATGCAAAGACGAATTTTAGAACACAAAATTGAAGTTCATTTAGGTCACTAATTTTGTAATACGGACATGCTCTAGAACAAGTGCAAAGGTGTCGTTATATTTATCATGTATTAAATTATCTGAAACTTGCTCTAGTGCAATTTGCTCGTATTTTATGATTGTAGTGTAATAATTCATTATCCTGGAGTCGGAGTAGACTTCTACTTTGCTCCAAACTGCTCTAAAATTAGTATCATATTAATATTGATGTCAGAAAATATCTATACTTTCCTTACTTTCTTCTCTTTATTTCTCCTTTTTATCGTTATCAACCTTCTTCTTTCCACCCTAAAAATTTCAAGTTTTTTCCCCTTCCTAGTTTTCCAAAAAATTATCAAAATATGAAAAGATACAACTTTTTCAATTTATTTTCTCAAAGTTAATATTCAAGATTTTCCCATGATGGGATCAATTTGCAATTTGATAAGCTCCCATCTCTCCTCTTTTATGCTCCAACTTTCACTCTAAAATAATCAAAAAATCAGAGTTCACTTTTCTACAAGAGCCGGGAATAAGATTTTAATTTTTTAGATTGAGCTAGAGCGGTTCATTAAACCAGTGACCTTCGAAGATCCAAAATCTAACTTTAAATGCTGACAAATCTCACAATATTGACTCTTGTAGATCAGAAATTTCAACTAAAACATAAAATCTGAGAGTCCTAGAACCGAAATTTAGAGCATAAAAGTGTGAAAATTCTATTAGTGGAATTGAAATTGTACTAAAAAGTTTATTTGTGACTATTCTAGAATCACAATTGAGCTTTAGCAGTTCAAAGAAAGGGATTTTTGGTCCTCTAGAGCTGAAAATATAAAAAAATGGAATTTTCATCTTCACCAAATCTAGAAGAAAACCACGTTGGAATTATACTGTACCTACAAGTATATGGGATTCCAGTGGAATTGGATAAGGAAAGAATGGGATTTTTAGCAGTATTTCAAAAAAAATCAAACCATGAAAGGGTTCAATTTTATTTTACTCACACACCCTGTATAAGGTTTCAGCTTTGAAGTTTTTATGAAACAAATAAAACCCTCAAATTTTTTTTAAAGGAAAAAGAGTCATTTTGCTCTAAAGTATTTTCACAGAGTTCAAAATAGAGCCTCTAAATGAAAAGACTATAAAAATGGTCAATTAAATATTTCTACCTTAAGGCTGGTATTTCAATGTTACCTTAAAATCAAGATTTGGCTTAGGAGGTATTCTGAAAGTTAAGGTAAACTTGAAATCAGTTCTTTAGGTGATTCTAAAGATCCATCTTGAATTAAGGAAACTTTGAATAAAATTGTATAAAGGATGCCTTAACGTTATTTTGTACTTTAAGGTGAAATTGAAATACCAACCCTTGGACTTACAAAAATATAAATAAAACAACAAAATTCTCCCAAATTCCAGTGGCAAATCCTATCAGCTCTTCACCCACAACTGCAACAACTTCTCGGAAGAAATCGCCCAGTTCCTGTGCGGCGTTTCGATCCCGAAATACATCCTCGATTTACCCAACGAAGTCCTCAACGCCAACTTGGGACAAAGCATCGCCGCCCTAGTTGGACAACTGGAAAAAAGCGCCAGGCCTATTGAAGAAGAACAACAACAGGCCATAGCCAGAGAAAATTCGCCGGATTTGTCCAAGGAAATCGAAGAGGCCAGGTCAGAGCATGACAGTACAAAACATAAAGAAAACTAATAATAATTTTTCCATGTGTGTGTTTTGTTTGTAAAATAATGTGTTCAAAAACCTGTAACAGTATTGATTTGGATAAATTATTTATTTTTTGCTTAATTAAAATTAAATAAAACAGTTTTTCAAAAATTTTTTGCGAGTATTTTAATTAATATTGTTCATATATCACCTTTTGTTGGTAAGTATTTGAAATTTATTTTGTTTTTATGTCTTTTCTTGTTCAACAGATACAATAGTTTTGTTTTGGAACAACGCAGGAAAACCCTAAGGGAAAAATTAGCGAAAAAAGAAAGGAAAAAAGAGAAAAAACGCAAGAAAATCTTAGACGCTGGTGGTGTTATACCTGCTGAATTAGAAGTAAATTATTTATAATAATACGTTATTGTTTTTATTATTTTTTGGTTTGTTTTTTGGAAGGAAATTGCAATGGCTGACACTGAAGCTTTAAACGGTGACGAACCTGCACCTTTACCGTCAGAACAGGCTTTTGCTCTAGAAGAAGAGGAAAAAAGGGAGGACGAGGCTAAAAAAAAAGCCAGAGATCCACCAATTATTTATAGGGATTTTATAGATGTAAGTTTAAACTCAGAAACTTGATGTTTTATAAGGACAGGATCAGATTTCCTTCTGATCCAATTATGGTTTCTTCTCTAAGTATTCATTCCTTTGGTTAGTTTTCTAGAAAAAGTTGATTTTGATGATTCTTCATGTTGTTATTTTTTACCGAAAAAATTTGAAATTTTGGAAAAATGAGCTTCGCCCCTTCCTCTTTATATGCAAAAAGTTTCAAAATTTTCCCTTCACTAGTTTTCCAAGAAAACTTTGAAAAGTCTCAGACTGTATTTTCAATAAATTCAGTTATTATAGGTTGATTTCCCAGATTCCTCATGTTATTTTTCACTGGAAAAAATTAAAATTTTGGGAAAATAGGCTCCTAACGTTCCTTTCTACATGCAAAAAGTTTCAAAATTTTCCCTTGTTCAGTTTTTCCAGAAAAACTTTGAAATGTGAGAGACTGCATTTTCAATTAATTCAGTTATTATAGGTTTATTTTCAAGATTCCTCATGCTGTTATTTCCTAATGGAAAAAATTTGAAATTTTGGGAAAATAAGCCTCTACCCTTCCTCTTCACATACAAAAAGTTTCAAAATTTTCCCTTCACTAGTTTTCCAAGAAAACTTTGAAAAGTCTCAGACTGTATTTTCAATAAATTCAGTTATTATAGGTTGATTTCCAAGATTCCTCATGTATTTTTCACTGGAAAAAATTGAAATATTGGGAAAATGGGCTCCTAACGTTCCTTTCTACTTGCAAAAAGTTTCAAAATTTTCCCTTGTTCAGTTTTTCCAGAAAAACTTTGAAATGTGAGAGACTGCATTTTCAATTAATTCAGTTATTATAGGTTTATTTTCAAGATTCCTCATGCTGTTATTTCCTAATGGAAAAATTTGAAATTTTGGGAAAATAAGCCTCTACCCTTCCTCTTCACATACAAAAAGTTTCAAAATTTTCCCTTCACTAGTTTTCCAAGAAAACTTTGAAAAGTCTCAGACTGTATTTTCAATAAATTCAGTTATTATAGGTTGATTTCCAAGATTCCTCATGTTATTTTTCACTGGAAAAAATTGAAATTTTGGGAAAATGGGCTCCTAACGTTCCTTTCTACATGCAAAAAGTTTCAAAATTTTCCCTTGTTCAGTTTTCCAGAAAAACTTTGAAATGTGAGAGACTGCATTTTCAATTAATTCAGTTATTATAGGTTGATTTCCAAGATTCCTCATGTTATTTTTCACTGGAAAAAATTAAAATTTTGGGAAAATAGGCTCCTAACGTTCCTTTCTACATGCAAAAAGTTTCAAAATTTTCCCTTGTTTAGTTTTTCCAGAAAAACTTTGAAATGTGAGAGACTGCATTTTCAATTAATTCAGTTATTATAGGTTTATTTTCAAGATTCCTCATGCTGTTATTTCCTAATGGAAAAATTTGAAATTTTGGGAAAATAAGCCTCTACCCTTCCTCTTCACATACAAAAAGTTTCAAAATTTTCCCTTCACTAGTTTTCCAAGAAAACTTTGAAAAGTCTCAGACTGTATTTTCAATAAATTCAGTTATTATAGGTTGATTTCCAAGATTCCTCATGTTATTTTTCACTGGAAAAAATTGAAATTTTGGGAAAATGGGCTCCTAACGTTCCTTTCTACTTGCAAAAAGTTTCAAAATTTTCCCTTGTTCAGTTTTTCCAGAAAAACTTTGAAATGTGAGAGACTGCATTTTCAATTAATTCAGTTATTATAGGTTTATTTTCAAGATTCCTCATGCTGTTATTTCCTAATGGAAAAATTTGAAATTTTGGGAAAATAAGCCTCTACCCTTCCTCTTCACATACAAAAAGTTTCAAAATTTTCCCTTCACTAGTTTTCCAAGAAAACTTTGAAAAGTCTCAGACTGTATTTTCAATAAATTCAGTTATTATAGGTTGATTTCCAAGATTCCTCATGTTATTTTTCACTGGAAAAAATTGAAATTTTGGGAAAATGGGCTCCTAACGTTCCTTTCTACTTGCAAAAAGTTTCAAAATTTTCCCTTGTTCAGTTTTTCCAGAAAAACTTTGAAATGTGAGAGACTGCATTTTCAATTAATTCAGTTATTATAGGTTTATTTTCAAGATTCCTCATGCTGTTATTTCCTATTGGAAAAATTTGAAATTTTGGGAAAATAAGCCTCTACCCTTCCTCTTCACATACAAAAAGTTTCAAAATTTTCCCTTCACTAGTTTTCCAAGAAAACTTTGAAAAGTCTCAGACTGTATTTTCAATAAATTCAGTTATTATAGGTTGATTTCCAAGATTCCTCATGTTATTTTTCACTGGAAAAAATTGAAATTTTGGGAAAATGGGCTCCTAACGTTCCTTTCTACATGCAAAAAGTTTCAAAATTTTCCCTTGTTCAGTTTTCCAGAAAAACTTTGAAATGTGAGAGACTGCATTTTCAATTAATTCAGTTATTATAGGTTTATTTTCAAGATTCCTCATGCTGTTATTTCCTAATGGAAAAATTTGAAATTTTGGGAAAATAAGCCTCTACCCTTCCTCTTCACATAAAAAAAGTTTCAAAATTTTCCCTTCACTAGTTTTCCAAGAAAACTTTGAAAAGTCTCAGACTGTATTTTCAATAAATTCAGTTATTATAGGTTGATTTCCAAGATTCCTCATGTTATTTTTCACTGGAAAAAATTGAAATTTTGGGAAAATGGGCTCCTAACGTTCCTTTCTACATGCAAAAAGTTTCAAAATTTTCCCTTGTTCAGTTTTCCAGAAAAACTTTGAAATGTGAGAGACTGCATTTTCAATTAATTCAGTTATTATAGGTTTATTTTCAAGATTCCTCATGCTGTTATTTCCTAATGGAAAAATTTGAAATTTTGGGAAAATAAGCCTCTACCCTTCCTCTTCACATACAAAAAGTTTCAAAATTTTCCCTTCACTAGTTTTCCAAGAAAACTTTGAAAAGTCTCAGACTGTATTTTCAATAAATTCAGTTATTATAGGTTGATTTCCAAGATTCCTCATGTTATTTTTCACTGGAAAAAATTGAAATTTTGGGAAAATGGGCTCCTAACGTTCCTTTCTACTTGCAAAAAGTTTCAAAATTTTCCCTTGTTCAGTTTTTCCAGAAAAACTTTGAAATGTGAGAGACTGCATTTTCAATTAATTCAGTTATTATAGGTTTATTTTCAAGATTCCTCATGCTGTTATTTCCTAATGGAAAAATTTGAAATTTTGGGAAAATAAGCCTCTACCCTTCCTCTTCACATACAAAAAGTTTCAAAATTTTCCCTTCACTAGTTTTCCAAGAAAACTTTGAAAAGTCTCAGACTGTATTTTCAATAAATTCAGTTATTATAGGTTGATTTCCAAGATTCCTCATGTTATTTTTCACTGGAAAAAATTGAAATTTTGGGAAAATGGGCTCCTAACGTTCCTTTCTACTTGCAAAAAGTTTCAAAATTTTCCCTTGTTCAGTTTTTCCAGAAAAACTTTGAAATGTGAGAGACTGCATTTTCAATTAATTCAGTTATTATAGGTTTATTTTCAAGATTCCTCATGCTGTTATTTCCTATTGGAAAAATTTGAAATTTTGGGAAAATAAGCCTCTACCCTTCCTCTTCACATACAAAAAGTTTCAAAATTTTCCCTTCACTAGTTTTCCAAGATCTCAGACTGTATTTTCAATAAATTCAGTTATTATAGGTTGATTTCCAAGATTCCTCATGTTATTTTTCACTGGAAAAAATTGAAATTTTGGGAAAATGGGCTCCTAACGTTCCTTTCTACATGCAAAAAGTTTCAAAATTTTCCCTTGTTCAGTTTTCCAGAAAAACTTTGAAATGTGAGAGACTGCATTTTCAATTAATTCAGTTATTATAGGTTTATTTTCAAGATTCCTCATGCTGTTATTTCCTAATGGAAAAATTTGAAATTTTGGGAAAATAAGCCTCTACCCTTCCTCTTCACATAAAAAAAGTTTCAAAATTTTCCCTTCACTAGTTTTCCAAGAAAACTTTGAAAAGTCTCAGACTGTATTTTCAATAAATTCAGTTATTATAGGTTGATTTCCAAGATTCCTCATGTTATTTTTCACTGGAAAAAATTGAAATTTTGGGAAAATGGGCTCCTAACGTTCCTTTCTACATGCAAAAAGTTTCAAAATTTTCCCTTGTTCAGTTTTCCAGAAAAACTTTGAAATGTGAGAGACTGCATTTTCAATTAATTCAGTTATTATAGGTTTATTTTCAAGATTCCTCATGCTGTTATTTCCTAATGGAAAAATTTGAAATTTTGGGAAAATAAGCCTCTACCCTTCCTCTTCACATACAAAAAGTTTCAAAATTTTCCCTTCACTAGTTTTCCAAGAAAACTTTGAAAAGTCTCAGACTGTATTTTCAATAAATTCAGTTATTATAGGTTGATTTCCAAGATTCCTCATGTTATTTTTCACTGGAAAAAATTGAAATTTTGGGAAAATGGGCTCCTAACGTTCCTTTCTACTTGCAAAAAGTTTCAAAATTTTCCCTTGTTCAGTTTTGTCCAGAAAAACTTTGAAATGTGAGAGACTGCATTTTCAATTAATTCAGTTATTATAGGTTTATTTTCAAGATTCCTCATGCTGTTATTTCCTAATGGAAAAATTTGAAATTTTGGGAAAATAAGCCTCTACCCTTCCTCTTCACATACAAAAAGTTTCAAAATTTTCCCTTCACTAGTTTTCCAAGAAAACTTTGAAAAGTCTCAGACTGTATTTTCAATAAATTCAGTTATTATAGGTTGATTTCCAAGATTCCTCATGTTATTTTTCACTGGAAAAAATTGAAATTTTGGGAAAATGGGCTCCTAACGTTCCTTTCTACATGCAAAAAGTTTCAAAATTTTCCCTTGTTCAGTTTTCCAGAAAAACTTTGAAATGTGAGAGACTGCATTTTCAATTAATTCAGTTATTATAGGTTTATTTTCAAGATTCCTCATGCTGTTATTTCCTAATGGAAAAATTTGAAATTTTGGGAAAATAAGCCTCTACCCTTCCTCTTCACATACAAAAAGTTTCAAAATTTTCCCTTCACTAGTTTTCCAAGAAAACTTTGAAAAGTCTCAGACTGTATTTTCAATAAATTCAGTTATTATAGGTTGATTTCCAAGATTCCTCATGTTATTTTTCACTGGAAAAAATTGAAATTTTGGGAAAATGGGCTCCTAACGTTCCTTTCTACTTGCAAAAAGTTTCAAAATTTTCCCTTGTTCAGTTTTTCCAGAAAAACTTTGAAATGTGAGAGACTGCATTTTCAATTAATTCAGTTATTATAGGTTTATTTTCAAGATTCCTCATGCTGTTATTTCCTAATGGAAAAATTTGAAATTTTGAGAAAATAAGCCTCTACCCTTCCTCTTCACATAAAAAAAGTTTCAAAATTTTCCCTTCACTAGTTTTCCAAGAAAACTTTGAAAAGTCTCAGACTGTATTTTCAATAAATTCAGTTATTATAGGTTGATTTCAAGATTCCTCATGTTATTTTTCACTGGAAAAAATTGAAATTTTGGGAAAATGGGCTCCTAACGTTCCTTTCTACTTGCAAAAAGTTTCAAAATTTTCCCTTGTTCAGTTTTTCCAGAAAAACTTTGAAATGTGAGAGACTGCATTTTCAATTAATTCAGTTATTATAGGTTTATTTTCAAGATTCCTCATGCTGTTATTTCCTAATGGAAAAATTTGAAATTTTGGGAAAATAAGCCTCTACCCTTCCTCTTCACATACAAAAAGTTTCAAAATTTTCCCTTCACTAGTTTTCCAAGAAAACTTTGAAAGTCTCAGACTGTATTTTCAATAAATTCAGTTATTATAGGTTGATTTCCAAGATTCCTCATGTTATTTTTCACTGGAAAAAATTGAAATTTTGGGAAAATGGGCTCCTAACGTTCCTTTCTACTTGCAAAAAGTGTCAAAATTTTCCCTTGTTCAGTTTTTCCAGAAAAACTTTGAAATGTGAGAGACTGCATTTTCAATTAATTCAGTTATTATAGGTTTGTTTTCAAGATTCCTCATGCTGTTATTTCCTAATGGAAAAATTTGAAATTTTGGGAAAATAAGCCTCTACCCTTCCTCTTCACATACAAAAAGTTTCAAAATTTTCCCTTCACTAGTTTTCCAAGAAAACTTTGAAAAGTCTCAGACTGTATTTTCAATAAATTCAGTTATTATAGGTTGATTTCCAAGATTCCTCATGTTATTTTTTCACTGGAAAAAATTGAAATTTTGGGAAAATGGGCTCCTAACGTTCCTTTCTACTTGCAAAAAGTTTCAAAATTTTCCCTTGTTCAGTTTTTCCAGAAAAACTTTGAAATGTGAGAGACTGCATTTTCAATTAATTCAGTTATTATAGGTTTATTTTCAAGATTCCTCATGCTGTTATTTCCTATTGGAAAAATTTGAAATTTTGGGAAAATAAGCCTCTACCCTTCCTCTTCACATACAAAAAGTTTCAAAATTTTCCCTTCACTAGTTTTCCAAGAAAACTTTGAAAAGTCTCAGACTGTATTTTCAATAAATTCAGTTATTATAGGTTGATTTCCAAGATTCCTCATGTTATTTTTCACTGGAAAAAATTGAAATTTTGGGAAAATGGGCTCCTAACGTTCCTTTCTACATGCAAAAAGTTTCAAAATTTTCCCTTGTTCAGTTTTCCAGAAAAACTTTGAAATGTGAGAGACTGCATTTTCAATTAATTCAGTTATTATAGGTTTATTTTCAAGATTCCTCATGCTGTTATTTCCTAATGGAAAAATTTGAAATTTTGGGAAAATAAGCCTCTACCCTTCCTCTTCACATAAAAAAAGTTTCAAAATTTTCCCTTCACTAGTTTTCCAAGAAAACTTTGAAAAGTCTCAGACTGTATTTTCAATAAATTCAGTTATTATAGGTTGATTTCCAAGATTCCTCATGTTATTTTTCACTGGAAAAAATTGAAATTTTGGGAAAATGGGCTCCTAACGTTCCTTTCTACATGCAAAAAGTTTCAAAATTTTCCCTTGTTCAGTTTTCCAGAAAAACTTTGAAATGTGAGAGACTGCATTTTCAATTAATTCAGTTATTATAGGTTTATTTTCAAGATTCCTCATGCTGTTATTTCCTAATGGAAAAATTTGAAATTTTGGGAAAATAAGCCTCTACCCTTCCTCTTCACATACAAAAAGTTTCAAAATTTTCCCTTCACTAGTTTTCCAAGAAAACTTTGAAAAGTCTCAGACTGTATTTTCAATAAATTCAGTTATTATAGGTTGATTTCCAAGATTCCTCATGTTATTTTTCACTGGAAAAAATTGAAATTTTGGGAAAATGGGCTCCTAACGTTCCTTTCTACATGCAAAAAGTTTCAAAATTTTCCCTTGTTTAGTTTTTCCAGAAAAACTTTGAAATGTGAGAGACTGCATTTTCAATTAATTCAGTTATTATAGGTTTGTTTTCAAGATTCCTCATGCTGTTATTTCCTAATGGAAAAATTTGAAATTTTGGGAAAATAAGCCTCTACCCTTCCTCTTCACATACAAAAAGTTTCAAAATTTTCCCTTCACTAGTTTTCCAAGAAAACTTTGAAAAGTCTCAGACTGTATTTTCAATAAATTCAGTTATTATAGGTTGATTTCCAAGATTCCTCATGTTATTTTTCACTGGAAAAAATTGAAATTTTGGGAAAATGGGCTCCTAACGTTCCTTTCTACATGCAAAAAGTTTCAAAATTTTCCCTTGTTCAGTTTTCCAGAAAAACTTTGAAATGTGAGAGACTGCATTTTCAATTAATTCAGTTATTATAGGTTTATTTTCAAGATTCCTCATGCTGTTATTTCCTAATGGAAAAATTTGAAATTTTGGGAAAATAAGCCTCTACCCTTCCTCTTCACATACAAAAAGTTTCAAAATTTTCCCTTCATTAGTTTTTTCAGGAAAACTTTGAAAAGTGTGAGACTGTATTTTCAATTAATTCATTTATTATAGGTTGATTTCCAAGATTTCTCATGTTGTTATTTCCTAATGGAAAAACTTGAAATTTTGGGAAAATAATTAAGCCTCTACCCTTCCTCTTCACATACAAAAAGTTTCATAATTTGTCCTTCACTAGTTTTCCAGGAAAACTTTGAAATGTGTGAGACTGTATTTTTAATTAATTTAGTTATTATAGGTTGATTTCCAAGATTCCTCATGTTGTCATTTCCTAATGGAAAAATTTGAAATTTTGGGAAAATAAGCCTCTACCCTTCCCCTTCACATACAAAAAGTTTTAAAATTTTCCCTTATCTAGTTTTCCAAGAAAACTTTGAAAAGTGTGAGGTGGTATTTTCAATTAATTCAGTTATTATACGTTGATTTCCAAGATTTCTCATGTTGTTATTTCCTAATGGAAAAATTTGAAATTTTGGGAAAATAAGCGTCTACCCTCCTCTTCACATACAAAAAGTTTCAAAATTTGCCCTTCATTAGTTTTTCAGGAAAACTTTGAAATGTGTTCATTTCCAAGATTCTTTATGTTCTTATTTTCCACTGGAAACATTTGAAATTTTAGAAAAATGAGCCTCTGGCCTTCCTCTTTACATGTAAAAAGTTTCAAAATTTTCCCTTAATTAGTTTTCCAGGAAAACTTTGAATTGTATGAGACTATATTAACAATTATTTCAGTCTTTGTAAGTTGATTTCCAAAATTGTTTCACTGAAAAAATTTGAAATTTTGAGAAAATGAGGTACTAACTTGCTTCTTTTCATACAAAAAGTTTCAAAACATATTTCCTATCAGTTTTCCAGAAAAATAGTGAAATTCTCTATCCTGCTTTGATGCTTACATTTTACACAGCAATTTTAAATTAAAGCTAATCAATATACCAATAATTCAAGGTAAAAGAAGAATTCGATGGCTTAGTCTCAATAATAGACGGCAAACTAAACCCCGAAGAACAAAAATCAACTGAAGAGCTTCAACAGTACATGATAGGCGGCGAAGGAAGTTGGGCATTGAGTGACGGATTCCTAGATTACATCAGTAAGAAGCCTTCAATGAATAAAAACTAATTTAATTGAAATAATTATAGATCGATTATTGAACGACAAACAATTACCAGTAGAAGCCAGAGTGAAAATATTAAATTTACTTGCCGCAGCTGCCCTTAAAGACGACCTTATTTTAGTTTTACATTCAGACAGAAAGGATCATGTTATAATGAATTATGCTTTCGAAATCGATAGATTGAGCAAGGAAGAACAAGAAGCTCTTTCATTATTTGTAAGTAATAAGGTCACTTATGTATAAAGTGTCATACAAAATTCATTTTAGGTGGCAAATATGTTTGACAATCTGAGCTCTTCCGAGTGGCTCCTCTACATATCCGAGTGGTCTTTCAACAATCAACAAATCAGCAATATACGAGTAACGACAAAAGTTGCAGTGCATTGTTTGCTCTCTGACAATGCAACTTTGCAAGACAGAGGGGCCGCTATTATTTACAATTTGGCCTCTAAGGAGGTAAAAACTGTGGTCTGTATTTATTATGTACTTCTGGATTTTTGTTTAGATACAAATAACATTATTAACATATTGTGTGTATATTAATTTATTTTTTTTCTTCAAGGTTTTCGATGATATAGCAGTCGAAATAACGATGGCCCTTTTGCAATATTTCAATCAGAAACCGTCGGAGGAGCAGCTTTTTAGATGTATGAAATCGCTGGCGCGTTTTGCTGAAATTTCCAAGCAAGAAGTACCGCAGCTGATTCAGATGATCGGGCCCGATCCTAAAACTTTTAAGGGTACCAGCGATAGGGTAGATGCCTTGATTGATCAGATTAGTACTAGAATTCGCTAATTATAATCCAAAAATTGAATATAATTTTGACTTTTCTTTGTTGTGCTATTCTTGTTTTATAAGTACTTGTTGTATTTTGATAATTCTCTATGAGTAATATGTTTTTTTTTTTTTTTAATGATGTTTTTGTTATTTATTGTATTGATTAAAGATTATTGGATAATATTGAATTGAATCGTTTTTTTAATGATTATATTGTCAACTACTTAAGTAAATACCACTCTGTACATCATTTTTACTAAAGTGTGTCGACGAGTCGGCATTTATTTGGTATAAATACAGCGCCGAAATCCATTACTGGTAGACTAAGGCTATTGCGAACTACCTCTAATGGGAAAAGCCCTTCTAGCTAAGTCTCGTCCCAGTGCAAACTACCTTTAATGGGAAACGCCCCTCTGGGAGTATTGAACGCAGCAGACTAGGTCCAGTGCAAATTACCTTCAATGGGAAACGCCCTTCTGGACCTGTCTGAAACCTAGTTTTAGTCTTCAGTCACGCCAAGTGTACAGAGGGTACATAATTAATACAGAGTGGCCCTTAAGTAGTACGTCCCTCCGTAGAAGAGACGTCATGATACCATTTCTAGGGTAATAACTATTATTAATCAATATACATCTTATTATACCTATACCAAGCGAGTTTCTCTCTACACCTGAACCCCACCTACGCCCCCTCAAGTCACGCTCCTGTTGTGACGTCCCAGGACGAAACGTATAGGGGTTGTGACAATATTGACTATTTGAATAAAAGGAATTTTTCAATTTTTTCAGTTGAAAACCAACGAATACAGATTAATACGAAAATATACAAAATTATATAATCAGATGACAATTATTCAAAAACTGTACATGGGATTAGATTCATACTAACAGGGAAGCAGGTTGATTATGGCTCTTGAATTTTTTTTCTTTTAAATAGAGAAAATTCAAGATTTCTTTTCTCAATTTTTGTTTATTTCCAGCTTTTGAATTTGTCAGAACAAATAAAAATCAAGAGCCTGGAATAGAAAAAACATGATTTCAATTTTTCCTACGTTTCTCCTCTACTTCTCAATTTTTCCTTTTCATTCCTACCCTGTGGTAAAGTAGGTAAAGTAACTTTATTCCACACTTTACAGTATACCTACTCTATTACAAATTACCTATTTTATAAAGTAACTTTACCACACGCTATATGCGCTTGCAAATAAATGCGGTCAAGTGCAGTTTTCAAACATTCATAGGTAAAAACAACATTCAGTATAATATATCGATATATCGTATCGATAAGCCCTGCTCTATCTGTTAAAACATTCTATTGATTATACTTGTTGTCTATCTCATTCCCGGGTAAAATAAACAGAGATAGCAACATAATCCGTGCAAAACTAACGCTGAAAAATAGGGAGAGATTGCAAAAATTAATTTTAGTTGTTTTGAGCTCAGCGTCCAGTCAGGGTCAGCAGGCAGGAAATACTAAATTCTGTGATATAATAAGGTGAGTAATTTTTTTTGATTATTTAATAATAATTGTCTTATTAATAATTAGAAATTGGGGCAATAATTATTATAAATATGCTTTTTGGTTAACAATTTATTGATTTTTCAAGGCTTTTTGGGTAATATTATGTAATGCTTGGGCAAGGGAATTTCTAAATTACCTATTGTTCTGTGACTTTAATTTTTAAATTTGCTTAATAATAATTATTCTACTGAGACAATTTTTCTTTAGTAATTTAATAAGGGAATTCCCTGAAAAAAAGCCATTCCCGCTTTTAAGATCAAGGTCCACCCACGTGCCTGACGTCATCCATCGACTCTCAAATTTTTGGGAAATTATTACGTCACAATGGTGGGTGCACTTTGGAATTTATCATCACAGACAGAAAAATTCCCATATGATTATCACCACAAAACGACCTTGTTTCATAAGCTCGGTACTACTTTTCATTGACAATGACCTTAACACGTGGTTGTCTACCATGTGGTACCACTTAACCTAATAATAAGACTGCTTGAATCGCAAGCAATTTATCGAGGTCTGCAGGTGACGTCACTCGCAGACCAGCTATGATTCTTTGGTACTGGTACTCTATAATTATTTTTGATTCTAGTTCTATATATTTAAAAATAAATCGTCATGGGTGTAGCTGTACCGCCTGGTGATGTAGAAAAAGGCAAGAAACTGTTCGTACAAAGATGTTCCCAATGCCATACCGTAGAAGCTGGCGGTAAGCACAAAGTTGGCCCCAACTTAAGCGGACTTTTCGGTAGGAAAACTGGCCAAGCGGCAGGTTTCGCTTATACCGATGCTAACAAAGCTAAAGGTAATTTTATTGTTTCAACAATATAAGGAATTAGTTTATAAATGTTTTTTTTTTTATAGGTATTACATGGGGTAAGGAAACCTTATTCGAATACCTAGAAAACCCCAAGAAATACATCCCTGGTACCAAAATGGTATTTGCTGGACTCAAAAAGCCTCAAGAACGTGCTGATCTCATTGCCTACCTTGAAGCTTCGACAAAATAATTGAATTAAAAAAAAAATCTACAATAATAGAATTATTGTAGATTTTCCAAAATTATTGCTAATTCAAAAGTAGTATTTCAATGTGTACCAGAAAGGACAAGTTTTGATCATCGGTGTCGTTGCATTGTCTTTGTACAAATTAGCCAATTTCTTTTTAATTTTAAGTATTTAAATAACAACAATTAAATTATTTTCCCGTTTTTATTTTTAAGGCAAACATCATGTACAATATGTATTAATTGTTTCAATGTCCAATCGGCTGGAATAAAACAAAAACCGTGTTATTTATTGCAAACTGATTGTTTTATTTTTTTGAAAAAATTCAAAACTGGTTAGTTATGGCTGGTGACGTCATTCAATGGAAACTGAAAATAAACAGTTTTGTTTAATAGTTATAAATGTCGCTAGTAGCTGTAGCTAATATTTTAAAAATGAAAAAAAAAGTCCCTCGTAGTTCTTTGAGGCTGTTATGTTAAGGGCTTCCAAGAAGATTTAACTTCCAGGATTTCGGTTTTCAAATGATGACGTCATGGTCCTTGTAGATGCTACTTGTTGACAAAATGGCCGCACGGGGATTTACAAAGCCTACTTGAATCTTGGTTATCGTTGTTTACTTATCTGTTTACATATTGAATTAAAACTAGCGCCATCGAACAACAAACTACTAAAGGGACTTTGAGTATTTTTCTTTTAAAAATGTATTTGGTTTTATTCTGATAAAAAATAAGTGCAATTTCATGCAAAGCTTATGTTTTAACATTGGAAATGTTTTCGTATATGGGGATCGAAGTTTTGGTTCGAGATCAAAAGATGGCGGTGTTGCCAGGCAAGGATGATACACACTACTACTACCGGATAACCTATCCTCATCATAAGGCATGTGTCTAACAAATCCCCCCTACCAAAATACCAGTTGTGACGTAGCAGCATGTTATTTCTCGCCTTAACGTAGGCTGTTTAAACATCTGACAATTTAGTTATGACGTCGGCAATGGTGTGTATAATTCTTGATAGTTGGCAATACTGATTGACAAACGACAAACCATGCGTTCGGTATTTTGATCTGAGTTCTCCGAGCTTGAATTTGCCGTTCGTTAATTTAAAAAGTGTACTCGGTGCAGTCTCATTTGCGTTCGTTTATCAAAATTTCGGGCACTCGGATACAGCGTTCAACTGCTCTGTTCGCTCGCTGGTCACGTGTTTACGGCTTCGCTCAGCACGCTCTGCTCTTTGAGCAAAATACAGAACGCAAGGAAAGTAGGCTCTGGGAAATTTCAAAATTTGAATTTGACGCCCTATAATACCGACATTGTAATATACAGGGTGTGAAGTCCACTTAGTGCAATATCGGACGATATCTCGTTACAGGGTGATGCAAGAAAAAAAAAATAATTACAAAGTTGTTTGATACTCTAATGTGTATTAGATGAAAATATTTTTGAATATACAGGGTGCTCCGTTTATGGGGTATGCGACAGAACTTTGTTATTTTAAATGGAACACTCTGTATGTGATTGCATATTTGGATTCTACGTAAAATTCTGAGCAGATTTCATATAATATACCCTATACCTAAGTTCATCTGTTTTGGAAATATTAACAGTTGAAAATTGACTTTTTGCAACTTTGACAGGCTGTAAAACCTAAACGGTTAATTTTAGAGGAAACCCGATTTTACATTCCTATCTTAGATTTTTATAAACTATCATTTGACACCAACTTTGAATTAAATCCATGATTAAAAATTTCAATTAAATTTAATCTCCGGTTAAGTTCAAAGTTGCTGTCAAATGATAGTTTAGGTTTTACAGCCTGTTAAAGTTGCAAAAAGTTAATTTTCAACTGTCAATATTTCCAAAACAGGGTATATTACATGAAATCTGCTCAGAATTTTACGTAGGATCTAAATATGCAATCACATACAGGGTGTTCCATTTGAAGTAACAAAGTTTTATCGCATACCCAATAAACGGAGCACCCTGTATATTCAAAAATATTTTTAACCAATGCATATTACAGTATCAAACAACTTTGTAATTTTTTTTTTTTTTGCCTCACCCTGTAAGGAGATATCGTCCGATATCGTACTAAGTGGACACCCTGTATACATGTTTCCAAAGTCTACTTGGTTTTATATAAACTCGTAGGATGAGAGTTATTTCAATTCAATCACAAGCCCGTACGGCAAGGGTTCTATTAATTACGAGCCCGAAGGGCCGGAGTCTTTATAAATTACGAGCTGGTAGCTCCGGGGTTTTTCTAATTACGAGCCCGAAGAGCCGAGGTCATTTTAAATCACGAGCCTGAAAGGCCGGGATCTTCTTACGAGCCCGAAGGGCCGGGGTCATTTTGAATCACGAGCCCGTAGGACCGGGGTCTTTTCAAATCTTATAGGGCAAGGATTTTTGTCTGGTGATACGCACGAATGTTTATAAAACCCCCCGGCCCTTCGTATAACTCCAGCAGCCCTCCGGACTCGTAAAACTCCGATCCTTTGGGTTAATTTCGGCCCTCCGGGCTCGTGATTAAAATAACCCCGAGCCTTCAGACTCCTATAATTCCGGCTCGTTATCAAAATAATCCAATCCCTCCGGTCTCAAGATTTGAAAAAAACATATGGCAGCACTGCTTATGACACAACAAACGTCAAAAAATTGACGTTTCAAAGTAGGCCTTGTTTTTCTTCACAGTCGATACAAAATGGTATTTTTTTGTTGCCCTGTGCGCTTAAATCCTATCCTATCCTCATAAGGCTTGCGTCTAACAAATCCACCCTTCTTCCCATGTCAAATCACCAGTTGTGACGTAACAACATGTTATTTTTCGACTTGACGTAGACTGTTCAAACAGCTGACAACTTAAGACTGGTTCATACATGAAAAAAATTTCCATTTCTGTAACTTAGGGCCATATTCTCCGTAGTTCATAAAGCCTGGCTTAGTGGAAAAGCTCGGCTTTGTCACACAAAAAGCCAAGCGTTTCCACTAAGCCAGGCTTTATGAACTACGGAGAATATGACCCTTAGTCACTATCTATATCCGTAATAGTAATGCATAAGTTGCAGTTGCATGTATTTATATTCAGGTATTCATACACATACTTTTCCGTATCATTTTCTTTATTCTCTATTGAAGATAGTTAACTTTTATCTTTTACGGATAAAATTGACGGCGCCTGCGCAGTAGATGAAAACATCCAAATTTTTCGACTTAACCTCAAAAACTAAAAAGAGGAAATCGTTAAAAGTAAACAACAAATACGTCTTGAAATACGTGCCTGGAGTTGAAAATAATATTTATAAAACCCTGATAAAACCAAACAATAATGTCAATTAACATAGGAAATCTTATTGAAACCGTTCGCAGTTTCCCATACACGTCAACAGTGTCGTTATTAAAGACTGATAAAAACTCTTAATTTTTGGTGCATGAAATACCTAAAATTTTACGGAAAAAGAAAAGCTTATGCATAAGAAACGGAAAAAATATATATGTATGAACCAGCCTTAACAGAGACGTCTACAATTAAATCACTGTATCCATATTTTTTAGAGTTAAAGTCTGTTTTTTTTTAAAGATAATTCCCCAAGTCAAAAATTTAGTAACTATGTTGGCAACACAAGCCTTTTCTACTAAAAAAAATTGAAACCATTGACAATTTTACATTGTATTGCCAACATAATGTCAGTTTGACTTTAATCTTTAAAAAAAAAACAGATTTTACCTATTAAACAATAAAAAGATAGGTATTAGAGAGTGCTCAAAATTTAAAAAAAAAAGAGTAGAAAAAATTTAGTAGATTTCCCACTAGTCCAAACATTTTTCGTTGGCAACACTGCTTGGTGGCTCCAACGGTGTAGCCATCGTAAAACGCCGATGGAAAAACAACACTTTATGATGAAGCATCGACTGCTGCTCTTTTGTTGAATTTAACAACGCTTAGATGCTCAACGTTGCCAAGTTTGCCTCAACAGTTGAATTAAAACAACATGCGTATACTTAAGATAGGTAGGCGTGTGGAAGTTACACACAACAAGTGCGTAGCACAAGTTTTGTATTTCACTGACGTAGATAAATATTATAATTTGTGTTAAATAGGTTCCATATAATGGTGTTATCAATTCCAATGTCTCCGATGGTTGAAATAAGGATTACAAAATCTGTGAATTTTTGAATGAAATGGTACAGGTACACAAAAAAAGCCTACCTTGCGTTTTCTATGGGTCCAACTAACGCAGGATGTTTTTTCGAACAGAAACCCATAATGTTTCTCATTGGCCAGTGTCGAGTCAAAACACCATAACGAGCACTTTTAAATACTTTTTCGCATTAAAATCGCCCGAAAAACTACGAAATTTTGCGAAAAACCGAGGAGCAAAACGACACGTGGCATGCAATTGCCGACAAGATGGCCGCCAGTTCGGAATTTACAATTACAAGGCCTACTTTGATTGAAATTCAGACATGCGCAAAGCGAACCAACAAGAGAAAAAAAAAATAATAATATAATTTTTATTGCAGAATAATTAATAAATAGCCAATTAACATGGGCTCTTTATTTGAAAAAGAAATAAATTCCCTCTTCACAAAACTAGCGACATCTATCCACATAGTTGCAAACTATTGTATGGGTACAGATTTGCTTTTAAAAATGTATTATCCCAAATTCACAAAACAGATACAGAAGTGTAGTTTCATGCGAAATTAATAGAAGAAATGTAGAATAAGAATAAATATAAATAAAATAATTAACAATCCTGGCATGATTTTGATTACTATGACCGTTTCCACCAACTATTTTAGGGAAGCTTTAACGATAAATACTCCAATAGTTGGTGGAAACGGGCATTCAGTCTTATTAACCAAACATTGTGCTTTATTTGAAACCGTTGATTGTTGAAACTGAAAAAGAAATACATTGTAATTATTACAGAAATCTGCAAAATCTCAATTTTATTTCACTCGTCAAAGCAAGGATAACACAAATAATGACGTCACCATAGATGCTACAGTTTATGTAATGGAACTTTCTTCATAGATGCCGCTCAACGTTTCGAACAAACCCTGGCGCGCAAATTCAAATAACCGGATCGCGTTTATGGATTATTTTTCACCCCTATTTACATTCCCCTTGCGCAATAAAGGGAGGACGATTTCTTGAATCTTGACCGTGTCGAATGGCCGGCTACACGAGGCATGGTAAGACACTATTGCAATTAAATTCCCCTTTATATTATCAAACTTTATTCGAGCAGGAATCATAATGTAAAAATGAATTTTTCTCCATTCGGAAGTCCATTGATACATCAATTTGCAGCCAAATTGACTCAAGATGTTTCACCCAGTAATTCGTTTCCTAATTCTCCAGCAGAAGATACATTTACACTTACAAACAGGCAAGAAAAAAATAGCCTAATTTCTAGTAATTAATTAATAATAATTCAATTTAGGTATACAGCGAATGGTATTCCGTCTTTTACCCAACACCATCATGCGACCACTGCCCAACATCAGCAACTGTTTGCCGCCTCCAGTAAATCGAACGGCGGCAACTACCTCGGTTCGCCAATTTACAGTCCGATGTCCAAAAGGCAGAATTTTGAACAGCCGCAAAATTTTGATAGTATTTTCGCTATGAGGTCGCCAAGTAATGGAGAAAATAACAATAAGGTAATCAGTCATATGAAATTCCTAGTTCTCAAAAAATATAAAAATATTTCTCGAATTTTAGTTGGATCTAACATGAAGTTCCATGTTATTCTCAAAAAATTAAAATTTCTGTTGGATCTTCTAGTTGTTCCTTCTTCGCAAAAATTTCTGTTAATTCTGTGGAGCAATTTCTTATTTCCAAGAATTTCTGGTAAATTTATTGAACTCAAAAGATGTTTGTTGAGTTGGCAAGTTGCTTCTCATTCTTGAGAATCAGTCATGAACTTTCTTATTCGCAAAAAATAAAAATATCCCTAGGATTTGCCCTGAAGAATTTAGAATTTTAGTTGGATCTAACATATAGTTCATATTATTCTAAAAACATGAAAATCTCTGTTGGATCTTCTAATTGCTCCTCCTTTGCGAAAATGTCTGTTAGCTATAGTTCCCATCTTTGACATTCTTTTAAAATTTTAAGCTCTTCTTCAACTGCATCTTTCCATCCTTGATTTGCCATTATAGCTTGGGAATATGTTTGTGGTAAATCTGATATAAAACTTGCCGCTGACAAGGCAGCAAATAAATTATAGTCATGATATCTGGATACATGACGATTTCTTAAACATTTCCTTCTTTCTAATTCTTCAACTTTGAAGGCTGATAACGCAAAAACTGGACAACTATTTTGTGTCCTAATAGTCCTTTGGGATTTCCCAAACTCCATACACTAAATTATTCCGAGATTTGGAGCCGGATTCTATGAAAAAAGGCACTCAGAAAAATTGATAAATCGCCCCAAATTGCTTAACACGATTTTATCTCAGGAACTATGAGTCCAAATTAGTTGAAATTTTCAGGGATTGTAGTCCTCTACTGGAATAAGAATCGCTAAAAATTTCAGCTTTCTATCTCTAATAGAAAAAAAGTTATTATCTTTGAAAGTTTTGTTTAATGTATAACTATACAGGGTGGGGCACGAAAAACTTCCCACCCAGGTTTTTTTAAGTGTTAGGTGATTAATTAAAAATCGCTTGAACACGTCAATTTTTGTTTTTTGGGAGACACATTTTATTGGTATTTTCACCCCATACCTGTTAACCCCTAAGTAGGGGTGACAGGTACTCCCAAAATTTCAAATGAAAAGGGGGGCTGAGTAATACATACGTCATTTGATAGCTATTTTCATTTTAAGATTATATCCCCGAAGTTTTAGGTTGTTGTTAGCTTGTCAAAGTTAGGAAAAATCAATGGAAAAATGCTGTGTGTTTTTACTTGTTACCAAAGAATGTTACCTACGCATAAGTGTGACAGGTAAAAACTATACAGCTTAGATTATCGAAAAAAAGCATTTATCCTATATTATGGCATCTTAAAAACATAATAAATTTGGCAACATTGCAAATACAACCATTAAATCGGGGATTCCCAAAAACTCCCTGGATGTCTATTTTCGAAATCGAGGAACACAAGGAGAACAAATGCTCTGTTTTTGTTAGTCTTTCATGAAAATATAAATATCAGCGACAAAGACAGAACCATTTTCGTTTTTATGAGAACGCTGTTCCCCTATATCGAGAATAGACACCTTTGATAGGAGAAATTAAAGTTTCCTACATTAAAAATGTTTAATCACAAGTGAACTGACCACACTCTATACTAGAGTTTCGTTTATTGATATTTTAATTTTTTATACTATATTTTTAAAATATCGATACGCCTTCAATTGTTTTTTTCGTTGTTGCCAAATCTCATTAGTTTCTGAGATACAGAGGATGATTTGTAAAAAAACAGTTTTACCAATGGTGGCCCATGGTATTTTTGACACCATGTATACAATAATTTTTTTTTGACGTGTCATCCATAATCAACTTGATTTGTCATTTTGAAATTGGTTGTTGATTCAAATTGATTCGGTGGAAAATGGCAACATGAGAAAATCTTGAAAATGAATAATTTAAAAAAACCAAATTAAGCAGAATGCATCAACCTTTTACATTTTATTTTTTTTTCTGGAAAACTACTGAAAGGAAATTTGTGAAACTTTCAGGAGAAAAAGAGGAAAGTTAGGAGCTCATTTCATTATACTAAAAACTTTTTCAATAGAAAATAACAAAATGAGAAATTAATGAAAATCTACTTGCAATTCTAAATTAAGCAGAAATGCACTCTCTTACATTTCAATTTTTTTTTGGAAAACTACTGAAGGGAAAATTGTGAAACTTTCAGGAGAAAAAGAGAAAAGTTAGAAACTAATCATACTAAAATTTTAAACTTTTCCAGTGAGAAATAACAAAATGGGAAATTAATGAAAATCTACTTGCAAAATGTAAATTACGCAAAAATGCATAGAGGTATATATCCTCTTACATTTTCATTTTTTTCTAGAAAACTACTGAAGGGAAAATAATAAAACTTTCAGGAGAAAAAGAGGAAACTTAGGAGCTCATCATAATAAAATTTCAAACTTTTCCAATGAAAAATAACAAAATGGGAAATTAATGAAAATCTACTTGCAATTCTAAATTAAGCAAAAATGCACCCTCTTGCATTTTATTTTTTTTCTGGAAAACTACTGAAGGGAAAATTGTGAAACTTTCAGGAAAAAAAGAGGAAAGTTAGGAGCTCATCATACTAAAATTTCAATTTCTTCCAGTGAGAAATAACCAAATGAGAAATTAATGAAAATGTAAATTACACAAAAATACATAAAGGTATTCATTTACATTTTCATTTGTTTTTGGAAAACTACTGAAGGGAAAATAATGAAACTTTCAGGAGAAAAAGAGGAAATTCAAGAGTTCATCATACTAAAATTTCAAAATAACAAAATGGGAAATTAATGAAAAATCTACTTGCAATTCTAAATTAAGCAGAAATGCACTCTCTTACATTTCAATTTTTTTTTGGAAAACTACTGAAGGGAAAATTGTGAAACTTTCAGGAGAAAAAGAGGAAAGTTAGGAGCTCATCATACTAAAATTTCAATTTCTTCCAGTGAGAAATAACCAAATGAGAAATTAATGAAAATGTAAATTACACAAAAATACATAGAGGTATTCATTTACATTTTCATTTGTTTTTGGAAAACTACTGAAGGGAAAATAATGAAACTTTCAGGAGAAAAGGAGGAAATTCAAGAGTTCATCATACTAAAATTTCAAATTTTTCCAGTGGAAAATAACAAAATGGGAAATTAATGAAAAATCTACTTGCAATTCTAAATTAAGCAGAAATGCACTCTCTCACATTTCAATTTTTTTCTGGAAAACTACTGAAGGGAAAATTATGAAACTTTCAGGAGAAAAAGAGGAAAGTTAGGAGCTCATCATATTAAAATTTCAATTTTTTCCAGTGAGAAATAACAAAATGGGAAATTAATGAAAATCTACTTGCAAAATGTAAATTACACAAAAATGCATAGAGGTATCCACTTACATTTTCATTTGTTTTTGGAAAACTACTGAAGGGAAAATAATGAAACTTTCAGGAGAAAAAGAGGAAATTCAAGAGTTCATCATACTAAAATTTCAAATTTTTCCAGTGGAAAATAACAAAATGGGAAATTAATGAAAATCTACTTGCAATTCTAAATTAAGCAAAAATGCACTCTCTTACATTTCAATTTTTTTCTGGAAAACTACTGAAGGGAACATTATGAAACTTTGAGGAGAAAAAAAGGAAAGTAAGGAGTTTATCATACTAAAATTTCAAATTTATTCAGTGGAAAATAACAGAATGGAAAATTAATAAAAATCAACTTGTAAATTCCAAATTAGGCAAAAATGCACCTTCTTACATTTTAATTTTTTTGTGAAAAGCTACTGAAGGGAAAATTGTAAAACTTTCAGAAAAAAAAGAATAAAGTTAGGAGTTCATCATGCTAAAATTTCAAACTTATTTAGTGGAAAATAACAGAAATTTGACATGCCGCCATTTCGGCAGGATAAATAGTAGCAACTTAAAACTTCGGGTATATAATCTTAATGAAAATAGCTACCAAATGACATATCACTCGACCCCTCTTTCCACTTGAAATTTTGGAGGTACCTGTTACCCCTACTTAGGGATTGACAGGAAGGGGGTGAAAATACCAATAAAATGTGTCCCCCAAAAAACAAAAATTGACGTGTCTGAGCGATTTTTGATTAAACACCTAACACCTGAGAAACTCTGGGTCCTGTATACCTACAAATTCTTTTCAGAAAAAAGATCATCATTACCAAGATAAACCTCCAATACAAAACCTTCAATTACCACAAAATCATCAAACGCAAACAGTGTTAAATCCTTGGCAAAACTTAGCTACTTCCACTAATGCAGTTGCAGATTATTTGTCCCAATTGCCGGCCAGCACTTTACCATTGAGTTTGCACGAGTTTCTAAAATATTCAGCTGAAACTCTCAACAAAAAGGACAATACTATCGAAATTAATGGTAATTTTTTTCAATGAATTTAGTATCAAATTAAATGAAGACTTTTTAGGTTCAATCAATACTAACAATAATACAAACAGTGGTACTTTGAGTACCATCGATACCGCCCATCTACACAACAATATTGTAACTAAAAAGAAGAAAAAGAAAAAGCAGGAAAAGGAAAAGAAGCCCAAGCCCAGACCTGGTAAGTTTTTCAGTCATATTTTTTGAATATACTAAATTATCTTTTTCTATAGGTGAAATCCGTTTATCAACAGCCTTAGACGGTTCCACTTTATATTGCTGTCCAGAATGCCACATGGCCTTGCCAGAACGCGACTTACTCGAGCAACATTTGATGGGCCACAACATGGAAAGACGTTTTGTTTGCGACATTTGTGGAGCAGCCCTTAAGCGCAAAGACCACTTGACCAGGCACAAGCAAAGTCACAATCCTGAAAGGCCTTTTGTTTGTTCGGTTTGCCTCAAGGCTTTTAAAAGAAAAGAGCAGTTGACGTTGCATTTTGTTATACATTCTGGAGAAAAACGGCATGTGTGTACTGAGTGTGGAAAAGGTAAGGATTTGATTTGCAAGTTACAAAATTATTACATACATTTTTCTAGGCTTTTATCGCAAAGATCATTTGAGAAAGCATACGAGGTCTCATATTGCTAGGAGGGTGAAAGCGGAATTGTCTCAACAAGGTGCAGGCCTGCATGGCATTTCTTCTTAAAACTTGTTTTGATAACAGAGGTTAATTCTCAAGATGACTTTAAAACTTAAAGGAGAACTTATTTTTGCCCAGAGTGAAAAGACTTCGAGATCCGGCTCGAAAAACCATGAAAAGGCTTCGGGAATACCCTAAATCTTTATCTGTTCGCTACTACTTTATTCTAGCAGCCTCACAATAGATTTCAGGTAAAAAAGGCTTGACCGTAGTAGGAGTTGAATACTTGAGCACATAGAGACTCGACACAGTCTTTCCATTTCTCAACATCACATACATAATCTAGAATAAAATACCATCTCCTTTTAGTTTTAAATTATGTCTTATTAATTACGTATTATAGATAAAATTCTACTGTTTAATAGTTTCAAAATTCTTAAAGAAAAGAATGGCGTTTTTTTTTTCTATAGAGAGAACGAGGAAAAATTAAAAGTGAAAATTTTCAGGGCTGTGATTTAAAAAGACAAAGTAGGTACGGTTGTAAATATACAAAACTTTAGGCTAAAAACTGCGAGAGAGCAAAACTTTTTGGTGATATAATCTTTAGACAGTGGAATTTTTTTAGTTTCATTTGTGGCACGATCAGAGTACAATATAATGTGACAAAAGTATAGCTTAAGAACTATGATACAACTACCTCAATTTTTTATAATAATTAGATGTTAATACTTACCATATTGTTTTAATTGAGTACTCTGTGAAATGCATAATATAGAATTGTGGTTAATAAACATTAAGTACAAAAACTAATTTGCAATACAAATGTATTCCTATACTAAAACAAAAAAATGAAATTTTATTGAAGCAATTATTGAAAAAGTCTGCTCTTATATTGTTAATCAACCAATTAGATTGTAGAAAAAGGAATATTTTGTATCTTTTAAATGTGCTTCGTGATTGGTTTTTGTGGTTTTGAGCTTCAACTATTATTATTATTGTGATTTCCCATAATGACTTCCCCAGAAGTTGCTTTGTGTAATTTTTAGGAAATAAATCTTTCTGTATTCCTCTAAAAAAATTGTCATTATTCTCCTGGAAATGTGAACAATTTTTATTGATTTATTAATTCTCTAATAGCTTCAAATGAAAATTATGACTCAAAAAGTCAATCACAGAAACTCACTCTGGATCTAAAAATCCTAAAACTCTAGCTCTAAGAAACATAAGCAAATCATTGATCCTTTTTTGGAATTTGTAGATAATATGTATCTTTAAAATCTGAGTTGCGTTTAAAAATATCTATAACTGTTCAAAGATTATCCACACTGCAAAATCTGGATGTAACTCGAATAGCTTTTTCTGGATGCTTCAAGAGTTGATGTGGAGCAACTTGGAAAACTGATCTTTATATGGAGTTGAAATTTATTTCATTTGATTCCTATTCCCGGCTCTTGTAAATTTGAGCTAAAAAAACTCTCTCTGATTGACCATTAGGATACAAAAAAGCGCACAATATACAGGGCGTTCCATTTAAAAAAATATAACTTCACACTGCTGCACTTTTTTGACGCACCCTGTATGCCTAAAACTGACTTAGTTAAAAACTTTTGACAGTTTCTTGAAACTTTTGTATTTGACACTTCTATCAAAAACGTCAAATGAAAAAGTTAGCAGGGGGTTACATTTATAATAGATCACCCTGTACCCCCCTTATGATTTTTTTGGAAAACTTTGAAAGGTCATAACTTTTTTTCTATTATAGATAGAAAGCTGAATTTTTCACTGAATTTTATCCCTTTCAAAGGACTACAATCCCTGAAAATTTCAGCTCATTTGCACTTATAGTTCCTGAGATAGAATCGTGTTAAGCAATTGGGGTGATTTATCAATTTTTCTAAGTGCCTTTTTTCATAGATTTCGGCTTCAAATCTGAGAATAATTTAGTGTATGGAGTTTGGAGTATGTTAATTGACCATTAGAATACAAAATCTCGACAAAAAAAAGTTTGAAATTTCATCGTTATAGTAAGAAGATATTTTTCTAAAAATAACATCGATACCCATTTCGCCTCATAACTTTCTTAATTTCAATCCGATCTTAACGTAATCAGGCTTGAATTATAGCCAATTAAATCCTCTACAAATGTCTAATGAATATTTTCAATGCCGCACCTAAAGTTTTGAAGCTGTGGAACCTCAAAATCATTTTTTGAAAATTCGATTTTTCTTAAAATGACATTGATATACATTTCGCCTCATAAGTTTGAATTAAAGCCAATTAAATTATTGTGAAGGAAATTGATTAAATTGACAAACCTCTATTTTGGAATTTTTACCTCAAAAACTACTGAAGGTACAAAAATAAAATTCTTGAAGGTTTCAGATAAAACATAATAAAAACTCGACATTCTAGCTTTAGCCTTATCTTGATGTATTTAGCTAAAAAGATGATCCCTACAGAAATAAATTACATTGAAAAAAAATAAAATATACAAATACTTACACAGTACAAAATGAAATTATTAAAACCATCCTACTGTTTGCAGTTTTCAATTTACTGTCAATTAAAATAGTGACTATTAGAAACATTCAAATATAAACAACTTGAATGTTTCTCGAATTTTGCAGGCCGAGTTTATACAGATTCAATAAAATCAGTTATTAATAAGGGGTCATAATGACACTGCTTATACGCATATTATCGATAATACAAACACACTCATTCGTACTTTAAAATCTACCACAAATGCAAAAACACAAAAATACATACAATGGTACATTTTTCCGACTTAAAAATTAAAATCACACAGTAAACCTAATGGAAAAACAAACAGTTATAATAATTGATTTACCATTTGTTCTATAGTAAAAAGTGAATACTTAAATTTAACCAAAAAAGAAAAAAAAAAGGTATAAAGTTGCCATATTTTGATTTAAATAAAACAGATCTAAGTATGTATTTGGTTACCACGTTTTTGTCCATGTTAATTCATGAATTTTGGACTTAAAACTACGACATTGAAATCAAGGCATCATGAATTTGGGTTTAATGCAAAAGTCTCATAAAGATAATCTTCATTATTATTAGGTACTTATGTAAAAAGCCCCCTGAAAAATAAATTGAATTAACATGTTCAATTATTTAAAGTAAAACATTGATTTGTGATTATGAATCCAACCACAAACCAAGGGTCAAAAATCAAAAGTATGTAAAATATTTACCTGTACCAACGCATTATTGAGCATTAATGCTTTTTCTACTTGACGACTCGATTATAACTACATTTACTGTCTATATACTGCCGACACTACACCGTTGCCACTCTTAACGTAATCTCCAATCATCATGTTTTGAGCCACCGGATAATTGGCCATCACCAAGTGCTGCTGAGGAGGATGAGCACCTGCTGAAGAAGTGAAAAGTGATGGCGAAATTGCTCCGCCAATCAGCTGCGCTGTATGAGTGGAAGTGGGACTAGCTGCAACTCGTCCTAGAAACAATTTTGTTGTTTTCTCCCGTTCACTTTTATGAAACTGGTTTAAAACAGGTTTGAAACAGTATATTCTTGTGACCAAGAAGTTTTGAAACATTTGAGATGCAAGAAAACACCTCAAATTTTGATTTTTTTAATGAAGCTTACCTCGTCCGGTGCTAGGAATACAACCAGGATGAATATTGGGCTGGGCAGCTTCTACCATGTGTTGGGAAGGATCCACCAAAGCTATTAGATTATTAGCCATTAGGTTATTGTTGATTAGGGTTTGGGTGGTGTCCATTGCAACTTCGCCCAGGCCGTTTACTGACATTCCGTTCACCATGTTGACGGCGTTTCGGACTCCTTGGGCGTCCAATTGGCTCCAGTAGCTTTCACTTGGCGACTGACTTGATACACCTTGAATTTAAATTGAAAATTAGTAAAATTCGAAAATTGTCACATAAATGGAGTATTTTCACTATTTTCTCAAAAACTCTTCAAATTACAAATGGGAAATTTTGTGGTACTTACTATTTGTGAGATATTGGAGTAGGACATACTAAAAATTCAAAGTGATTGAACAAGGACCGACAAAGTTACAAGTTTTTCAAAAAAAAATACGTAATTTTTGTATGACAATCTTGTATGAAATGGGTAGTTCTTCCAAAACTATTCAAGGTACAAACAAATATGAAATTTCGTGGTATTATTTTTAAGACATTGGAACTGAACATACTAAAAATTCAAAGCAATTGGACAAAAAACGACAAAGCAACAAGATTTACAAGAAAAATATATGATTTTTGAAAAGTGAAATATGATATCCTTATATAAATTGGGTAATTCCTCAAAAACTATTCAAGGTACAAATATGGGATTTTGTTATACTATTTTTAAAACATTGGAGCAGGTCGTACCAAAATTTCAAAGCAATTCAATAAAGAACGACAGAGTTATAACTTTTTTTAAAAAAGACATAATTTTTGTATAAATTGAGTACTTCCTCAAAAACTATGCAAGATACAAGTATGAAATTTTGTGGTACTATATTTAAAACATTGGAGCAGGTCGTACCAAAATTTCAAAGAAATTCAATAATAAACGACAAAGTTACAAGTTTTTCAAAAAAATATATAATTTTTGTATGACAATCTTGTATAAATTGGGTACTTCCTCAAAAACTATTCAAGATACAAATATGAAATTTTATGGTACTATTTTTAATACATTGAAACTGAACATACTCAAAATTTAAAGCAGTTGGGCAAAAAACAACAAAGTTACAAGATTTACAAGAAAAATAAATGATTTTTGAAAAGTGAAATATGACATCCTTGTATAAATTGGGTAATTCCTTGAAAACTATTCAAGTTACAAATATGAGATTTTGTGGTACTATTTTTAAGACATTGACAATGAACATCCTAAAAATTTAAGGCAGTTGGACAGAGAACATCAAAGTTACAAGATTTACAAGAAAAATAAATGATTTTGTGAAAAATGGAATATGACATCCTTGTATAAATTGGGTAATTCCTTGAAAACTATTCAAGGTACAAATATAAGATTTTGTGGTACTATTTTTAAGACATTAGAGCAGGTCGTACCAAAATTTCAAAGCAATTCAATAAGGAATAACAAAGTTACAAGTTTTTCAAAAAAGTACATAATTTTTGTATGTCAATTTCTTATAAATTGGGTACTTCCTCAAAAACTATTCAAGATACAAATATGAAATTTTGTGGTACTATTTTTCAGACATTGGAGCTGAACATATTAAAAATTCAAAGCAGTTGGACAAAGAACATCAAAGTTACAAGATTTATAGGAAAAATAAATGATTTTTGAAAAGTGAAATATAACATCCTTGCATAAATTGGGTAATTCCTTGAAAACTATTCAAGGTACAAATATGGGATTTTGTAGTACTATTTTTAAGACATTGGAGCAGGTCGTATCAAAAATTCAAAGCAATTCAATAAAGAACGACAGAGTTAGAACTTTTTAAAAAAAGACATAATTTTTATATGATAATCTTATATAAATTGGGTACTTCCTCAAAAACTATTCAAGATACAAATATGAAATTTTGTGGTACTATTTTTGAGACATTGGAGCTGAACATATTAAAAATTCAAAGCAGTTGGACAAAGAACAACAAAGTTACAAGATTTACAAGAAAAATAAATGATTTTTGAAACGTGAAATATGACATTCTTGTATAAATTGGGTAATTCCTTGAAAATTATTCATGTACAAATATGAGATTTTGTGGTACTATTTTTAAGACATTGAAGCAGGTCGTACCAAAAATTCAAAGCAATTCAATAAAGAACGACAAAGTTACAAGTTTTTCAAAAAAATACATAATTTTTGTATGGCAATCTCATATAAATTGGGTACTTCCTCAAAACAATTCAATAAAGAACGACAAAGTTACAAGATTCGCAAGAAAAATACATGATTTTTGAGAAGTGAAATATGACATCCTAGTATAAATTGGGCAATTCCTTGAAAATTATTTAAGGTACAAATATGAGATTTTGTGGTACTATTTTTAAGACATTGGAGCAAGTTGTACCAAAAATTCAAAGCAATTCAAACAACGACAAACTAACAAGATTTTTTGAGATTATAAAACAAAGAGTCCAGAGATTCTGTTAATTTTGGACTCAAACTACACATAATTTTGAAGCCTTCTATAGAATATTAAAATTAACTCAAAATAATCATTTTCAAATGCTTCAAATAGACTTGTTATCCTACACAAATACAAATAATTACCTGGTGGTGGTTGTACAGGAGCTCCAGTATATCTAAAATAAGGATTTTTGAGGTCCAAAGTATTCCTAGACGTCTGCGATGTGCCTTCAACAGTCAGCTCGATTGTCACGTCATAACTTTGTCTCTTGTTAGCAACCAACAAAACCGTACCCGTTAAAACTTGCCCTTCTTTCAACAACAGAGGCTGTTCAAGCAAACATCTCACTTGATACCTTTTTAAAACAAATTTTTTGTTCAATATAGATAATATAGTGACAATTATTATTGCTTACCAATGTGTTAAAGGTTCTGTAGGCGCAGTGCTAAGCCAAATAGTATGTTGTGACCCAATAAAAGCAACATCAAACCAAAAAGCCAACCCGTGACAAGTGCCAGACTCCAATATATGAAACTCCAAAGGTACATTAATAGTATGCAAATCGGTTTCGTCTGCCTCCAAAAAATCAACCACATGCCTCACACTTTTGCTCATACAAATCCTCACATCAAAAGTATCAACTATAGGTTGTCTAAAATACTCTTTAACAGCACAGTTTTGTAAAGCAGCTAAATTAACGCCGTGAAAACAAGTCTGGAACCAAAAGTTTGCTTTGCTGTACTGTTCCATGTATAAAGCGTCGTCTGTGAAAGGGGCCACGTGCAGGTCGCCTCTCGTAGGGAACATTTTGCCGCCAGGAACTAGCCACCGTTTGGCGTTGAGGTAGGATTCGAGCATGCGTTCGTTGTAGAGCATGTAGCCCATTGGTTCTGATACTATTATGTCTACTTTTTCTGGGAGTTCTACTTCTTCCATTTTACCTGGGAGGAGAAAGAAATATTTGTTTTTGGTAAATTTAACATAAATAAATATAGAAATTTGAAAAGTGAAGTTCTATGAGACATTAAATTTTATAGTTTTTCTAATAATCAAGAAACTGTAGAGTTTTTATGGTTTCCATAATAACTTTTATATCTCCTATAAGAAAATAGACCCTTTTTTGTGGATTTCCATAATTAATTTCACAGGTTGTACAATAATCTTAAGACTTTTTATACTCAACATTTTTTACAAGAATCTAGACACTTTTTTGAAAATTTGAAGCAATCCATAATAACCTACACAAATTTTAGAGTTTTTGAGACCAAAATTCATATTTCTAAATTTTGCTGGCTTTTCGTTATTCATTTCTCGAATCCAGAGTGACACCCTATTTTTTGATTGTGGATCGAATGATTAGAGATTTTCAAGTACAGCTCAGTAAAAAAGTCTTCAAGAAGAAGCTTTAGATTCTATGATTTGCTATACATATAAGTATTTTCAGAGTTCTCAAATTCATGTGTATTTCAAATGGACAAGAGTGAATAATGTAGATAAAAACTTCCCATATGATTTTCTCCTTGAAAGTGAAACTTCCAAGATTCCATACAAAAAAGAACCAAAATTTTTTTCCCTAAAAAGGGCAAAAAGAAATCGAAAAGGTCTTTTGGCAATTCTATGTCAAACGGCTCCTTGAGATTCCACCAGAAAATCTACATTTGGGAGCATGTAAAAAATACTTCTAGGCCTCACATTGACTCCAAATTTCCCAGATTTATGAATTAAAATTTCTTCTCTCTCTTCTTCAAGTTGATGCGAAGCTTGAAAAAAATGTTGAAATTGCTTTCCTTGTATATCTTTAAAGATAATTCAGACATTTTTCTTAAAATCGCATTTGGGAGCCTGTAAAAAATACTTCTAGGCATACGTATTTTTACCAGGGCAACTGGAACCCAAGCTGTGTTCCCATTTCTTGAAATTCTAAGCTAAGAACAAACCTGGCTTACCTTCACAACATCTTTCACTCACTAACCATTGATTGAAATCCAAACTTCTGTCACTTGTTGATATGATACACTTTGTAAAAGTAACAAATTTCAATGTTTTTCTCAGAAACTACTCCGGTCTCGTTCTTTCTACTACATGCAGGGTATGAATCAAGGTTGTTTGAGAGAAGATGATAACTTTATGATGTTTTTTGTGGTACCTGAACATAATACAAGTCTCCATAAGGCACCTCAAATGTGTCATCAAGTTACCCATTACCACACAACCTATTAACTGTAGGAACCTTGGGTATGAATGAGACACACTTGTAACAAATTTTTATACGTGGGAAATTTAATTTTCAATAATAAGCCAAAAACTGACATATGCCCCAGTTACCTCGTTGTCAGTTAACCAAGTTGAATTTACTTGGAAATACCGGGGAATACTTGGAAATACTGTCCAAATTTGAGAAGTATTCTCAGAAACTGTGAATACTCCTTAAAAAATTTCATTGGCTCATAACTCTTGAAGCCAAGTTTTGAATTCTTCAGAATAATTTAGATTCAGAACAAGAATGTTGGTGTTGTAGTTGAGTAGTTTTTTTCTCTTTACTATTTTAATTTTTCACTCCAATAAGGGTTAATTTATACACCTTCTGATAAACTGTCAATCCGAGAGGTGTCTCAGGGTTGGAAATAGATGTACAAATCTCAAAATAATTTCCGGAAATGTTGATAAATTACAGAAATTCCTGTCACAAATTATGTTAATTCTCGGAAATTATAAGAAATATTTGGAAATTTTGGTAAATGTCTGGAACTGTTAAGAAATTATTCGAAATATTGGGAAATTTTTCGAAATTATAGAAAATTTACTGAAATTATTATAGGAAATTAAGACATTTTCACCAGAAATCTTTGAGAATTTTTGTGTTTCGAATATTGTTTAGTTCCTGTTCAGTGTTTTGTGAATAAAAATACCTTACTGCTAACAAAATAAAGAAAGTAAGTAGGTAGGTAGGCACCTATGTATAAACACATCTCATAAACTATAGAAGTCAAGCTTCATGTTATTTTCTACTGGAAAAAATATAAAATTTTGGGAAAATGAGCTCCTAACCTTCCTCATTAAATGCAGAAACTTTCAAATTTTTCCCTGTCTGTACTAATTTTCCAGAAAAATTGTGAAATGTGTGAGACTGTATTCTCAATTAATTCAGTTGATTTTCAATATTTTGCATGTTGTTATTGTCCACTGGAAAAATTTGAAATTTTGGGAAAATGAGCTCCTAACTTTCCTGTTCACATGCAAAAAGTTCGAAAATTTTGCCTCTATTGGTTTTCCAGGAAAACTCTGAAATTTGTAAGACTGTTTTTTTTAAATACTTAATTCAGTTATTTTAAGTTAATTTTCAAGATTTCTCATGTTGTTTTTTTCTACTGGAAAAATTTATAAATTTTGAAAAAATGAGCTCCTAACCTTTCTCTTTACATGTTAAAAGTTTCAAATTTTTCCCTTTATCAGTCTTCAGGGAAAACTTTGAAATGTGTGAGACTGTATTTTTAAATAATTCAGTTTTTGTAAGCTGGTTTCCAAGATTCTTCATGTTGATATTTTTCATTTTTCACTGGAAAATATTTTAAATTTTAGGAAAATGAACCTCTAACCTTTCTCTTTTCATGCAAAGAGTTTCAAATTTTTTCCTTCAGTAGTTTTCCAGGAAAACTTTGAATTGTATGAGACTGTCTTTCAATTTAAATTCAGAGTTTTTGTAGGCTGATTTCCAAGATTTGCCATATTGTTATTTTCCAATGGAAAAGTGACAACGATGAATTGACATTTATTTTAAAATTGCTTTTCAAATAAGCCCGG
Source organism: Ceutorhynchus assimilis (assembly GCA_917834065.1). Taxonomy (NCBI): domain Eukaryota; kingdom Metazoa; phylum Arthropoda; class Insecta; order Coleoptera; family Curculionidae; genus Ceutorhynchus; species Ceutorhynchus assimilis. Next base: position 35,635,053 of record OU892285.1, read on the forward strand.
GAAAAAATAATAACGATTTCACAAAATTTCGGTTTTTTCCGAATATCTCCGGAAGTATTCGGAATCTTTCTAGTTTCAAAACGGCATTCTATTGGTCATAAAATTGCGCAACTTTACCATAATTTAACCGGCGCCGTATCTCTTACGGTTACCGAGATCCCAATGATGAGACTCGAATTTGGGCCACCCTGTACATATTTCAGCAAAAAAATGTTTATTTCTAGAAAAATACAGTAAATATTGTGAAGATGTTTGGAAATTTTGGAGAAAAATGAAAAATCTCTCAAAAATTTTGAAAATTATCAATTTTTTTCAGAAATGTCAAAAATTTCATAGAAAATCTGTAAATATTCGGGAAATTTAGGAAATTATTCAGGAAATTCCATAAATTATTTAGGAAATTTTAGGAATTATAGGAAATACTTGAAAAAATTCTGAATATTCAGGAAATTTTGGAAATTATGGGCAATATCAGAAAAACATTTCCAAAAAGGAAAGGGAGTGACTACTGCACTGTCCAGACAGTGCCGACTAAAAACTATCTGCACTGACCAGACAGTGCCGACTAAAATCTATCAGCACTGTCTGGACAGTGTCGACTGAAATCTATATGTGCACTGTCCATACAGTGCCCACTAAAAACCATCTGCACTGTCCAGATGATTTCATTATCATATCATATAAAGTTATAGTTACATTCAAAATGGCTTGCATTTCTTGCTGGAATCCAGGGTAATAATGGATAAGTAAGTATGTTTGTATCAAGTGCGCAAAATTTTTATAGGTGAGGTCAAGGCCAAAAATTCATTCGAAGAGGCCCATAAATAAAAATGTTGCATACAATATACAAATTACATTTTTCCTACGAGCGTGCGCAAAGTAGTACTTTTCCGCATTCATTTCCATGCTCAAGGTTATACTTTTCTGCACTCCGTGAAAAGTACTACTTTGCGCACGCTTGTAGGAAAGAATGTTGATTGTAGTTTGTATTGAGTTTTGTGTCTTCGAATACATTTTTGGCCTCGACTCGACCTGACCTGTGAAAATTGACACTCTCAGGCTCAGGTACCATTAAAAAACTCATTTTGCGCACTTAATGTAAAAATAACTATTAATACACTGAATCCCAGCAAGGAATGCAAGCCATTTTGAATGTAACTATAACTTTATATTTATTTTATTTATAATAGTATAATGTCGATGTATATCTTGGCTCGTTTTTTTGTTTGCTGCTGTTTTGGTACCCGTTGTTGACTTCAATAGGCAGGACCGCACTTACAGCGGTTTTGGCTACCAGTTGAAGAAATGGAGTGCAATGGTTGTGAGGAAAGGCTGAAGGATTTATTTGCATGCGATAGATGTAGGGTAGCTCTGTGCAAAGTTTGTGCAGGCCTGACATCCTCAGAGGTGAAGGTCCTGCAACTCAAAGATCGAGTTATGTCATTCCACTGCAAGAAATGTAAAGAATTTGACACTTTCACGCTTTTGAAGAACACAATTGAAGATAAATCTAACATTATTGTCAGCAAGGAAGAAATAATTTATCTGCTCAAAAAACAAATAGAGGAATTGGAAATTAAACTGAATGAACCCAGATCAGCAAATATATTAACATACAGTCAAATTACCAAGCAAGATAAAAAGAAATCTTAAATAAATGTGAACATACCTAGCCTAATTATAAAGCCTAAAAAACAGCAAAATACTGCTAAAACTAAGACCGACATGAGAAAGAATATCAACCCATCAGAAATAAAAGTTGCTATCAGAGGCACCCGAGACACAATCAATGGAAGTGTAATTATTAAATGTCATAACAGAAGTGATTTGGAAATTTTAAAAAAGGAAGCCGAGAGTAAATTAAAAGACTATGAAGTGCAGTTAACAAAAATGAGAAAACCACGATTTAAAATTATTGGATATGAAGGCGAACTGGATGCAGAGCAGTTAAATAAGTGCCTGAGAGAACAAAACAAATTTATAGAAGAGACAGATGATCTGGAAATAACATACATAAAACGCAACAAGAACAATAGCGTGTGCACACTCTATGGAGAATGCAACGCATCTTTGTTCCACAGATTCATGACCAATGCGAAGGTATTTATTGGCTGGGAACGATATCCAATTTACAAGGACATTAGCATAATGCGATGTTTTAAGTGCCAAGAACAGTATCACAAATATGATAAATGTCTTAATAAAGAGGTCTGTGAGTTCTGCAGTGGTGAACACGAGGTACGTGACTGTCCAAAATCCCAGAAAAGATGTAGCAACTGTATGAAGGCCAACAATAAATTCGAAACAAACTACGAGACTGAACATGCAGCGAATGATCCACTCTGCCCATCCTATCTCTAATTAATAAATGTACTGAAGAGCAAAATTGACTATGCTGGTAATGGATAGTCAAGAAGTCGAAATCCTAGATGAACTCGATCTTCGTGATGATACTATTTCTGAGGAAAGTATTGATTGTGATGTGCTAAAACACAAAATTCAAATAAAAACTAAACTTTTCAATATCTTATATATTAATATTCGTAGCATGCGTAAAAATTTTAATGAGTTGTTAGTTCTGCTTGAGGCATATAACCTTAATTTCTGTGACATAATTGTACTTACTGAGACTTGGCAAAACAATAATGAAAAGTTCAACATTGATGGCTACATAATGCACTATAATAATGCAAATCTTAATCAAAACGATGGAACAATAGTTTTCATTAAATCCACACTGAACTACAAAATATCTTATGAAAAATTAAACTTCTCTGGTGTTACTCTGAGGAGAATCAATTTAAGCATAAATAATATAAGCTTTGGTATTTCATGCATGTACAGGCCGCCCTCCACAGACATACCGTGTTTTCTTAGGGACATTGAAGATCTGTATAACGAACACTCAGAAAATCAAATTGAAATTCTTGTTGGTGATATAAACATTAACTTAGCTGCTGAGCATGACAATGAGGTAAATAACTACATAACAATGCTGGGTCACTTTGGTTTTCTGTTGGCTATTAATAACCCAACAAGAGTCACAGCTGAAACCAGCTCCATCTTAGACCACTTGTTTATCAGAAAAAATCAAAGAACTAACCTAAAGTATAGTTCCTTTGTCTTACATTCTGCGCTTACAGATCATTATCCTATAATGCTAAACATAGATCAAGAACAAGGCACACAGCTGGGTAAAGTGAACGAACCCAATTCACTGGAAACCTTCAGACTTGATTATACAGTTTTCAATAATTTCATAAAAAAAATGTAAATTGGCAATGTGTTTTAGAATCCCAGGATGTGGAAGAGGCCACACAAAGATTTTCAGAAGTAATATCCAAAATTCTAAATAACTCTAAAATTAAAAGAACTTATAAAATTAAAGAACAAAAAATAAAACCTTGGATAACTAATGGAATCATAAATTCCATTAAAACTAAGGATATATTGAAAAAAAGACTTTTATTACACAATAATGAAAATAATAGACAAAAATTCACACAGCACAGAAATTTTCTCAACAAAATCATACGGAAGCGCAAACACGACTATTACAAAAAGGAAATCGAAAATAGTGGAAATAATCTGAAGAAGATATACAATGTTATATCCCAAGCTATAAGTGACATTAAATCAAAGGGGAATCCGAACTTGGGAATTGCTAATAACAACGTTAAATTTAATAACTATAAAGACACCGCAAATTTCTGTAACAATCATTTCATAAATGTAGGTCTCGAAATGTCTAAGAAAATTAAAAAGACTTTAAATGTTACCAAAATTAATTTTACATCGCATTCATCAATGTTTTTAAGGCCAACTAATACAAATGAAATCATCAAACAAATTAATTCTTTAAAAGCTAACTCCTCTCCTGGAATTGATGGTATAGATTCAAAAATTGTCAAGTTTTTTCATAACTACCTAACTACCCCACTTGTACATATAGTAAATTTGATTTTTCAAACTGGTAAAGTTCCAGAAAGTTTCAAAACCGCAGTAGTTATCCCAATACATAAATCTGGGGATAAATCAAATATAAATAACTTTCGTCCTATCAGCCTTATCAATACGTTTGCTAAAATCTCTGAAAAATGCCTTAAAGATTGTTTGGTTAGTTTTCTTGAACAGGGTAAAATCATATCACCAAATGTGTTTGGTTTTATGCATGGTTTGAGCACCACAGATGCCATCTATGAACTGTCTAACTGCATAAATGAGAATCTTGACAAGGGACACAAATGCCTCGCTGTTTTCCTGGACCTTGCGAAGGCATTCGACACAGTGCCCCACCATTCACTCCTTAGCGTTCTCGATTGTTATGGAGTTAGGGGTAGTGTGCTGGATGTCTTTGCGAGTTACTTGGCGAACAGAACACAGGTTGTGAAAATTGGAGACTCTTACAGCGACCCTTTAAATATCCAAATTGGAGTTCCGCAAGGTACTGTTTTGGGACCTATTCTGTTCATCCTGTACATAAACTCCTTGACAAATATGGAAGTGGGTAATGGAATAGTAATGTCCTATGCTGATGATACTGTGGTGGTGTTTACAGGGACTTCTTGGTCTTCTGTTAAGAATTCTACAATTGAAGGAATGAGAAAAATAAATATCTGGCTTGATTCATTCCAATTAACTCTAAATGTTTCCAAAACAAAATATATTGCCTTTTCCATTACTTATGTGAGCAGACCGGAGTATCACAGCATTAGGGTCTGTTGTGTATATGGACCGTATGGACCGATATACAAGTTGGTGCTCACATTGTTAGATTACCAGTTAAAAAGCGTTGTCAATATATTTTGTCATTATAGTTACATTTAATAAATAGTATTCACACTAAAGTATCGCTAAAGTACTTCCAAATATAACATTTGGCGACGAGGTAATCGACCGAACCACAGGGCAGATGGATAATACACAATTTGATACTTTGATGGAAACCCTTGCGAAATTATTACAACCCCAAAAAAATGATAATTCTATACGAGGAGAAAACATATCATTGGAATCTTTCAATGAGGAAAACGAAACTTGGGAAATCTTTATCAAACGATTGGAAAATTTTTTTGGTATGAAGAAGTTTGCAGGTACGCCTAATGAAATAAATAATAAAAAAACAGAATGGCTTATTCATACTATGGGCACAAAAACACTTCAATTAATGTACGATCTTTGCAGCCCAGATGATCCGAAAACAAAGCCCTATACTGATCTAGTTAAATTATTATCTGACCATTTACAACCAATGTCAAGCGTCATTGCTGAACAAAATCGTTTCTCTAAACGTTTTCAAAGAGATGAAGAAAGTATCACAGAATATATTACAGATCTTAAAAAACTAAGCAAAAATTGCGATTTCAAATGTCATAGTTGTAACACGTCAACCGTGGATGTTCACCTGAGACAACAATTCATTAGTGGACTCAAAAATCCAAACTACATTGAAAAACTTATACAGTTAAAGGCTCCTGACAATACTTTTGCCGAATGTGTTAAAGTAACATTAGCGATGGAGTCTGCTTACAAAGAAACCAAAGAAATTCAAAGTTCCACTACATTTAAAGACTCTCTTTCTTGTTCTTCGGATCAAAATCAAATTAAAGCACAAAAAGATATACGAAAGAATTCGAATTATCAAACAAACAGAATTAATTTCAAAAATAATAAAAAAAAGTGTTTCAAATGTGGAGATTTCGCACATTTAGCTAATACTTGTCGACATAAAAATTTAAAATGTACAGAATGTCATAGATTTGGACACCTGGCAAGAGTCTGCATGAAAAGTTCCTCATCTAATATCACTAGATTGCATACAGAACAAAACCAGATTAATTTCACAGAAGGACTCGATACGAAAATACATGAATATAACTCAGGAACAGATGGAACAGACATGTATTTCATAAATACAATTAAAGAGTTATTTTTACCTGAAAATACAAGAAAACCAAAAAAATATTTAATAAATGTTTATTTAAATTCAATACCTGTTAATATGGAATATGATACTGGGGCTGCAGTTTCATCAATGTCACATGAAAATTTCAAAAAACTGTTTCCATTTATAAAAAATTTTCAAACTAATTTGCCATTAAAAACTTACACTGGCGAAATTATAAAACCTATTGGATTTGCAACTATGAAAGTAGAAATGGATAATTATTCCTTTGTTGGTAACCTTTACATTATCCCTAACAAGGTGGATTCAATTTTCGGGAGAGAGTGAATGAGATCCAGCGACGACGGTGTTTTACAAATAAATCAAAATAAAATATATGGAAATCAAAAGAACGAGATAATTGATAATTTGAAGCTTAAATTTGAAGAAGTATTTAAACCTGAAATAGGAAACATTAAAAAAAATGAAGCAAATTTATACCTCAAAGATAATGCAATGCCAATTTACGTACCTGCAAGAAAAATACCCTATGCCATAGAAGAAAAGGTCATCGAAGAAATTAGGAGACTGGAAGCCGCTGGAATAATTAGTAAGCTAGAATATAGCGAATGGGGAACTCCAATTGTTCCAATAATAAAAAAAGATGGATCAATAAGATTGTGTGCGGATTACAAAATAACCATTAATAAAGTACTTAAAGATGACAAATACCCAATGCCTAACGTAGAAGATATTTTTGCAAAGACGATGTTGGGTGGTAAAGTATTCACAACATTAGATATTCGAGAAGCTTACTTACATATGTCAATGAATGCGAAAAGTGCAGAGATTCAAGCTATTACAACACCGAGAGGAGACTACAAAGTAAATAGGTTAATGTTTGGTACCAAAGTTGCCCCAGCTATATGGCAACGGTACATTTCCCGAACGTTGGAAGATATTCCAGGAGTATGTGTATTTTTGGACGATATCAAAATTCAAGGATCAAATTTAACAGAAAATATCAATAGAGTTGAAATGGTTTTAAGACGATTACAGGAAGCAGGTTTGAGAGTTAAGATGGAAAAATGTAGATTTTTTGAAAAATCAGTTAAATATCTAGGGCATATTGTATCCGAAAATGGTTTGGAAAAATCCGATGAGAAAATAGAAGCTGTCAAGAATGCTAGAAGACCTACCAATTTAACTGAACTTAGAAGTTGGTTAGGAATGGTAAATTATTATGGGAAGTTTCTAAAAGACATTGCTAGAAAATTACATCCACTCTATAATTTATTACAGAAAGACGTACCATACCAATGGACAGAAGAATGTGAAGAAGTTTATAACTGGATAAAATTAGAAATCGTTTCTCCTCAAGTCTTATGCATTTACAATCCAGATCTTCCACTTTCGTTAGCTACAGATGCTAGTCCATATGCTCTAGGAGCAGTGCTGTCCCATAATTTTCCAGATGGATCTGAAAAACCCATTGCATTCGCTTCAAGGAGACTTAATAAATCTGAAAAAAATTACAGTCAGATTGATAAAGAAGCGACTGTTATTTACTGGGGTGTCACAAAATTTTTTCAGTACCTTTACGGGAGGAAATTTATACTTATTACGGATCACAAACCTTTAGTTTCAATATTTAGTCCAGAAAAACATTTACCTTCAATGGTTGCTACAAGAATGTTACACTACGCTCAATTTTTACAAGGTTTTGATTTCGAAATTATTTATCGTTCAACTTCAAACCTTGCCAATGCTGACGCTTTGTCAAGATTACCGCAAGAATATGACGAAAATGGAAATAACTATAATTGTGACGATGTGAATGCTTACCAGTTACAGCAAATTATAAAATTACCTGTCACACACACAGAAATTGCCAAAGAAACACGGAAAGAAGAAAACCTACAAGACATTTATAATTGCTTATCACAGGGAAAAATCATCGAAAAAGAAGGTTTTATAGGAAGAGATGTTGAATTTTCTTTAGCTGATGGAGTTATAATGAAAAATAATAGAATAGTGATACCAAAAAGTTTACAGAACAGAATTTTAGAAGAATTACATGAAGGCCATTTAGGAATATTCCGAATGAAGAATCTGGCAAGATCATACGTTTGGTGGGTTGATATTGATAAAGATATAGAGAATATTGCTAAATCTTGTATCACCTGTCAATTATCACAAAATCAACCTAAAAAGACAATACATTGTTGGGAGAACAGCAAAAGTCCTTGGCATAGATTACACATAGATTTTGCAGGTCCTTTTTACGGAAATTTTTTTTTGGTCCTAGTGGATGCATATTCAAAATGGTTGGAAGTAATACTAGTGAATCATATTACTGCTACAAAGACAATACGTGTTTTGAGAGATATTTTTGCTAGATTTGGTTTGCCTATTGTAATGGTAAGCGATAATGGACCAACTTTTACTTCGAATGAATTTAAGATGTTTCTAAAATCAAATGGCATTAAGCATCGGTTCTCCGCACCATATCACCCAGCAACCAATGGACAGGCGGAAAGATATGTCCAGACAGTTAAAAATGCATTAAGAAAAATGTCACAAGATGCTGGAGATATAAATTGCAAGCTAGCAAATTTTTTACTTCATTACAGAAAAACATCACATAGTAGTACAGGTGATCAACCTTGTATGATGTTAATGAACTTGGACATTCGTACCAAAATTGATTTAATTCGACCAACTGAGATAACCGATATTCAAGATAACACGAATTTTTTTTATCCTTCACGAGAATTTCAGGTAGGCGATAAAGTGCGGGTACGTAACTATATTAATAATTCAAAAAAATGGGAATTTGGCAAAGTAACTGAAAAACAAGGATTGCTACATTATTTAGTTGAACTTTATGATGGTAGAATCTGGAGAAGACATATTGACCAAATGGATGCTACAGAAGTCGATTTACAAAGGATGCCACCTAAATTTCCCGAGGGAAACATACCTCATACAATCAACCACAATAAAACTATGTCAACTACTACCACACACAATTATGATAACTCTGAGATCCCAAATACTACAAATACCAATGATATTGAAAACCAAATTCCGAGTTCCACTAGCAACAGAAATGGTCATCCAGAAACCGAAACGCAAGACATTACTAACATGGAAAATTCAAGAATGAATGAAGAAAGAGAAGAAGGCCAAAGTGAACAACATACCACTAAAATATACCGAAGATCAAATCGAATCCGGAAACCAGTTAAACGAATCGATTTATAGTTTTAAATATAGTTGGGAGGACTGTTGTGTATATGGACCGTATGGACCGATATACAAGTTGGTGCTCACATTGTTAGATTACCAGTTAAAAAGCGTTGTCAATATATTTTGTCATTATAGTTACATTTAATAAATAGTATTCACACTAAAGTACTTCCAAATATAACAGGGTCGATAATTTTGATAGTGATATACTTGAGGTTGATTATATAAAGTACTTGGGAATCGCAGTGGATAGGAACCTTAAGTGGGATCAGCATATACTTAGACTAACAAGCAACATCCGGAAATTAGTTTACAAGTTTTACATACTGAGGGACATTTTAAGCAAGGGACTTCTAATAAGTGTATACAGGGCGTTAGTTGAGTCACTGATAAGATATGGTGCGGTTGTGTGGGGTGGCCTTTACCAAAACTCTCTGAATCTATTGAACATAGTGCAAAATTACATTCTAAAAATTATATACCGCAAAAACAAACTCTTTTCCACCAACTTACTATATTCAGTAGACATTCTGAGTGCACGTGCAATATATTGCCTCACATCATGTTTTTATATTCATAAAACTCCAAGACTGAAACAATTTGTCAATCAATCAACCACCTAGAAATAAGGTCAATGCCAAGACTCAGTAGGTTTAATGACAGATGCAGAGTATTTATATATGATAATTTTGATAGATTAGTTTACTATTCTAGCGATTAGCATCAATTGTTACACTATCTTTGGGTAGGTGTATGTATATATATAATAGGTATATGTTTATTAATTGTAGTGTTATAAAGGGAAAGAGGGATATTTTCAAACAATGTTGCACACACATTGCACATACAGGTGGTATTGTCTACCTAGGTGCAATCTAAACTATATTTAATACTTCTTGATTGTAAGCTTCTAGAAATAAGTCACAGCTCTGTAACATAGGAAAATCCAGTAATATATTTGATCTCGACAGTGCAGAAGTCACCCCCAAAAGGAAATAGGTGTTCAAAATTTAAGAGCGTGAGACACCCCTTGTGTCAATCTGAAAATTATAAAAACACAATCTGACCAATAGAATTATAGATTGGTATATTTATCTTGAAGATAGTTACCAGCAAGTTTATCCAAAGATGAATAAACCTGGTTATAGCTTATTGTTGTTACCCTGTAAAATTCCATTATTGCTACTAATCTTAACCTTATTTTTTTGTTTGTTTATTATTATGGGGATGTTTATGCTTATTATAAATAATTAAAACGTTGAATAATTTGTTAACAATAATGATCTATGGTCTTTGAAAAATAAACCATAAACAATTCTTACCTGGTAATACTTTAATGCAATTAGAAAAATTATTGGTATCGACTAATTTCTGGGCATAATGGGCCATAGTGGAAGCTTCGACCGCGTAAATCCGCTTCGCCCCAGCTTGAGCGGCGAAAAACGACAAAATCCCAGATCCGGCGCCCACATCTAATACTATTTTGTCCTTAAAATCTTCTAGATTACTTAATATTGCTCTTTGATACGTATAAGTCCTAACAAAGTCTTGTAACATGTTTTGTTGTTGCGATAAATAACCGTAGAATTGGAAATATTGTGTGGCCGAAGAGTCTTCAGTTCGGACAGAGAAAACGGAAGCGTCCCTGCCAGATTTTACTTTAGTTATTGCCAGGGCGAAATTTCGAGCTTCTTCTTTCGTGTTGAACTTAACTAAAAGGGATTCATTGTCGATTGAAAATAGATAGGATTTCATTGCAACTTTGCTACATTCTGTAGCTGAATCGACTGGGAATTCTAGTAATTCCGTCGTACCGTCCATTTCTAGTATTGTAATGCTTACGCCTTGAGGGTCGTAGGCAGCCCTGAGTTTCACTTTTCTATTGTATTTTGGTACCGTAAAGTTTTCTTCTTTAATTAAAAACACTAAAACTTCCCAAATATTCGGCGCCATCGTGTAGTTTTTCGATCAATTTAGCTATTTGTTGAAAATCACTTGTATATTTTGCTTTGTTTTTGTGTTATTTCATTACATTTAGGAGGACGCACGTTTTTTTTTTTTGCTTTTGCGAAAATTCTGTCAAAATACCCACAACAGACTCATCGTTTGACAAACACAAAAGGGCTTTTCTCTTTTATCATCACAGAGAGGAAAACCGGTAAATAAAAAACACTTCGGATAAACTCGGACCACTTTTTGACATCTGCCATGTATAGTTTGGCAATTGGCAATGTGGCAACGTTGTGGCCACTCAAAAAGTGTACTCCCAAAGTGCCATTTGGAACTGTTCAAGTCGATAAAGAGCATTTAAAAAGTTTCGATTTTGCACCAAAAATTTACTTTTATGGCAATTTCCATTTGTCAATCAGTGCGCACTGTGTGTATCCGCATCTTTTTCTAACGGCATATAACATGTAAGGATAAAGATACATTTTTTGTGCACTGGTTCGACAAATAGAAATCGCTATTAGTGTTCCAAATGTATAAAAGAAAGCGCTTAAGAAATAGACAGCTTTTAAATTAGAGAAGGGCTTTTAAATATAAGTATATGGATATCGATACGATATTTTCTCAAAAATCATATCGATACGATATTTCATGAATTTTTTAAACACAATTTTTTGTCTATTTTCGGCTCTTGAATTGACGTCTTTTTTAGGTCTGCATTACGTCTGAATGTCTGAAGACCAGAAAAAGACGTCTAGAAGACATGGTTTTGAATAAATGACGTTATGTTCGACAGGTGTTTGTTGAAATACTGCTGAATTCATATTTCTTATAAAAAATTTAAGACAACTAGACTAGGATGAACAAATCAGAATAAATGTAAAGACGTTGTTTACTTATCTTTGTTTACCCTGGGACGCCATTTTGAATCCAAACTAGCACCATCTATCAACAAACTACTACTACTAATGGGCATTTGGGTATTTTTCTTTTAAAAATCTATTTTTTTAATAAAAAGGTATTATTTTGATGGAAAATAGGTGCAGTTTTATGTTTTTGAATGAAATGGTACTGAAAAAAACCTACCTTGCGATTTCCATGGCTCCAGCCAGCCCAAGATATTTCTTCAACCAGAAGCCCATACAGTTTGTTATTGGCCAATGTTTAGTGTGCCAATCGAACACAAAACAACCCGACGAACAATTTTGAACACTATGCCGCCCGGAAAAATACGAAATTTTACGAAAAACCGACGAGCGATCCGATACGTTGCACACTACTCGGACACGAAAAGGAATTTTGTTGGCAAAATGGCCGCCAGTTCGAGGATTTACAAAGCCTACTTGAATCTCGGACATGCGCAAAGCAAATCAACAAGAAAAAAGCCAATATTATTATAATTTTCAATGTAGAATAAATATTAAAAGTATAATTGACTAGTTTCTGGCATTGTTTTAGTTTTTGGCTTATTTAAAAGAGAAATAAATGCAATACGAAACTGGCGCCATCTAACCGCAAGCTTCCAAACTACTACGTTAAAATTAGATCTAAAGCTTTTTTCATTAAAAAATACAACGTAAAGGGGATGCCTTCAGCGTTGTATGTTTTCGTTACATAGTATGAAATGAACTTACCCTACTTGGGAGCTATTTTCTGAAATAGCGAATTCTATTATGGTAGAACCCTTAGAGCAGGTAAGCTGCCGTAAGACAGCGCTTGCTCTAAGGTAGAACCAGTGCAGAAAAAAAATGTATTTTTATCGCTTTCTTATACAAGCTGGTAGTAAAAGACACGAATACACTCATTGCGTACCCAATAATCCTTCCAATAGAATTCGCTATAATACAAAATTTTGAGTTTTTATACACGGGGACACTTTAAAAATTTACAATAGCTATATCTATACCTGAGGAATCAATACGTGTGTCACCCAATATATGTGTGACGTGCCCTATAGCCCCTAGTCCCCATAAGTCCAAATAAATACTTTTTTTTACTACTAACCTGAGAAATAGACATTATTCAATCTATTTTTCTAGGGAAAAATTGAATTTCTCTCCCTAGGTTAATAATGAAAATAATGAAAAAATACCTAGGTTAATAATGAAAATGACGTCATGACGCAAGGATATTGTCATGTTTCTATTGGTTCAATTTAAATTTCATACATCAATTTGAAAAAAAATACAGGTTTCTGTAGGTACATAGGAAGTTATAGAAGCTGTTGATAGAGGGCAGCACTTTCAAGAGGGCGTTCACAAAAAATAATTAGAACACAGATTTTAAACAAATTTTTTATTTTCTACTAGCAGTAGTAAAAAAAATTCTATATATTCCTCGGTAGAGAAATATAATGACCAACTTCTCTACCTAGGTATATAATATACTATTTTTACTACTAACCTGAGAAATAGTCATTATTCAATCTATTTTTCTAGGGAAAATTTGAATCTCTCTCTAGGTGAATAATGAAAATAGTGAAAAAATACCTAGGTCAATAATGAAAATGACGTCATGACGCAAGGATATTGTTATGTTTCTATTAGTTCAATTTTAATTTCATAAGTCAATTAAAAAAAAAAATACAGGTTTCTGTAGAAGTTATCATAAGCTGTTGATAGAGGGCAGCACTTTCAAGAAAGCGTTTAAAAAAAAAGAGGGAACACAGATTTTAAACAAATTTTTTATTTTCTACTAGCAGTAGTAAAAAAAATTCTATATATTCCTCGGTAGAGAAAGTCATTATATAGGTACCTTACGCATTATAAACCTCGACGCTTCGCGCCCCAGTTAATAAAAGCGCTCGGTATATTATAATGACCAACTTCTTTACCTAGGTATATAATGTACTATTTTTTACTACTAGCCTGAGAAGTAGTCATTATTCAATCCATTTTTGTGGGAAAAAATTGAATTTCTCTCCCTAGGTTAATAATGAAAATAATGAAAAATTACCCAGGTCAATAATGAAAATGACGTCATGACGCAAGGATATTGTCATGGTTATATTGGATCAATTTCAATTTCTCACGTCAATTTAAAAGAAAAATACAGGTTTCTGTAAGTACATAGGAAGTTATCATAAGCTATTGATAGAGGGCAGTACTTTCAAAAGGGCTGAGGAAACTCACTTATGGCCATTTGCACAACTATCACTTAAGGGATATTTAATCGAAGTGGAGCTTTGAATGTGACTTTTGTTTCTACAAGAATCATATTCAAAGCTCTACTTGGAATAAATATCCCTTAAGTTATAGCGGTGCAAATGGCCGTTATAGTTGTCCGATAGGATTTCAGGATTTTAGATTTTTAGCTTTTCAAAAAAAGTTCCTGTCACGCATGTCAGATGAAAGCAGAAGGTGGATTCAGTGACAAGACCAGCATATGACCAGCATCCATGACGCAGGCCCTGCGATCTCTCATTGCCAGTTATAAACCACATAATAACTCTTTTCCGTTTTTCTAGATGTCGCTGACAACCACAGAATTGTCAAAATTGGAAAATACCAGCACATCAAGAACACGTCCGATGTCGATAACTGACATGTCAACACATGACAATATGCCAAAATATTCATTTGATCATAACTAATAATTCATAATGTTTTTTGTTCGCCGGTCTTGCATTTCATCTTTCTTTGTGTTGTCAAGTGTTCTTAAGTGGTTTCAAAAGTTGTTTTAGTGTTTTGAGAAGAACTTCAAACTTTATAGATTGGAAGATCTATTTTTATCTTTGTTAATTAGATAAATGACAGGTTCAATTAAACATCAATCAGAACTTTGAATAAATATGTTAAGGATACCCTTAACCATCGATAAAGAAACTGTCTTTTGATCTAATTAACAAATTATCAATTAATTTAAGCAAACATTAATGCCCCAAAGTCCAGAATAAACGAATTTGAACAGACCGACAGTAATGCAAACAAGGCGCCATCTATCATAAAAAGTCCTATGTAAAGTAGGTGTCTGTAGCATCGGTGCAAAACCAGTAAATAGTGATTTTCCGATATGGTAGATGGCGCTGGCTGGGCTCAATTTTGTTGACAACAAAATTTACACTGAGATTCCATTCTCGACAGTTTATATGGTATTTATCTCTGATCCATGACGTTAACAGTTTTTCAGCTGCCATAATTTAGTAGTTTTCTCATGCTTTTAGTTCAAGTTTTAATAAAGTAAAAGTGCCGAATATTACACCGCAGTTCTCATTTGTCCTGCCCGAAGTTGTGGCCCGATAGACACCACAAATTGGTGACTCCGACGTGATCTGGGCAGAGCTCGTGAACTTTCAGTGCTATCTTTTTGTTTGGAACTGTTTCCGGAAAGTTCCGGCATTGTGGTGAAATGTTTGGTGCCTTTGGTGGACGTGCACGCGCGCGATCACTCTTCCCTGATCCTACAGCAAATCTCAACACTGTAGCGCAGCGAGTAGCAGCGGCAGATCCTTCAGGTACCCTAGGTGGGCTTGAAATTGCTCAGGCTCGTTTAGCTAAATTACCACCTTTTTGGAAAGAAAACCCAATACTTTGGTTTTCGCAGGTTGAAGCCATGTTCGCGATATCTCGTGTCACTGCCGACACTACTAAATTTCATTACATTGTGGCTAACTTATGCCCGTTTCCACCAACTATTTTAGGGAATCCCTAACGATAAGTATTCCCTAAAATGACATTTTTTACATGGAGAAATGTCAGTTTAGGGAATACTTATCGTTAAGGCTCCCCTAAATTAGTTGGTGGAAACGGCCATTAAACACCGAACCACTACCTTTTGTCTCTGACATTATTACAAACCCACCTGCTCAAGATATATATGATACTCTCAAAGAGCGTTTGATTAATTCCTTCTCTGAGACTAATAAGTCCAAACTACGTCGAATGTTCAGAGGCGTCGAGTTTTTCGACGAGAAACCATCAAATTTCCTCCAACGTCTCCGAAATTTGGCTGGCAACCAAGTAAGTGACACTGTTCTACGTACCTTGTTCTTGGAACACTTGCCTGAACAAGTTAGGGGCATCCTGTCCATCAGTGAGCAAGCTTCTCCGAAGGCTACAATACAGCGTCCCACTTGCAAATTCAAGACAAGTCTACCAGACTGCTATTTCTGGTGACAACAGGTGCCGATATTTCGGTTTTGCCCAAGAATAGTCTCAAGTCTTCTGTCAAAACTGCAAAACCAGAAACAAACATGAAGCTTTACGCAGCAAATGGTTCGACAATCGATACCTCCGGAACTACCACGCTGACACTCAATCTGGGATTGAGACGCCCATATACCTGGACCTTCATTGTTGCTAAAGTCACTCATCCAATACTTGGCGCTGACTTCCTTAGATACCATGGCCTGCTGGTAGATCTTCAGAGGAAACGACTTCTTGATGCCAAAACAGAGCAGTCTAGGGTAGTACAGCTTGTACACTCTACGCAGCCTACAGTTTGTACGGTGAGTTAGCAGCACCCTTTCTTTCACCTTTTGAAGGAATTTCCTGATGTATAACAAGGCCCAGTAGGATGCAAAGTACCAATTCATGGAGTCCAACATCATATTATGACCCAGGGTCCGCCAGTTGCGAAAAGCTCTCGACGACTTACTGGCGATAAGCTGCAGGCTGCAAAGGTAGAGTTTAAATTAATGATGGAACAACAACTGTGTGAACCTTCAAACAATCCATGGGCCAGCCCATTGCACCTTGTTCCAAAAAAATGTGGTGGTAGGCGCGCATGTGGAGACTACCGGCGTTTGAACAAGGTCACAGTTCCAGATCGATACTCAATTCCACATCTGCGAGATTTCACTTTTTGGATGCAACATCTTCTCCATATTAGATCTGTCTCGAGCCTATCATCAGATTCCTCTGGCACCTGAAGATCGACCTAAGACTGCAGTTATAACACCTTTTAAACTCTTTGAGGTCAAGGTGATGACTTTTGGTCTTTGTAACGCGGCTCAGTGTTTCCAGAGAATGATGGACTCAATCTTTCGAGGACTTGATTTTTGCCATGTTTACATCGATGATATTCAAAGTCTTCAACTGAACATGAGGCACATCTCCGCACAGTGTTGAACAAGCTGCAACAACACGGACTCTCAGTTAACATACACAAGTGTTTTTTTGCTCAATCAGAGGTAACTTATCTTGGCTACACTGTAGGCAGGAAAGGCATAAAACCTCCGCCAGAACGTGTAGAAGTAATACAGTCCTATCCAAAACCACAGACGGTTGCGGAACTGCGCAGATTTCTTGGTTCCTCCTGGAACTTCTACAGACTCAATATGCCTCATGCGGCTGAAGTTCATGCTTCACTTGTTGATCTCATTCCATCAGCCTCCAAGAAGAATGACAAGCGTCCGGTGCTGTGGAACCCTGAGACATTTGAAGCTTTCGTTCGCTGCAAGGAGCTTCTTGTCAATGCCATCCAGCTGACATACCTAGCACCTGAAGCTGAGCTGCTTCTGCATTGGATCAAACAGTCAACGGCATCACACAGCCTTTAGGTCTCTACACCAAAAAGCTTTCCAAAGCTGAGAGGGCTTACAGCGCCTATGACTGCGAATTGTTGGCTATTTTTAGGGGGGTAAAGTTTTTCAAACACTACATTGAAAGGCGCAACGTGACAGTCTACTCTGACAACAAACCATTGTCATATGCTTTTACACAGAGCTCCGAGAAAACATCTCCTAGACAGCAGCGACATTTGCAATACGTTAGTCAATTTACGACAAATATTGTCCATGTTTCTGGTGAATCCAATATCGTTGCCGATGCGTTTTCAAGGATCAACGCAATTCACATGCCTGTTATTGTTTCCACAACAGAAATTGCTAACCACCAAGCAAACGACGAACAGCTTCGATATCTGCTTAGCTCTAATACCACTTCATTGCAGTTAAAAAAACTAAGAGTTGACAACACTGAAACGACTATCTTCTGCGAAGTCGTAGGAGATCGTGTCCGCCCCTTCATTATTGTGATACTACAACGACACATCTTTGACAACGTGCACAACTTGTCACATCCTAACGGACGAACAACTAAGAAGCAGATTCAAGAGTGTTTCGTCTGGCCACACATGAACAGAGACATTATACAATGGGCACGGACCTGATGTCTACCCTGTCAGCGAAGTAAGGTTCATCGTTACACTAAGAATGCTCCGCTGAAGATTGATATTCCAAGTAAACGCTTCAATCATGTTCACATGGACATTGTCATTATGCCACCATGCCAAGGTTACAGCTACTACATGATCATGATCGACCGATTTACACGTTGGCCAGAAGCTATTCCCCTAAAAGATATCTCAGCAGACACCATTGTCAACACCTTCTTCAACGGATGGGTCAGCCGCTTTGGCGCTCCTGTTACTATCACTAGTGACAGAGGCTCACAGTTTGAATCCAGATTGTTGAATGCTTTGGCGAAACTCATTGGAAGCAACCGTACCCGAACCACGGCTTACCATCCTGCTTCGAATGGTATTATTGAACGTTGGCATAGATCATTCAAATCAGCAATCAGGTGTCAAGCTTCAAGCAACTGGGTCGATATCTTGCCAGTTGTACTGCTGGGACTGCGAGCTAGCATCAAATAGGACCTTAAAGCCAGTGTAGCTGAAATGCTTTATGGTACAACACTTCGATTGCCAGGCGAGTACTTCATTGACGAGGAGGTTGGTGCTGAACCTCAAATGTTCATCGAAAAATTATACAATTATACAATTATCGAAAAACTAAATGATTACGTTTTCAAAATTGATTTGGATTGTACTCCAACAACCATATCTACTGAGCGAACCGAAGTTGCAGCTCCAGTTATTTTTCCGCCAGCAGACGCTACAACTCCGGCGGTGCGCATTACACAGCCGCAACTACGTACATATCCTCCGGCCAAGTCCAAAAGAGTTCAATTCGTGACTACTCATACTTCGCGCCACTCAGGGGGGGCTACCTGAGGGCACTCACTTATAGTTGTCCGATAGGATTTTAGGATTTTAGATTTTTAGGTTTTTAAGAAAAGTTCCTGTCACGCATGTCAGATAAAAGCGGAAAGTGGATTCAGTGACAAGAGCAGCATCCATGACGTAAACAGTTCTTCAGCTGCTATAATTTAGTAGTTTTCTCATGCTTTTAGTTCAAGTTTTAATGAAGTAAAAGTGCCGCAATATTAGGTACACCGCAGTTCTCTGTTGTCCTGCCCGAAGCTGTGGCCCGATAGACGCCACAGGGCGTTTAAAAAAAATAATTAGAACATATAGATTTTAAATAAATTTTCTATTTTCTACTAGCAGTGGTAAAAAAAATTCGGTCAGTCATTATATACCTCACGCATTATAAACCTCGGCGCTTCGCCACTCGGTTTATAAAAGCGCTCGGTATATAATGACCAACTTCTCTACCTAGGTATTTAATATACTATTATTTAGGTGCCAAAATGTTACGAAACGTTTGTACAATCAATTCTCACCATCTGCATTATAAAAAAGGCCTGGGAAGGAACTATGTCTTTGGCGGCAAGAGTTCTAGCCTAGTCGGCATCGTCTTTGAAATCTAACAGCATAAAGTATTGTTATAATTTATAATAAAACTTGGGACTTAATTACACAGATGGTGGAACTTGTAGAAGAGAAAATATAGTGAACATTAAGATTATTGATAATATAAGTAATAATGAATTCACTAGTTCACAACAATAGTCGTCACCAAAAGTTGAATTTTTCTATATACCTAGATAATTCAAACAATTTGCCTATAAAAAAAATGGGTCAATTGTTTATTACCCTTTTCAATAAGTAGATAAAAAAAAGATTAAGAAATCTCTTATCAGCTATGAGTAGGTACACCTCTTATCAGTAATTGCGTTTCATCTAAAAAAACTAATAGCTGGGTAAATAAACACGTTTCTATAATCTCTCTGATGTGTGCAAGGCCAGATTATAAAAACATCCACTTCATTACCTATTTTATCACCTTTTTTAGTTATCTTATATAGATAAAATAAAATGATAAGATATTTATTAGGAGTTTGATTTATTTTATCTATCAAATTTTATCTTATTTTAAAGGTACCTATACTATAGCAGAGCAGTAACGGACCAAAATAGCACCAAAACCAACGAGGAATTAGTTCCCCATGCATACACGTATTTTAATTGTTCCCGTTTCGAAAATCGTAAAATATCCAATTTCGTATCAGGAAACACATAAAACTGTGAAAAAATTAGTCATAGTTGTTGACTTAATAAACCGTGACACATTATTTTGCCTCATAACTTTTTTAATTTTAATCCGATCTCGAAAGAATAATAGTCAGTATATTGACAGTAGGTACCGAAAATAAGGCGTAGGTACAGATTTGTAAAACCTTTCCAGTAATAAAATTTTTGTAGCTAGGGATGTTATATTTTTTTACCTAGGTACAGTCGTGACCATAAAAAATGGGACACCCGTGTTTTCCTATTGTAAAACGAGCTCATAAGCTAAACCTACGGCAATGAAGGGATTGTCATATTTGACAAAAAATCCATTGTAGAGAAAATACTGATTTACCCAAAATAGCGAAAAATGACAAGACCTGTCAGTCGGGTGTTCCATTTTTTTGACTATACCTTTTTCACTTATTATTGGCGAACTGGTGTGCCATGGAAATTTCGCAGGTTGACCCTCGTATAATAATGACAGTATATGTCAAATTCCAGACAGTTTTAAGTGTGGTTTACATAATTTCGTAAGTGCCGCGGTATTAAAATTTTCTGGCCTATCTGACAAATCAAATTTGACACATTTTTCAATGCATTTTTCAATAATGCTATATTATAAACGGTACCTAACTATTTTGCGTACCTGCAAAATCTAATGACATTTTTTAAAATTCGGCATTGTCAAATTTCTTCCGTATTGAAGATGACGAAAATAATTTCAGAAGAAAAAAAAGGGAAATATTAAAATGTCATGGTTATTTAAAAAAAATAAACCACAGGCTCTCCAGGGAACAATTGAAGCCCAACTTGCACATATATTTGAGGTAGGTATATAGGTATAACTTAAATGTAAATGTGAAGCCATTTCTTACCCAACCAACATTTTAGCTTAAATTTTAGGTGGAAACCAAGACTATTCAAAGAATTTTGACTGGACAATATACAAACAAAAAACCTTTAGGCCGACCGAAAAGGACACAGACTATTATGGACCGAATGTTTAAAGAAGATTTACAACGACAAATTTGGAAATACAATTCTAAAAATGAATATTTTACAACGATT
This sequence comes from Ceutorhynchus assimilis, assembly GCA_917834065.1. Classification (NCBI taxonomy): domain Eukaryota; kingdom Metazoa; phylum Arthropoda; class Insecta; order Coleoptera; family Curculionidae; genus Ceutorhynchus; species Ceutorhynchus assimilis. The sequence continues at coordinate 35,656,402 of OU892285.1, forward strand.
TTACATTACAAACATTACTGACAAAATTTGGAATTTAAGGGAGGGCAAACAAGTTTATATAAAATTTTAAATTCTATGGGATATAAATTTAAATTAGTAAAGGGACGCAAAATTTCGCTCTGTCAAGTTAGCCCCCCCACATTCGAATTTTCTAAAAAAATTGCAACCACTTACTGTGCTCGAACTGTGCTTTACTGTGCCGATGATATTTTGAACTGTGCCGTTTCGATAACAAAGTTATAGGAAAAAATAGATGAGGGGCTAATGTCATATTCCTCCATAATATCATGACATTGTACCTTTTACGACCCTCGAATACTTTCCCAAATAATGTCTCGCCGTCGCCGAAAGCAATATTATTATATGACCCAGACTTTCTGTTAAAGAACCCAAAGATATTGTATGTAAATAAATTAAACATTTGTCCACCATAAACCCCAAAATTCCCAAATATCCTTAATGGTCATTCTTTGGGCGAACAGACTGTCATTTATTGCCAATATTTATTTAGGGTTTTCCAGTTGTAATTATGTAGGTTTTAGAAACGTTTTAGAAGGGATGTAAAGGTCGATTTGTAAGAGATCTAGTGAAGCAAGAAGACAGTCTTAAGACAGCTTCAGTCGTAGTAACACATTTTGTTAAAACTCTCTCTAAAATAAATCTTACTTTTGCTGTAGTTCAATTTCATTCTATATTCCATTACCTAATAAAGCTACAAGTTTCAAACCAAAAACAAAAGTAGTTTTAACCAAGGCAAAAACTCTGAAGGATCACAACACTAACTTGACGCTCAGCCCCCCCAAAATTTTGGAAATCAGATGAAACCAAAAAGGATTCTTATCAAATCTGAAGTGTGCTGAACTGTGCCGTATCAGGTTTTTCTCAAAATTTCCATATTCGGTCATTTTTCGACAAAATTCTACTGGGGGGCTAACTTGACGCTCAGCCCCCCCAAAATTTTGGAAATCCAGCTTAAACAGAATTGAATTCTTATCCAACCTAGAGTGTGATGAACCGTGCTGTATCAGGTTTTTCTCAAAATTTCCATATTCGGTCATTTTCCAACAAAATCCTACTGGGGGGCTAACTTGACGCTCAGAGCCCCCCAAAATTTTGGAAATCAGATTAAACAAAATTGAATTCTTATCCAATCTGAAGTGTGCTGAACTGTGCTGAATCAGGTTTTTCTCAAAATTTTCATATTCGGTTATTTTCCGACAAAATAATCATATTGGGGAGCGGGGAGCCAATTTAAAGCTCAACCCCCCAAAATTTTGAAAATCTGATTAAACAAAATTGAATTCTTTTCCAATCTGAAGTGTGCTGTATCAGGCTTTTCTCAAAATTTCCATATTCGGTCATTTTCCGACAAAATCCGACTGGAGAGGTAACTTGACGCTCAGCCCCCCAAAAATTTCGAAAATCAGTTTGAACAAAATTGTATTCTTATCCAATCTGAAGTGTACTGAACTCTGCTGTATCAGGTTTTCTCAAAATTTACATACTTATTCTCTAGATTGGATAAGAATTCAATTCTGTTTAATCTGATTTCCAAAATTTTGGGGGGGCTGAGCGTCAAGTTAGCCCCCCAGTAGGATTTTGTCGGAAAATGACCGAATATGGAAATTTTCGGAAAAACCTGATACAGCACAGTTCAGGAGCGGGACTCTGTGCCATGTAGAGTTCTATAGGTAGCTTTCTACTTTTATAGTCGACAGTACCCTTCATGCCTACTCTGTGTCACTGTCGACAACACATCGGAAATTTTCGGCACGTTTTTTCAATTTACTAACCATCCCAAAAACATTCTGTCAAATTTCGGGGAAATTCTAGGGAATTTTTATTTCTACCATATAAATATTGTTTTGATTCATTTCATTGTTTTCATTCATTGATTTTCATTTCATCATTTGATTGACATTAACATAAACTTACAAAATTTTGATTTTTCCTTGTTGTTTTGAATTAAGTTGTCTTGCAACATAAAATAGTAATGAATCCCAAGCCAAAAACTCTCGAAGCCTTTTAGAACGTGTTGGGTTATTCCTTTTGATTTTTTTGTTTTTGAACATTGAACAATTTATAAGCTTGATTGAAACGAGGATTGAAAAGAATGCTTCCCATAAACAATTTGAATAATGTGATTGTCGAAGAGGATGATAGACTGGAGGAAATCCGCATAGAAAACATCCAAAGAAGAATTATGCGGGAAAATAGTGAATGCTTCCAAATAGAAGATGTAAGGTTCAAACAATTATTCCGGTTGACAAAAGACATGGCCCATTATATGCTGGATGGGATTATGCCAGCCATAACAAATAATGTGAATCCAGTGGCAATTCCACCATCAGTGAAATTTTTCGGCACTTTACATTTTTTTGCTACTGGTACCTACCAACGAGTTATTGGCCGAAGTTACAATGTGTCTGTGGCTCAACAAAGTATGAGTAGGGCAATTCACGAGGTTACAATGGCAATCATTGATAACTTTGTTGCCAACTGGGTGCAATTTGCTTCAACATTAAATAGAAGAAATGACGTTAAAGCAGGATTCATGGAAAAATTTAATTTTCCAGGAGTAGTCGGAGCTATCGATGGAACCCATATTGAGATTATCAGGCCACAGGAATAAGAACACGCCTATTATTTAAACCGAAAAGGATTCCATTCAAAAAATTTACAAATAATTTGTGACTCAGATCTAAGAATCTTAAATGTCAATGCCCAGCATGCAGGAGCTTCCCATGATTCTCATATATGGAGAAACTCTATTGCAAAAAGGGAAATGGAAGCTGCGCATAATAATGGAGACAGGAATTCCTGACTTTTGGGTGATTCCGGGTATCCTCAAGAGCCCTGGCTGATGACGCCTATAGAAAATGCAGCTCCAGGGACTCCAGAATTTAACTATACCCAGTGCCAGATTCAAGCAAGAAACTGTGTAGAACGGTGTATAGGCGTGTTCAAGGGAAGATTTTTGTGCCTATCAAAAATTTTAAGATATTCACCAGAAAAAGTTGGCAATTTTGTGAATGTTTGTGCAATTTTGCATAATATTTGCATTGAGGGAAGACTGAATGATGAATTTGTTATTCCAGTACTCCCAAATAGAAGGGATTTCATTCATGTACCATGTAACGGCAATATTTTTCAGGGAGGAGTCCAAGCACGAAACCATATTATTCAGAGATACTTTAGACATTAATATTTTTCAATTTTTTAAAAGTTTTTATCGTCTGTTATATAATTTATAGTGTGTTTATTTTAGTGGCATGCAGACGTGATAATTATTACATCTGCTTGCCACTAAAATAAACACACTATTGATATTTTTGTTAATAAAAAAATTAGTCATGTTAATAATTATTGGTGTTTTATTTTATTTATTAATTTTTATACATCCAAATTTTCAATTATATGTATAATAAATCTGAAAATGAAAATACAATTATTTCCAAAGAAAAATCAATTTATACTATTTGAGAAACACAACTTAATGGAAGAAAGATCCCTATCCTATTTCAATAAACTATTAATTATTTCTAATAAACAATTTCAACTAGGAAAAAAATAACAATACTTAATACTATTTTGAGCAACTATACACCGGTTGACAATAAAACTACTACCCATGGCGGCATTTCTTAACGGCTAGAGATATAGAAATATGCAACTTAGTATCTTGATAGGGTTAAAAATTGTGAACAATTTTAATACGAAAACAATTGAATTTCTTTTCCGGTTTTACCGGAAAAGGCAGTTTTTACGTAAAATACAAACCATTAGGAATTACGACATATTTTTGAGCCACTCTATTTCAAAAACTATGAATTTTTGACATAAGGTATGTTAGACGAAAGTTACATACAGGGTGTCCCATTTAAAATAACAAAGTCAATGCCATCTCCGGTGAAACCGGAAAAGACATTCAATTCTTTTTATAAACCCTGTCAACAAACCGAGTTGCATAATTCTATCTCGAGCCGTTAAGAAATGCCGCCGTGGGTAGTAGTTTCATTGTCACCCGGTATGTATAGGTAGGAACTGGACAAACATAAGGTTGCATAATTTATTCATAGGTTTGAAATGAAAGAAACCATAATTATTGATCCATTATTTTTGCAAAACATTTGCAATTATATTTAAAGAAGATACAATACTTTGGGTATTGCTTACTATTCTCTCAGTATTATTTGCAATACTTTCAGTATTTGCATTTAGGATTTTAAACATCTCCACAGTTTCTCTATTCAACTGTATTAGTTCACTCGATAGATGAAGGGTTTGCTGGGGTCTTCGTCTAATAGATTTTGTAGCAGAGACAAGTTTTGTTTTTTTAACAGTCCTCTGCTCTGCATCGCCATCTTCATTATCTTCAATGCAATCATTTTCTTTGCCACTCCCTTGTCCATAATCATGAACTTGGTTTTGGGGCTTATTTTGGGTGACTGGAATACTATCAGAAGTATTTATTGGGGTTTTGTTTCTCAATTCGACTGCTTGTCCAGACTCAGTCTTGCACCCAAATACTTTATTTTGCATTTCATCCTGCAAAAAATAAATCTTGGTGTAGTAATAATAGCTAGCTAATTATTAGACTAGTGGGTAAAGTACCATTCAAGTCTTACAAGAAAAGTTTATTTTTTGTTAATTGAATATTAAGGTTATGTAATTTTATCCACAAGTTTATTTGCAACTTTCATAGTGTGTGGTAAGTATGTGGTATGACAATGGACATTCATTATTTTGATTGAACAAATTCATGAAAGTAGAAAGTTGAAATGAATTTGCGTGTTAAAAATTAATAAATAATTACATACATTGTCGTGATTGCCAAAACCGATTTCAGGAACCTCTTCATCGCCAAAAACCGACTTTGTTCCCATTATTGCCAGAAGTTTGTTCTCCAAGATGGATAATGGGGGTGCATCATTAGAACCTCCACCAGTTTTCTGCATTTCTCTTTTAATTGCAGCTGCCTTTGATTTTGTCTTCGATTTCCAATCTGTAAGTGCCTACAAAAAAAATGAAAATGTAAATCAGGAGCATGACTCATAAGTCTCCTACATAAGTTCTACCTAGTAGCTGAAATGGGGTTTACCTAAAATGGATCCAAAAATCAAATAACTTAAACAAACCTTATACTAACCTTTCGCCAGCCTTCCATAGGTTTTTCTCCGTATCCCAAAATGTTCAATTCGGATGTAACTGTTTTCCAAAGGGAATGTGCCTTAGCTTTTCCTTCAGGCCCATTAAATTTGTTTGTTATTAATTCCGGGTTCCTGTCACAAAGCTCTAATAGCAGCTGCCAATGCTCCATTCGTACTCGCATTGTGATATGAATAATAAATTTGAATAAGTTACTAGAATATTAACCATGGACTTTGAAAGCAGCAGCAAAAAAATTCACATCACAAATAATTAAATAAATAATAGTTATTTATGATATAAGTGCTAAAAGTGACATTTTATTTTGTGAAAAGGGAAGTTTGGGACACGATGCCGAAGGCGGAGTGTTCCATCCCTTTGAACAAAATAAAATCACTTTTAGCACTAGTGCTAAAAGTAATCACTTTTAGCACCAGTGTCATAAAATGGCATTTTAGACACTGACAGCATCCGTTAAAAATGACACTTTTAGTGACGTTTGTAGAAAAACAATTTTCTGGTTTCTATGTCATTTCAATTGTCAGTTTTGCCATAGGTGGTAGAATTCGACACGTCCCGAGATGTAGATCAGAAACTATGGAATAAATCGCTTTCAGCGAACACAGAGTGCGGCTCGTGTAGAATCTTGACAACAAATAGAATTCTACATGACACAGAGTCCCATAGCAACTCACTGTAGATTAGATAAGAATTCAATTCTGTTTAATCTGATTTCCAAAATTTTGGGGGGGCTAAGCGTCAAGTTAGCCCCCCAGTAGGATTTTGTCGGAAAATGACCGAATATGGAAATTTTGAGAAAAACCTGATACGGCACAGTTCAGCACACTTCAGATTGGATAAGAATCCTTTTTGGTTTCATCTGATTTCCAAAATTTTGGGGGGTCTGAGCGTCAAGTTAGCCCCTCATCTATTTTTTCCTATAACTTTGTTATCGAAACGGCACAGTTCAAAATATCATCGGCACAGTAAAGCACACTTCGAGCACAGTAAGTGGTTGCAATTTTTTTAGAAAATTCGAATGTGGGGGGGCTAACTTGACGCAGCTGCAAAATTTTATGTGAGCAGAAACATGTTCTTGCTGCCAAAACAACATTTTTGCGGAAATACCTGCAATATAAACATTCAAACGAAAATATCAGATTCGTGTATTTAGATGAAACTTGAATCTACCAAAACGGATCTCAAGTTCGTCAATCGATACACGAATCTGATATGAAATGCAACCCATCTAAAATTAAGTCAGAGGGGAAACGTTTTACTATTTTGCATGCGGGGAGTAGTTCTGGGTTTTTAGATGGGTGCGATTTTTTTTCTAGATTCAAGAAACAATGACAGAGACTACCACAATACCATGAACGCGGACATCTTCCATAAATGGGTTGTTGATCAACTAATTCCTGCATTGAATATAATTGAAGAGAATAATAGTAATAATCATGGACAACGCTCCATATCATTCAGAGCAGAAGGATAAACCATCACCTTCATTCTCTTCAAAGAAAGACAAAATGCAGGAATGGTTGATTAAACATAAGGTATACTTCGACACGAAAATGACCATAAAACAACTATGGGACAACAATCGATCCTGCAAAGGAAGATATTTGGAAAGAGAGGACCAAAAAGAAGAAGAATATCGTGACGGAAAAATCTCAGAACATTGTTTGATAAAAGCTCGCCACAACTCTTCCATATTGCTGCGAATAAAGTGAACATCGCCATAATAATCGATGATCGCCGACATTCATAAGGGATAGGCACGTCCAGAAGAAGAAGAAATAAAAAAATGAAAATAGAAGAAATGCCGTTGGACCAAACCCGAAAAAAAAGTTACTGCAAAAACATATTTAGCTATTGAGCTTACTGTTATGGTTACGTTTAATTAATAAATGGAATACTATGTATAAAAATCAGTTAAAAAACTGCTCGACATTATTCTATAGGCTAAATGGTGATGGTATAGTGGGATACTAAATTCTTTTCCAGCATAGTGTCTATAGAATTAGTCAGAGAAAACAAACTGTAATTTGAATTTAGCGCCACAGCGGCGACCAATTAGGCAATTCAATATATCTGTCAAAACGGAAAATTCAATGTGACGTGGCGGCCAAGCAAGTTTGTTTTGGATATATTTTTATGCGTATTTTAAATTATTTTGCATACAGTTTTGCTTACAACTTTGATTTTCATTATTTAATAAAATATTTGTTGACTAGGTACCTGAACTATTAATTCCGGCAGAAACTATTAGATATTTTTTTGTGTTTTTTGGCCCATGTGTGGCCGCCACGCCATCTTGAATGTCACGTGGTTTGAATTGCCATCTGGCAACGCTGCTCAAAATGACAGCTGACTTCAACAGTTCAACGACGTGTGGTGTCGTGTGAATAGTGTGATATGTGAGTCATAGACTTGTTTGATGTAGTAAATTTGATGTTTCGTTCTTGACGGTCAATGTCAGTGCAAATTGTGCGTTCTCAAAACCGTGATGTGTTGCCAGATTGGAAAAACTAACTACGTCACGAACTTTTATTTTCACGTAGGGGCGGGGCTAAGGGGAAATTTTAAAAATAAATTTCCAGGCTATTACGGTTTTTACAAAGCAACTGATTACACTAAATAGTACGATACGTCGAGTATATCACTAGGTAGTGGTTAAAAATCACTTGTATACTACCCCATTGAATAATTTTACTATTTGAATTTACTCAGATATTTTACACATTCTGGCAACTCGGCTTTCTGTTTCATAACCCTGAAATTTGAAAAATAATTTGTCATCAAATGTCATTATTATACGAGGGTCAACCTGTCAAATTTCCATGGCACACCAGTTCGCCAATAATAAGTGAAAAGCTTATATACCTACATATTTAGGTACATGTTTTTTTTTTACTACTAACCTAAGGCCGAGATTATGTTGGAGCTGTGATAAACGATAATGATACTTTACTTTAGTATCGTTGCTTTTATCATTTATCACAGCTCCAACATAATCTCAGCCTAAGAAGTAGTCATTTATTCAATTTATTTTTCTAGGAAAATAGTATATTATATACCTAGGTAGAGAAATTGGTCATTATATACCGAGAGCTTTTATAAACCAAGACGCGAAGCGCCAAGGTTTATAATGCGGAAGGTATATAGTAGGTTTGTTTTTGCAGTATCACAAACCAATCAGAGCGAATATCATTGGTTGAAAACAGTCAGAAAACTAGTTTCAACCCTTTTCAACCAATGAAATTCACTCTGACTGGTTTGTGATTACTGCAGAAACAAACCTAATTTTTCTCTACCGAGGAATATACCTATAGAATTTTTTTTACTACTGCTAGTAAAAAATAAAAAATAGGTTTGATATCTGTGTTCAAATTATAATTTTCTTGTCTAAAGTGCTGCCCTTTATCAACAGCTTATGGTAATTTCCTATGATGTACCTACAGGAACCTGTTTTTTCTTTTGATTGACAATTTCAAATTGAAATTAAACCAATAGATGAGATGCCAATAGAAACTGGTACGTCTACAGTAGCTGAATAAACCTTTACATACAGTGGCGACAATAGATGGTCCCGCCGCCATTTTGTTCCCAACCTCTTGTCTCTTGTTACTTTTAAATAATAATATATAGGATTTAAATGGACATCTATTATAAAAAATTGAAATCGACGTATTTGATGACTATTATTGATCTACCAAATACGTTGTTTTCCATGTTTTATGATGGATGTTCACCCAAATCCCATATATTCATATTTGAAATAAGCAATAATAGGTGAGAGCAAGATGGCCGCATTATCAATATAAATATATGGGATGGTTATTATTCTTGCGTCATGACGTCATTTTCATTATTGACCTAGATTTTTTTTTCATTATTTTCATTATTATTCTAGGGAGAGAAGTTCAACTTTTTCCTAAAAAAATAGATTGAATACTTAATGACAATTTCTCAGGTTAGCAATAAAAAAAAATATGTTGTTAGGATAAGTTAATTTTAGGAAATTGTAAAATACCCTTCTTTAAGGATAGTTGAAGACAAGGTATTCAGATTCCGAGCTCCACTCTGAACAGTCGGGTTGCCTCTCAACATTCTCAACTAAGTGTCCCCCCCCTCAACAAGAATTTTAATAAATGACACATTTTTATACAATACCAAGTTTTAATTATCGAAGTATATATAGTACGAGACTGGAATGAGCGGAAAACTCCAGGTACTCAACATTCGTGGCATCGGTCAACTCCCGATCCCCAACACAATTTTTATAGAATAAACAGCAATATTAAAGTAAGATAAAGTTTTACGATTTTTTAGCAACAAACACGCCTGGATTTTATAATATAAATCAAACCAGAGTTTCTTGCCAAATATATGGTTTGTATCAACAGAAGATTTGCACTATTACAAATCATCCAGATAAGAAAATCATGAGGCAAATCAAATCTGTCACGAACAAACAAACCTATTTTAAATACCATGGAAATTAGCTATAGGGAACTTGGAACGTTTCCAAAAATAAGATTTTTCACGGTTTAATTTGAATTTTACCACCAAATTTTATTGCATATTATATTTTATGTTCATGTAAAATTGATGTTTACAGGGTGATACACACCTAAAATCCATTCAAACGATTGCTTTATTATTACTAATAATTGATTATTCTTATTTACAAAACAATTGTCCAATCCCATATTCAATTTACTCTTAAAGCTTGAGCATTGAAAACATCATCGAGTGTATTCGGTGCCTGCCTAATCATCTCGACAAAAATCATCAAAATCCTCCTCCAATCGTTCAAATACCGATGATCTTCAAGATTAAAAAACAACGGCAAAGTGGATACCGGCCAAGTATTCCCTCCAAGTTCATCAGCAGGAGAAACTTTGATTCCACAATCAAATAGCTGAAACAGCAACCACAAAAGCGTCTTCTGCCTATGATGCAGCTCTTCATCGATCAATCCTAAAACGTCTGCAGCTACAATTTCCGGATTTATATTGCAATTATTGTTATCCAAAACTATTGACTGGATTGATTCCGGTATCAAGGGTTGATTGGCTCGTAAATACTGGTACAAAGCAAAAGCTGCTTCTCTGTTCCAGGCTGAAATCATTCGATTTGCCGGGGCGGAACCGTTTTCGATCATCGTCAGAATTTGGTTGGCCATTTCCAGGTTCAAGTGGCCGTCTGATTCTCGAACCTGGAGCAAACAAAACCATCCAAAGTTCCGGTAGAGTCGGGCGTTTTCTCTTAAGGCGTACACTATTTCCGTGATCACTTCCAAGGAGTTTTCCGATATTATTTTGGGTACTGGTTTTTGCTTTTTGGGACAACAACTGCAGAAATCTAGTTGGAGCTTTCCAATACATAAACCCATATGAGCTGGTAATTTTAATACTAATTTTTATATTGAGTAACTTTGACAATAAATAAATTCTGATTAGTTGTCAGCCTGAAATGTTTTTGAATTTTTAGTTTGTCAGTAGTTGGAAAAATTGTCTCTGTGGATCATAGATTTCTGTGGACAATAGACTTGTCTCGTATTACTTGAAATGTTCAGGCAGTTGGAGGCAAATAGGTAGAAATTTGACAAGCCGAGTTCGTTTTTGTCATTTTTTTCGTCGAACTTCTCCGAAATTTTGACAGGCACGTGATTTGTAAATTGAAACTGTCCGATCCAGTCACGTGCCTGTCAAAATTTCGGAGCAAATCGACAAAAACGAACACGGCCACAATATAAATATCAGCGGCGCGCGCATCTATGTTCTCTCCCAGTTCATCTCATTACTTTTAACCATATTATGTACTGTCTCTTTTTATATACGAGACCGAGACACGTCTATTCTAGAAGCAACAATGCACAGTAAAACGGAATCAATGAAGGACAGAATTAGTGATAGATTATATACACGTCTCAAGTCAAAATTGATTGTTAACGGCTCTTGATTTGTTAAATTATGCATTTGTAAGTCCAAATTAACGTTGATAAGCTTCCAATCAAGAGCCAAGAATAGTTCAAATTTTCAATATTACTAATTCTTAATTCGTTTGCTATTTTTCCTATGACCAATCAAGTGCCACTAATTGACGTTTTCAATTAAAAGAGATGGACAATAAAGTATGAAAACAATCATTTTCCCGCCAACATTTGCTTGCTTGTCAATGCCAGTATGTATTGGGTGTTTTGAAAGAAAATGTGGGAAAAGTCACTACTTCATTTGCAGAACTTCGCTATGGAGAAAGCCGTGGATTATTTTGGAAGCAAACAGCTCCCGCAAACTAAACTTGAACGTGGATTATTGTATACTTGATAGGCCGTGGATTTCCCTTTTTTTTGCGAGTATTCTTTCTGATTTTATGTATTCAAAATTTGACAAATGTAGAATTTGATGGAAACTTATGGAGAGACACGTCCGCCGGTAAATAGAAATTATTTTCACAAAAAGGCACACTACACAATCACCATTGTTAGGAAAAAACTTTGAAAAAACCGAGGAAATAATAGTTTCCAGTTTCCACATGTACAAACATCTTGTCAACAAACCACTGTCAGCGGCTGTCAACCGTTGTTTTCATACTCTTTTGGCGTCTGACAGTTTGACCCAGAGAGAGATGCTTTTAAATTGAAAAGGTCAATTGATTGAATTTTGATTATACTTGGCTCTTAAAATAGAGTTAATCATATGAGCTGGAAATATTTCAAATTTTGATAACCAGTGAACGTCTCACTGTGAAGTTTCCTGACAAAAGTTATTTGACAAAAGTTATCTGACAAAATGCCGAAAATACCTGAATAATCAGTGGCGTCGGTAATGGATTTTTTTTTAATACATATGCATTTATTGATTCAATATTATTTATTTGGTTTTAAACTAGAAACATATAAAAAAATCGGGACCCGGATCCCGAACCCCCGATTGGATAGTATCGTATCGTCCCATATAAATTACATAGACGATACTATCAATTCGTAGGTTCGGGATCCGAGCCCAGATGGGTAGTCAGAAACAGGAAAATAACAGTGGCGTACAGGGTGATCAATTATAAATGTCACCCCCTGCTAACTTTTTCATTTGACGTTTTTGACAAAAGTGTCAAATACAAAAGTTTTAAGAAATTGTCAAAAGTTTTTAACTAAGTCAGTTTTAGGCATACAGGGTGCGTCAAAAAGGTACAGCAGTGTAAAGTTATATTTTTTCAAATGGAACACCATGTATATTGTTCGCTTATTTGCTTGTTCGCTGTTTAACCTGATACCAACGATATATGGTTTGATATGTTTATCTCTCGGTTTACCTCCAATAGCAATAGGGAAAAACGCGAAAATCCCTTCCTATAGGTCTCATGCATTTTTTTTTAAATACTAATAATAACTAGGCGACGTTCCGTAAGTTAACCAAGATTCTTGGTTTTTCCGGTTCCCGTTCCGTAGCCTAACCACTCCCGAAATCTGGTTAGGTTATGAAACGCGGTTCCACACATAAACCGCATTCTCAGGAACCAAACTGTCACCATAGACCAGTGATTCCCAAACTTTTTTCTTTTGCGCCCCCTTTCTGAAATCAAGAAGTGGTCGCGCCCCCCTTCCTTTCCCCATTTTGAAAAAAAAATAAAAATTTACTCACTGTAACTCATCTGAACTGGACTTTGGGAGAGAAGGAATGGGCATGACAGTGGGCAGCGAGCGTACGCTGTAGCGATTATCGCATTGCATAGCTGCTTTGGCTAAGGTATGCGCTATTGCCGGATTGTAGATATCTTTTTTTAAATTTCAACTGATTTTTTATTTTAAAGCTCATAATTTGTATTAATTTTTTAGACGACTCACGCCCCCCTTAATGTTGCTTCACGCCCCCCAGTTTGGGAACCACTGCCATAGACAAACCGCTCTATACCAATCGGTAACTCTGGTTAAGATACGGAACGCCGCCTTAGACATCTGGATTTATTATAATATTTCACTTTGTATATTAATGAATGAAATTTGAACAATAAACTGTTTATAAAAAAATGTCTCTAAAGCCTAAATGGTATAATTTTTCTTTTTTCAATGTGAAACCTTGAAAAGGGTTTTCATGTTTTTCCCTATAGCTATTGAAGATAGACATATCAAATTATATATCGTTGAAATCAGGTTAAAAGGGACTAACAAATAAGTGCAAAAAATACAGGGTGTTCCATTTAAAAAAATATAGCTTCACACTGCTGCACTTTTTTGACGCACCCTGTATGCCTAAAATCAACTTCGTTAAAAACATTCGACAATTTATTGAAACTTTTGTATTTGACACTTTTGTCAAAAATGTCAAATGAAAAACTTAGAAGGGGTGACATTTATAATAGATCACCCTGTACACTCAATCGAACTACGAATGGAGAACCATACGAAAATATACAAAACTGTCTGATTATTCAAAAACTATACATACTTGAATAATAACTTATTATATAAAGTCAGAATTTGTAAGATTATCCACTTTTTGTCAATTTGCCTTTTAACAGGAATTAGTAATATTACTTTACCAAATTAGTAACATAATAAGACAAGTTATTCAAGTACAAATGAGTGAATTGTTGCGGAACTTATGGGTGGACTTCTGCGGGACGAGCGCAGCGAGTTCCGCAGCCATCTATTCATCAATATGTTGTTTAATTACGATACTAACCTGACTGACTCAAATGTCAATTACTCTCATTAGTTTAAAAACTACCTACACGTTTCAAGTGAATGTCTTACTTGAACAGTTCAACAGTATATTGTTGAGTAGATGGCTGCGGAACTCGCTGCGTTCGTCCCGCAGACGTACACCCATAAATTCCGCAACAATCCACTTATTTGTACTTGAAAAATAACTTATATAAAGTCAGAATTTGTAAAATTATCCACCTTTTGTCAATTCGCCTTTCAACAGGAATTAGTAATGTTAATTTACCAAACTAGTAATATATTGTGACAAGTTATTTAAGTACAAATGATTGGATTGTTGCGGAACTTATCGGTGGACCCAGCCATTTATTCACCAAAATATGTTGTTCAAGTACAATACTAACCTGATTCACTCAGTTTTATTCTCATCAGTTCAGAAAATACACGTTTCAGGTGAGTGTCTTATTTGAACAGTTCAACAGAATATTGGTGAGTAGATGGCTGCGGAACTCGCTGCGCTCGTCCCGCAGAGATCCACCCATAAGTTCCGCAATAATCCACTTATTTGTATGTACAGGGTGACCCATTTTCGGTGTTTTAATAGGCTATATCGAAAACCAGCAGAGATATCAAAAATCTGGGAGCACATTATCGAGCTCTTTTTTTGGGAAAATAACAATGGCGAAGACAAATCATAGCTGACTTGATGCGTTTAGGAAATACAGGGCACTTTTCAAATTTTGTCCAATATTAAAAGACTCGCTAATTTCCTTATTATTCAAGATATCGAAAAACGAATAATACTTTCTATGGGCAGTTTTTAAGGAGAATCCAGTAGCATAGCCAATTTTTCTCCATATGCCTCTGATTTTGGAATATTGACCAAAATTGTGTTTTTTTAAATGGGACACCCTGTATATTATTTTTTCATTGAATAGCTCTTTGTGAGCTGATTTCGATTCGATCGATTCGATAAAGGGTTTTACACCTTTATCTCCAATAGTTTTGGAGAAAAAAAATAAATTCCGTTTTTTCCATAAGAAACAATGAGCTAGAGAGAGATAAGTCATTAAATGAATTATGTGTTGCCTATTTATCACCCCCGATTCATAGTTCAACTATCTCTTTCTAGCTCATTGTTTCTTATGGAAAAAACGGAATTTATTTATTTTTCTCCAAAACTATTGGAGATAAAGGTATAAAACCTTATATCATCGAAATCAGCTCACAAAGAGCTATTCAATGAAAAAATAATATACAGGGTGTCCCATTTAAAAAAACACAATTTTGGTCAATATTCCAAAATCAGAGGCATATGGAGAAAAATTGGCTATGCTACTGGATTCTCCTTAAAAACTGCCCCTAGAAAGTATTATTCGTTTTTCGATATCTTGAATAATAAGGAAATTAGAGAGCTTATAAAATTGGACAAAATTTGAAAAGTGCACTGTATTTCCTGAACGCATCAAGTCAGCCATGATTTGTCTTCGCCATTGTTATTTTCCCAAAAAAAGAGCTCGAGAATGTGCTCCCAGATTTTTGATATCTGTGCTGGTTTTCGATATAGCCTATTAAAACATCAAAAATGGGCCACCCCAAGGCATCATTCAGTTGTCTTTAAAGTTAAAAATTTGAAAATTAGGTGAAACGGGTAAGTCATTGAGACGCACATTTTTTGTAAAAAAACAATTGAATATCACTTCCGGTTACTCCGGAAATAGACCCAAGTCAAGAAATTTTTATGGAACCCTGTATATTTTTTTGCACAGTTGGATAGAGCTTAAAATTCCCTTTCTAATGACATATAACAACTTGCATTTGTTTCCAAGATGGCGGTGTAAGACGGCATTTTTCTTAAATTCAATATGGCGGCATTCTGACGTAACCGATAATGTTTCTGTCAAAAAAACACTTTTAACAATCCATAATTTTTAGATTTGAAATGGTTTTAGATCGAATTTGAAAAAAAAATGATTTTGCTCAAAAACAAGGGTATTTCAAAATTTCTTTGAAATGCAAATTTTAGTTTCAAAATTTTCTAAAAATTTTGAATAGGAAGAGGTACTTATTAAATTCTAGAATTAAAGTGTGTCCAATGGCCTACCGAAAAATGTCTACCAAAATGCATATTCATTTTTCGGTTAGGTATTCAAAGGTTAGGTCAGAATGCCGCCATATTGAATTTAAGAAAGTGCCTTCGCACGCCGCCATCTTAAAAGCAAATTCCACTTATCATATGATCATATGTCATTGAAAAGGGAATTTTAAGCTCTATCCAACTGTGTAAAAAAATATACAGGGTTCCATTAAAATTTCTTGACTTGGGTCCATTTCTAAAGTAACCGGAAGTGATATTCAATTGTTTTTTTTATGAAAAGTGTGCGTCTGAATGACTTACCCGTTCCACCCGATTTTCAAATTTTTAAATTTAAAGACAACTGAATGACGCCTTGTATAACGATTTCGTTGTCACCAATGTCACCCGGTATATAGGAAACTGTATGATTATTCAAAAATTGTACATAGGATTGAATTCATACTAACATGGAAAGATTCAGGATTCAGGGGTTATTCAGAAACAGGAAAATACCAGTGGCGTACACTCGATCGACCTACGAATAAAGAACCATACGAAAATATGCAAAACTGTATGATTATTCAAAAATTGTACATAGGATTAAATTCATACTAATGGGGAAGGTTAAGGGGGTTGTCGGAAACAGGGTGACACTAGTAGCGTACCCACACTTGATCGACCTTTATATTTATACAAAAATATACAAAATTGAATAATCAAATGACAATTATTTAAAATCTGTACATGGGATTAAATTCATTCTAATAGGGCAAGTAAAGGGGGTTGTCAGAAACAGGGTGACACTAGTGGCGTATATACACTCGACCGATCTACGAATGGTGATTAATACGAAAATATACAAAATTATATAATCAGATGACAATTATTCAAAAACTATACATGAGATCAAATTTCTTCTAATGGGGAAGGTAAAGGGGGTTGTCAGAAACAGGGTGACATCAGTGGCGTATACTTGATCGACTTAGGTTTTCGTTTTTTGAGAATTGTAATCGAACTGTGTTGACAGCGTTTTGGTTTATTTAGAATTACATAAGAACCTGGAATTGTTCTGGAACGGTTCTCTCAGTTCTTGCTCTAAAGGAGGAACTGTTTTGGAATTTTGTGATTTTCAGTTTGTTTTGGTTTTGTTGGTTCCAAATCGGTTCAAAATTATTACCAAATTTCGACCAAAACAAAGCAACTGGCTTTTTTGATTCACCGGATACTTTTCTTAAGACCAATCAAGAGCCACTAATTGTTCCAATTGGTTCTTGATCCGTTCAATAATGCTTCCGTATATATTTGATAGTCCAAGCTTTCGTTGATGAGCTTTACAATAATTCTAAATGCAATCAAAAGTCAGAAATAGTACAAATTTTTATTTTTATCGTTTCCAGTGTGTTCCAAATGAAACTGGAAATTATCCGAATATTAAAAATCGTCAACAAGCAGGTTGATAGTTCAAATTTTGATTATTATCGGCTCTTGATTCGTTAGATTGTATTTCTGAGTCAATAGTGAAACAATGATTTATGATTCAGTTTTGTTTGACTATAACTGGTTTATTCGTGTTTCAAATGAAGTCACTCTGTAAAACTATACTTACTTATCAACCAACCCGCTATTACGTAACAAAATGTTAAGATCTCTGTTTTGAATGAGTCAACATTTCTAATATAGCATCCATTCTTTTAACATTTTCGCTGACAGAATGGAAAAATGTAACAACTCGTGCCTTATTTATGAAACTAATGCCCGGAGAGAACGCGAGAACAAAACCGCAGTCGGGCGATAAAAGGATTTATCTCGCGTTTTTTTTTTTTTTCTAAGATAAGATAAAGGTAAAGTCAACAGTACGCGTAACGACCCGAAACGTTTCAATCGAAAATTAGTTCTAGTGTTGTAAACGTACCGGTAGCAGTACCATTGCTATTCGACACGACGCGATATATTGTTGCGCAAAAAGTTTTTTGAATTAGTAGGTAAATATCGCTTTTAATGAATGGCAGTCAAGATATACTATGAATGAATGAATCTTTTCATGATGGCCTGGAAGATGCATATATGATTTCAGTCAATAAGATTCAAAGATTCAAAATTAATTATTATAATCTTTGCTGGTTTTTCGATTTTAAATAGTGAATTATAAAAAGACAAAGCTGAAACTTTATTAACTATCAAAGAATTATGATTAATAACACCTTTTTGATAAGAATCATTACGCAAAAATTTCACTTATCAACAAAGTTTTTATAGTCCATTATATTATTCGAATGTGAATAGCCCCATTGTGCTCCAATAATTATTGTGAATCACCTTTATTGATAAAGAAAATAATCGATCCAGGACTCCGGAAGAATTCCGAGTATGACGTGTTACTGTTTGAAAGGACACGTTGTCGCTCCAATGATATTATCCAGGAAATGTTTCCAGAGTAGGGTAAATAGCGTAGTTGTTTGAATGGTTAAGTTGTTTTTTGTGCGGGTAAAAAGGAAGCGAGTTTATTATTGAGGAAGGTAATGGTGGATTTTTTTATATTTGTGGATGAATTTGAATTTAGAGGCTCAATAGATTCTTGGATTTTTAAGTGATAAATACTTTCTCTATCAACATTGTGTCCATTTTTCTTCAAAATCGGGGCACTTATGAGTTGAAAATATGAAAAAATTTGCTTTAAATTGAGTTTTCAATTCCTGTTTCTGACTTCTCCAACTTTTCTATGTTAGTATGAATTCAATCCTATATGTACAGTTTTTGAATAATCATACAGTTTTGTATATTTTCGTATGGTTCTCCATTCGTAGGTCGATCGAGTGAACGCCACTGGTATTTATCTGTTTCTGACTACCCCCTCAACCTTTCCATGTTAGTATGAATTCAATCCCACGTACAGTTTTTGAATAATCATACAGTTTCCTATGTACGGTTTTTGAATAATCATACGGTTTTGTATATTTTCCTATGATTCTCCATTCGTTGGTCGATCGAGTGAACGCCACTGGTATTTTCCTGTTTCTGACTACTAGTGGAGTTTAAAAATGATTTTATCGTGTCATTCCGTCGGAAGTCTATTGCTAAAATGTAAAACCTATCTTATATCGTTCCTTACGCCTTAAGAAAGCAAAATCGATTAGTCGTCAAAAAATCGTGGGGTGCAGGGGGGTAGTTTGGGTTAGTAGAAGTATTTTATTTCGAATTTTGAAATGTTTGTACAGGGTATTTGATTATATTTGGCACCATACCTACAGCCTTTACTATTTAAGATAGAAAAAAATTGTAAATATAAAACTTGACAGTTTTTTTCTATATTTTCTTTTAACATTATCAGAAAAAACAAAATCGCATCGGAAAATGGAGAAACGTAGACAACTTCGACTTTTTTAAATGGAACACCCTGTATATTTTGCGATAAAATGAAAGACCTTTTCTTTCTGATAACAAATATATATATGTTGATCATATTTGCATGAGCCATTTTTGACATATCTCAGCTTAAATTATAACTAAATTGCAAAGAAATTTTTTAAACATAGAGATCCTTATGGAACTTCTCTGCAAATTCTTTATAATTTAATTCTGCTTGGAAAAAAAGTACTTCTAGAAAGTTTATACAGAAATCAATTATTTTCATAGATAAAGAAGTAAGGAAGGTTTCACCTTATTGCTCAAAATCGAGAAACATCCTCTAGTGGCCAAGCGGTTGAGGGTATCAAAAGACGGTTTGCAGTGTTTGCACCAATCAAGATTTCATGAAATTTGAGCCTCAGCAGAGTGGGGGGTAAATTTTTTTTGTATCTGGCTCAGAAATTGACGTTATTTACGTTTCATATCAAAAGTGTCCAAATTGGATCACCCTGTAAGTACCTACATTCTTTAACGTATAAGTAAAATAAAAATAAATTTTCAAAAAATCTTTGTTGATCACTCCATGCCTGCGCCCCCCCCTGAAGAAAATCCTGGATCCGCCCCTGTGAGGAGCGAGGGGGTGAAGCATAAGGCAAAAACAGATGTGACGTCAGGTAATCATTGGCGTTCTAACGTAGGGAGCCACCTCACATTCCTTTGGAGTATCAGATTGAAAATAACGAACTGTACATGCATCACCTTTCTTATGCCGGCTTTCCACCAAACGGACTGTTGAGTTTGTGTTTTAAAACTCGAAATTAACCCGAAAAACAAAATTCCAACTGTCGTAAAACACGCTAATCTTGAAAATGTTTGGGAAAAGTTAGAGTTTTGTCTGACTTTAAGTTTTGTTTTTGTTTTGTCGGTTTGGTGGAAAACCGGCATTAGGTACGTCAGCGACAACTTTACAAAGAGCCAGCGCGAAAATGTTCCAACGCTCAGGTTGAAGATATGAAAAAAAATTGTCCGACTTGGTTTTATGGAGCCGCTCAAGGGACCTTATTGGAGCAGCGTTCTCAGGAGAACGAGTGTTCCTTATTTCTTACTGATATACAACTGGGTCCTTATTCTTGAAACAGAGGAGTAGCGTTTCCAAGAGAACGGAGTGTTCCGTCTTTCTCAATTATATGATATGCAAATGATAATATAAGTAACAAAGACGGAGCACTCGTTCTCCTGGGAACGCTGCTTCCCTGTTTCAAGAATAAGGACCCTGATAGTATAAGTAACAAAAGACGGAACATTCGTTCTCCTGGGAACGCTGCTCCCCTGTTTCAAGAATAAGGACCCAGGAAGTTTGACGTATACATGACTTAGGGTACGTTTTCATGCATCCGTCATCCGATGGCACGATGATACGAAATTGTTCCGATTGGTTGAATTTTCGGCTTTTCATTGGTCAGAAAATGTTTGAATTACATTTTCGTATGTTTGGCAATTTTCATGCATCCCGACATCCGATGAAGGAATCGTTTACGATTGGTCAAAAATTGCCTTTCAAAAATTGTCTATTAAAGACAAAAGACTCTCAAAAGACACTCAAAAACTGTGGAAATACTAAATCAAATTATGATTAATGAACACGAAGAAGTCAAATTCAGAAATTCGAAACGAAATAATGCCAACAACAACAAACAAAAGTAAATACGTGGAAAAGTTAGGTTAGAATTATACGTCAGATCATACGATATCGTATGAAAAGTTAAAATGATTTTAACTTCATCCGACGTCGGAGAAAAGTTAAAAATATTCGGTTAAAAAATGGCGGGAAACAGTTTAACCAATAGGAGCTTCATCGGATCCATGAAAACGTACCCTTTTAAATAATAAAATACCTTAATCAAATACGTTGCGTCGATGTCAGAAACAAAATTGAACTTGTTCGACCGTTTGTACAATGCGGCCATACGCGGTCGCGTGACGCGTTGCCGAGAAGATGAAGATGGCATGGAATGCAAAACGGAAACGCAATAAGCTTATTTCGTATACTTGCGAATCGCGCATTGCGGAAAGCGAATAATGATCCTATTGGTCGATTTTAAATGTCAAGCGGTGGGAAGCCAAATCAACCAATAGGATCATTATTCGTTTTCCACAATTCGCGATTTGCAAGTATATGAACTAAGCTTTATTGAGGCATTTTTGCAGATTTTTTTTGATTTTAAGAAAGGGGCCCTGCGGGGCCCCCTATGTTCCGTGGCCCCAGCGCTTCGCGCTTCCCCGCTCATCGATAGCTACGCCACTGAGTGTCGTCAAAAGGTAACTGTCTGAAGCGATTTGTATCTTTGAATATAAAACTACAGGAAGGAGCGTTTTCTATCTGTCACTACAGACAACACAGGGGGAAACGGCCATTTTGAGCCTCCAAGTTTGAACTCATCATTTGTTTTGGTGGTTCGCTGTGTCCTCATTCAAGTGGATGTTTAATGGATTTTAGCGGTTTTAAGTGATAATAAGTATTGGAATTAGTGAGAAAAGAGTGAGTCATAATATTTACAATCATATTTAAATAAATATACGTCACTGCCAAACCGGAAATACTAGTCGGCCATATGCAACCTCCACATATTTTGGTCGCGCAGATTCGAAGTTATGCTCCTTCCTGTAATTTTATATTCAAAGGTTTGTATGGAGAACATATTATTGGGCCGTACTTCATGGATGCTAACTTAACGGCTCCAAAATATTTGGATCTTTTGCAACGGACCAACGGCAGATAATTCCAGAAATTGAAAGATTATCTGATCCCAGATTATGGTTTCAACAAGATGGATGTCGGATGTCCAGCCCATAATATGGGTTTCATTCTGGACCATTTGAATAATACTTTTCCAAACCGTCTCATTGCTGGGTCGAGAGCTACAATACTGTGATGCTCTTCCGATCTTGCACCCAACGGTTATTTTCTCTAGGGTTATTGCAAATAAAAAATGTATCGTTTTCAGGAGAATCGCGCTGTAAACCTTGAGCAGCTGCATTTCAAAATTCGAGAAATATATCTGTCACCCCTGTGAAGCTAAATAATGTTCGAAGAGCCTTCTATGATCGTTTAGGTTATTGTTTAGTTCAATAGGGTGGACTGTGGGATTGTTTGAACATTTGCTACATTGGATTATCTGTTTAGAATTTTTGTTTTTATTTTACCTAATTTTTCTTCTATTTTTTATGTTGAATGCATTTTAAGTTTTTCCTGGATGGCTTTTTTAAAATACATGTTTTTTTTTCCATAGAATCAGAACAATACATAGTATTATTGTTTCGGTTCAAAAAAAAATCTACCTATCTAAATACACGCTTTTTAATTATAAGTAAGTGAAGCTCGACGATACATCTAAAAGCACGGTCTAGATGCTACGTTTTGCATAACGTTTTGTCTGCACAGTTCAACACGTGATCAGGTATCAGTAACGTAACGTCTGGACCGGGCTTAAGTCTATAAAATCATAAATGCTGATGTGAACCATGGTTTATGGACAAACTCAACGAACGTCAAAGTCGTCGAAAAAACGACAGCGGACCGACAGCGACAGGTGCGAACCATCGTAAATTCGTCAAGTTGGATCCTATATTTCTAGTAGCCTGCCCCCTTACTGTATACTAATATTTAAAAGTAACAAGAGGTTGGGAACAAGATGGCGGCGGGACCTCTATTGTCGCCACTGTATGTAAAGGTTTATTTAGCCACTGTAGGTTACCATTTAATGTTGGGCATTTCCCAAAATCAACCAAGTAGGTATAGTCCGACAAATACCATTTTAAAGTCACGTGATACTGGTGGCAAAAAACGTATGTCCATTGATTATGTCGTTGATATCACCTACAAAAAGCTACTGGTGGTTAATTACTATTGAATTTTAATATATGTTCCCACTAGCATTTTACAAACGCGTTTCTGAAGTAGTATTGACCAATCAGAGGGCAATCTGTTGTAATACATTCTGAACTTAAACTGAGTACCCATTTTCTATTTGCTTCTTTTCGAGTTGGAAAAAGGTTAATATAGTCAAAATTATTAGCTGTGTTTGTTCGTTGTATTACTTTCGAAAATAACTTTGACAAACTAATTGATGGCAGTGACGGATTCTATTTTAGGTAAGAATATTATGAACAATAATTAGACAGCAATTTTTTTGTCAATTTTACTATCACCGCTGTTTGAGATGTATTCAACAAGGATAGAGAAAAATCACGTGACTTTAAAAAGGTCCCACATAGCAATTGTACATGCTTAGCACATGTACAGAATATTCCAGACAAGGAAAAGTATATGCTAGATATGTTCCAAAAAAGCATTGCGCACTTCCCCAGTACATCCTGAGTATATGTTACAGACCCACCGTAACAGATGTTAGGTATGTGCTTATAATATCCTCAAGTATGTCCTAGTCACAAGTTCAGCATGTACTGAACACATATCCACAGAATATGCTCCAAATGTACCTACCATATTCTTCAGGAATGTACATATCATAGGATATTTATATTCATGACATATTCCTTGGCACATCTATAGTGTATAAATAGTATATGACATGAATTCCAGAAATATGCGACAATAGTGTCTGTTTCAAAATTGAATCCTATCCAAATGTGCAATTAGTTAGAACGATCGTAAATACCACATAGTGTGTTCGCAAAAAGCATTTTCACCTGTTACCTGCTGTTCTATTTAATTTTGGGACAGACATCACATTAAGCTGACCTACCTTTCTTCTTTTGCTGGGACACCTTTTGTCCTAGCGAAAAAACTGTCTTTTCACACACAGGAAGAAATAATTATAATTGGAAATTAGGCTAAAAAAATAAAATGTTAACAAAACTCATATGAACATATTATATTTAAATAAGCTTTCAATAATTACCTACAAAAAATATGAAGTGTGTAAATAATGTATGGAATGAATAAAATTTGCAACAGCTTCAGCAGACTTGAACAGGGCCGCAACTAGAACCCTCGGCGCTCAAGGCAAGTCCAAATTTTGGCGCCCCTCCATCGACTTCTCAAAAGTCACAATAGATATATTTTTTGATGCTTTGGTTTTTGCTTGAAATTTTTTCAATATATTTTCAATTTTTTTTTAAACAACAATAAATAGGTAATATGTAAAAAAATTACCTAAAAACAACCTAGATAAGCTGTAGTATTCATTCAAATATTATAATTTCGTTATCAGATTCATCTTCGCTGATGCTACATAATAAATCCAAAAGTGCAACAGCTTTTGCTTTAGAAATATAAGCAGAAATTTTTCAAACAAATTAAACTGCACTGTGGAGAGCCAATCTTTGACTTGGGGAATTATCTTTAAAAAAAAACAGACTTTACAATCAAGGTCCTTATTCTTGGAACAGGAGAGCAGTGGAACACTCGTTCTCCTGGGAACGCTGCTTCCTGTTCCAAGAATAAGGACCCTGAGTGTATGATCAGAGTCGGATCGGAACAATGCATAATAGATGTGTCCCGGGCTTAATGCGTAAACGAACGTTATGTGTCAATCCTGAAGTTTATGCTAAAAGGAGCATTTACATTCACTTCCAACTTCAAATTAAGTTTAACGTTTGATATTTTATCATTTACATTGAAGAACAAAAACATCAAGTTAAAACGTCAGAATTTAATGAGAATCAAGATGAATAACCTAAAAATTTGACATTTCACAAAGGACCCCGCACATTTCTTATGGAAAAGTGATCTATGTGGAATTTTGCTGAATTTTTGATATTGTGTATAGGGAGTCGTCCCTAATAAAAGTGATCATTGCGCTAATGTTCAATACCCAACAGTTTTCAAGATATCAATTAAAAACTTTTTTAATAATACTCTTCAGTATGACGTCACTCACAGCAACGAAAATTATTACTATCCTTTCCACTTTTGACTTTGACTTTACTCTTCTCCTTTCAACATTAAGGAAAAAAAAAAGATAGCGATAGCGATTAGTGACAAATAGGTAGGTATGTAAACAATACCTAGCTCCTGCCGCAATCGTCAACTTCATGTCATGATGTCTGTCATATAGCGATTTCATTTGTACCTGTTGTTGTTTTTTTTATTTCCTAAATGTTAAAAGGAGAAGAGTATAAGTATAGGTAGTCAAAGTCAAAAGTGAAAAGGATAGTTCTAATTTTCCGTGCTGTGAGCATACTGGTGACGTCATACTGAAGAGTATCAAATTGAAAAAGTTTTTAATTGATATCTTGAAAACTGTTGGGCATTGAACATTAGCGCAATGATCACTTTTGTTAAGGACGACTCCCTATACACAATATCAAAAATTCAGCAAAATTCCACATAGATCACTTTTCCATAAGAAATGTGCGGGGTCCTTTCTGCTTGCCCTCGGCAAGCAGCTCGCCCAAATTTTAACTGCACTTCGAAGTGAACTTCAAATTTATTTCGATGTAAATGGATCTGTGCTGTCGCCATATGCCAAGCGCGTCAATTTCAAAACAAATTGGACTTCGAAGTGAATGTAAATGCACCATATCATAGGATCGCTAAAGCTGGTTCAGAAACGGTTCCGAAACGATTCTGGTTGATCCGCAAATCCAGAACCGTAACTAAAAGTTCGGAATTTTGTGATCCGCAAACGCCATTGATTGATCTGCGCATGCGAAATAATTTCGAACTCAGAATCCTTACCGCGAACGAAGCTATTGTAAAAGTAAAAGCTGTTTACGGAACCTATGATCGGGTTAACCCGATCTCCAGCAGAAGTATTTTGTCTTTTTTCAATCGTATTCATTAAGGAAAGATAGAAAACATTCCGCTGCTGATTGGGTCAACCCGATTATCGTTTCCATAAACGGCTAAATTAAAAAGAGTCAAAAGAGATAATGCATGCAGCATGCAGAGGGCGTCCACGTCGCCCACAGTGCTCTTGCCTAATTTCGTCGGATCAAAGCTCGAGTCGAAGCTAATCTCTGGCTAACGAATGTTGGGCGCTACGTCATCAATACTTGAACCTATCACATACATTGCAATTTGCTGCTGCCTTTTGCACTCGCACTGTGTTTGACATATATTCCGCATGTGGCTATATTCAGCTGGTGTAGGCACCGTGGTGGAATGGTAGAACAAGCAGTGTTGTTAAATTAAACAGGGTTTGACAAGCTGTGGTTTGGCATTGGCATTAATGAATTTGAATCACCGCATCCGTGCCGGTGCACCATTTTGGTGAATTTAGCAACACGCGAATTGTTGATGGTTGACAAAGAGAGATGTAACACAAGCAAAATAAATTTCCGTGCTACGACAAATAAGGGCGAATCCCCACGGGCGTAATTCGCGCAATCGGCATGAACGTCAATTTTACGCCAATTTTGGCGTAACATCCCGCATGGGCCGCATTTACAAAACCAAAATACAAACAATTTTCTAACCTTCTAAAATGTCTTGTTTATTTATTGCCAGGTTTGTAAATTAAATTTACCAATTTGTTATTGTAGTTTTTCCTCTGGTTTTCTGTCAAAGGAGTAAGGAGTTGTGTTAGTTAAACATGTTAGTTAAACTGTCCTTTCAGTTCTGTTCTAACAGCAACTTGCTAAGGCGCCTCAAGAAACTTTACGAAATATACGTGGTAATAGAAAAATATGAAGAAAAAATGCAATTAATGCAACGAAGATTTTGGGTACGACCTATATTTTCAGAAATTCAGACATTCTTGCAGGGTGCTAGTGATAACTTGAGCCACTTTCGGGTGCAGAGTGCGAAGCTCTTAGACTAGAATAGAACACTTCACACCTGTCATACTCCATATCTCTGGTCATACTCCATACTCCATCATGCGTTTTGAACTGGAACGCTTGAAACCGAACTGGTCAAACTGTATTAAACTGTAACCGGAGTACTTCGGACTAACTCGGGAACGCTCAAAGTGAGTCACCCGAAAGCAGCTTTGGTTACAAAGACAAACATCACAACTCCGCCACGATGACGTCGAAAAGTTCAACAAAATCCAACTTTTTGCCGTAGCGGCAAATGTCAAAAATTCAAGATGGCTGCACTGCTGCCAACGAAATCGCGAAAATTAAATCACGTGATTAGTTACGCTTACGTCAATTACGCCCGTGAGGATTCACTCTGACACGTAAAACCGTTGCATTTTTTTGGATTGTAAAATATGGATGGATTAAACTAGGCGCCTTCGGCGCCCCGATACTCCGGCGCACTAGGCGGGCGCCTAGTTCGCCACCCCCTGGACTTGAATGTGAAATTCTTTCTTCCACAGCCCAAGAGCTTGAATGGGAAACAAACCTGGGAGAAGGAGTGTCAATTTGGGAAAACCACAATTTAGACTGGAATTTGTGGCTGCCGATCAACATTAGCGGAAGAGGTTCTCTCACTGCTGGAATAGGCAACCATAAGTGTCTCAACCCTAAAATTTTCCTGAATTATTTTTAATTAGTATAATTATAAACCTAATTTACATTCTCACATATGGGGTAAACAATATCGAAATAAAATATTAACAACTATACTTACCGTATCTTCCAGTTTTTTCAGTGAAAGAAAATGGAAAAACTAAAGAAATGACTGAAAACATACACAAAAACAAAGGCACAACTGTCACAAAAGATCTTTTGACTTTTGTGAACAAGATAAAACAGACGAAGCCGCGAGCACGCACGTACTGAGAATCGAGATAACCCAGAATCAAAAAAGAAAGTAGAAAGAATGGAAATCTTAAATTGAGAAAATCACAATTATTAAAATGAAAATGTTTGATGTGAAATGAAGAGCCTGTATAGTGTATAGGTTAGGTTGGCAACTGAGAAGAAAAAAGCGCGAGCGCAGCATGACAGTTGACAGCGATTGGAAACTGGAATGTAGCCTATATGTTCCAATATCCGCGAATAGTATTTTATTATGAGATTAAAATATATCTGAGTCTAGCGAGGAGGCATTTCTTATTAAATTAAAAATCGAGAATTTCTCATCATTCAATAAATTTTATAAGCACTGTTTGCACCTGCGCGAATTGACGCAGTAGGTGTGTTAGAGAGAATACACTTTTAGAATATTCTTAACACATGTTACGAATGTACTCGAGAGAAAATCTGAACTTTTAAAATTCATATTAATATGATAATAATTATTACTTACATTTTCATAAAATCTATTGAAATAATTACTTATTTCAGTTTTTGATGGGATAAATAATATCTAATTTTTGTTTTATTTAAAATATGCTTTTTCGGATGTACCTGGCATATACTTCGAATATACTTGAAGTAAGTGTACTTTTTATGTTCCTTTCGCGAATATGCTCAGCATGTGCG
This sequence comes from Ceutorhynchus assimilis, assembly GCA_917834065.1. NCBI lineage: Eukaryota > Metazoa > Arthropoda > Insecta > Coleoptera > Curculionidae > Ceutorhynchus > Ceutorhynchus assimilis. The sequence continues at coordinate 35,684,985 of OU892285.1, forward strand.
CTAAGGAATATTTCATTTGGTACATACTTATCATATGCTATACATTTCCTGAAAAGAACATTCCTGAAATATATATAGTAAGCACATGCTAAGCATATACCTTAAAGAATGTCCTTTAAGGAACACTGAGTGCATATACTCAGCATGTGAATGTTCTTTCAATGCTATGTGGGGTATTTGTTGGACTATACCAAGTCATACCGTTTTAAGCAAAACAATGCTTGGTTTATGACTTTCCCATTCTCAATTAAGTTACATTATGATTTGGATTTTTGAAAACTTTGAAGACCCATACCTTTTTTTCTATTATGAAGAAAGCTGAAATTTTTAGCGATTCCAATTCCAGTAAAAGACTACAATCCCTGAAAATTTCAGCTCATTTGGACTTATAGTTCCCGAGATAAAATCGTGTTAAGCAATTTGGGGTGACTTATCAATTTTTAATTTTTCTGAGTGCCTTTTTTCATAGAATCCGGCCCCAAATCTTAGAATAATTTAGTATATGGAGTTTGAGGAATCTCAAAAGACCATTAGGACACAAAATTTCAACAAAAAAAAAAAAAAAATTGAAATTTCATCGTTTTAGTAAGAAGGTATATAGATATACCTTATGATTTGGATTTTGGAAGGTCATAACTTTTTTTCTATTAGAGATAGAAAGCTGAAATTTTCAGCGATTCTTAACCCAGTAGAGAACTACAATCCCTAAAAATTTCAGCTCATTTGAATTTATAGTTCCAGAGATAAAATCGTGTCAAGCAATTTGGGCTGATTCATCAATTTTTCAATTTTTCTGAGAGCCTTGTTTCATAGAATACGGAATACGGCTCCAAATCTTAGAATAATTTAGTGTTTGGAGTTTGGGGGGTCCCAAAGGACCATTAAGACACAAAATCTTCACTTTTTTTTTTTTAATTTTTTTTTTTAGATTTTGGAAAACTTTGAAAGGTCATAACTTCTTTTCTATTATAGATAGAAAGTTGAATCTTTCACTGAATTTTATCCCTTTCAAAGGACTACAATCCCTGCTCAGCTCATTTGGACTTATAGTTCTAGAAATAGAATGGTGTTAAGCAGTTTTATGGGGTGTTTTATCGATTTTTCAATTTTTCTGAGTTCTTTTTTTCATAGAATCCAGCTTCAAATCTCAAAATAATTTGATGTATGGAATTTGGAGGATTTCAATGGACCATTTTGAGACACAAAATAGTTGTCCAGTTTCTGCGTTATCAGCCTTCAAAGCTGAAACTTTCTAGTAAATCTGTTTTTATAAACATGTCACTGCATTATTGGGAACGAAAATGATGGAAAAAAAAATTGTTTTATTGTTTATTTTCATTTTCATAACTAACAATAATAAATGGACAAAAGGGTACTAGGAGTTGTCCTGGAAGTTGAAACTTTACCTGAAAAAAAGCTAAGACTAATTTTTGAGAAAATTTTAAATTTGAAGGCTCATTACTTGAAAACAGGATAATTATGAAAATTCTGGATAAAGTCATTCTATGGGCAATTTAATCGTTTATCGAATGAAACATGATTCATTGAAATCGATCCAGGCTTCTAGAGTTATGGCCCATTAATAAGACCATGCCTCATCCCTAATAATTTTATTTTTTATTTTTTTCCGCGCTTAAGAGACCTCCTATGGACAAATGCCTGCTTGTTTTGACATCTTCTATACAATGAATTTTTAGTTTTTCCAAAATTCGGAAAATTTTGATTTTCTATTTTATGGGGTATAGGTACCGGGGCCCGGAAACTCCTGGAAAACGGGAAATTAAGGGGGAAAAAGTGGGTTCTGAGATTTCTCTAGAATTCCTCTATGACGTAGTGAAGAAATTCAGGGAAATTTCAATTTTGATTTTGATCCAATGATTTTAAAACTTCCAAGTGAAATATCCCGGAAATGGTAATTTTCGTCATTCTCAGAGTTCCCTGTGTTCTAGTTATTGTATAGGGCCAAAAACAAAAGTCATTTCGAAATTTCAAGATAGCCATTTTCTAGAGGGGATCTCAAAAAGTCCCAAAACCAACTTTTTTTTCCCTTAACTTTTCCGACTTCCCATGAATTTAGAGTTTTTTTTTTTTTCTTCGAAAAAATCGAATCATCAAATATCCCAATCAAGAGCCGAGAATAGTCAAAAATTTTATTTGTATCTTAACAAAAAGATGTTCTTATTTTTTTAAATCCTGCCAGAGCTTGAATTCACTGCATTAACATTTTTCTAATTTTGGAAATATTTTCTAAAAAATTCCTTTTGTTACCTTTTCAAATCCGCAGATCCGGATGTAATAAAATTTCTATAGTCAGCTACATACATTAAACTACAGGAATCATACTGGGTGGACCTACCTGAAAAAGAAAATAGAAAATAGTACAATCTTATGACATATTTTTATTGTTACATTTTTTTGTAACTTATTAAACAAAGAATTATGTCTCAAACTAAAAACGCCATCGAACACTTTATCCTTGAACAAATTCCCAAGCACTTTTGTTATATATGGTACAAGTTCTAAGAAAAACAATAACTCCAGTAACCACGTTTTAATTATTTTTAACCGTTGTTGACTCTATAGTCGTTAAATATACGGCGACCCTTTTCTTCAACTTCTAGAACGAATTTCGTCTAGAAGCCAGACGTAACATATGAAGGAAATCCGACACCCAAGTCGTAAAAATCAACCCAACTGAGAGGCGGGAATATATATTTTTTTTTTGCTGAACTGATGGAATGTTCTTATCGTAGTACCCATAAAAATAAAATAGCTTGGTACTACATATATATTAATTTTTAAAATAATAAATTTTATAGATTTGTTTTCAATGTACACACAGTTCGTAAAGGGTCCTGTGATACTTATGCCATTATTATTTTTAGTTTTTAGTACCCGACCGCGGGTGTAGGTACTTGTATTATTTGCGTCCCCATACGTAATGTAACTTTTAGTTGGATCGCGGATCCTCGCAAGGCAAGAACTCTGTTATTTGGCGTCCGCGGTTTTTTCAAAAATGACTTCGACTATTGTTGATATTAAAATTGAAGATGAAGATGAATATCAAAGGCAAAGGGCTCTAAGGAGTGATCAGCCCATTCATATGAGTGGCGGTGCTTCGATTAATGTAGATAATAAAGTTCATGAAATAATTTATACCAAACGGTTTGTGAGTTTGCTGCAAAGTACTGGTAGGTATAATCTGATTTTTAAGGCATCATAAACTTTCAAGATCTTAGATTTTAGTCAATTTTTTTCGAAATTCTGATTCATTATACCAAATTCTGAAGAAATCTTCAAAAAATCTTTGAATCATTACTTATACAAAATTTTTTGATTCGTTTGAGTTCGGTATTATAACATCACTGCACATGTTTTCAAATTAATTTCATATGTATACCAATAAGTTTTAAACACGTTTCAACAATAAAAATTTTCATTTTTATAGTCTTGGAGCTATTATTACGATTTTTGGATATTGCCAAATTATAATTTCCATATTAGATGTTGAAATTTTGGATTTTGGAAATCTTTAAAACTCATTTGTTCGCAAATTTCTCAAAATCTTGAATCATTAATACAAACCTCCTGGTTCTATCAAGAGACATATAGGATTATTACGATCTTTGGATTTTGCCAGATTCTTATTGGACTTTGCAGTGTTCAGTTTTCCTTTGAAAAGAATCTGCAAATGTTAAATTCTATAAATTTTAAGGATTTTTTGGTGTTTTTATGAAAAACTGATCTTTGAAATTTTGAGTCTTTTCTTTGCAAATTTTCTAATTCTTCTCTAAAGAAACTTTAAAAATCTTAATTTATTGATACAAAACTTCTGATTTTTCCAAAGAAATACGATTGTTATTGCGACTTTTAAGTCTTGCTAAACCTTCTATATCATGACGTGTTCTGTTTTTTTTTTTTTTTAAAGAATCTGCAGATATTGTGGTCTTTAGATTATGTAAATTTTAGGGATTTCTTAGTACTCTTATGAAAAAATTCCAGGCTCTTGAACCTTTTATGCGTGTGTGTATGTGTATGTGTGTAATGAACCAAGGTTGATCTATTGTACCCCTCCTTCTGCTGCTAAGTTCGGGTTTTCTGGGATCAGAATCGCTGAAAATTTCAGCTTTCTATCTAAGTATAATGATAAAAAAAATTATGACCTTTCAAAGTTTTCCAAAATCTAAATCATAATCACTTCTTACTAAAACGATGAAATTTCAATTTTTTTTTTGTTGAGATTCTATGTCCTAATGGTCTATTGGGATCCCCCGAACTCCATACACTAAATCAGTGGCGGCTCGTAACTATTTCAAGTGAGGAGGCTAAAAGATTTTAAAGATTTTCAGTGATTATGATTTATGAATTTTGCGAGAGATTTTTGGGTTTACAGAAAGATTTCTGAAAAATTCCGAAGGGATTTCGCAGTAATTTCGTGGATTTCGGATGAATTTGTGACACGTTTTCGGGGAGTGATGATTTCATCAGAGTTCTTTGAAATTCCATTAAAATTTTAAGTTATTCTATGGGAATTTCGCGAAAATTTCAAATAATTCCATGGAAATAAATACCTTAACATTTCATTAGAAGATTTTATGGAATTCCTCGGAATTCCACTAAGATTTCAATTTCAAAATTCCATTTTTTTTAACTTTACTAAAATTTTTCAAAATTTTACTATTTAGAATTCCACAAAATTTTCATAAAATTCTACGGAATTTCATTGACATTTCATGTAATTTCTTAAAAATTTCTCAGAATTCACTAAAATTTTATGAGAATATCCACGTTCATAACCGAAAATTTCTCGAAAGTCCAATGAAACTTTAAGGAATTTTCAAAATTTAATTTATTTTCATAAGAATTTTTCGGAATTTCACTGAAATTTTAATTGCCAGGAATTTCTGGGAATATTAATGAAGTTTCAAGTAATTTCTTAAAAATTCATCGAAATATATTGAAATTTCATGTCATTACATGGGAATTTTTCGGAATATCACCGAAATGATTGGGTTTAAAATAACCTATAAATCGAGATTTGATGAAAACATATGGCAACACTGCTCATGATACAACAAACGTCAAAAAATTGAAATATCAAAGTAGGCCTTGGTTTTTTTGACAGTCGATATAAAATGGCGTCTTTTTGTTTCAAAGATTACGATCCGAAGGGCCTGTTGGGCTCGTATTACTCCGGCCCTTCGGGTTCGCATGATTCCGGCCCTTTGGACTCGTATAACCTCGGCCCTTTGAGCTTATAATTGGGATAACTTCAGCCTTCCAGAATCGAGATTCGAAAAAAAAAACATATGGCAACACTGTTTATAATACAACAAACGTCAAAAAATTGGCCCTGTTTGGCTACTTTCTACGTATTCGCCGAGGCTAAATCTATATGCCCATGTGGGTTTTTTAAAATTTTGACAGCTTTCAATCTGTGTTTTTTCCAAAAAACAAAGGTCGTTTTTTAGTGGGTTTTAAGGTGAGGTTTATGTAGCAACAGTTGGTACAAAAAATTCAATTTCCCGTCGGGTTTGGAATTTGAATTTTTTGAATTTTCCCGGCTCCTGATTGGTTTGGAGATTCGAATTTTGATTATTCCCGGCTCTTGATTGGCTTTAAAATAACCTATAATCTCGGCCCGTCGAGCACGAGATTTGAAAAAAAATCATATGGCAACACTCCTCATGATACAACAAACGTCAAAAAATTGAAATTTCAAACCTTGGGTTTTTTTGACAATCGATACAAAATGACGTCTTTTTGTTTCATAGATTACGGCCCGAAGGGCCGGAGTACTAAAATCAGTTAACAATGAACGGGTTCGTTCGGATAAAACTTTTGTCGTACGACACTTTGGCATTATTGTCACCTGTCAAAATTTGACACATGTTTAACTTTTTCCCCGCTCTACTATAAAAGCTACGAAAATCAAACTCCGGTACAAGGCAGTTTCACGACGCCAACTATCAATTTGTGACAAAAAAATTTGATAGCTGTCAACGGCAAAAAAGTTTTTTTTTTAATTTTGCGAATTTCGATAAAAAAAAAGTGGTTGAAAACGATCCCCGGACCCCAAAAACCTTGAATAAAAATTCTAAAAAAAAACAACGAAAATGACATTCCAAAACCTACTTGATAAAACTAAAGTTTTTCTCACTTACCCCGTTAAAACACTGGAAATTTTTGGTGGAAAATGAAGAAAATTCAAAGCCTCGTAATTTAAATCGGTTTTCCCGACCGAAAAACCCCTAGAACGGCGGAAAATCTAGAGAAAAACCTCTAAAAATTACATTGTAAAGCCTGCTTGTTAAAACTAAAATTTTTAATTGGCTCTTCTAAATTATCCGCTGACCAATAGAATTATAGACTGAGCCCCGTGATTAAAATAACTGTAGCCCTTCGGGCTCGCGTATAATTCCGGCCCTTCGGGCTCGTATTACTCCGGCCCTTCGGGCTCGTATTACTCCGGCCCTTCGGGCTCGTATTACTCCGGCCCTTCGGGCTCGTATTACTCCGGCCCTTCGGGCTCGTATTACTCCGGCCCTTCGGGCTCGTATTACTCCGGCCCTTCGGGCTCGTATTACTCCGGCCCTTCGGGCCGGTATTATTGAGTATCCCAGATTCACAGATTTTTGTCGTGGAGACGCGGGATTGATTGAAATAATGTTGTCAGATTTTTCTAAATTACATTGAAATATCGAAAATTGGAATTCTGTTGTGTAATTTGTAAATTATTATTTTAATTAGAAATCAGGAATGAAAAAATAAGATTGACTTTTCAATTTTTTGGAGGAGGTTTAGCCTCCCCTGTCCCCTCTGACGAGCCGCCACTGCACTAAATTATTCTGAAATTTGAAGCCGGATTCTATGAAAAAAGGCACTCAGAAAAATTGAAAAATCGTTAAATCATCCCTCTTGCTTAACATAATTTTATCTCAGGAACTATAAGTCCAAATGAACTGAAATTTTGAGAGATTGTAGTCCGCTACTGGGATAAGAATCTCTGAAAATTTTAGCTTTCTATCTATAATAGAAAAAAAGTTATGACCTGTCAAATTTTTCCAAAATCTAAATCATAAAGTTACCTTCTTACTAAAACGATGATGAAATTTCAATTTTTTTTTTTTGTTGAGATTTTGTGTCCTTAAAGTCATCGGAGTCCCCCAAACTCCATACACTAAATTATTTCCAGATTTGAAGCCGGATTCTATGAAAAAAGGCATTCAGAAAATTTCTAAATTTCAAGATAGCCATTTTGATAGCCAGAGGAGATCTCAAAACTAATTCTTATTGAGTAGAGGGGGTCAAATTAAACAGAAAATACCTCTTGGTATTTTCTCATTTAAGGCTTCCTAACCCCGGAAAAAAATTCAAGAAGAAAACTCCAAAATTGTATTTCCCAACTTGACATGGCCCCATTAAATAGGCCATAACCCTGGAACGTCTGGACCAATTTTAATGAATCATGTTTCAATCGAAAGAGGGTTAAATTGGCTACAAAATGATCCAATTCAATATCAATTTTACGTCAAACATTATGATTCTGTGATTAGAGAGCGAGAGGATTTATTGAAGACTCCAATTCCTGATCATTTGGTCAACATTTGAACTACAAAGTGTTATGTCTAACATCTCCTGTCTGACCCTAGTAACAAATGTTGGTGTATTTCCTACATAAAGTATATTTAGGTTTATTTGAAAAATAAATTCTAACAGTTGCTTACCTCTTAGATTTGTGTCGGTACTGAACCTTTTGAAATTTAAATCAAATAAAACAAATAAGAGAGAAAATAAAAAAAAATCAAAAATCTTGGAAAGAAAAATTCCAAAAATGAGTGTAAAGTTGCATTTTATCAACGAATTTACTGTCCCAGAAAAGTTCGATTAAAAAAGTATCTGACATAAAAGTTTTCAAAATTTCTTGATTCTTCTGTGAAGAAATTCTCATTGATACAAACCTGGTTCTTCCATCAAGAGACGAGATAATTACGATCTTTGAATCGTTCTAGATTTTTATTTGGACCTTCTATCATGGAGTGTTGATGTGTTTTCCTTTGAAAAGAATCTGCAGATGTTGAAGGTCTTTGGATTCTATACATATTTAGGATTTCTTGATGCTTTTATGAAAAAACTCTGGAAATTTTCCAAATTCTGAGTCATTTTTTTTGAAAATTTCCTGATTCGAAACTGTGAAAATTTTGATTTTTCTGTAAATGTTCAAACCTCCTGGGTTCTTTCAAGAGACAAGATTATTACGATCTTGGACCTTTATATCAAAATTTGAAATCTTAAATTCTACAAATTTCGGATATTTTTTGGTAGTTCTAATTCCAGAGAAACAAACTTTCTGGATTTTCCACAAAAAATCAATTGCTGAATCTTTTTTTGATACCCAGTTGTCCGGATTCAAACCAAATTCAATCCATAAGAGATATTGAATTGAATTTTTCAAGCTTTAAAAAACTTGCATTGGAAAATATTTTCAGGTTTATAGTTTTTGAAAAAATTGAGTTTTTGAATAAATATCGATTGTTGATTTGTTCAAATTTCAATGGAAATATATGTCATAATTTCAAAAAACATCAACCATAAACATTATTCTGTCTTTTTTGTAGGCGATTATCCAGATCCATTAAAAATCAGCTTCAAACATTTACCACACAACCTACGATCGGGCCTGCCTTTCCTCACTCATGATCCCGAACCAGAAACCCACCCGACAATCTCAGAAACCCAAAACATGAGACCGTATCGGAAAAGACCTTTCGCTTGTCTTCTGAACAACGACAACAATAGCGAAGATTCCGATATACATCAGGTAATAATTTTGAAGTTTATTAAAACTATGATTGTAATAAAGTTTTGTTTGCCAGGCCGCAATTGAAAATGGCGAACAAGTGGAAAAGGAACTTGAAGTCAAAAGCAAAAAGACTTGGAAAAGGAAGATATCGAGGAAATTATACCGGCATCACAATATCAAACTATTTACACCAAATGAATGTAAGTAAAATCGTGAATCCATTTGAAAAGTTTCTTTTCTTCCTTATCTCAGTGTTTGAATTATCACACAATAGGTATAATTTCTCACAATACTTTTCGATTAATCAGCAAATTAATGCAACTGTGTAATCACAAAAAAAAAAATTATCATAATACTCCTTTATCTTATCGGTTCCTGAAATCCTACAATTAAAAAGATAAAAATAATATAGATATATTTTTTTTTCTGAGGCCTCATTCATTTGAAATATAATTTCCTTAAAATGCTATAAAGGACTATGGGTTTTCAATGATTATATTATCCAGACTGGCAGGGGCCGGATTTGCAAATGTGCAGCCATAAAATACCTAATAAAAACATGAAAATAACAAATTTAATGACGAATGGGTATATGGGGCATGAAGGACATTTTTCGGGTACCTGCATAAGATTGAACTATATATAGTTTATTTTTTTGCAGATCGTATTCCATCGTTTTTGAAACAAATCGAGTCCGGCCCCATAAAACAGCCAGTAGTAGTGCCCGAGCCTTTGGAAGCAGTAGTGCCGGTTTCAAATGAATCGATCACCGAAGATATCGTTAATACTTTGGCGGGACAAAAACAGCCTGTAAATGGGTCTAGAATAGATTATTTAGAAGAGAACAATAATAATATTCAGAATGTTAATAACAATCTTGTTGGGAAACATCATTTGCCAGGTAAGAATTTTCTGCTGCAATAACAATATATCCAGAGATGTTATCATCTTCTTCTGGATAATTTATTTTAGGCTCAGATAAGCAAAAGTGCTTCTTTAAGTTGGTTCTATGTAGGTATATCTGAAACATAATATTACTTACGTAATTTGTTTATTTGGATAGTTGATGAGAAACTGTTTAAAATAAATTATAAGTACAGAAACTTTTTTAAGGTGGTTATTAAAAACAGGGTGACACCAATAGCGTAAAGGGTGATCTATTATAAATATCACCCCTTCTAACTTTTTCATTTGACATTTTTGACAAAAGTGTCACATACAAAAATTTCAAGAAATTGTCGAAAGTTTTTAATTAATTCAGGGTTCGTCAAAAAAAATGCCGCAGTGTAAATGTTTTGAAATGGAACACCCTGTATAGGGTTGGCAAATGACAATAAAAATGTAGATAAGTATCTTTTCTATATAGTGTCTCTCTGCCCTACCATCAATGCCTACTCGAGTATTTAACGCGAGCAATTTGACAAATGACCGGTCAAATACTAGGTCAATTGAACGAAAAATATTTGACCGGTCATTTGTTAAATTGCTCGCGTCAAATACTCAAGTATAGGCATTGTCAGTCAAATTGAGTGTCAATTGACAATTTTTGACTGGTCAATTGACCGAAGGTGGAATACCTATTATAATAAATCCAATAGGTGTCCAAGTTATTATTATTACCTACATATTTTTAAAAAAATAACATAAGAGATAGGAAGGGATTTTTGAGTTTTGCTCTTTAACTGTTGGAGATCATCCAAGAGATAAACAAAACAAACCGTATCGTTAAAATCAAGTTGAAGGGGACTAACAAATAAGCGCAAAATATACAAGATGTTCCATTTTAAAAAAATATAACTTATCACTGCTGCAATTTTTTGACACATCCTGTATGCCTAAAACTAACTTAGGCTGTGGTTCGAATAAAACCTGGTACAGCACAGTTCAGCACGCTTCAGATTGGATGAGAATTCAAGACGATCTCATGCAAAAAATGCGAAAACTGGGGTGCGACTGAGGTAAGGTTCATCCAAAAGGTATCAAGAAGAATTCCTTACTTCTGCTTGGAGTGCGCGCAGGAAAAAACAGGAGCGATACATAAACAACTGGAGACAGCGAGTAAGGAGAATAAAAACTTAAAAGTAAGAATGGAGTTGATGGACAGGGAAATCCGCGAGAAGGAATCTGAATTGCATTTTTTAAAGGATGAAATTGAGATTTTAAGACAAGAAAGGACAGAGATGGAAAGTTGTCTAAGGAGAAAATTAAAAGCTACTGTTGATTTTGAAGATGAGGTTTTTGCCGCCGAAGAAAATTTGCAAAGGGAAATCAAACAACAAAGTTCAGAGCTAGAAGATCATAAAATTACGATCTATAATCTAAAAAAGGAAAATTTAAGCCTAACAGAACAAATTCAGGATTTACTTGCTAGTGCCGAGGAATATAAAAAGGGGATTAGAGATCTGAAGAATGAATTGGATGATTTGTCTAGCGTGAAGAACGATATGTTACAAACAATAAGAACACTAACTCAGGATAACGAAATATATATGAGGGATTATAAAGAGAGCCAACGACAATTGTTTCTACTACAGAATTCAGTAGTGAACATTAATAAGGATACGAGTCCATCAGTATCGTATGTATCTACGCAATGTAATTTACTCGGAAACACAGAGGAAGATCAAAAAGGACTTAAGGATACTGACACAGAAAAGTCTAACGAACAACGTAAAATTCTTATAATAGGAGACAGCACCATTGTGGATCTATATAAGGCATTGGAAAGGCAAGCAACTCTAGAAGAGTATAAAATAATCAGTATTGTAAAACACAACGCTCTACTAGAAAATATTACTGAAAATATTTGCGACTTAACTTTGTCAGTGGGGGACAGAAAAATGCGCTATGCGGAGGTAGAGTTGACCTGACTGTTTTTCAATCACTATCGCAGATGTGTGAGTATACAAATTTGATTTTGTTTTCTGTGCCTCTTTGGGGAAACAGACGGATTTTGAATAGATTTATCGATCAAGTAAATATTAAGATGTATGAATTTGTTTTGAATCAGTTTGGAGGCAATGCTCAGTATGTAGGTTTGAACTCTTTTTTAAACTCTTCCTTTTTTATTTTTCGAGCAAACACTTTAAAATTTATAGGAAAAATAAAAATCGCTGAAAAAATAACTCAACTTTTATCACAGAATTTTTTAATGTAAATTACAGCTGTGTCGTGTGTAGAGCGGATGGGGAAAATGGGGCTGTGAACGGGGAGTTGTTAATAAGACGAGAGCTAAATGTTGACTGACTTTATTTTATGAATTGTCATGTACAAATCAAATGCAATGTCAAGCACTAGGCATTGTTGCCAACTTAATACTATAATTTAGAGCGTGTAGTGCAAGTGGAGTAGAACACGCTACATCTCCCTTTTTAATTAGGTTTATAAACTAAATAAATGATAATAAATAAGGGTATAAAGAATAAATATATCACAGTTAATAATTATAAAATACGAGCATACATTTTTACATTTAGATCACAAACAAGTCAACAGCCGTCTTAATGACACATAATGATTATGTAAACAAAGAAGTAATTTTACAGTGAACAGTTATGACAAATTCTGTATGTACAGGATTTTATTTCTAATTCTAATATTAACTAAACCATAATTTAAGAATCACAATAATGTGTATTATTTAAATGACACATAGTTTGAAAGGTGCAAGGGTGCTCTACTTTTTCTGCCAGACTTTGTAGTGATGTTTTGACTATTAAATTCTTTTAAATCATCTGCAGAGCAAGTGGAACTTGTTGGTTTTGTATGTACAGGACTTTGATTATCCAGTTCAATAACTCCCGCACTGCTTAGATTTTCTAAAGAGCTATTTGACAGACTTCTAAAGCTACCATTGTAACTGCTAATTGGACTATCAAAATTTGTATTTTGACATTCCTCTGATTCTGAGTGAATAGAATGGTCCAGTTCAAGATTTATGTCATGGTTTATATTCTGTTCAGCGAGTCCTTTAATAGGACTGCTTCGTTCTACTTCTAAATATACACGTTTTACAACATTACTGTCACAGTCTGATTTATTGAAGGGTGGTGCAAAGTGTTTATTAATTGGTTCATTATTTACTCTTAAAAATCTTCTATTTCTTACTAACATTGCTCCATCCTCCGTTTTTACTTTATAAGATCTTATTCCTATTTTATTTACAACTTTGCCCTTTTTCCAGTTGCTATTAATGGATTTTTTATATAAAATTGATGTACCTTCCTCTAATTCTGGCAGGGACTTAACACCATTTTTGTCATAATATTGCTTTTGTTTAGCTTGTGATTTATCTATGAACCTGTCATAGTTGTCTTTTTTATACAGTCTAGGCTTAAAACAAACTTGTTGCTTGGGGAGTAAATCCCTCAATTGTCTATTATACATAATATTTGCTGGTAAAGCCAGTCCATCAAGAGGAGTATTTCTTAATGCTAACAGTGCCAAATAGGGATCGGAGTTATCAGCTTTACACTTTTTTAGTATGTTTTTTACTGTTTGAATAGCACGTTCGACCTCTCCATTAGATTGTGGATATCTAGGTGATGAACATTTATATTCTATGTCCCATTCTTTTGAAAATTTCTTAAACAAAAAGCTTGAAAATTCTGGGCCATTATCTGTTATTAAAATTCGAGGTATTCCATGACATGAAAATATTGTTTTTAAATTCAAAATTACATTTTCACTACTCATATCCCTATTCAGTTTTCTTATTTCTACAAATTTGGAATAATAATCAATAGTTAACAAAAAAGAGTCTCCATTAAAATGAAAAATGTCCGCAGCAACCTTATACCATGGCCATTTAGCGACCTCGTGCGGAATCATGGGTTCCGCAGAATTGGATTTATAAAATTACTGGCAGATACCGCAAGCCAAAACCATATCCCTAATAGCCTTGCACATGCCAGGCCAATAAAACGAATTATTAGCTTTATCTATACATTTGTTGACACCTAAATGACCTGCATGTAACTTTGTTAAAATTTCCCTACGAAAAGCTTTGGGAATTATTAATTTGACACCTTTATAGATTAGACCGCTCGCCAATGTCAACTCTGATCTAAATTTATAATAAAACTTTATGATCTCCGGAACAGATTTGATGTTATTAGGCCATCCATTCAAAATTTGTGATTTTAGAGTGGAGAGTTCTAGATCAGAATCAGTGAGCTTTTTAATTTCTTTAACTTTTTCTTCAGAAGCGTTTAATTGTTTTGAAATGAGACAAACTTGAGCTTCTAGTTCTAAGTCTACGTTTTCGTCAAAAAATTGATTTTCATAGGCTCTGGATAAGGTATCGGCAACAACCAAGTGTTTCCCTGGTTTGTAAACGAGTTCAAAATCGTATTTTCTTAATTGAATCAACATTCTCTGTAATCGAGCAGGACAAGAATTTATCGGTTTTTTAATGATTGAAATTAATGGTTTATGATCAGTTTCTACTTGAAATTTACGTGCAAAAACGTACTGATGGTACTTTTCACAGCCAAACCAAACAGCTAACAGTTCTTTTTCAATTTGAGCATAATTTCTTTGTGCCTCTGTTAGAGCACGTGAAGCATGAGCACACGGTAGATTATTTTGCATTAGTGAAGCCCCCATTCCATTTTGAGATGCATCAACTGAAAGTATGATGGGAATTTTAGGTTCAAAAAATCTTAAACATGGAGCTTTACTAATGATTTGTTTTAGATTATTAAAGCATTTATTGTGTGTCTCATTCCACGTAAAATGAATATCTTTTTTCAGTAATTCTCTTAATATTGCTGTTTTTTCTGAAAGATTCTCGATAAATCTGCCTACATACGTCACCAAACCCAAAAATCTCTGCAAATCCTTTCTATCTTTTGGTACAGTTATATTTCTTAAAGTTTCTATTTTAGAATCATCAGGTGTTATACCATGTTGTGAAAAAATATGTCCCATGTACCCAACTTCACTGAGTCCAAATTTACATTTTTTAGAGTTAAATTTTATATTGAATTTTTCAGCCCTTTCAAAAACGATGTTTAAAAGCTTAACATGTTCTGATATTTCTTTGGAATACAGAATTATATCATCTATATAAACTGCACATCCTTCGATGTTTCCAAAAATTTCTGACATTCTCTCTTGGAACACTTCAGGTGCACTTGCCAAGCCATAAGGCAATCTCAAAAATCGATATCTGCCCATGGGAGTGGAAAAAGTACACAGTTTTGAACTTTTATGATCAAGCTTGATTTGCAAAAATCCCTGAGTTGTATCTAAAGTGGTGAATATTTTTGAACCTGCTAGTTTCGATGAAAGTTCTTCTAAAGTTGGTATATGAAAATAATGTCTACGCACACTTTCATTCAAAAATTTTGGATCTAAACAGATTCTTAAATCACCAGTTGGTTTTCTAACTAAAACAATGGGATTGACCCAATCAGAACTACTATCATCTTTTACAATAATTTTGTCTTTTTCCAACTGTTTTAAACTATCTTTTAGTTTTTCGTGAACAGCAAAAGGTACTCTTCTTGGCAGGTGTACTACTGGCCTAGAATCAGCTTTTAATTCTAAACTATAGGGTTTTTCTAAACAACCTATAATGCCATTAAATAAATCTTTAAATTTGATATTTACTAGTTTTTGAATTTTATCGTTATGAGAATTATCGACTTCATCTATTGAGTCAACTCTCTGAATCATTTGCAATTGAATACAAGCTTGAAGCCCTAAAATGCAACAGCTATTTAAATCAACAATATAAAAAAGTAAGTTGCCTTCTTTGTTTTTATAATTACAATGTAAAGTGCATTCACCTACTATTGGCAAACGATCCCCAGTATAAGATGTCAAATTTACTTCTGACTTTTTCAATTTACTAACATCAAAATTTATCTTACGCAAGACCTCCAAGGGAATGACGTTGGCCACGGCCCCCGTATCCAGCTTCGCCTTGACTTCGTGTCCATTGATGTTAATGGCAGCGACCCATGACTCCAGCTCGATGTCACCAATCATGTTTGACTCGATACTACCTATGAACAGAAAATCATCATTAAAATCTGCTTCGATACAACAACTATTATTGCAATCATGAGCCTCATGACAACTATTATCATTTTCAATGCCATTAATATTGTTTTTTACAATATTTTCAGGTGTTTTTCTAACATTTAACCTGTTTGGAAAAGAACAATTTTTAAATTTACAATTAGTTTTTAATTGATTATTACAAGAATTTTTATTATAAAAATTTGGATTGTTACCGTCCCTTTTAAATCTGCATGATGTGGAGAAGTGGTTCATGTTTCCACATTTAGAACATCTTTGACCATAGGCTGGACATTTACCAAATCCATGGCTTCTTCCACATCGGCCACACTTTGCTTGAGCTTTTCCCTGCTGTTGATATTGACCATAACCATTTTTGCCAAAGTTGTTCTGGTACTTCCACTGAGGCTTCCTGACTGTTGTTTGAGGGTTTCGGGAATGGCCTTGGTATTGTAGCGATTTTCGGCTTCCAACAGCATCGATGTGGTTGTCCTGTGAGTTGGTAATCTCTCGGTTTCTTTCTTTGGTCTTTTCCATGTTGATACAGGTGCGAACAGCATCCTCTAGGTGTTCGTGATCTTCTTGAAGTAATTTTTCTCGGACTATCTGAGAATTTATACCGCAGATCAAAATGTCTTTAACTAAACTGTCTTTCAGTAACCCCAATTCACATGCAAGAGCTAAGTTTTTTAGTTCGGTAATATATTGTTCAATAGTTTCCCCTTCTTTCTGCTTGCAAGTGAGAAATTTATGTCGTTGGTACGTTAAATTATGTCTAGGATTGAAGTATTCATCGAATTTTTTGAGAAGTGGCTTTAACTTGTTTTTATCATTTTCAGGTATCGTAAAAGTATTAAAAATACGAATACCTTCATCTCCAATAAGCGTTAATAGTTGTGCACACTGCGTTGTTTCTTCTTTTTTACAGATTTCGGTTGCCAAAAGGTAAGTTTCGAATCTCTGCCTCCAAAATTTCCAGTTTTCCGCCAGATTTCCGGAAAATATCATTGGTGAAACGCCACGGAAGTCCATTTTTCTTGATTTTCCTAGTTAATTTTCGTCGATGTGTTGCAAATAAATCGGATGATCCAGGATTTCTTTTGCGAGGTTTTTTCTAACCTAAAACTGCGCCATGTGTCGTGTGTAGAGCGGATGGGGAAAATGGGGCTGTGAACGGGGAGTTGTTAATAAGACGAGAGCTAAATGTTGACTGACTTTATTTTATGAATTGTCATGTACAAATCAAATGCAATGTCAAGCACTAGGCATTGTTGCCAACTTAATACTATAATTTAGAGCGTGTAGTGCAAGTGGAGTAGAACACGCTAATACAACAGCATCGACAGAAAAAATTTAACTAATAGGGAACCAAACTTTAAAATGTCAAGTGATTCATTCTTCATGCTTCTGCTTAATGTTCAGTCAATTAGAAACAAAACAGACGAATTGTCTATATTTCTTGAAGACCAGGATGGACCAGAAATCTTATTGATTACTGAACATTGGTTAAAACCTTATGAACCATGTTATGTTTCTGGTTACTTGGCGATTTCCATTTTTTCACGTGAAAATTCAATTCACGGTGGTACTGCGATTCTGGTCAAACAAAATGTCTGTGATAATTACATTATTAGTTCAGTAACGAAATATAATGGGCTTTTGGTCGAGAAAGAATTTGAATTCTCGATAGTCTATATAAATAATTTTAATATGTATGTGTTATGTATCTATAGACCTCCGGGCTGTGATTTGACAATTTTCTTTCAGCGACTTGACAGTCTTTTGTGCAATTTTCCCATTAATTCTAAATTAGCTTTGGGTGGTGACCTTAATATCAATTATGCTGATAAATCGTCCTTGTACACTCAAACCTTAGATAATATATTTGCGTCCTTCAGCTTACAGATGCAAGTAAACAGTCCAACGCGCATAACCCAGAACTGCTCGTCAATTTTGGATTATTTCTGTACAAACTTTGATCTGAATGATGTAAGTGTTTTGTCTGCAGCGCTGTCTGACCATGAGGCTGTTTTGGTAGGGTTTTCGAATAAACTTAATCAGATGAGAGAGAAATGGAGAATGGGTAGAATTTTTAGTGCGAAAAATTTTAAAACCTTTGGGGAGCAATGCGCAGCCGTACAGTGGGACCACATTGCAGGGTCTTCCGATCCATTGGGTGCATTTCATCACGAGCTAACTGACCTTTTTAACACAATATTTCCTATAAAAAAAATAAAAATAAAATCTGAAAAAGGTAAACCATGGGTAACATCTGGAATAAGAGTATCTTCTAGAAATTTGCGCTGTCTGCACTATATTCGTAAATTTAATATTAACAACAACTTTTTCGTGTCTTATTTTAATTCATATAGACGTATTTACAGGAATGCCAAGGATTTATATTATAAACATCGTTTTACACGAGCTGGAAACAGAACAAGGGAAAACTGGTCTATCATAAATGATTTAAGAGGCAGACACACCTCATGTTCTGGAACTGTCAACATGGAGCCTGATACTCTGAATGCTTTTTTCTGTTCTGTGTTCGAGAAAACAACATCCAATACTACAAGTAGTAAAGATCCTTTGGATTATCTTGGGGAGTTCAATGTTCCCTGCAGTTTCTACTTTCACCCCGTCGATGTGATTGAATTAAAGGATGTGTTTTCGCAGATCAAGAATAGGAATTCTTCTGGATATGATGGAATGTCCATTAAGGTGTTTGAGAATCTTTCAGAATCTGCTTTACTTTCACTCGCAAATGCGATTAACGTATCTTTCGAAACTGGCGAATTTCCATCCTGCTTGAAACGGGCGGTTGTAATTCCGTTGCACGAGGGGGGGAGTTGCGAAGATCCATCTAATTTCCGCCCTATATCGCTACTTGCCACCCTTTCGAAGGTCGTTGAGAAGCTAGTGAAATCGAGGCTGGTTCATTTTCTATCGGCATTTAATGTGATAACAGCCTCGCAGTTTGGTTTTCAAGCATCTAAGAATACGAGTGATGCAATCTTTTCGCTTCTGGAGACCCTTTACACAAGTCTGAATGGCGGAGATGTGGCTGCAGCAGTATTTTGCGACTTTTTAAAGGCCTTTGACTGCGTAAATCGCGAAGTGCTGCTGCGGAAACTTCACCGCTGTGGTATACGGGGAAAGGCGAATCTGTGGTTCAAGACATATCTCTCCGAGAAGGTTCAGGTGGTGAAAGTTGGCGATGATGAGTCGGCTCCCTTAGTATGTCACTATGGTGTACCGCAGGGATCGGTGTTGGGACCTGTTCTTTTCTTGGTATATATTAATGACCTTGCGATGGTGAATATTCGGGGTAAGTTCACTCTCTTCGCGGACGACACCACTCTTCTATGGCATGCGGAAACAGGCGATAATCTCTGGGAGATGATAACTGTGGATCTACCAAAAATCAAGAGTTGGTGTGATGCTAATTCTCTCAGCTTAAATATCGCTAAAACTAATATACTGACTTTTGGTTTTAATTTTCATGACTTAAAGATAAATGATCAACAAATCGAAAATGAACCAGTCACTAAGTTCTTGGGCCTTCTCATAGACAACAAACTTAAATTTGATAGACACATTTCATCATTGAGCTCTAGGCTGGCCTCTGGTTGCTTCGCTATCAGAGTCGTTTCCAACGAATTGGGTATACCGCGACGGCAAGGATGGTGTATTTTTCACTTTTTGAATCGCACCTTCGATACGGTATAACATTTTGGGGCTTTTGTAATCAACAATTGTTCAATTCAATATTTGTATTGCAGAAAAAAGCAATACGATTTATGTGTCGGGTGGGAGTAAGGGAACATTGCAGACCACTGTTTATCACACACGGGATATTGACATTCGTCTCTTTATTTATTCTTGAAACAGTGTGTCTGATTCACAAAAAATCGTGTTTTGAGGTCCCTGACCGTTTACATAACACAAGGTTGAATGCAAACCAAAATCTACGACTCCCTATTCCCAGAATGACACTTACAAAAAAATCAATTATATATGAAGGCCTCAAGATATATAACCATTTGGGCACCGAATATAGACAATTGCCATACTCGCGGTTCAGGAAAAGGGTGAAGAGTGTATTGATGGCAAGGTCTTATTACAGCCTGGAGGAGTATTACGATGATTGTTTGTAGCGAGGTTTGCAGCTATTGATTTTGTTAAGTATTTTCATTTTAATGTCCTGTTTTCATATGTATTTTTGTTTTTAGTTTTAATAATTGTATCTATTCTTACGGCTGTTTGTGAATTTAATTTTTGACATTTTAATATTGTATTTATTATTGTACTGTTATTATTCTTACGGCGGTTTGTGAATTTAAATTTTGACATTTTATAATTGTGTTTATTGTTGTATTATTGTATTTTTCTTATTATTATTGTATTTTTCTGCTTTGTAGACAAGATATTTTTCTCTTTTTACAATAAAGCATATTTTGATTTGATTTGATTTGAATTTTGTGCAAACTGATTTTCGAAATTTTGGGGGGGGCTGAGCGTCAAGATAGCCCCCCATTAGGATTTTGTCGGAAAATGACCGAATATTGAAATTTTGAGAAAAACCTGATACGGCACAGTTCAGCACACTTCAGATTGGATAAAAATCCTTTTTTGTATTTCAAGTTTCAAGTATATTGTTAAATTGCGTAAATTTGCATTTTTCCTGTTCAATCAAATAACCCGGTTAGTTTGGGTTAAACTCGCATTACATTTGTGTATTTTTTCCTGTATTTTTACATGTAGCATGTATAAATTGATGATTTTTTTCACGTGAGCAGCTGTCAAAAGTGTCAGATACACGGCTAATATTTCCGTTTTACATTCGTGTATTTCTTTATGTAAGTTCGCAATTTTAACCTCTAACCCAAACTAACCGGGTTATTATTGGCAATTTTAATAACGTCTGATTAAAATTGCAAACTATTAGGCTATCACATAAGTCACCACTGATGCATAAAATTCAGTTGCTTTTATACCAACAATGATGTTTGACCCAATTCAGAAAATGGAAATTGTAATTCAGAATAGGAATATAATATTCAGGAATGGCAATTTGTTATTCAGGATAGGAATATGTAATTCAGAAAGGGAAAATTTAATTCCAGAAAATGTAAATTGTAATTCAGATATGCAATTTTGAGAATCGGAAATAGGAAAATGTAATTCAGAATTGGTAAAGTCTGTTTTTTTTTTTTAAAAGATAATTCCCCAAGTCAAAAATTTAGTAACTATGTTGGCAACACAAGCCTTTTCTACATACAAAATTTGAAACTATTGACAATTTTACATTGTATTGCCAACATAATGTCATTTTGACTTTTATCTTTAAATAAAAAACAGATTTTAATATGTAATTCAGAATCATGAAATATCTATGAGTGTTTTTTTTTTTCAATTTTCAATCTTGTATGTTTATTAATTTATCGTCAGTAGAGTTTTACATAAAAAAGTTTTATTCTATGTCATTTATCTGTTATTATATGACAGGTAAGACAGGTTTTCTCACTCTCTGTACCTCTGTACATATCTAGCTTATCTACTTGTGATGGGCAGTGGATATTTACCCGATGGGCAAAAAAATAAATACCCGACAAATAAGTACCGTGTATTTACCAAAAATATTGTGGGAAGATTGGAGTTTTATCTATATATTAAATGTTGATGTATAATTTTGTTTTTTCTTTGTCTAGCGATGTTGTTGTTTCTCTAGGGATGTGTTGTTTTAATTTATTTTTATAACAACTCAAATAAAATTTAAATTTCAACTAAAATATTTAAAAAACCTTATGCCCCAAACCCTCGCCGAAACCCATTTACTTGTCCATTAGGGATATTTACCCAAATTAATTTACCGGGTATTAGCCCATCACTATAAGCTTATCGTAAAGTGCATATTATACCTACTTTTCTGAATTACAAATTCCATTATTTGAAATTAAATTTTCACCTTCTGAAATACAATTTTCCTTTTCTAAACTATTATAATTTACAGTTTCCGAATTTCAATTTACTATTCTGAATTACAATCTTGCTTTTCTGAATTTCAACTTTCCAATCTAAAATTTCATTTTCCCTATTTTGAAATTTAAGTTATGATTTTCAAATTCAATTTCTCTTTTCTGAATTATAAGTTCCTATTTTAAAATACTCATGTTCCCTTTTCTGAAATTAAACTTTGATTTTCTGAATTACAATTGAAAAAGGTGTAGGTAGTGCAAATTATCAGATAATTACAGCGAAAACTGGTGTTTTGATAAAAAATTTAAATTTTTGATTCACAAAATTCTCTCATGAAATACAACTCATGCAATGGAAATATATCTATAATTTTCGACAAATTTGCACTCATGCATTCGAGCAAATTTCCCAAAAATTATCGATAATTTTCATTGCACTTGATTACTACTGAAAATTTTAATTATTACTGGCGTTTGAATCACTAGAAAACCTCCAGAAAAAATTAAAAGCTGAAAATTTGAAATATTGATCATAAGTGACTCTTGAATCACTTGGAAATTTTTCCCAAGTAAATCAAGAGCCGGTAAAGATTATCATTTTGATCCATATCTCTATTTCTTTTTTAATCAGGTTGAATTTTAAATTTTCCTGTCTTCAATTTGATTACTTATGGGAATTTTCCTATTTAGCTATAGTACTCCCAGCGACCACTCCTCGAAGAGAAAGTATGGAAATCAAACCACTACCGAAAAATCCCGATGAGACAAACGAAGTCACAAGGACAATTTCCGATATAGTCATAAGCACGACTACTGACATAGTCCCAAGGACAACCGCCGACATAGCCACATCAAGAACGACCTCAGACATAGTTACACCAAGGATGACTGCAGACATGCCAGTATTACAAACCGAAACCCATCCTCAGTCCAATTCACCAGAGCCCGAAAATGTCATCGAGCTACAACATCAAGAACCAGCAGAAGAAGATCAACACCTTGAACAAATTGAAAATGAAGCTACTGATGATGAAGAACAAACAGCCATTGATGTACTCGAACTCAATTATTCACCGGAACCTGAAAGTCCTATTTCAGAAATTCCAATTGACTTAAGCCAAAAAAGCAACTCAAAACCAAAAAATGTTCCAAAAATGCCTCAGCCCAGTTTGAATACAATTCAAGATCAAATGAAACTACTATTACCTCAAAGCACAATTGACCGTATCCAAAACAACTACGATTGTTTACGTAAATATCTAAGTAGACGACCTTTTAAATTCGACGTTGACGAATTGACCTATATATCAGGAGTTTATCTGGACTTGGAACATTTAAAAGACGAATTACCTGAAAAATTTCAACCAGACCTGATGCAAATGCTCGCAAAAACAATAAATTTTATCGACGAAAATCTTAAAAGGCTCGACCCTGAAATAGAAACACTAAATGTCATTGGGTATTTAGGTAAGAATCATATTTATACAGAATACTAGACACATAGGAAGTCTAGTGGCATTTTAAATTTTACATGTTTAGTTTTTTTTCGTAGGCCAACCTGAAGTAACCTCTACCAGAGCCATCATGGGAGCCACCCTCAACAAAATAATTCAAAAACAACAATGCAAACCTAATGCAACTTTTTCATTCGACATACTCGATCCGAATGGTATGCTACCGAGAAAACTTGCAGAACTACAAAATCTAAGATTGCGGTCGGGCAATGATAAGCCTCCGCCTCCCTATTCGGCCAAAACTCAGGCAAAAAGGCCTCGGTGCAAGAGTCACAGAGAAAATGCCGAGAAACAAATGGAAGAATTAAGGAGGGCGGCGCTTTTCGGTTCCACAACTCCCTCGAATGAAAATTTGGTGAGGCCTCAAGCTCAAGTATTAGCGAAATTGCTTCAAAAATTGTTACATGGAAATGTGCCTGAATTGAATCAGAATCAACAATTGATTAATCAGACATTAGCCCACCAGGGACCTTCGTCTGACAATGAAAATCAGAGACCTTTATTGGTGAAAGAATTGATTAATCAGACATTAGAACGTCAGGGGCCCTTATCTCAGGATAAAAATCTATTGGTGAATAATCAACCTGCACATCAGGAGCCCTTATCTCACAATAACATTCAGAGATCTTTATTGGGCAATAATTACTCAACATTACCAAATCAAGAGCCTCTATCTCACAAAAAACTGATGGCTGAAAATGAAAGGCTTTTGAATAATTTACCTGAAGTGAGTTATCAAACATTGCCAATTCAGGGGCCTCTATCTCAAAAAGAAATTGCTGAAAATCAAAGGCTTCGATTGCCTCAATTGAGCAATCAAGGTGAAAATCAAAGGCCTTTATTGGTGAATAACTTTTCTCAATTAACACATCAGCAGGGGCCCTTTTCTCAAAATGGATCCATTGATGAAAATCATCAGAGGCCAAATAATTGCCTGGGTAATCAAACCTTACAACATCAGGGGCCTTTATCCCAAAACGAATTGTCAATTGAAAATGAAAGGCTTTTGTTACTAAATAATTTGTATAAGTCGAACAATCATACATCATCCCAAGAGGGAGCCTTATCCCAGGATAAAAATCAGAGGCCTTTATTGGTGAATAATTCTTCTCAATTGAGATTAGCACATCAGCCCTTTTCTCAAAATGGATCGATTGCTGAAAATCATCAGAGGACAAATAATTTGCCTAAATCAATTCATCAAAATCAGCAGGGGCCCTTTTCTCAAAATGAATCGATTGCTAAAAATCATCAGAGGCCAAATAATTTGCCTAAATCAATTCATCAAAATCAGCAGGGGCCCTTTTCTCAAAATGAATCGATTGCTAAAAATCATCAGAGGCCAAATAATTTGCCTAAATCAATTCATCAAAATCAGCAGGGGCCCTTTTCTCAAAATGAATCGATTGCTGAAAATCATCAGAGGCCAAATAATTTGCCTAAATCAATTCATCAAAATCAGCAGGGGCCCTTTTCTCAAAATGAATCGATTGCTGAAAATCATCAGAGGCCAAATAATTTGCCTAAATCAATTCATCAAAATCAGCAGGGGCCCTTTTCTCAAAATGAATCGATTGCTGAAAATCATCAGAGGCCAAATAATTTGCCTAAATCAATTCATCAAAATCAGCAGGGGCCCTTTTCTCAAAATGAATCGATTGCTAAAAATCATCAGAGGCCAAATAATTTGCCTAAATCAATTCATCAAAATCAGCAGGGGCCCTTTTCTCAAAATGAATCGATTGCTGAAAATCATCAGAGGCCAAATAATTTGCCTAAATCAATTCATCAAAATCAGCAGGGGCCCTTTTCTCAAAATGAATCGATTGCTGAAAATCATCAGAGGCCAAATAATTTGCCTAAATCAATTCATCAAAATCAGCAGGGGCCCTTTTCTCAAAATGGATCGATTGCTGAAAATCAGAGACCAAATAATTTACCTCAATCACATAATCAAACCCTACATCAGAGACCTTTATCTCAAAATGCATTGACAAATGAAAATCAAAGGCTTTTATTATTAAATAATTTGTATAAATCGAGTAATCATCCAACACTACCACAGCAGGGGTCTCTATCTCAAAATGGAATAATGATTGAAAATCAGAGACATATGATGCCAAATAGTTTGCCTCAAATAAATAATCAAGAATTAACTGAAAATCAAAGGCTTTTATCTCTATATAATTATAACCAAATATTACCGCATAATGGATTAATGGCTAGAAATGCAATTCATCAAATGCCTCCAACAATACAAGAAATTCCTCAAAACAAACCAACCAAAACCACACAACGCACCTATGCCCGTGCAAGACCTCAAACGAAAAAGCAAACATTAAAAAATCAAAGAGCTGCTCAAATTTATCACATCGAATCAAATGAACAACCTCCTCAAACATACAATGGATCAAATGCCAGAAACAAACAAGCAACTAATATTTCTCAAACATTAATAAGTCCCCACGAATTAAATCAAATGAGTACATTATCACAAGATCAAATCCCCTATCCAATTCCTTCCAATGCACCTATGCCTACAATAAATCCTGCACTCTTTCCAGGACCTATGCCTACTCCAAGTCCTCTGATCCCTCCATACTACGGCCCAAACATGCCTTATTATTGTCCACCAATATACATACCCGATACGATCCATTCAATGGTGAGGCCTCCACCTCATTTGATGCCAACAACGCAAGAGAGCTCGACACTTTTAGCTCAAGCCTTGCAAAAAAAAACTCCTGAGAATGCAACTGTTGTGGTTCCAGTGGATACAAATACCACGCTTCAAAAAGAAGTCAGTCCGATACAAGTTCCTGTGGTTGTTTCGACTCCGGACACTTCCAAGAAAATTACAAAGGAACCTACTACTACTAGAGTGCCGTCCAATGATGACAATAATAAAACACAATTAGGTGAGTAAAATTTAGTTTTGGACTCTAGTTTGTTTGCATTATGGGTTCGTTATGTAGAAATGTACAACTTAGTATGAAGGCTTATACAGACACTGTCTACACAATTTGTTTGTTATATTGCAGAATCAGCCACAGCTACTATTAAACCATCTCTTTGGATTCCATACCGTTAACTTCTCTAGTTCAATGACACCTATGCTTCCTCCTCCTCTTATTTATTCTCCTCCTCTTCTTCTTCCTCCTCTTCTTCTTCCTCCTCCTTCTGCTTCAAATATGTAGCTTAAAATTTTAATTTTTCAACTGATGACAGATCTTCGTTTTAGTAGATTCTTTTGTAAATTTGTATAAACATTTCTAAAATCATTACAGGGGGTGTGACCCTGAAAAACGACTTAAGCTACTTAAATCAAGAAAAAAAATCTAAGATCTCTCGTGAAAACCGCAGTCCTATATTCAAAATAGTCTCCGAGAAAATTCCTTGTGAAGATAAATTATGCAGGAACTTGTGATGTCACAATCGCCGAAATCACAGTCTTCTGTTTGTTTAGTCGTCAGTGAACTGTACCCTATACTTTGTGTGGTTGCAATTCGCTCTAGGAGATAATTTTCTTTTGTTTTGGAACATTTTTACACGTGTTAATACTGTTCCTGATAATCCAGTGTGACGTCACAAATACCTAGTTGTAACTTTAAACCACTCTAACTCGAAAACGAAACATCGTAGCACGATGCGGTTTAAATATTTATTCTTAGATTTTTTTGCACTAAAACTTTCATTTTTGGGTCACACCCCCTTTAAGCAAGTCATCTTCCAAGCTTAAAACTAGACCCTAAAGACCTTCCAAATCGTCGATAGCAAATTCTACTAGCAACTGAACGATGTATCTTAAGCCTTACGCGGGTAGGTACAGTTAGCATGCCTCTTTCTTTATTTTGTAGATCTTAAAAGTTCCCTCCTAATTGTATCACTTTAGAATTATGAATCTTATAATATTGGCATATTGTCGTATCTAGGATGATAGCAGGGCCGCCGCTAGGGTGTTAGCCGCCTGTGTGCCAAGACAATTTTCGCCGCTTCGTGACTCCCATCTAAAGTACAAAATTTTAAGGTATGAAAACCTTAGTAGAGACGAAGGAAAGACCACACAAAAGAGAAACGTGCATCTATAGGGACGTCACAAAGGTTGACAATAATAGTTTATAATCCTTGGTTTGTGCGTCAATCGTTCGTCGGCTGTCATTGTCATTGGCTGTCTCTCTCCGTCCCTCTACGTTATTTTTTTTTCTCTCTCGTGTAACGAAATTTGCTAAAACATGACGCGTCTTTCAGATCACTCTCCATTCTCGTCCAAATATCAGACTGCCGCCTGAGAAGTTTCACTTCAAAAAATCGAGTTGATTGAATTGTGAGAGGATGAATTTTCCTTAATTTTACTTGAAAAAGTAATTTTCCACAATTTTCCCTAGAGTGATTTCTCACTGAAAAATTTCGAAATTTTCCTATAATGAGCTCCTCACTTTCCTCTTTTTCTTGGAAAATTTTCAAAATTTTCCCTCTGCCAGTTTTCCAGAAAAAAATTAAAATGTAAAAAGTGAATTTTCCTTAATTTTGCTTAAATAAGTCAATTTTCCAGAATTTTTTATGGAGTGATTTTTCATTTGAAAATTTTTAAATTTTTGCAATAATTTCTGTAATTTTCATAGTTTTTCGTAATGTCCATAATTCTCGTAATTTTTCGTTATTCACGTAATTTTTCATAATTTCCATTTTTCGTAAATTCCGTAATTTTCTGTAATATTGAGAAAATTTCCGTAATTTACAAATAATTCCTGTAATTTTGAATAACTTTGAGTAATTCCTGCATTTTTGGATAATTCCTGTAATTCCCCTATTTTTTTGTAATTTCAGAATATTTTTTGAAATTTTGCATTATGTATGTAATTCCTATAGTTTTGAATTGATAATTTGAAAAATATAAGAATTGCAAAAATTTCGGAAAATTTTACGAAAATTACAAAAATTGAAATTAGCAGAAATTACAAAAATTTCAAAACTACAAAAAGTTACTAGATTTTTAAAAAATTATGAGAATTATAAAAATTAAAAGAATTAAAAAATTAGGAAAATAATTTATTAAAGAATTACAAAAATTGAAAAACATTAGAAACTACGAAAAAATCAAAAAATTACCGAATTTGCGAAGATTCTTCAAAAAATTAGCAAAATTATGAAAATTCTATTAAAAAATTATGGAAAATACAGGAATACGGAAAATATAGAATTAATAAAAATAAATTGAAAAATTATAGAAATTTCAAAAATTACAGGGATCGCGAAAAAATGAAAAAAATCGGAAAAATTGCAAAAATCACGGGAATTTTGAAAAATCACGGGAAATACATTAATTATTAAAAAACAAAGAGGATAATTAAAAAATTACAAAAAAATCGGGTATCACAAAAGCAATGAAAATAAAAAAAATGTGAAAAATACTGGAAATTCAAAAATTATGCAAAATTACAAAAATAATTGAAAAATTACATTAAAAACGGAAACTACAAAAAAATAACAAAAATCATTAAAATTGCAAAAATCATGAAAATTTGAAAAAATTACAACACTTACAATTATTGAAAAATTAAAATAAGAATTGCAAAATTATGAAAAAACCGGGAATGGAAATACTTATATAATGTACATTATTTTAAAAAATTACGGGTATTTTCAAAAACTACGTGAAATTGCAAAAATCATTAGCAAATTACGGAAATTACGGAAAAATTACAAAAATCACGAGGATTACAAAAATCGCGGGAATTTCAAAAATTATGTAGAACTGCGAAAATCATGGGTAAATTGCGAAAATTAAATTTGAAAAAAATTAGGACAATTATAAAATTACGAAAAAAATCACGGGAACTTCAAAAATTATTAAAATTTCGAAAACATTTGAAAATAATTTGGTTGCACTAATTTTTTATATAAGTGTTAGGTAGTGCTATGGTGGGATGCCGAATAGGAGTGCTAATTTTTGTTTTAGGGGTGCTTAGCACCCCCAAGCATTCTCCTAGTTGCGCCTATGGTGATAAATTTACCTGCACCTGTGGACATCGGTTTGTGAACAGGATATAATTATTCATACCACTTTTGAAAATGGTGAATTCACAATTCAACGTTTAAATAAAAATACCTAATAAAAAAAAGGAGTGTTTTTTGAACGACTTTTGGGTCGAAATTTGGGTTAGTTTGGGTTACTCAAAAAAAAATTTAGCCTCCGGCGGGGGGCTTGTGATAGGCCCCCAGAAATTTTGGCACACAGGCCCGGAGCTGGGTTGATACGCCACTGGATGCCCTATTATCTTAGATACGACAATATGTTAAAAATTGCTCTATAATAGCTTCACTAACTAAAGAATATTTTTTTTCCGAAGATTCTAATGTTTTCGAACAAAAGCATTTTATGTTTCAAGGTCTATCATCAAAATATTATTCTGTCTACCATTCTCTAGGAGTTTTGGGATTAATCATTTTTCCGGAGAAAGTGATCCTTGTTCCATTCTACTCTTAGATTGGTTTGTTTCTGACTTTCTGATCATATCATTTTGTTGTATGTACTGGTGATGGTTGAGATAAGGTAACTTCTCTTATGACCTTTCAAAGTTTTCCAAAATCTAAATCATCACCTTCTTACTAAAACAAACTGTGCTAAAACGATGACATTTCAAATTTTTTTTACGATCATTTCGTGTCTTTGTAAGGGCCAAATTATGGACCAACTGGTAAGTGTCTGGTTGTTACCTAATAGGTACTTTCTATTCTCTACTCTACTGCATAGAAAGTAGGTACCTGCTAGGTAACAACCAAACGTGTTTACCAGTCAGTCCATAATTTAGCCCTAAAGGACACGAAATGATCGCATATACCAGGATGGACAGTTATCCTCATGTTCAGGTAAATGCATATAAAATGTGAACATTATTTCTTAGACTGTAAACTAGGTGTATCTCAAAAACTAGTCATATTAGGATCAAGTTGTGGCCATGGTAAATATTGATTGAAAAGTTGAGATCTATAACATACTGAAATTTGGTTAAATTTGACCGCGGTCAGAAATCCATAAGAAGTGTGCGAAGTCCTTTGATTTAACTCAAAATAATATTGATACACATTTTACCCCATAACTTTGTTAATTTCAATCCGACCTTAACCTAACTAGGCTTGAATTGAAGCCAATCAAATTCTCTACAAATGAATATTTTCGATGCAGCTTCACAAGAGCTGGTGATAATCAAAATTTGAACTATCCACACCCTGTTTTAAATTCATAAATCAAGCAAATTCTTCGAATTTGAAGAAAATTAAAAAACTGGAAAACTTTAAATTCAAATGTGCATGCATTATCAAATTCAAAACTAACACTTGGCATTAAAAATTAACATTTTTTCTTGAAGCAATTCTCCATTTCTAGAATCGCCAAAGGCCAGTGATCAGCCCCGAACGACGGTCATAAAGAGTTCCAATGAAACGACGATTGCAGACGATATCAAACAAGAAAAGGACGAATTTGAAGGAATAATCGACAAAATAAAAACCAACGACAAGCTGAAAGAGAAAATTTTCAATTTAATAAAGTGCATACCCAAAAACCCGTTGCCCGATTTAATCGAAATCAGCGATAGTGAGGATGATGG
The DNA here is from genome assembly GCA_917834065.1 of Ceutorhynchus assimilis. Classification (NCBI taxonomy): domain Eukaryota; kingdom Metazoa; phylum Arthropoda; class Insecta; order Coleoptera; family Curculionidae; genus Ceutorhynchus; species Ceutorhynchus assimilis. The sequence continues at coordinate 35,715,916 of OU892285.1, forward strand.
TAAGACTCTTTTCCACTTTGAAAATGTATTTTAACTAAATCTTCTTTTAAGAGCATTGTGAGGCTAAAAGCCCAATCAAAAGTGAATCACCAAAAAAATTAACATTATCAGACTATCCTGTGAGAATATCTGTACCTTATAGTCCAGAAATTGAGCCAATTTCTCCTGTAAACAACAACAACTCATTCACTTATCCAAAACAAATAACTTTTGGAGATCTACAAGCCAACTGTAACAATAAATCAAACCACAATAATAATAATAACAATATAGAAGACCTAATTCCTAATGGTAAGCTACGTTACATGCCTGAACAACATGCTTTTTTACGCTATCACGATCATGCTCAGGCTGAAATGTTTCTGAAAAGCTTAGAAAACGACCAGGAATTTTTAACTCAAACAGACCTAAGTGCAATCAAAAAAGCCTACAAAAATATATTGGATACAGGTTTGAACAAATCAAAGCAAACCGAACTGATTACTTTGCCCGAACATGTAGAATTCACCAAAATGGAATGTCTGGAAGATGTTGAAAAATATATTTCAGAGAGGCAATTGGTTGATGTTTTTGTGCCGTGTGATTTTGCCAGGTTTTACGCCTATGTAACTGGGTTTCAGATTTACAACAAAAATCCTCCTATTTCGTTGAGGACTTTTTTGACTATGTACAACACCAATGGGCTGATGGAGTTGATGAGGAAGTATTTGATTGAAAAGGGGTGCGGATATAATAACTTGGATGTTAGTTCTATTATGCCTATACTTAATAAAAAGTATTAAATGTTTATTTTCTAGGTTTTAGTTTGTAGATTTTAATGTTTTGCGACTGTTTTTCGTTTTTTTTTTTTACTTTTTTAATAAATTGACTAATTACCTGTGTGTTTTGTTTGATTTTTTTCTTTTTGAATCATTTCAGATTATACAGGAGAGGCGATTTTCCTCAGTTTATCCTTCAATAATGCGAAAGTATTTTCTTGAATTTTTCCAGGGACATTTTTCGTTTTAAGTTGTTCATAACTTCATAGCTGTCCTAGGTAATTTAGTTTCTTTCGGCAATTTTCTTGAAAGAAAATTGAGAAAGATAAGAGAATATTCTTATCAAGGGGTGAACCAATTTGCGCAATACTGTCACAAATTCAGTAGAAATCCTGCGAAATCCTTCAAAATCCCCAGGAATTCTGCGCGCAATCTTGGAAATCGATGCGCAGTCCCGCAAAATCTGTGCGAACTCCTGCGTTAGCATTGAGAAATCCCTTCAAATCGGGAAATCAGAGTCTCTTAAGGGAGTTTGCATGGCAACTATACACCCAACCAATAATATGGCGAACGCTAAAGTCACACACAGATGCCAACCAAATCCATTTATTAAACATAAGCTAACCTAATTTAATTTACGGGTATATGTTACTACTGCACCTTTCTTAACATATGAGACATTTTCCAATTCTTAAACTACTCAACTATTGACTTCAACTCAGCTTGCAACTTGACAACATCCTATTTAACACATATGATTTTGAACAGCTTAAAATCGTCTGCATATATTAGGTCAATAGATGAATTTACAGTCAGACAAGTCTTTTATAAACAATAGAAAAAGCAATGGCCCAAGTTTACTACCCTGTGGGACTCCTGAGGTTGATATATATTCACTAGAGAAACAATCACCTATCTTAACACTATTCCTTCTCCCCCAACACAGGTTTGTTAGAGTGGATTTATCCTTTACAAAACCATGCTTAAACTTGCTGATTTTATGTTTTACACATTCACATATTTCCTCATAAAGAATGTTTTCGAAGATTGTGGCCAAGCTGTTTAACAAATTAATAGGCCTATAATTTAGAATGTCATTCTTTGCATCTTTTCTATGAATTGGAAAAAAAGATGACAATTTAATACATCTGGAAAGCATTTCTGTTCAACTGACATAGCAAAAAGATAAGCCAAAGGTTCTGCCAGTAGTTCTGCACATCCCTTATACAGGGTGTAAAAAAAAAGTATACCGGACTTCGAGGGGTGATACTTTATATGAAAATAAGAAAAACAGTTCCTATGAACATATGCCCTAAGATGCTTTTTTGTGTTGTGAGTAACTACTTTCTGCCCTTGGAAACTACCGTTTCAAAACCTCAGCCTGTATATAATCTAAGTTCAGAACTGTTACGACTTTTTAACTATCACGATTCGCTTTTGCACCGAAAATGTATGCAAGAATACCAAAATTCAAGGAAAATAGTTTGCCACTGTTCTTGAAAATATATAAAATCTATTATTTTCATCTACCATTTGAAGGGCTGTAACTTCTTCAGAGAGCATCATGTTCATGGGAACTTTTCTTCTTATTTTCCTAAGTAGTATCACCCCTAAAAGTCCGATACACTTTTTTTTTACACCCTGTATAAGATGGTAATCCATCGTGGCCGGTGGATTTCTTGGGTTTAAGTTTTCTTATACCCCTGATTACATCACTGGTAGTGATGTTTCCAAAGTCAAAAGTGCCCCATTCTTTATTTTCATAATGATTATAAGAGAGATTTGAAAAATCATCATAGCGATAATATTTGCATGCGCCAGCAGTATCAAAAATGTTATTTTTCGACGATATTTCTAACATATAGCACTTTTGTATTTTATTTTTCGGAAAATCATAGTAGCTTTTTTTAATTTGAGTTGTCTTCTTTATCGAATTTACTAGGTACCTTAGGTAAGTGGGTATGCTTGGTCATTTCAGCGAAATCCTGCGTCACATTTTCACCCTAGTGGTTTACCCCTTGATTCATATTTTTTCTATTCCAGGATCTTACATTTTCTTTATTTCAAGTTCAAGTGCCAGAAATAGACAAAAATTGAGAAAAAAATAAAATATCATCCAGAACTCTTTGGAATGTAGCCGGCGTGTTCTTCAAACCAAAGGGCATGCGCAAGAATTCATAATGCCCGTTTTCTGTGCTGAATGCGGTTTTTTTCGATGTCGTTTTCATTCATCTGGATCTGGTGGAAGCCGCTAGCTGAATCTAAGGTGGTGAAATACTGGCAGCGTTCCAGCTGTCCAGCTTCTTCAAGAGATCCGTTATGTTGGGTAATGGATATCTCTCATCTAAGCTTTTTGTATTAAGGCCCCTAAAATTTACTATACTATACTAAACAAAAAAATATTCAAACTGTTTGTCAAAGTCGGTATAGCAAAAGCAACAAATACTTAAAACACAAGTTTTATATAAAAATAAATAGTTAATAGGAATGTTAGGATCAGGAACTCAATATTTTTGTACCTACTCACTACACCCATTACAGACAATGCCAAAATCTTCTCGCTACGGGGGCTCAAGCCCCCATTGCCCCCATCGTTTCGGCGCCTATGATTATACCTGAGAAAATCATAAAATTCCTGTAAAATCACTGCCTGAAAAATACTTTCAGAGTCATCACAGCAACTTGAAACTTTCAGGATTTATTAATTAGAGTGTTTTCATGATACACAAAAAGTTAGAAGTTGATATGAAGTTCACAACCAAAGTTACAGATTAATTTACTCATTGATACTTGGGAAAATCATAAAATTCCTATAAAATCATCTTTGAAGTTCCCTGAAAAATACTTTGAGCCATCATAGCAAATTGAAACTTTCAGGATTCATCAAAGATGACAATTACTCGAACAATTCTTCAAAAACTGTACGTTAGGATCAAATTCATAGTCATACTAACGGGAAGGTTAAAGGGGTTGTCAGGAACAGGGTGACTCCAGTGGCGTATACATTGACGTTCTAATGTAGGGAGCCACCAGCTCACATTCCTTTGTGTATCAGATTAATATCACCAGACTGTACAGGGTGTTTTTTAATATATTGACACCCCACCTACAGCCTTAACCTTTACAGGTAGAAGAAAAGTGTAAATACAAAAGCTGCACAGTTTTGGCTGAATTTTTAGAATCCATAGTCAGAAACAAAAATTAAATGTCAGAAATGTGAAATTTTGCATGCTTTCAGCTTTTTTCAAATGGGATGCCCTATATTTTATTCTATATTCTTGAAGAGCACAATGTCCCGATTCCAAAAATATATAATTTGTCTATATTTGATTGAACAATCTCTCATATATTCAGCCCCAAAAATTGTAAAAATACTATCCTAGTACTGATTTTGTGAACCATTCTGCCTGTACAGGTGAAAGCTGTTGGTAAAATTTGAGGTAGGTACCTACTTTGGTTTCTCTGAAAAATAGGTACTATTTTTAAAATTTTTAGAACCAAATATGTTGGAGACGGCTCAACCAAATAGAGACAAACTATATAGTTTTGGAATCGGGAAATTGTGCTCTTCAAGAATATAGAACCAAATATAGAGCATCCCATTTGAAAAAAGCTGAAAGCATGCAACATTTCACATTTCTGACATTCAATTTTTATTTCTGACTATGAATTCTAAAAATTTAGCCAATACTATACAACTTTTATATTTACAGTTTTCATCTACTTGTAAAGGTGAAGGCTGTAAGTGGGGTGTCAATATATAACAATACACTCTGTACTTGAACAATAATTTATTATATAAAGTCAGAATTTGTAAGATTATACACTTTTTGTCAATTTGCCTTTTAACAGGAATTAGTATAATATTACTTTACTAAACTAGTTATATAATGTGACAAATTATTCAAGTACAAACGAGTGGATTATTGCGGAACTTATGGGTAGACCTTTGCAGGACGAGCGCAGCGAGTTCCGCAGCCATCTATTCATCAATACGTTGTTTAATTACGATATACTAACCTGACTCACTCAAATTTCAGTTATTCTCATTAGTTTAAAAACTACACATTTCAGGTGAGAATCTTATTTGAATAGTTCAACAGTATATTGGTAAGTAGATGGCTGCGGAACTCGCTGCGCTCGTCCCGCAGAGGTGCACCCATAAGTTTCGCAATAATCCACTTTTGTACTTGAACAATAATTTATTAAGTATATAAATAAGGTCAGAATTTGTAAGATTGTCCACTTTTTGTCAATTTGCCTTTTAACAGGAATTGGAATTAGTAATGTTATACTTTACCAAACTAGTAATATAATGTGATAAGTTATTCCAGTACACATGAGTGGATTATTGCGGAACATATGGGTGGACCACTGCGGGACGAGCGCAGCGAGTTCCGCAGCCATCTATATTCATCAATATGTTGTTTAATTACGATACTAATCTGAATTTTCTTTATTCAGAAAAAAAAAAACGAAAATTCAAGAGCCGAGAATAAAGAAAAATTGAGACGGAAAAACTGAAAATTAAATAGACAAGAAATGTAGAGAAATTAAGGAAAAAAATACGAGCTTTTTTTATTCCAGGCTCTTGAATTTTCTTAATTTCGACAAATTCAAGAGCCGAGAATAAACAAAAATTGAGAAATAAAAAGAAAAAAAAGAAAAATCGAAAAAGACTTGGTAGACAAATAAACAAAAGACGTCCGAAAATTGCAATTTGTAGGTAGAGTAGGTAGACCTATACCTACTTAGTCAAGTAAGTAAGTATGCTTAATATAGGTTCCTTTCTTATGTAAAAAAAGTCAGCAGCACATAAGTTTTTGAAAATCCCAAAAGAAAATCCTCTTTTAACAGTCTTCACTTTCTTCTCACAACAATTATTATTATAGGTGTAATGTATGAAACACCTTGAATGTAAAAATTATTCAATCTCTCAAGACAACATTGAAGTACCTATTTTATTTTTACTCCATATTATGTTATTGATTTTTCACTATGGAGAATTCTAGAAAAAAATTAAAATTCAAGAGTCAGAAATATACAAGAATTAAAACGAAAAACTGAGAATTAAATAGAGAGGAAATGTAGAAAAACCGAGTAAAAAATGGTAAATATATGGGATTATTAGAAGAGATTTGCTTTAAAAATGCAATAGTGTGAGCATTTTATGATATATAAGTGCTCACCTATAACAAACAAATCCACCAGAAATGGTAGTTCAGAGTTCAGAGGTATTCCTGTGAGAAATTATCATAATCGAAGAAATGCAAAAATATTTGCTTTTGACTAATGACCCAGGACAAACTATCATAATTCTGAAAAATGCTATAGAATTGAACTACATTCAATGAAGATTTTGTCAAATAATTAAAGGTACAAAGTCTGATAGGAATTTGGAAATGACCAACGTTAGACAATAGACATTATGACCAATTTTAACATAGAGCTGGGAGGATTGAACAAAAGGACTTGGAGAGAAGTGTATTTTTCATTTTGAGACTAAGATTCAACAATTTTGATAATACTAGAAGGAAACTATAAAAGTTCACTTGAAACTATTTGAATATAGGTATATATGTACTAAAAACATAAAGAAACAAAAAAACACAGACTCAAAATCAAATTGCTTTTGGGATCATAAAAGAATTTCATGTTTCTTCTATTCTTTTCAAACTCAATTATAGATAATTTAATGCTCTTTCTAATAGTGTATAATTTATTTTGATTTGCTCAAATTTCAATGGAAATATTGGCAAATTTACTAACAATAAAACAATCATAATTTAATAAAAGCAATTTTTTATTGTTAAAAACAGTTACAATAAATAAGAATATCTATCACATAAATGTTGGCTAAAAAAAAAAAATATATACCAAAAAAGCAATATTAAAATAGATTAATTAATAAAATAGTCTAAAAGATAAAATCATATTTGGTCTACTAAAGCCTTAACCATGTCAGCATTCCTTTTAAAATGCTTCCTTATAGTCGATAAAGGTTTAGGATAGAGATCAAATACTCCGATGTTCACCAAAAAGCTCCCAAACTTGGTTACAAACACATTATCGCCATTATAAGTTGTATTATTGAGTTTTCTGAAAGTGATCATCAAAGAACAATCTTTTGCTATGGCTGCAATCAAGTATGGCATAAAAATCGAATTTGGTGCTTTTTGTATGATACATCTAACACAGGTTTTTTTATCACTTTCTACAATTTCGAGCAGTTTGTCTACAAAACTGTAATCATCTTCTTCAATATGTTTTTTAAATTTTTCAAAAGTATGTTTGGTACCTTCAGTATCAAGCATTTGTACTGAAAGGATGTGTTCTAATACTGAACCCTTTGGTAGTTTAGTATTTGGACTACAAATACATGAGATAGGATTATTTGCTAGATTTTTGATTAAACATTTTTGTAGAAAATCACAGAATTCTTCATTTAAACTATCAATTGAGTCTTGAGACTCAAACATTTCTTGTAGTACAATAATTAAGTCTTCATTTTTGCCATCATAGCATAACAAGCCATTTCTAAAAATTTTGAAGTTGTTTTGAGGAATTTCAATTAAATGTTTCAGTGCTATTTTCATCCTTTTTTCATCGCCTGAAAACAACTCTTCAGGACAATATTTGGTTTTCATTAGAATGGTTTTCTTTTCCAACTTTAAGTGTTGATTCATGCAAAAAAAGCATTGTTTGTACAACTGTTGTTCCTCCAAAGGCCTCCAGCCTTGTTTAGGCTTAATTTCAACTGAATAAGTTTGGCCTGAGAATGGCAAATAATCATATTGAATTGGTAAATAAGCAAAGTCATTAAACAAAGCAGCTCTATTGTATTGTAAGGTTTTATTCTGTCTATGCTCAGGCCTTTTTTTCTCAAGCCCTTCATTAAATATACGCATTTGCTTTCGACTTAAAGCCACCTGTTTGGATTCAGAAGTATACCCAAGCCCTATAAGGGGCCTCATTACATTATTATAAAAATTCAAATCCCTCACTTCATCTTTGAACCCAATACCGTAATACCAATGAATAAAATCGCTTATCAATACCAGAATCCAGCCGAGAAGGGTTTTGGGTTTTTCGGTTTTCCTTATCCGCAAAATTCGCCTGGATTTGGGCAGGGACAAGACCAAATTGCAATTGCCTTCGCCTCGGTAAATCCATTCTTTGAGTTGGTCATCTGGGCGAGGATTTTTGGAATTCCACACGGTCATCTTCGAAGTGATGTTGGACATTAACTTAGAGTTACATTATTTTAGTTTAAAAAAGGCTGTTTACCATTGCAAAATAGTATCTAATTTGGGTGTAGCTCTTTGGTAGAGCAAAAAGGAAAAAGGGCGAAGACTTTTGTTGTGAAATAGACGATAGTAGTAGTGGGCTAGTCGATACGATATTATATATATATATCGATACGCCTTTGATGATGGTGCATTGCATATCGATAAGGATCTTGTAGATCAAATTCAAGAGCCGAGAATAGGCAATATAATAATTGAGAAATAGAGAAGAAATTTGAGCAGAAAAATTAAGCATTTCACAATCTGACAACGTTACAATATTTACTAATTTGCAGTGATATTATTGCTAGTTGTAGCGAATGACGTCATGTTCAATGGGTATTTAAAATGCTGCAATGCTGCTAAATTCATATTTTTTCATAAAAAATCAACGACAAAAAATGGACAAATCAGAATGAAAGTAAACATGTTCACGTTACTTGCACGGGGACGCCATATTGAATTAAAACTAGCGCCATCTAACAAAACTACTACTACTAAAGGGCATTTGGGTATTTTTCTTTTGAAAATGTAATTTTTCAATAAAAAGGTATTATCACGTATTATTTTGATAAAAAATAACTGCACCTATTTTTTATTTTCATGCAAAGCTTATGTTTTTGAATAAATGGTACCTACCTACCTTAAGATTTTCATGCAGGATGCTTTTTTGACCAGAAACCCGTAATGTTTCTTATTGGCCAGTGTCGAGTGTGCTAATCGAACGCGAAACACCCCGACGAACACTTTTCCGCCCGGAAAAATACAAAGTTTTGCGAAAAACCGACGACCGACCCGACGTACCTTGCACACTCGGAAACGAAAAGAGCTTTTATTGACAAGATGGCCGCCAGTTCGGTGATTTACAGAGCCTACTTGTACCTCGGACATGCGCAACGCACATCAACAAGAAAAAAAGCTAATAATAATATAATTTTCAATGTAGAATAAATATTAAAAATATAATTAACTAATTCCTGGCATTGTTTCAATTTTTGGCTTATTTGAAAGAGAAATAAGTGCCCTATGAAACTGGCGCCATCTAACCGCCGTCATTAATGCCTACAGCGTTGCATGTTTTCGTTACAACTCGCATGAAATGAACTTACCCTACTTGGGTATTTTTATCGCTTTCTTATACAAGCTGGTAGTAAAAGACACGAATACGCTCAGTGCGTACTAATCCTTCCAATAAAATTCGCTATAATACAGAGTTTTTATACACGGGGACATTTTAAAAACTTACAATGCTTATCTATATCAGTTCATTGTCATTGTCTATATCTGAGGATTTAAAACTTGTGTCGTCACCTCACCCTGTATATGAATAGTTGTATTCTTTTCACACCTAGGAGGAGCTCCGGAGCAGCTCCAGGGCTTCACGCGCTTATTCCTTTCGAAAAGTGTTTGTTGCACCACGCATATGTTCCATGCAAATTGGGGGCGACTGAGCGCCGGAGCGAGTAGCTCGAGTGTATCAAACTCTTGAAAGGAATACAACTTGTGACGTGCCCTATAGCCCCTAGCCCCCATAGTCCAAAATAAATACTTTTTACCTTACTACTAACCTGAGAAATAGTCATTATTCAATCTATTTTTCTAGGAAAAAAATGAATTTCTCTCCTTAGGTTGATAATGAATATAATGAAAAAATACCTAGGTTAATAATGAAAATGACGTCATGACGCAAGGATATTGTATCATTTTTTTATTGGATCAATTTCAATTTCGTACGTCAAATAAAAAAAAAAAACATGTTTCTGTAGGTACATAGGAAGTTATCATAAGCTGTTGATAGACGAACAGTGGCGTAGCCAGGATTTTGCCTTGGGGGGGGGGGCAAATTTGCGGGAAGTGTTTCTTGCGGCCCCACCGCGACCGCTGCCGGAGGCAAAGCGCCGCAGGCGCGAAATTTTCTGGTGCCACGCCTCTTTTTTAGTTTTTTTTACGCTATTTTTGGTACTGTTTATTTTAATTTTGAAAAATTATTCATAAAATGTAAGGGTCTTGGGGGGGGGGGCAAATGCTACACCCAAATGCCCCCTAGCTACGCCAGTGTAGACGACACCACTTTCAAGAGGGCGTTCAAAAAAAATAATTAGAGCACAAATTACAAATTATTCATTTTCCACTAGTGGCTGGTTTCTCAATAGCAGGTCACCTCCGGGTTAAGCTAACTCCTAGGTAAATATTGCAATTTGACACGTTAACCCTGGAGTTAAAACCAACCCGGGGGTGATTCGCTATTGTGAAACCGACCCTAAGTAGAAAAAATAGTATACATACCTCGGTGAAAAGAACACTTTCCACCTCGGTATGTAATATACTATTTTTTACTACTAACTGTAGGAGGCCTTAGCGAGTTTATCAAAAATTTTAAATGAAAGTTCACTCAGTAGTATTCACTTTTAATTGTAAAAAAAATGTATAAAATTGACAAAATTATAAAAATTATCTGTCTCTCGGACAACTGCTGTCAACTACCTTTTCACGTGTTGCTGGTCTACACCATATCTATTGATATCCCGGAGGCAAAGCCTACAACTCGGCTTTCCTGACAAATATAGGCGACCTCGCCTATAAAACATAAAACCTAACATAAATTATTCATAAGATAGACATGCTTGCATAATGACATAAGGTATCATAAGGACGTGATAAAGTAGCGTAAGTACATAAGGTATGATAAGTACATAAGGTATGATAAGTACATAATAAGGTATGATAAGTACATAAGGTATGACAAGAACATAAGGTATCATAAGAACATAAGGTATGATAAGGACATAAGGTATCATAAGAACATAAGGTATCATAAGAACATAAGGTATCATAAGAACATAAGGTATCATAAGAACATAAGGTATCATAAGTACATAAGGTATGATCTGGCATAAATATGCAAACCATAATTTTGCACTGGCACAAATCGGCTTCCTTGTCCCATTAAGCCATTAAGATGCAAACCATAATTTTGCACTGGCATAAATATGCAAACCATAATTTTGCACTGGCACAAATCGGCTTCTTTGTCCCATTAAGCCATTAAGATGCAAACCATAATTTTGCACTGGGGCAGTAAATATGCAAACCATAATTTTGCATTTGCACAAATCGGCTTCTTTGTCCCACTAAGCCATGAAGATGCAAACCATAATTTTGCACTGGCATAAATATGCAAACCATAATTTTGCACTGGCACAAATCGGCTTCTTTGTCCCAGTAATCCTCACAATTATCCATCCATTATCCCACTTCTGAAGTTTGTAGGAGGCCTTGGCGAGTTTATGAAAAATTTTAAATGAAAGTTCACTCAGTAGTATTCATTTTTAATTGTAAAAAAATGTATAAAATTGACAAAATTATAAAAATTATCTGTCTCTCGGACAACTGCTGTCAACTACCTTTTCACGTGTTGCTGGTCTACACCATATCTATTGATATCCCGGAGGCAAAGCCTACATAACCTGAGAATTAGTCATTAGGTCTGTTTCTGGCAGTTTCTGCAGAAATCACAAACCAGTCAGAGCAAATTTCATTGGTTGAAAACAGTCAGAAAACTAGTTTCAACCAATGAAATTCACTCTGACTGGTTTGTGATTTCTGCAGAAAGACCTATTATTCCATCAATTTTTCTGGGGAAAAATTGAATTTCTCTCCCTAGGTTAATAATAAAAATAATGAAAAATATTGTCATAGCGTAACAAGTTTCTATTGGTTTAATTTCAGTGTCAAACTGTCAATTTTAAAAAAAGCAGGTTCCTGTATGTATATTATAGGAAATTACCGTAAGCTGTTGATAGAGGGTAGCACTTCCGACAAGAGAAAATAATTTGAGCACAGGTTTCAAACCTTACGCATTATAAACCTCGGTTCTTCGCGCCTCGGTTTATAAAAGCGCTCGGTATATAATGACCAACTTCTCTACCTAGATATATAATGTACTATTATTTTCTACTAGTACTAGTAAAAAATTCTATATTATATATTCCTCGGTAGAGAAAGTCACAGGGCCGGCTCTAGGTATTTCGCCGCCCTGGGCAATGAGTAAATTTGCCGCCCCATCCCATGGCCCGCTTAGGGAAAATGTGAGAGATTTTGAATTGTAGAAACAAAAAAACAAAAACTACACGAAACAGTAAGGCATAGCATCTTAGTAATAAAACCATACACACTTTTTTCTACGAGCGTGCTACAAAAAAAATCTAACCTGAGAAAACAAGAAACATAACCAACAAAGTAAGAGTCAACCAATCCAAATTCTTAGCAAATTAACAGCTGCGCAAGCTTGAGGTGTATGGGTTTAGAGGGAGATGTCTTGAGTGGCTAGCATCTTACCTTGCGGGAAGAATGCAGACTGTTGTGGTTAATAACATCGAGTCACTTGTGCGATACGTCGGGGCAGGGGTGCCTCAGGGATCCTCCCTTTCCCTTGTTTCTACTGTACGTAAACGATCTGCCTAAGACGGGTATATCTGGCACTCTAACCATGTTTGCCAATGACACAATAGTTCTGTGACACGGCTTAAATGCCGATATCCTAGATACCACAATCAGGGCCGACATGGGCCGTATTGGGCAGTGGTGTGATGCAAATCGTCTTGTACTCAATCTGACAAAGACTAATAGCATGGCTATTAAGTATAATCTGTCTGACATTCATCTTGACTCCTGAAACATCGGTAGTTGTGAACAGAGAAAATTCCTTAAGTTCGAGCATCATCTCATGGGGGTTGCATACTGGGTTTCCAGGGGTTGTTTTGCTATGCAAACGGTCTCTGATGAGCTTGGTGAGGCTACTACTACAGTCAGTCAGTTCAGTCGCCATGGGGAGCGCATCGGTATGTGCTCTCTGCGATGACAATTTTATTGTTAACGTAAAGTTAGTTTCGTGTAAAGTATGTGCAGATAATTTTCACACTCATTGTGCAAAGCTGAAAGATAGTGCGTTGAAGTCTATCAATGAAAATTCAAACGTTTTTTGGTGTTGCGATGACTGCATAAACAGTTTTGAGGTAAAAATAGATGTTGTTAAACAAGTAAAATTGATGGAAGATGGATTAGTAAAAAAATTGGAAGATAACACTAAACGAATATTTGAAAATATGAACGTAAAAAGTTCTTATTCTGAAATTACCAAGGGTAACATCAGAAGCATTGAACCTCCAATAATAATTATACCTAAAAAGCAGCAAGATAGTGAAACAACAAAAAAGCAAGTCGAACAAAAAATAAAACCGGCCGAAATATCTGTTGCTGTTACAAAAATAAAATCAGCTGGCCATGGTAAAGTGTTAATTCACTGTGAAGATAAGGAATCTCGCAAAAAACTACAAAACATTGCAGTCAATGAACTCTCTGGGAATTTTCAAATTGAATCACCTAGAGAATTGAAACCGAAAATTTTAGTTGTTAATGTTCAAAATAAGGAATGTGAAGATGAAAATACTTTTATTGATAATATTATAAAACAAAATTTTCCCGAAGATATGCAAGTAGTTAATGAGGATTTGAAATTTATAAAAAAATATGTTCCAAAAAATAAGAAAAATAATAATAATATTATTATTGAAGTGTCTGCAGAAGTCTTTAATCACTTGATAGGTAAGGGTCGTCTTTTTTCTGGCTGGGAAAGTTACCGCTTATATGAACATGTAAGTGTGCTTCGGTGTTTTAAATGTTGGAGATATCACCACAAGGCGTCCAACTGTTCTTCACAGGTCGAAGTATGCCCAGAATGCGGAGGAGACCATAAAAGTGCAGACTGCAATTCTTCTGTGAAACAATGTGTAAATTGTAAATATGCCCGTGACGTGTTAAAAATTCCAGGCATAAGTATTGATCATTCAGTACATGATAGAGAATGTATATCGTACAAAAGAGCCGTGGAACAAAGTAAGTCAAAAGTCAAATATATATAGCAAATACCGATTAAAGCTAGTACTAGTACACAAGATGAATTAATTATAGGTGGTAATATACAAGGCTTAACGTCACACATAGAGGAGCTCCGATCATTTGTTTCTGAAAGAGATCCATTGGTAATTACTATGACAGAAACTCATGTTACATCTGAAATAGATGACAGTGAAGTATGTATCGAAGGATATAATCATGTTTTAGTGGAATCAGACAGTCGACACACTGGAGGCTGCATAGTGTATATTAAAGATAATATAAATTATATCATAGTTCAAAAAACAGCCGTAAGATTGAATTATTGGTCTTTATTGCTGAAAATAAATAATAATGGCAAAACTATAGTCTTAGGATCTGTTTACCGTTCACCAAGTGGCAGCACGGATGACTTTTGGAGATTCCTTGATGACCTTCTCAAATGTGATATGATAAATAATAATGAAGCATATATAATGGGAGATTTCAATATCGACTATTTGAGTGATGCGGGGTTGTCCAAAAAGTTTAAAAACATGATCAAAGATGCAGGTTTCACTCAAATCATCAAATTTCCTACGAGAGTGACAAGAAATACATCCACACTTCTTGACTGGGTTATAACCAATAATTTTTGTGTGTCCGAAATATCTAGGGATTTTCCGCAATTATCAGATCACGATATGGTGGGTTTTCAAATAAGTGGCGTTAAAAAAATATCTCTGCAGAATATAAGTACAAGCGTAGAATAAACTCAAATAACATAGATGCTTTAAGATTGGATTTAATAGGTAAATATTGGGGAGCTTCATCAAATGACATTAACATTGTCTACAAAAATTTCATCACAAATATAGCAAACAGTATTGATAGAATATGTCCTGTAGAGAAAATAGTTTGTAGACCCTCAGTTCCATGGACCAATAAAAAAATCAAGGATGCTCAGAAAGTACGTGATATTGCCTACAAAAAATTTAAAATTACAAAAGATGGAGGGGACTGGGAGAACTATAAGAGAAGAAGAAACCAACTAACAACTATTATCAGAAATGAAAAGAAACTATATTATGAAAGTAAAATTGATCATTCTAAATATGACAGCAAAAAAATGTGGAAAACGATGAAAGAGTTATTAGGCCAGAGTGATAAAACCCTACAAGTTGAAAAGATATCTTTTGATGGATACAACGGCAGTCCAGTGGAGAATTTTAATAACTATTACAGTGATAGTATAAAAAACATTGCAGAAGGAATAGAAGAGAAAGTACTTCCAGCGTTATCGGACCAAATTCGTGTTAGTGAGGACTATTTAGTTTGCTTCAATAAAATTAGCTTCAATAGGTTAAGCAAAATTGTGCTCTCCTTGAAGAATAAAGGGTCAGGGGACGAATATCTCACTGTGTCACTGTTAAAAGATCTGTTTTGTGTGATAGGGTATCCTCTTTTAAATGTAATAAATTTAGTTTTAGAAAAAGGACAGATACCTGTAGAATTAAAAACAAGTGTTATTGTACCTATAGCCAAAGTGCCCGCGCCCACACGTCCGGAAGAGTGTCGACCTATAAACCTTCTGCCAGTAGTTGACAAAATAATTGAAATTGTCATGAGGGATCAACTCAAAACTTTTTTTGAAAGAAACAAACTTTTATATGCAGGTCAATCGGGGTTTAGAGATGGACACTCTTGTGAGACGGCTATTCAGTTTGTTTGTTCACAATGGCGGAAAGAAATTAATGACGGCAATGTGGTTCTTAGCGTTTTCATTGATTTAAAGCGTGCATTTGAGACGATAAATCGTAGTTTGTTAATCAAAAAATTGAAATCATATGGAGTACGTGAAGCAGCTTTGAATCTGATCAGTAATTATTTAAGCAATCGTTACCATTTAACAAAATTGGGCAATATAAAATCTAATAAAATAGCCAGTGATTATGGTGTACCTCAGGGTAGTGTTTTGGGCCCATTGCTGTTCATAATTTACATTAATGACTTATACAGTGTATGTAAAAACTCTCTGGTCAATCTTTTTGCTGATGATACAGTAATATCTGTAGCTGGAAGTGATTTTAATGTGATATCTGACACCATGAATGTTGAGCTGGGCATTCTGTATGACTGGTTGTGTGCAAACAAGTTAAAACTCAATGCTAGTAAAACTAAATATATGTTATTTGGTTCTAAAACTAACTGTGCAAGATGCCTATCTAGTAATCTTGAAATTAGTATTAACAGGGAGCCTATAGAGTATGTGAAAGAGATTAAATATCTGGGCGTTATTTTGGACGCTCAATTGACCTTTGCCAGTCACGCAGAATACTTATGCAAAAAATTGGGGAAAAAGGTTGGTTTTTTTAGACGTATTTCTTTGAATTTGTCACAGTGGTCGAAAATGTTGATTTACAACACAATTGTGTACCCCCACTTCACCTACTGTATATCACTTCTGCTTGCATGTCCCAAGGAGCAAATATGTAGATTACAAATACTGCAAAATAAATGTATGAGAATAGTTTTGGGTTGCAACAGGTATACTGCCATAAGTAGAATGATGGAACAATTGAAGTGGCTATCAGTTGAGCAGGGTATTAGAAGGGCGAACATGTTATTTGTTTATAAGATTGTAAATAAAAAAGTTCCAGAATATTTGTGGAAAATGGTTGTCACCAGATTCGAAATTCACTCGCGAATGTTACGTTCAAAAACTGATTTAAATGTTCAGTTTGTTAATAGAAACTTTTTGCAAGGCTCACTATTTTCTGAAGGCATTCGCCTTTATAATGCCTTGCCCGACGAAATTAAGAATGTAAATACAATTGGTTTATTCAATAAACGTTTATGTGATTATTTGAGAGGCGAATAATTAACTTTAAATTAAATTAACTTATTATAAATTGTTATATTATATATTGTTATGTTTGTTTACTAGCTTTTGCTAAATAAAGATTTACTTACTTACTTACTTACTGCAAGGTCCACCTATTTTGCATTGGTGCAATCTCATTTGCAATACGGCATTAGTATCTGGGGCTCATGCAGCGAGTACCTCTTCAATTCAATTTTTGTGCTGTAGGAAAGAGCAGTGCGTTACTTGTGCAGCGTCTCGCCATCGGAATCTAGAAGGCCGCTGTTTCTTTCTCGTAGGATTCTGACGTTTCAAAAACGCCTTAATACGAACGCTTAAAAACGAAAAAGGACGTTTTTCAAAGATCTCTATGAACATTCAGTGAACTTCCTTCAAAGTATCCAACACCATCCAATAGACTTCTTTTATAGGTAGTGCAAATATCACATTTACAAACAACCTTTCAAAAACGTCTTATCCGAATTAATTTCCGAGTGTGTGGACGTGGGATACATGTTTCCAATGGTGTTCCCGAAAATAAACAACAGTAACCTTTAAATAAAACGTCTCTCATGACTTTTCATGAAAACATACCTACCTACTTTTACGAACTTATAGAAAACATTCTAACGTTCTTTAATTGTTCCTAACCTTATTCCTAACAGAGGTTTTAAAAACAACTTAATCAAACGTCTAAAAAACATCCTTTCTTTACCTTTTTAGAAACACTCGGACATGGACATTACCACGTGCAGAAACAGTAGTTTGCAAAACTTTTCTCTCAGAACTTATGCTTATAGAAAATATGTAGCCCAAAAACGGCGAAACTTTGCATGAGAGTAAATATGGTCAAATAGCTTCCAAATGACTCCAACTATCATTCATTAAATCTTCCTAAACACCCTGTAAAATTGGTTCGCTGTTCGATTTATATTTCTTAATCTTTTTTAAGTCGTTGTTTTCATTTTCTATTTTAGCTATTTATGTACCAAGGTGATTATGTAGATTATAATGCCCGAAGGCGAAACTAGCCCGAGGGCCTATGGCCCGAGGGATATATTTCGCCTGAAGGGCATTATAATCTTGAAATCCCCGTGGTGCATACAATGCTTTATTTTCTACTCAACACAATGTTTTTTCATCAATTTGTTATTAACAAAATCAGTTAAACTTATGTGACAGAATATTGTTTTGTATTTTGACATGTACCTGTACCTGTGACCTGTACCTGTACCTGCGACCTGTACATAGAAACGAAATAAATTAATATATCTATAAACATCTCATAAGGCAAGGCAACGGTGGTGGTCCTGTGGGTTAACGCGCTGGACTACATGGGAAACATTGATGGTAGACCGGGTTCGAATCCTGGCTAGACCGAAAATTATTTTCGGTCAGACATTTAGTGGCTGCCTAGGGTAAAGTGCAAATTAATAGAACAACAACAACAAAAACACCTTAAGGTATTATAAGCGGGCGTTATAGATCATAACGCCCGCAAAAGCGGGCGTTATGGATCAGGTTGTTATAGGTGTGTTAAGGTATTTCGTTTGCTAGGTATTATGGATCTATAATAGTAAAGTAGAAAATAAAATGTTTTTTGTTATTGTATGGTATGAATTTGCCGCCCCTGGATCGTGCCGCCCTGGGCGGCCGCCCATCTCGCCCCCTGCCGGCCCTGGAAAGTCAATATACATATCAACCATATATGACAAGACCCAAGACCCCCCAAACAAATGAAACATAACCTCAAACAAAAAACGTCCATCACACACACAGCTGATGAAATGTAAATATAAATTTTTAAATTAATAAAAAGCAATTAAATTAGTATCCAATCTTCTGGCAACAAGTAAGAACCAATTATTAAACAATTTCGAATAACTATGGCAAGTTTACATATAAAATCATTGTTTCTGAACATGGGCAAAACTGTCCCCAAAAATTTTGAGCGCTTCAACAGCAGCACAGCCCGAAAGCTGCTCTACACCGAATACGGTGACCCCCTCGAAGTAGTAAAACTAGTACCAGCTGAGCTAAAAGAACCCCAATCAGACGAAGTACTAATCCAGCTAATAGCAGCTCCAGTTAATCCTGCTGACATAAACACCATCCAAGGAAAGTACCCTTCGAAGCCCCCTTTGCCAGCAGTACCAGGCAATGAAGGCGTAGGCAAAATAATTCGGGTTGGAGCAAATGCCAGCAAAGAATTCGCAGAGGGGGACCGAGTAATACCCCTAAGCTCAAATTTGGGCACTTGGCAGACTCATTTACTACTGCCCAAAGATTGCGTATTGAAATTACCCAGAAAAGTGCAAACAGCTCAGGCTGCCACTTTAACAGTAAATCCTTGCACCGCTTTTAGGATGCTCAGAGATTTTGCTGACTTACAACCAGGCGACACTGTACGTACACCTAAAAATGTTTTACATTAAATTAATTTACTATTTCTAGGTTATACAAAATGGGGCTAATTCTGCTTGTGGCCAGAATGTAATACAAATTTGCAGAGCTTGGGGCCTGCGTAGCGTCAACATTGTCAGAAATAGGCCCAATATATCCGAACTAAAACAGTATCTCATTAAATTGGGTGCCAATTATGTGCTAACTGAAGAGGAACTACGCACAAATGATTTGTTTAAGAGTGGCCTGTTACATAAGCCCAAATTAGCATTGAACTGTGTGGGCGGTAAAAATGCTCTGGAATGTTTGAGGCATTTAGATAATGGCAGTACAATGGTTACATATGGAGGCATGTCGCGAGAGCCTTTAAGTATTCCCACAGCTGCTTTGATATTCAAGGATTTGAAATTTAAAGGTTTTTGGATGACCAGATGGACTAAGGACAATTTTAATAGTGTGGATAGATTCGAAATGCTTTCGGAATTGATATCAATGATGACTAGTAATGAGTTGGAAGCTCCGGCTCACATGATGATTAAGTTTGATGATTACAAGGAGGCTTTGAAGAATACTTTGAATATGCAAGGGATGATTGGGAAAAAGTTTATTTTGGATTTTGAATAAATATTATTTCTTGCTGTTAGCGAATTATTGGTTTAGGTATAATACAATTATAATTTAGTTTTGATTGTTCAAATCTTATTGTCGAAAAAGAAATATGTGTTTGTATTTTGTATTTTCGATAGTCAGAATAAATTCTTCCAAACAAAAAGCTCAGATCTCTGTGTTGAGAATAGCTCTGCTGTCGTCTTCATTTTACAATAGGTTATGGACCCAGAGTATGAAGATTAGTAAGATGAAATTGATGAAATTTCCACACTAAATAAATTCATTTCGATAATTGATTTTTTGGGTAAAGGAAACGACACATAGGAAATGCTGGTGTTAAGGCGAATTCTCACATTATTTTATGTAAAAAGTTCATCTGGAAATATGCACTGTAATACTACAGTACAGTGGCTCTGTAAGTACACCTAGCGCCATCTATCAATGTAGTAACTTCCAAGCTTTAATTGCTGATATTAATTAAAAGTAATTATTTGAGATGATAAAATATCACATAAACAAAACATCTAATTTAATAAATTATATTTTCAATTAATTATTGAATTAATAAATCAAATTAATTAAAATTTTTACTAAAAAAAATTACTAGTGGCGCCATCTATTGATCTACACACAAAAACATCAAACGTCAAAAACAAGTTGCTGTGTGTATAGGATGTGTGTGTGTGTGTTTATTTTTTGGTGCTCCAATATTTTAGTGTTAAATAATTAAAAAAACTAATTAAAATGTGTTTGTTATCGTGTAGATAGGTACGCTAATTGCAGTCGACAAAATGAACAAGTTACAGAACAGTAAGTGACCCCCCACATTCAATGAAATCAATTTTTTTTTCCCAAACTTTCCCCTCAATTAACCACATTATTTAATTAATTATTGTATAGGCACGTTAGTTATGCCAGTCTCAGACAAGGCTAAAGACTGGCAACTGGAAATTCTAATGGAAAAACTACGTTCCAAAGCCTCCCAAGTCAAATCTCTCCCAGAAATTTCAAAAAACGTTCGCATGACCTTATTGGTAAGTTACTATACCTAAAAGCCCTTTGAAATGAAACAACCCTTTTATTATAATATCTATAGGAAAAAAGGTACGCCCTAGACAGTGTAGATAAAGGCCAACATCAAAAATGCCTGGACACTTTACAGCACGTAATCAAAGTAACAGGCTTGCAAAGTATGATAGAACGCCTGGAAAGTCTCACCAGACAACTAGGTTTAAGATTTGTAGTCGAGCCTTCAGGAGTTTTCATTTTCTCTGACATGTTTTACTTGGAAATTATCCTGGAACAAACTGGTGCGGTCAAAGATGTCAAAATCCATCACGAAGGCAAAGTAGAACAACAAAGCTGCATGGAATTAGTCAATTGCCTTTCCAGGGGCGACTTTACTGATTTCACTATTCAGCTTGAAGGTTTTGTGTCAATATACCACCTCAATGCTGAAAAAAAAGTGAAATGCAAAGCTTTTACTGCCTTGGAATCGCTGGAAGCTGATTTGTGCACCTTGGCCCAGCTGCAAACGTTTTTAAAAGAACCATTTAACATTTTACATAAATCACCTGTGGGTGTTTTGGAAAAACGACGCGGAGGTCACCCAATGAAACTCACCTACTTTGTTTCACCTTATGATCTTTTAAACATAGAAAAACATGAAATTGATCCAATTAACATAGACACTGTCATTGCAAAAGGCCTAGGCTACTGTGTTACAGTTTGCATGGAAGGCTCAGCAACTCACAAACTACAAACTTCCACTTTGATTACGGTTAATAGAAGCATGAATGGAAAAAGCACCCCTACTTATACTCCAATAACAAGCCAAAATAGCGCAACTGTTCCAGCTTGTTTTACCCTTAAATTGAACAAACCCATGCCCATGTGTTTGTCGCTGATTAGGAAGATTCAGCAAATTCAACAATGGTCTGATGGTGATAATAATAGCGCTCCTCAGCCTTTGCTTAATTTGATTGTGAGTCATATTAGTGAAGGGAAGATGAGTTGCAGTAATAATAAAGGATTGTTTGTGGTAAGAAGGATTTTGTGTAATAATTATTTTAAATATAAATTTTGAATAATCATCAATAATAATTATAGAGCATTAGAGAGTTTCAATTGATTTAATTTTGGTTAGGATATAGGTAAGTATGTCACCAATTGAACATTTAAGAATTTGAAGTTTTTGCTATTGAGGTATTGAAAGGGATTGATTGATTGAGCCAACAATAAGTAGGTATATTGATTAAACATAATTTGAAGTTTGTAGTAAAGGTTCAAACCAAGGGGCAAACCACCTAGGAATTCTTTGCCAAAAATGTGAGGAATTTGTGGGAAATTTAGAGGAATTTGTGGGGAATTTAAAGGAACTCATCCGAATTTAGGGAATTTGGAGGAATTTATGGGGAATTTAGAGGAATTTGTGGGGAATTTAAAGGAACTCATCCGAATTTATGAGAATTTGGAGGAATTTAGGAGAATTTGAAAGGAATTTATGAGGAATTTAGAGGAAATTGTCAAATTTAGAAAATTCAAAAGAATAATGAATACAGTTTTTATAGGCTGACTTCCAAGATTTTTCACGTTATTTTCAACTGAAAAAATTTGAAATTTTGGGAAAATGAGCTTCTCACCTTCTTCTTTACATGAAAAAAGTTTCAAAATTTTCCCTTCACTAGTTTTCCAGGAAATCTTTGAAATGTGTGAGACTGTATTTTCAACTAATTCAGTTTTTGTAGGTTGATTTCCAATATTTGAATATTCCTCATGTTGCTGTTTTCTACTGAAAAAATTTTAAATTTTGGGAAAATGAACTTCTCACCTTCTTCTTTACATGCAAAAAGTTTCAAAATTTTCCCTTCACTAGTTTTCCAGGAAATCTTTGAAATGTGTGAGACTGTATTTTTAACTAATTCAGTTTTTGTAGATTGATTTCCAAGATTTTTCATGTTGCTGTTTTCCACTGGAAAAATTTGAAATTTTGGGAAAATGATATTCTCACCTTCCTCTTTATATGCAAAAAGTTTCAAAATTTTCCCTTCACTAGTTTTCCAGGAAATCTTTGAAATATGTGAGACTGTATTTTCAACTAATTCAGTTTTTGTAGGTTGATTTCCAATATTCCTCATGTTGCTGTTTTCCACTGAAAAAATTTTAAATTTTAGGAAAATGAGCTTCTCACCTTCTTCTTTACATGCAATAAGTTTCAAAATTTTTCCTTCGCTAGTTTTCCAGGAAAACTTTGAAATGTGTGAGACTGTATTTTCAACTAATTCAGTTTTTGTAGGTTGATTTCCAATATTCCTCATGTTGCTGTTTTCCACTAAAAAAATTTTAAATTTTAGGAAAATGAGCTTCTCACCATCTTGTTTACATGCAATAAGTTTCAAAATTTTTCCTTCGCTAGTTTTCCAGGAAAACTTTGAAATATGTGGGACTGTATATTCAATTAATTCAGTTATTGTAGGTTGATTTCCAATATTCCTAATGTCGCTATTTTCCACTGGAAAAATTTTAAATTTTGGGAAAATGAGCTTCTCACTTTCTTCTTTACATGCAATAAGTTTCATAATTTTCCCTTCACTAGTTTTCCAGGAAAACTTTGAAATGTGTGAGACTGTATTTTTAACTAATTCAGTTTTTGTAGATTGATTTCCAAGATTTTTCAAGTTGCTGTTTTCCACTGGAAAAATTTGAAATTTTGGGAAAATGATATTCTCACCTTCTTTACATGCAAAAAGTTCCAAAATTTTCCCTTCATTAGTTTTCCAGGAAAACTTTGAAATGTGTGACTGTATTTTCAACTAATTCAGTTTTTGTAGGTTGATTTCCAAGATTTTTCATGTTGCTGTTTTCCACTGAAAAAATTTTAAATTTTAGGAAAATGAGCTTCTCACCTTCTTTACATGCAAAAAGTTCCAAAATTTTCCCTTCATTAGTTTTCCAGGAAAACTTTGAAATGTGTGACTGTATTTTCAACTAATTCAGTTTTTGTAAGTTGATTTCCAAGATTTTTCATGTTGCTGTTTTCCTCTGGAAAAATTGAAATATTGGGAAAATGATGTTCTCACCTTCTTCTTTACATGCAAAAAGTTCCAAAATTTTCCCTTCACTAGTTTTCCAGGAAATCTTTGAAATGTGTGAGACTGTATTTTTAACTAATTCAGTTTTTGTAGATTGATTTCCAAGATTTTTCAAGTTGCTGTTTTCCACTGGAAAAATTTGAAATTTTGGGAAAATGAGCTACTCACCTTCCTCTTTACATGCAAAAAGTTTCAAAATTTTCCCTTCACTAGTTTTCTAGGAAATCTTTGAAATGTGTGAGACTGTATTTTCAACTAATTCAGTTTTTGTAGGATGATTTCCAATATTCCTCATGTTGCTGTTTTCCACTGAAAAAAATTTAAATTTTGAGAAAATGAGCTTCTCACCTTCTTCTTTAATCTTTATATACAAAAAGTTTCAAAATTTTCCATTCACTAGTTTTCCAAGAAAACTTTGAAATGTGTAAGACTGTATTTACAACTAATTCAATTTTTGTAGGTTGATTTCCAAGATTTTTCATGTTGCTGTTTTCCACTGGAAAAATTTTAAATTTTGGGAAAATGGTCATGTTCTCACCTACCTCTTCACATGCAAAAAGTTTCAAAGTTTCCTTTTTTTAGAGGAATTTGTGAGGTACCCATTTGGAGAAGATCGTGGTAGGGTATTTAAAGGAATTTGTGATGGAGTATCTGGAGAAATTTGTAGGAATTTTGAGGAATTATGCGTAAATAATTCCCCTTTGAGGAATTGTTTGCACCAATTTTGGGATGGTGGTTCACCCCTTGGTTTAAACATTGGAAATTGAAAAATTATAAAGATTTTCAATAAAGGTTGGTATTTAATAAAACCATTTCGAAAGATGAGTGAAATACATATACAGGTTTTGTCTTTGCTCATAAAGGAGTGAGACGATTTTCTAGGGAGAAAATAGGTAATTTGATGACCAAAATACAAAAAAAAAACCCGCTGCTCTATTATTATTGATGAAAATTTATATTTAGTAATAGGTTTTGGAGGACTCACAGGAATTCATCCCAAATTCCTTGAAAACTATCATCTTTTATAAAATTTGGTTAATTTTGATGCATAAAAAATGATTTTTGCAGATTTTAATCATTTTCGCATGCATTAACTCATTAATTCAAAATCTCCTCATTTTTATATCGGGTCTTCAAAAAAAAATACAATTAAAGACTGCTATGGATTTTTAAGCATATGTCGTTACCTCAAAAAGTCTTCACTTCAAGTAGCAAATATTTACTTATATTTTAGACTTTACCCGACCAAACCCATTGTTACTGCATGACAGAAAACCGAAACATGAACAGCATATTTGTCAGCAGCATACCGTTCACGCATCCAGCTCACGTTGCCAATATTTTGATGATTCTTAGAGAACAGGCCATGTTCAATACGATTATTGGCAGTTGCGTGAGACCTAACAGCCGTCAAAGTAGGAATAATTTTCATATAAGTAATTAGTATTCTTAAAAACATTCTATAGGTTTTGACAATATGACGATGTTTGAAGTAAGTGCCCTTTCCTCAACACAAATATCCATATCCTTGGAACATCCTCTAGAAGAATGCATGGCAACTGCCGACTTTGATTTATCAGACATTTCGAATTTGGTGTGCCGTATACAAAACCCTGGCACACCTTCTCCCAACAACACTCCAGACATAGTTTCAGAACTAGCCACCAGAGTTTTAAATAAGACTTTCTCTATTCCCGTAAGACAATTATTTGATTAAAAGAATGTGTTTATAATGAGTTAGTTTGTTTATAGGTAACGTTACGTGCAGTTATAAAACTGTGGGAAAGACAAGCGAGCCAACCAAATTTGTACCCAGGTCAGGAAAATTTTAGTTTGCCCCTCGGTTCCGTCGATCCCGGAGGTCACAAGGGCCCCAGCACTAGCGGCAATGGAGGCTTAGCGGAATTCGGGGGGCTTCAGGACAAGATCAAACAGGAACCCAACACTATGAACAATGGCACGCACCAGCTAGTGTTGCAGGAACCGCACTGGAACGAATCGATGATGTCGTCGAATTTTCCAAACATCCCACCTTCCGATGATGTGTCAGCCGCTGGCGGCAAACGACAACAGAAACGGAAGGCCACCGAAGATTTGTGGAAGAGTGGCAAGCGGAAGGTGGGAACAAGCGCAGAAGACTCGGAACTCGTGGAAACGTCCAGCTGCGACTCGACGTCGCAGAGCACACCTATTTCGCAGGAAACTGAAATTGTTACGCCTAATTCAGGGTCGCAATCGGATTTGGAACTGTCTAATGTTGATTCGTCTGATTTTTTAGCCAATATTGACAAGGGTTCGGATTTTACTTCGGAAACGGTGGATATGGATGAGATTTTGTCCAGTGGTCCAAGGAAAACGCCTTTGGAACCTTCACCGAGTAGTTGCTCGAGTATTATATCGGATTTGAGTGAAAAAAATATGGGTAATTTTTATTACTACTATCAATTCAGGCTTTAGAATAGGTACCAGAGTTCTATAAGAATAATAACTTGTCAATTAAAGTTTTCCAAAATAATCTTAGCACATACATAATATACACAGGGTGTTACAAATTTGCGAGTAAGTATATGAAGATCTCGGTAATTATTAGAGATACAAGGTAGGGTGGTTGGGCTGGGACTCTGTAACTGATAAAAATCGTTATCCCTATCGCTATGGCACTTGCTGTCTTCTTCTCTCTTTGCGGAATCAATAGAGAGGGACGTCAATAGAGATCGAGAAAAGTATCTCTATTTGTTACAGCGTTTCAACCCTGCCTTCTTACTAAAACGATAAAATTTCATTTTTTTTTTGTTGAGATTTTGTGTCCTAATGGTCATTTGTGATCCCCTAAACTCCATACACTAAATTATTCTCAGATTTGAAGCCGAAATCTATGAAAAAAGGCAAATGGGTTGAAATTATGTTGAAATCCTATAACCAACTCTCTTCAATTAAAATTATGAAATTTCAGTTTTTTTTTTTATATTAAGATTTTGTATCTAAATGATCATTGGGGACCCCAAAACTACATACACTCAACTCAACTACTCTGAGGTTTGAAGCTGAAATCTATGAAGAAAGACACTCAGAAAATTGATAAATTCATCCCAAATTGCTTAACACGATTTTATCTCAGGAACTATAAGTCCAAATGGGTTGAAATTTTCAGGGATTGTAGTCCTCTACTGGGATAAGAATCGCTGAAAATTTCAGCTTTCTATTTTTAATAGAAAAAAAGTTATTACCTTTCAAAGTTTTCCAAAATCTAAATCATAAGGTTCCATAAAATCTTCTTAACTAAAACGATGAAATTTCAATTCTTTTGTTGTTGAGATTTTATGTCCTAATAGTCCTTTGGTATTCCCCAAACTCCATAGACTAAATTATTCTGAGATTTGGAGCCGGATTCTATGAAAAAAGGCATTCAGAAAATTGAAAAATTGATAATTTCACCCCAAATTGCTTAACACGATTTTATTTCTGAAGCTATAAATTTAAATAAGCTGAAATTTTCAGGGACTGTAGTCATCCACTGGGGTAAGAATCGCTGAAAATTTCAGCTTTCTATCTATAATAGACAAAAAAGTTATGGGTCTTCAAAGTCAAATGATGGAATTTCTTATGTCATTTTAATTTTTATTCTATTCCAGTCCCTCCAAATGTAAGTATAACCCCAATATCATCGTCTGCGTCTCCCACTTACAACCAACAAGAAAAACGCACAGGAGGCATCGAAATCATCCCAATACCTCAACCAACAACAGCGCCGCCTACTATGATGGCTACTTCGATAACCATCACTCCAATCACACCCAAACCACCTTCGGAAGAAAGAAGAGAGAAAAAAAGCAGTAGAAGTAACCGCGAAGACAAAGAGAAAAAGAAAAAACGAAAACGGGATGAAAGCCCTATGGGCCCGCCCGAAAAAGTGCCTCCCAAGTTAGACGCTTTGTCCAAGCCCGTTTCTGTCAGCATCAAGCCCGCTGAGAGTCCACCAACCTCTCCCAGTATGATGAGAAAATTTAGCGCGTCGCCTACAAACAGACCAATGTCGCTTTCAGGCAAACTAAGCCCAAGTTTACTGAAACCAAAATCGAGTCCCAGTCCAAAAAACTCTCCGGCTCATATCCCATCCAGTCCCAAGCACACAATTGGGATTTCTAGCCCTAAACATCATGGCACTAGTCCGAAACATCCTTCGGCTAGCGGCAGTGGGAAACCGAGCATGTCTACATTGAAAAATGCCGCTAATTCACCTTCAAGTAAAACTTCAGCTGAAAAAAAACCTAAGGAAAGTTCCAGAGATAAAGATAAAAATAGGAGCAGCATTTTTGCTTCTGGCAGTAGTAAATCCAAATCGGCCTCCTTAAAAGTGAAACCTTTAGATTTAAATATTAGCAGTTGTGAGGGGGTGACTCAAGAATCCCTTCCATCACCCAGTGGTGACTCTAAAACCAATCCGAACATTTTACGAAATCGCAAAGGGTCCCTTTCAGCCATAGTGGATAAATTAAATATTAAAGTCAACGCTCAGCACAGTGACGTGCCAACAGATTTAAGCTCCAAGTGTAGCAGTAAAGTGCCTAGCAGCAAAGATGGTAAAAGTAAAACTACAACCGACCCAAAAAACTCAGAATACATGGTCAAAACTAGTTCCGATGGTATGAAACTTACCATAAACAAACCTAGAACAAAAGAGAATAAATCTAGCAGTAGTTCAAACGCGCAACCAAGCAATAGCCCTTCCAAACCTCCTCAAACCTTGCCTAAAGTCCACACAGGCCTCAAACCAGGAGTAAACAGCGGACCTGCTTCAAAAAAACCTCAGCAACTCCAAAAAACTAATTTGCCCAATTCCACAATCACCTATAATCCCAGTATCAAAAGCAAATCCCCTACAAAAGTACCTGGAAGCTATCCCAAATCAATTTCCAAGCCAACTACTTCACCTAAAACAACCAGTGCCACAGACTTGAGCCGCAACAAAGACAGACCAAAACCAAGCAAAAGCTCATCAGAAAAATCTATTTTTGCTTCACTAAAAGACCGCTCTAAAGGCAGTCCCACACAAAACGATTCCGATTTGTATAAAATTCCACCCAAAGTAGACCCGTACACTTCTGCCCTAATGATGGAAGGCATGATGAAGACTTTGGACAAAAATTTTCAAATTCCCAAGCTTTCGGATAAAAAGAAAAACGAATTGAATAATGTCAATAGTAGGAGTACTGTTGATACGAAAATATTTGATATGATGGTGAAAAATGATATTAAGTATCCGTTAAGCATACCTGCCATGAACTCGCTGGATCAGAAAATAAGGAACAATATGAGCATGATTGGGGATGAGGAGAAGAAAAAGCAGGACGGGGTGCAGAATTTGTCTGGTAAGTCACTATACACTTAATACTGGGTCTATTTTTTTTTTTTAGTTTTTTTTTTTAGTTTATTAATTTGTTTTTTCAGGATCCTCAAATTGAAAATAGGTTGTTGCCACAAAATCCGTTTTAATTGTGATAGTAAAAGGTAGTGTAAGTATTTAGATTTTAAAATCGCTACTAACAGCCTGTAGAATTTGAGTATATTTACTAACACAACTAATATTTTTGTTTTTGTCCGTAATGGGGAATTTTTCTATGGGTAGTTTTAAATAAATATACTTTTTCATTTTTGATTTTGATTATCAGCGGTTCTTGATTATATTCCTTTGGCGAAACATAATCAATGGCTTTTATTTTTGGAACAAGTTAACTCAATCAGGGGCCAGGAATATTTCAAATGATGAAAATTCATTATTTTTCTATTCTCGGCTCTTGTTAAAGGGTTAACTCTAATGTTTGAATTAAATCAAATACCTAAGGCTAAAGTTGAGTTTGCATAACAGAAGTTTCCATCTTCTGCGATTGGGCAGTATTATAGTGATGTACAGGGTGCTGAAATTTGAAGTTTTTTAACAGGAAAAACATACTTCCAGACAGAGCTGTCAATATTTGAAGTAAATTATTTGAAATTCTACTTCAAGTAGGTACATATAAGTACTTTAGGTATTTTACTTGAATTACTTTTTTTGTTATGTACTTGTATAATACTTGGATTTTTACTTGATTATGTCAAGTATTTTGCTTGAAGTATTTTGAGTACATACTAATATAGGTTATAAGTTTCTTGATTTTCTTTAAAAAATTATTATATCTTCCATGTATAGTATACTAGACATTCTATTCTGTAATCCTAGTAATACATTATCCATCACTCTTTGTAAGGTTGCTGGTGCGTTATTTAACACCAAGGGTATTTTGTTAAATTCGTAAAGACCATTTTCAACATTAAATGGTGTCTTGGATATCGAATTTTCATGCATTTTGACTCGATGAAAGCCAGAGGCTAAATCCAGTGTCGTAAAATAATTACTACGACTAATGATCTGATTATGTTATCTTCTAACATTTTGTTTATTTGAGAATTTACTTCTTGTTTAGTTTATGCACATGTGGATATCTATATGTTTTCGTGTGCACTGGTATTTCATCTGTTGTTTTAAACTCATGTTTAACTTGATTGGTTAATTTTTCATTTGGCTTGTAGAAAATTTTAGGAAAAGCTTTAATTACATGTTTTAAAACATCAAATTCCTTTGAGTTTAAATGACTGATACGCAGTGACTTTATAGAGTCATTTGCATATTCATCATTTTGTCATTAAATATCCCAAACTGTTCATTAGCACAAGGTAAACTTACAGTGGCGTAACTAAGAACCCGCAGGGCCCACAGTTGCGGGGGGGGCCCGTGATCTTAGGGGCCCCAGACTAGGCGAAAGTACTAAACTGGTGACAAGAGTAGTACTAAACTGAAAAAAAATACTTTAACCTATGAACCTCATAATACATATCAACCATTGAAAAAGTATGTCTGGTTCAACCAATATAAGAGATCTCGGAGAGAAATGTACAGATATACTCACAGATGCAAAATTAACTGTCCGTTTCAAGTGATACCACTATTGCTATCTCCGAAACAGGAGTTATGAGGTCGGGTAAATTGAATAAAAATGGCAGATTTCAATATTCATTGGAGGTAAGTTCGTTGCCAATGTTTTATTTGTTCCCGAGATATAAAGTAAAATGCCTCTGAGGTAAAATGTAAACACAACTAGAAGCTGTGTGAAGATAACAATGACGCCATTTTATAAAGAAGAAAGAATCTTGGAACTTTCGCATTGAACACTTTTTTCTAAAGTTGATAGATTTTGAAATATTCATTAAATAAGTTTTAAATGTTTTTAACATTTCCCTTATATCTCGGAAACGTACAAAGATTTGACAACCCTGTGATCTTACCTTCAGTAAATACGGAAATTTGTCACCTATTTGTAATTTAACCGACTTCGTCCCTCTTACCGTTTCGTGGTAGTGATTTCCCTTAAAACGGACACCCTGTGCTGTATAAAGAAAAATTCAAAAGAATATATTATTTAAGATGGGCTCCGGGAAAATCCTTGCGGGGGGGGGGGTCCGAATTTGAAGTTACGCCACTGAAACTTATGTTCGACAAATTAATAATATTATACGAGAGAATGAGAATAATAGGCATATTCATTAAGTTGTGTACTTCTAAAGGCACCATCTCATTCATGACTGTTGTTATTGTCGAGGGAATATATGTTTCATTTTTTATTGAAGGTGTAAGAATTTCAACAAAAATCGCCCCTGTACCAATGGTACTATTGAAGAGCCCAAGGCTCAGCACTTGGACCTTTAGAGTACCTTCTATAATATATCTAAAGTCTGAATTATGCTGGATTGAGGGGTAAATATGTGAAATTTTGTGATGATACTGTCTTCAAATATCGTGAAGAAAATGGAAAAGAACTTGAAAATATTGCGAATGAAGATCTCTCCTATAATAAACTTAGTATAAATGTTGAAAAGACAGTCTATATAGTCCTACATCAGGTGGGAAAAAGCAGTGACGTAACTTCATATCCGAGCCCCCCCGCAAAGATTTTCCCGGGGCCCATCTTAAATAATTTATTCTTTTGAATCTTTATTTTACAGGGTTACCACTACCACGAAACGGTAAGAGGGACGAGGTCAGTTAAATTACAAAAAAGTGGCAAATTTCAGTATTCATTGAAGGTAAATTCACAGGGTTGCCAAATCTTTGTACGTTTCCGAGATATAAGGGAAATGTTGAAAACATTTAAAACTTATTTAATGAATATTTCAAAATCTATCAATTTTAGAAAAAAGTGTTCAATCCAAAAATTCCAAGATTCTTTCTTCTCTATAAAATGGCGTCATTGTTATCTTTACACAGCTTCTAGTTGTGTTTACATTTTATCTCAGAGGCATTTCACTTTATATCTGGGAAACAAATAAAAAATTGGCAACGTTGTGAACTTACCTCCAATGGATATTGAAATTTGCCATTTACCCGACCTTATATCTCCTGTTTTGGAGATAGCAATAGTGGTATCACTTGAAACGGACAGTTAATTTTGCATCTGTGAGTATATCTGTACATTTCTCTTTGAGATCTCTTACATTGGTTAAACCAGACATACTTTTTCAATGGTTGATATGTATTATGAGGTTCATAGGTTAAAGTATTTTCTTTCAGTTTAGTACTACTTTTGTCACCAGTTTAGTACTTTCGCCTAGTCTGGGGCCCCCCGCAACTGCGGGCCCTTAGTTACGCCACTGGGAAAAAGAACAATAAGCTCAACAATTAAAATTAATGGCAAAATTTTCAATTGACAAACTGACATGGAGAGCACACATTGAAAGTATTCATGCAAAAATGTCTCCATTCTTGGGAGCTGTAGACATAAAATATGTTAAATAAAAACTCAAAATATTTAATCTATATGAAAATTCGATAGCCAACACAGCATTTAATGTTGAAAATGGTCCTTACAAATTTAACAGAATACCCATTGAATTAAAGAACGCACCAGCAACCTTCCAAAGAGTGATAGATAATGTATTACTAGGATAACAGAATAGAATATGTCTAGTATACATGGATGATATAATAATTTTTTCATGAACATCGAGCCACACATCTAATTTTCACTATCTGATCTGCTCAGGAAGTATATTTTTCCTGTTGAAACACTCCAAATTACACCAACTGTTTTAAAATCAATTGTGTGAATTTAAAAACTTCCCATCAGCCTTACAACAAAGACAATAATCCATTTCTCATTTATAGCTAACGACGATCTGTTCCTTTCCACGGACCCACTCAACCCTTATCCCTCGGCCAGCGAAGCCCTGCACAGTCTCACTTTGGCCTCGAAGTACGCGCCTACAACGACAATCGACACCGAAGCTTTGGATTTTAGTAAAACTCCGAATTTTCCACATTCGCCTGCGGTGAGCGTCCACATTGTGAACTCCAGAGCTTCGAGTCGAAGCTCCAGTTGTCTGGAAGAAGATATGATGGATGAAGGATTAATGACGTTGAGTAAATGATTCGATAACTGCCATTTTTGTTTTTACTTATTATTGACAGAGTTTTTAGTGTATTGTTAATATTGTCTTTCATTATTTTTGCACAAGTACAAAACCTTGTATTTCAAAATATATAAATTAAATCAATTTTTTGTACATATAGCTAATATAGTTAAAGTTATTATTTATAAAAATCTGGTTTTATTTACCAGTGTGCCCCTAAACGTTCTATTACGGTTTTTAAAAGTTCACTATGGCTGGCATATAAATCTAGATTTCTATCAATATCCATCCATTGAACTTGAGCTGCATCGTCTCCGGCTTCAAGAGCAAACTTGCCCACTTGACTATTGTCTGGATCGTGGAAATTTACAGCTACAGTTTCCATCCAGGCATTGTCAGTGTTTCTGGGATCGTCTACGTATCCTTTGTAGATTTCCGTGCCCTTTGAGAAAAAGGATTTTATCATTTGTTCATCGAGGCGTCTTTGATCTAGAAATTGTAAAACTAATTTCATATGAACGTCTTAACTTTTGAGATACAGAAGTTTTCAAAAATAAATCATTTACTCGGGTTGCCCTTGAGCCTACCAGAGGGGGAGCAAATAGTGCTACGCTTATTGATTTAATCTTATGTTCCCCAATATGGACCTGGTTTAGGGTTTTTAGGTTGATCTCACTTCCTGTCTGAGCTCATACCATCATTCTTATTGTCTCCCTGGCCTGTATAAATATGTTTAACTTTATTCATTACCTTTATACATATACTCTGCTATCTTTTCATTATATTTAATTTTTATAATGGGGTCATTTGGTATGGATATTTCTATAGGGAAGGCTAATTTTTTCTTTTGGAAAACGATGTTTGGTCTATTGCATGTTATTGTTTTATCAATGCGGATTTTTATGTCCCAATACAGTTTGGGTTAGTTCTCATTGGTATCTATCTATGATCACGGTTGGCGAGTTTTTTTGTAGTATGATGTTTCTTTAGTAATTTTCCCTGTTATATTGTATCTTTTGGTATATTCTGTACCTACTAAGATTTTACATCCACTAGTGATATGGCAAGGGGCAAACCACCTTGGAATTCTTTGCCAAACATGTGGGGAATTTAGAGGAATTTGTGGGGAATTTAAAGGAACTCATCCGAATTTATGAGAATTTAGGAAATTTATAGAGAATTTGGAAGAATTTATGGGGAATTTAGGAGAATTTATGAGGAATTTAGAGGAAATTGTCAAATTTAAAAAAATCAAAAGAATAATGAATACCTACAGTTTTTGTAGGCTGATTTCCAAGATTTTTCATGTTATTTTCAACTGAAAAAATTTGAAATTTTGGGAGAATGAGCTTCTCACCTTCCTCTTCACATGCAAAAAGTTTCAAAATTTTCCCTTCACTAGTTTTCCAGGAAAACTTTGGAATAGGACTGTATTTTCAATTAATTCAGTTATTGTAGGTTGATTTCCAATATTCCTCATGTTGCTATTTTCCACTGGAAAAATTTTAAATTTTGGGAAAATGAGCTTCTCACCTTCTTCTTTACATGCAAAAAGTTTCAAAATTTTCCCTTCACTAGTTTTCCAGGAAAACTTAAAAATGTGTGAGACTGTATTTTCAACTAATTCAGTTTTTGTAGGTTGATTTCCAAGATTTTTCATGTTGCTGTTTTCCACTGGAAAAATTTGAAATTTTGGGAACATGATGTTCCCACCTCTTTCCTCTTTACATGGAAAAAGTTTCACAATTTTCCTTTCACTAGTTTTCCAGGAAATTTTTGAAATGTGTGAGACTGTATTTTCAACTTATTCAGTTTTTGTAGGTTGATTTCCAATATTCCTCGTGTTGCTGTGTTCCACTGAAAAAAATTTAAATTTTGGGAAAATGAGCTTCTCACCTTCTTCTTTACATGCAAAAAGTTTCAAAATTTTCCCTTCACTAGTTTTCCAGGAAAACTTAAAAATGTGTGAGACTGTATTTTCAACTAATTCAGTTTTTGTAGGTTGATTTCCAAGATTTTTCATGTTGCTGTTTTCCACTGGAAAAATTTGAAATTTTGGGAACACGATGTTCTCACCTCTTTCCTCTTTACATGGAAAAAGTTTCAAAACTTTCCTTTCATTAGTTTTCCAGGAAATTTGTGAAATGTGTGAGACTGCATTTTCAACTTATTCAGTTTTTGTAGGTTGATTTCCAATATTCCTCATGTTGCTGTGTTCCACTGAAAAAATTTTAAATTTTGGGAAAATGAGCTTCTCACCTTCTTCTTTACATGCAAAAAGTTTCAAAATTTTCCCTTCACTAGTTTTCCAGGAAAACTTAAAAATGTGTGAGACTGTATTTTCAACTAATTCAGTTTTTGTAGGTTGATTTCCAAGATTTTTCATGTTGCTGTTTTCCACTGGAAAAATTTGAAATTTTGGGAACACGATGTTCTCACCTCTTTCCTCTTTACATGGAAAAAGTTTCAAAACTTTCCTTTCATTAGTTTTCCAGGAAATTTGTGAAATGTGTGAGACTGCATTTTCAACTTATTCAGTTTTTGTAGGTTGATTTCCAATATTCCTCATGTTGCTGTGTTCCACTGAAAAAATTTTAAATTTTGGGAAAATGAGCTTCTCACCTTCTTCTTTACATGCAAAAAGTTTCAAAATTTTTCCTTCACTAGTTTTCCAGGAAAACTTAAAAATGTGTGAGACTGTATTTTCAACTAATTCAGTTTTTGTAGGTTGATTTCCAAGATTTTTCATGTTGCTGTTTTCCACTGGAAAAATTTGAAATTTTGGGAAAATGATCATGTTCTCACCTTCCTCTTTACATGCAAAAAGTTTCAAAATTTCCTTTTTTTAGAGGAATTTGTGAGGTATTTGGAGAAGTTCGTGGTAGGGTATTTGGAGGAATTTGTAATGGAGTATCTGGAGGAATTTGCAGGAATTTTAAGGAATTATGCGTAAATAATTCCTCTTTGAGAAATTGTTTGCACCAGTTCTAGTATGGTGATTCACCTCTTGTGATATGGTCTATGGTTTCTTTGGATTGATGACATTTTCTGCATGTGTCAAAGTATAGGTTTGGGTTAGTTATATAACTATGCTTTGATCTTGTATTCCGAGGAGAGATCCTTCTGTTTCAAGGAAGAGGTTTTCATTTTTGAGCCAGTTATAAGAGTTCTTTTGAAATGTGTTCGTGTTGTATCTATGTTTCCCATATAGCTGTTATTTAAATACAGGGTGTCCTTAGATAAACTGACACATTTTGCAGGTAAATATTTCGAAAACGAGAAAAGATAATGAGATGCGGTTTTTTTCTGGGAGAATAAGAATTTTTTAAAGTTTTTTTTCATGGTATTGACAAATCCTGAAATTTGGTTTTACAGACATTCGATTTTTTGAAATAATTACATACTGCCTTATTCATCCTCAGAAACCTTGACTTATCTACTTTACAAAAATGTATAATTTTTTCAATTTTCTCGAAATTGGATCGTAAAAATTGCACTTTGTTGAAGAGTGTATCATCAACTGGCCAAAAAAAAAAAAAAATGATAATAATTAATTACCTAGTATTTTATATGCACTTGCATTATTAGTTTAATTGTGTTCAATACTTGTATTTTTAAGTTAATTATGCGCTAATTAGTTGATAAAAGTATCAAACACAAATTGTTTATCAATTTTTTTTTGGTTAGTCGATGGTATTCTCGAGGGTATCCTTTTCGACAAAATGCAATTTTCACGATGAAAGTTCAAGATAATTAAAAAAAAATTATACATTTTTGTAAAGTAGAAAAATTAGGCTTTCTGACGATGACAAAATATACAGGGTGTTTCATTAGAAATAAGGCAATCATTTTATTTCAAAAAATCGCATATCTGTAAAATCAAATTTCAGCACATTTTAGGATTCGGCTATAATGTGAAAAAAAACTTTAAAAAATCCTTATTCCCCCAGAACAAACCGCATCTCGTTATTTTTTCCCGTTTTCGAGATATTTACCTAAAAAATGATGTGTTTATCTAAGGACACCCTGTATATTAAAAAATGCCTCTTGATACATAGTACATGTTTCTGTCTCAAAATATGCCCTTGAAATTTTGTACATGATTTATTTTTGAAAACTTTATCGCTGAGATGTTTAGGACATATATTCATGTAAAGATTTCTTCTTAAAATACATCAAAAAATCACTCCCCTGAATAGTGACATTCAATTAAAAAACACCCAGTATAAAAGATAATATACCCGGAGTTGCTTCAAGACTATTCAGAGCCTCCTCCATAAATTCCCTCTTCAAAGTTTCACTAACTTGCTCTCCAGGATCAACCATACCACCTGGCAAGGCCCATTGGCCGCAATCTTTTCTTTTGATGGCACAAAACTGTAAAACAGCTCTTTGAACAATACATAAAAATATTTCAGAATATTGTTTGGAATTACTTATTCGTGTCTAATTTCCATCTAGTGACAATAGGGTCTGCGGCATGATTGGGGCCCCATTTACCTAAAACTCCTCTGCCTTTAAGACCAGTTCTACCTACGGGGTTCAAGGGTCTTCCTTCTATGATACGATAAGGGCCCAAATGGCTTTTGCGATTGATTTTATCGTCCAAATTGTTCCAGTTTGGTTTGAAATTTGTGTCGGCTATAAAAGGACTATTGAATATTAATTATAAAAATAATAATGTGAAATTACTTATTGGTGGATCAGCCCAAGGTTTGTTCAACAAAACACTGGATTCGTATTCAGGAGGATTGTAATCCTCAAATTGTACAGACCAGGGGATCAGATTCTGAGGGAAAATTAAGCGTTTTATTTCGGAGAATGGGTACGTTTCTGATCTACATTTTGAGTGCATTTTTTTAATTAATTGCATTTAATTAATTAGAAATTTTGGTGTATTTTCTAATCAACAAACAAATAAAAATTCAAGATATTGAAATGAGGTTATGTTTGTTTTGCTTTCACCTTTCACTAGACTACATATGAAAATTATCTAATAGATGGCGCTACAAGTCCATAAAAATTGCTCGAGTTATCTCTATCCTTTTTGTGTTTTTCGCAGATTAGCTATCGTTCTCTCTCACCCAAACCGAAAAGAATATGTTTACTGCAACTGACGTCTCAAGGACGAATTTTTGTTGTCCAAAAGAAGTGGAATCGCTGTTAGATGTCGACGTGTAAAATTCGCCTCGGGAAAATCGAAAAATAATGAAATTTTTATTAGTGAAATCGTTGATTAGGCTTACGCGGCTTAATTAATTGAACCAGCGCCATGGCACAATAACGTTTACATTTTTAAATCCGCACTGTGATACTTTTTAAGACTAGTTT
This sequence comes from Ceutorhynchus assimilis, assembly GCA_917834065.1. Taxonomy (NCBI): domain Eukaryota; kingdom Metazoa; phylum Arthropoda; class Insecta; order Coleoptera; family Curculionidae; genus Ceutorhynchus; species Ceutorhynchus assimilis. The sequence continues at coordinate 35,754,572 of OU892285.1, forward strand.
TTAATGTACATAAAATGTTGGTGGGCAAATTGAGAATACACACTTGCAGGGTGATCCTGCTCACCTCCCTTGTATGGTTCCTGGTGGACGTGGTTATATTGAGTTTTTACTCGGAATGTTTGGGGGGCTCCTGTAAACAAGCCAAAAGCCCTGAGGCTCAGGCCCTAATTGACGAGGGCAAAGACTACGATCCTGCTTTTGGGGAGAACAAAATTGAAGAAATCGTAGAAGCCAGAAGGTAAGAAATTTGTTGTGTTGAGGTGGCTATAGATAGATTAGTATCACCTGCCTGTTATTTTGTGCTTTATGTTTACAAACACCAGGAAACTAATATCCAAGCAGCAAACATTATTGAATTTGTCCACATTAAGGCCAGGATATCAGCAATATTATTGTCACTGTTAACATACTCTACATCCAAGATCTTTTTTGATAACAAATCTTTAATAAAATGTCCTTTAATGTCAATATGTTTGCAATTTTCGTAACTCTTTACCATCGAAATCACACTCAAATTACCTAATTTTATAACATCACACTTTCAAGTTTGCCAAATTTCAAAATTATATTTTTTAATTCACTATTGTGTTGACGCTACCCCTGCCACATTCTCTGCTTCAGCTGTAGACGAGGCGATGGGTGAATAGCTCTTGCAGTCGGTGTACATATTCCTCACAATCTTCACACAATTACCCACAATCAGATCACAATCTGTCACAATCTCACACAATCTGTCACAATCGTTACATAATCACACACAATCTCTCACAATCGTGTCACAATCTCCCACAATCGTTTCACAATATCTCACAATCGTTACACAATCTCTCAGAATTGCTACACAATCTACCACCATCTGTCGCACGTGAGGTCCCTCCAAATAGTTTTATTTGCTTCATTTTTGCCCATAATAATAAGCCAATAAGCTTGTTTGATGAGTTTACTTTTGTATGCCACCTGCAGCACACATTTCTGATCTCTAATTGTTCTGAATAGGGAAATACTAAGGGGAATATCCATAAGCCCATCCTCAAAAATGTTTGGTTGCCATTGAGGTAGGTGGTTGCTGTGCGTGAAAGTTAAAAACGAGGTTAAAAAAGTTTAACTTGAAAACCAAAACGAATTCACCTCAGATGGCCTAAAAATCCAGACCTACACGTTGCAGGAAAAAAAAAAAGTAGGCAGAGGATGTTTACAAATTCACGAGTAAGTATATGGATCTGGATAACCATAAGAGATGCAGGTTCGGTTAAATTGGTTACGCAATTTCTTGCTGACCAAAATGCCGTTTCGAAATCTGGAAAATTTCGGATAGGTACTAAAAAAACGAAACCGTTTTTATTTTTTCCTGAGCTTATTTTTGAAGAGAAACTTCGAAATGAATTGCATTTCATCGATGGCACTTTTTCTTTTCTACAATATGGCTATCAAATTTGAAATCCGACGTTCGATCTTTGGGCCACCCCACCATCAACTTTATTTTTTTTGAATATGACTCTGGCATTTTGTGTAGTTCTTTGCTAGCTGACTTCTTCAATGGAATGGTGTATCAAAACAATCGATAAAATGAACATTTCGGTCAAAAAAGTATGATATAATTTGTATGGAGATACTCATTGATACAATTCACGAATTTACCCAATTAATATATTTTTTCTCCAAACGTCAAAAAAACGTCACTTTGTTAACCCCTGTCAAGATGTCAGAAATGTAATTTCTATGCTGCTAGGTGAATCCAGCGGGTTAACACCTGTCGAGGTGGTAGAAGTTTAATTTCTATGCTGCTTGGCAACCCCAGCGACAGCAAAAGTACTTTTAGTGCCGCTCGTACTTTTACTGCCGCTCAACCATCCACTTGCCCCTGACCTTACCCCATTAGTTTGGAGAAAAAAAAAGCGTGTTGCATACGGAGTAGAAGCACTTTTTTGTGCTTCAGCAGTATTGCGAGCCTCACTACGTTCGGCTCGCAAACCTACTGCTTCAGCACAAAAAAGTAAAGCTTCTACTCCTAATACAACAATATACTATTTTTTAAATAATGAGTTTGACAAAAACAAATTTATGAAGAAATTAATGTGTTTGACAAAGATGAGTATCTCCATACAAATTTTATACTTTTTTAATTGAAATGTTCATTTTATCAATTGTTTTGATACATCATTCTATTAAGGAAGTTAAAAACTAACAAAGAACATAAAAAATCCAGATCCGTATTTAAAAGTATAAAGTTGATGATGTTGGTCCAAAGACGAAACGCCGGATTCCAAATTTGAGAACACCATATTGTAGAGGAGAAAAAGTGGCAATGTTGAAGTGTCATTTATTTTGAAGTATCGCTTCAAATAAGCACAGGAAAAAAAAAAATTGCAAAGTTTCGTTTTTTTTCCGAATACCTCCGGAAGTATTCGGAATTTTCCAGATTTCAAAACGGCATTTTGGTGAGGAAGAAACTGCGTAACTTTGTCCCAATTTGACCGAACCTGTATCTATTATGGATACCGAGATCCGCATACTTACTCGCGAATTTGTAACACGCTGTATATGGTGCAAACCATTTTAAAAATTATCCATTTACAATATCAAGGTTGAGTCATAAATAAATAACAAAATTTTTAAGCAAATAAAAGCCTAATTTGGAAAAAGTATCTATCTCACAACAAATTCTTTATTATTTGTCATCATCTTCCTGTTTTATTAAAACTTTTGTCTTTCACATCTGTCTGTGATGGTTTTTTTTCTGAATTCAAACACCCGGTATAGACCTATTTAAAAAAACTCTGATTCCGTAGGTGGCGCAGAGGAAATGCATGTTTCAAGTTTGATGAACAACTTTCAAGAGGGGTTGAAGATGTGTGACCCCAAAGCAGGACGACACTCCTTGAATGACAGTATTTTTCATTATTTATTGAAAAGTGCACTATTATCCCTTCATTCACCTAATCGAATACCTAATTGAAATAAAATGATCTTGAAGATTAAAAATGTTATGTTTGCTTATAACTATGTGAAAAACAAGCGTTTCCTCTGCGCCACCCTGTACAACTGCTCAATCAGAGTAATGTGTACAAGAAAGATAAAAAAACTGAATATTCTTTACACATTGCTTATGATAATATTTTTCTATTTGTTATAATTGCTGAAAAAAATTACTTTTGATATTTTGTTATTTTATTCTAACCCAATTAATATTTCTCGCGTTCACTTTTCCAAAGTTGTATCAAAACAGGTTTTTGAAACAGTATATTCTCGCGATGAACCCATGACGTCACATCAAAATTGGTCAAACCGTTTCGAAATAAAATGCAATCCACGTTTTAAAACCATTTTCTTGAGCCGAGAAGTTATGACGTCATGTGACATTGTTTTAAACCAGTTTTAAAAACGTTTTAAAACATTTGACATGTGAGAAAACACCTATAGTCTTTACACAATCCTTACACAATCACTCACAATAATGACAGAATCAGTCACAATCCCTCACAATCAGTCACAATCCTTATACAATCATTCACAATCGTACACAATCACTCACAATCGTACATAATCGCTCACAATCTTAGCAAATTTCCTTAGAGATTGTGGAATTTGGCAGTCGGTGTACACATTTTGGGTCAGCTATTCACCCCTCGATGTTTACTATGTCAAATAGTTCATTTTTCTAACATACAATCACCACCAAAATTTGAATGAAATTGCATTATTAATAACTGAGATATCGGGGTGTATTCATGAAAAGCAAGATACACTGTATATGATAATTTTGAAAATCAATCACTCAATAACTGATACAGACACTGGTGACACATAATAATTATAAAATCGTTTACACACCGATTATTATGACTACAAAAGTCAGAAGCAAGTTTCCCGCCAATTTCTTTGAATAGTTCTGATTGGTCAGCCTTGAAATTCCGCATTTGAACGAGGCTCCGACTTCGCAAAGTTAAGTGATTTCGCGGGATTGCCGGCGATTTCGCAAGGATTGCGCGCGATTTCGCAAAGATTGCGCCCGATTTCGCCTGATTTCGCAACGATTGCGCGCGATTTCGCATGATTGTGCAGGGATTTCGCGCGATTTGTGACAGTATTGCGCAGAGTGGTTTACCCCTCGCACATTTCAAAGCTTTCCTAGAAAACTAGTAAAGGGAAAATTTGGAAACTTCTGGCACGTAAAGAAGAAGGTGAAAAGCTCATTTTCCCAAAATTTCAGATTTTTCCAGTGGAAAATAACAACATGAGGAATATCGGAAATCAACCTACAATAACTGAATTAATTGAAAATATAGTATCACATAAGTATTTTAAAGTTTTCCTGGAAAACTAGTGAAGGGAAAATTTTGAAATTTTTTGCATGTAAAGAGGAAGGTGAGAAGCTCATTTTCCCACAATTTCAATTTTTTCCAGTAGAGAATAACAACATGAGAAATATTGGAAATCAACCTACAATAACTGAATTAATTAAAAATATAGTCTCAAACATTTCAAAGCTTTCCTGGAAAACTAGAGACGGGAAAATTTTGAAACTTTATGCATGTAAAGACGAAGATGAGAAGCTCATTTTCCCAAAATTTCAATTTTTTTCAGTAGAAAATAACAACATAAGGAATATTGGAAATCAACCTACAATAACTGAATTAATTGAAAATACAGTCTCACACGTTTTAAAGTTTTCCTGGAAAACTAGTGAAGGCAAAAATTTGAAACTTTTTGCATGTGAAGAGTTGAAAAGTTGAAGGCTCATTTTCCCAAAATTTCAAATTTTTCCAGTAGAAAATTACAACATGAGGAATCTTGGAAATCAACCCACAATAACTGAATTACCTAATTGAAAATACAGTCTCACATATTTGAAAGTTTTTCTAGAAAACTATAATGAAGGGAAAATTTTGAAACTTTTTGCATGTAAAGAGGAAAGTGAGAAGCTCATTTTCCCAAAATTTCAAAATTTTCCAGTGGAAAACAGCAATATGAAAAATCTTGGAAATCAACCTACAATAACTGAATTACCTAATTGAAAATACAGTCTCACACATTTCGAAGTTTTCCTGGAAAACTAGTGAAGGGAAAGTTTTGAAACTTTTTGCATGTAAAGAGGAAGGTGAGAACTCGGGTGAGAAGTTCATTTTCCCAAAATTTCATATTTTTCCAGTAGAAAATAACAATATGAGGAATATTGGAAATCAACCTACAATAAATGAATTAATTGAAAATACAGTATCACATATTTTAAAGTTTTCCTGGAAAACTAAGCAAGGGAAAATTTTGAAACTTTTTGCATGTAAAGAGGAAGCTAAGAAGCTCATTTTCCCAAAATTTCAAAATTTTCCAGTGAAAAATAACAACATGAGGAATATTGGAAATCAACCTACAATAAATGAATTAATTGAAAATACCGAGGAAAATACAGTATCACATATTTTAAAGTTTTCCTGGAAAACTAGACAAGGGAAAATTTTGAAATTTTTTGCATATAAAGAGGAAGGTGAGAAGCTCATTTTCCCAAAATTTCAAAATTTTCCAGTGAAAAATAACAACATGAGGAATATTGGAAATCAACCTACAATAACTGAATTAATTAAAAATATAGTCTCAAACATTTCAAAGTTTTCCTGGAAAACTAGAGAAGGGAAAATTTTGGAACTTTTGCATGTAGAGAGGAAGGTGAGAAGCTCATTTTGCCAAAATTTCAAATTTTTTCAGTGGAAAATAACAACATAAGGAATATTGGAAATCAACCTACAATAAGTAACTGAATTAAGTAATTGGAAATACAGTCTCACACATTTCAAAGTTTTCCTGGAAAACTAATGCAGGCAAAAATTTAAAACTTTTTGCATGTGAAGAGTAGAAAAGTTGAAGGCTCATTTTCCCAAAATATCAAATTTTTCTAGTGGAAAATAACAACATGAGGAATATTACTAATTAACCTACAATAACTGAATTAATTGAAAATACAGTCTCACATATTTTAAAGTTTTCCTTGAAAACTACAGAAGGGAAAATTTTGAAACTTTTTGCATGTGAAGAGGAAGCTAAGAAGCTCATTTTCCCAAAATTTCGAAATTTTCCAGTGGAAAACAGCAACATGAAAAATCTTGGAAATCAACCTACACAAACTGAATTAGTCGAGGAATTAGTTGAAAATACAGTCTCCCACATTTCAAAGTTTTCCTGGAAAACTAGTGGAGGGATAATGTTGAAACTTTTTGCGTGTAAAGAGAAAGGTGAGAAGATCATTTTTTCAAAATTTCAAATTTTTCCAGTGAAAAACAGTAACATGAAAAATTTTGGAAATCAACCTACAAAAACTGTATTCATTATTGTTTTGAATTTTTTAAATTTGACAATTTCTTTTAAATTCCTTATAAATTCCTCACAAATTCTCCCAAATTTTCCATAAATTCCTCCAAATTCCCTATAAATTCCCCAAATTCTCATAAATTCGGATGAGTTCCTACAAATTCCCCACAAATTCCTCTAAACTCCCTACATTTTTGTCAAAGAATTCCTAGGTGGTTTGCTCCTTGCACTTATTGGAATGTCTAGTTAACATATACATTATAATCCTTTTGTAGTGCATGTGAGAATAATTCAACTTATCCACAGACAAGATTATTTTTGAAAGGGCTTTCTTATATTTCTTTTTATTTACTTCGGTACCTTCAACGACTTTGCACAGATCATCTCATTCCTAAAGTGCCTTCAAACTAAAACCCTTTTATTTCTGGGATAACATAGCAAACGCTCTCACTACTTAACATGACAAATTCAACTATGAAAACTAACTAACTGATATATGTTTTACATAATAGTATTCTAAACTAAGACTTATTTTGTATTCTAAATACTACAATTTTTTTTTTCAGGGATTTACAAGGCGAATCTTTCAATCACCAAGGAGTTTCCATTACCTACCATCCAACGAATTTGAAAAAGTGGCGCTCTGCCCCCGTAGTGCTTCCAGTACCGGGACAACCGGGCGAAAACGGCAAAGCGGTGCACATTCCTCCCGAACAAGAGGAACTGATGAAGGAAAAATTCAAATTGAACCAATTCAATTTGCTAGCCAGCGATATGATTTCTCTGAATCGGTCCTTGCAAGATGTACGATTAGATGGGTAAGAATTTTATGTGTGAATATAGTTTCACTTTCTCAATAAAAACCAAACAATAATTATTTAAACCAAGTGGCCATGGAAATATGTAATTATTTTTTTCGTAACAAATTACTATAGTTGCAAAAATCCAGTGCGGTCACGCTTTTTAGATTGACAATTATTAATTTTCTTGTTTCAGTTGCAGAAGCAAAGTTTATCCCAGGCTTCTGCCCACCACTTCCATAGTCATAGTTTTTCACAATGAGGCTTGGAGCACTCTTTTGAGGACGGTTTGGAGTGTGATAAATCGATCCCCGAAGGCTTTGTTAAAGGAAATTATACTTGTGGATGATGCTAGTGAAAGAGGTAAATAATAATTTAATTTTGGGTACATTGTATTTTATTTTAATGAGGTAGGTAACTTATAATTGATTATTTAGTTTTCAAATTTTGAACTGTATCAATGGTAAGCAAGCTAAAACTCTCAGCGAATCTAAGAATGTGGTTCTAGTAAAGGCCTACAAGGCTTGCTTATTTATGGTTCCTTTTTGAATTGAACATTGTCAGATATTCAAAACATTTACTTGTCAATACAGGAATTTGCAACACTGCTATTATTTATTTTCCAGATTATTTGGGTAAAAAACTCGAAGAATACGTAAAAGACTTGCCAGTACCCGTATACGTTCTGCGAACCGAAAAACGATCCGGATTAATCAGAGCCCGATTACTAGGAGCTGAAAAAGTGACTGGACAAGTAAAATTTCCATTAAACTCCAAGCCTCTTTTATTCCAAACATATTTTGTTTTAGGTTATCACTTTTCTAGACGCCCACTGTGAGTGTACAGAAGGTTGGCTGGAACCGCTTCTGGCCCGAATAGTGGAAAACCGAAAAACCGTAGTCTGTCCAATAATAGACGTGATTTCCGATGAAAGTTTCGAGTATATCACCGCTTCAGACATGACGTGGGGCGGCTTCAATTGGAAATTAAACTTCAGATGGTACCGGGTATCGCAAAGAGAAATGGATAGACGAAAAGGGGACAGGACGGCACCTTTAAGAACCCCGACAATGGCCGGAGGCCTATTTTCAATAGACAAAGATTATTTCTATGAAATTGGCTCATACGATGAAGGAATGGACATATGGGGTGGTGAGAATTTAGAGATGAGCTTTAGGGTAAGATATCAAGTTTTTGTTTTTGAAACATTTTTCAGTGAATTTGCCACTTAGGTTTGGCAATGCGGCGGCGTACTAGAAATATCTACGTGTTCGCACGTTGGTCACGTATTTCGTGGCACTTCACCCTATTCTTTCCCGGGGGGCGTCTCTAACATAATTCTAAAAAACACCGCCAGGGTCGCCGAAGTCTGGATGGATCAGTGGAAAGACTTTTATTATGTCATGACACCAGGTTTGACTGAATTTTTTTGGTCATTTTTTGCAAAAGCTTTTTGAAGGTTCCACGTTATTTGGCGAATTGTGGCGGTTGTGTATCGAAACGCTTTTGTCGGTCAAAGATGTTTGTTTTTTTGTTTGTCACCCAGCCTTAACATTGATTGTGTTTTATTTTATTTATTATTATTTTTTTTTTTATTTGCGAATTATTGTGCAGAGTTTTAGGGTTTTTTTGAATACCCTTGTGTGGGTTTTCTTATTGATTGACGGCTAAAATTTGTTTATTTAATGAGGCCCACTGTTTGAGTCATAATAATTCAACCTGGTTCAAAATTACTTTAGTGATTTTTGCACGGGCAATCAATAGCTCAAAATACTTCAAGTTTTGCTTAGTACCGGCTCTTGAAAGTTTTTCGAGAGGAAATAGAAAAATTAAGTATAGGAAATCAAACATTAGAGACATATTTTTTAATTGAAATTATTCTGGAACGGATTTTGATTGAAAATTGGACTATAGAAGTAAATCGTGATTTTCGGCCAATTTGTAGCCGAGTCAGGGCATTTTAAAACTCTGATTTAGAGCTGAAATTCAGTTAGAGAAGGTTGAAAATCCTATAACCAGCTCTCCTTAATTGAGGCCAGAGTTACCCAACTCCTTAATTCTTAATATTTGTCCTTAATTCTTAATTCTTAAAAAGTTCAATTTATTTAACATTGGTGTTTTTAAGGATTAAGAATTAAGAACAAAAATTAGGAATTAAGGAATTGGATAACCCCGGCCTAAAATGATGAAATTTCAAATTTTTTTATGTTCAGATTTTGTGTCTAAATGATCATTGGGGACCCCAAAACTACATACACTCAACTATTCTGAGATTTGAAGCTGAAATCTATAAAGAAAGACACTCAGAAAATTGATAAATTCACCCCAAATTGCTTAACGCGATTTTATATATGGAAATATAAGTCCAAATGAGCTGAAATCTTCAGGGATTGTAGTCCTCCACTGAGATAAGAATTGCTGTAAATTTCAGCTTTCTATCTATAATAGAAAAAAGTTATGGGTTTTCAAAGTTTCAACAACAAAAAATTATACATATACTTATGATTTAGATTTTCGAAAACTTTGGAAGGTCATACCTTTTTTTCTATTATAGATAGAAAGCTGAAATTTGGGGGGGACTTTAATCCCTGAAAATTTCAGGTCATTTGCACGTATAGTTTCTGAGATAAAATCATGTTAAGCAATTTGGGGTGATTTATCAATTTTTCAATTTTTCTGAGTGCCTTTTTTCATAGATTTTGGCTTCAAATCTGAGAATAATTTAGTGTATGGAGTTTGGGGAATGTTAATTGGCCAGTAGGACATAAAATCTCAACAAAAAAAAATTTGAAATTTCATCGTTTTAGTTTAGTTTTTGTAAGAAGGAACCTTATGATTTAGATTTTGGAAAACTTTGGAAGGGCATAACTTTTTTTCTATTATAGATAGAACGCTGAAATTTGCACTGAATCTCATCTCAATCAAGATATTACAATTCCTGAAAATTTCAGCTCATTTACACTTATAGTTCTTGAGATAAAATCCTGTTAAGCAAGCAATTTGGGGTGATTTATCATTTTTTCAATTTTTCTGAGTGCCTTTTTTCATAGATTTTGGCTTCAAATCTCAGAATAATTTAATGTATGGAGTTTGGGGGATCCCAAATGACCATTAAGAGACAAAATCTCAAAAAAAAAAAATTTGAACTGGAGAAGCAAGAGTTCGACAAATTTTAGGTTTTAAAGACCACGAATGCTCGACTTTATATATGAAGGCTCAAGACTAGAGAATACACAAAATCCAGCATTCAAAAAGTCTTATAAGGCCGAGGGGGTAACAACTGGACCAAAATTTGTACATGTATTGCGCATTTTTTTTTGAAGTAATTCCGTTAATTCCAGGGTAATACCTACCATTGTACTGCTATCATGATGGAAGTAATTTCATGTAATGCCATTACGGCAATGCATACCCGAGTGTATACCTATATTAGGCTACATGCAATAGTTTTACGTAACTGTACCAGAAAAATAAACCATTATAGTTGAAAACAAACAACACATCCCATAGTTTGTACATTCATCATTATTCTATAGGTACTTACGTACTTATTTTTCTGAGGCCCGGCTTATTCAATTTGCTGGTAACTCTGCAAGATAAATTCATCGTTCTATAATTCTATTGGTCGATGGATAACTGGCCAACCATTGCGATGTCAGATTGCATACCTGACAGTTTATCAGAAGGCGAATAAATCGGTCCTAAATTTGAATAACTCGTACCTAATTTATTCTACAAATTAACCTTGGCTTTAAGTTCTTAATTCCTACTGTTAAACATTGGCTTTTCTATATTTTAAGCAATTTTATTATTATTATTATTTTTTTAATTCAGTGGCGCCCTTGCCATTCTGTACTGCTTAAACTATCAACCCACACCTAATAATTTTCCGCTGAGCAAACCGAGCATATTATGAGCCTCTTGTTAATTCATTAACAAAAGGGGTTACACAAATTGGCGCCCAACGTGGGGCTAGTTGAAAATGAATCCCTTAAGAAAAACAGCCTCAAAAATAGGCCCACGGTAGAACCCACGACCCTTAGGTTAAGAGCGTAATGCTCGGCCACAAAGAAACCTACTTGCTGGTTTCGCTATGTAGATGACAAATTTGTTGTTTGGAACTATGAACAGACAAAAATATAAATAATTTCACATACACAGGGTGAGCCAGAAGAAAGTTGCAGTAGAATATACAGGTATTTATTTGAAATGGGATACCCTATACAGGGTGTATATTTTGAGTGATACCACTATTGCTATATCCGAAACGGTAAAAGATACAAGGTTGGTTAAATTAAAAAAAAGTTGTCTTTTTTGATGTCCATTTAAGACTGGTCTACAGTGTTGCCAAATTCCTTTTAGTTTATAAAATACAGGGTGATTTCTAAAAAACGCCTAAAAATATTTCATCAATTATTTCGAAAACTATTTATTTTCGGAACACAATTTAAATTTGAAAGTTTTGTAATTTTTTTCGCTCTACAACATGGCATTTTCAAATTTTTAATCCGACGTTTCTTCATTGAGTTGCCATCATCAAATTAATTTTTTTTAAATACGGACCTGCATTTTTTATGTGATTTTTAGAAAGCACCCTTCATTCCCTTTTTAACGATATACCTCTTAAATATAATTGGTCGACGTTTCTGATTCAAAAAGTGATCATCAGTGATTTTTACTAAAAGTTCACCTTAATTCGGCCTTAGTTATGAACCTGCAATTCAGAAACCAAAAAGAATTTGGCAACAGTCTGAACGAATCTGAGATGGGCATCAAAAAAGGCAAATTTTTTATAATTTAACCGACCTTATATCTCTTACCATTTTGGATATAGCAATAGTGGTATTTATCACTCAAATTATACACCCTATATATTGGTTCATGTTCATATATGCTTTTACTAAGGGGCAAATTAGTCATGGAAATAACTGTATGTACATTTTGCTGGGAATACCTATAGGAATACTTGGTAATATTTAGGAAATACCTAAGAATACTTGGAAATCCTTGGAATATGCTGGAAGTATATGGGAATAATCTGGAAGTACATGGGAATAATTTGAAAGTATTTGTAAATTTCTCTAACTTCCAACCCCACTTTTAACGTATTTTTGGGTATTTCCATTGAAATCTCAAGAATGTTCGTTCTAACTCTGTGTTCCACTTTGTTCTGGTTAAGTGTTCCAATTTTTTTTGGTCAACTGTTCAAGTTAGCCTAATTTTGAGGCAACTGAAACAGTGACCCCTATTTTCTTACGTATTCACGTGGTAATAATTCTGAGGCGACTGGAACACATTGTACCGTATATGTATGTAAAGATCCTACCAAATTTTGTTTTTTTTTTTTGACTCAAGAATTATGGGAATCATGGGAGATGCAACAGAAGTATTACTTAGTGGTGGGAAAATAGGGTTTAATGAAAATGGTAAAATGAACGAAAAATAAAATTTTCTTTGTAAGTAATCCATATCTCCATTTCTGCATGGTGTTCAGCACAGTTGACAGTTCTTTTTCATTCATATATTTTTTCACCTACTTATCCTGCTACCGGTCCGACAATATACTTCATCCTCTTGTTCCAAATACAAAGAGTCTTATTGTGGATCTTGGAATATTATAGAAAACGCCTACTGTTGTAGCATTTTAGACATCTTCAATTGGGTTTTTTCCGGCCAACTTAGTGTATCTTGCATATTTGCTCTACTTAGAACAAACGAGTAATTTCAGGTGGAACATATGTTCCAGTTGACCATATCATATACGTTCTAGTTGCCTCTGTATTTATTTTTACTGGGGCAACTGGAACCAAAGCTGTGTTTCCATTACTTGAAATTCTAAGCTAAGAATCGACTTAATAAACCGTCAGATAGTGACATATTTAGGTGCCACATTTTCGCATACAAGCCTCGAAAAAGGTTGAAAAGTACATCGATTTTGAGTAGGATGCAGGTATTTTTACGAGTGGCTCCTGGTGAAAAGTCACTTTCACTGAATTTTATCCCTTTCAAAAAACTACAATCCCTGATTTCGGCTTCAAATCTGAGAATAATTTAGTGTTTGGAGTTTAGGCTATGTCGATTGACCATTAGGATACAAAATTTCGACAAAAAAAGATTTTTTTTTTAAAAGTATTTTGATAAGTTATACATAAAATCCACGACTTTCAAGGCTCATTATTGATGACTGTTGAAAATAACATTAAGAGTATAAAGGAGTATTGAAACCTCTTAAAGAATTGGAAGATTTAAAACACTAGAGATTTTGATAGTGGACTAAAACTGATTGGGACTAAAATCTTGAATATTGTTGGTAATTCAGCAAAATCAGACTTTACTAATATACAGGGTGTCAATTTGAAAACTTCCCACCCCTATTATCTAAGAGTAGAAAATTTTTCGAATAAATCCATGAAACACGTCAACTAAACTAAACTTAAAACTCAACTTAAACACTACAGATATAGAAAATATCATTGGAATACATCAGGCAAAAAATGCTAATCCCCTCAATATAAACACTGATAAAGCAGACAATGGGAGAAATCTAAACAAACAAAACGCCAGTCCAATAGATGAAACAATTTTAAATTTTAATACACCATACACTGGAATTTTCACTCCCAAAAAACTGATTGAAAGAACTCCCCCTAAGGATTTGAAACATGATGGCGATAATTCAACTTCACAAAAAAGAACAAGATCTGGATCAAGCCCTTCAGCTTTCTCAGATAGACCAAAAATACCCAGACATTCAGATAAACCCACACAAGAAACTGAGACTGAAACTGAAAATCAAACTGAAATCACACAAGCAAAGGTAATTAACTTTGAAGATACAAATAACATGATAGAATCTATACTGAATGCTTTAAGTTCTCTAAATAATCTTACTGAGAAAGATGATTTTACTCAGAAAGATAAATCAGAGCTAAGGAAAGCTAGTTTTAAGCTGCATGAAATAGTGACAAAATTGGCATACAAAGTGGGAAAACTAGAAAATGAAAATTCTGCACTAAACGAAAAAATGCAAAAAAAACATAATGCACCTGCCTTAAGTGATGTAGGGAGAAATCCTATTGTCAAAGAAAATCAAGTAAAAACCCCTATAAAAACGTATAGTGCTGTCACGAAGCTAAATAATAGTAATAATAATTCAAACAAAAACAACCCAGAAATAAATGTCTGGACTACACCTCCAACAACAAGAAACTATGAAACCTTAATAAAAGCCAAAAACTCAGAAGATTCTATGGACAGTCTCAAAGAAGTGAAGGGAAAACTGCATCAAATGGGAACAAGCGAAACATTCAAAAGCATTAGACGTCTACAAACTGGTGGGATAATAGCAGTATGCCAAAATGCAACTCAACAACAAAGACTGCAAGAAACTCTAAAAGAGCACGACAAACTCTACACCAAAGATTTGCAAAACAGTGACCCAATGTTAACAATAACAGGCATAGAAGCAGGCATATAAACCTGATAGCTTCATAAGGGAATTCATACAAGACAACCCTCAAATGAAAAATGCTTTTGGAGAGAATGTGGAAAAAAAAATAAAGTTCATCACGAAAAAACAATGTAGGAACAATAGAAAGGAAAATTGGATTTTGCAAACCACGCCTGATGTATTTAAATGGCTGATGAGAAATAATAATCTGACTTTTGACCTTACAAAAGTATACATTCAAGAACACATAAATTTAGCAATGTGTTTTAAATGTTGCAATTTTGGGCACGTCTCGAAACATTGTAAGGCTGATGCATGTTGCTTCAAATGTGGTGGAAAGCATGAACCAAATCTTTGCTCCAGTGACACACCCCTAGATTGTCCAAACTGCAAACGATTAAATCTCACTGACAGGATGCATAGTGCCCGAGATCCCAAATGTCCAGCATTTCTTCAAAAAATCGAAAAACAGCGCGAATATGTTAATTTTAATGCCACCAATCAACAAGAAAATTTTGCCTAAATAAAACCTTCCACCAAAATGTAAAAATAAGTCACACCAAATCGGATCCAAATTTAAATAAAAGAAACAAAAATACTTTCGCTATAATGCATCAAAATGTGCAATCATTGGGCAACTGTGTGGATATGATAACAGCTTTGCTTGAAGAGCACTCTAACTGCAAATGTTTATGCATTTCTGAACACTGGAGAAAGGTAGATGAACTGAAGACAACCAGTATATCTGACTTCAGCTTAGCATCATACTTCTGTAGAAAAAATGGATATGGAGGAGTAGCAGTGTATTTACATAGGGACATAACATTCTCAAGAAAGCGGAAAATTGACAATCTTTCAGTTGAAGGTGTTTTTGAATGTGCTTGCGTGGAATTCAATCTAGAAAACGAACTCTTTGTTGTGGCTGTGATTTATAGATCCCCCAAAAGTGACATTAAATTATTCCTAAAAAAACTGGAGCTTGTTTTGGTAAAAATAATTAATGAAAATACAAAAGTATTTATTGCTGGTGACCAGTGGCGTAGCCAGTAGGGGGGCAGGGGGGGCGACGGCCCCCCCTGTCCCTACACGTAATGGCGCCCCTACCGCTCATAAAAAACAAAACCAAGAAGTTATAAAACTATGCTGTTTCCTATTTATTTTATTGACCTCTTTCTTCATCCTTTTATTCTTTATCGTAAGTTGGCATTGTCGGCAAATGCTTCAGTTTAATAAAAGGAAACATGATAGTTTTTGTTTTGATAATTGATGTGATTAAAATAAAAGTACCTACCGTATACCGCCGATTTTTTCTGTCACTTCACTCCGAAGGAATGACAGCTCCTAGTGTCATTCCTTCGGATTTCCACGGATTTGTTCTAATTTTCAAGGCGTCCGGAGACGCCCGGGAGGATTTTTTAAGTTAACGTTTTGTCCACACATCACTTATTTTAATACATAAATGTTTTTCGGAGTGGCACCTCAAAAAAAAATTGTTGTTGAAGGCTCAAAATAAACTTTTTTGGGCGTGGCACCCGGGGAAATTTTTCGTCTCCGGCGGGCTTTTTGTCTGCAATATTTTCCCCCAATAAGCAAATAGTACAAAAACATACAAACATTCATTTGTTACCCCTCCCTCCACCAAAAAAATTATGCGCCCCCTCATATGTTTGCCCCTCCCGCCCCGCAAGGCTGGCTACGCCACTGCTGGTGACTTCAACATAGAATTTCTGAAACAAAACAATTCTAAATCACAAATTTTGTCGGTTATGAACTCTTTCGACTTATATCCGACAATATCAGAAAATACCAGAATTACACCATCATCACAAAGCTGTATAGACAATATTTTTACAAACGTCGCAGAGGAAAATATTTCAAGTTGTGTAATTGACACCACAATTTCAGATCATGCTGCCCAGAAGATTGTGTTAAGTTGTAATCATGTCCCCAAAACAATCAGCTATTATAAAAGATTTTTTAGTGAAGTGAGTAGGCAAGAATTTTTCACTTTATTAACTCAAGAAAAATGGGAGGAAGTTTTTGAAGCACATCATAACGATGTTAATCAGCAATGGTATGTTTTCATGCAAACTTTTCTATCTATCTTTAACGAGAACTTTCCAAAAAAATTAGTCAGTATGGGTCAAAGGCAGAAAAAAAAGCCATTGTATCATAAAAACGAACAAATACAAAACGTTAAAAATAGATTAGATATTCTTTTAATGCTAAAACGCAAAAATAACAACTTTAATGAATCTTACTCCATTGTAAAAAAGGAATATGATCAATTACTAATAAAAGCTAGATCTGATAGTTATAAAAAAAGAATAAATAATTCGGAGAACAAAAATAAATGTATGTGGTCCATCTTTAAAGAAGTAACTGGAAACAACTCACAGCTGAATGACACAATGATCGCTGGAAATCCTACAGAAATTGCAAACAATTACAATACTTTTTTACTCAATGCAATTCCAGAGTTACAGAAGAAAATTCAGCATGTAAATTACAAAATCAATATTCAAGAAAATTATAGATCTCTATTTTTAAAACCTGTTAATCCCAAAGAAATTTTAGAACTAACAAAAAGAATAAAAAACAAACATAGCTCTGGCGACGATGAAGTACCTACAAGTCTCATCCGTCGGATTATTCCAGCGATCATTGACGTCTTGTGTTACATAGTAAATAATTCACTTAGAGAGGGCATCTTTCCTGAGAGTCTAAAACTAGCAGCAATCAGGCCTCTGTATAAGCAAAAGGGAGATAAAAACTCGTTTGACAACTATAGACCTATAAGTCTGCTTTCTGGATTCTCCAAGCTGTTTGAAATTGTCGTGTGCACAAGAATAATGGATTTTATGAATGACTGTAATGTATTTTCTGATAATCAACATGGCTACTTGACGAAAAAATCCACACAAACTGCCATTTTTCAATTTACCCACGCAATTCTAAAGCACCTTGAAGATGGGGACATGGCCCTTGGAATATTCCTAGATTTGTCAAAAGCGTTCGACTGCTTGGACAGAAACTTACTTCTCCAGAAATTAAATCTATATGGGATAAGGGGACGTGCTTTTAAGTGGATTGAATCTTATCTGAACAAGAGAACTCAGAGAGTCACGATATGCAGAAATGGGAACATATACAAGTCGGAAATCGCACAGAATACAGTGGGTGTCCCTCAGGGAAGTATACTTGCACCATATCTGTTTATTATTTATTTGAATGACATAAACTCTTATGAAATGAATAGAAATTATTTTAATTTGACCCAATATGCTGATGACACAAATTTACTAGTTGGAGCACCATCTATTCCAGAGATCCGTCAAAATGCAAATCACTTTTTTGTTTTAGTAAATGATTGGTTTGAAAAAAATAAATTATTACTAAATAAAGATAAAACTAATACTATACTATTCAGAACAAAATTAAATAAAACTAAAAAACCCGAATCAATTACGATGGGTGAAATTGATCTTGAAATTAAAAATAGCACTAAATTTCTAGGTATTTATGTAGATGAATTTTTAGACTGGTCTAGCCATGTCGAATATTTGAAAGGTAAACTGAACAAAGTTTGTTACTGTATTCGTATTGTGGCAAGGTATTTGGATGAACCTGCAAAAAGAACTCTGTATTTTGCAAACTATGAGGGTACAGCTAGGTACGGCATAATCTACTGGGCAGCAAACTCCGGGGTGCAGGACATTTTTACTGTTCAAATAAGGGTGATTCGAACTATCTACAAAATGCCTCCTCTACAATCCTGTCGAGGTGTTTTCAGATCTAAAAATTTGTTAACTATTTTCGCCTTGTATATATTTGAAACTATTTTGTTTGCATTTAAAAATAAAGATATCTTCAATGCTCTAGGTCATAATACACGCACTAACAATATCAATTTCCCTGTGCATAGGCTGACATTGTCAGAGAAGCATCCATACTATATGGGAATAAGACTTTTCAACAAGTTAGATGAAAGTACAAAAAGTATAACTACAGAAAGGATCTTTAAAAGAAAACTAAAAGCCCTCTTAATCAACTTGGAACCATGTAGTATGGATGACTACTTACGTAGATAGTATTAAGTAGTGAATAGGTTAAAGATGTCTAGTTGTTGATAGGACATTGGTTTCAGATAATTTAGTAATCTTATGTTAAGAAGTTATCACTTGGTACTTTAGTAGTAGTAAGTGGTAAATAAATAATTAATGACGATATTTCACTTTATATTTTGTATATTTTTTTATATATAATGTAATGTGAAATAAATAAAATAAATAAATAAATAAATAAATATAATTTAAAAGGGGATGAGTTTTTATGCAAAATTCACCTTCCCTCTTTCAACTCCCCAGCCCCCAGAGCCACCCCCTAGAAAATTTTAAATAGGAAGGGGGGTCAAGTGATACATCATTTTGCAGGGTTTTTAATTCCATATATTTTGGTACTAAATTTTAGTCCCTAAGTTCAACTGTTTTGGAAATATTGACAGTTGAAAATTGACTTTTTTGCTACTTTGACAGTCTGTAAAACCTAAACGGTTAATTTTAGAGGAAAACTGATCTTACATTCTTATCTTAGATTTTCATAAACTATCATTTGACACCATTTTTGATCATGGATTAAATTAAAAGTTGCTGTCAAATGATAGTTTATAAAAATCTAAGACAAGAATGTAAGATCGGTTTTCCTCTAACATTAACCGTTTAGGTTTTACAGACTGTCAAAGTTGCAAAAAAGTCAATTTTCAATTGTCAATATTTCCAAAACAGTTGAACTTATGGATTAAAATTTTGTACCAAAATGTATGGAAATAAAAACCCTTCAAAATGATGTTTCACTTGACCCCCCTTCCCATTTAAAATTTTCTAGGGGGTGGCTATGGGGGCTGGGGGGTTGAAAGAGGGAAGGTGAATTTTACATAAAAACTCATCCCCCTTTAAATTATAGTTAACGTGTTTCAGGGATTTTTCCGATTATTCCACTCATGTGTTAGAAATCCCATAAGACAAGTGACGATTTTCAGAATTACAGCGAAAATTCTCTTTTCCATTTGTTTAACTAGAGAGAATTACAGCGATAATTCTCCCATATTATTCTATACATGGATGTCATGCTAATTTTTGATACAAACAAACGGTTCCTGATAGCAACCATTTATTTGTATTGATTGTTAAGATGTTCAAATCGTTTAATACATATTTATTTCCATATTTTTTGCATTCTCATACGTGAAATAATCCTGTAAATACCACTTGAGCTTTAAAATGAACCAGATAATTTTTCACTCATGCGTGTTTTCTCTGCAAATTTGGTATTATCTCCGATAATACCACGAGAGCTTCAAAATTACCGATAATTTTTCACGATTGCGTGTTTTCTATAATTTCACGAGTCCGTAGGACGAGTGAAATTTGCAGAGAAAACACGCATGAGTGAAAAATTATCTGGTTCATTTTAAAGCTCAAGTGGTATTTAGAGGATTATTTCACGTATGAGAATGCAAAAAATATGGAAAAAAATATGTATTAAATGATTTGAACATATAAACAATCAATACAAATAAATGGTTGCTATCAGGAACCGTTTGTTTGTATCAAAAATTAGCATGACAACCATGTATAAAATAACATGGGAGAATTATCGCTGTAATCCTCTCTAGTTAAACAAATGGAAAAGAGAATTTTCGCTGTAATTCTGAAAATCGTCACTTGTCTTATAGGATTTCTAACACATGAGTGGAATAATTCCCGAAAATTTTTCTACTCCGAAATAATAGGGCTGGGAAGTTTTCAAATTGACACCCTGTACATATTTGAACCAGGTTTTGGTTCATATCAAATATAGACCATTTTCAAACTATATTATAAGCTAATTGAATGTAAAACAGTGGCGCCATCAATCCACCAATCAATAGTTTTAGCCGTCAAACAAAATAACCAAAATTTCAAAAGTTGAGTCGAAAAATAAATTGGATTTAGGCCTGGCAGTGCGGAGGCATCCTCGAAATAATCCCTTGCTCTCACGTGGGTCACGTCTTCAGAGACAAATCACCCTACACATTCCCGGGAGGCGTGTCGAAAATAGTGCTGCACAACGCCGCCAGGGTCGCCGAAGTCTGGATGGATCACTGGAAAGACTTTTACTATATGATGGTGCCAGGTTAGAGGGCCCTCTAATAAATAATAAAAAAATAAGATGGCTTGCGTTATTTTTATGTTTTTTTTTTGGAGGCTTTTTATTTTGTTGTTAACACTAACCCAACTAATTATTATTATTAATATAAATTTAGTCATTGGGGCTTAGGTGTGGCAGTGCGGAGGTACGTTAGAAATAGTCCCGTGCTCGCACGTCGGGCACGTGTTTAGGGACAAATCCCCGTACACTTTTCCAGGAGGAGTGTCGAAAATATTGCTGCACAATTCCGCCAGAGTGGCCGAAGTTTGGATGGACAAGTGGAAAGATTTCTATTATGTCATGAGTCCAGGTTTGGAACATCATCAACTTCAACTCTGATGGGGGGTGCTTTGTATTTTTGATAATATTGACTAACCTGACCTAATAAATAATTGTTTCAATTGCAATTAAAAATCATCATAAACAATTATGTGTAATTAATAAATGAATAGGGTGTGTGTGTGTTGTCAGGTCTGGATGTGCGGCGGCACGCTGGAAATTGCCACGTGCTCTCATGTCGGCCACGTTTTCCGAAAATCGACGCCCTACTCTTTTCCGGGGGGCACGTCGCGCATTGTCAACCATAACAACGCTCGTCTGGCCGAAGTCTGGCTCGACCAGTGGAAGGATTTTTACTACAACATTAATCCAGGTCTTTGTTGTTTGAAAAACATATTTTTTCGTTTTTGGACCTATGCTCTAAGGACAAAACATAATAATGTCCTTATTGCATAAGACTGATTAGCACTTAGTGTAGAAACTGTTTGGCAACACATTTTTTTTTTTTTATAAACCTCAGATTTCTTTATTAGACACCATTATACAAAGTTTGGCACAATGTAGTTTTTTTATTTTATTTTCCTATTAATTACACAAATTGTTTATAATGCATGCTTTTCGCTTTCGTTGGGGCTTGGTTTGCACGGAAAAAATATCATCCGGACATCAAAAGTGACATTTTTCTTCAAAACAGGTGCCAGAAACGTAGCCGTAGGCGACGTTTCAAAACGCAGAGAGCTCAGAGCGAAGTTGCACTGCAAAAGCTTTCGCTGGTACTTGGAAAACATCTATCCGGAATCCCAAATGCCTTTGGACTATTATTATTTGGGTGATGTAAGTGTAAAAACAAATCTTGTCCAATGCATTTAAACCATTAATATTCCAGATTCGTAATTTGGAAAGCAGAAACTGTTTGGATACTATGGGTAGAAAATCTGGAGAAAATCTAGGCATGACTTATTGTCATAATATGGGCGGTAATCAAGTATTCGCCTACACGAAAAGGCAACAAATAATGAACGACGATAATTGTTTGGATGCCAACAGCAAAAATGGCCCTGTCAAGTTGGTAAGATGTCACGGCATGGGCGGTAATCAAGCTTGGGTTTACGACGAAGTGGTAAGAATTCAATAAAATAAATCTCACCATCTACTAATTGGAATTTCAAGGACAAAACAATTAAGCACGTGAATACGGGCAGTTGCCTGCAAAAACCTGACTCAAGCGATGTTAATTTGCCTTTACTAAGGCCCTGCAACTACGGAGAGGGCCAGCAATGGATAATGGAGAGCGATTTCAAGTGGCAAGCGAAAAACCAGCACGAGGAAGAAAGATGAGTGTGCGTGAGTGAGTGAAATGTTTGGCAAGAATTGCCAAAAAAAAAAAAAAGAACTAGAGTTCCTTGAATTAATTGAATTATTGGTTGAGAAGTGCCAGTAATATTCTCTCCAATTAGTATTTATTTTTCTACAACATATCCTGCATTTTGTTTTTTTTGTGTGTATTGTAACTTATTTAATTGTAACATTCCAGCTGTTATCTTCCATTAATATTGTATAGTAATGTATCTTGACTGCCATTTGTAAATAATCTGGACAATTTTAAATACGTATATTGACAATCTGGCAGCAATAGACAATAGACAGAGAAAACATTGCCAAAATTTTGAAGATCTGATTTGGCAAAAAATACGTGCATATCAGAAATTTTGATTCAGCAATAAGAGTGATATTGTAGAAGGTGTTTTCGGCAACTATATTACGCATTTTGGCAAATAATCGCCATCTTGTTGTATTTTGTACAGGGTTAAATATTTGACTTTTTTATTTTGTTAAATAGCATTCATGAGAAAAATTGTTCTCAGTGTGGGCTTCTTAAGTTAAGTCTTTCATATCAGTTTTCTTTTTTTAGAAGAGGGTAATCACTATGTAAAATTCCCTCAGTAAAAGTTTTATGTTATGTAAAATATAAACTGACATATCAGTAAGTGAAAGTGTCGAGGTGCACTTTTCTTTTATAAATATTATAATTATTTACGTTTTTGTACTGTTTTTTGTTGTAAAATATTTAAATTTTGTTGATTCCTAACTTTTTCGTAGGCTAGGTGGTGGTGCAATCCAGGCTTATTTTAAATTTAAAAAAATTTAATATAGGAAATTTAATTATTGAATTTGTTTTTTTTTTCCTAGTCAAAACTCCTCAGAATTTTTGCCTATTTACTTTAAGATCAGATTAAAATTAACAAAGTTATAAGGCAAAATGTGTGTTAATGTCATTTTGAGAAAATCAAATTTTTGAAAAACGACATTGAGGAATGTTTAATTTGTTTTTTTGGAAAAATGTTTTAAGTGATTGAACTATAATTTTGCAAATTTATAGAGGAAGGAGTGATGTTTGAGAAAAATATTGCAAATTTCCTTCTGTACGCTCACCTTGATAAGTATCAAAGCTTTTGAATCTTTGCAGCTGCGGAAATGTTGAAGCTGCATCGAAACCACCAAATAGAGATTTGTAGAGAATTTGATTAGCTTTAGTTGAAGCCTAATTACGTTGAGATCGGATTGAAATTAACAAAATTGTAAAGCAAAATGTGCATTGATGTCATTTTGAGAAAAATTAAATTTTCAAAAAACGACATTCAGGTACGTTTTATTTTTTTCTGAGAAAAATGTTTGAGGGATTGGATTGAAATTTTTTAGTTATATAGAAAAAAGGTTGATATTCAGGAAAAAAATCAAAAATTTCGTTTTTTTGCTCGCTTGCCTTGATAAGAATCAGAGTCAATAGACAAGGGAGAATCACTTCCAATAGGTACTACTTATTTATATTATTTTATTGAAGTGATTGATTTTCTTTAATATAGCAACGGCGGGATAAGTCACTTCAGAGACTATATAGTTGTTGTGCCAATTATTATGTAAATCTATATTCTATGGTATACAATTATAGTAGATTATACCACGAGTCAATAATGATAGCTATTATTCTTGAGGATTATTTACGAACTGAGCCGCATTAGCGGCGAGGGAGTTACATTCCGAGGCAATAATAGCCATTATTGCGAAAAGTATACTCTACTTTATTTACGACATATTAATTTATTTGAGATTTTTAATAACAAATTTCATCCATCTCAATACAAATCCACAAGCACTACACGTTTGAGACTGACACTTTTGAGGAATAATGACCATTAATCCCGCTACTCGTCATTATTCCCTGCGGGTGATATTAGGCGGAAATAAAGACTTTTATATACGATTACAATATAATAATAATAATAATAATAATAATAATAAACGTCTTTATTTGCATATTCATACATTCATAATATATAATATAATATAATATATGATTCACGCATACAGAACACAGGTGGCGAAGTTTAGCCAATGGCCATTCTTCCACTCAACCATCTGTGCCCCACATTGGGCCAACATTTTAAAGGTAAAACAAAAATAACAGGTATTGTAGCATCTATCATCTATATAGGTAACATTAGCTATTTTGTAACAATCGCTTCTTATATTCTAGTCTCAGTTTATATACACTGTATTCTCTGAACGGCAAATTAACTGAGTTCAACAGTTTTACCATACAATAAGAGAAACTTCTCTGAAATAGTGAAGTTCTGTGTTTAGGCACTGCGAAAGTTGTACCATTTCTTAAGTTTAAACTATGAACATTATGTGCATCAGCTCTACACTTTATTTTTTTATACAAATATACAGGCTCCTTACAATCTAATAATTTTTTAAAGAAAATCAATGAATATAATTTATACATATTATCACATTTCAGCCAACCAATCCGTTTAATATTAACTGACACAGAATCATATTTCCTCAAACTAAAAACAAACCTACAACATGTATTCTGTACATATTGGATTCTTTTTTTAGTGACTAAATCTAGAAATGGATAGTAGACTATAAAACAATAGTTAAAAATTGATAATACAAGTGCTTCACACAATTTTTTTTTCATTTTAAAATTAAGTATGTACCTGCTTGTATATAGGAGCTTCATCTTAATATAACTATTTTGCAGCAAACTTTGTACATGTTTATGAAACCTTAGATGAACATCCAGCAGTGGCGGCTCTTCTTTAGGTTTGCAGGTTTGCGCAACCCCCAAAACAAAACTTAAAAAATATAAAACAAAAATAGTAGAACTAAATTTTAGTACCTAATTATATTTAAAAATAAATTATACCAAAATTTGGGACCTAAATAATACGCAGTCAATTAATAAAATAATTTGACCAACTTCGCCAAAATATCAATAACTGACAGGCCGCCGGCGACTTCGAGTAGCGGCGTCGAGTCGCTGGATTGCAGCTCCAAAGCAAACCGATCTATTATATGACGGCGCACATTTGGTTGCCTGTCTTTGCGTGGATTCGAAATCCGCTCCATAAGCTCCAGCAGGTTGCAAGCTAAGTGCAAACTTTGTTTATTTTTTTTGCTCGCAGCGCAGATTAGGTTTGTTTTGTGAAGTTTTGTCGTGTGGGGGGTGAAAAAAAAAAAAGAATTCTGTTCAAAATTTAATTGCCGAGCCATTCTGTGGGCGTTCATCAACCGATAAGGCTGAAATAAAAAGACTTGGAAGGCCTACTCCAAATTTAAAAATTGAACAAACTGTAACTAGCAAAAAAAGGACGTTCACCAGGACATTTATTCTGGACCTTCACGAAAAACATGCATGATTGTACAATTGAAATTGCAACCCCCACATTTTTAATATACGAGCCGCCACTGACATCCAGGTGTAATCCCAGATTTTTGGCACAGTTGGAAAAACCAAGTACATCAGTGCCAATCTGTATTTTCAAACGATCAGTCAGAAAGTCTCGTAGTCTTTCGGAACAGAAAAGGAGAACTTCTGTCTTTTTAGGGTTAATATTAAGATTATGTTCTGTGGAAAACTTTACAACTCTCTCCAAGTCCTGGTTTAACTCCATTGCAGCATTTTCAGGGTATAAGGGATCGAAATTTAATAGAAGCTGGGTGTCGTCGGCATATGCTTGCAAATGAGAGTTTGAGACCACCGAGAAGATATCAGATGTATAGATAACAAAAAGCAGGGGACCAAGAATGGACCCTTGGGGTACTCCAGAAATCACAGTTCGAGGTTGTGAGAGATTATCTTTATTTCGTACAACTTGGGATCTATTGTATAAATAGGACCTAAAGAATGAAGTAGAAATCTCATCGAACCCATAAAAAGACAGTTTGGCACACAATAGGTCATGGTCGATCAGGTCAAAGGCCTTTGAATAGTCCAGAAGCACCAGTATGGATGCCTGTTTTTCATCTAGAGCTCGAACAATGTTGTCGGTGATATTGAATAAAGCCGATGTTGTGCTACGGCCTTCTATGAAACCAGACTGATGGATTGGAACCAAACTGTTATTCTTCAAAAAATTTGAAGCTTGCAGTTGAACAACCCTTTCTAAAACCTTAGACAAAACTGGTAGCAAACTAATTGGGCGCAAGTCAGTGACACCAACAGGGTTTTTCACTTTGGGGACTGGAGTAACCACTGATTTTTTCCAACATTGTGGAAAATATCCCATTTCTAGACAGCAATTTAATATGTGGGTAACATGATTTACAATTATGGGGAGGCACAACTTGAGCATGAAGAGTGTTAAGTCATCACTTCCTGCTGCATTAGACTTAATACTGGCAAAGCTTTTATATACAACACTTGGACTCACCAGAGTAAATGTAAATCTAACATTTTCCTTGCACTTATTGCTGTTATAATAAGATATTTTATCATTGCATTTATCAGTTTTGTTGAAGACGCTGCAAAAATAATCATTAATGTGATTGGCATCAGCAAAATTGGTTTGAAGGTAATTACTTTTATTAGCATAAACTTGAAAATCTTGCAGTGTTTTCCACAGTTTACGAGCATTGTGTTGACCCTCAATAAAAGTTAAATATGCTAATTTTTCACGGCGAATAGCAGCCTTTGTCAAATTTCTTAGGCTTTTATAATAGTTACGATTTTCTAAAGTATTACTTGCTTTGATCCTAACTTTAGCATTGTCCCTTTCCTTCATTAAGTGTTTAATTGCTGTTGTTAACCAAGGGGCAGGTGGCTTGGTTACCCTGACAGTCCTACAGGGAGCATGTATTGAGAATAACTCCCTTAGATTTTCAGTCATAAAATTAATCTTATCATCTATATCACCAAAATAATACAAATCATCCCATTGGAAGCGCCCTAAATCATCCAAGAACAATTGATTATCAAAATATTTGAAATCTCTAAAGGTTACTAGTTTTGGAATCTTTTTCTGACTTTGAATTTTTATGTCGCAATATGTTAACATATGATCACTTATGCTGCTTGCATCAATTGTACCGCAAGCCTCAACTATATCTCTAGTATTAACAAAAATTGGGTCCAATAATGTAGCGGTTTGATTGCAAATCCTAGTTGGCTCATCAATAATTTGGGAGAACCCGAAACTATCAAATAATTGGCTAAAAGGGTTCAAAATATTAAACATGTTGACATTTAAATCCCCAAGAACTATAATATAATTATCTACAGGTAGAATTTCAGGCAAGAATATATCCAGTGCTTCAACACAGGCTAAAACATTATTACCAGTACGGTATATGACACCAACAGCCATTGTGTTATTGTTACATAATTTATTTCTTATCCATAAATATTCAAACCCTGGAATAGTTGGCCGAGTTGACAATTGTATATACTCACATTGCAGTTCAGATTTCACATATAAACCTATACCACCTCCTCTTCCCATCGCTCGGTCTTGCCTATAAAACCTATATCCCGGAATGGCCACTACTTCGGATGCTGTATTGTTCTTCAACCAAGTTTCTGTCACACCAATGATGTCAAGATCCTTAGTTTGTAACAAATTCTTGAATTCGAGAAAACCAGTGAAAATCGACCTCAGGTTTAGATGAGCAAGATTTAAGAGAGTCTTTTTTGCATGTTTTCTTGTCATTGTGGAATAAATATTAGTCTTTATCTGCTTGGGTAAAATAGTCCACCTTTCTGTTGATCTCCTGAATAATGCCTTCTCTGACGGGACACTTCCAATCTAAAGCTGAATGGGCTGTGTCTAGTTTCATATTGTTGCCATTTTTATTTTTGTTAATACAATTCAGACATTTCAGTGCCCCTGTTGCTTCACATTCTGTATATGCATGATTACCGGCACACTTTGAACACACTGGAGATTCCACTTTGCAATCCTTAGCATAATGATTATAGCCCATACATTTGTAGCATTGCAGGACACTTATATGATTAAAAACAGCAGCCCTGGACCATCCAATGTGCACACGACCTTGATTAAGCAAAATGCTGTGTGTTTTTGAGTCAGCTTCCACAATTAAGTCCACATTTTTATATCTATTTTCAGATTTTTTCAAAATTTTCATGTAACAACCATCTGTCTTTATGTTATTCCACTTTATTATATTCTCTATGATTTCGTCCTCGTCATCTTCGAGACTGATATCGGAGCTATTTACATTTACAATTTTCAGCTTTGGTTTTTTTTTAGCTGGAACCTCAACAGTATAGTTATTGCCTAATTTTCTTTCAATTTGTTCCTTGAGTGATGCAACATGCTCGCAATTCTCACTGCCTATTATCACAGCCCCATTTGAGGCTTGACGAAACCTTGTAATATTCAAACCCTCAGGCTTAACTCGATGTCTAATTTCCTTCTTAGTATCTTGACTATTTTGCTCCTTTTTTGGTTTTACAATAATGACCGATTCTTTGTGTTCTTCTAATGTAAGTATTATACTTGTGATTTTTGCAGTATAATGGCATTTATTATTCCCGAGCGGGATTAATGGTCATTAATCCCGTTGTCAAGTAAATAGTCATGGAAACCATATAAATTATCCCAAAAGTCCGAGTTTGTCAAATGAAATAGTTCATTCAAAATCTGAAATTATTAAATTTGTTGTAGATCTATATAAAGTAGAGTATACTACTCGCAATAATGGCTAATATTCCCTCGGAATGTTACTCCCTCGGGAATAATAGCTATCATTATTGACTCGTGGTATAATCTACTATTCTTTGTGTTGCGTTGAAAACTGTTGTGAAACAAAGAGCCTGGAGACAAAATGTATGCAAATAGATATTCAGTTCACTTATCAGGGCCCGTATACTCGTCACCGCGGAACAGCGTTCTCTCAAGAGAACGATTGCTCTGTCCTAGTCACCCATATTGTTATTTCCATAATACTGACAAAGATGGAGCAATCGTTCTCTTGAGCCCAGGAATCTTTCACGTATATAAAAACTGAATGCATTCCAGAATTTGAACCAAGTAATCCTAATCTTGGTATGTCCAAGTGGATTCAAAAAATAGAGCAGCTGGGGACGCTCAATAATGGCATGTAATATTGACAGTTGAGTTGAAGAGGGCGCTTAATTCTGTACTTGGAGCTCTTTAAATTTTGGCGCGTAAATAATCGATTGCAATTTTAACCTCCTTGTCCTTGCTGACAGTTTCTTTTGTGCTCTTTGACCCTGGTGTTGATAGAGCGTTTGGTTGTTCCTACATAGACAGATCCACAAGAGCAGGGAATTCTATAGACGCCAGCCGATTCAAGAGGTGCCCTAGGATCCTTGGCCGATCTTAGACTTTGCTGAATTGTTCTTGTGGGCTTGTAGATAGGCTTAACGTTGTGTCTTTCTAGCGTTCGTCCTATGCGATCTGTGACACTTTTGATATAGGGAAGAAAGGCTCTCCCTGCCACCTGTGCTGGTTCCTTGTTAGTTGTGCGCTGCTGCTTCGGTCTTATGGCTGCTTGGAGTACCCATTTCCTTCAAGTGCCGATTTTAGGTGTTGCATCTCGTCCTGAAGGTATCTGGGTTCACAAATCCGGACAACAGAAAAGAAGAGGGCATGAACCTCAATAAAAGCTGGTTGCCAGTTCTCCGAAAAACAAAGACCCCTCCTTTCCGAGAACGAGACAAGGAAAATACCGTAATCCAAGCCACGCCCACAACCCTGGATATAAATAACGCAGCTCTCGTGGGAAATGCGGAAGTAAATACAAGCGTTTTTAATGGTCATTCCAACATTTCCAACGGTTTTTCAGCTATAAGTACTTGGTATTAGGCTTACTTTTTTACTTAGTTTCTGATTTTGTTTTTCTTCTACTTGTACCTATTTCTTCGACTGTACAGGGTGTCCCATTTTGGTTGTACATAAGGGATATCTTTATTGGAGTTAGAAGGATGCGGTTTTCGCTCGGGTTTTCGGGAACATTGGCTACTTTCCTCTGAAAAACAAAAGACGCCGTTAACAAAATTGTCATCGCTTTTTTCGTTTTTCAGTGTTTTTGAAAATGTTGCATTTTGGGACACCCTTTGTATCTTGGCTCTCTCATAAGTGATCGTAAACGGTAAACGTAACAACGGGTTCCTATAGATATTTCTACTTAGATTCCAGAAGCGTTGTCAGTTTTTCTCTAAAAGTGATTCTTTGTTTTCAAATTATGAACCAAACATACATTATTTCAAATGAGACACCCTACATATTAAAAACTCATTGGATAGCTTTGCTTTTGCTGACTTCAATAATATAAAATTCGATAGCTTTATCTCTGTACAGTTTTCGAGCAAACAGATTTTATCTGTTTTTGTTATGAGAAACAGTGTTAGAAAGAGACCTTTCTTATTTTCCTCAAGGTGCAAAATCCTTTTCTGAAACATTGTTCTTTATGAAAAAAATAAACAGGATGCAGATAAACCTATCGAACTTTATACCATTGAAATCAGCAGGAGCAGAGCTATCCAACGAGCTATTAATACAGGGTGTTCATTATTCAAAAACTGTCACTTCTAGAGAAAAACTGATTTCGTCACTGGAATCTATGTAGAAAGATCTATAAAAACCCGTTGTCCCTTTCGATCACTTATGAGAGAACTGAGATACAATAAGAGGTGTCCCAAAATGCAATTTTTTCCTTGTATCTGAAAAACGAAAAGGGCGTCTAGGGCGATGACAATTTGGTTGACAGCATCTGTTTGACAGAAAAGTAGCTAACGTTCGCGAAAACCGTATCCTAACTCCAATAGCAACTGAGATATCCCTTATGTATGTACAACCAAAATAGGATACTGTGTTTATACAGGGTGAGTTACTAAGTGTGCGGTGATTCATATCTCCTACACTAACGGAGATCGAAAAAAAAACTCAATACAAAACTTGTAGATAAATAAGAGTACTACATTTCTAAATTATTTTCCAGTATACAGGGTGGCCCAATAAGTAGTGGTGACACAAAGTTATGTATTTTAAATGACTCTCCCTGTATATTATGACATTCCTGGATTCTGCGGAAAATGCTAGACATATTTCATGTACAATGTC
Source organism: Ceutorhynchus assimilis (assembly GCA_917834065.1). Taxonomy (NCBI): domain Eukaryota; kingdom Metazoa; phylum Arthropoda; class Insecta; order Coleoptera; family Curculionidae; genus Ceutorhynchus; species Ceutorhynchus assimilis. The sequence continues at coordinate 35,785,990 of OU892285.1, forward strand.
ATATAGGTACCCTTCGAATATAAAACTACAGGAAGAAGCATAACCTCGTCAACCTCGAATCTGCGCGACCAGAATATGTGGAGGTTGCATATATGGCCGACTAGTGTTTCCGGTTTGGCAGTGGCATATATTTATTTAAATATGATTTTCAATATTATGACTCACTCTTTTCGCACTAATCCCAGTGCTTATTAAAGTCTGTTTTTTTTTTTAAAGATAATTCCCCAAGTCAAAAATTTAGTAACTATGTTGGTACCACAAGCCTTTTCTACATAAGAAATTTGAAAGCATTGACAATTTTACATTATATTGCCAACAGAATGTCATTTTGACTTTTATCTTTAAAAAAAAACAGACTTTATCACTTAAAACCGCTAAAATCCATTAAACATCCGCTTGAATAAGGATGTGTCCGAACCACCAAAACAAATGATAAGTCTATACTTGAAGGCTCAATATGGCCGTTTCCGTCCCGGCGTTGTCTGTAGTGACAGATAGAAAACGCTCCTTCCTGTAGTTTTACATTCAAAGCATAATATACCTATCTTCAGCTGTTTCGGAAATATTGATAGATGAAAATTGACTTTTTTGCATCTTCGACAGACTGTAAAACCTGAACGGGTAATTTCACAGCAAAACCGATCATACATTCTTCTCTTAGTTTTTTTATAAACTATCATTTGACACCAACCTTTAATTTAATCCATGTTTAAAAATTCCGCTCAAATTATTAATCTTAGGTTAAATTCAAAGTTGGTGTCAAATGATAGCTTATGAAAATCTAAGACAGGAATATAAAATCGTTTTTCCTCTAAAATTAACCGTTTAGGTTTTACAGTCTGTCAAAGATGCAAAAAAGTCAATTTTAAACTGCCAATATTCCCGAAACAGTTGAAGATAAGTATATGACATTATACATGAAATAGGTATGTCTAGAATTTTCCGCAGAATCCAGAAATATCATAATATACAGGGGGAGTCATTTAAAAAAACATAACTTTGTGTCACTACTAGTTATTGAGCCACCCTGTATACTGAAGATTAATTTAGGAATGTAGTAGGTACTCATGTTTATCTACAAGTTTTGTATTTAGTTTTTTCTTTGATCTGCGCTAGTATAGGAGATATGGACGACCGCGCGCTTATATAGTAACTCACTCTGTATAAATAAAAATACCACTGTTTGAGAAAAGTTTTTTTGGATTGATTTTCTCCGCTTTTCCATCCATAGACGCGTTTCGACCTATATCAGGTCTCATCAGTATGGCTAGGAAAAGCAAAGAAAACCAATACAATTTTTCGCCTAAAGGCAAATGCAAGATTTCCGAAGAGCAAATCTTGATCTTGACGCCATCTTCGGAATTCTTGCATTTGCCTTTAGGCGAAAAATTGGATTGGTTTTCTTTGCTTTTCCTAGCCATACTGATGAGACCTGATATAGGTCGAAACGCGTCTATGGATGGAAAAGCGGAGAAGATCAATCCAAAAAACTTTTCTCAAACAGTGGTACTTTTGGGTTAAACCCAAACGAACTGAATTTTGGTCGGCCTTTGGACGTTCACCATTTAGCACAGCAAAATTGCGTGTAGTGTTGATTATCGGTCCTAGATGGCGTCAAGATCAAGATTCGCTCTTCTAAATAAAAATAAATACTTAAATTTTTAAATGTTTGTTTAAAATGTATACTACATGATTACTACCCATCTAGGCTTACGGGAGGGGATAAAATCGAATGCAAAAATTTAGTGAGGGTTGCTGTAGTGCTGCCCGAATTCAGCAATCGGAAACACTATAAAATAGACGTTTTTGGACGTGGCATCCAGAAAAAAAAATTCGCCCACTTTCTCCCCCTATAAACAAATTTGTGAAGTGTAAAGTTAAGTTATTTATCAATATCCTGCACCCATGAAGACTTTCAAAAGTCGGCGCCACTGATAATAAAGAAAGAATGGAAACCAGAGTTCTGTATATGACTTTGCGATGATCATCTATTCATTTCAAGCAAAATTTCAATCCAATTCTTTAAATATTTACCTCAGAAAAAAAAAAAAACCGTTTCAAAATGTCGTTTTTCGAAAATTCAATTTTTCACAAAATGACATCAACGCACATTTTGCCTATCAACTTTGCTAATTTTAATCCCATTTTGGACCTAATTAGGCTTTAAATGAAGACATTTAAATCTTCTACAAATCTCAAACTCGAAATAAAACTCAACCTTTTCTCATTCAATCAATTAATTCTTTTTTGTTTATTATGATTCTCAATATTAATCACTTCAGATTCGCTAACGATGGTACTGCTACTACCCGTCAATACGGACAAATTATTCAAATTTCCCTCGGACGGTAGGACTAGTTCTTCCTCCGAAGCAACTCTCATATTTTGGTTGTTGTAATGCACTTGAATTTCCATTTGTCGCTTGGTTGGGAATTTGACTGACTTTTTTAAAGAATTAGTGGACCATTCCTTGTCTAAAAGTTGAATTATGTTTGGTCGTATGTCGCCGTTTTCCGTATACAGCCCCATTGCTGTTATTATTTCTTTGATGTCGTCTCTGCATTTGTCCCGGTTGCTTAAAGTAAATGGATACGATTTTCTTTGATTAATTTCAGTAACTGGAAAATTATTGCTTAAAAAATTATTAATACATTTGTTCTTTTTACCTGTTGAACTTTTACTACTCCCTGCTTCAAAAGTAACACAATCATTTTTACTAGTAATAGATTTTTCCTGAACATCTTCACAATATGAATTATTATTATTACCATTTTCCTCATCAAGTTGTTGTACATTTAAATTCTCCGAAAGACTACTGGTATGCGGTTCAGAATTGGATAAAGTTTCAGAGTTAATAAACTCCGACAAACTCTGATCAGATTCAATGAAATTTTCCATAGACTCGGTAAAACTCAAATGAGATTCGATAAAACTTTCATCCAATTCAATTTCGATGGTACTTTTCCTTTGCAATGCTTGATCTCCTTGTTCCGGATTAAATTTTGGTTTTTCTTGTGAAGGTTCTTTGTACCTAAACTTAATCGGAGGTTTATGCTTGGTGTTTAGTATTTCAGATTTGCTTTCAAAATTATTACAAGTCTTATAAATTTCCTCAAAAGCCGTTGATAAGCTTTTTAGGTTTATTGGAAATTGTTCTTGTTTGTTGGCTAAAATAAATTATTTTAATAAAGATTTTTTTTTTTTGGATTAAACATTGATAGTTACTTTTGCCGTTTCCATGTTGAGCAATTCTCAAATCAACAAACCACTTTTGATCTTTGAGCAAGTCCCTTTTGGTACGTATTTCTTGCACTTTGTTTCGTTCCAAAAACATTTCCAACAAACTAAAATAATTCGGCACCGCGGGCACGCGAAAATCAACCTTGTTACTGTTGAATTTACTGGTAAAAATCTCGTTCATGTACTCGTGGCAATCGTTTAAGAAACTCAGCGTTTTGTCGTACTGGTCTTTGATTTCTTGCACCGACATTTCTCGGAGGTTGCACAGTTTGCTACAATTTTCAGTTTGAGATGCCACCGTCGATTTTCTTTTTGGAGCAATCAAATTCACGTCCGAGGCACTCATTACGCGAAGCGAACCCGAATTGTTGGAGTGCATAATTTTGTTTGGAAAATAAGAAACGATTGACAGAAATGTGACGTTTTGTCACTAATCTTTTAAAATATAAATGGTGAAGATTTTAATTTGGTCCTTATGAGAAAAAACTCAAAACTTATAATGTACTTATCCAGGACAATTTTGACTCTAGCAAAGTCACCTGTGCAGAAAACCTTCTATAAGTTTTGTTTGTTTGTTACCTTATAAACTTACCTTAATATTAAAATACAAATTAAAAATTCGAATGCAAAGAAAAATCGTTTTTTTTTTAAAGTCTTTCAGCCACATATATTACTGATCACTGATCCATAGGTGTATCCTCGTCATAATCAAACTTTTGTCTCTCCACAGATGAAAATATAAAAAAAAACAACGTCGTCACTGAAGCCACTCCCAACATTATCCAAAACGATATCTCCCAGCCTTTGAATTGTTTCTAAAACCAAAAATTTCAACCAAAAAATTCATCCCTGGAAAAATACTTACATCCTTCGTTAAACTTCCTATAATAGCATTGCCAATGATTCCGCTCAAAGAGCCGAGAGCGTTACAAAAACCAAACATCAGTCCGCCGTGATTCCTGGAAAGGGCGTTAATGTTGGTGGTTAAAGTGACGTAATAAAACGCCTTGAGTATCATACTCAATATGTAGAGTGCTATACAAATCATCCTATTGCAACCTGCATAAACTGCCCCTACCATTAGGGCAGCCGATGCTACATTACATCCAGCTCCGCAAATAATATTGAACCACTTCTCAGTCATAAAGCGTATAAAATAATGAGCTGTACCGCCCAAAATCAGTGAGGTTACCCATAGAGCGATAAACGGAATTGCTGAAAAGTATCCGTCTTCCGATACGTCGAATTGTAGAATATCCCGCAGATAAGTGGGCAGGTAAGTGACTAAGGAAAAGTAGATGTAATTGTGGGCGAATTGGGCCGCAATGTTGGCCCAATACGGCATATTGCTGATGATTTTTAGCCAGGGAGTTTTCAGCGATCTGCCTACTATAGCACGATTGTTAGCTAAAATAATGAATATGGTGTTATAAGAGTTCGTAAGGCATGAAATATATAGGGTAATACCAATCAACGGTAATACCCAGTTGAGACGAGACATTTTTTTTTGTGTACGGTGTTATGAGTCTATCTAGAAATCTAGAAAATACTGATTCATTCCAGGAAAAGACTCTTATTTCGTTTATTCTGGATTCTACAAAGATGGATTAAGGGTATATAAAGGTCAATATTCAGTGGCGGCTCGTAACTATTTCAAGTGAGGAGGCTAAAAGATTTTAAAGATTTTCAGTGATTTTAAGTAGATCTTACAAGTTTTTCTGGGATTTTGACCAACTTGTATACAAATTTTCAACAATTAACCGCTCGAAGTTTAGTTAACTCCATAAAATATGTACATAATTGAATTTTTATTGATTTTGTAAAATTTTGAGGATTTTTAAAAAACTTTACGTAATTTTAAAAGATTTATGAGATTTTAGATGATTTTGGTTCATTTTAGGGAATTTAGAAACGGTTTTTATATGGCGTTTTTACCAACTAATTTAGGGGAGCCTTAACGATAAATATTCCATGGGTATTCTGCGAAAATTTTTGTTAATTCCATAGAAATTCCTCAGAATTTCACTAGAAGATTTTATGGAAATCCTCGAAATTCCATTTTTTTCGGAATTCCGCCGAAATTTTTCGTGGTTCCATGGAAATTCCACGAAAATTCTGTTTAATTCCGAGGGAATTTTTCGATTTCGATATAATTTCACTGGAATTCCACAATAAGATTTCAAGGAATTCCATGTAGGTGTAATTCGACGAGAATTCCTTGGAATTTGACCAACATCGAACACAATCCTCCAAATTCCCCATAAATTTTCCCAAATTCCCTTTATAAATTCCCCAAGTTTTTAATAAAGAATTCCAAGGTTTTGCCTCTTGGAAAATACAGTCTCACACTTTCAAAGTTTTCCTGGAAAACTAATTGGGGGAAAAGTTAAAACTTTTGGCATATAAAGAGGAAGATTAGAAGTTCTTAGAAGTAGAAGAATTTTCTCAAAATTTCAAATTTTTCCAGTGGAAAATAACAACATAAAGAATCTTGGAAATTAATCAACCTACAATAACTGAATTAATTGAAAAAATACAGTCTCACACAATTCAAAGTTTTCATCAAAAACTAGTAAAGGTAAAAATTTGAAACTTTTTGCATGTGCGGAGAAAGGTTAAACGCTGATTTTCCCAAAACTTCAAATTTTTCCAGTGCAAAATAACAACATGGAAAATCTTGGAAATTAACCTGTAATAACTGAATTATTTGGAAATACAGTCTCACACATGTCAACGTTTTTTTGGAAAACTAGTGAACGGAAAAATTTGAAACTTTTTGCATGTAAAATGAAAAGTTAGAGACTCATTATCTCATAATTTCAACTTTTTCCATTTGGAAATAGCAACATGAGGAATCTTGGAAATCAACCTCCAATAACTGAATTAATTGAAAACACAGTCTCACATAATTCAATGTTCTCCTAAAAAACTAGCAAAGGCAAAAATTTGAAACTTTTTGTATGTTAGGAAAAAGGTTAAAGGCCGAAACCCACTAGCAACACGCCACGCCATACTACGCCATGTGACACAGGTTCACGTGGGACAGTTTGTGTGTAAATGGACGGATGGCGTGGCGTGCCATGACGTGGTATCGCGTGTGACAAGTGTGTACGCGGCACATATAAATAAATGGAAGAATATACGCATACATTTTCGTCACATGGCGTGGCGTGGCGAAGCATGACGTGGCGTGTTGCTAGTGAGTTTCGGCCTTAAAGGCTCATTTTCCCAAAATTTCAAATTTTTTCTAGTGAAAAATAGGATTTCGGAAAGCTTTCGAGGGATTATGCACTGTGACAAGATTTCAGATCTAGAGCGATTTTGAGGGATTTCGGTTGATTTCGAAGGATTTCGGGTGATTTCGAAGGATTTCGGAGAATTTCAGGTGATTTCGCAAATATTTTAATTTAATTTCAGACTGTTACTTATCTCATAAGTATATTCAAAAGTGTATCAGTATAAACTGAAAAACGGCCGCGTTGGCCGATTTATGAATTTTGAGCCAATTGCTAGGGATTTTTGGGTTTACGGAAAGATTCCGAAGGGATTTCGGAGTGATTTCGTGGATTTCGGACGAATTTGTGACACATTATATTGCTATGGCGGCCATCTTGTTTGGGGCTCATAGTGGGGGGATTTTAGGGTAGGAGCTTCACGGAAAGGGGTTTGCAGTGGAGGTGGGTAGTGGTATGATGGCTGTGCTGAAGGGGGTTTTACGTGGTAGAGGTGGGTATGTGGTCTGATAGTTGTGGAAACACTCTACCCACCGTGTTGTTTACATGGTTATTGACAGAAATCAATGAAAAATTATTATTTTGTCACATTCTGGACATTTAGGTTTGACATTGGCATTGTCATATTGTCATGTTTGGCATCTACAACAATAAGGGCACTGAGCAAAAATGCTTTTTTTATGAACGTCACCACAATTTGACATGAACCGCCATATTGGAATAGATTGCCCAATGAATTATAGTAAAAAACTGGATTGCGCACACATTGCCATATCTGCCAAAAAAATGTAGCCATGAAAGACAGATGCCACAGAGGGGAATGTTGTTTTTTTCTGTTGCTCGCTGACATATGACGTTTTGGAAAGTTTTGTCATATTTACCTTCACAGGTTTCATCAATTGGAATACGTGTTGGAAGCAATTTCCGCCATTTAACATAATGAGTGCGACAAAAACAGGTATCCCCTCCGCAGCAGCGGCACTAGGCTTCACGTTCGTTATTATGTGTTCGCATTCCAGTTTTTGGTTATAGTTCATTGAGATTGCCTAATTGACCTTTTGTTCGGACGCCATATTGCGGTGCGCGAACATAGTTGCCAAAAAAAGAAATCAAAAATTACTAATGGATTGTCAACATTAAATACAAAAGCAACTAAATGATTGATGGTGGTATGGGTTAAGATGGTAATATGATGGCTTTTCTTTTCAAAAAGGACAAAAACATTCGTAATAGGCGGCAAATTTAAATTTTTAATGTAACTTATTCAATAACTTTTTGTTTTTAATGTTGACAGTACGCTAGTAATTTTTTTTTCCACTTTTGGCAACTATGTTCGCGCACCGCATAATATGGCGTCCAAACAAAAGGTCAATTGTACCGAATAAAAATAAAGATTCTTGAAAAAAAAAATTATCAAAACATATAGACAGGGTCACTCACTTCACGCCATAGGGTCAATTTAAATAGACGACTTTATTTACACAAACAGGGGTAATCGACCAGGTAAAAAGGATAACATAAGGATCAGTACCAAAGGATAACAAGTCCCTGAAGCTTTTTCAAACACATAATATTTTGGTTTCTACAAAACATCGATAGATCATTACCATCCCTACCCACGCGCAAAACCAAATTTTATGGCATACATTCACTATACGGCGCAAGCGCCAGACTTCCCGTTGTAGGCCGGACTTCCCGATTATTATCACAAAGAATAGAGATGGAGAATAGCAACATAAAGTAATAGAGCATACAACTGACTACAAATATATGAAGGACAGAATACTAATACCACTTGTATAATTCTTATACAAAGTTGTGTACATTTAAATTACATGTTACTGGATATTAACACATGGAACGGAATGAGCATTTAACACGTTTGTACTTCCGTACTTCCCACGAGAGCTCCCATGGGTGCTCCGCACCCATGAGAGGTTGCTCATGGGTGCACCTGCTCCGATGCCCCCATGTAGTCGGCGCCAGTGGCTCGTATTACTCCGGCCTTTCGGGCCGGTTTACTGAGTATCTCAGGGGCCGAATTCTCGTCTAAGGGAGTAGAGCTCCTCGATAGAACGAATGTTTTGTCCTTGTCAACGTAATCGAAAAGTAAATGAAAATGACAAAGACGAAAAAATTTGTTCTCTCGGGGAGCTCTACTTCCTGGCCGAGATTCGGCACCCAGTTTCACAGACTTTTGTCGTGGAGGCGCGGGATTGATTGAAATAATATGTTGTCAGATTTTTCTAAATTACATTGAAATATCGAAAATTGGAATTCTGTTGTGTAATTTGTGAATTATTATTTTAATTAGAAATCAGAAATGAAAAATTGAGATTGAATCTTGAATTTTTTGGGGGAGGTTTAGCCTCCCTTGCCTCCTCTGACGAGCCGCCACTGCCAATATTAGTTAGTAGTTTTTAGGTTTAAGTTTGACTGTGATATGAGTTAGATAGTGATTATTGTTGAGTTAGTAATTAGTGTCAGAGAGTATAGTAACGTGTTGTGTTAATTGGACTTAGATTTTGAATAAATGACTCCACTCAACGGTACCTTATATATCTCACGAACTACTAATAAAGTACCTACTTACAATTCATATTTCTTATGAAATCAGCTTCTTCTTTGGAGATAAAAGGATGGGTGTCGGGAAATGAAAACAAATACAAAAGCACGAAGAAGAAAAATATCGCAGAATAGATGCTCCAAAAGTAAAAAGCTACCGGCCAACCATCGAACGCGTGTATCAACACCCCGGTCAATATATTACTCAAAATGGTACCTAGATTAGTACCGGCGTAAGCTATACCGCCCCAACCCGCCCTTTCGCTGGGCGGAAGCCAAGTGCTGACCATAGACGACAAAGCAGGCATAGTGGGACTCTACAATTAAATTATTATTTCAAGCAGTTACATAATTTAAACCTACATGAGCCATTCCCAAAATGAACCTCAGCACTATGGCAGCTACGTGGCCGAAACTCTGAGTACATATTGGAAATATGGCTGTAGTGGCCGTCGTGACTAAAACGCATATAAGTATAACATAGCGGGCGCCGTACTTATCAGCAATCCAGCCTCCGGGTACTTGCAGTACCGTGTAGCCGATGTAAAAAGCGTAGAGGACCAGGGCTCTTGTTTCTGCCGGCCATGGAAATTTACCACCCTGGAATTTTTCATATTTATTTGAGATTGTATAGTGGTAGTATGTTAGGATAGACTTCTGTAAAAGAAAATGCTGGACAATAATTATGTGGAAATTTGTACCTTCTGGGTGGGTTCTGGTGTACCGAATTCAGGACAAGCCACTTCGGTGATGTTTTCTTCTTGGGGCGGCGCAACCATTTCGACGATGGCCACGTTGAGTACCACCCTGGTGTTGAAGTTGTTTTGCAAAGCCAAATGCAACATAATGGCCATGACGAACCGCTGAGGGATGCGATAATCTTTCGGGAAAATTATGGTTTAGTGAGCGATTTTGAGTCGATTTTGGTTGTAACTTACTGCAGCAACGGCATTTTACCGGGTCGCAGCAAAAACGTGTTTTTTTCGGTTGATTTTGAGTGCCCTCAGCATCGGACATTGTAATTTTCAATTTTTATACTGATGATACTGACATTCTAATGATTGTCAGAAGTTTGACACAGTCATTATAATAAGTATGTTCACTTTATCAAAGAGATTTTGGATTAATACACATAAAGATAACTTCCTAGGACATTCATAGGAAATATTATACATGAGTTGAGTTGTCTTTATAATCCAGATAGTTCAAATTATGATTTTTTCTTGGATCTTAAGTCCCGCAAAATGATTGATTGTTCAAATTTTGAGTATCACCGGCTTTTGATTGGCTGTAATAGTCAGATTTTTGTTTATTACAGGCGTTTGATTGGCTGCAAATCTTTTCTAGAAATAATCAAAAGCCTGTAATAGTCAGAATATTGATTCTTGATACTAAAATTTGTCTAAAGCAAATCAACGGCGATCAATAATTCAAATTATGATTTTTACTGGATTATGGAGTTCTGGGGATCCCAAAGAACTGTTAGAACAGAAAATCTGTTACGAATTGGATTTTGGAAAACTTTGGAAGGTCATAACTTTTTTTCTATTAAAGATAGAAAGCTGAAATTTTCAGCGATTCTTATTCCAGTAGAGGACTACAATATTTCAGCTCATTTGGACTTATAGTTCCAGAGATAAAATCGTGTTAAGTAATTTGGGGTAATTTATCAATTTTTCTGAGTACCGTAAGATGGTATCACTTCGGACAATTTTTGTATTCTTTTTGGAATATCTCGAAAATGAGTTTGTCTATGGAGCTCCAAATTTGCATAAGGGAAGCACCCATACCGAACTAAGTTTCTAGCATAATAGATATTTTTTGCTATTTTTGTTTTTTTTTATTTTTTTGAATTTTTACTGTCCGAAGCTACCAGCAATTTTGGGGTGAATTCGGACACCCCGAAAAATCAATGAAAACCGGTGTTAAACACAATGGTTAGTAGCTTCGGACATTTTTTTTCTAAAAATTTTTATTTTTTCAAGTCTTCTACCTACTTAAATTATTTTTTTTTTGTTTATCTACCTACTTAAAAAAATGCAGTTACATATTTTTCAAATAAACTTTATTTCTACATAAAAAAAAAAACAGGATTACTGTCAAAAATAAAAATAACTTCACCAAAAAGAAAATTAACAACACAAACTTATTGACGACATACAAAAATAAAAATAAATCTCTTTGAAGATAACAAAGCCTATTCAAACGCAATATTCTTTGGAAAATTTGAAAATGTGTATCGATCACGTCTCAGAGGAATTGGTATCAGATTGTTCTCAATAATATCTGAAACCGGCACAACACTTTCATCGTCTACAATTGGAAAGAAAAAATAGATGTCTTGGTTATTTGGGGACTTTTTCCTCATAAATCTTATTAGGCAAGTCTCTTCTTCTTGATAATCTTCCATAATTTGCCCAACATAATATTTGTATTTTGAGCAATTGACAAGAGGAATTCTAATTGCTACGAACATTCCATTTTTTTGCTTAAGATTAGAATCACAGTTTTCAGTCTTTGCATTTGTTTGCATTTTTTCCTTCAGCGCACTTAGAGGAACTTCGTCCTCTGAAGAACTGGATGAAATTTCAGTCTTATTGAAACAAGGAAGATCGCCATCTAATGAACCATCTATTGACATGGTCTCAGCTTCGACCTCTTCGTTCTCTTGAACATCGATATTTTCTTTGTCATTATCGGGTTTATTTTTGGATGCATTGTTGTTGTCAGAAAAATGTTTTGAATAAACTGGTTCTCCTGGTTTAATGTTCACCCGCTTCCTTCTTGTTTTGGGGCGAATGTCTGGGCGTCTCGCAGTCTGCAAAAAATTCAGTAGGACCCTTATATTTGTTTTGGATGAGTCAATGATCCTATCGCAGTGCTTTGCACCACGTTTGCAAATAACTTTTGGCTTTCCAGGATCGTCGCTAAAATTCGTCTCATCATAATTGACTATGTTTTCTGGTGGAACGTCAACAATCAAATTTTGTAAGGCATCAAAGTATTCCCTTATTGTGGTTTCATTGACTTCAGCTCTACATCTTTTTATGTTTTGGGTAAGGCGAATAGTGAGTTCTTTATGTCGAAAATTTTTTGTCCAGTCTCGGCCAGGGATGTTGTTTTTACATTTTTTAATGTTCTTTCCTCTTCTATTCATATAGGATTGAACTATTTTTCTAATGTCTAATTCAGTGAGGGGGAATCCCCATTCTGCACTCAATAATATTGCACGCGTGAATTCATTTTCTTCAGCAACAGATAAAATTTGCTGACCACCGTGCTTCTTGGTGTGATTTCCCTTTATTTTATCACAAATGGTCGATTTAGGAATTTTGTAATATTCGGCAGCTTCCCTGATGGTATTTCCTTTTGGATCTTACTGAAAAAATGGCCCTTTCAAGTATTTGGAGATCGTAATTCATATAATTGCGGTTCCCCAGCACCTTTTTATATTTTCGACCCATGTCCGAAGTCACCTGGAAAATGTCGTTTTTTTTATAAATCACCCTGTACAAAAAAAAGTAACCAGCAAATTTTTGTGTAAATTTGGTCAAGTCTTAATGAAACATGGAGTATTGACCACAGCTAACTCATATATCATAATACTGAAGGAGAAAAGCTGCCCACTAGTTACTGTTTCGATGTTTTAAAAAACCGTTAAAAACATGGCGTTAAAATACCCTCAGAAATCGTAAATACTTACGCCCTGCAGCAACAATCCACCTCGACTGATTAAAGGATACTAAATCGCATTATTACCACCACCAAACACAAAGCTCTGGCGCAGCGGATCCCCACTTGCCACGAACATGCGCGACAACTGCCAAATGTCCGAAGCTACCTGCACTGTCCGAAGTGACACCATCTTACGGTACCTTTTTCCATAGAATTTGGCTCCAAATCTCAGAATAATCTTGGACTTATAGTTTCAGAAATAAAATCGTGTTAAGCAATTTGGAGTGAATTTGCAATCAACAAATCTCATCTCAGAATTATTTAGATCCATTTTAGGCTCAATAATCAGACAAATTCAATGAGCAATGAGGTAAAATCCTCTACATTTTTTTTTTTTAATGTTTGTGTGACCTTGAATAAAGGTCCTCCAGTTCCATTAACTCTAATTAATGCGGTGCAAATACGCATAATTGCTCCCTTAATGGACATGGACACCCTCTTTTTGGTCCGCACCCTTGTTTTAAAAATAGCGAAAAACGCAATTTCCCTAATTACACACCTGATAGATTATCATAGTCAATTATTACCTGGATAAAGGTCAGTTTTAATCGAACTCTTTTGCAAAGTAGATATAATATCTTTGATCCAGAAATCAGAATGGTTATTATATTGGTAAGCTTTTTTTCAAATTATGTATATTTTTATGTGGTTTACCGCATCTTTTAACAGGAAAAACGCGATAAGGTTTTATCGCATTTATTAGGTTTTTTTTTAAACTACTGATTTTATCGAAAACCCAACATTTCGATAAATAAATAAGAAATTATAAAGAAATGCAAATTTTATTTATTTATCAAAAACGCATTTGAGGTTTTTTATATCAGTTAGTAAATATAGCTTACAAGAGTAAGAAGTATTTCTGCTCTTGTTCCAGATGGATATAAACAATCCCTATGAAAAACTTCCATCAGAGGAGTGTAAGCTTCAAAGGCCTTTCCATGTGAAGCTGCGTAAGATTTTGAGCGCCGGAAGCTTGAAATCACCTAAGACACCTAAAGCTCCAAAAACGCCTTTTAGTTTCGATGAGAATATCATCCAAAGGATTAGACGGTAAGGGTTTGTATGCAGTTTTCAATGAAAATGGTCTATAAGGTGGATATTTTCAGTGCTGATATGATTGCTGATAGCTGTAATAGGCCAGCCTCTGCGGATTCTTGTTACAACATATCAAGGTAAGAATTGTTTATTTTTGTGTAGACAGAAGCTTTTTGCAGCTCTAGAATCACTTGATTAGTTGATCATGGATGCAATTTCGTTAATTCCTTGATGCTTTTACCATAAGAATACCATGTAAAATTGCATTTCAAAAACAAACAGATCCTACGAAGATTTTATTATGTTAATTCAAAATCCCAAGATAATACAAAATCAGAACTGGCAAAAGGGCAGTATATTCAAAAATTGAGATTAATGCATGAACGTATAGAATATTAATTTATGACTGTTTTCATACATTTCGTAATGTTAGATTAATCGAAAAAGCGTTGAGTTGGATACCTCGGGTAGTTTTTGAGCAATTGAGCCTCAAAGTTGACTTTTAGTCCCAATTTTGTCAAAAACTTCAAACTCAATTTGCTCAAAAACTAGAAATCTGGAAATATTGTAAATTACAGGCCATTTAGAACTTGATAAAAGCTACAAATTCTGGAAATTTTAATGCAATTTGCTCAACGGTTATCGAGCAATGGAGGTTTAAATATTTTTAAATCAGAATTCAAAGGGGGTACCCTTATGAAAAATTCGATTTTTGATATTTTTTAGTTTTGCTCAATTTTGACTTTATGAATCGATAGAGCGGGTCAAAATTAGTAGAAAATAACCCTGATATCAATTCCAAATTCCCATTTTAAGCAGACACAAAAATAAAAATAAAATATTTTTGCTTCTGGAAATTTTTCAAAATCTTGACATGGTCATGAACAATTGCCCATATCTTTGCTAAATTTTGAGTAAATTGAAATACATTATACATCATTGGAAAGAGCCTTAAATTCTCTATAAATCTATGCAAAATTGAGTTCGATATCTTGAATAGTTTTTGAGTAATTGAGCCTCAAAGTTGACTTTTAGTCCCAATTTTGTCAAAAACTTCAAACTCAATTTGCTCAAAAACTAGAAATCTAGAAATATTGTAAATTACAGGCCATTTAGAACTTGATAAAAGCTACAAATTCCAGAAATATCAATACAATTTGCTCAACGGTTACCGAGCAATGGAGGTTTGAATATTTTAAAATCAGAATTCAAAGGGGGGCCCCTTATGAAAAATTCGATTTTTTATATTTTTTAGTTTTGCTCAATTTTGACTTTATGAATCGATAGAGCGGGTCAAAATTAGTGGAAAATAACCCTGCTATCAATTCCAAATAGCCATTTTAAGCAGACACAAAAATAAAAAGAAAATCCTATTTTTGGCTCTGGAAAATTTTCAAAATCCTGACATGGTCATGAACAATTGCCCATATCTTTGGTAAATTACAAGCAAATTGAAATAAATTATAAGTCATTGGCAAGAGCTGTAAATTCTCTATAAATATGTGCAAAATTGAGTTCGATACCTTGAATAGTTTTTGAGCAATTGAGCCTCAAAGTTGACTTTTAGTCCAAATTTTGTCAAAAACTTCAAACTCAATTTGCTCAAAAACTAGAAATCTGGAAATATTGTAAATTACAGGCCATTTAGAACTTGATAAAAGCTACAAATTCTGGAAATTTTAATGCAATTTGCCCAACGGTTGTGAAACAGTGAAGGTTTGAATATTTTGAAATCAGAATTCAAAGGGGGTCCCCCTATGAAAAATTCGATTTTTGATATTTTTTAGTTTTGCTCAATTTTGACTTTATGAATCGATAGAGCGGGTCAAAATTAGTGGAAAATAACCCTGCTATCAATTCCAAATAGCCATTTTAAGCAGACACAAAAATAAAAAGAAAATCCTATTTTTGGCTCTGGAAAATTTTCAAAATTCTGACATGGTCATGAACAATTGCCCATATCTTTGCTAAATTTTGAGCAAATTGAAATAAATTATACATCATTGGAAAAAGCCTCAAATTCTCTATAAATCTGTGCAAAATTGAGTTCGATAACTTGGATAATTTTTGAGCAATTGAGCCTCAAAGTTGACTTTTAGTCCCAATTTTGTCAAAAACTTCAAACTCAATTTGCTCAAAAACTAGAAATCTGGAAATATTGTAAATTACAGGCCATTTAGAACTTGATAAAAGCTACAAATTCTGGAAATTTTAATGCAATTTGCCCAACGGTTATGAAACAGTGAAGGTTTGAATATTTTGAAATCAGAATTCAAAGGGGGCCCCCTTATGAAAAATTCGATTTTTGATATTTTTTAGTTTTGCTCAATTTTAACTTTATGAATCGATAGAGCGGGTCAAAATTAGTGGAAAATAACCCTGATATCAATTCCAAATGACCATTTTAAGCAGACACAAAAATAAAAAGAAAATTCTATTTTTGGCTCTGGAAATTTTTCAAAATCCTGACATGCTCATGAACAATTGCCCATATCTTTGGTAAATTTTGAGCAAATTGAAATAAATTATACATCATTGGAAAGAGCCTTAAATTCTGTATAAATTTGTGCAAAATTGAGTTCGATAGCTCGGATAGTTTTTGAGCAATTGAGCCTCAAAGTTGACTTTTAGTCCCAATTTTGTCAAAAACTTCAAACTCAATTTGCTCAAAAACTAGAAATCTGGAAATATTGTAAATTACAGGCCATTTAGAACTTGATAAAAGCTACAAAATCCAGAAATATCAATGCAATTTGCTCAACGGTTACCGAGCAATGGAGGTTTGAATATTTTAAAATCAGAATTCAAAGGGGGGCCCCTTATGAAAAATTCGATTTTTTATATTTTTTAGTTTTGCTCAATTTTGACTTTATGAATCGATAGAGCGGGTCAAAATTAGTGGAAAACAACCCTGCTATCAATTCCAAATAGCCATTTTAAGCAGACACAAAAATAAAAAGAAAATCCTATTTTTGGCTCTGGAAAATTTTCAAAATCCTGACATGGTCATGAACAATTGCCCATATCTTTGCTAAATTTTGAGTAAATTGAAATAAATTATACATCATTGGGAAGAGCCTTAAATTCTCTATAAATCTATGCAAAATTGAGTTCGATACCTTGAATAGTTTTTGAGCAATTGAGCCTCAAAGTTGACTTTTAGTCCCAATTTTGTCAAAAACTTCAAACTCAATTTGCTCAAAAACTAGAAATCTGGAAATATTGTAAATTACAGGCCATTTAGAACTTGATAAAAGCTACAAATTCTGGAAATTTTAATGCAATTTGCTCAACGGTTATCGAGCAATGGAGGTTTGAATATGTTGAAATCAGAATTCACAGGGGGTCCCCCTATGAAAAATTCGATTTTTGATATTTTTTAGTTTTGCTCAATTTTGACTTTATGAATCGATAGAGCGGGTCAAAATTAGTGGAAAATAACCCTGATATCAATTCCAAATTCCCATTTCAAGCAGACACAAAAATAAAAAGAAAATTCTATTTTTGGCTCTGGAAATTTTTCAAAATCTTGACATGGTCATGAACAATTGCCCATATCTTTGCTAAATTTTGAGTAAATTGAAATACATTATACATCATTGGAAAGAGCCTTAAATTCTCTATAAATCTATGCAAAATTGAGTTCGATATCTTGAATAGTTTTTGAGTAATTGAGCCTCAAAGTTGACTTTTAGTCCCAATTTTGTCAAAAACTTCAAACTCAATTTGCTCAAAAACTAGAAATCTAGAAATATT
Organism: Ceutorhynchus assimilis; assembly: GCA_917834065.1. Lineage (NCBI taxonomy): Eukaryota > Metazoa > Arthropoda > Insecta > Coleoptera > Curculionidae > Ceutorhynchus > Ceutorhynchus assimilis. The sequence continues at coordinate 35,803,554 of OU892285.1, forward strand.
GTAAATTACAGGCCATTTAGAACTTGATAAAAGCTACAAATTCTGGAAATTTTAATGCAATTTGCCCAACGGTTATGAAACAGTGAAGGTTTGAATATTTTGAAATCAGAATTCAAAGGGGGTCCCCTTATGAAAAATTCGATTTTTGATATTTTTTAGTTTTGCTCAATTTTAACTTTATGAATCGATAGAGCGGGTTAAAATTAGTGGAAAATAACCCTGGTCCCTGATATCAATTCCAAATGACCATTTTAAGCAGACACAAAAATAAAAAGAAAATCCTATTTTTGGCTCTGGAAAATTTTCAAAATCCTGACATGGTCATGAACAATTGCCCATATCTTTGCTAAATTACAAGCAAATTGAAATAAATTATACGTCATTGGCAAGAGCTGTAAATTCTCTATAAATATGTGCAAAATTGAGTTCGATAACTTGGATAATTTTTCAGCAATTGAGCCTCAAAGTTGACTTTTAGTCCAAATTTTGTCAAAAACTTCAAACTCAATTTGCTCAAAAACTAGAAATCTGGAAATATTGTAAATTACAGGCCATTTAGAACTTGATAAAAGCTACAAATTCCAGAAATATCAATGCAATTTGCTCAACGGTTACCGAGCAATGGAGGTTTGAATATTTTAAAATCAGAATTCAAAGGGGGGCCCCTTATGAAAAATTCGATTTTTGATATTTTTTAGTTTTGCTCAATTTTGACTTTATGAATCGATAGAGCGGGTCAAAATTAGTGGAAAACAACCCTGCTATCAATTCCAAATAGCCATTTTAAGCAGACACAAAAATAAAAAGAGAATCCTATTTTTGGCTCTGGAAAATGTTCAAAATCCTGACATGGTCATGAACAATTGCCCATATCTTTGGTAAATTTTGAGCAAATTGAAATAAATTATACATCATTGGAAAGAGCCTTAAATTCTCTATAAATCTGTGTAAATGGTCGAGGGGTTTAATTGGGAATTCGAGAGTCTTATTCAGTGTTAGTAAAGTAGTTTAAAGTTGAGCTGTTGTATTATTTACAACCCAGGCTACAGACTTGTCAGTTCGGTTTGATGAAAAAACCTTATTCAATGAGTCCTTGAAGTTTGAAGGCCTTCTGATTGCTTGAAGTATTTTTCATAAGCTTCCAAAGGTGATTTATAAGAAATTATTCACTACTTTTCAATCAAAATCTTTCCATAAAAAATAGTCTTGAAAAAGTGCATTTTACGACATTTGTATGTATGTATTTAACAACATAAATTTGTAGCCCAACCTGTCCATTTTGGTTCCTGAAAAATTCCACACAAAATATTAATACAAAAACCCTCTGAGTAAAACTTTTCTTTTAATTTTCAATCACTTATTTACTACCAAAAATACTTAGCCTTATAACAAAAATAAATTATCTCTAAAGTTTCATAATACTTAAGTATAACAAGTGGTAGCTTGGAGCCAAAAAATCAAGTGCATATTTTTCCATCGGAAGTTGATATTCATATGGCCACAATAAAATGGACTAGATCCACACTAACATCTCAAATATTGTCATTATAGCTATAGTGCATTAGCCAATAATACATATAACGAAAACTATATATAAAATATACTAATTTCTAGATTTTTATAACAATAATAATAAGAGGAATAATCTCTATAATAAGTATATTATTTTTTAATTCAATTGGAAGATTATTTTTCTACAATCTACAAAATTTTGGTAACTTTTTACCAACAAAAATGATATGTCTATATTAATGAAAAAATAAACAATTTAACAATGTTGTTTCATGAGCAAATTAACTAGTTTGAACACCCTCCACCATGCTACCAGCGCTGGAGTGGTCTCCTGCGCTTCTTCTACTCCTCGTGCAGGAGTATTTGGTAGATTTGTAGAGGAGCCTTTTGTAGATGACTCCTTTTGGCCATTACCATTGGTTAAGGCTGGTGAAGTCATGATTGCTAAAACAAATTATTGGTGCTGATGTCACTTGTGTTTATTTTTAGACTAATATAATGCAAATATTGCCAATCGATGATGTAATATTGAATTTAATCAAAATAATAGTATTTTCTTTATATACTTATAAAGTTTAACCCAAATACGGTGTGTTTTATCTAATCTTGTATGTATTTGTGTCGCCCACATGGTGACATTGTTCCACTTTTTTCTGGTTTGGTCGCATATATATGAGATAATTTTGGGATGTTGTAATTGAATACTATAAACGTATGGTTGAAAGTATTTTTGTTTGCATTTGATCCATCCATCTTCAGAGATAAAAGCCCCAAAAAATCGAAGTTATTTTTGTACTCTTTTGGCTCATCAATCCCGAAATACAAAAACATTTATTCTTTTTGTCCATTAGGATGTCGTTAAGGCCCCAAAGTCGATCAATCTTAATCTCTTTTTCCAGCTCGAAATAGACCCCACACCTTTGGTTTTTCTAATTTTATTCCTAAAACGTTTTAATAAAACACACAATACATATGAAAGTACACCCACTGAAATTTAATACATTATGTATTATGTAGTGACCCAGTTTTCAATTGAAAAACAACAAAAGTGTTTTGTGTATGGTTGATTCCCATGGAAATTGTGTTTGTCATATGAATAATAGAATTTTTTGCTGAATTATTTTCTTAAGACCCAATAAAACAGAAGTATTGATTATAAGTAAATTCTTGATTTGCTGGACATTTTTTTAAGGAAAAATCTACCACATGAAATCATATTTTAATCAGTACCGGCTCTTGGTTGTCTCTAGAAAAACTGTTCAGCAAATCAAGAGTTACGACTTTACAAACAATTTTTTCACTCAAAAACTAAAGTGAGTGGAAAGTTGAAATTATGAGGACTTTTTCCTAATGATTTAATGTAAAAAATACCAAAAACTCAAAGCGATTGAGTTGTTATTAATGGAGTTACGATTTTTTGAAAATAATGATGTTTTGTAAAGTAAGACTTTACAAACAATTTTTTCACTCAAAAACTAAAGTGAGTGGAAAGTTGAAATTATGAGGACTTTTTCCTAATGATTTAATGTAAAAAATACCAAAAACTCAAAGCGATTGAGTTATTATTAATGGAGTTACGATTTTTTTGAAAATAATTATGTTTTGTAAAGTGAGACTTTACAAACAATTTTTTCACTCAAAAAGTAAAGTGAGTGGAAAGTTGAAATTTTGAGGACTTTTTCCTAATGATTTACTGTAAAAAATACCAAAAACTCAAAGCGATTGAGTTATTATTAATAGAGTTATGATTTTTTGAAAATAATGATGTTTTGTAAAGTAAGACTTTACAAACAATTTTTTCACTCAAAAACTAAAGTGAGTGGAAAGTTGAAATTTTGAGGATTTTTTTCTAATGATTCAAGGTGAAGAATACCAAAAACTCAAAGCGATTGAGTTATTATTAATGGAGTTACGATTTTTTGAAAATAATGAGGTTTTGTAAAGTAAGACTTTACAAACAATTTTTTCACTGAAAAACTAAAGTCAGTGGAAAGTTGAAGTTTTGAGGACTTTTTCCTAATGATTTAATGTAAAAAATACCAAAAACTCAATGCGATTGAGTTATTATTAATGGAGTTACGATTTTTTTGAAAATAATTATGTTTTGTAAAGTGAGACTTTACAAACAATTTTTTCACTCAAAAAGTAAAGTGAGTGGAAAGTTGAAATTTTGAGGACTTTTTCCTAATGATTTACTGTAAAAAATACCAAAAACTCAAAGCGATTGAGTTATTATTAATAGAGTTATGATTTTTTGAAAATAATGATGTTTTGTAAAGTAAGACTTTACAAACAATTTTTTCACTCAAAAACTAAAGTGAGTGGAAAGTTGAAATTTTGAGGATTTTTTTCTAATGATTCAAGGTGAAGAATACCAAAAACTCAAAGCGATTGAGTTATTATTAATGGAGTTACGATTTTTTGAAAATAATGATGTTTTGTAAAGTAAGACTTTACAAACAATTTTTTCACTGAAAAACTAAAGTCAGTGGAAAGTTGAAGTTTTGAGGACTTTTTCCTAATGATTTAATGTAAAAAATACCAAAAACTCAATGCGATTGAGTTATTATTAATGGAGTTACGATTTTTTTGAAAATAATTATGTTTTGTAAAGTGAGACTTTACAAACAATTTTTTCACTCAAAAAGTAAAGTGAGTGGAAAGTTGAAATTTTGAGGACTTTTTCCTAATGATTTACTGTAAAAAATACCAAAAACTCAAAGCGATTGAGTTATTATTAATAGAGTTATGATTTTTTGAAAATAATGATGTTTTGTAAAGTAAGACTTTACAAACAATTTTTTCACTCAAAAACTAAAGTGAGTGGAAAGTTGAAATTTTGAGGATTTTTTTCTAATGATTCAAGGTGAAGAATACCAAAAACTCAAAGCGATTGAGTTATTATTAATGGAGTTACGATTTTTTTGAAAATAATTATGTTTTGTAAAGTAAGACTTTACAAACAATTTTTTCACTCAAAAACTAAAGTGAGTGGAAAGTTGAAATTTTGAGGACTTTTTCCTAATGATTTAATGTAAAAAATACCAAAAACTCAAAGCGATTGAGTTGTTATTAATGGAGTTACGATTTTTTGAAAATAATGATGTTTTGTAAAGTAAGACTTTACAAACAATTTTTTCACTCAAAAACTAAAGTGAGTGGAAAGTTGAAATTTTGAGGATTTTTTTCTAATGATTCAAGGTGAAGAATACCAAAAACTCAAAGCGATTGAGTTATTATTAATGGAGTTACGATTTTTTGAAAATAATGATGTTTTGTAAAGTAAGACTTTACAAACAATTTTTTCACTGAAAAACTAAAGTCAGTGGAAAGTTGAAGTTTTGAGGACTTTTTCCTAATGATTTAATGTAAAAAATACCAAAAACTCAAAGCGATTGAGTTATTATTAATAGAGTTATGATTTTTTGAAAATAATGATGTTTTGTAAAGTAAGACTTTACAAACAATTTTTTCACTCAAAAACTAAAGTGAGTGGAAAGTTGAAATTTTGAGGATTTTTTTCTAATGATTCAAGGTGAAGAATACCAAAAACTCAAAGCGATTGAGTTATTATTAATGGAGTTACGATTTTTTGAAAATAATGATGTTTTGTAAAGTAAGACTTTACAAACAATTTTTTCACTGAAAAACTAAAGTCAGTGGAAAGTTGAAGTTTTGAGGACTTTTTCCTAATGATTTAATGTAAAAAATACCAAAAACTCAATGCGATTGAGTTATTATTAATGGAGTTACGATTTTTTTGAAAATAATTATGTTTTGTAAAGTGAGACTTTACAAACAATTTTTTCACTCAAAAAGTAAAGTGAGTGGAAAGTTGAAATTTTGAGGACTTTTTCCTAATGATTTACTGTAAAAAATACCAAAAACTCAAAGCGATTGAGTTATTATTAATAGAGTTATGATTTTTTGAAAATAATGATGTTTTGTAAAGTAAGACTTTACAAACAATTTTTTCACTCAAAAACTAAAGTGAGTGGAAAGTTGAAATTTTGAGGATTTTTTTCTAATGATTCAAGGTGAAGAATACCAAAAACTCAAAGCGATTGAGTTATTATTAATGGAGTTACGATTTTTTTGAAAATAATTATGTTTTGTAAAGTAAGACTTTACAAACAATTTTTTCACTCAAAAACTAAAGTGAGTGGAAAGTTGAAATTTTGAGGACTTTTTCCTAATGATTTAATGTAAAAAATACCAAAAACTCAAAGCGATTGAGTTGTTATTAATGGAGTTACGATTTTTTGAAAATAATGATGTTTTGTAAAGTAAGACTTTACAAACAATTTTTTCACTCAAAAACTAAAGTGAGTGGAAAGTTGAAATTTTGAGGATTTTTTTCTAATGATTCAAGGTGAAGAATACCAAAAACTCAAAGCGATTGAGTTATTATTAATGGAGTTACGATTTTTTTGAAAATAATTATGTTTTGTAAAGTAAGACTTTACAAACAATTTTTTCACTCAAAAAGTAAAGTGAGTGGAAAGTTGAAATTTTGAGGACTTTTTCCTAATGATTTACTGTAAAAAATACCAAAAACTCAAAGCGATTGAGTTATTATTAATAGAGTTACGATTTTTTGAAAATAATGATGTTTTGTAAAGTAAGACTTTACAAACAATTTTTTCACTCAAAAACTAAAGTGAGTGGAAAGTTGAAATTTTGAGGATTTTTTTCTAATGATTCAAGGTGAAGAATACCAAAAACTCAAAGCGATTGAGTTATTATTAATGGAGTTACGATTTTTTGAAAATAATGATGTTTTGTAAAGTAAGACTTTACAAACAATTTTTTCACTGAAAAACTAAAGTCAGTGGAAAGTTGAAGTTTTGAGGACTTTTTCCTAATGATTTAATGTAAAAAATACCAAAAACTCAATGCGATTGAGTTATTATTAATGGAGTTACGATTTTTTTGAAAATAATTATGTTTTGTAAAGTGAGACTTTACAAACAATTTTTTCACTCAAAAAGTAAAGTGAGTGGAAAGTTGAAATTTTGAGGACTTTTTCCTAATGATTTACTGTAAAAAATACCAAAAACTCAAAGCGATTGAGTTATTATTAATAGAGTTATGATTTTTTGAAAATAATGATGTTTTGTAAAGTAAGACTTTACAAACAATTTTTTCACTCAAAAACTAAAGTGAGTGGAAAGTTGAAATTTTGAGGATTTTTTTCTAATGATTCAAGGTGAAGAATACCAAAAACTCAAAGCGATTGAGTTATTATTAATGGAGTTACGATTTTTTGAAAATAATGATGTTTTGTAAAGTAAGACTTTACAAACAATTTTTTCACTGAAAAACTAAAGTCAATGGAAAGTTGAAGTTTTGAGGATTTTTCCTAATGATTTAATGTAAAAAATACCAAAAACTCAATGCGATTGAGTTATTATTAATGGAGTTACGATTTTTTTGAAAATAATTATGTTTTGTAAAGTGAGACTTTACAAACAATTTTTTCACTCAAAAAGTAAAGTGAGTGGAAAGTTGAAATTTTGAGGACTTTTTCCTAATGATTTACTGTAAAAAATACCAAAAACTCAAAGCGATTGAGTTATTATTAATAGAGTTACGATTTTTTGAAAATAATGATGTTTTGTAAAGTAAGACTTTACAAACAATTTTTTCACTCAAAAACTAAAGTGAGTGGAAAGTTGAAATTTTGAGGATTTTTTTCTAATGATTCAAGGTGAAGAATACCAAAAACTCAAAGCGATTGAGTTATTATTAATGGAGTTACGATTTTTTTGAAAATAATTATGTTTTGTAAAGTAAGACTTTACAAACAATTTTTTCACTCAAAAACTAAAGTGAGTGGAAAGTTGAAATTTTGAGGACTTTTTCCTAATGATTTAATGTAAAAAATACCAAAAACTCAAAGCGATTGAGTTGTTATTAATGGAGTTACGATTTTTTGAAAATAATGATGTTTTGTAAAGTAAGACTTTACAAACAATTTTTTCACTCAAAAACTAAAGTGAGTGGAAAGTTGAAATTTTGAGGATTTTTTTCTAATGATTCAAGGTGAAGAATACCAAAAACTCAAAGCGATTGAGTTATTATTAATGGAGTTACGATTTTTTTGAAAATAATTATGTTTTGTAAAGTAAGACTTTACAAACAATTTTTTCACTCAAAAAGTAAAGTGAGTGGAAAGTTGAAATTTTGAGGACTTTTTCCTAATGATTTACTGTAAAAAATACCAAAAACTCAAAGCGATTGAGTTATTATTAATAGAGTTACGATTTTTTGAAAATAATGATGTTTTGTAAAGTAAGACTTTACAAACAATTTTTTCACTCAAAAACTAAAGTGAGTGGAAAGTTGAAATTTTGAGGATTTTTTTCTAATGATTCAAGGTGAAGAATACCAAAAACTCAAAGCGATTGAGTTATTATTAATGGAGTTACGATTTTTTGAAAATAATGATGTTTTGTAAAGTAAGACTTTACAAACAATTTTTTCACTGAAAAACTAAAGTCAGTGGAAAGTTGAAGTTTTGAGGACTTTTTCCTAATAATTTAATGTAAAAAATACCAAAAACTCAATGCGATTGAGTTATTATTAATGGAGTTACGATTTTTTTGAAAATAATTATGTTTTGTAAAGTGAGACTTTACAAACAATTTTTTCACTCAAAAAGTAAAGTGAGTGGAAAGTTGAAATTTTGAGGACTTTTTCCTAATGATTTACTGTAAAAAATACCAAAAACTCAAAGCGATTGAGTTATTATTAATAGAGTTATGATTTTTTGAAAATAATGATGTTTTGTAAAGTAAGACTTTACAAACAATTTTTTCACTCAAAAACTAAAGTGAGTGGAAAGTTGAAATTTTGAGGATTTTTTTCTAATGATTCAAGGTGAAGAATACCAAAAACTCAAAGCGATTGAGTTATTATTAATGGAGTTACGATTTTTTGAAAATAATGATGTTTTGTAAAGTAAGACTTTACAAACAATTTTTTCACTGAAAAACTAAAGTCAGTGGAAAGTTGAAGTTTTGAGGACTTTTTCCTAATGATTTAATGTAAAAAATACCAAAAACTCAATGCGATTGAGTTATTATTAATGGAGTTACGATTTTTTGAAAATAATGATGTTTTGTAAAGTAAGACTTTACAAACAATTTTTTCACTCAAAAACTAAAGTGAGTGGAAAGTTGAAATTCTGAGGACTTTTTACTAATGATTCAATGTAAAAAATACCAAAAACTCGAAGCGATTGAGTTATTATTAATAGAGTTACGATTTTTTGAAAATAATGATGTTTTGTAAAGTAAGACTTTACAAACAATTTTTTCACTGAAAAACTAAAGTCAGTGGAAAGTTGAAGTTTTGAGGACTTTTTCCTAATAATTTAATGTAAAAAATACCAAAAACTCAATGCGATTGAGTTATTATTAATGGAGTTACGATTTTTTTGAAAATAATTATGTTTTGTAAAGTGAGACTTTACAAACAATTTTTTCACTGAAAAACTAAAGTCAGTGGAAAGTTGAAGTTTTGAGGACTTTTTCCTAATGATTTAATGTAAAAAATACCAAAAACTCAATGCGATTGAGTTATTATTAATGGAGTTACGATTTTTTGAAAATAATGATGTTTTGTAAAGTAAGACTTTACAAACAATTTTTTCACTCAAAAACTAAAGTGAGTGGAAAGTTGAAATTCTGAGGACTTTTTACTAATGATTCAATGTAAAAAATACCAAAAACTCGAAGCGATTGAGTTATTATTAATAGAGTTACGATTTTTTGAAAATAATGATGTTTTGTAAAGTAAGACTTTACAAACAATTTTTTCACTGAAAAACTAAAGTCAGTGGAAAGTTGAAGTTTTGAGGACTTTTTCCTAATAATTTAATGTAAAAAATACCAAAAACTCAATGCGATTGAGTTATTATTAATGGAGTTACGATTTTTTTGAAAATAATTATGTTTTGTAAAGTGAGACTTTACAAACAATTTTTTCACTCAAAAAGTAAAGTGAGTGGAAAGTTGAAATTTTGAGGACTTTTTCCTAATGATTTACTGTAAAAAATACCAAAAACTCAAAGCGATTGAGTTATTATTAATAGAGTTACGATTTTTTGAAAATAATGATGTTTTGTAAAGTAAGACTTTACAAACAATTTTTTCACTCAAAAACTAAAGTGAGTGGAAAGTTGAAATTTTGAGGATTTTTTTCTAATGATTCAAGGTGAAGAATACCAAAAACTCAAAGCGATTGAGTTATTATTAATGGAGTTACGATTTTTTGAAAATAATGATGTTTTGTAAAGTAAGACTTTACAAACAATTTTTTCACTGAAAAACTAAAGTCAGTGGAAAGTTGAAGTTTTGAGGACTTTTTCCTAATGATTTAATGTAAAAAATACCAAAAACTCAATGCGATTGAGTTATTATTAATGGAGTTACGATTTTTTTGAAAATAATTATGTTTTGTAAAGTGAGACTTTACAAACAATTTTTTCACTCAAAAAGTAAAGTGAGTGGAAAGTTGAAATTTTGAGGACTTTTTCCTAATGATTTACTGTAAAAAATACCAAAAACTCAAAGCGATTGAGTTATTATTAATAGAGTTATGATTTTTTGAAAATAATGATGTTTTGTAAAGTAAGACTTTACAAACAATTTTTTCACTCAAAAACTAAAGTGAGTGGAAAGTTGAAATTTTGAGGATTTTTTTCTAATGATTCAAGGTGAAGAATACCAAAAACTCAAAGCGATTGAGTTATTATTAATGGAGTTACGATTTTTTGAAAATAATGATGTTTTGTAAAGTAAGACTTTACAAACAATTTTTTCACTGAAAAACTAAAGTCAATGGAAAGTTGAAGTTTTGAGGATTTTTCCTAATGATTTAATGTAAAAAATACCAAAAACTCAATGCGATTGAGTTATTATTAATGGAGTTACGATTTTTTTGAAAATAATTATGTTTTGTAAAGTGAGACTTTACAAACAATTTTTTCACTCAAAAAGTAAAGTGAGTGGAAAGTTGAAATTTTGAGGACTTTTTCCTAATGATTTACTGTAAAAAATACCAAAAACTCAAAGCGATTGAGTTATTATTAATAGAGTTACGATTTTTTGAAAATAATGATGTTTTGTAAAGTAAGACTTTACAAACAATTTTTTCACTCAAAAACTAAAGTGAGTGGAAAGTTGAAATTTTGAGGATTTTTTTCTAATGATTCAAGGTGAAGAATACCAAAAACTCAAAGCGATTGAGTTATTATTAATGGAGTTACGATTTTTTTGAAAATAATTATGTTTTGTAAAGTAAGACTTTACAAACAATTTTTTCACTCAAAAACTAAAGTGAGTGGAAAGTTGAAATTTTGAGGACTTTTTCCTAATGATTTAATGTAAAAAATACCAAAAACTCAAAGCGATTGAGTTGTTATTAATGGAGTTACGATTTTTTGAAAATAATGATGTTTTGTAAAGTAAGACTTTACAAACAATTTTTTCACTCAAAAACTAAAGTGAGTGGAAAGTTGAAATTTTGAGGATTTTTTTCTAATGATTCAAGGTGAAGAATACCAAAAACTCAAAGCGATTGAGTTATTATTAATGGAGTTACGATTTTTTTGAAAATAATTATGTTTTGTAAAGTAAGACTTTACAAACAATTTTTTCACTCAAAAAGTAAAGTGAGTGGAAAGTTGAAATTTTGAGGACTTTTTCCTAATGATTTACTGTAAAAAATACCAAAAACTCAAAGCGATTGAGTTATTATTAATAGAGTTACGATTTTTTGAAAATAATGATGTTTTGTAAAGTAAGACTTTACAAACAATTTTTTCACTCAAAAACTAAAGTGAGTGGAAAGTTGAAATTTTGAGGATTTTTTTCTAATGATTCAAGGTGAAGAATACCAAAAACTCAAAGCGATTGAGTTATTATTAATGGAGTTACGATTTTTTGAAAATAATGATGTTTTGTAAAGTAAGACTTTACAAACAATTTTTTCACTGAAAAACTAAAGTCAGTGGAAAGTTGAAGTTTTGAGGACTTTTTCCTAATAATTTAATGTAAAAAATACCAAAAACTCAATGCGATTGAGTTATTATTAATGGAGTTACGATTTTTTTGAAAATAATTATGTTTTGTAAAGTGAGACTTTACAAACAATTTTTTCACTCAAAAAGTAAAGTGAGTGGAAAGTTGAAATTTTGAGGACTTTTTCCTAATGATTTACTGTAAAAAATACCAAAAACTCAAAGCGATTGAGTTATTATTAATAGAGTTATGATTTTTTGAAAATAATGATGTTTTGTAAAGTAAGACTTTACAAACAATTTTTTCACTCAAAAACTAAAGTGAGTGGAAAGTTGAAATTTTGAGGATTTTTTTCTAATGATTCAAGGTGAAGAATACCAAAAACTCAAAGCGATTGAGTTATTATTAATGGAGTTACGATTTTTTGAAAATAATGATGTTTTGTAAAGTAAGACTTTACAAACAATTTTTTCACTGAAAAACTAAAGTCAGTGGAAAGTTGAAGTTTTGAGGACTTTTTCCTAATGATTTAATGTAAAAAATACCAAAAACTCAATGCGATTGAGTTATTATTAATGGAGTTACGATTTTTTGAAAATAATGATGTTTTGTAAAGTAAGACTTTACAAACAATTTTTTCACTCAAAAACTAAAGTGAGTGGAAAGTTGAAATTCTGAGGACTTTTTACTAATGATTCAATGTAAAAAATACCAAAAACTCGAAGCGATTGAGTTATTATTAATAGAGTTACGATTTTTTGAAAATAATGATGTTTTGTAAAGTAAGACTTTACAAACAATTTTTTCACTCAAAAAGTAAAGTGAGTGGAAAGTTGAAATTTTGAGGATTTTTTTCTAATGATTCAAGGTGAAGAATACCAAAAACTCGAAGCGATTGAGTTATTATTAATAGAGTTACGATTTTTTGAAAATAATGATGTTTTGTAAAGTAAGACTTTACAAACAATTTTTTCACTGAAAAACTAAAGTCAGTGGAAAGTTGAAGTTTTGAGGCCTTTTTCCTAATGATTTAATGTAAAAAATACCAAAAACTCAATGCGATTGAGTTATTATTAATGGAGTTACGATTTTTTAGAAAATAATTATGTTTTGTAAAGTAAGACTTTACAAACATTTTTTTCACTGAAAAACTCAAGTGAGTGGAAAGTTGAAGTTTTGAGGACTTTTTCCTAATGATTTAATGTAAAAAATACCAAAAACTCAATGCGATTGAGTTATTATTAATGGAGTTACGATTTTTTTGAAAATAATTATGTTTTGTAAAGTAAGACTTTACAAACAATTTTTTCACTCAAAAAATAAAGTGAGTGGAAAGTTGAAATTCTGAGGACTTTTTACTAATGATTCAATGTAAAAAATACCAAAAACTCAAAGCGATTGAGTTATTATTAATGGGTGAGCCTGTAATGTTTCAAATTTTGATTGGTTACTGGTTCCTTGATTTGCTGAACTATTTTTCAAAGACTCAAAAACAGTCTAAAAACAATTATAAAATAGAAATAATGTTTACAACAAAATGTTAATTGAAATTAAAAAATTGACTTTAAGAAACTTTGCATCCAGATCCTGCAGTTTTGAAGGACACACGTGTCCTGGCCTGGATGCAAGGTCACTTGCCTAAAAATTTGGGTCAAACTTGTGACTTTTTTTTTTCAAAAAAATCCTGGTTAAGAAACAATTCCACACTTACCTCTTTATCAGGCACAATTTCTATATGACTACAATTCAAATATTTGTCTAAGTAGGTAAAACAAGTTGGCACTGACCCACTGCACTGACTCGATACGAGACAAACCTGGGCAATAGATTCTGTAGAAATGAAATAGGATTTGAACGAGAGTGCGAGTTCTGCTGGGTCGCGGACTTGGGACAGAAACGTTCGATATTACCAGAAAAGGGGCGGCACTGCGCAATTCGGATTTGTTTGCTTAGAGTTTTAGTTTCAATGAAAAGTCTAGAGTCTACAAAGCAAGAAGAGTTTGTTAGCTACACTACAAACCTGTTTCGAACTTATTGGTTTGTCAAAAATTGTGATCCAAAATAAAAATAGCTTGAAAACTAGGAAAGAATAGAAATTTCTGTATGATATACTGTCCCCGCTCTTGTCTATCCCTACAAATATTCTCAAATTTATATTTTTTGAACGGTTTCTAAGATGAAAATTCCAAAATTTTTACTTCCTAAATCTATAGAGCAAGTCAAAATTAGGTAACTAGGGGACTCTTTCATCCTGATCTAGAAGTAAATTTTTATTATTTTTTCTTAAGTTTCAATCTTTCCTCTGTAAACTGGAAAAGACGTTAAGACAAAATGGATATAGAAAAGAGAAACCTGGAATGTTAGGTAAATGTAATATTATTATGCCTGAAAGAGACAGAAATTTATTATATATCAACCACCCAAAGGGATCTATAAAGCCTCTGTTGGTCTATTTGTGTCATATCCAGAGCCAAAACCAACTTGCTTTCTGGTTCAATTTGGAAAAAGGATGCCTGGAAAACAACTTCATATTAGTGAAAATTCAATGTAGAAATGTTAAAAATTACCTATTTCAGCTTCCAATAATATCCTTCCCTGAAAAAATCAAATATCCACACAACAATATTGGAGCATTACACAAAAACATCTTTGGATGATTTCCAGTGATAGTAGCTAACATTTCTGGCTGTGGATTTAAAGTTGCTCAAACAGCCATTCAATTGAAAACTGGACAAAAATCAATTTTTTTGGGACACTCCAACATTCTATTATAACAGTACCTACATCCAGCATACAGTATTCTTTTCAAACAGTACACAGCATTCTCCATCCATCCAGAATCACACAGAATTCATTCACACTTTCGCACTTTTGAAAACCCAAGTCAAAAAAAAATTAATGATGAAAATAGGCGCGAAAGATTTTCTGGAAAACTGCTTTATCTGACATTAAAAGTTCTAAATCCTATAGACCTGGACTCTCTATCAGATTCACTAATTGCCCAATAACTATTTCAATAAAAAAAACATTGAATAAGAAAGTTCTAGATTGTTCCAGACTCAAAATTTTATCAAAAAAATCATCATTCGAAATTGAAGAACTCCCAAATACCAAAAAATAATTGTTGGGTACTACTTACTAAAATCCAGTAGGCATTGGTCAGGGGGTAAACCACCTAGGAATTATTGTCACCAACCTAGAGAAATATGGGGTAATAGGGGAAATACAGGAATCTATTTACGCTGAAATTTAAAGATTTCTTTCTTTCTATGTTCGATCTTCTTTTTGTTGTGAAAATACTGCAAGCCGCTCCTGTTCTTTCTGCCTTCTTCTTCTTGTTTTTCTTTCTGTCTTTGGGCTTCTTATTGTTGTAAAAGTGCTGAAGCTGGTCTTTCCTTCTTCCTATTATTTTTCTTTCCCTCTTTGGACTTTTTTTTTCTAGCTTTCCTTTTATCTCCGCGGTTTTCTTCTTGTCTCTTATCATTCAAATTTTTCATAAAGTCTACCAAGATTTGATTAACTTGCTTCATTTCGGATACCTACTCTCGGTTTGCTGTCCTGTCTTCATCATAGAATAATGCAGGATATTGTAATAGAACAAAATAATGTCAACTCGGAATTTCCAAATAGAATTCTATAAAAGTTTCTAGAATTTCCAAGAAAATCCGCTTCTGGAGTTGGTTTTTCGATATCGAAGCCAGTAATAATGTAACTAATCTTGTACGGTTTCCAAATAGAATTTTATGGAATTTTCCAGAAAATTCGTTTGTAAGCATGTTTTTAGAAGTCAAATCTGGTATATAAAGTCATTATTTCTTTTCAATAAAAGTTCACTGATTGTTCGAATTCGGAATTTCCATAAAAGACGCGTACCGGACGTAAACAAGTAACTTTCTCAGAATCCTTACTGGGTTGTTGATACATTTTCGTAACAATAATAAAGAAAATATCAGAAATTACGGAGGATTTATGTTGAATATTAGAGAATTAGGTAGGTATCGGAAATATGAGGGAATTATAAGTTATTAGAGGGAATTATGAGGCAATATTGAGAATAACAGGAAAATATAAGAAATGAAGGCAATATTTGGGAAATAGTTCCCCCAATGAGAAATATATGTTAAAAATTTCAGGGGTGATTTACCCCTTTGCATTGGTACACTGGGCAAACGACGCGGCCGAAAAATCGCATCTTGTTGTGTGAGAAAAATCTATAATTTGTATTTTATCTATCGGCGATCGGTACTCGACTAAATACTAAATCCCTTTGTTTTGTCCGACAAAGAAATCCGAATCTCAAACCCCCCAAAATTGAAAATTTCTATTTTTGGATTTTTCTCAATTTTGACTTCAGAAATCGATAAAGCGAGTCTAAATTAGTCAGAAACAACTCTAACATCAATTACATTTGGAAATTTCAATGGGAAAAAAAAAATCCAAAAGGAAGTCTTATTTTTGACTCTGGACATTTTTTAAAATCTTAACACGCTCATGAGTAATTGCTCAAATCTTCGATGAAATTTAAGCAAATTAACTTTAGTTATATATCATTGGAAAGAGCATTAAATTCTCTTCAAAACCGGGCTGAATTGGTTGCAGTACCTCAAGGGGTTCCTGAGCTACAAACCTTTAAAGTTGGACTTTAATCAAAATTTTGTACAAAACTTCAAACTCAATTTTCTCAAAAAATGTGAAAGCTGGCGACTTCAGCTAGATACCATCTGAAAACCCTTATCAAGAGCTACTTACCCTGAAAATGTTGTTCTAGTACCTCTCCTGGTTACCGAGATATTGAGGTTTGAAGATTTGCAAATAAAAATCCAAAGAGGGTAACCTCAGGAAAAAGTGCAAAAAATCGAAAATTTTTATTTTTCAGTTTTTCTCAATTCCAACTTCAGAAATTGATAAAGCGAGTTCAAATTAGTCAGAAACAACTCTTACATCAGTTAGATTTTAAAATTTCGACGAGAAAAAAAAATCCAAAATGAAATCTCATTTTTGACCCTGGAAATTTTTTAAAATCTTGACACGCTCATGATTAATTGCCCATATCTTCAATGACTCTTGAGCAAATTAGCTACAATCCTATATCATTGGAAAGAGTACTAAATTCTCTTCAAAACTATGCTAAATTGGTTCTAGTAGCTCAAGGGGTTCCAGAGCTACAAATTTTCAAAGTTGGACTTTAGTCAAAATTTTGTTCAAAACTTAAAATTCAATTTTTACAAAAACTATAAACGCCAGCGCCTTCAGCTAAATACCATCTGAAAGTCCTTGTCAAGAGCTACAAACCCTGAAAATGTCGTCCCAGTACCTCTCCTGGTTACCGAGATATGGAGGTTTGAAGATTTGCACATAAAAATCCAAAGGAAAAAATACAAAAAATTGAAAATTTTAATTTTTGAGTTTTTCTCAATTCTGACTTCAAAAATCGATAGAGCGAGTTCAAATTAGCCAGAAAAAACTCTTACATCAGTTAGATTTGAAAATTTCGACCAGAAAAAAAAATCCAAAAGGAAATCTCATTTTTGACTCTGGACATTTTTTAAAATCTTGACACGCTCATGAATAATTGCCCCTATCTTCGATGACATTTGAGCAAATTAGCTACAATCATGTATCATTGGAAAGAGCATTAAATTCTCTTCAAGACTGTGCTAGATTGGTTCCAGTAGCTCAAGGGGTTCCTGAGCTACAAACCTTCAAAGTTGGCCTTTAGTCAAAATTTTGTCTAAAACTTCAAACTCAATTTTCTCAAAAATTGTAAAGGCTAGCGACTTCAGCTAAATACCATCTGAGAGCCCTTATCAAGAGCTACCAACTCTGAAAATGTTGTCCCAGTACCTTTTCTGATTACCGAGATATTGAGGTTTGAAGATTTTCAAATAAAAATCCAAAGGGGTTACCTTAGGAAAAAGTGCAAAAAATTGAAAATTTTTATTTTTGATTTTTTCTCAATTCTGACTTTAGAAATCGATAGAGCGAGTTCAAAGCCTTCAAAGTCGGACTTTAGTCAAAATTTTGTCCAAAACTTTAACCTCAATTTTCTCAAAAACTCTAAATGCTAGCGACTTCAGCTAAATACCATGTGAGAGCCCTTATCATGAGCTACAAATCCTGAAAATGTTGTCTCAGTACCTCTCCTGGTTACCGAGATATTGAGGTTTGAAGATTTGCAAATAAAAATCCAAAAGGGGTAAGGAAAAAGTGCCAAAAATTGAGAATTTTTATTTTTGAGTTTTTCTCAATTCTGACTTCAGAAATCGATGCAGCGATTCCAAATTAGTCAGAAACAACTCTTACATCAGTTAGATTTTAAAATTTCGACGAGAAAAAAAAAATCCAAAAGGAAATATCATTTTTGACACTGGACATTTTTTTAAATCTTGACACGCTCATGAATAATTGCTCAGATTTTCGATGACATTCGAGCAAATAGGCTACAATCCTATATCATTGGAAAGAGTATTAAATTCTCTTCAAAACCGTGCTAAATTGGTTCCAGTACCCCAAAGGGTTTTTGAGCTACAAACTTTCAAAGTTGGGCTTTAGTCAAAATTTTGTCCAAAACTTCAACCTCAATTTTCTCAAAAACTATAAACGCTAGAGACCTGCTCTGCTAAATACCATCTGAAAGCCCTTATCAAGAGCTACAAATTCTGAAAATTTGGTCCCAGTACCGCCTTTGGTAATTGAGATATTGAAGTTTAAATATTTGCAAATAAAAATCCAAAAGGAAAAAGTGCAAAATTTGAAAATTTTTATTTTTGAGTTTTTCTCAATTCCAACTTCAGAAATTGATAAAGCGAGTTCAAATTAGTCAGAAACAACTCTTACATCAGTTAGATTTAAAAATTTCGACTAGAAAATAAAAGTCCAAAAGGAAATATCATTTTTGACTCTGGACATTTTTTAAAATCTTGACACACTCATGAATAATTGCTCATATCTTCGATGAAATTCGAGAAAATTGCCTATAACTATACATCATTGGAAAGAGTAATAAATTCTCTATAAGTCGTGCAAAATTGGCTGAATAGCTTGTAGATTTTCCGAAATATTGAGCTTCAAAGTTAAAATTTAGTTAAATTTCGGCTTCTAATCCCACTGAATGAAGATAAAAATTCAAAATTCACTGGTGCATTTTTTTAATTGTAAGCTTTCCATAATCTTTCTAATTTTTACTTCTCATGGGCTTAATTTCCTATAGAAATTCAAATTATTGAGCTGTTTTCGGTTTAAATACGATTTTGCCTGGTAAGCAATAACAAACTACTTTTGTGGTAACGTCCCTCTATGCGGAAGCATATGCGCATTGAAGGAGCCCAAGCATTTTTCGGATGTCAGGGCCAAAAAGGCCAATTTTTTTCGAGGAGAATTTCAAAAGAATCTAATGACAAATTTTGATTGATTCAATACCTAAAAGACAAAAAACTTTAATTCTAATTTAATAATGACCCAAATTTCCTATAAGTAAGCAGCTGGCAAAGATAGATGGAATGGATAAACTGAAAAATAATACCCCATCAGATTTAGATATTTTATATGCTGCAGCTGTTGGGACTTGGATTAGCAGGAAATCTGGATTACAGAGAAGCATCAATGTTTTACAGAGAGATTATCTATAAAAAGTTTAGTTGTTCAATGAAAACTTTTTTTTTTTAAAGTTTATGAAAAATAGTATTCATGAATTATCTCAGTTTTGGTGTCGATTCCAATTCCAAATTTCAGAGCAGTTCTCAAAGAGCTCAAAATGCTTCAAATTCAAATTAGGAACTGAGATGTTTCTGAACCAATAGAGATTTTAAATCAAGTATCAAGTTCAATTAAATGCTGAACTTTTTCAAATTACTAATCTTGTATTGAACCTCGAACATTGCGCCTTCTATTGGCCAAAACCCCAACACAAATCTTCTAGTTCCAATATTATTGTAAAGAGGTCGCCATTGTATCAATTTATAAGATTTTTTTAGAGCGCAACAGGAATTTAAAAAACTTTTAGCACAATAGAAATTCTTCAATAATAATTAATTTCCAAAAAAAAAAATTCCAAAGGTCTCCCGTTTTGTAGGTACATACTTATACCGTGCAAAATGTGTGCCTTATCCGTGGTACCGGTAGTTACCACCCAGCATCAGATTTGTCGCAGTACCACTTCGGTTCGTGCAGGTTCGCGAAATCGATCTCAATAAGTTCCGCGCCGGATTATTTTTGTGCGAAAAAGTGAGAGTAAAATTTGTGTAATAATAAATTTTTGTGAGTTAAATTCTTGGAAAATCCATGGTATTTTTTTATGAGGAAATTCCTGGAATTTTCAAAGAAAAGTCGGTTCAATATGAATAATACTTCCGCGATTTGAATTTATTAAACTGGAATTTTCCAGTGCTATGTGAAGCTGGAAAATAAATTAACTTTTGGATTTGCACTGTCTTTGTATATGGAAAAGTGGCAAATTTTATCATAAAGAAACACCCCTTGTTAAGTGAAAGTCATTTTGCTATTATATGAGGAAAATGTACAATTTATGTAATACAATATGTACTTGATTTTAGTCCTTGAAAGTAACTTTTTTCAATTGATAGGTTTTTGTCCACTATATTGGACACAGAAAATCAAAGTCCTAGTGGACAGTTTCCATTGAGCTTTTCCAAAACATTTTCACATTAATTATTATTCTCAGAATCACAGTGCAACAAATTAATGTATTTATTAAATGTACAACATTTTAATAAAAGTAGAATGAGCGACTTAATTATACTACTTTGTATGTATAAGTACCGCGGCCAATTGAAATGCAGTCCAGGTTTTGTTTTTTTTGCTTCTTTGTTCTCGTTCTCGATTGGGTTTTAATTGCGTAATTTATACAGAGTGGAACTCCTAGTAATATATTGATTCCAGAAACTGTAATATTTACTATGTGAAAATGGTACTTCAAAACGCTGTGGTTGGTACCAGGAGACCGATTACGAGGCAGCATTCTCTGGACGGATCGACGGAACCACCAAAAGTACCAGCAAGAAGAAGAAGATTTTTGTCTACTAGTAGAGCCCATAATCCGTTAAGGTAAATTTTTTTGGTTTTTTGGTCTACATTGGGATAAAAAAACGGTATTACTAACCAGGTGATGGTGATTTCAGGTGTCCTGGGTATGCATAAAAGATTGCATAATAACGATAAAGCTTTATCGCGGTGTGGTGTCGCTTTAAAATTAATTGTTTCGGGTTACCGAGGAATTTTTGCAATACCGTTGTTTATTTTGATTTCGGTTTGTGGAACAATATTTTTACAGATTCTTGAGTAAAGTCTGTTTGAAATTGACCAATTCTAGGCGCTTATTATCAGAGGATTAATTTGTTTTACCTAATTTTTGTCGATTTTTGATTACCCCCGGCTCTTGATTCACATTTTCTTCTTATCCCACAGGAATATACAAAATTTGAATTTGAACTCTATGACTCTGCCATTTCATATTGAGAATCTGACGATTCAGTTTTTCATAATATATATAATGTTATATCACCAATAATTATAAATAATTAAAAAATAGGTATAATATACACTAATAAATAAATGTACGTGTCCTGGCAATATTGAACCCAGGAAAAAATGAAAACATCCCTGTACAAGGCAAACTGTGCTGAGATAAATTGCAAGAGCAAATGCCCGCCCCTAGCATCGCCCCGAAAAAGAACAGGCACACCATCACCAGGAATACCACCAACCATTGCACTATCGTCCACCTGTGCTTCCATATTTGCTGACTCAACGACTTGTTTCTGTAAATACATAACAAAACTATATAGGGAAACTGGCAATCGAAAATTTAATACCTCGCGGCTCGTACGCAAAATACATTGTCCGAATTTTCAATTTGCCGTTTGACCAATTTGATTATCGGACATTTGATATGGCGAATTTCGTCCGAAAAATGCCTGTCGGGTTTGAGTTTCTCCAATTGTATGTGGCCGGCAAGGTCTCTTGGGAACATGAGTGTAGAAAATTCAAAAAAATTAATCAAAAAATTAAAAACAATGTCAAATTTTGACAAATAACAATCATATCATTATAAGAAAATGTTTTCCACTAAAACCTACCTTAAACACGTTAAGCGCCATGGCGGTCAATGGTGAACGATCATTGTAGTTCTTGGTAGGCCACGGCGGTTACCAATGACCGACTATCGCTGTCAGATTTTCAAAGTTCTCTAGGCCAGATGCCCGATAGTATGTTAAATTATATAGAACAGCCCGCCCGCTGTGGCCCATACGGAAAGTCAGACTGTTAATTTTAGTGGCCCTGTGGGAAACAGACGAAAAATAAAATAGTGCCCCTTTATTTCACATTTTCTGGCTCTCTGGAGCTGACAGAACCATCAAAATAATCAGAATTATCACTTGCAATATATTCTGGATTATTCAGGGAGTCTGAACCGAACCAAATGGTTTTGAATCGGAGTCTTCTTGAGCTCCATTCCAGAACGGTAATTTCCAGTCGACCAATTCATTTGTCAAGTGGGATAAACATTCAACTTATCAAAAAATAAGTGAGCAACCGGAAATTACTGGTTTTGGAACCGTTCTTATGTCGGTTGGAACAGGGCTTAGGTCTTGCTGACTCGGTATAAACTGTATTGCCATTTGAATATAATACATTTGGTACGTTCACTCGCATATTTTTCAGGTATTGTGATAGAGCACATATAAATGAAAATAGTTACCTACTTGTACAAAATATAAGCGGAATAAAGTAAAACAACAAAATTGAAAATAATGGCCACTTGGACAAGTTTAGCTATTTTGCTATGGCGCCTAACGTCATTGCGCCTAACGTGTTAATCACTAAAATACAGAAAAAGTCGAGAAGTGATTCAATGATTTAATTTTAAACTAAAAAATTTTCCTACAGTTTGACATGGCCTCGAAAATTTGCTCACAATTTTGGTAATTCTCAACAAATCAACTTGTATTATACATTTGAGAAAGGGGATTAAATTTTCTATAAAACCTCCAAAAACGAAGTTGATTGCAGGGGCGCATACAGGCCTTTTGAGGGGGGGGGGGTTAGTTTAAGTTAAAATAAGCCAGATTGGGTTAGTTTTGGCAGCGCATTGTGCAAGAAACGGTTTTTCGAAGGAATGGGGGAACTATTTAGGAGAATAAGGTGATTTTAAATAGGTAGGTGTAGGTACAGGATGTTTTTTTTTTCATATATTGACACCCCACTTACTCTTACAGCCTTTACCTTCATAGGTAAAAGAAAAGTGTAAATACAAAAGTTGTACAGTTTTGGTTGAATTTTTAGAAACCATGGTCAGAAACAAAATTTGAATGTCATAAATGTCAAATTTTGCATGCTTCTTGCTTTTTTCAAATGGGATGCCCTATATTTCATTCTATATTCTTGAAGTGCACAATGCCCCGATTCCAAAAACATATAGTTTGTCTATATTTGATTGAACAGTCTCTCATATATTCGGCTCCAAAAATTGTGAAAATACTATCCTACTATACTGATTTTGTGAACCATTCTAAAATCTGTTTTTTTTTTAAAGATAATTCCCCAAGTCAAAAATTTAGTAACTATGTTGGCAACACAAGCCTTTTCTACATAAAAAATTTGAAAGCATTGACAATTTTACATTGTATTGCCAACATAATGTCATTTTGATTTTTATCTTTAAAAAAAAACAGACTTTACGTGAAAACTACAGGTAAAATTTGAGGTAAGTACTTGGTTTCTCTGATAGTATTTTTAAAATTTTTAGAACCAAATATATTCATTAATACGTTGTTCAAGTACGATACTAACCTGACTCCAGCGTTGCCAGACCCTTGAAAATTAAAGTACTGATCAAGAGACAAAAAATGTACTGAAAAACGGAAAAATGTACTAACTTCAGAAACTGAATTGGAGTTCATAAAACTGATAAAGTAGATGGTTTTAGGATACTTATTTTGTTTTTCCTACTCCTGTACTGCTTTAAATTTAAAACATCAAATGAAAGATCATTTATTTTAAATTATTTTTTATTTCACGGTTTGGTTAGTGGGTTAACTAAACACTCGGATGGGCGATGGGCTTCACGAATAATATTGTTTTTTATCTACTTGGTACCTCTCTACCTAACTAAAGATCTGACTTTACAGATTGGGGCAGGTTACTTATTCAACGAAGTTTAATGCTAATATCTTCTAGCTTCTCAAGAATGTATTGTCTGTCGATTTTAATCTGATACTCAGACGGAATGTGAGCTGCTGGCTCCCTACATTAGAACGCCAATGATTACCTGACGTCACACCTGTTTTTGCCATATGAAACACCCCCTCGCTCCTCATACGGAAAGTATCAGTTAAAAATCGACGAACTATACAGTTGCGATCAAAAAAAAGTAGTACAAGAAAAATCTCCTGGTCTATTATACAGTAATTTAATTCATAACCAAAAATGACATATTTTTGGCATTTTTCGTCAAGTTTTTAACCTAGAAAGCTTCAGATGACATCACTTTGGCATTTTTCCTCCCATTTCTAACCTAGAAAATGTCATTGCCTGAACTTAACATATTTTGAAATGTTTATTTACTGTCAAAATTTGTATGTTACACCGGGAGATCAAATTGGGGTTAATAATTTTTGTACTTCTTTTTTTTTGATCGCAACTGTACATGTTAGGCAAGTTAAGTTAGTTCAGTAATATTGCCATGTCATCACCCTTCTTGGATTTTTTTTTGATCTAAGCAACATCTTATCTAAGCAAAACCCCTCTTCTCGGGTGGTTCTTGTAATCCAAAGCTTAAAATACTTTTTTCCTGCGGTGCATGACAAATTTCCGAACTAAGCGAGATTAAACTCCTAATCGAGATTAAGTCCATACGGGCGTAAAATGGGCGCAAGCTAAAGGCATGTTTGGGGTACGTCACAGCCTCCTATAGTTAACAAGCCATGAAGTTGGAAATGACGGCAACGTCGCGTATGGTGCTATTTTGTTATTGGGTTATGTGTTACTGTGTATTGCGTTCATTGTGTATTGTTGCAGTTTAGTATTTTTGTGGGCATTATTGACGAAAAAGTGAATAGAAACACACCCATATATTGCCCATATTTAGTTGATACCGGTTCCTTCGTGCTTTGATTGCAAATTTTTAGCATATGGGTACAGGAGCAAAAATGAAGGTAAGGTAAGGTAAAACAATATAAATATTTGTGTGCAAGAGCATAGGTCTCGCTATATTACCTAAGATATTTAAACTTGTTCCAGATGCCATGAAACTCCTGTGTTCTTGGGTGCAAATCGAACTATAGGAGTTCCTTAAAAACTGAAGAAATGCAAACATTTTCATTTCCAAAAAAATTCTGAATTGCAAAAAATGTGGATAAAAGCAATACACCAAGATAATTATACCCGAGATTATACAATAACGAAAAATTCTGTGGTGTGTTGTAAACATTTTGAAGAAACCGAAATAATTAGATTTGAAACAAACAAGGATAAAGGAGTAAATCGAGAATTCAAACTAAAACGTTCAACTCTTAAAAGTACCTCTTATTTTCGAAAATCAGCTCAAGTATTTGAATGGACCTGCCTTCCGAAAAAATCCCGAAGAAAGAAAAAGTTAGATTTTCAAAAGGCATACTGAAACATAGGCTTATAACACTTTAGAATCTAGAAATATATTCATTTAAATCAATTATTTACTGTTTTTATTTACATAAATAGTTATATTATTCATTGAATTACTGTTTTTGTTCCTTTATTACAATAAATGATGCATTTTTTGGGATTCATATTAACAAAATAAAAAGTATATACTTATAAAAACAAACAGCACCAGCACCACTTGGCGGTAAGATTGCGGTGTTGCCTTTTTAACTTCATGGCTTGTTAAATGTAGGAGGCTGTGGGTACGTTCAATATTCTGCTGGGATGCACCCGGAGGCATGGAGGTAAGTAACACCCTGTTTAGCATTCGGCAATCCGTTCGACAACGGTTCGGTTTTTTAAATGTAACACCCGTGGTTGCATGGATGTGCGCTTTATCGGGTGTTACTTACCCTCGGTATTAGATAGGCCTATTTACTATTACCATCTTGTAAATAATTATTTTAGGGCATTGAAATTTTAAAACATGAGTGTATAAGTGCAAAATATAATTATAATTGTTATATTATTCTAAATTATACTGTGCGTTCGTTTTTTAGCAGATAAAAACAATAAAAGAGTGAATATTTATCGAAAAACCTCAGACACTAAGTTTAATTTAGGAGAACGTCGTTTTCACTATTTGTATAGTTGTGGAACATCGAAAAATTCAAAAAGAAGGCCCCGTTTCACATTTGTAAATAACACACTGTATAAATATGACTTTTTTTTTTTTTGTTTTGTGAAATAACAAGGAATTTATTAATATATAGGGTGGGCTCAAAAAACCGGAATTTTATTTTTGAGCAGTAATTTTTTTGTTGCTGACCAATTTCCTATTGTGTGTAGATATAGACTACAAAAGATTCAGAACAATTGTGTACGATAGGTATATACTGAACCACAGATTGAACATAAATAGACGAGAACATGTTACTCCTTACATTACTAACAGTGAAATGCTCAAGATGAAAGAAAGAAGATTTTTACGTTTTGCTGTTTTGATACAAAATCTTATTTAGAACTCAGAATATCTCTCCGGTGAGGCTTGGTGACATTCATACCAAGTCAAAAAGGAACAGATACTTTCGAATTACACTGTACTGAATTTTTTTAAATCTTCTTTCTCTTATTTGGGCCTACATGTGTACATGATACCAAATGGAAATACAAAAAGTAGGGCCTATAAACAAGAATTAACGAGCAAATTAATAAAATACAGAAAGTTTGAAATATAAAAAACTAATAATATTATATCTATACTATGTATCTAATAAAGGCATTACTGTTAAACATGTGAATGCAAATCTGTCCAGGGTAAGTAACACCCGATAAAGAAACTCTCCGTTGCGATATCGGGTGTTATATTCAAATTTGCGAACGTGAGCCAAATCGGTGTTACTTACCTCCATGCCACCCGGAGTGATCCGTGCGCCCCGTCCGTCCATTCTAAAATGCAGGTATTCGTTAATTTTGCCCGCCATTTAAAAATATCCCCGGTACACTGATAAAAAATTTGACTCGAATAAAATTGGAGTGAACTCAAATAAATATTTGTTCTATATGGTCTGAACAAATATTTATTTGAATATGTCAGCTCACTTGTTTACCAGGGTTTGTTTGATGGGAAAATTATTTATTCGAGCTAAATAATCAATTTGTTCAAGCGGAATTCAGATTTATTTAGAAGGATTTCTCAGTTTATTCACACTGAATATCGCTGTATTTGGTTGAAATATGTTGCGCATTTGAGATGACCATTCACTTATTTCTCATGAATATATTATATGTATGTTTGAAATTAATATTCCTCTATGTACTCCAGGAACTGAAAGAATACTTTTAGTCCCTATTTTCAGGGACTGAAGTAGCACTTTAAATCCCTAGGGATTTAAAATGATTTTAATCCCTAAAGATTTGAATATTGCGGATCTTTAGGAATTAAAATAGTATATTAACCTCGTGACTAAAGTGTCTTTTAATCCCTTGGCGAATTGTACAAACCTTTCGCCGCGGGATTAAAAGAGACACTTTAGTCCCTAGGTTAATAATATAATATGTCACTTTAGTCCCTAAAAATAGGTACTAAAAGCATACTTTTAGTTCCTGAAGTACATAAAATCGTATATAAACTTTAAGACGAAATAAGTGTCTTTTTATTCCTCGACGAATTGTACATTAGTCTAGGAAAATTGTCGATTTTCAAAAAAAAAAATCCTACCCAAAAGAACTTGTCATGGATGATAGGGGGAGGGTGGGTGATCATAAAACCGAAAATATCAAACATTCACCCCTCTGGCGTTTGGCGCTATAGGGGTTGAAAGTGCGCCATTGGTGATTACTTGGTACCTATTGATTTTACAAAAAAATGTTTCAAATAAAAGATGTGCAACATTATTTGATCTACAATGTTTATCTGAAGACTTTTTTGATTAGGGGCCGTCTGTGGTCATAAGGGCCGTTTGAAATTTTATAATGAAAATGAAAAATTTTAACCAACGTGAAAAATTTTTCTACAACACATACAACATTTTTGCTTTATGAAGTTTTTACTCACCCCCTGCCGTTTTTCAATAGGGGTAGTTTAAAGTTTTTTTATTTTTTTACAAAAAAAATTTCTTAATAAAAGTTTTATAAGATGACATTTTCTACAATTTTTCCTAATCAACTTTTTTTGTAACTTACCCCCATTCAGCGGGGGGACACTTCCTTCGGGAAAATTTTAGTTTTTAGGGGTATATATTTTTTTTTTTCTTTTCTCGCCTTTAGTGCATATAAAAAGTTGCAATTAACATTGTATTAAAAGGATTTTTTTTTCACCACCTTTTTGTTTTTAGGGGTAGTTCGCCTATTTTCAACTTTACAAAAAAAATTTATAAAGAAAATTTGTTCATTTTATTATTTTGAGCAACTTTCCTCCATAACTTTTTTTTATAAAGTTGAAAATAAGCGAACTACCCCTAAAAACAAAAAGGTGGTGGAAAAAAAATTACTTTAATACAATGTTAATTGCACCTTTTTATATGCACTAAAGACGAGAAAAGAAAAAAAAATTAATATATACCCCTAAAAACTAAAATTTCCTTAAGGAAAGTGTCCCCATGCTGAATGGGGATGAGTTACAAAAAAAGTTTATTGGGAAAAATTGTAGGAAATGTAATCTTATAAAACTTTTATAAGGAATTTTTTTTTGTGAAAAAATAAATAAACTTTACCAAACTAGTAACATATTGTGACAAGTTATTCAAGTACAAATGAGTAGATTGTTTCGGAACTTATGGGTGGGCCTCTGCGGGACGAGCGCAGCCATCTATTCATCAATATGTTATTTAATTACGATACTGAACTGACTCACTCAAATGTGCGTTATTCTCATTAGTTTAAAAATAACACATTTCAAATGAATGTCACTTGAACAGTTTAACAGTATATTAGTGATTAGATGGCTGCGGAACTCGCTGCGCTCGTCCCGCAGAGGTCCACCCATAAGTTCCGCAAGAATCCACTTATTTGTACTTGAAAAATAACTGATTATATAAAGTCAGAATTTGTAAGATTATCCAGTTTTTGTCAATTCATTTTTTAACAGAAATTACTGATGTTACTTTACCAAACTAGTAGGTAATATATTATGACAAGTTATTCAAGTACAAACGAGTGAATTGTTGCGGAACGTATGGGTAGACCTCTATTTATATGTTGTTTAATTATGATACTAAACTGACTCACTCAAATGTGCGTTATTCTCATTAATTTAAAAAGTACACGTTTCAGGTGAAGTAAAGGTAAAGGCTGTAGGATAGGTGGAGTGTCAATACATAAAAAAACACTCTGTACATAATCTTATTGATTTTGTATGAATATTTATTTATTAGAACAGAAAAAAAAGCCCCCTCTGCCCCCCCCCCCACACTGTAACCACAACTGGTTGATTGATTCCATAGACTTTGAGAAATCAGTCTTCAAACATGAAATTTTACTGAGATTTTGTCAAAAACTTCAAGTTCAAAAACCATAAGTGATGCATGAAAATATTTACTAAATAAAGTACCTGATAGAGTACTCAATGAGAGCTACAAGTTCTGGAAAATTTGATTCGATACCTTTCATGGTTACCCAGATATTGTCAATTGAAAAATCCATCCACCCTCGATACCAAAACCCTAAATCAAATTCCAAACTGATCCCATATTACATTAAACAGGCACAATGAAGTAAAATCAAAAGTCCCAAATCCGGTGTGCCACCCCTTTTTGCCACCCGTTTTACAGCGGTCAGCCCCTTCTTACAAATTAAGGCCTATTGAATGAAATCAGGTCCCATAAATTACCTTTGGGCACGGGCACAAAATAACCATAATTAAAATTGACCGTTTTTTCAAAAAGGAAGCCTTGTGTAATGTTTGTAAATTGTATAAGGGCGTGTGTATGTGTGTGTTATTGAAACTTATGCAGAATGAAATTCCCAATGGAATCTTGCCTAAAAATTAGAGTTCATACTGTAGGTAATGTAAAAAGCTTGTCTTTGGAGGCCTCAATTTTTTATTGTATGCCAATAGCCTGGAATTTTCTTGACATAAGATCAAATATATCAGAGATCCAATATATCAGAAACAATCCCTAAGATGGAGCTAAAATAATTTCAGCAAGAAGTTTCTTCTAAAACTTCAATGTCTTATACATTATATGTTTCAAAGAAATAATGTCAATGATAATTTTGAAGGAAGATCAAAAGCAAGTTAATTTGTATTGAAATTGCATTTATACTATTTTAATATTGGCACAAAACTATAAATATAGACCGAAATTTGCTTTTAATAATAATTAGGGCGCAGCCCTTTGAAATATGTTTCAATATACCTACAGTTTCTCAAACTGCAGGAGGTCTCAATTAAATTTTTCTCTAATAGGCCGGCTGTCACTGGACAGTAATACATTGTGCCAATTAGGTTGGACTCCAATCATCTTCGATGTCGAACCGTTCGACTGGATAACTCAATAATAAAATCGCGGATTGGAATTATTGATGGGTTAATTCAAGGACGATTTTGATTAGTTATTCGTTTTTCAACTATTTCATTATGTTATGATTTCAAATATCTTTACTCTGTTGATGTGAATAGATTTTTACTTTAACTTTATCTTATTATTACTTATTTGGCACTTATTAGTATTATTTTTTATCATATTTTAAGTTCTTTTTGCATGTGCATCATTATACCGAAAATCTAGATTCTTGATAAGTCTGGCTTTATGATATTCAAAATATAAACCGAGACTCGGAAGTC
Organism: Ceutorhynchus assimilis; assembly: GCA_917834065.1. Classification (NCBI taxonomy): domain Eukaryota; kingdom Metazoa; phylum Arthropoda; class Insecta; order Coleoptera; family Curculionidae; genus Ceutorhynchus; species Ceutorhynchus assimilis. The sequence continues at coordinate 35,834,019 of OU892285.1, forward strand.
TTTGCTCCAATTTCATCTAAACTGCTGAAACTTCGATACACGTAAAGAACTTTTTTGCCTATTTTTGAAGTCAAGTGTCTTAGAAAGTATAAGAGATATTTGATTGCAGTTTGAAGCATATTATGGCGCATTGCTTGGTGTTTAAGGGGGTAAAAATATGGACATTTCCACCCTAGTCTCGGGCACGAACAGTACAGTACTTAGGAAATTATAGGCAGTACCAAAATACATCGTTATTCGTTAGGGGAACCTCACTAGGCACTTATGACTTGCAAATAACTTTGGAGGTCGTTTAAGATATATGGTATCGTGAAATATATTCCTGCTTTTTTTCTAGGTTTAAGGAGAATAAGTAGCTCAATGGTAGAAATTTCAGTTTAACTGAAAAACGACTTTTATCACCCTAATTCTTTGTCTCAGTTACTTGTTTTAAGAAGTTTTTATACAGGGTGAAAAAAAAGTAAGTTTTTAATACTTGTTATTGGGTGGTTCGTATAGATAATTGCGCCTCAGAGTAACTAGAGATAGTACGCGTCGTAACACGTAATATGTACTGCGATTTATAGGGGCACAGTTCCCTTTGTCAATTCATATGGCACCAACCTTTTTCTACTTTGTTAGAAATTTTTTTGCAAAGATAATCAATTATAACATATGGCAATACTGCTTATGATACAACAAACGTTAAAAAATTGACGTTTCAAAGTAAACCTTGTTTTCTTCAAAACTATAGATGCTAAATGGCGTTTCTTTGTTGCCCTGTGGATTCAAGATTGAAAACACTCTCGCCCTTCGGGCTCATGATTAAAAACAATACGCCATTTCAATCCTCTAGCGTTACAGTGTTGCCAAAAGTTAAAAATTTCAATCAGCCTACAACATCATAACAATCATTTCTTGATGTCAATTGCCACTTGTCAACGTTTTACATTTACAATTACAAATGCTCCAAAATTACCGTTAAAATATGGCAACGTTCCTGTTGTAGGCCTCAATCTGAATCACAAGGTTGTCAATTAATAAAAAACGTCATAACAATCGTAGGTGGTCCTGAAAATGAACTCGTCAATTGTCAAAAGTCATAATATTGTATGTAGGCTTGTCAGTTGTCAAAAAAAAAGGAATATATTCCAAGTGTTTGAACCGGGAACAATCGAAAATTTACTCTGATGATAGTTTGGCCCGACCAACTGATCATTTAAATTTGTTTTCTACTTTATCTCGCTCTTTATCTTACTCATTTATAATCGCTTTTGGTTTTTTACTAATGTATCCTACTTTATCTTCTTCTTTGTTTTTCTCACTAAAATCTGGAAAAACATTATGTTTGAGATTGTAATTATGGCAACGTCGCTTTTGATCAAGTAGGTCTTGTAATGTTATGTCATTTGGCATTTTAGACAGTCGGTCATTTTCGAGTTTTTTTTATCCAATTTCTCCTCGAATTTTCCACTTTTCCAGGCCGGTTTCGATTGGGAAAACTGTTGATTATATGCGAGCCCGAAGGGCCGGAGTTATATGCGAGCCCGAAAAGCCGGAGTTATACGCGAGCCCGAAGGGCCGGAGTTATTTTAATCACGGGGCCCAGTTTATAATTCTATTGGTCAGCGGATAATTTGGAGCCAATCAAAAACCGGGAATATTCAAAATTCGATTTTTCCGCCCGATCAAAGAGCCGGGAATATTCAAAAACTTTATTAGTTTTATCAAGTTGACTTTGGAATGTTGATTTTCTATTGGGTTTTCTTAAGATTTTTACTTTTTACAGAAAACGCAGGTTTTTGCAAACATATACTACTTTAACGTTGTCTTTGTCTTACTCACTATAATCAATAAGTAAACCTTGTAATGTCATTTTCATTGAAATTAAAATAAAAACAAGTTTCCGATGCTTTATCTAGGGAATTTTGATTATTATAATCATTATTTATTAATTATTTAACAATTTTTAATTGAATTTCAAACAAAAAACTCATTTAAAATGTTATTTTTGTTTTCCAAGATGCGCAATGTTGCTTTTAGTCGGCCATTTTGAAGTGACATCTTGTGATTTTTTGCCAGTTTTTCCTTGATATTTCGATTTTTCCGGGGATTTTTAATGGAAAAAAGCGATTCAACATAGAAGGCTTTGAGTTTTCTTCATTTTCTAGCAAAAATTTCTACTTTTAAATGCCATAATTAGCAAAATCCCATTTAAAATACTTTTGATGTGGCAACACCGCTTGTCGCTAACTTCAATCAAGGAGGCCTTGTAATAAATATCAGTTGTCATTTTTGACAGTCGGCTATTTTCATTTGACGTGTTTATATTTTTATCCAGTTTAGTTTTTTCTCGAATTTTCCACTTTTCCGGGCTGTTTTTGATCGAGAAAATCGATTTAAAGTACGAGGTTTTGAGTTTTGTATCAAATATTTCGAGTTTTTCAACGGGGTAAGTAACAAAAACTTAAGTTTCATCAAGTAGGCTTTGGAATGTCTTTCAATGGCTTTTCTTTGGATTTTCAGCTTTTCCGATCAGGAAAACCGGTTTAAAGTACGAGGCTTTGAGTTTTCTCTATTTTCTGCCGAAAACCTAAACTAAATACAAACTACGTCAACCAAAAACCACAAAACGAGTGTTACATTGGTGACGCCATCTATTTACGAATCAAAAATTATTCTTATATCAAATTTGGATACAGAAATACAAGTTAATTAGAACATCAACATTAGACTAAAGTAGGCAGTGGGCCAAGGGCCATATTCTCCGTAGTTTATAAAGCCTGGCTTAGTAGAAAAGCTCGGCTTTGTCATACAAAAAATCAAGCCTTTTCACTAAGACAGGCTTTATAAACTACGGAGAATATGGCCCTAAGACTCCTTGAAAATTTGTAAAAAATAAATAAATTGAAATTTGTATCAAATATGCCACTGTCGTACCAGCGTACTTTTTCAAAACGAATGGTACCAAATCTGGTACAATTGTACCACCTCTGGCAACACTGTCCACCACTATCAAATTCCGATATACTCGAGGATCAAGAACTCAGACTATCAAGAACACTTAATTTCTTCTGTGAGAACAGACCGAAAATCACCTTTTCTACATTTAAAATCGACGAATCACTAGCAGAGCCTGAATCGCAAGCATTCCATCTAGGTCTGCGAGTGACGTCATCACTATAAGCTGCTGATAGTGACGTCACTCTCAGGCCCGGAATATCAGATTATGCTTGATTGACCTCGCGAAAAATTGCCTATTGTAGGTATAACCATTCTGAGAACAAAATATAATATTATGTTTCCTAGGTGAAAAAGTTATTCTGTTCTCGAGACGTCGAGATATTTGGTGAATTATTAACACGTGCCATGTCATAAAGGATGCTATTTATACGAGGGTGCTAAAAATTACCGGAACTCTTTCAAACCCGCCTGAAAAACCTTTCAAATTTCGTTATCTGGAGGTTTCCGGACATACAAAATTGAATGATTCAGTGATATCGGTGCTGCTGTCAAATCTACCAGCTTTGCCCTACATAATTGTCCAGTTTCGTTTGCCCAGAAACCTCCAGATAACGAAATTTGGGAAAGCAGCATAAGTGGGTTTGAAGTTCTGGTACTTTTTACCACCCTTGTATAAGTAGCCCCTTTATGAGGTACGTGCTAATAATTCACAAAATATCTCGGCGTTTGGAGAACAAAATAGCTTTTCCACCTAGGAAACATATTATAATCATATTGTGCTTTCAGAATGTTTATACCAATAAAGCAGAGCTTGGGTTGGTGCCACATTTATTAACAAAGAAAACTGTGCCCCCTATAATTCGCAGTATATGTTATGCGTTATGACGTTATGTTTAGATTTTGGGACTCCCCACCATTCACTATTTTATGCTGACTTTAAATCGCTATGAAAGTTTCATAGTTTGAAAGTTTTTGAGCCTCTCAATTTTATGATTGATTGCCTATTTCTTCGTTACATATGGATGATGATTAAAGTAGCATCTTCAACATGTAAAATGCAAAATAAAAAAACTCTGCAGATAAATGTCTGCATCGAAGATGTGTCGGATGGGAGCCCCCCTGTCGATTTTCAGGCAGCCGTCCGGATTATAATTGGTATGCCTTCTTCAGCAGTTAGTTGTTATCCGCGAAAAAGAACAAAAAGAAAATATTCGCCGAAGAAGAAGAAGAAGCGAAGACCTGATGATTACCGTTAACATATTTTGGATTTCGACCATGCGATGTAAACTGAGCCCGGAAACTGCAATCTAAGTAGGTGTTGCACCGGGTAATAACCGTCGCACGCCCCGTGTTTGCTCTCGACGATAGAAAACGTAAAAGAAAAAAAAAAGTGCCCCAGAGCAACGTGGTTTAATGTGCAGTTCCCTAGCTTGGGTGCCGTTATTTGCTTATACCCAAGGTTCAGTGCAATATTTCAATTATAATGAAAGTAACCAAAAGGGCGGTAGCTCTGAACAGTAATTCACAATTCCGAAGTGATTTATGTAAAGAGTTGCTATTTTCATATTAGGCAAACAATATTATTTTGAATCCCAAATAATAATATGCACAATTCCAAAGCGTCCCACGTAAATTTTATGTAAATGGCTTGCGCCTCGCTTAATTACAATAATTGGCGAGATAATTGCGAATTTGTCCCGGGCCACCATCAGCCGCAAGGCTTGTAATTAAAATTCGGTTAATAAAAAACCTGTGGTATGTGGGCAATTTCAAAATGGATTTTATGTTTGCTCAGCTTCTGGGCTTTTGAAAAATACATAATATAAAGTCGGTTTTAAATTGCCGCATAAACGTCGTAGGCGTTGGATTGTGTGAAACGGTGGCGACATCTATTGTCGACTAGGTTGACTAGGCTATTTACTATGGGTCACTTCGTTTATACGTCGGTTTGGGAACGCGTTCATTTTGGAACTTCGTTCCAATGCAATTTCGAATCAAATTTAGTCTCAATAAATAATGAAATATTGAAGATTGGAGAAGATCTCGACATGAAAAAATTGAACATCGAGAAGAAAATAGCGGATTTATATCAAAGAATTCCGTCTGTCACAAAAGAGTCTCTATTTTATAAATCCTGCAATAAGTTTGAAGTCACTGAAAATATATATTTCAGAGACGATTTTAGGGATTTTTTGAGTTTTTTTTAAGGATTAATCTATATGGAGGGTTTTAAAAATGTTGGAATTTTCGAAAGATTGGAAAATTCTCCATTGAAACTATGTATGCCTAACTTTTCGACAGCACAAAAAACCATCTACAAGCAATTTTCTGAAAAAATCCAATAAATGCCTTCAGCAGTCGATCAAATTCTAGATAGAATCCTTCAGTTTTAACCTTATACAGAGTATTTGAGAAAAGTTGGGATTTTAAATTTTCTCAAAAAAATCCAAATAAGGCCCCTAATTTTGAAAATTGATTGATTGATAAAATTGATAAAACTCAAATTTGATTCATTGGTTTTTGATTACAATTGCGAAGAAAGTTAAATTACGAATTCCTTATTATTATAGTAATACAAAATAATCATTTTTCAAATGAATGAATCTTGCATTGGTGATCAGTGATCAGTATAGAGTTTCAAATAGATCCGCTTCGAAGAATCTCTATTTCATAAATTAATAATGCAAGTTCATAGAGTCATTCTGATAGCTGAATGTATTTTTCAGGGGCGACTTTAGGTACCTATTTACCTATTTTTTCAATTTTCTTCAAGAATTCACGTGAAAAAAATTCTTCTGCTCTAGATCTTGAATCCCACGATAAATCATCATATTATGCAGAGTTTCTATGGGATCCCAATTGATCGTTTAAAGGAAGACTAACCTCTTTGGATTTGAATTTTTGAAAAATCATAACTCAATCAAAAAGCAATATTCATTAAACCATTCACCAGGAAATTGCGGAAGGATTTTCATCCAAAATCCCCGAACCCTTCAACTAGATTTTCTGAGTTTTTTTTCGAGGATTAACGTGAAAATAATTCCTAATTGTTTTTTTAAAGCTGTATAGATCCACTTCTAGTTTATTTAATCTTATGAAAGAGTCTCTATTTTATAAATCCTGTAAGTTTGCAATAGCTGAAAGTTTTTAGGGATTTTTTGAGTTTTCTTTGAGGATTACCTTATACCTAAAAGTTGGATTTTCTGAATTTTTTTTTCAAAACTTTAAAAGTCTATAACTTTTCGAAAGCACTCTGTATAAAGACAATCATTTGGGATTCCATAGAGCATTTTGGTATCTTCCAGAAACATTACTTGTAAGTTTTCGAAAAAAATCCTAATCCTATTTACAGGTTGCCTTATAGAATAGAAGCCAAAAAACCATCTGGAAGCAATTTCTTCAAAAGATCCAACAAGTGCCAGTTTTCTATTTACAGTTTTTGAATAATCATACAGTTTTATACAAGGTTTTGTATATTTTCGTATGGTTTTCACTTCGCAAGTCGATCAAGAGTATGCCACTGGTATTTTTCTGTTTCTGACTACCCCCTCAACCTTTCCATGTTAGTATGAATTCAATCCTATCTACATACAAATAAGTGGATTATTGCGGAACTTATGGGTGGACCTCTGCGGGACGAGCGCAGCGAGTTCCGCAGCCATCTACTCACCAATATACTGTTGAACTGTTCAAATAAGACATTCACCTGAAATGTGTAGTTTTTGAACTTATGAGAAAAATTCACAATTGAGTGAATCAGATTAGTATCGTAATTAAACAACATATTGATAAATAGATGGCTGCGGAACTCGCTGCGTTCGTCCCGCAGAGGTCCACCCATAAGTTCCGCAACAATTCACTCATTTGTACTTGAATAAATTATCACATTATGTTACTAATTTAGTAAAGTAACATTACTAATTCCTGTTATAAGGCAAATCGACAGAAAGGGGATAATCTTACAAATTCTGACTATATAATAAGTTATTGTTCAAGTATAAATGAGTGGATTGTTGCGGAACTTATGGGTGGACCTCTGCGGGACGAGCGCAGCAAGTTCCGCAGCCATCTACTTATCAATATACTGTTGAACTGTTCAAATAAGACACTCACCTGAAATGTGTAGTTTTTGAACTTATGAGAAAAATTCACAATTGAGTGAATCAGATTAGTATCGTAATTAAACAACATATTGATAAATAGATGGCTGCGGAACTCGCTGCGCTCGTCCCGCAGAGGTCCACCCATAAGTTCCGCAACAATTCACTCATTTGTACTTGAATAACTTGTCACATTATGTTACTAATTTAGTAAAGTAACATTACTAATTCCTGTTATAAGGCAAATCGACAGAAAGGGGATAATCTTACAAATTCTGACTATATAATAAGTTATTGTTCAAGTATAAATGAGTGGATTGTTGCGGAACTTATGGGTGGACCTCTGCGGGACGAGCGCAGCAAGTTCCGCAGCCATCTACTTATCAATATACTGTTGAACTGTTCAAATAAGACACTCACCTGAAATGTGTAGTTTTTGAACTTATGAGAAAAATTCACAATTGAGTGAATCAGATTAGTATCGTAATTAAACAACATATTGATAAATAGATGGCTGCGGAACTCGCTGCGCTCGTCCCGCAGAGGTCCACCCATAAGTTCCGCAACAATTCACTCATTTGTACTTGAATAACTTGTCACATTATGTTACTAATTTAGTAAAGTAACATTACTAATTCCTGTTATAAGGCAAATCGACAGAAAGGGGATAATCTTACAAATTCTGACTATATAATAAGTTATTGTTCAAGTATAAATGAGTGGATTGTTGCGGAACTTATGGGTGGACCTCTGCGGGACGAGCGCAGCAGGTTCCGCAGCCATCTACTTATCAATATACTGTTGAACTGTTCAAATAAGACACTCACCTGAAATGTGTAGTTTTTGAACTTATGAGAAAAATTCACAATTGAGTGAATCAGATTAGTATCGTAATTAAACAACATATTGATAAATAGATGGCTGCGGAACTCGCTGCGCTCGTCCCGCAGAGGTCCACCCATAAGTTCCGCAAAAATTCACTCATTTGTACTTGAATAACTTGTCACATTATGTTACTAATTTAGTAAAGTAACATTACTAATTCCTGTTAAAAGGCAAATTGACAGAAAGGGGATAATCTTACAAATTCTGACTATATAATAAGTTATTGTTCAAGTATAAATAAGTGGATTGTTGCGGAACTTATGGGTGGACCTCTGCGGGACGAGCGCAGCGAGTTCCGCAGCCATCTACTCACCAATATACTGTTGAACTGTTCAAATAAGACACTCACCTGAAATGTGTAGTTTTTGAACTTATGAGAAAAATTCACAATTGAGTGAATCAGATTAGTATCGTAATTAAACAACATATTGATAAATAGATGGCTGCGGAACTCGCTGCGCTCGTCCCGCAGAGGTTCACCCATAAGTTCCGCAACAATTCACTCATTTGTACTTGAATAACTTGTCACATTATGTTACTAATTTAGTAAAGTAACATTACTAATTCCTGTTAAAAGGCAAATTGACAGAAAGGGGATAATCTTACAAATTCTGACTATATAATAAGTTATTGTTCAAGTATAAATAAGTGGATTGTTGCGGAACTTATGGGTGGACCTCTGCGGGACGAGCGCAGCGAGTTCCGCAGCCATCTACTCACCAATATACTGTTGAACTGTTCAAATAAGACACTCATCTGAAATGTGTAGTTTTTGAACTTATGAGAAAAATTCAGAATTGAGTGAATTAGATTAGTATCGTAATTAAATAACATATTGAAAGATAGATGGCAGCGGAACTCGCTGCGCTCGTCCCGCAGAGGTCCACCCATAAGTTCCGCAACAATTCACTCATTTGTGCTTGAATAACTTGTCACATTATGTTACTAATTTAGTAAAGTAACATTACTAATTCCTGTTATAAGGCAAATCGACAGAAAGGGGATAATCTTACAAATTCTGACTATATAATAAGTTATTGTTCAAGTATAAATGAGTGGATTGTTGCGGAACTTATGGGTGGACCTCTGCGAGACGAGCGCAGCGAGTTCCGCAGCCATCTACTCACCAATATACTGTTGAACTGTTCAAATAAGACATTCACCTGAAATGTGTAGTTTTTGAACTTATGAGAAAAATTCACAATTGAGTGAATCAGATTAGTATCGTAATTAAACAACATATTGATAAATAGATGGCTGCGGAACTCGCTGCGCTCGTCCCGCAGAGGTCCACCCATAAGTTCCGCAACAATTCACTCATTTGTACTTGAATAACTTGTCACATTATGTTACTAATTTAGTAAAGTAACATTACTAATTCCTGTTAAAAGGCAAATTGACAGAAAGGGGATAATCTTACAAATTCTGACTATATAATAAGTTATTGTTCAAGTATAAATAAGTGGATTGTTGCGGAACTTATGGGTGGACCTCTGCGGGACGAGCGCAGCAAGTTCCGCAGCCATCTACTTATCAATATACTGTTGAACTGTTCAAATAAGACACTCACCTGAAATGTGTAGTTTTTGAACTTATGAGAAAAATTCACAATTGAGTGAATCAGATTAGTATCGTAATTAAACAACATATTGATAAATAGATGGCTGCGGAACTCGCTGCGCTCGTCCCGCAGAGGTTCACCCATAAGTTCCGCAACAATTCACTCATTTGTACTTGAATAACTTGTCACATTATGTTACTAATTTAGTAAAGTAACATTACTAATTCCTGTTAAAAGGCAAATTGACAGAAAGGGGATAATCTTACAAATTCTGACTATATAATAAGTTATTGTTCAAGTATAAATAAGTGGATTGTTGCGGAACTTATGGGTGGACCTCTGCGGGACGAGCGCAGCGAGTTCCGCAGCCATCTACTCACCAATATACTGTTGAACTGTTCAAATAAGACACTCATCTGAAATGTGTAGTTTTTGAACTTATGAGAAAAATTCAGAATTGAGTGAATTAGATTAGTATCGTAATTAAATAACATATTGAAAGATAGATGGCAGCGGAACTCGCTGCGCTCGTCCCGCAGAGGTCCACCCATAAGTTCCGCAACAATTCACTCATTTGTGCTTGAATAACTTGTCACATTATGTTACTAATTTAGTAAAGTAACATTACTAATTCCTGTTATAAGGCAAATCGACAGAAAGGGGATAATCTTACAAATTCTGACTATATAATAAGTTATTGTTCAAGTATAAATAAGTGGATTGTTGCGGAACTTATGGGTGGACCTCTGCGGGACGAGCGCAGCGAGTTCCGCAGCCATCTACTCACCAATATACTGTTGAACTGTTCAAATAAGACATTCACCTGAAATGTGTAGTTTTTGAACTTATGAGAAAAATTCACAATTGAGTGAATCAGATTAGTATCGTAATTAAACAACATATTGATAAATAGATGGCTGCGGAACTCGCTGCGCTCGTCCCGCAGAGGTCCACCCATAAGTTCCGCAACAATTCACTCATTTGTACTTGAATAACTTGTCACATTATGTTACTAATTTAGTAAAGTAACATTACTAATTCCTGTTATAAGGCAAATCGACAGAAAGGGGATAATCTTATAAATTCTGACTATATAATAAGTTATTGTTCAAGTATAAATGAGTGGATTGTTGCGGAACTTATGGGTGGACCTCTGCGGGACGAGCGCAGCAAGTTCCGCAGCCATCTACTTATCAATATACTGTTGAACTGTTCAAATAAGACACTCACCTGAAATGTGTAGTTTTTGAACTTATGAGAAAAATTCACAATTGAGTGAATCAGATTAGTATCGTAATTAAACAACATATTGATAAATAGATGGCTGCGGAACTCGCTGCGCTCGTCCCGCAGAGGTCCACCCATAAGTTCCGCAACAATTCACTCATTTGTACTTGAATAACTTGTCACATTATGTTACTAATTTAGTAAAGTAACATTACTAATTCCTGTTAAAAGGCAAATTGACAGAAAGGGGATAATCTTACAAATTCTGACTATATAATAAGTTATTGTTCAAGTATAAATAAGTGGATTGTTGCGGAACTTATGGGTGGACCTCTGCGGGACGAGCGCAGCGAGTTCCGCAGCCATCTACTCACCAATATACTGTTGAACTGTTCAAGTAAGACATTCACGTGTAATTTTTAAACTAATGAGAATAACTCACATTTGAGTGAGTCAGGTTAGTATCATAATTGAAGAACATATTGATGGATAGATGGCTGCGGAACTCGCTGCGCTCGTCCCGCAGAGGTGTACCGATAAGTTACGCAACAATCGCTCGTTTGTACTTGAATAACTTGTCACATTATGTTACTAGTTTGGTAAAGTAACATTACTAATTCCTGTTAAAAGGCAAATTGACAAAAAGTGGATAATCTTACAAATTCTGACTTTATATAATAAGTTATTGTTCAAGTACAGGGTGTTTTTGTATAATATTGTTATCTCATCTACAGCCTTCGCCTTTACAAGTAGATGAAAGGTGTGAATACAAAAGTTGTACAGTATTGTCTAAATTTTTAGAATCCATGGTCAGAAACAAAAATTGAATGTCAGAAATATGAAATGTTGCATGCTTTCAGCTTTTTTCAAATGGGATGCCCTATATTTGGCAATTGCCCGATTCCAAAACTATATAGTTTGTCTATATTTGGTTGAGCCGTCTCCAACATATTTGGTTCTAAAAATTTTAAAAATACCATCAGAGAAACCAAGTGCCTCAAATTTTACCTGCAGGTAGAATGGTTCACAAAATCCTACGTACAGTTTTTGAATAATCATACAATTTCAAGTGCCTCTTATAGTCTATCAAATTCTCTATAGATTCCTTAAGTTTTAACCTTATATAGAGTGTTTGAAAAAAGGTGGGATTTTTAATTTTCTCCAAAAAATCGAAATAGGACCCCTAAATCTAATAGATCTTCCAGAAAATGGAAATTTCCAAAGTTTGAAAAACGTTGCATTACGAGCTTCAGGAGGCCTCCAAATTTTTGAAGACCCTCTGTATACATTTCATGAAGTACCCCAACAAAAAGAGCATCAGAATTGACACCGCAAAAGTATTACCACTTATAAAACCTCTATTAGGATGCGCCAACGCGTCGGAAAAATTTTCAATAACAAATTATCCTATAATCCAGAATTAATACTCCTCGCCTATATTGTCTTGCCGTTGAAATATTGTCCTGTCATCTATTCTCATTTCAGGATAATAAATCAACCCTTCCTGGGAAGGGGAGCTTAAAGATCGAGGTCCTGAGGGATTTAGAAGGCCTAAGTGTTAATAGAATATTGCAGGCAATTTAGCTAAATACACCCCTCGTATGTAGGATTAACCAAATTACAAGCTTTCCGAAAATTCCAAATCGAAATGGAAAAATTGCAACGGATAATTAAATTTTCCCGTGGAAAAATCGAATTATGTTTCCAGCGAGAAAGTAATTTCATTTTTGATTCCAGCTAAAAGTAAATAAATTCCCATCGTAAAGCAAAATTTCTCTTATGAGAAAAGTGTACAACAACAACAACGATAAAAGATGAAAAACAGACCCGATAAATAGAGAGAATTTGACAGCGGACAAATGTCCGTATACGAGTTTATAAACGACACTACATAAATTACAAAAAGGCACAAGGAAGCGGATCCTATTCAATAATATGCTTACATTACATAGTATTAAATAACTTGATGATTTTCTCTAAAAAAAAAAAATAAACATCCCAACGATGACGTGTAGTTTATTTGGATTTGTCTTCTCTTGGTTGATTGATTACTTCTTAACCAGCTTTATTATATAATACAGGGTGAGCAATAATCGCATTCAATCGATTAACATTCCAATATTGATTGTGATCGAAATTGCAAATGAATAAGAGGTTTACCTTGCACACTAAAGCAAGAGTAAGAATTACCTTCATACATAAACCACACATATAATTGTAAATGATTTTTTATATACTGTGTTTGTTATATAGACAAAATATTACCGAAAACACTTTAAAATTTTAAAAACGTTCCGCCCCATTTACAAGGCAATATGCCTAAAGAGAATGTGTGCCAATACCATAATCGCAGAATTGCTGTTTATCATACATATCTATTATTTCCATTGCAAATTGCCTTCTAGTCGCTAACTAGTCATTATGTATATTGATAAGGCGTTTTTGCATTTCAGCCATGGGTTCTTGTATCCATAATTCAATCAACTTAAATCTAAAGTAGTTTGCAAATTAGATTGTGGAGGTGGGTGTGGATAAATTATCATATCGTTTTAACTTTGCCAACCCAGAAAAAGGATAACAAAATTGGTAAATCACCTTTGGAAGATTCTGAAAAATACTTTAAGCAATCAAAGGGACTCCAAACTTTCAAGATTTAATGAATAGGGTCTCTAAAATTCACGAAGTAACCGAAAAAACTAGATTGTATAAGGTTTGAGCAATTTCAAATATAACGCAATTTTAAACGACTGTAACTCAAAAAAGCGAATTTTTAGAACTTTTTGCCCATGGACATTTTTAATCTATAGATCAAGAACTATCAATATGCAAAATTTCATGAGATTCCACTGAGGGCCAGTTCTGATAAGGTTTCTGCGGGGTCCTTTCTATTGAATCACCATTGGAAGCTTCTGAAAAACACTTCAAGTAATCAGAGGGACTTCAAACTTTCAGGCTTTAATGAATAGGGTCTTTTTATCAAACAGAACAAACCGTGAATGGATCTCAGGCTCGAAAATGGAATTATGAATTTTTTCTCATGTAAATGTAAAAAATCATGTAAATTTTCTATTAAATTACCTTTGGAAGCTTCTGAAAAATAGGTACTCCAAGCAATCAGAGGGACTTCAAACTTTCAGGATTTTTTTTAGTTGAAAAAAGTTCGGAGAGGAAATTCCAATTCTGGAACAAGAAACTTGTAATTTGTGACAAGCTCTTAAATAATCACTCATAAATTCGTTAATTTTCAACGAATCAACTCAAATCAAAGATTTTCTGAAAGAGGATTAAATTATCTATAAAACCATATTGGATAAATTAAAGTTAGTTGTTATAGATATCAAATTATTTTCAGTGGCGGCTCGTGACTATTTTAAGTGAGGAGGCTAAAAGATTTTAAAGATTTTCAGTGATTTTCAGTAGATCTTACGAGTTTTTCTGGGATTTTGACCAACTTGTATACAAATTTTCACAGTGGCGGCTCGTCAGAAGAGGCAGGGAAGGCTAAGCCTCCCCAAAAAAATTGAAAATTCAATCTCAGGTTTTTATTCCTCATTCCTAATTAAAATAATAATTCACAAATTACACAACAGAATTCCAATTTTCGATATTTCAATGTAATTTATGAAAATCTGACAACATATTATTTCAATTAATCCCGCGCCTCCACGACAAAAATCTGTGAATCTGGGTCGGGATACTCAGTAATACCGGCCCGAAGGGCCGGAGTTATATGCGAGCCCGAAGGGCCGGAGTTATATGCGAGCCCGAAGGGCCGGAGTTATATGCGAGCCCGAAGGGCCGGAGTTATATGCGAGCCCGAAGGGCCGGAGTTATATGCGAGCCCGAAGGGCCGGAGTTATATGCGAGCCCGAAGGGCCGGAGTTATATGCGAGCCCGAAGGGCCGGAGTTATATGCGAGCCCGAAGGGCCGGAGTTATATGCGAGCCCGAAGGGCCGGAGTTATATGCGAGCCCGAAGGGCCGGAGTTATATGCGAGCCCGAAGGGCCGGAGTTATATGCGAGCCCGAAGGGCCGGAGTTATATGCGAGCCCGAAGGGCCGGAGTTAGTTATGGGCGAGCCCGAAGGGCTAAAATTATTTTAATTACGGGGCCCAGTCTATAATTCTATTGATCAGTGGATAATTTGGGTAAATAATTTGGGTGGATAATTTGGAGGCAATCCAAAATCGGGACTATTCAAAATGTGATTTTTAGTTGATATTCCGAGTTTCAAAAAATTGAAATTTCAAACCTTGGGTTTTTTTGACAATCGATACAAAATGACGTCTTTTTGTTTCGAATATTACGGCCGAAGGGCCGGTGTATTAAAATCAGTTAACAATGAACGGATTCGTTCGGATAAAACTTCTCTCGCATGACACTTTGGCAATATCGACAAATGTCACCTGTCAATTTTGCTACATGTTCAACTTTTTCCCCGCTCTACTATAAAAGTTACGAAAATCAAACCCCGGTACAAGGCAGTTTCGTGACGCCATTATCGATTTGTGTCAAAAAAAATTGACAGCTGTCAACGTCATATTTTGCGAATTTCGAGAAAAAAAAATGGTTTCCCGGATCCCAAAAACTTTAAATAAAAATTCCAAAAAAAATACCAACGAAAATGATATTCCAAAACCTACTTGATAAAACTAAAGTTTTTCTCATTTACCCCGTTAAAACACTGGAAATTTTTGGTGAAAAATGAAGAAAACTCAAAGTCTCGTACTTTAAATCAGTTTTCCCGACTGAAAAAGCCCCGAAAAAGTGGAAATTCGAAGAAAAACTGAATAAAAATGTAAACACGTCAATTGAAAATGGCCGACAGCCACAAGCGATGTTGCCACATCAAAAGCATTTTGAATGGGATTTTGCTAATTATCTCATTTAAAACTAGAAATTTTTACTAAAAAATGAATAAAACTCAAAGCCTCGTACTTTAAATCGGTTTTTCTGGCCAGAAAAGCCCTGGAAAAGCGGACAAATCCAAAGAAAAACTTCTTAAAATAACATTCCAAAGCCTACTTAATGAAATTTGAGTTTTTGTCACTTACCCCATTGGAAAACTGGGAATTTTTAGCACAAAATGTAGGAAATTCAAAGCCTCGTATTTCAAATCGGTTTTCTTGACTGAAAACGGCCTGGAAAAGCGGAAAATTCGAGGTAAAACTGGATAGAAATTTAAATACGTCAATTAAAAATTGCCGACTGTCAAACCTGGCTAATGACATTTATTACAAAACCTACTTGAAGTTGGCACAAACGGTGTTGCCACATCAAAACTTCAAAAAAAAAAAATTTTAAATGGGATTTGGTTATTTATGTCATTTTAAAACTGGACATTTTTGCTTTGAAAATTGAGAAAACTCAAAGCCTCGTATGTTAAATTGCCCTTTTCCATTGAAAAGCTCCAGAAAAGTGGAAAATTCGAGGAAAAGCTGGCAAAAAATCACAATTAAGGTTTCACTTCAAAATGGTCAACTAAAAGCAACGTTGCCATCTCATTTCGGAAAACAAAAATAACATTTTAAAAGGATTTTTTGTTTAAAATTCAATTTAATAATTAATTATTAATGATTATATAGATTAAAATTCCCCAAATAAAACATCGGAAACTTATTTTTAATTTAATTTCAATGAAAATGACATTACAAGATTTACTTGTTGATTATAGTGAGTAAGACAAAGACAACGATAAAGTAATATATTTTTGCAAAAACCACCGTTTTCTGAAAAAAGTAAAAATCTTAAGAAAATCAACATTCCAAAATCAATTTGATAAAACTAAAGTTTTTGAATATTCCCGGCTCTTTGATTGGGCGCTAAAAATCGCATTTTAAATACTCCCGGTTTTTGATTGGCTCTAAATTATCCGCTGACCAATAGAATTATAGACTGAGCCCCGTGATTAAAATAACTCTAGCCCTTCGGGCTCGTATATAACTCCGGCCCTTCGGGCTCGCATATAACTCCGGCCCTTCGGGCCGGTATTACTGAGTATCCCGACCTAGATTCACAGATTTTTGTCGTGGAGGCGCGGGATTAATTGAAATAATGTTGTCAGATTTTTATAAATTACATTGAAATATCGAAAATTGGAATTCTGTTGTGTAATTTGTGAATTATTATTTTAATTAGAAATAAAAAATTAAGATTGAATTTCCAATTTTTTGTGGGAAGTTTAGCCTCCCCTGCCTCCTCTGACGAACCGCCACTGATTATTTTAGCTTCAAAGTTGAAACTTTGTCAAAATGAGGTCAGAAACTTATGGGACCAATCTCTAAGGGACCAAATAGCTGAAAAACTATAACTCGAAAATAGAAACAAAATAAGCTACCTATTATTCTCTAGTACCTACTAGATGAGTAACAAAAATTCGAATCGATCCCTGTTATGGTTACCTGAAGAAATTGACAGGTAATTAAAAATTTTGAGAAAAAAAATCCAATGGGGGAATCCTTTGGAAATTTTTCAAATTTGCCAAAAACCATATTTGTTTCATATTGTTTGAACAATAATTCACTTTTCCACTAGACTGAACTAGTTTTCAAATGTAAATTAACACGAATTTGCATCCCACTATATTCCCATAGCGAGGCCAATCAAAATTCAAATTAGTCCTGGAATATAAACGTCTCCGCCAGGCCAACCGTGACTCAGCCTCCGGAATCCTGGAAAATTTCATCCCTTATCACCTCGAAGATTATATCTATTTCGCTCTTATCTCTGTCTGACGCATTCGACGTATAGTAAAAACTAAAGATGAGCAGGAGAAAACGAAACGAGAACCGAACGAGCGCAACTTGTAGATGGAATCGGATGGCAAGGCAAAGCACAAGGCACACACCGACCGAAAAATTCAGTCGATCTGCTGCAATCGTGTGGGCGGGTGACAAAATTGTCTCGGTATTTCCGCGTTTTGAACGATGTTTTGATTGAATTATTGGCGCAAATTGTCTATTGCCAGTAAAATGTGATTTTTTTTTTTTGGATTAACCCACGATGTTGAAGATACAAATGCTCGATCAACTTGTTGCAAACGAAGATACAAATAATTCAGGGTAAGACCCTTTTAAATAATAATGAATTTCTTTTAAAATTATTTATTATCAGTTTTGTTGGCCCAATAGATAAATATTGTATCAGTTTTCTACCTGCAAAATCGTACATTTTTGTCCTACTTTATAAGTATTTCGGATGCTTTTTAATTGAGTTTTTAAACTCTCTCGTGACTAAAGTCACGCGCAGCGGAACAAGAAAAGTGCACATTTCAAGTGCAATCTCTCGATAATAATAATAACATTGCCTCGTTTTTTTCTTTTAATTATTGCTATAAAACACGTTAAAATAATGAGATCATTAACACGATTTTTAATTATCAATAATCACTATATATTGGGTGGTATCCTCATGGATGGATTGGTATGGTATGGCTCATTTGATTTGTAAATGTCGCAAACTTGTTGGAGCAAGTCAGAGGAAAACTTGACGATAATTTGCCCCACAGGGCGACTTTGCCATATTTCCTAAATCTATGGAAAAAGATGTTAGCACATACCCAATACCTATAGTAAAATGATTGTGCAACGTTGCCACATCTTTAGAAATTGTCTAAGGACTTGTGGAAAAATATTAATGACTTTAATGTGCCCCAATATACAGGGTGTTCATTCATTTCAATCATATCTTATATCTGGGGAACGGGGTCAAGATGAAACATCATATTATGAAAGGTCAGGTTTGAAATGTCCGATAACATCATTCATGGATGTGACGGCTTGTCAAAATTTTGAAGCAAACTGTTTGTTTTCAGTCAATTTATTAATTGATCACAAGAGTAGACAACTTCAAACCCCTGATGAGGGGCAGAAGATCTTTGAAATAAATATTGTATGGTTTGGTCAGATAGTGACCTTTTCTAGGAGAACAGAAATGTTTTAAAAACGTCAGTTAAAGTGTAAAGTCACAACTTCAAACGTCCTATGAATGTCGAAAGTGGACATTTTCAAAACACCATCAACCCCATCTCAGCCTAGAAGTCCCTAACTTTCCTGATTAATCTAAATTACAACTAAAAACAAACACTTCCTTCAAGATTTTGACAAGCTGTCATATCAACGAGAGTGACAGCAGAAACTTCAAACTTGTCAGTTTTAATAAAGACCAAAAGACCTTAGAAACTATAGATGATTTCAAGAGTTTGACCGGTCGGTTACTCTTGACAGATGAACAGTGAAATAAACGTCATTTGTCAACCAATGACGTAAAATGCGTTGTTCATTTGTCAAAGTAACCGTCTGGTCAATCGCTTGAAAACTGCCAATGTGTCACTTGAGCCCCGTTTCCCAAATAGGATTTTTTACATTTTTAAGGAGGTGACTCTGGTGGAGATACTATCGCGGTATAAATTTTAAAATGAACACCCTGTATAAGTTGGCAATTCTGAACGATAAGAAATACGCAGTTTCAATGGAATAGGAAGTGATTAGACATGTTTTCTGCAGTTCAATTTTAGCTGGTCGCACAATACCTACTATGACAGTGCATTTTTTGAAACATTTCCCAAATCTAGGAAAAAACATTTTTGACGTATACAATAACCATGTTTAAATGATTATGAAATGTTGCTACATTTCTTCAAATTTTCCTTAGAATCTAGGGAAAAATATGAATGATTTTAGCAAAGTCTATATACAACAAAAAGAGACTACACTTTATTCATACGCTGTAACAGTGGGATGTTGCCACATTTTCTTAAAATATCAAAATCTAGGGAAAAGACACATGCAATACCCATAATAAAATTATTGTATGAGTCACATCTTTTAAAATTTCCTTGAAATCAAAGGGAAAAAGATGTTAGCCCATACCTAATACCCATAGTCCATAGTAAAATGCTTGTGCGACGTTACCACATCTTTCGGAATTGTCTTAGGACCCTGATATACAGTATACAGGGTGTTCATTTCAAACATATCTCATATAGGAAACGGGGTCAAGGTGATATATCATATCAAAGGTCAAAATTGACAGGTTTGAAAAGTCTGATGACATCCATCCGTTGACGTGACAGCTTGTCAAAATTTTGAAGCAAATTTTTGTTTTTGTGGACGTTTTCAATAAACGCCATCAACCCCACCACCTTAGAAATCCATCCAACTTTGGTGATTAATCTTTTATCAACTAAAAACAAACACTTTCTTCAAGATTTTGACAAGCTGTCGTGTCAACTAGAGTGACCGCAGAAACTTCAAACTTGTCAGTTTTAATAAGGAGCAAAAGACCCTTGAAACAATGTATCACTTGACCCCCGTTTCCTATGTGAGATTTTTTAAGGAGTTTCTATAGTCGAGAAGGTAGGGGTGGTAAGTTTTAAATTGAACACCCTGTATGAGTTGGCAATTACATTTTTCGGTTGGAAGCGAAAGAGGAGGTACAACCGAGATGGAAATAGGTAGTTGCAATGGGAAAGAAAGTGATAGACATGTTTTCTGCAGTTCAATTTTAGCTGGTCGCACAATACCTACCTATTGTGACAGTGCGACGTTGCCACATTTCTTCGAAAAATTTACCAAATCTTGAAAAAAACATTTTTGACGCATATACTATTCCCATGATTAAATGATTGCTACTTGAAATTTTCTTAAGATTTAGGGAAAACTATTAAGGACTCTTAGATGTATAAGTCGGCCAATGTGAGAAAACATTTTTGGATAAAGGCGAAGGGGAAGCTTGGTAAAAAAACGGTATGGAAATATACAATTGCAATGGAATAGAAAGTGGTAGATATATTAGTTCCCATATTTTCCGCGGTTCAAGTTTTGCTGGTCGCACAATACATATCGTCTTGTATGAATAAAACAGAAGTACATGTTTTTGGTTTTTTGAGATAAACATATTCAGCTTTAAAGAGAAGGAAGTAGAGTAGAGGCATTTCCTACACTTTATTTATACACCTGACTATAACAGTGGGATGTTGCCACATTTTCTTAAAAAATCAAAATCTAGAGAAAAAAAACATGCAATACCCATAATAAAATTATTGTACGAGTCACATATCTTGAACGTCTTTGAAATCTAGGGAAAAATATGAATGACTTTGGTCTAATTTAAGGTGCCTCTATGTATAATTTGGCCATTAAGAAAAACGCTTTTCAGCCAGAGAGATGAGGGAGGTGGAAACAATTTGGAAATACGCAGTTGCAATGGGATAGAAAGTGATAGAAATATGTCACAATTTTTTTGTGACAATGTAATGTTGCCACACCTTCTGAAATTTATGTTGGAAAAAATCCAAAATCCAGGGAAAAAGATGTATATAATATCCATACAAAATTATTGTAAGATGTGGCCACCCCCTCTCGAAATTTTCTTAGAATCTAGGAAAAAATATGAATGACTCTGGTCTAAGGTGTCTCAATGTATAAAGTGGCTTTGAAAGAAAAGCTTTTCTGCTAGAGTCGAAGAGGGAGGTGAAAACGATTTGAAAATACGCGGTTGCAATGGGATAGAAAGTGATAGAAATCATAATTCTTACCATAATAGTGTGATGTTGCTATATTTTTTTTGAAATTGATGTGGCAGAAAATCCAAAATCTAGGGAATAAGACGCAGTTTCTGTACTTTGGTCTAAAGGTGCCACTATATATAAAGTTGACCATTGAGAGAAAAGTTATGCAACCAGAGACGAAGAGGGAGATGAAGCGATTTGGAAATACGCATTTGCAATGGGATATAAAGTGATAGACATATCACAATTATCACTGCGACGTTGGCCCATTTTTTAAAATTCATGTGGAAAAAAATCCAAAATTTAGGGAAAAAGACGCATACAATACCAATACAAAATTATTGTAAGATGTGGCCACCTCTCTTAAAATTTTCCTAGAATCCAGGAAAAAATATAAATGACATTGGTCTAAGGTGCCTCAATGTTTAAGTTGGTCATTGAGAGAAAAAAATTTCAGCCAGAGGCGAAGATGAAGATAGAAATAGGCAGTTGGCTATGGAATAGAAAGTGATAGACATAACACAATTCTTATTGTGACAGTGAAATGTTGCCACATTTTTCGAAATTTGTATGGGAAAAATTCCAAAATCTAGGGCAAAAGAAGCGAAAAAAATATTGTAAAATGTGGCCACCTGTCTGAATATTTTCCTGAAATCTAGGCAAAAATATGAATGATTTTAGTTTAAGGTGCCTCAATGTATAAGTTGGCCTTGAGAGAAACGTTTTTCAGCCAGAGGCGAAGAGGGAGATGAAACGATTTGGAGATACGCAGCTGCAATCGGATAGAAAGTGACAGACACATCACAATTTTTACTGCGACGTCGCCTGATTTTTCGAAATTCATGTGGGAGAAAATCCAAAATTTAGAGAAGAAGACCCATGAAATATCCATGAAAAAAATATTCTCAGATGTCGCCACTTCTCTCAAAAATTTCTTAGAATCTACGGAAAAATAAAAATAACTTTGGTTTAAGGTGTCTCAATAGTTGGCCATTAAGAGAAAAGCTTTTCAACCAGAGGCGAAGAGAGAGGTGAAAAAATTTGGAAATATGTAGTTGCAATGGGATAGAAAGTGATAAACATATCACAATTCACAATTCTTACTGTGACAGTACGACGTTGCGTCATTTTTTGAATTTTTTGTGGGAAAAAATCCGTAATCTAGGAAAAAAGACGCATCTCAACCCATACAAAATTATTGTAAAATATACCCCTCTCAGAATTTTCCTAGAATCTAGGGAAAAATATTAATGACTTTGGTTTAAGGTGCCTCAATTTATAAGTTGGCCATTAAGAGAAAAGCTTGTCATTCAGAGGCGAAGAGAGAGGTGAATCGATATGGAAATACGCAGTTGCAATGTGATAGAAAGTGATAAACATATCATAATTTTCTTATGTGACAGTACAATGCTACCACATTTTTTAAATTTATGTTGGAAAAAATCCAAAATCTAGGGAAAAAAACACATAATAAGTAACCATAAAAAAAATATATTGTGATATATAGGATAGAGTGATAGATATATTTTCCGCGGTACAATTTTTGCTGGTCGCAGAATACTTAACTGTGACAGTGCGACGTTGCCAGGTTTTTTGAAATTAGAAAAAAAATCTCAAATCTAGGGAGAAGCACTTTTGACGCATACAATACATATGTAAAATGATTATTTATACGACGACGTCTCCAAATTTCTTTGAAATCTAGGGAAAACTATGAATGAAATTAGTCTAAATTGCTCCTATACAACGTTGCCAAATTTTTCAAAAATTTCAATTGGAAGAATCTCTGGAATCTTATGGCGTTTCCGATTGGTAAATTCAGTATGCACTAAGTGTATTTGCATCCTTTTAATCGACCTGTAGAAGAAAAAGACAGAAATATTGCACTAGTTCCGCACTAAATCTACCAATCGGAAACGCCATAAGGAAAATCACTCGAAAGTATGATAAAATGTTTGTGCGACGTTGCCACATCTCTTCAATGTTTCTTGTAACCTGGGGAGAAATATAAATGACATTGGTCTAAAATGTCTCCATATCTATTAGGTATTACATTGCAACGTACCGTTGGCACTTTTTTTGAAATTTAGGTATATGAGACAAAACTCCAAAATCTAGGGAAAAAGACACATGCAACACCCATAATGATATTATTGTACAATGTTGACACAGCTCTCAAAATTTCCAAGTTCTCTAAAATCTATGAAAAAATATTAATGGTTATAGTCTAGGGAAAAAGACGCATATAATACCCATACAAAATTATTCTAAGATGTGGCCACATCTCTTAACATTTTCTTAGAATCTAGGGAAAAATATGAATGACTTTGGTTTGCTAAGGTACCTCAATGTATAAGTTGGTCATTCAGCCAGAAGCAAAGCGGAAGGTGAAAACGAAATGGAAATACACAGTTGCAATGAAATAGAGGGTGATAGACATATTAGTTCGCATATTTTCCGCTAGTCGCACAATACTTTAACTGTGACAGTGCGACGTTACCAGATCTTTCGAAATTTTTGGAAATTTTTTCTAAATCTACGGAGAATCGCTTTTGACGCATGCAATATCTATGATAATAAAATTTTCATTGGAAAAATCTCTTGAATATAAGGAAGAAGAAGGAACACTTGAAAACATGATAAAATGATTGTGCGACGTTGCCACATCTCTTGAAAACAGGGGAAAAATATAAATGACCTTGGTCTAAAATGCCCTCATATTCTTTCACTACAATGCAACGTTGGCACATTTCTCGAAATTTATATGAGAAAAAACTCCAAAATCTAGGGAAAAAGACACATGCAATACCCATAATACAATTATTGTACGATGTTGTTCATTTTTTGAAATTTCCCTAGAATCTAAGGAAAAAAAAAATATTGATGACTACAGTTTAAGATGTATAGGTTGGCCCCTGAAAAAAAAGATTTTTGGTTAAAGGCGAAACGGAAAGCTGGTCGCATACAATACGTGCGATGTTGCCATTGAAAAGAAAAAAAAAATCACAAATGTTGAAAAATCAGGGACATCAGGAATTTGAGGTCTTTTCAAAGGGTTAAAGGTTCAAAAAATCTGTTGAAGCTTCTGAATTGAAAAAGGATGATCAAAGGGGTAAAAACTGTAAGAAATTGGGAGTTCAAATACAGAAATAATTTGAAAATATTAAGGAAAAGCAAGAAACGAAATTGGAAAGTCAAAGATAGAAAGACCTAAAGAACTTTTTGCAATATAAATTTTTAAATTCTCATTAAATTATTTTAAACAAGATGAAAGATCAAAGACAGAAAAACTCAGAGTTGAAATACCAGAAAGACTTCAAGGAACTTTTAAAAATGTTTGAAAATTAAAGATAAAATGCCTGTTAGGATTTTTTACAAAAGATAAAAAAGAAAATCGAAAATTGAAGAACTTCTACAGACTTGGAACTTCAAAAGCAGACTCTGAGGATCTTCAAGACAACATCAAAGACGGGAAAAGTCTGAGATTTTAAAAGATTGAAAATTGAAAAACAGGACCTTTTTAAAACGTTGAAAACTCAAAAACAAAAATAAGGATTCTTTACAAAAGTTTGAAGAAAAATAAGCAAGAATGTAAATGGGAAAATCTCCAAAGTCTAGGAGAAAAAAAGACGCATATTCTTTGATAGAATTATTGTACGACGTCGCCACATCTTTAACCTTTCCTTGAAATCTAAGTAAAAATATGAATGACTTTGGTCTAAAGTGCATCCATCATACCTATTAAAACAGTGCAATATTGACACATTTTTTGAAATTTATTTGAGAAAAAACTTCAATATACAGGGTGTCGGGAATAACTTGAAGTACATGGGCAAACTATTGAAGATACAGGGTGGATCAAATGGGGAAAAAGTTGCGCAATCGAGTGCTTGCAAATAAGCTGTCATCAACTTCTTTGAACTCAGAATAGAAACGGATATACAGGGCAAAAAAGAACAATTAATCTTCAATGATTTCCAAAATCCCCATGGAGGTATGTACTTCAAGTTATTTGTATAGTCAAATAATACACAAAAAGTCAATCAACCATAAAGTAGGTATGTACGTCTTCTTCTTTCACTATTACCCTAAGGTCAAGTAATTACGGATGAAAATATACCGGCAATTAAGCGTTCGAAAAATCCCTAATTAATATTTTATTCACTCGACTGATGGCCATTTAACCGGGATGTGACGCAAAGTTCCACTTTCTATACGTTTTCAAACACAACGCGACAAATTTGCTTAATTAGTTTTGAGCCATAAAGGAATTTTTTACCAAACAAAATAAATGTTTATTGGTGCCAGAGCATAACTTTTCAATTTGGGAACTCGTATAAGTTGCACAAACAAATCAATCTCGTCGACGTGGATCTTGTTTGTTGAGCATTTTATACGTGATCAAGTTTATTAAGGAAGATTTTCTATAATAAATGTCCGGCAATGTTTATGTATTGATCTAGTTTATGCATTCAAGGTTTTCTAATTTAAAAGTCTATTTCAGTTCCTAATGGTTTATTCTATTTGGGCCTAAGAAATGAAGATGGTAAAGAAGAAATGGAGAAAAAGAAAATTGCTTCAGCTTTATAAAGCTGAAATTCAACTGAAAAAAATAAAAATCTCATTCGCGACACTCTTAGAGAAAGTGTGAACTCTGATTTTTGATCCTTGTGAAGCTGAATTCAAAAGAAAAAAATCATGAAAATTCTGTTCCAGGCTAAAGTTGAAATTGAGCTATACATGTATCAAAATCAGATTTCTATCAAATTTAGAGCTAAAGGTCACATAGAGCTCATTTTTCACCTTCATATTGCTGAAATTCAACTAAACATGTATTTCTTCAGGCCTAAAGACATACAATTGGGCTATTGGAGTTTAAGAAGCTCATTTTGCACCCTTATGAAGCTGAAATTCAACTGAGAAAAATTAAAATCTTATTCTTGACTCCTTGAAAAATGTACTCTAATCACATACTGAATTCCTCTAAATAATACATCTTAATAGGTATCTAATTTTGATAAGAAACTGATGAATGAGCCATCAATGATTTTAGATTTTATGTCTCTTTAACTAGAAAAAATAATCTACAAGAAAACCTACAATAAAGCAAACTCAATTTCCGAATATCAAGGAGCTAATGAAGCCTTGTAAATTCCATATATAGAACCGCAAAATTAAGTTACAATACAAGGTTTTTTTGAAATCTGTTTTGGTGCCAGATGATATTTTACTCTGGCAATTCTGGCTTTAATGCCAATGTGGCAACAAAACAGGATCCAAATATGGTGACACTCGATATGCCATATCCGTCCAATTTAAGCAATTTATGAGTAGCATGCAAAATAATTATTGTCGCTCATATAGTCCCCATTGACTTATTTGCCAATTATTATTATTTTAGCAAAAGGGAAATGTATACAAACTCGGAGAGGAAATCAAAGTTGGCAATAATTAGAAGTATCCTGCAGTGTGGCAAATAATGCAGGGAGGTCATGAAAATTATTCTACGTCGAAAATAAATGACAATACAAGAGAAAGCTGTTGGTAAACAATCAAAACCGAGACAGTTCCTGAATACCAAACGATTTGGAAACAATACCGATTTAATTATCAGTAATTTGCTTTTTGTTTAGAGGTTTTTTAAGTGTCAGTGGTATAAAATACGCATTTAACTAATATTCATTTTCACACGCATACTCAAAAGATCACATTCCGCAAGTGTATTCTACATATTGGTACTGTTATAATACTGACCTACATTATTGTCTTTGGGTACCATGACCATGGGTCGGTGGGCTTTTCAATCATAATAAACAAACATTGAGTTTCTCATTGGATTGATTGGAACTAGAACAGCAAAAAGTGAATTTTTTGTATATTTTACTTGCAAATTGTATCGACAACTCATTTTTATTTGCATAGGTAGTTGAATTATTTGTATTCGCCCTTAGGAACTCCCAAAATCTTAACACATGAATATCTTCTGATTTGCTGAAGAAAATCCTCATCAATAAATATCGCCATTAGAAAATCTATTTGAACTACATACATATTTTCTGAAAATTTATTATTTCAACCACTATAGGAAATTTCGTGTGCATGTATGCATGTGCGTGCCTTGCCACAAAGATCTAAAGACCATTAAAAACTATTTAATTAGAACACCAGATACATTTTGAAAGAGTTTTTTTTTTACGGTTCGAAAATAGACTTTTCGAGTTCTTTGACCCAAGATTTTTATTTTGTTGTAACAGAAAAATCCTTGTGTAAAATTTGACCGATTTACGTCAACAAATCAATAATGCCTTTTATGCATTTTAGGGTGCTTCCATGTACCTCTTGTACATATTACGTAACGTCTCTCCTTTTGACCCAGAGTCTGCCTTTTTCCCCAGATGATGAGACGAATTAGGGCTAAAGTGGAAGCCACTCGGATGGAAATCCTTTGAGATTAACTTTCTAAGCTGAAATTTGATTCGAGAGGATTTGCATAGTAATCGCATTTATTGCGCTTTCACCAC
Source organism: Ceutorhynchus assimilis (assembly GCA_917834065.1). NCBI lineage: Eukaryota > Metazoa > Arthropoda > Insecta > Coleoptera > Curculionidae > Ceutorhynchus > Ceutorhynchus assimilis. The sequence continues at coordinate 35,861,766 of OU892285.1, forward strand.
GATCTCAGTTGATTTTTGATTAAAATTCAAGTTTGAGGCTCAATTGCTCAAAAAGTATTTGAACAATCAGACCCAATTTAGCACAAATTTATAGAGAATTTAATGCTCTTTTGAATAGTGTATAATTTGTTTTGATTTGCTTGAATTTCAATGGAAGTATTGGCACTCTTTGTGTAAAAACTCTGTATAAATATGATTCTTTTATGTCAATGGAACATTTTGAAGAAAATTCAATAATCTATTGAATTATTATCCAATCGAAACCCAAATTTGTCCACAAACAGTTTACGAAATCCCACTCTTTAATTGAGACGCGACATTTAATGTAATTAATGCTGTCGATAATCGTTTTTAAGTGGTTTTGACTTCAAATTGTGGTAATAAAAAGTCAGATTGAATGGTTAAATGTTTGTCAGATGTTGCGGTTTGCAACGTGAGATGAAGTTAGTGGACCTGTAATTTTTTAGCAGAACGAAAATTAAACTAGAAAAGTATAAAGGTATGATTTTTGACTAAGAGTAAAATGTGGGCCAGAAGTTTGAACTAAAATCGTACTCCTGGGTTGTATCAGAGCTGAAATTAAACCTCAGAAAATAGAACTCTACTTCTCAACCAATCTATAGTTGGAAGAGTTGTACTAGAGCAATTTCAGAAGTTCATGTTCGTTTAGAGAATTTAAAGAGCAAAAATCCTGTTCCCCACTCAGCTAGAGACAAAATTGCACTGGATACTGGAAAACTATAAAACCGTGACTTTCAGTTTTTTAGAGCTGAAAATTCTTATAATGGTTTTTCTAGAGCTTAAATTTAACTTAGAGAAACATGAAAATTCTATTCCTTTCCCTTTTAGAAAAGAAATTAAACTAGAGAAATGAACGTCAATTTGCCAAATTTAAGTTATGCCAGAGCAGTTTAAAAAGTTCATTTTCTACCAGAATTGCATAGAAAGAAGTAAAAATGTTATGCTTGATCTTTCTAAAGATATAACTACCCTGGATACAGTGTTGTCAGATGTCAAATTCAAAATTATCAGGATTTGAGAACAAAATTATCAGTTTCCAAGAAGGGGTATGCATGAAAATTTGATCTCCAAATATTTCAAAGGGCCATATTTTGGAAATCAGTAAAGTTATTGGCATGAATCTTTTGCCCAATTGTAGCTCTTAATAGGGGCTACAAAAAAGGTTATTTAAGACTCCGAGCCCAAGGGCTTCGTTTTCAAGATAATCCGCCTGAAAGCTTTTGCAAAATTTGAGATAGTTTCAACTTTGAGCCTCAATATCTTCACAAGTATTCAAGATTTAGAATTGAATCTTATTTTATCTTGAAGATAATTTAATTCTGATTCAGAATATATAATTTTACATTGTATTTGATACAATAATAATCGAGTAGTCAGCAACTTTGTGAAAGAATGTCAGATTATTGAAATTTTTTTGAGCCCAAAAATTGCAAAAATCGTTTTTATTTTTTAACAAGGTTTTAAAACAAAAAAAAAAAAAGTTGCGAAAATGTTTTTCTACTAATTTCAACCTCTTCTTTCGATTGGTGAAGTCAAAAATTCAAAAAACTGAAAATTTAAAAATTCGAACTTTTCCAAAGGGGTATGCATGAAAATTTGATCTCCAAATATTTCAAAGGGCCATATTTTGGAAATCAGTAAAGTTATTGGCATGAATCTTTTGCCCAATTGTAGCTCTTAATAGGGGCTACAAAAAAGGTTATTTAAGACTCCGAGCCCAAGGGCTTCGTTTTCAAGATAATCCGCCTGAAAGCTTTTGCAAAATTTGAGATAGTTTCAACTTTGAGCCTCAATATCTTCACAAGTATTCAAGATATAGAATTGAATCTTATTTTATCTTGAAGATAATTTAATTCTGATTCATAATATATAATTTTACATTATATTTGTTACAATAATAACCGAGTAATCAGCAATTTTGTGAAAAAATGTCAGATTATTGAAATTTTTTTGAGCCCAAAAATTGCAAAAATCGTTTTTATTTTTTAACAAGGTTTTAAAACAAAAAAAAAAAAGTTGCGAATATGTTTTTCTACTAATTTCAACGTCTTCTTTCGATTGGTGAAGTCAAAAATTCAAAAAACTGAAAATTTAAAAATTCGAACTTTTCCTAAGGGGTATATGCATAGGAATTTGATTTTCAAATATTTCAAAAGGCCATATTTTGGAAATCAGTGAAGTTATTGGCATGAATCTTTTGCCCAATTGTAGCTCTTAATAGGGGCTACAAAAAAAGGTTATTTAAGACTCCGAGCCCAAGGGCTTCGTTTTCAAGATAATCCGCCTGAAAGCTTTTGCAAAATTTGAGATAGTTTCAACTTTGAGCCTCAATATCTTCACAAGTATTCAAGATATAGAATTGAATCTTATTTTATCTTGAAGATAATTTAATTCTGATTCATAATATATAATTTTACATTATATTTGTTACAATAATAACCGAGTAATCAGCAATTTTGTGAAAAAATGTCAGATTATTGAAATTTTTTTGAGCCCAAAAATTGCAAAAATCGTTTTTATTTTTTAACAATGTTTTAAAACAAAAAAAAAAAAGTTGCGAAAATGTTTTTCTACTAATTTCAACCTCTTCTTTCGATTGGTGGTCAAAAATTCAAGAAACTGAAAATTTAAAAATTCGAACTTTTCCAAAGGGGTGTATGCATGGGAATTTGATTTTCAAGTATTTCAAAGGGCCATATTTTGGAAACCAGTAAAGTTATTGGCATGAAACTTTGGCTTAATTTGGGACTAGTATTTGGTGCTCGCACCAGTAAGTCAAAACACTCAAAACCAACAACCAACTTCAATTTTTTAATTAATTTTTACAGCGCTTTTTAAAACCGGTCACTTTTAAGATTCTGTATTCTAAGCCATACAAATTTTTAAAGGTACCAGTTTTAAAAAGTGCTTTTAAGTTTAAAGAGGATGTTGTATACAGCGATTAATTTTTAACTAGAAATTTGAATAATCTATATTAAAATTGTAGTTTCAATAAATTATGATAGATTAGCTTGTCATTATCGATTATATTGAATTGGAGTCAAAATTATGGTAGAATTCGATAATTATCGGGTCATTGGCAACACTGCCTGGATAAGTATAAAACTTCTTATAATTCTAGAGTTAATTTGAGTCAAAGCCACTTGAAGAAGCTAATTTTTTAACTACAATCTACAATCCAATTAAAAATATTCTAACATTTCATAAAATTGGCTCTCTTAGAGGCTATAAAAAGCCTGATCAGTTTCAAAATTGGCGGACAAACTTTACTCGGAGAAGCTTGAAGATGTGTGAAAACAATGTGAAAACTCTGTATGTACTTTTCTGACCACTCCTGTAAAATAATCCAATAAATGTATCTTAATGGTTTAATACCAAAACACGAAAAACTATGTGGGTATTTTAACAATTTAGATTATTCTAATTGATTGTAGGCGATTAAGTAGTTAACTGTCAAAAGAATTATTTGATTAAATTTGTCCTTGTTTGAGATTTGCGACGCACTCGGTGTAAAATATTGGACCCCTCTGTATACGGCAACATCTGCCAAAATCGACACATTTGGGGCATTAATAAGCGGATTTACGGATATTTTGCTGAATCACACTCAAATAATTTCAATGCAAACCTTGAATCACATTCATATAGAAAATGCTACTGGAATTTGCCATTTAGTTATTTATTTGATTGATTGTTTCAAACATCTTCCAGATGATAACTTTATCTCGCTGCCTCATCAAAAACCCCTTATGGCAAACGTTATCATCCAATTATAGAAGCATCTGGGGTGTTTTTTTTTTAGGTAAACAAGGGTTTGATGATAATCATTCACCTAAAATGGAAAGTAATAGTAAAAGATTATCTTTTGATTATTAGATTTGCACTTAAACGAATTTCTCCATAATGCACATGTTCTATTATATTGTAACAAATCCTGCTAAGTGTTTGCTACACTTTCACTTTGTAATGATAATTATTAGGAATCTTCTAAGTAATTGTTTAATTGTGTATACTTTTACTTCACTATATGCTGATTGACAAAGATTAATAACTTCTAATGTACAACATCTGTTATAAAAGCAAAAAAAAAAAACTGGTTACTTGTCCGCAATCATCTTTCAAGAGGGATAAAAATTTGGTTTGCAAATTTGTTTTTTTCAAAAGGGGTGTTTGACAAATTGTTCCCGTTACAATTATAATGGTGAAATTATGTCAAAAATTGCAGCTACTTAACTATCAGTGGGGGATAAATTCTCCTTGAATGCTCAATAATACATTCCAGGATAGTTCCGGAATGGCACTCGATACATTTAAATGCCACCCCAGCTTTATCCTTCCGGATTGATTAGTTTGCTTAATTAAATTTCTGCACATTATATAGGGATTAACAATGTTTAGTAGAAACTTATTGGTTCTGAGCCAATGGAAAGCTTCAAAATAACATCAGAATTGACTTGATCATTAATTCTTCAATGTATATTTTATTCCAAATGCTGATTAGAAAGCTATAAAATGGCGTCAGAATTGATTTGATTGATTGATCATTTTCAATGTTCGATTTTTGATTATTCTCGGCTCTTGATTAGAATCAAGAGCCGGGAATAATCATCTGATTAATTAGTTTTTGAATGCAGCAACTCTTTTAGATGTTACCTACTATATAATCCTCCATTTTCTGACAAATTATGCTGAATTTTTTCCAATTTTCTCCCAAATACTACTTACGCCATCTTTATGAGAAATGCGATGTTTAATATTCTCTAAACCTAATCTACACATTTTCTAACAGAGCACCAATGCATTTGCAAAATCTATATTCTATTTATTGGCAAGTCATTGTTGGTCTGTTCCAACCTCTTCAAAAAACCATAATCTTCCTGCGCAGCGCACTAGTTTAGTAGTTTGCGCATATTGAATTTAAAAAAGCTACATATCGGTAATGAATTTCTCGTTTGATTTATAACTTTCAATCAATCAACGACCCAGGCATTCTCGCCAGCAATTCCGCTCGATTTACAAAATCAATTTCCTGCCACCAGAGGAGGGTGGATCGATTCGGAGTCCTGCTGTTATTAAAACCATACTATTGGCAAATTGCATGCAGGAATCTCTAAACCTTGGAGGAAGGTTATTAATTAAATAATTGTAAGTTTTGTCGAAATTTTTTATACAATTTTCTGATATAATTTTCTATGAACATTAACCCATTCATTACACAATCGTGCCGTAATTTCATTATTAATTACATTCTACTTCAAACTCGTCCCTTTCCGAGCCTCAAAAAGGACAATAACCGATTTGCATATAATATTGAGGTAGTTTGATTATAATGGGGCATCTGGACAATGCCATTCTGTTACAAGGGATCACCTCGAATTCAACGAGAATTGAATTAGAGAATGTTTCCTGTTTATTTTAAATTGTTTTTGATGTTTTCTTCTTGGAAATTTGACTGAAACTCAACTGAAATTTCACCGATTTTTTTTGGATTTCATAGGATATTATAGTTGATAGCCTTTGTGCTTTCTATCTTTTTTTATTTTTTGAATAAATTGAGACAGCAAATTGACATTTTTTACGCAGCCTTCAAGAAACGAAGTTTTCAAATTTTTTATTTTTGATGCTTGAAACACCAAAATGGCTGAAACTCAGCTGACATTTCACTGATTTGTTTTGGATCTGATAAAAATATAGTTGGTAGCCTTGTCCTTTCTATCTTTTTTTATTTTTTGAATAAATTGAGACAGAATGAAGCAAATTGACGTTTTCGACGCAGCCTTCAATAAACGAAATTTTCAAATTTTTATTTCTGATTCTTGAAATAACAAAATGGCTGAAAGTCAACTGACATTTTACTGATTTGTTTTGTATTTCATAAAATTATAGTTTGTAGCCTTATGCTTTCTATCTCTTTTTATGTATTGAATAAATTGAGACAGAATAAAGCAAATTGACGTTTTTGACGCAGCCTTCAACAAACGAAGTTTTCAAATTTTTATTTTTGATTCTTGAAACACCAAAATGGCTGAAACTCAACTGACATTTCACTGATTTGTTTTGGACGTTTTGGATTTCATAAAATTATGGTTGGTAGGCTTGTGCTTTCTATCTTTTTTTGTTTTTCGAATAAATTGTTATAAATTATCATGATATTCACATTTTTTCTATTCCAGGCTCTTGAATTTTCTTTATTTCAACAAATTCAAGAGCCGGGAATAGACAAAAATTGAGATAGAAGATTGAGAAAAAAAAAAGAGATGTAATAAGAAAAAGTAGAGAAAGTATCAATATTTTCTCACATTGATATCAATATGAAAAAGAAGGCACCAATTCTAGAGCAGTTTGGAGCATAGTAGAAGTCTTACTCCGACTCCAGAATCATGAATTATTACGCTGCACTCACAAAATACGAGCAAACTGCACTAGAGCACGTTTCAGGTAATCGAATACGCGATAATAAGGTATTCGACACCCTTGCACTTTCTAGAGCATGTTTGTATTACAAAATTATAGTGACCCCAATGAACTTCAAGTTTGTGTTCTAAAATTCGTCTCTGCATTGGATCAGACGTAAGTGTTTAGTTTCTTTGCACTCACTCTGGAGTAATTTCCTACCTTTACAGCAAGACGTGAATATAAATGTTTTAATGATCATGATATTCACTTTTTTTCTATTCCAGGCTCTTGAATTTTCTTTATTTCAACAAATTCAAGAGCCGGGAATAGACAAAAATTGAGATAGAAGATTGAGAAAAAAAAAGAGATGTAATAAGAAAAAGTAGAGAAAGTATCAATATTTTCTCACATTGATATCAATATGAAAAAGAAGGCACCAATTCTAGAGCAGTTTGGAGCATAGTAGAAGTCTTACTCCGACTCCAGAATCATGAATTATTACACAGCACTCACAAAATACGAGCAAACTGCACTAGAGCACGTTTCAGGTAATCGAATACGCGATAATAAGGTATTCGACACCCTTGCACTTTCTAGAGCATGTTTGTATTACAAAATTATAGTGACCCCAATGAACTTCAAGTTTGTGTTCTAAAATTCGTCTCTGCATTGGATCAGACGTAAGTGTTTAGTTTCTTTGCACTCACTCTGGAGTAATTTCCTACCTTTACAGCAAGACGTGAATATAAATGTTTTAATGATCATGATATTCACTTTTTTTCTATTCCAGGCTCTTGAATTTTCTTTATTTCAACAAATTCAAGAGCCGGGAATAGACAAAAATTGAGATAGAAGATTGAGAAAAAAAAAGAGATGTAATAAGAAAAAGTAGAGAAAGTATCAATATTTTCTCACATTGATATTAATATGAAAAAGAATGCACTAATTCTAGAGTAGCTTGAAACATAGTAGAAGTCTTACTCCGACTCCAGAATCATGAATTATTACACAGCACTCACAAAATACGAGCAAACTGCACTAGAGCACGTTTCAGGTAATCGAATACGCGATAATAAGGTATTCGACACCCTTGCACTTTCTAGAGCATGTTTGTATTACAAAATTATAGTGACCCCAATGAACTTCAAGTTTGTGTTCTAAAATTCGTCTCTGCATTGGATCAGACGTAAGTGTTTAGTTTCTTTGCACTCACTCTGGAGTAATTTCCTACCTTTACAGCAAGACGTGAATATAAATGTTTTAATGATCATGATATTCACTTTTTTTCTATTCCAGGCTCTTGAATTTTCTTTATTTCAACAAATTCAAGAGCCGGGAATAGACAAAAATTGAGATAGAAGATTGAGAAAAAAAAAGAGATGTAATAAGAAAAAGTAGAGAAAGTATCAATATTTTCTCACATTGATATTAATATGAAAAAGAATGCACTAATTCTAGAGTAGCTTGAAACATAGTAGAAGTCTTACTCCGACTCCAGAATCATGAATTATTACACAGCACTCACAAAATACGAGCAAACTGCACTAGAGCACGTTTCAGGTAATCGAATACGCGATAATAAGGTATTCGACTCCCTTGCACTTTCTAGAGCATGTTTGTATTACAAAATTATAGTGACCCCAATGAACTTCAAGTTTGTGTTCTAAAATTCGTCTCTGCATTGGATCAGACGTAAGTGTTTAGTTTCTTTGCACTCACTCTGGAGTAATTTCCTACCTTTACAGCAAGACGTGAGTATAAATGTTTTAATGATCATGATATTCACTTTTTTTCTATTCCAGGCTCTTGAATTTTCTTTATTTCAACAAATTCAAGAGCCGGGAATAGACAAAAATTGAGATAGAAGATTGAGAAAAAAAAAGAGATGTAATAAGAAAAAGTAGAGAAAGTATCAATATTTTCTCACATTGATATCAATATGAAAAAGAAGGCACCAATTCTAGAGCAGTTTGGAGCATAGTAGAAGTCTTACTCCGACTCCAGAATCATGAATTATTACACAGCACTCACAAAATACGAGCAAACTGCACTAGAGCACGTTTCAGGTAATCGAATACGCGATAATAAGGTATTCGACACCCTTGCACTTTCTAGAGCATGTTTGTATTACAAAATTATAGTGACCCCAATGAACTTCAAGTTTGTGTTCTAAAATTCGTCTCTGCATTGGATCAGACGTAAGTGTTTAGTTTCTTTGCACTCACTCTGGAGTAATTTCCTACCTTTACAGCAAGACGTGAATATAAATGTTTTAATGATCATGATATTCACTTTTTTTCTATTCCAGGCTCTTGAATTTTCTTTATTTCAACAAATTCAAGAGCCGGGAATAGACAAAAATTGAGATAGAAGATTGAGAAAAAAAAAGAGATGTAATAAGAAAAAGTAGAGAAAGTATCAATATTTTCTCACATTGATATCAATATGAAAAAGAAGGCACCAATTCTAGAGCAGTTTGGAGCATAGTAGAAGTCTTACTCCGACTCCAGAATCATGAATTATTACACAGCACTCACAAAATACGAGCAAACTGCACTAGAGCACGTTTCAGGTAATCGAATACGCGATAATAAGGTATTCGACACCCTTGCACTTTCTAGAGCATGTTTGTATTACAAAATTATAGTGACCCCAATGAACTTCAAGTTTGTGTTCTAAAATTCGTCTCTGCATTGGATCAGACGTAAGTGTTTAGTTTCTTTGCACTCACTCTGGAGTAATTTCCTACCTTTACAGCAAGACGTGAATATAAATGTTTTAATGATCATGATATTCACTTTTTTTCTATTCCAGGCTCTTGAATTTTCTTTATTTCAACAAATCCAAGAGCCGGGAATAGACAAAAATTGAGATAGAAGATTGAGAAAAAAAAAGAGATGTAATAAGAAAAAGTAGAGAAAGTATCAATATTTTCTCACATTGATATCAATATGAAAAAGAAGGCACCAATTCTAGAGCAGTTTGGAGCATAGTAGAAGTCTTACTCCGACTCCAGAATCATGAATTATTACACAGCACTCACAAAATACGAGCAAACTGCACTAGAGCACGTTTCAGGTAATCGAATACGCGATAATAAGGTATTCGACACCCTTGCACTTTCTAGAGCATGTTTGTATTACAAAATTATAGTGACCCCAATGAACTTCAAGTTTGTGTTCTAAAATTCGTCTCTGCATTGGATCAGACGTAAGTGTTTAGTTTCTTTGCACTTACTCTGGAGTAATTTCCTACCTTTACAGCAAGACGTGAATATAAATGTTTTAATGATCATGATATTCACTTTTTTTCTATTCCAGGCTCTTGAATTTTCTTTATTTCAACAAATCCAAGAGCCGGGAATAAACAAAAATTGAGATAAAAGATTGAGAAAAAAAAAAGAGATGTAATAAGAAAAAGTAGAGAAAGTATCAATATTTTCTCACATTGATATCAATATGAAAAAGAAGGCACCAATTCTAGAGCAGTTTGGAGCATAGTAGAAGTCTTACTCCGACTCCAGAATCATGAATTATTACACAGCACTCACAAAATACGAGCAAACTGCACTAGAGCACGTTTCAGGTAATCGAATACGCGATAATAAGGTATTCGACACCCTTGCACTTTCTAGAGCATGTTTGTATTACAAAATTATAGTGACCCCAATGAACTTCAAGTTTGTGTTCTAAAATTCGTCTCTGCATTGGATCAGACGTAAGTGTTTAGTTTCTTTGCACTTACTCTGGAGTAATTTCCTACCTTTACAGCAAGACGTGAATATAAATGTTTTAATGATCATGATATTCACTTTTTTTCTATTCCAGGCTCTTGAATTTTCTTTATTTCAACAAATCCAAGAGCCGGGAATAAACAAAAATTGAGATAAAAGATTGAGAAAAAAAAAGAGATGTAATAAGAAATAGTAGAGAAAGTATCAATATTTTCTCACATTGATATTAATATGAAAAAGAATGCACTAATTCTAGAGTAGCTTGAAACATAGTAGAAGTCTTACTCCGACTCCAGAATCATGAATTATTACGCTGCACTCACAAAATACGAGCGAACTGCACTAGAGCACGTTTCAGGTAATCGAATACGCGATAATAAGGTATTCGACACCCTTGCACTTTCTAGAGCATGTTTGTATTACAAAATTATAGTGACCCCAATGAACTTCAAGTTTGTGTTCTAAAATTCGTCTCTGCATTGGATCAGACGTAAGTGTTTAGTTTCTTTGCACTCACTCTGGAGTAATTTCCTACCTTTACAGCAAGACGTGAATATAAATGTTTTAATGATCATGATATTCACTTTTTTTCTATTCCAGGCTCTTGAATTTTCTTTATTTCAACAAATTCAAGAGCCGGGAATAGACAAAAATTGAGATAGAAGATTGAGAAAAAAAAAAGAGATGTAATAAGAAAAAGTAGAGAAAGTATCAATATTTTCTCACATTGATATCAATATGAAAAAGAAGGCACCAATTCTAGAGCAGTTTGGAGCATAGTAGAAGTCTTACTCCGACTCCAGAATCATGAATTATTACACAGCACTCACAAAATACGAGCAAACTGCACTAGAGCACGTTTCAGGTAATCGAATACGCGATAATAAGGTATTCGACACCCTTGCACTTTCTAGAGCATGTTTGTATTACAAAATTATAGTGACCCCAATGAACTTCAAGTTTGTGTTCTAAAATTCGTCTCTGCATTGGATCAGACGTAAGTGTTTAGTTTCTTTGCACTCACTCTGGAGTAATTTCCTACCTTTACAGCAAGACGTGAATATAAATGTTTTAATGATCATGATATTCACTTTTTTTCTATTCCAGGCTCTTGAATTTTCTTTATTTCAACAAATTCAAGAGCCGGGAATAGACAAAAATTGAGATAGAAGATTGAGAAAAAAAAAGAGATGTAATAAGAAAAAGTAGAGAAAGTATCAATATTTTCTCACATTGATATCAATATGAAAAGAAGGCACCAATTCTAGAGCAGTTTGGAGCATAGTAGAAGTCTTACTCCGACTCCAGAATCATGAATTATTACACAGCACTCACAAAATACGAGCAAACTGCACTAGAGCACGTTTCAGGTAATCGAATACGCGATAATAAGGTATTCGACACCCTTGCACTTTCTAGAGCATGTTTGTATTACAAAATTATAGTGACCCCAATGAACTTCAAGTTTGTGTTCTAAAATTCGTCTCTGCATTGGATCAGACGTAAGTGTTTAGTTTCTTTGCACTCACTCTGGAGTAATTTCCTACCTTTACAGCAAGACGTGAATATAAATGTTTTAATGATCATGATATTCACTTTTTTTCTATTCCAGGCTCTTGAATTTTCTTTATTTCAACAAATCCAAGAGCCGGGAATAAACAAAAATTGAGATAAAAGATTGAGAAAAAAAAAGAGATGTAATAAGAAATAGTAGAGAAAGTATCAATATTTTCTCACATTGATATTAATATGAAAAAGAATGCACTAATTCTAGAGTAGCTTGAAACATAGTAGAAGTCTTACTCCGACTCCAGAATCATGAATTATTACGCTGCACTCACAAAATACGAGCAAACTGCACTAGAGCACGTTTCAGGTAATCGAATACGCGATAATAAGGTATTCGACACCCTTGCACTTTCTAGAGCATGTTTGTATTACAAAATTATAGTGACCCCAATGAACTTCAAGTTTGTGTTCTAAAATTCGTCTCTGCATTGGATCAGACGTAAGTGTTTAGTTTCTTTGCACTCACTCTGGAGTAATTTCCTACCTTTACAGCAAGACGTGAATATAAATGTTTTAATGATCATGATATTCACTTTTTTTCTATTCCAGGCTCTTGAATTTTCTTTATTTCAACAAATTCAAGAGCCGGGAATAGACAAAAATTGAGATAGAAGATTGAGAAAAAAAAAAGAGATGTAATAAGAAAAAGTAGAGAAAGTATCAATATTTTCTCACATTGATATCAATATGAAAAAGAAGGCACCAATTCTAGAGCAGTTTGGAGCATAGTAGAAGTCTTACTCCGACTCCAGAATCATGAATTATTACACAGCACTCACAAAATACGAGCAAACTGCAATAGAGCAAGTTTCAGGTAATTAAATACGCGATAATAAGGTATTCGACACCCTTAATTGCACTTGTTCTAGAGCATGTTCGTATTACAAAATTAGTGACCCCAATGAACTTCAAGTTTGTGTTCCAAAATTCGTCTCAATTTTATTTTTATTTTTCTGCATTGGATCAGACGTAAGTGTTCAGTTTCTTTGCACTCACTCTGGAGTAATTTCCTATCTTTGAAACAAGACGCGAATATAAATGTTTTAAATGATCATGATATTCACATTTTTTCTATTCCAGGCTCTTGAATTTTGTTTATTTCAATAAATTCAAGAGCCGGGAATAAACAAAAAATTGAGACAAAAGATTGAGAAAAAAGAAGAGATGTAGTAAGAAAAAGTAGAGAAAGTATCAATATTTTCTTACATTGATATCAATATGAAAAAAAAGGCACTAATTCTAGAGTAGTTTGGAGCAGTAGAAGTCTTACTCCGATTCCAGAATCATGAATTATTACACAGCACTCACAAAATACGAGCAAACTGCACTAGAGCACGTTTTAGGTAATAGAATACGCGATAATAAGGTATTCGACATTAGAGCATGTTCATATTACAAAATTAGTGACCCCAATGAACTTCAACTTTGTGTTCCAAAATTCGTCTCAATTTTTTATTTATTTATTTTTTGCATTTTATCAGACGTAAGTGTTCAGTTTCTTTGCACTCACTCTGAAGTAATTTCCTACCTTTAAAGCAAGACGCGAATATAAATGTTTTAAATGATTATGATATTCACATTTTTTCTATTCCAGGCTCTTGAATTTTTTTTATTTCAACAAATTCAAGAGCCGGGAATAGACAAAAATTGAGATTAAAGATTGAGAAAAAAAAAGAGATGTAATAAGAAATAGTAGAGAAAGTATCAATATTCTCTCACATTGATATCAATATGAAAAAGAATGCATTAATTCTAGAGTAGTTTAAAACATAGTAGAAGTCTTACTTCGACTCCAGAATCATGAATTATTACACTGCACTCACAAAATACGAGCAAACTGCACTAGAGCAAGTTTCAGGTAATCGAATACGCGATAATAAGGTATTCGACACCCTTGCACTTGTTCTAGAGCATGTTCGTATTACAAAATAAGTGACCCCAATGAACTTCAAGTTTGTGTTTCAAAATTCGTTTCCATTTTTTTTTTTTCTGCATTGAATCAGACGTAAGTGTTCAGTTTCTTTGCACCCACTCTGGAGTAATTTCCTACCATTAAAGCAAGACGCGAATATAAATTTTTAAATGATCATGATAGTCACATTTTTTCTATTCCAGGATCTTGATTTTTTTTTATTTCGATTAATTCAAAAGCCGGGAATAAACAAAAATTGAAATAAAAAATTGAGAAAAAAGGAAAGATGTAAAGAAAAGTATGGAAAGTATCGATTTTTGCTCACATTAATATCAATATGAAAAAGAATAAGGCACTAATTCTAGAGCAGTTTGGAGCATAATAGAAGTCTTAAGGGTCATTTTACATCCACTTAACTTAACTCAACGTACGGAAAATTATAATTAACGTACGAAACTAAGACTTACGTAAATTTCTACCTTAACTTTATGTATTTAGTTGTATTCTTGTGGGCCCTGTCCATTTTTTTTTCTACTAAACTACACTGTCAAACCAAACAATTTTCCATTCTCCACCCATCAAATCTCTATGGACCAATCCATTGTCACAATGGGCGCCGGACCATAAAAACCTAAGGGTGGCTGCACCCCCTGCGTCAAATTTTTGATGAAATCCACTGGACCACAGAGTCTCTTTGTTTCGTGTTTTCAACTGTCCGTCAAATGCCTTTTTGGATAGAGAGAGGCGATGAAAAACTATTTTGCATTGAATTGAAAACAAGCTTATTGTCATGTGTAAATTTTTCGAAAATTGTTACACACACAATATACAATTTCCTATTGACAGATGGCTACTTTTAATATGAATTGAAAAAATTGGTCTATGACGGAAATGGGTGAACAACTAGCTGACCTTTTGCAACAGTTTCTTTCTTCTATAATTGCTTTAAGGAGGGCTCCTTTTAGAAACTAAAAATAAAAAAACCACCCCTTGAACGCCTTTATTGCACTTCCTCCTTTCATTTCGAGAGTGGGTTACAAATTACAGGAAACGTTACACTATTTTAAAAAGCAGAGGCGAGAATGAGTTTATTATAATCAGAACAGAGAAGGATTTCAACATTTTTTTTGAATAATCAACTGCATTATTTTAATGAGTGCAACAAACAACACCTTTGACAAAACGTACCCAAAAAACCCTATTGTTAGGGGGCGATGCACTTTTGTCTCGTTAAAAGGCGTGCAAACATTTTCGGTGAGCCCTTTTGAACGAGGCGGTCCCTTTTTCAAACCGCCGCCAGATTTATTAGCTTGTTTTAATAATTTTTCAAATATTATCTTTTGTAGCAATAAAGATATAGTGATTCTACTGTATTCAGCAGTAGGTATATCGTGCTGAACTTTAATAAGGAAACGCAAAATTCCTTGCATGAATCAAATCTATTATTGTTGCCAATTCATTTCCGCAACTAGAAACAATATGTTTTCAACCCTTCAAACATTCACTGACCCTTGAAAAAAAACTTCAACCCAAAACAGCTTTCTACGAATGTCGTAGAACCAGCCCCCTCTATATAACAAGTTTGATTTATAGCTAATAAAATAAAAGAGTCCCTTTTGTCCCTGTCGAGTGGCCGGGATGGGCTCTAAAATGCCATTGTTTGACACTTTCTGGAACGATTGACGTTTTGGGGAGGGGAGCAACGGCCCGTGGAATTTTGTCGTGATTTATTTTTTTAGAGCGAGACTTTATGGTTTGACAGCTCAATCTGATCGATCCCGGAATCGATCAATCTTTCCAATCGGATCGAATTTTTTGAAATTGAAAAGCATATACATTTACATAAAGTAATTGAGAAAGTGGCAAAAAAATCAATTTTATCCTCTTTCTGATTTGATCAAAAAACCAGAAAATTCCAGTCCCTTATTGTAGCACTTCTATCATATAGGGACAGACAAAGGAAACAAATATAACGCATTTTCGTGAATTATGTGGCGATAAAACTTTCGGCTCTATAACCCTAAAATATATAGAGCCGCGTCAACAATAAAGCAATTGCGGGCACAATCGTTACGAAAATTGGATTCAATCTTTTGTATAACTACTCAGACATAAATATATATTTTTTCAATATAGACAAACATTTCAAAATCCAAATTACCAAACGAAAAGGAGTCTGTAACTGTTTCTGACGCCTTGGGTTCTTCACATTTTACGAAACTAATTAAAAGCCCTCGTGACAAAAGAGAACCGAGAATAATAGAGACGAAACTCTTTTGAGTTTAAATGTGATGGAAATAGAATCAAGGGTTGTATTAATTAGGTATCGAATTCACGTTACATATTATGACTCACCTATTGATAATTAAAATGTCAAATCACGATAATTGATTTGGTCTTGGTCCAAAAAAAAAAACCAACGCAGAATTTACGGTGTGAAGAGATCTCTATCTTGTTCAAGTTCAGCTAATTAACATAAATTTTAATATTACAACTTGTTAATGGTGCTACCTAAACGATTTTTTCATATTTAATGTGCGAAAAGGAGACAGTAACTTATGGTTGATGTTTGCAAAACCAAAAATGAACTGTAGTTTTTCATAAAGGGTAAATATGGTTCTTGGAACAAATCCTCGTTACGAATTTATACATACACTTTTCATTTTTCAATAGTTTTTGATGAAATTCAAGGGGTAAACCTAAAATCATGGACGATTTCTTCTGATTAGCAGTAGAATTGCCAAAGAGCTCCTCTGAAATCTGCACATGCGTTAAATTTAGAAATTGACTGATTTCCTATTTTCTTAAAATTTACCATAATTTGAGTTTTTTAAGATGTCCCTTGATTTCTTTATGATTTCCCCTGATTGCTTTAGATTTCCTCAATTTTCCTCTTTTTGTACACCATTCTTAGTCCATTCCTTACGAACAAATCGAACCGTTTATATATCATGTATTTATTTCCTCATAGTAACTTGCAAATAATAGGTGCAGTGTGTGGGCACTTTAGAGGTCAAAAATTGATGGTATGCAAATAATCTAGTAGATTTTATTGTCTCAAATTCAATCTACATAGCTATGGAATTTATTATTATGCATCACGATTCAAGCAATAAGGATATTATTACTCCATCCATCAGCAGCCTCCAACAAACACAAAATGATTTCGTCGTTAAATCAAAAAAAAGTATCGCGTTTCATCCCTTTAGACGCCACTCCGTCATTGTCAAAAGGGCTGTTTAAAAGACTTATCGCATATTCAAATGATTGTAATCCCTATTTTTTTTTTGGCAAGCGGATTACGACACCTTTTTTGAACCTTATTAATGAGTTTTAGAAAAAAGGGCCTGCGACATTGATGGAATGGGCATCTGTTGTTCCCTTACAAGAAATCATTGAACTGGAATAAATTGATATGGTCATCACATCAGCTGGTCAGGAAGTGTCTCAAATTGGGCACGTTATTGTCCCGAAGGAATTTTTCTTGGAGGGGTCACGCTTTATTAATTGACATATGGGTTTTAATTTTAATAGGGAAAACATCATAAATCTTGCAGTTTTTTTTTATAAATATGTCTGGAACGGATCGAATTTAAATAGGGCTGAGAAATTTACATATTTGTCGCTCAAAATTCGATATGACCCTTTTTTCTTGTCAATCAAAAATTTGTCACCATCGGATGAAACCAGCTGCATATTCATAAAATATAGTCGTGAAGAAAATTTTTCATTTGCAGCTAAATTAAGAAGGCAGTGGCGATTGTAGAAACTGCCCTTCCACATTTAGTGTAGTAGTAGTAGTAGGATAGTACTTTTACAATTTTTGGAGCCGAATATATGAGAGATTGCTTAATCAAATATAGACAAACTATATATTTTTGGAATCGGGGCATTGTGCTCTTCAAGAATATAGGGCATCCCATTTGAAAAAAGTTGGAAGCATGCAAAATTTCACATTTTTGAAATTTAAATTTTGTTTCTGACCATGGATTCTAAAAATTTAGCCAATACTGTACAACTTTTGTATTTACACCTTTCATCTACTGGTAAAAGTAAAGGCTATAGGTGAGTTGTTAGTATTATAAAAAAAACACCCTGTACAAATAAGTGGATTATTGCGGAACTTATGGGTTGAACTCTGCGGGACGAGCGCAGCGAGTTCCGCAGCCATCTACTCACCAATATACTGTTGAACTCTGTTCAAGTAAGACATTCATCTAAATGTAGTTTTTGAACTAATGAGAAAAACTCACAACTGAGAGAATCAAGATAGTATTGTACTTGAACAACATATTGGTGAATAGATGGCGTCCAACCATAAATTCCGCAACAATCCACTCGTTTGTACTTGAATTACTTAGTCACATTATGTTACTAGTTTGGTAAAGTAACATTACCTACTAATTCCTGATGAAAGGCAAATTGACAAAAAGTGAATAATCTTACAAATTTTGACTTCATTTAATAAGTTATTGTTCAAATACAAATAAGTGAATTATTGCGGAACTTATGGGTGGACCTCTGCAGGACGAGCGCAGCGAGTTCCGCAGCCATCTACTCATTAATATACTGTTGAACTAATAAGAATAACTCACATTTGAGTGAGTCAAGTTAGTATCGTACTTAAACAATATATTGATGAATAGATGGCTGCGGAACTCGCTACGCTCGTCCCGCAGAGGTTCACCCATAAGTTCCGCAACAATCCACTCGTTTGTACTTGAATAACTTGTCACATTATGTTACTAGTTTGATAAAGTAACATTACTAATTCCTGATGAAAAGCAAATTGACAAAAAGTGAATTGAATAATCTTACAAATTTTGACTTTATATAATGAGTTATTGTTCAAGTAAAAATAAGTGGATTGTTGTGGAACTTATGGGTGGACCTCTGCGGGACGAGCGCAGCGAGTTCCGCAGCCATCTACTCACTAATATACTGTTGTACTGTTCAAATAAGACATTGATCTAAATGTAGTTTTTGAACTAATGATTGAAAACATATTGGTGAATAGATGGCTGCGGAACTCGCTGCGCTCGTCCCGCAGAGGTCCATCCATAAGTTCCGCAACAATCCACTCGTTTGTACTTGAATAACTTGTCACATTATGTTACTAGTTTGATAAAGTAACATTACTAATTCCTGATGAAAGGCAAATTGACAAAAAGTGAATAATCTTACAAATTTTGACTTTATATAATAAGTTATTGTTCAAGTACAAATAAGTGGATTGTTGCGGAACTTAAGGGTGGACCTCTGCGGGAGGAGCGCAGCGAGTTCCGCAGCCATCTACTCACCAATGTACTGTTGAACAGTCATCCATCAGCCGTCTATTTTCCAATATACTGTTCAACTATTCAAACAAGACACTCACCTGAAACGTGTAGTTTTTGAACTAATGAGAATAACTGACATTTGAGTGAGTCAGGTTAGTATAGTTGGCTGCTACTACAAAAAGTTTCTCAAAAGTTTCTTAACTTTCTTTGAATAGACTTAACAATTCCTATAGATCAAATTTTGAAGATGTATGTGGAAAATCTTTGTTTAATCTTTGGATTTTTTATAGAGTGATTTAAACATATTTTTCCAGTAAACCAAAAAACATTTTTAAAATGCTCTAGGTACACACCTTGTAAATTTATTGAATAATTTTAGTACAAATTAGGAAATGAAAATACGATTATCTTAAAATATGTATTCTGATGATGATTCAAAAACTTATTTTAGTTAGCAAAGAAGAAAAAGAAGAGAAATCAAGATTTCATATAAAAGTCAAATTTTGCTTATTACTGAATCATAATTTGGTGAATAATTTTTCTAAATACAATCATGGACAGAAAATTCTCTCAACCTAAAGCCTGAACGCACGCCTCAAGGATCAATTTCTTTTGAAAATCTGCATTAAATTAGAAATATAAACGTTAATCAGCTTCTGAGCGAAATATGCGGCTTGTTCCATTCCGTAAAGGAAGCTTCAATAAATGATTTTTGAAACCCTGAATTTACTCAGAAAATCTAAGATTTTTTGACACGCTCTCAGGGATCAATTTCCTTAGAAAAATCTTTATAACATTAGAAAAAGAAACATAAATCAGTTTCTGAGCAAAATATGAAATTCCGGTTTATTCCATAATGCAAAGGATGCTTCAATAAGAGATTCCTAAGATTGAAGTATGTTTTTTTTTTATTTACGACTGACATATAATGTAAATATTATATTTGTGACTTTGGCAGTATAATGCCATATATTATTCCCGCAGGGATTAATGGTCATTAATCCCGCTTGCACACCAATCACAAAATTTCTCAAATCAAATAAGTAGTACCATGGAAACAATATACCTACCTGAACAAACTCAAAAGTGTCATTGTCAAACGCGTAGTGCTTGTGTATTTGTATTGAGATGGATAAACAAAGAGCGTTTTTGGAAAGAAAATTTCAACTAAACTTATTTGTCGTAAATAAAGTAGAGTATATTACTCGCAATAATGGCTATTATTCCCTCGGAATGTTACTCCCTCGCCGCTAACGCGGCTCAGTTCGTAAATATTCCTTGGGAATAATAGCTATCATTATTGACTCGTGGTATAATCTACTATTAAAGATAATTCCCCAAGTCAAAAATTTAGTAATTTTGTTGGCAACACAAGCCTTTTCTTCATAAAAAATTTGAATGCATTGACAAATTTACATTGCCAACAAAATGTCATTTTGACTTTTATCTTTAAAAAAAAAACAAAACAGATTTTATATGAATTCAATTAGAAAACTTATAATTTTTTACAGGCTCTCAAGGATCCATTTTCTTTAAAAAAATCTGAATTAAATTAGAAAAATAAACATGAAACAGCTTCTGAGCCAGATATGAAATTCCGGTTTATTCCACATTGTAAAGAAAACTTCAATAAATGATTTCTGAAACCATGAAGTGACTCAGAAAACCTGGAATTTTTGACACGCTCTTAAGAGTCTCAAGGATCAACTTCTTTCAAAAAAATCTGCATTGAATTAGAAAAATAAACATAAATTAGCATATTCTGAGCTAAGGTTGGCAATAACCCGGGTTATTGAAAATTTCTATTGGATTTTTGCGCGTTATTGTGATAGCTTTTGTGTTTACTCCAAATTTGTTTCAACAGTTTTGCACCTGAGAAACTACAAAAAATAATTTTCCAAAAATGACACTGATACTGTTTTTGGCTCACAGCTCCTTCAATTTTCATCCGATTCTAGTATAATTAAGGTCAATTAAATCCTCTACAAACCTTTTAATTAAGATTTCAATTTAGTTTCAACAGTCATGCACTTGAGAAGCTCCAAAATTGAAATTATCGAACATTGAAAATTTTCCAAAAATTACACTGAAACAGTTTTTGCCTCACAGCTCCTTTAATTTTCATCCGATTTCAATGTAATTTAGCTCTAGATAAAGTTAACTAAATTCTCTATAAACCTGTTTATTAGGATTTCAATTTAGTTCCAACAGTTTTGCACTTGAAAAGTTCCAAAATTGAAATTATCGAACATTGAAAATTTTCCAAAAATGACACTAAGACAGTTTTTGCCTCTCAGCTCCTTTAATTTTTATACGATTTCAATGTAATTAAGCTCTGATTAAAGCCAATTAAATTCTCTACAAACTTATTGATTGAGATTTTCCACCTGAGAAGCTTCAAAAATGAATTTATCAAACATTAAATATTTTCCAAAAATAACACTGAGACAGTTTTTGGCTCACAGCTCCGTTAATTTTCATCCGATTCGAGTGTAATTAAGCTCTAATTAAAGCCAATTAAATTCTTCATTAACATGTTTATTAAGATTTTAATTTAGTTTCAACAGTTTTGCAGCTGAGAGAATCTTCAGCAATGATGCTACATGCCTACTCTATTAGTTGGCTTATATCTGAAGAAATTCTCTCTTTCAAGAAAACTAATTTGAATTAGACTTTTTTGCAAATTCAAAGCAGTTGGCAACAACGCAAAACTATTACAGACCCCAGAAAGCAGTGTTGCTACATATATCATTATTTCTCTCCAATAGAAAAAGTTATAGATACACAAGAAGTACATAATAATAAAACTAAACAAAGATATGTATAATGTAAAATGTTTTTTTTTTATAAATTTAAAGCATGTGGCAACATTGTATGATAATTATGAAAACTTGTAAAACAATGTAGCCAAATCCCCTTTCAAATCCACCTAATGTTCCTTGCTTTTTTAATTAATAAGTCACTATCTTATTAAAAGCTTTTCATTTAGAAATTCAACATAATGTGGCAATATTGCACGATTTCTACAAACTCTTATGGCAATGTTGCCACATACTCGACATACTCTTAAACATAGAGAAATACTCACTTCTTGAACAAGTAGCAAGGAAATTAAGGACCGGTGTCTTTAACTTTTCAGGCATTTTGTAATCCTATTGGTTGGCCAGTTATCCACTGACCAATAGGATTATATATTGGTTTTATTTTGTAGATAGTTACCAAAATCGTAGTTATCGAACATTGAAAATTTTCCAAAAATGACACTAAGACAGTTTTTGCGTCACAGCTCTGTTAATTTTCATCCGATTTCAGTGTAATTAAGCTGGAGATTTGAAAAAACATATGGCAATACTGCTTATGATACAACAAACGTTAAAAAAATGACGTTTCAAAGTAGGCCTTGTTTTCTTTAAAACTCGATACAAAATGGCGTTTCTTTGTTGCCCTGTGGGCTCAAGATTGAAAACACTCTCGCCCTTCGGGCTCATGAACTCAAGATTTAAAAAAAAAAACGCCATTTCAATCCTCTAGCGTTACAGTGTTGCCAAAAGTTAAAAATTTCAATCAGCCTACAACATTATAACAATCGTTTCTTGATGTCAATTGCCACTTGTCAACGTTTTACATTTACAATTATAAATGCTCCAAAATTACTGTTGAAATGTAGCAACGTTGCTGTTGTAGGCCTCAATCTGAATCACAAGGCTGTCACTTGACAATAAAAGTCATAACAATCGTGGGTGGTCCTAAAAATTAACTCGTCAATTGTCAAAAGTCATAATATTGTATTTAGGCTTGTCAGTTGTCAAAAAAAATTGAGTAATTATTCCAAGTGTTTGACCAATCGAAAATTTACTCTGATGATAGTTTGGCTCGACCAACTGATCATTTAAATTGTTTTCTATTTTATCTCGTTCTTTATCTTACTCATTTATAATCGCTTTTGGTTTTTTACTAATGTATCCTATCTCATCTTCTTCTTTGTTTTACTCACTTAAATCTGGAAAAACATTATGTTTGAGATTGTTATTATGGCAACGTCGCTTTTGATCAAGTAGGTCTTGTAATGTAATGTCATTTGGCATTTTAGACAGTCGGCCATTTTCGAGTGTTTTTATCCAGTTTCTCCTCGAATTTTCCACTTTTCCAGGCCAGTTTCGATCGGGAAAATTGTTAATTATATCCGAGCCCGAAGGGCCGGAGTTATACGCGAGCCCGAAGGGCCGGAGTTATTTTAATCACGGGGCCCAGTTTATAATTCTATTGGTAAGCGGATAATTTGGAGCCAATCAAAAAACGGGAATATTCAAAATGCGATTTTTAGCGCCCAATCAAAGAGCCGGGAATATTCAAAAACTTTAGTTTCATCAAGTTGACTTTGGAATGTTGGTTTTCTATTGGGTTTTCTTAAGATTTCTATTTTTTTCAGAAAACGGTGGTTTTTGCAAACATATACTACTTTATCGTTGTCTTTGTCTTACTCACTATAATCATTAAGTAAACCTTGTAATGTCATTTTTTCATTGAAATTAAACTAAAAACAAGTTTCCGATGCTTTATCTAGCGAATTTTAATTATTATAATCATTATTTATTAATTATTTAACAATTTTTAATTGAATTTTAAACAAAAAGATCATTTAAAATGTTATTTTTGTTTTCCGAGATGTAATGTGACAATGTTGCTTTAAGTCGGCCATTTTGAAGTGACGTCTTGTGATTTTTTGCCAGTTCTTCTTCGAATTTTCGACTTTTCCGGGGATTTTTAATGGAAAAAAGCGATTTAACATACAAGGCTTTGAGTTTTCTTCATTTTCTAGCAAAAATTTCCACCTTCAAATGCCATAATTAGCAAAATCCCATTTAAAATGCTTTTGATGTGACAACACCGCTTGTCGCTAACTTCAATCAAAGAGGCCTTGTAATAAATATCATTTGTCATTTTTGACAGTCAGCCGTTTTCATTTGACGTGTTTACATTTTTATCCAGTTTTTCCTCGAATTTTCGACTTTTTCGACCTTTTTTTGATCGGGAAAATCGATTTAAAGTACAAGGCTTTGAGTTATCTTCATTTTGTATCAAAAATGTCGAGTTTTTCAACGGGGTAAGTAACAAAAACTTAAGTTTCAGCAAGTAGGCTTTGGAATGTCATTTTTCAATGGTTTTCCTTTGGATTTTCCGCTTTTCCGATCAGGAAAACCGATTGAAAGTACGAGGCTTTGAGTTTTTTTAATTTTCTGCCGAAACCCTAAACTAAACACAAACTACGTCAACCAAAAACCATAAAACGAGTGTTACATTGGTGACACCATCTATTTACGAATCAAAAATTATTGTTTTATCAAATTTGGATACAGAATAGTACATTAAAATACAAGTTTCATAAGACGTCATTTTATCGCACGAGCCCTATATTAGAAAACGAGCCGGAGGCGAGTTTTCTAAAGGGCGAGTGCGATAAAATGTCTTATGAAACGAATATTTTATACTATTTTTTCTATTTTGGGATTGTTTAATTAAAAAAAACAAATTTTTCTTGGAAATTTTATTCTCATATTTCGATTTCATATATTTAGGTTGGTAACCCTACATGCCAAATATAGAAATCTTCTATTATAAAATCGCGAATGACAGTTCGATGGCCATCAGTCAGCCAGTGTTACCAACCTCCGATAAGTAAAAAAGGAGTGTCACAAAGAGCTTCTTTTCGAAACTACTTTTAGTGTCGAAAAGACTTCGATATGACACCAAAATAGAAAAATACAAGTTAATTAAAACATCGACATTAGACTAAGTAGGCAGTAGTGAAAATTTGGAAAAAATAAAAAAATTGAAAATTGTACCAAATATGCCAACGTCGTACCAGCATAGTTTTTCAAAACGAATGGTACCAAACCTGATACAATTGTACCACCTCTGGCAACACTGTTCAACAGTTTCGCACCTGAGAAGCTTCAAAAATTTATCAAACATTGAACATTCTCCAAAAATGACACTGATACAGTTTTTGGCTCACAGCTTCGTTAATTTTCATCCAATTTGAGTGTAATTGAGGTCCCAATAAAGCCAGTTAAATTCTCAATAAAACTGTTTATCCAAGATATTGATTTTCAATAATTTTACACCTGAGAAAAAGCTTCAATATTGAAATTATCATACATTGGAAACTTTTCAATAATGACACTAAGACAGTTTTTGCCTCACAGCTCCGTTATTTTTTTATCCAATTTCAGTGTAATTAAGCTCTAATTAAAGCCAAATAGATTCTCTACAAACTTGATAATAAGGATTTCAACAGAAAAAGTCCAAAGCCCACTAGGTTATCTTGTCAATATTTATGGTGGCTTTTTGTGTCAAAAACCCACTGGGTTAGTTTGGTTCTTTGGTTTGGTTTAACCACTGGGTTTTTGTGTATGCTAACCTTGTTCTGAGCAGAATATGAAACTCCGATTCATTCCATATTGTGAAGAAAGCTTCAATAAATGATTTCTAAAATAATGAATTTACTCAGAAAACCTGAAATTTTTCGACACGCTCTCAAAGTTCCATTTAAAAAAAATATATATATATTAAATTAGAATAAGGATCATAGATGAGCTTCTGAGTGAAATGTGAAACTCCAGTTGATTGCATATTGTTTTAATGAATGAATTCTTAAATCATGAATTCACTCAGAAAACTTGGAATTTTTTGACACAAGCTCAAAGATCAATTTTTTGGAATTGAAAAAATAACTAAAAATCAGCTTCTGAGCGAAATATAGAATTCCAATTTATATCATATTATGAAGGAAGCTCCAATGAATGATTTCTGCTGGAACCATGAATTCACTCAGAAAACCTGGAATTTATTTGACATGCTCTCGAGACTCAATTTTTTCGAGAAAAATCTGTATTAAATTAGAAAAATAAGCATGAATCAGCTTCTGAGCCAGATATTAAATTTCGGTTTATTCCATATTGTAGAAAAAGCTTCAATAAATGATGTCCTAAACCATGAATTTACTCAGAAACCCTGGAATTTTCGAATTGACTTAAAAAACCCAGGAATTTTCTGACACCTCTTCTGCAATCTAAAATAAAAATCCTAGTGTAGTCTTCTGTAATATCACTTTCAGTTTCAGAGCAATAATTAAATTATAAACCATAATTAGTATTTAGCTAATCAAGAGCCAAAGAAAACGAAATCGAAATCATCTCGCAGATCAGTAAATCGCACTCCCATATAGTGGGGCAGAGCACCAAAAGCCCCCGTTTTATAGATGATTCTCGCAAGTCAAGTTCCCCCTAGAATTTCAGTTTCGTTTCAGCGTTGTCGCTCGAAGGTTGGTGCCGCTCTTAAGGCTCAATTTCACGTTATATACGTGGGTTACGAACTATAAAAAACTGATTCCAGTGTAAACTTACTGAAATATGGGTTAGGATTTTTTTATAAGTGTGACACCAGTGCAATAAATACCGTGCAATTTTTGTGATACTATTTGTTTAAGAGGGGTTGATGGGGTTGAAAATGAAGTATTTTAGCGGAGGACATAGGGAGTCATACACTTTGATCGCTAGGAAGAGATATATGAAAAAAATGTAAGTGTTTACATCAAGAATAATAGAATAGCAAAATAATATTGAAATATTCCAACAAAATGTTTACAATACAATTTAACAAAAACTTGTTGTTTGTATTGAATATTTTTGGAAATAAATAATTTGAAATTGAAGACGGAGAGATACAGTCGGTTTTATTTTTGGATTTTCATCAAAATAAGATACCGGTGTAAACCCAGTGAAATTTTATTGGAAATATTGACAACTTAAGTTTGTAACACCCTGTATAGGATTATTGTCAAACAAAAAGTACTTAATTAAGTTGTAAATACCGTTGCTGCTCGCGCTATACATATTCTAATTAATATTATAATCATCCAGGAAATTGAGCGGTTAAATGGTACCACTTTGCTCGAAAGATGACATGCCTTTTTGCTGAAATATATGACTCAAATAGGAAATTTGTGGTTGACCAATTAGTGTCTTCATTCATCAAAAAAAAACTGATTTCAACATCCTCTGCATCGTGTGTGCAATAACGTATATATGATCCGACCACATTCCACGTTACCTTGGAATTAACAACTGTTTTACTTGATCGGCAACAATATCGATAACGACTAAATTACCATCATTTGACAAGTGCACACATTTTCTATTGAGCACTGATGTATAATCTGTCACAGTGATTGAGCAACATTTCAGTTCCTTATCGATATAGGATTCACTGAGTAAAAAAATTTTTGTGCGAAAATCGTTCCTTTTTTTACGAAATTACAATGATTGCAACATCATATAGATAGACTCTGGTGATTCTAATTAGTAGTTGTGCGCCTTTACCGGAAAGAAACGGGGGTAAAAATCGAAGGATATTGCTATAGACACGCGATCCGTTTGCTCGCGAGCGTGCAATCGTAATTATTATAATGTTGTTAGATTTGGATTAACAAAAATGTTTTCTGACACGGTTTTTGATGGTTCAAGTTGTTCCAAACTACCCTCATTATCAAGTTGAATACTCAATTAGAATCTTAGATTTTTGTATACAATTGAGGTTATACCCGAGGGGTTTTTCACCTAACAAAATTTGTACACCGATGACCAGTACCTACTAACTGAGATATTTCCATGTATTAACAGATATTTCTATGTACTTATATAATAACAAGTTGAAGCCAACTATTTCCATGTATTAACAAAATATTTCCACATATTGCCAGGTATTTCCCTAGTATTATCACATACCAGGTATTGCCATGCTATATTGACAGACTAAAATCAAATCTTTGTCTTGCCAGAAGTCTAGGTATTGACATATCCACAGGTATTCACATGTTATTAATGGGTATCAACCAATGACATTAACATATATTGCCTAGATATCTACAAGTAGTGACATTATATTATCTACATAATTGCATAATATTGACACTATAGACATAGTATTTACCTGGTATTGACATTAACCAGTGATTTGTACACCGATTAACAACTCATTAACAAGGTGAAAAACCCCTAGGGTATACTTAAATTAAGATTTCTGGTGGGCACGTTACAGGGTACTTTTCTGAGAACTATGATCTGAAGTTGGTTTCAAGCACTGAGTAAAGTTTCTAAAGTTACTGTAGTTTGCCCAAAGGGCTCAAAACATCTAAAATTTGAGTTAGGAAGAGACTTTTTAAAAGTAATTCAATTTGTGCTCCTTGAACATCCTATGTAATTTCATTAAAACCCCTTCTATTGTAGGTATATAAATCAAGGGGTAATTCCCTGCAAATTTTTCCAAATTCCCTGCAAATTCCTCAAAACTGCTTGCAAATTTCCTGCAAATTCCTGTTACAAATTCCATAAAAATCCCCAAATTTGTTCGTGAAAAGAAATGGTTTTTTTTCTATTTTTATTACGCTCAGTGTTAAAATCAATAAATTTTCCCAATTTCTCATGCATTTCCGAGTGCATTTCTCCAATTTTCCATAAATCGCTTCAAGTTCCCAACATATTCCTTCAAATTCCTCATAAATTCCTCTAAATTTCCTACAGTTTTAGCAAAGTATTCCTAGGTGGGTTGCACTTTATGATTTAGATTTTGGAAAACTTTGAAAGGTCATAACTTTTTTTCTATTATAGACGAGATTATAGATAAAAAGCTGGAATTTTCAGCGATTCATATCCCAGTACAGGAAGGACTACAATCCCTGAAAATTTCAACTCATTTGGACTTATAATTCCTGAGATGAAATCGTGTTAAGCAATTTGGGGTAATTTATCAATTTTTCAATTTTTCTGAGTGCCTTTTTTCATAGATTTCGGCTTCAAATCTGAGAATAATTTAGTGTATGGAGTTTGGCGGATTCCAAATGACCATTAGTACACAAAATCTGGACAAAAAAAATTTGAAATTTCATCCATTTAGTAAGAAGGTATAGCTACCTTATAATTTAGATTTTGGAAAACTTTGAAAGTTCGTCACTTCTTATCTATTAGAGATCGAATGCTGAAATTTTCAGCGATTTTTATTCCAGTAGAGGACTACCATCCCTGAAAATTTCAGCTCATTTGAGCTTATAGGTTCCGAGAAAAAATCCCGTTAAGGAAACTCGCGGGTAATGGGCGGAAGCAAAATTTTCTGAATGCCTTTTTTCATAGAATCCGGCTCCAAATTTCAGAATAATTTAGTGTATCCCGGGGACCATTTTGAGTCTCAAGCAATTATATTGTGCATAAAGGTCTTAAAATGGTACTTTAAATTCGAACTACGAATAGTTTCATATGATGAGACTTTGAAACATCTATTTTAGAACCTGTATAACATGATCAAAGTTTTAACAACAGTGTCTTTTAATGCAGAGATGTTAAGTTTTCTAAAGGCCTGTATTTCAAAGTCACAGAATAACGTTAAGTCATCCTTAATACAAGTTTCACCGTATATCAAAGTTCCCTTAAATCAAGATGGATCTTGAGCCACCCGAATGAACTGATTTCAAGTTCACCTTAACGTTAAGGGTACCTTAGGTAAGTCTTGATTTTAGGGTAATATTGAAATATCTGCCCTAGGATCTAAGAATTGGTGTCCCTTTCTTACATGTAAATCTCCATTTGAAAAATCTAATCTTCATCTTAGTATCATAAAAATCCTTTCGGTTCAAAAGTGCTGGGAAACTACTAAAAGGAAAATTATGAAACTTCCAGGAGAAAAAAAAAAGGAAAATTAGGAGCTCATCATATTCCCATCATCATTCCCAATGAAAATTAACGAGAGGTAAACTGCTAGGGAAGTTTTTGTACATGTCTTAGGAATTCCCGAGAAAGTTGAGAGAACTTACAAGACTACGAAGAAATGGTAGGAATTTGAGGGGAAGTTGAGGATGTCTTGAGGGAAGTAAAGAGGAAGTTACCAAGGAAGTCATGAAGATCGTGTTTTATTGAGACATTTTGTATTTTTTCATTTTATACATGTTCAAGTTCCAATATTCCCGACAAAAGAAGTCGCCAGATTATGAAGCCATTTACATTTTCGGCAGGGTGTTTTAGAAAATTTCACTAGCATACCGTATAATTTAAGATATCTTGATTTATATTCCAGAATTTGGTAAGGAAGTCCAGAAAATCCAAGGAATTCTCGAGGAAGTCTAGGGGATGAAAAGGAAGTCTGTGGAATTCCGAATAATTCTAAAGAATTCCATGGGATGTTTCTATTTTGTTGTTGCAAAATGGGAGAAAAGTATATTGTACTTCCCATGAATGAGGACAAAAATAAGGTCTATAAACCTAGCAGTCCCAAGGTGGAAAAAAACTTCGGGAACTATATAATAATTAGGTGCTTTTTAGGTGCTAATTAGGGCCTCTAATTAAAAATTAGGTGCTCCTTTAGTTTTTGAGAAAATAAAAAAAAACTAAGGGACTGCTAGGTTTATAAAAGCTAGCAGTCCCCTGTAGTAAAAAATATTTTTTAAAATTTTTTCTTTGTATCAGAATTAGGTGCTTTTTAGGTGCTCCTAAATAGTCCAAGAAAAAATAGAATTGCTTAATTATTAACTGAGTTACAGATTTTTTTAAAATTATTACGGGACTGTTGGCTTTACGTTTACAATAATATGTTGGTGTGTCAGATTGGAAAAAAAACTTCGGGATCTATATAATAATTAGGTGCTTTTTAGGTGCTGATAAGGGCCTGTAATTAAAAATTAGGTGCTCCTCTAGTTTTTGAGAAAATCAAAAAAAAACTAAGAGATTGCTAGGTTTATGAAAGCTAGTAGTCCCCTATAGTAAAAAATATTTTTCCAAAATTTTCTTTTGTACCTATCAGAATTAGGTGCTTTTTAGGTGCTCCTAAATAGTCGAAGAAAAAATGGAATTGATTGATTATTAACTGAGTTGCAGATTTTTTATAATTATTTGGGGACCTCTAGCTTTTATAAACCTAGCAGTCTCTTAGTTTTTTTTCGATTTTCTCAAAAACTAGAGGAGCACCTAATTTTTAATTAGAGGCCCTAATTAGCACCTAAAAAGCATATAAATCCCGAAGTTTTTTTGCCATTTTGACACACCAACAAGTAAACGTAAAGCCAGCAGTCCCCTAATAATTTAAAAATATCTGTGACTCAGTTAATTATTAATCAGTTCTATTTTTTATTCGACTATTTAGGTCTCATAGGAGCACCTAAAAAGCACCTAATTCTGATAAAAAAGAAATTTTTGGAAAAATATTTTTCACTATAGGGGACTACTAGCTTTCATAAACCTAGCAATCCCTTAGTTTTTTTTGATTTTCTCAAAAACTAGAGGAGCACCTGATTTTTAATTAGAGGCTCTAATTAGCGCCTAATTATTATATAGATCTCGAAGTTTTTTTGCCATTCTGACTCACCAACAAGTAAACGTAAAGCCAGCAGCCCCCTTAGTTTTTTTGATTTTCTCAAAAACTAGAGGAGCACCTAATTTTTAATTATAGGCCCTAATTAGCACCTAAAAAACGCCTAATTATTATATAGATCCCGAAGTTTTTTTGTCATTCTGACACACCAACATGTAAACGTAAAGCCAGCAGTCCCCTAATAATTAAAAAAAAAATCTGTAACTCAGTTAATAATTAATCAATTCTATTTTTTCTTCGACTATTTAGGAGCACCTAAAAAGCACCTAATTCTGATACAAAGAAAAAATTTGCCAGCTTTTATAAATCTAGCAGTCCCTTAGTTTCTTTTGATTTTCTCAAAAACTAAAGGAGCACCTAATATTTAATTAGAGGCCCTAATTAGCACCTAAAAAGCACCTAATTATTATATAGTTCCCGAAGTTTTACATGAAAGAAACTAAATATTTTGCATTATTTTTGCTTTTTGAATGTATGAAGTATTACTTCACTACCGCATGCGAATGTGTGGTGAAAAGTACAGTTACCGCAGGGCACGCGAGTAAGTAAAATTGTTAACACATTTTTCATTTGCTGAGAAATATATAAAACTGATGTGCTCTTCTTCATTGAGCAATAATAATTTTGGTTTATTTCTAAGCCCAGCTAAGGTAACGGACCCCCAGTGACTTATCTAGATATAAAGAAATGAAATTACATATAGTAAAATATTTATAAAAATTTGTCAATATTAAAAGAATAGTTAGAATAATTGTAAATACCAGTGGCGCACCCAGGGGAGGGGCATTGGGCCGCCCCGCCCCCCAGACCGCTATCTAAAATTGTATTTTTTCGTATAAAAAAATTTGGCAAAATCAAGGCGTGACACCCTGACATCTCAATTTTTTGTTTAGATTTTTAGACGCAGTCCTCAACCTATATGTAGTGGCCCC
Source organism: Ceutorhynchus assimilis (assembly GCA_917834065.1). Classification (NCBI taxonomy): domain Eukaryota; kingdom Metazoa; phylum Arthropoda; class Insecta; order Coleoptera; family Curculionidae; genus Ceutorhynchus; species Ceutorhynchus assimilis. Next base: position 35,894,022 of record OU892285.1, read on the forward strand.
CCTAAAATATTCTCTGGGTGCGCCACTGGTAAATACAAATAAGTATGTTTCAATATTACAGGGACAAACTTGAACAAGTAATCTCTTAATTTCCAATGTTTTTTTGGGCATTTTTCACTTGAAAAAATTACCTGATTCAAGTACTTGTTAAAATTTGCTGCTGTGGTTGAGGTACACAATATTGAAAAACCAAAATTTTGATACTAGCATATATTCTCCCTTTCTTTAAACGTTTGCTTCAAGTGGCATGAAATAGGATTTTTCTTCAAATTTTCTTTGTAAAAATTCACTCCAGTAAAAATCTACCAAATAAATGCAAGACTTGCAAGAGTCTTGCTGCAAGACCAAGACCAAGACCAAGACTGGACCCTGCAAGATCAAGATCAAGACCAAAACCACTCATCAGAATGCAAGACCAAGACCAATACCTCATATGCAAGACCAAGACCAAGACCAAGACTAGCCCGGTCTTGGTCTTGGTCTTGCATTTGCTCATCACTAGGCAGATTGTCCGATCTTTCCAATATTCCTATGTGGGTCAACACATAATCCGCCCCCTCCATTGCCGCCATAGCGCACTTGGTGCGCCAATAAGGAGGATCCTGATTCTAACAAGCATAGAAGTTGAATATCAACTTTGTACTAAGTAGATTCCTTCGCTTTATCAATGGCATTTCTGCCGCTTCAAATAACAACGCCATTCTGGAAGTGCTCTTCATGCAGCCAGTCGCTACTATCAAAGCCTGGTACTGAATGCGATCCATTCTGCTAGAATTTATCTTGCTTATGTGGTACATCGCTTGACAGCCATAATCAACCATGTTCAACAATATATTTGGGTCAGCGCCCCACCAGGTTCTTGTAATTGCTCTCATGTTAATTCCTTTCTACGCCTTGTTAATCACATATTCAATATATTCCTTCCACTTCAACTTCCTGTCCAATATGATACCCAAGTAATTATAATTTTCAACCCATATTTAACTTCTCTATTCAACATCCTTATATTTGTTATTGGATTAATTCTACTACCCTTGGAAAACAACATAGCTTAAGTTTTTTCTATTGAAATATCCATATTATGGCCACTTAGCCATCCTGTCAATCTTTTCAAAGCAACTTGCACTTCTCTTATACCTTCCTCCACCTTTTTACCATCTACAAGCAGTGCAATGTCATCGGCATATTGTAATATACAAGCCTCGCTAGCCACGAATTCCTGAATTTGATTGGTGTACATGTTGAATAACAGAGGACTCAGAAGCTGCGGCAACCCCATTTGTGCTTTTTGTGGACCTATTAGGTTTCCATAGAGTGGTTCTCTTATAGTTATATTTCTATCTGAATACAAGTTATACAGGGTGTCCCACGAGGTTTTTCCCAAATCATAACTTCGGAACGCATCATTGTATGTTCCACTGTATAATTTTTCATTTTCTTCAACAAAGCCTTAACAAATATGGCATTGCCCATTTTGTAATTCAATTTTCTAACGAAAAATGCCATAATATACCATGAGTTACATATGAAATTCAAAAGTTGATGTGACTTGACCGAAATTGAAGCGAAAGTGGTGAAATTGGATGACAATGGTAGAAGCCCAACAAAAAGTTGACCCAGATCCTCCAAATTTCAATTATATTGGATGATGCGTTCCGAAGTTATTACCTGGGAAAAACGTCGTGGGACACCCTTCTCTCTAAGAATTTCCAATGAAACATTATCATAAGCAGCCCGAATGTCTATGAAGGTACATAGTATCACTTCATCATTGGTAAATAAATGCTGTGTAAATTGAATTAGCCAAATTGACCAAATTGTCTATGGTCCCTTTTCCCTTTCTAAACCCATTTTGGACTCTATTAAAAAAAATGTTTACTTCAAGAAATGTTCTAAACGTATCTTAACCATGCTTTCCATTAATTTACCAAGGCACGATGTCAAAGGTATTGGTCTGTATGCTTTATAGTCTTCTGGGTCTTTTTTGGGGTTTTTTGAGCAGAATGACGATTTGGATTCTCTACGCCTGCGGAATACCTGTCCTCTGTCTAAGGATTCCGCTGAAAAGCAACAAGGTAGTTTTCATAAAAGGCGGTAGTCTTCACAACATAGGGTAAGTGATTCCGTATTTTCCTGGCGCTGTATCTTCATTTTTAATCCGATTATTCACCAATACCTCTGGACTCTGGATGGCCGCTGACAAAGGGAGGGGCTAGCGTATTCAGTAGGTCTATCACCCAATCTGTCTTATCTGTGTATTTGACTTCATTCACTATATTGTTTGAAAATTTCTCAACTCCTGACATACCCAATTGCTGATTCTTTACTAAGTGTTTCTGTAAACTTTCTAGCTATCTTTCTTTTTTTGTTTTAGGATTCGTCTTGCTCTGGGTAACAAGTGGCTTGTATTTTAGAAAATTTTCTAAGGTCCATGCATATCAAATACATTCTCATCTACTCTTGTCTTCCAACTGTTACTCTGTTACAATCTTCATCCCACCAAATCGGCTTCAGGGTATATTTGTTTTTTCTTGACCCTGAGACTTTTGGGATAACTTCTTCCGCTGCTTGATGGATCTTATCGGTAAATGCCTGATAGGTATCAATATCTTCCCTATCCTTCTCAAAGAACCTGTCATATTTATCCCAGTCTACTTTATCCGTCTTCCATTTCCTTAATGGGTTCCTTTCCTGTTTTTGACCTATTAGGTATTTTCTAGTGCAGCATACAGTCACTGAAACCACTCTGATCGGAAACATACTAGTTACAACTTGTTCCAATAGGTTCTGCGATACAATTTTTATGTCCGGACAACTTTTATTTTGGTTCGGTGGGGTTATTCTCGTGCTATTGCCCTCTTGTTGTCACTAATATATTCCATCAAGTGCCTATCATTAACATTATTAATCTGTGAACCCCACACGCTATATTGAGCATTTGGATGATGATGAATGGGAATTGTATTCCTCCAGAGGCATTGTGGATGTTGTTTGAGGACTGTATGACATGGCGGGAGTACGTAGTGACAATAGTAGTAACTTCTATCATTTTGATCTCCATGACTTGGCATCTTTGTTTGAAGTTATTATTCATGTTACATTTAGTGTGGGATATGCCTTCTTTGATCAAGATAGCAATACCTCCTTTTCCATCATCTTTATCCAATCTGTGTGTTAGATAGTATTTGACCTTCAAAGCATTGTCTGCCTTGAGCCATGTCTCATTATTCATTAAAACATTCGGGTTTTCGTTATTTATCAAGATAGATCGCTGAAGTTTTTTAAAACACTCCTAAATGGAATATTTTCATGTTGGGTTTGTTCATAATAAAATTAATCTACATAAGCATATGCATCTTCCTAAAGGTATTGATTATCCAAATCGTGATCAGATCCCCTAGATTCCTGGGTCGCATTCTAGATTTCTTCCATAATTACATCCTCCACCTCCTGGGTCAAAGTTGTCTTGTTAATAAGTTGTGTCACAACATCTAATATTGGTGTTGGCTGGAACAAGTAGGTACTACCAACTGGCAAGCCTTCCCTTGTACTACTTTGAGTAGGCATTCTAGCAGGAGCAGGAATCAGACATTTTTTTTTTTGCATTTCTTTGTCGTACAAGTTGTTCTCAGATTACATGCAGCCGAAGCATATGATGGTTTTCTTAGAGTCATAGGGGTTGGTATGTATAAATGTCTCTGATTCACTTCAAATGGTCTACTGGCTTCTGAAGCTCTTCTTGTAGGATTCAGAACTGAAAAATCTCTATGATCTAAGTTCCCTCTCTGTCCTATATTTTCATCTTTCAACTTTCGGGTATTTATTCCTTACTTCAAAATAGGAGATATTTTCTGTTATCATTGTAGTTTTAATTGCTTTTTGTCTCAGGTACTCCTTGCATTGTCTGTCAGTAGTTTCATGTTCCAGATTGCAGTATAAGCAATTAGGTGTGCTTTGTTTACAGTCCCTTTCTTCGTCCTCTTCCGCAGATATCTTTGTTTGCCTCGGCACTGTTTGGCCATATCTTCATTTGAAACACATCAATACTGGACTTATATAGACTGGGATCATTACATCACAGAAATCTAGCTACATATTTAGCTATTTAGTTACAGACCTGTCTTCCAAGCAAAACGGTGGCTGTAAAACAGAAAATTACCAGGATGGATCTTAGAATTTCTTATGGAGAATAAAGTACAATGTAAAAATTGTCGAAATTGTACAATGATACCTTACCAACTCTTTACTTTTGATCAGATAGAAAACTCCTGATCTTTTAATTTGCTGAGCTGCTGAGTTGAAGACTTTCTGAAGCAGCTACTATTCTAACTATTAATAGAACGTCTTTTATGTACCTCATTGCAAAGTCTTTATTTCTGCTTCCAAGCTCTTCGTTAATCATTGTGAAACCTACAGAAGAAGCTGAAGTTAGCTGTAAGATCATTGAAGCTGCAAAAAAAACGCATAATTTCTTAGAAAAATCACAACCTAGTTGTTTGTTGCTTTCAATATCTTGCCAACAAAATATACTTCTTCAAACTCATCTTCCTAGTTTGAGAAACTCCATTATTTTCCATAGGCCTGTAATTTCGAAAGCCAGGCAAAAGCACCTGAGCTACGATGGGCAAATTAAGGTTGTCGGCGCGTAAATTGAATATCTCGAAAGGCAACTAATTAGAGATCACGAATTGGTTGAGATCGTGACTTCTAAAAACTGTACTACAGCAGTAGTAGTGGTTCTAGTTATAAATCGTAATTTTACCATTCAGGTTTAATTTTTACAATTATTTAAAAATGGGTGCTCCATTATTATTATTATTACCAAATTTATTACCTCAAGCCAAAACAAATTACATGGAATCGTTTATTGCTATTTTCGCAAATCACGTTTGTTGGGGCGTGTGAAGTAATCGTATTTCTCTAGCCTGATTCATCGTTTGATAATTGCCAGCTCTATGTAGGTAATCATTGTATTACGCGGGTGTTCGATGTGGAAATTTCATCAACACTTGCAATAGTTGAATGTCCTTCTTACTTAAAACAACTAACAAGTCCCAGTCGAAAAGTTAAATAATGTCTTTAAGCACTGGTTTGTTTTCTATTATACAACCCGGTTGGGAAGACGCTTATTTATTTACCGCTGGCAAGGCTCGGCGCTGTTAAAACGACCGGTAAATACCCGCTTATTGCCATAATATACTGCATTTAGTCAATAAAAGGTTCAAAAGGTCAACGCAAGATCTTTGTGCGCACCTTTGTAACGAACTTCTGCCTAGGAACATCATAAATCTACATTTAAAAGCCATATTGCACCTAAAACCATATGGAGTTTTATTCAAAATTACCATATTTTTGTTACGCATTATAAACTTAATTTCGTAAACAAAACTCTTCTCAAGTTCGTAATTAGATTCCACTCTGTATACCTACAGTTTGATATTTATGGTAATTGGATCGGTTACCTTACCGATACAAGTTGCATATAAAGTAAAGTGTAACAGTATCTGAAGGAACTTGAAATTGCCACTTAAATAAGAAAACGACTTTATTTGTGGCTCGTGTAAAATCGTATCCGCCATATGGTTAAACACGGGCATCCTCCCACGTATTAATTAACAAATTACCATCAGCTGCCCATTGATAAGATCTTATCGCGTGTGTCACAATAAAATTATGCGCCGTTTTGTTTCGGACACACTTTTAAACGACATGTGGTCAAAACGATGTCACATTTTTTTTGGCCCCCTAAATTTGCAAATATACTTTGCCAAAATGACCTAAAAGGGACGGTGCAGTGGTTGTTTGTCTAATAACAATAATTCTTTTGAACACTGGGCCATTAAGCTCCCCTCGAAAGAAGAAAATCGCTTTTGACGTCTCTTTCAAATGGGGCTTGTCGGATTGCGGAACGGACAATGTCCTTTTTGTTTTGGCTGTGGTGCGTATCCTATTTTAGTCAACTTAATCCAACCGATGCGTTCATTTGAATAACTAAAATGACGGTCTATGGTTTTAGGAAAAAGTTGGGGCACGTAAAATAATCGAGTGCCACCTCTGAGGTCTGTAATTACATTAATACAGAAATGTATCTAGATCCTCCACTCACTGACTACCTTTATAAAGAAATCTCTCCGGCTTCCATTAGATCAGAATAAATTCCACATCTATCTCTAAAACGAATATTTGCGTATGCCGTTTGGACTAAAAAATGCCCCTGCTACTTTCCAGCGAACTAGATACATTAATACAGAAATGTACTGACTACCTCTATAAAGAAATCTCCAAAGAAAATTGAAAAAGACATTGAAAAGTTATTGTTCTGTGACTGCTGTTAGAATATCTTTCTTGCTCAGGACTAGCTTGAAAATTAGGGCAGTAGAGCTTCAAAAGTGTAGAAATAAATTTAATTTTGACCTTGACTTGAAAGGGCAAACATTAGCTTGATTGATTTCTAAATTGTCCGAAGTCATTTCCAAAGTATCTACACTTCTCAAAAACTGTCTTCAAAGTGGTTTTTGAAGTGAAAAAAGCAATATTTTCTGAACTTTTGACAATTGTCTTCAATTATTGTAAATTTAACTTAACAATAAATATTTAATTATTATATTTTCGCTTTAATCAATCAATCATCTATTAATAATTATTCAATAACGAGACGAATTTTTATCGTTTTCTCATAAATTATTGCTTGGGAAGATTGAAAATGTATGTACTTATCTTACTTGTTGAGTTTTTATAAAACGACTATGCTTCTTTTTCCTTCACCCAAGATAATTAATAATAATTGATCGTGTATTATTTATAAACTCAACTACCATTAATTGAGAATTTTCATTCAAATTCATCATTAAGCCTATGACCGAAAAGAAATCCTGTAAAAAGGCAACACAAATCCGCTTACGAAGTTACCCAAGGGGTGAAATGAACAAGAAGGGTTTTTAAATGTCGTATATATATTCGCCCAGAGAGAGTTTCGATTACAAAATAATCTCCCACGTTTCTCTTTGTCCCATAAGAAACGATTTAACAGGCTCTAACAGCCGGTTGAATTTCTGCCGGTCGCGGCTTGTAATAATTAACTCACAAAATGTAGCTAATTATCTTCGGGGAGCGGTCTTTGACCCGGCCATCATAGAAAATTGATTTAGTTTCTACAATGAACTGTTTGATTTATGTTGAATTTTTGAGTTTTGTAATCTTAAAGCAAGGTAACAAAAAAAAAAAAACTACCTAATATCTTTATAAGAATAATTTCAAATCTGTATTATGTTATGTAAATATATCCATTGTAGTAACAATTTCCAGAAATGTGATAATTTTGAAAGCAAAAATTGGTATTTCAAATATCTGAATTGCTCATCCGTCTTTAAATTTACTTTTCAATACTGGAATTGATTCTACAGCATAAAAAAGCGAAAGATGATGATGTCATTCATGTACCTAAACCAGATATACTCTGCCTTGCAGATCTCGCAAAACATTGTCCATTACTTGCTGGAAAGTAGCAGGGGAATTTTTTAGTCCAAACGGCATACGCAAATATTCGTCTTATATGTGAAATCCATTCGGATCTAATGGAAGCCGGAGGCTAAATCTAAAGTTTAATTTCTGAAATTTAGAGAAGAAGATATCTGTCATCAATGGTTTTTTCATTAACTTTCCTGTAATCCAGGGTTGGCATACACAAATCAATATTGACAAAAACCAGTGGGCTTTTTTAATAAAAAAATTGCTTATTCGTCTATGAATTTACTTTTCAGTACTGAAATTGATTCTACAGCATAAAAAAGCAAAAGAATATCATGTCATTCATGTACCTAAACCAGATATACTCTGCCTTGCAGATCTCGCAAAACATTGTCCATTACTTGCTGGAAAGTAGCAGGGGCATTTTCAAGTCCAAACAGTATACGCAAATATTCGTTTTAGGGATAGATTTGGAATCCATTCTGATTTAATGGAAGCCGGAGGCTAAATTTGAGGTTTAATATCTGGGAAGAAGATATCTGTCATCAATGGTTTTTGCATTGACTTTCCTGTAATTGGGTTGGCATACACAAAGACCCACTCCATACAAAACTTATTCCAAATATTAATCCAAAATCTAAGATTAGTCACATTTTTCTTATCTATATTAAACAAAATAAAAATCCTAAGGAAAAATAGACAACCACTAGATATTAATCAAACAATTCCTGAATACAAAAGTGAAAATCAGAAGGAACTGAACAAAGTACTGAAATTTTTCAGAATTCTCAACCTGTACAATTGGAGTATTGCAAGTACTTGTAGGTACTTCAAATACATACATTATAATGGGTTTTTCTCATAAATATCAAACATGATAATTTTTTCATTTATTATTTTTCTTGTCAGGCCCGACAAGAGAGGGGGATAGACGGGACAAATTCCCGGGGCCCGTAAGACCTAGGGAGCCCGGATTATACGTTCAAATTTTGCTTTACAAGTGTCACATTCAAAAGGATAAATATCCAAATGTGTCAAAATGTGATCTTTTAAATTCGTTTTTCGTTTAAATTTGGCTTTGCAAGTATCACATGTAAAAGGATAAATATCCGAGTGTGTTAATCTATGAGTCTTCACAAGACCTTTTCAATTAAATTTTGCTTTGCAAGTGTCACATTCGAAAAGACAAATATCCAAATGTGTAATTATGAATGATATTTCAAGCTTGTTTCGGTCCTAAATACGGTATTGCAAATAAAACATTGGAACTTCGTTATAACAAATAAATTCCCGGGGCCCGTAAGACCTGGGGGGCCCAGATTTTAATAAGGGGGGACTAAAAAAAAAAGAAAGAGGAAGGCCCGTTATTATTTATTTGAGGGACCAAAAAAAAAGGCCTGTTATTATTATTATTTTTTTTACCGGGGCCCGACCCTGCTCTCGGCGGCCCTGTTCTAGGAACCTTTGTTAAAAATTAACCAACCAACAGCCTCTAATGTTTGTGTTACTGAATACTTTTTTGATCTAAACTACTAAAAACGAAATAAGGACCACTTTTAAGAGCACCTTGGTTTTTATTAAATTTTGAATAACCCTGGTAGAGTGATTATTTCGATTCACAATATAGATAAACGAATAAAGTGTGCACAAAAAATTTATATTGTGAATGGAAATAAACACTTTACCAGGGTCATTCAAAATTCAGTAAAAATTAACGTGTTTTTAAAAGTGGTCCTTATTTCGTTTTGACTAGTATATATTAATGAAATACCTATTCAGAGTTAAGTTGAGACTAGGAGAAAAAGACTCGTACGTAGATACTTGAGTACTTAGTTTTTTTAAGTATTTTATGTAATTTAGTGATTATTACAGGTGTTTGGCAATTGTCCATGGCCACCTATGATGTTACAGTTGCGGCCATTGGAATTGGCACAAATTTTTGAACGAGCTCTGTATAAAGCCAAAACTGATATAATTTTGGCATTAACGGCTTGTGGAAAAGTCAGATTTTGATACAATACGAGGCGCGTTCAAAAATTTGTGCCAATTCCAATGGCCGCAACTGCGCATCATAGGTGGCCATGGACAATTGCCAAACGCCTGGAATAATCACTAAATTACATAATTTTCCATGAGGAATGCCTAACTATAAACCAGTTCAGAATCAAAAGCCTGGGAACTTTTTATGTACCACATACCTGTGAATAGTGATCGGGAATTGTTCAATAAATAAAAAGTTCTCTTTGGGAAGTACTCCGAATGAGTCCGTACTTAAAGCTCAGGAGCTTGTAACTCTTAAAAAGAACTCTGGAGTGATCCAAAATCAATTCAGTATGCGCAAACTAATTGTTCTTATTGAAACCCTAGAACCGGTAGAACTAGTTCAGAATCGATTTTAGTTGAACCAAGGACAAATGTCACAAAATGTCCAGAATGTGACAGAATCAATGACATACAGAATAAACAATACAGTGCTTGACCTGAACTTCCATATTGATTTTCGTTTTTGACAGGTCAGTAGATTGCCTAATTCTAATGGCCGCAACTGTATTACGTACTGATGGTAACGTCATTGATAAGAGACCGGATCAGAAATGTTTCAAGTTCAGAAAATGATCCTACTGTCATCGTCATAGTTTTACAATGAGCTCTAATCACTTCTGAACCCGAGCCATTAACTCATTAATAAACTTTCCAATATTAAAAGAGTAAGTTCATAGGCGCCGGAACCATGGGGGCAATGGGGGCTTGAGCCCCCGTAGTAAATTTGCTATGGTTATTATGGCATTGTATGTAGTGGGTAGATACAAAAATATTGAATTCCTGTTTCCAACTATTTATTTTTATATCAAACTTGTGTGTTTTATGTTTTTGTTGTTTTTGCTATACCCACTTTGACAAACAGTTTGAATATTTTTTAATTTAGTATAGTATGGTAAATTTTAGGAGCCTTAATACAAAGAGCTTAGATGACAGATACCCATTACCCAACATGACAGATCTCTTGAACAAGCTAGGACGGTGCCAGTGTTTCTACATTTTAGATTTAGCTAGTGGCTTCCACCAGATCCAGATGCATGAAAACAAAATTGAATAAATCGAATTCTACACAGAAAACGGGCATTATGAATTCTTGCGCATGCCTTTTGGTTTGAAGAACACGCCGGCTACATTCCAAAAAGTTATGGATGATATTCTATATCCCAATATGTTGAGCAACTTTTAACACCAAAAGATGGAACATCCCATTAATAATAGTTATTCATTATACAATAATTCAAAATGAAAAATAATCAAATAGATACATTATAATATCAGTAACGTTCTACTATAAATTCTCCTCAAAATTTGTTGAAATAGCCGCAATTTCACTGGCCTCCATCATTATAAATCCCAAAAATACCGTAAAAAGACTCAAAAATTTCGCGGTTCCGGCGCTTTTTTTCCTGCAGTGCTTACGGCGAAGCTGCCACAGCTGCAAGGATCACTTCCTGCAAATTTACCCCTTCCCCCTCCCCCCTAAGACAAAATTCTGACTACGCCAATGGTGCTGTCAAAGCCGAGTATAGTCGAGCCGCCGAAGATGCACGAATTTAAATAATATGAAGGAACCTGCAGGGACGATCATTGAACCAGCGTTGCGATCCTGCAGTGAAATGAGTATCTGTCAACTGGTCCCATTTAGGTCTATGTGTCTAGTAGCCTAGTTCTGTCTGTCTAATTAATTCTACTTTTTTTTGGAGCCCAAGCCCCCAGAGTAATTTTGAAATTCCGACGCCTATGAGTAAGTTTTACTCAATTAGTTTATTAAACAATTCCAATTAGAAAAATCCAGGTAACAATTTTGTGTAATTTGATTGGACTAAATATACATTTTTATACATCTAAGAAAAAATACTTTTCAAATAAATGCACAAAGAAGAAGTCAAATCCCAAGTTACCAAAATGCTAGACCAAGGCCAGTCTGGGTCGTTCCTAAGAAACTGGATGCTTCTGGCAAACACAGATGACGCATCGTAATCGACTACCGTAAATTCAACGAATTTACTGTAGACTACAAATACCCGCTTCCTAATATTTCCGATCTCCTTGACCTAGCCTCAGGTTTTCACCAAATAAACCGCTTTTTCCATAGAAAATGGCCATTACGAATTCGTACGTATGCCATTTGGATTGAAAAATGCCCCGTTCATATTCCAAAGAGTCCTGAACAATATTCTCCTCGGCATTCAATTCGAAAGATGCTTAGTCTACATGGACGATATTTTCGTTTACTCTCCTACCATACACGAATATATTTCAAGGCTAACGGAAGTTTTTAAACACCACTGTAAAGCTAACTTAAAAATCCAGCCTGACAAATGTGAGTTTCTTCGAAAAGAAGTAGCTTACCTGGGACACCTTATCACTCAAGATGGTGTAAAACTGAACCCTGTAAAAATTAGAATTTCCCCACACTCAAAAATCCAAAATAAATTAAATTCTTTCTAGGATTAGCAGAATATTTCGTCGTTTCGAGATTCTTATGAATAATTACTACAGTAGTTACATAATTTGATGTCATTTGCAGGTTTTTTTTTTACATATGCGATCTAGTTAAACTGTGATTTGAAATCTTGACCCAATAGCTACTTACATGCATAATGTGGAACCTGTTGGGTAAAAGATGGTGAAATTTGAATTAACAAAGCTACATTAGGATTGATTTTATCTAATGTCGATCTGAGCCAATAAGTGAGTCTGATTGATCTTTATCGACAAATTGTTACGTACATACCTACTTATTATACCTATGAAATCTATAATATTTCATTATAAAACCTTAAATTTTTCATTGAAATATCTTTAGTCAAGAAATTAAGTTCACCATTTTTCATTTTTCTTGCATAAAACCAACATGGGATGGGCCCTGTTGACAGTAAAATCTTCTAGTAAAATCCATTAAAGTGACAACGAAAATGGCGTGAATATCGGATTTCTTTTCCTGGGTTGTTTGTCTATAGGCCTTTCTGCCCACATTTTAGAAATAATTGTCTATACAGGGCACAATGAAATACCATTTAACAAGTCAATAAAGTTATAAACCACTAGTCAAAAACATCTTAATGGCAAATTAACAATGCAATGAAAAGATACGGTAATGAGAAGAGTGGCGCCAGTAAAAGCAAACATTATACCATTTGGATGAATAGTTATTTGTCTTGATTTTCTGATTAGTTTTAACTTATTTGGCTATTGGTAAATAAAATACTATCATGGACTTTATACAAACGTATTTACAACAAACTGTCTTCCAACTGTAAACTTGGTTTTCTAGAGATGCGCCCTAGAAGTAAACAGTTGGGTGCGTAGAACCCAGATTATCTACCTCTGAAAAAACACCCTTTATATTCAGATTAGTTTTTGCAAACTGGAAATTTGCTTACCTTCTATAAAATCCAAGAAATTTCTCATCACCTTTCCCTCATAAAAGCAGTTAACCTCTCAAATAAATGTCCACTTATAACGATTTTCACACACATTATCTGTCAACTAGTGACCATAATGGACTTGACTAATGACCGAAAGGGGTAATTTTTTTGCACCCCAAGACGTGCACGTGCATTAGTAAAGAATTAGGGGCGTATTCTTCAACTTCCAACCAAATATACACTAGCCCATAAGATATAAATATTAAAAATTGAGAATATATACCCGCGCGTATATTATGTAACCGAAACAACGTCTTTTTTGCAAGGTGCATAAAAGCCCGTTGCATGTAAAAAGACAATTAGTAATTTTTTATACAATTAAATTGTATTAGTTGTATAACTACTCCATTAGGCCGTAAAATGAATTGTGTAGATTTTGCAAGGAATAATTGTTCAACGAAAAGGCGGCTCATTTGAGTATTTGTAGGTCACAATCAGCCTAATATGGACAACGGTCTCATCAGTGACATAATTGCAAAGACTTTCTCCGACCACATTTAACAGAACAATAAATCAAAAATCTGACAATTTTATGCTAATTGTTCGTTTAATATAACAAAAATCTTAGATTGTCAAACCCTCTCGTAAAAAACCCCAGAGATTATGACGTTTCATTAACTACCACCCCTCTATGGTCAGAATTTCCATTCACCAAATCCAATTTCGCGTATAATTCCAGGTTACAAACACACAAATTGTTGGGTTTTAGTTCGTCCATGTGTCATTTGTCTGCCATTGTTGTTGGCTACTCAAAAATAGCTTATTCATTAGGAGCGCTTTGTTGTTTGGGGTTTTTTTTACAGGATTAATAGAGACAGATGTTGGGTAGAGATTTTTTCTTTTCGGTTCGTTAATGGCGAGTCTATTAATTTGAAGGTAATTTGATACCTTGGGTGAAAATATCTTCATTGTATAATTTTTGTTCATTTTAGAGGTTACCTAACAAATTCAAATCAGCAATAGTCTTATGAGATTTTCATTCAATCTTAGATAATGTAAAATTATATATTATGAATCAGAATTAAATTATCTTCAAGATAAAATAAGAATCATTTTTTTATCTCAAATACTTCTGGAGATATTGAGGCTCAAAATCAAAACATTGTCTCAAATTTCACAAAAGATTCTAAGCTGATTTTCTTGAAAACGAAGCCCTTGGGCTCAGAGTCTGAAATAACCTTTTTTATAGCCCTTCTCAAGAGCTACAATTGGGCAAAAGATTCATGCCGATAGCTTCAGTGGTTTCCAAAATATGGCCCTTTGAAATATTTGAAAGTCAAATTTCCATTATGCATAATACCCCTTTGGAAAAATTCGAATTTTTAAATTTTTTGGATTTTGCAATTTTTGACTTTACCAATCGAAAGAGGAGGTGAAAATTAGTTAAAAAGCATTTACGCAACTTTATTTTTTGGGTTTTAGGCCTTGTAAAAAAATAAAAACTGTTTTTCCACATTTTGGGCCCAGAAAATTTCAATAATCTGACATTGTCTCACAAAATCGCTCATTACTCGGTTATTATTGAAACAAATATGATGTAAAATTATATATTCTAAATCAAAATTAAATTATCTTTAAGATAAAATAAGATTCAATTCTTTATCTCAAATACTTTTGAAGATATTGAGGTTCAAAGTCAAAACATTGTCTCAAATTTCACAAAAGATTCTAAGCTGATTTTCTTGAAAATGAAGCCCTTGGGCTCAGAGTCTGAAATAACCTTTTTTATAGCCCTTCTCAAGAGCTACAATTGGGCAAAAGATTCATGCCGATAGCTTCAGTGGTTTCCAAAATATGGCCCTTTGAAATATTTGAAAGTCAAATTTCCATGCATACCCCTTTGGAAAAATTTGAATTTTTAAAATTTTTGGATTTTGCAATTTTTGACTTTACCAATCGAAAAAGGAGGTGAAAATTAATGGAAAAGCATTCACGCAACTTTGTTTTTTGGGTTATAGGGCTTGTAAAAAAAATAAAAACCGTTTTTCCATATTTTGGGCCCAGAAAAATTCAATAATCTGACATTGTCTCACAAAATCGCTTATTACTCGGTTATTATTGCAACAAATATGATGTAAAATTATATATTCTAAATCAGAATTGAATTATCTTTAAGATAAAATAAGATTGAATTCTTTATCGCAAATACTTTTAAAGATATTAAGGCTCAAAGTCAAAACATTGTCTCAAATTTCACAAAAGATTTTAAGCTGATTTTCTTGAAAACGAAGCCCTTGGGCTCAGAGTCTGAAATAACCTTTTTAAAAGCCCTTCTCAAGAGCTACAATTGGGCAAAAGATTCATGCCGATAACTTCAGTGGTTTCCAAAATATAGCCCTTTGAAATATTTGAAAGTCAAATTTCCATGCATACCCCTTTGGAAAAATTTGAATTTTTAAAATTTTTGGATTTTGCAATTTTTGACTTTACCAATCGAAAAAGGAGGTGAAAATAATGGAAAAGCATTCACGCAACTTTGTTTTTTGGGTTATAGGGCTTGTAAAAAAAATAAAAACCGTTTTTCCATATTTTGGGCCCAGAAAAATTCAATAATCTGACATTGTCTCACAAAATCGCTTAATATTCGGTTATTATTGCAACAAATATGATGTAAAATTATATATTCTGAATCAGAATTAAATTATCTTTAAGATAAAATAAGATTCAATTCTTTATCTCAAATACTTTTAAAGATATTAAGGCTCAAAGTCAAAACATTGTCTCAAATTTCACAAAAGATTCTAAGCTGATTTTCTTGAAAATGAAGCCCTTGGGCTCAGAGTCTGAAATAACCTTTTTTATAGCCCTTCTCAAGAGCTACAATTGGGCAAAAGATTCATGCCGATAGCTTCAGGGGTTTCCAAAATATGGCCTTTTGAAATATTTGAAAGTCAAATTTCCATGCATACCCCTTTGGAAAAATTTGAATTTTTAAAATTTTTGGATTTTGCAATTTTTGACTTTACCAATCGAAAAAGGAGGTGAAAATTAATGGAAAAGCATTCACGCAACTTTGTTTTTTGGGTTTTAGGGCTTGTAAAAAAATAAAAACCGTTTTTCCATATTTTGGGCCCAGAAAAATTCAATAATCTGACATTGTCTCACAAAATCGCTTAATATTCGGTTATTATTGCAACAAATATGATGTAAAATTATATATTCTGAATCAGAATTAAATTATCTTTAAGATAAAATAATATTCAATTCTCTATCGCAAATACTTTTAAAGATATTAAGGCTCAAAGTCAAAACATTGTCTCAAATTTCACAAAAGATTCTAAGCTGATTTTCTTGAAAATTAAGCCCTTCGGCTCAGAGTCTGAAATAACCTTTTTTATAGCCCTTCTCAAGAGCTACAATTGGGCAAAAGATTCATGCCGATAGCTTCAGTGGTTTCCAAAATATGGCCCTTTGAAATATTTGAAAGTCAAATTTCCATGCATACACCCCTTTGGAAAAATTTGAATTTTTAAAATTTTTGGATTTTGCAATTTTTGACTTTACCAATCGAAAGAGGAGGTGAAAATTAGTTAAAAAGCATTTACGCAACTTTATTTTTTGGGTTTTAGGCCTTGTAAAAAAATAAAAACTGTTTTTCCACATTTTGGGCCCAGAAAATTTCAATAATCTGACATTGTCTCACAAAATCGCTCATTACTCGGTTATTATTGAAACAAATATGATGTAAAATTATATATTCTAAATCAACATTAAATTATCTTTAAGATAAAATAAGATTCAATTCTTTATCTCAAACACTTTTGAAGATATTGAGGCTCAAAGTCAAAACATTGTCTCAAATTTCACAAAAGATTCTAAGCTGATTTTCTTGAAAACGAAGCCCTTGGGCTCAGAGTCTGAAATAACCTTTTTTATAGCCCTTCCCAAGAACTACAATTGGGCAAAATATTCATGCCGATAAATTGACTGGTTTCCAAAATATGGCCCTTTGAAATATTTGAAAGTCAAATTTCCATTATCATAATACCCCTTTGGGAAAATTCGAATTTTTAAATTTTTTGGATTTTGCAATTTTTGATTTTACCAATCGAAAGAGGAGGTGAAAATTAGTTAAAAAGCATTTACGCAACTTTATTTTTTGGGTTTTAGGCCTTGTAAAAAAATAAAAACTGTTTTTCCACATTTTGGGCCCAGAAAATTTCAATAATCTGACATTGTCTCACAAAATCGCTCATTACTCGGTTATTATTGAAACAAATATGATGTAAAATTAAATATTCTAAATCAAAATTAAATTATCTTTAAGATAAAATAAGATTCAATTCTTTATCTCAAATACTTTTGAAGATATTGAGGTTCAAAGTCAAAACATTGTCTCAAATTTCACAAAAGATTCTAAGCTGATTTTCTTGAAAATGAAGCCCTTGGGCTCAGAGTCTGAAATAACCTTTTTTATAGCCCTTCTCAAGAGCTACAATTGGGCAAAAGATTCATGCCGATAGCTTCAGTGGTTTCCAAAATATGGCCCTTTGAAATATTTGAAAGTCAAATTTCCATGCATACCCCTT
Source organism: Ceutorhynchus assimilis (assembly GCA_917834065.1). NCBI lineage: Eukaryota > Metazoa > Arthropoda > Insecta > Coleoptera > Curculionidae > Ceutorhynchus > Ceutorhynchus assimilis. The sequence goes on from OU892285.1 coordinate 35,911,489, forward strand.
TGGAAAAATTTGAATTTTTAAAATTTTTGGATTTTGCAATTTTTGACTTTACCAATCGAAAAAGGAGGTGAAAATAAATGGAAAAGCATTCACGCAACTTTGTTTTTTGGGTTATAGGGCTTGTAAAAAAAATAAAAACCGTTTTTCCATATTTTGGGCCCAGAAAAATTCAATAATCTGACATTGTCTCACAAAATCGCTTAATATTCGGTTATTATTGCAACAAATATGATGTAAAATTATATATTCTGAATCAGAATTAAATTATCTTTAAGATAAAATAATATTCAATTCTCTATCGCAAATACTTTTAAAGATATTAAGGCTCAAAGTCAAAACATTGTCTCAAATTTCACAAAAGATTCTAAGCTGATTTTCTTGAAAATTAAGCCCTTCGGCTCAGAGTCTGAAATAACCTTTTTTATAGCCCTTCTCAAGAGCTACAATTGGGCAAAAGATTCATGCCGATAGCTTCAGTGGTTTCCAAAATATGGCCCTTTGAAATATTTGAAAGTCAAATTTCCATGCATACACCCCTTTGGAAAAATTCGAATTTTTAAAATTTTTGGATTTTGCAATTTTTGACTTTACCAATCGAAAGAGGAGGTGAAAATTAGTTAAAAAGCATTTACGCAACTTTATTTTTTGGGTTTTAGGCCTTGTAAAAAAAATAAAAACTGTTTTTCCACATTTTGGGCCCAGAAAATTTCAATAATCTGACATTGTCTCACAAAATCGCTCATTACTCGGTTATTATTGAAACAAATATGATGTAAAATTATATATTCTAAATCAAAATTAAATTATCTTTAAGATAAAATAAGATTCAATTCTTTATCTCAAATACTTTTGAAGATATTGAGGCTCAAAGTCAAAACATTGTCTCAAATTTCACAAAAGATTCTAAGCTGATTTTCTTGAAAATGAAGCCCTTGGGCTCAGAGTCTGAAATAACCTTTTTTAAAGCCCTTCTCAAGAGCTACAATTGGGCAAAAGATTCATGCCGATAGCTTCAGTGGTTTCCAAAATATGGCCCTTTGAAATATTTGAAAGTCAAATTTCCATGCATACATACCCCTTTGGAAAAATTTGAATTTTTAAAATTTTTGGATTTTGCAATTTTTGACTTTACCAATCGAAAAAGGAGGTGAAAATTAATGGAAAAGCATTCACGCAACTTTGTTTTTTGGGTTTTAGGGCTTGTAAAAAAATAAAAACTGTTTTTCCATATTTTGGGCCCAGAAAAATTCAATAATCTGACATTGTCTCACAAAATCGCTTATTACTCGGTTATTATTGCAACAAATATGATGTAAAATTATATATTCTGAATCAGAATTAAATTATCTTTAAGATAAAATAATATTCAATTCTCTATCGCAAATACTTTTAAAGATATTAAGGCTCAAAGTCAAAACATTGTCTCAAATTTCACAAAAGATTCTAAGCTGATTTTCTTGAAAATGAAGCCCTTGGGCTCAGAGTCTGAAATAACCTTTTTTATAGCCCTTCTCAAGAGCTACAATTGGGCAAAAGATTCATGCCGATAGCTTCAGTGGTTTCCAAAATATGGCCCTTTGAAATATTTGAAAGTCAAATTTCCATGCATACCCCTTTGGAAAAATTTGAATTTTTAAAATTTTTGGATTTTGCAATTTTTGACTTTACCAATCGAAAAAGGAGGTGAAAATTAATGGAAAAGCATTCACGCAACTTTGTTTTTTGGGTTATAGGGCTTGTAAAAAAAATAAAAACCGTTTTTCCATATTTTGGGTCCAGAAAAATTCAATAATCTGACATTGTCTCACAAAATCGCTTAATATTCGGTTATTATTGCAACAAATATGATGTAAAATTATATATTCTGAATCAGAATTAAATTATCTTTAAGATAAAATAAGATTCAATTCTTTATCGCAAATATTTTTAAAGATATTAAGGCTCAAAGTTAAAACATTGTCTCAAATTTCACAAAAGATTCTAAGCTGATTTTCTTGAAAATGAAGCCCTTGGGCTCAGAGTCTGAAATAACCTTTTTTAAAGCCCTTCTCAAGAGCTACAATTGGGCAAAAGATTCATGCCGATAGCTTCAGGGGTTTCCAAAATATGGCCTTTTGAAATATTTGAAAGTCAAATTTCCATGCATACCCCTTTGGAAAAATTTGAATTTTTAAAATTTTTGGATTTTGCAATTTTTGACTTCACCAATCGGAAAAGGAGGTGAAAATTAATGGAAAAGCATTCACGCAACTTTGTTTTTTGGGTTTTAGGGCTTGTAAAAAAATAAAAACCGTTTTTTCCATATTTTGGGCCCAGAAAAATTCAATAATCTGACATTGTCTCACAAAATCGCTTAATATTCGGTTATTATTGCAACAAATATGATGTAAAATTATATATTCTGAATCAGAATTAAATTATCTTTAAGATAAAATAATATTCAATTCTCTATCGCAAATACTTTTAAAGATATTAAGGCTCAAAGTCAAAACATTGTCTCAAATTTCACAAAAGATTCTAAGCTGATTTTCTTGAAAATTAAGCCCTTCGGCTCAGAGTCTGAAATAACCTTTTTTATAGCCCTTCTCAAGAGCTACAATTGGGCAAAAGATTCATGCCGATAGCTTCAGTGGTTTCCAAAATATGGCCCTTTGAAATATTTGAAAGTCAAATTTCCATGCATACACCCCTTTGGAAAAATTTGAATTTTAAAATTTTTGGATTTTGCAATTTTTGACTTTACCAATCGAAAGAGGAGGTGAAAATTAGTTAAAAAGCATTTACGCAACTTTATTTTTTGGGTTTTAGGCCTTGTAAAAAAATAAAAACTGTTTTTCCACATTTTGGGCCCAGAAAATTTCAATAATCTGACATTGTCTCACAAAATCGCTCATTACTCGGTTATTATTGAAACAAATATGATGTAAAATTATATATTCTAAATCAACATTAAATTATCTTTAAGATAAAATAAGATTCAATTCTTTATCTCAAACACTTTTGAAGATATTGAGGCTCAAAGTCAAAACATTGTCTCAAATTTCACAAAAGATTCTAAGCTGATTTTCTTGAAAACGAAGCCCTTGGGCTCAGAGTCTGAAATAACCTTTTTTATAGCCCTTCCCAAGAACTACAATTGGGCAAAATATTCATGCCGATAAATTGACTGGTTTCCAAAATATGGCCCTTTGAAATATTTGAAAGTCAAATTTCCATTATCAATACCCCTTTGGGAAAATTCGAATTTTTAAATTTTTTGGATTTTGCAATTTTTGATTTTACCAATCGAAAGAGGAGGTGAAAATTAGTTAAAAAGCATTTACGCAACTTTATTTTTTGGGTTTTAGGCCTTGTAAAAAAATAAAAACTGTTTTTCCACATTTTGGGCCCAGAAAATTTCAATAATCTGACATTGTCTCACAAAATCGCTCATTACTCGGTTATTATTGAAACAAATATGATGTAAAATTAAATATTCTAAATCAAAATTAAATAATCTTTAAGATAAAATAAGATTCAATTCTTTATCTCAAATACTTTTGAAGATATTGAGGTTCAAAGTCAAAACATTGTCTCAAATTTCACAAAAGATTCTAAGCTGATTTTCTTGAAAATGAAGCCCTTGGGCTCAGAGTCTGAAATAACCTTTTTTATAGCCCTTCTCAAGAGCTACAATTGGGCAAAAGATTCATGCCGATAGCTTCAGTGGTTTCCAAAATATGGCCCTTTGAAATATTTGAAAGTCAAATTTCCATTATGCATAATACCCCTTTGGAAAAATTCGAATTTTTAAATTTTTTGGATTTTGCAATTTTTGACTTTACCAATCGAAAGAGGAGGTGAAAATTAGTTAAAAAGCATTTACGCAACTTTATTTTTTGGGTTTTAGGCCTTGTAAAAAAATAAAAACTGTTTTTCCACATTTTGGGCCCAGAAAATTTCAATAATCTGACATTGTCTCACAAAATCGCTCATTACTCGGTTATTATTGAAACAAATATGATGTAAAATTATATATTCTAAATCAAAATTAAATTATCTTTAAGATAAAATAAGATTCAATTCTTTATCTCAAATACTTTTGAAGATATTGAGGTTCAAAGTCAAAACATTGTCTCAAATTTCACAAAAGATTCTAAGCTGATTTTCTTCAAAATGAAGCCCTTGGGCTCAGAGTCTGAAATAACCTTTTTTATAGCCCTTCTCAAGAGCTACAATTGGGCAAAAGATTCATGCCGATAGCTTCAGTGGTTTCCAAAATATGGCCCTTTGAAATATTTGAAAGTCAAATTTCCATGCATACCCCTTTGGAAAAATTTGAATTTTTAAAATTTTTGGATTTTGCAATTTTTGACTTTACCAATCGAAAAAGGAGGTGAAAATTAATGGAAAAGCATTCACGCAACTTTGTTTTTTGGGTTATAGGGCTTGTAAAAAAAATAAAAACCGTTTTTCCATATTTTGGGCCCAGAAAAATTCAATAATCTGACATTGTCTCACAAAATCGCTTAATATTCGGTTATTATTGCAACAAATATGATGTAAAATTATATATTCTGAATCAGAATTAAATTATCTTTAAGATAAAATAAGATTCAATTCTTTATCTCAAATACTTTTGAAGATATTGAGGCTCAAAGTCAAAACATTGTCTCAAATTTCACAAAAGATTCTAAGCTGATTTTCTTGAAAATGAAGCCCTTGGGCTCAGAGTCTGAAATAACCTTTTTTATAGCCCTTCTCAAGAGCTACAATTGGGCAAAAGATTCATGCCGATAGCTTCAGTGGTTTCCCAAATATGGCCCTTTGAAATATTTGAAAGTCAAATTTCCATTATGCATAATACCCCTTTGGAAAAATTCGAATTTTTAAATTTTTTGGATTTTGCAATTTTTGACTTTACCAATCGAAAGAGGAGGTGAAAATTAGTTAAAAAGCATTTACGCAACTTTATTTTTTGGGTTTTAGGCCTTGTAAAAAAATAAAAACTGTTTTTCCACATTTTGGGCCCAGAAAATTTCAATAATCTGACATTGTCTCACAAAATCGCTCATTACTCGGTTATTATTGAAACAAATATGATGTAAAATTATATATTCTAAATCAAAATTAAATTATCTTTAAGATAAAATAAGATTCAATTCTTTATCTCAAATACTTTTGAAGATATTGAGGTTCAAAGTCAAAACATTGTCTCAAATTTCACAAAAGATTCTAAGCTGATTTTCTTGAAAATTAAGCCCTTGGGCTCAGAGTCTGAAATAACCTTTTTTATAGCCCTTCTCAAGAGCTACAATTGGGCAAAAGATTCATGCCGATAGCTTCAGTGGTTTCCAAAATATGGCCCTTTGAAATATTTGAAAGTCAAATTTCCATGCATATACATACCCCTTTGGAAAAATTTGAATTTTTAAAATTTTTGGATTTTGCAATTTTTGACTTTACCAATCGAAAAAGGAGGTGAAAATTAATGGAAAAGCATTCACGCAACTTTGTTTTTTGGGTTTTAGGGCTTGTAAAAAAATAAAAACCGTTTTTTCCATATTTTGGGCCCAGAAAAATTGAATAATCTGACATTGTCTCACAAAATCGCTTATTACTCGGTTATTATTGCAACAAATATGATGTAAAATTATATATTCTAAATCAGAATTGAATTATCTTTAAGATAAAATAAGATTCAATTCTTTATCGCAAATATTTTTAAAGATATTAAGGCTCAAAGTTAAAACATTGTCTCAAATTTCACAAAAGATTTTAAGCTGATTTTCTTGAAAACGAAGCCCTTGGGCTCAGAGTCTGAAATAACCTTTTTTATAGCCCTTCTCAAGAGCTACAATTGGGCAAAAGATTCATGCCGATAGCTTCACTAGTTTCCAAAATATGGCCTTTTGCAATATTCGAAAATCAAATTTCCATGCATACTACCCTTTGGAAAAATTTGAATTTTTAAATTTTTGGATTTTGCAATTTTTGACTTTACCAATCGACAAAGAAGGTGAAAATTAGTGGAAAAGCATTCACGCAACTTTGTTTTTTGGGTTTTAGGGCTTGTAAAAAAATAAAAACCGTTTTTTCCACATTTTGGGCCCAGAAAATTCCAATAATCTGACATTGTCTCAGAAAATCGCTTAATCGGTTATTATTGCAACAAATATGATGTAAAATTATATATTCTGAATCAGAATTAAATTATCTTTAAGATAAAATAAGATTCAATTCTTTATCTCAAATACTTTTGAAGATATTGAGGCTCAAATTCAAAACATTGTCTCAAATTTCACAAAAGATTCCAAGCTGATTTTCTTGAAAACGAAGCCCTTGGGCTCAGAGTCTCAAATAACCCTTTTTATAGCCGTTCTCAAGAGCTACATTTGGGCAAAAGATTTATGCCGATAACTTCACTGGTTTCCAAAATATGGCCCTTTGAAATATTTGAAAATCAAATTTCCATGCATACCCCTTTGGAAAAATTTGAATTTTTAAATTCTTGGATTTTGCAATTTTTGACATCACCAATCAAAAGAGGAGGTGAAAATTAGTGGAAAAGCATTTACGCAACTTTGTTTTTTGGGTTTTAGGGTTTGTAAAAAATAAAAACCGTTTTTCCATATTTTGGGCCTAGAAAATTTCAATAATGTGACATTGTCTCACAAAATCGCTCATTACTCGGTTATTATTGCAACAAATATACCTATAATTAAGTCATTTGAACATTTTGCAATTTCTTTGTGAACCTTTTTAGTTTTTTGGCGTACCCAAAGGACTCAGAAATGATCATTAAGGTCTCAAAAGTCGTAAATCCGCCACTGATTAAAGTGCACTTCCAGTTTCAGTTTATCTTTTGCCACATCTATACTGAAATAGATACAACCAATTTTACAACTCATATAAGAAACCCCATATAGCCTTCGTTATCAGTTTAATAAATCTAATCCAACGAAATCAGCCCATATATAATAAAGTATTTCTCCTTGGTAGGGTAATAATCGACAATTGCACACGCATAAACACCAGGCGATTTCACTTTTTTTTTTTTTTCCTTCTAAATAAAACGAAGCGCATTTTCAGTGACTGCGCCCGATAATGATAACCCGATTAATTAAACCGATAGGCCGCGACTGGTTTATTTTAATTGAATTCCTATATAACGCACAGGTACCGCCACTGACCACTTAAATTTTTACCAAACCGAAAATATCTCTAACTGTACAATATAAATTAACAGTCACTTAAACTGATCATCGGATTATTACAATAAAGCAAAAGTGCCAAGTAATGGGATCCTATAACTGTAGCCTCTACGGGAGGCTATATTGATTTATTGTTTTTTTTTTTGCAGGCGTCAACATCAAAATGGTACAACGACTTGGCACGGTTCCAGTTTGGGTACTCCGGCCAAGTCCGAAGACCCCAAAACTCCCGAGCGGCTTAAAGGTACTACTTGCGATTTGTTCGAGCTGTTGGAGAAGGCCCAACGGTCCAGAATCGACGATCAAAGGTGTATGTTGCCAGCTTATTTCAATCAGGTAAAAATTTGTCTTTTTTATTAAACAAGTCACGTTCATTTAAAACGAGAGATCTAAATTAAGTTGCGGCAATTAGGCACCGAAATTGCCTTTTCTACAACTGAAACTGAAATTAATTGAGTCAGTTAATTTATAGTCGGGAAGGGTTTAAATTGGGATTAGTTTTATTCATGGTAGCTTTGCTAATAGAGCAGAATGAAAGAAAGGCCCTTAAAATGAAGTTTTGATCAATGAAACAATTAGGTACATTTTTTAATTTGGGTTTCACAAGGTAGTAGGGCTTTAGTGAGATACCTGTCAGCTTCTTGATTCTTAGTACCTATTAACATACTTCAACACAATTTCACAAATTTGGTACTTCTCTCGTATAAAATGGTACTTAATGTCGATGTGTTTGCTTCGAATATAAAATTCTGGGTTATGTATTAGCCTGATAGCACTTTGATTATCAATGTATAACTTCGTTGGACTGTCAAAGTTAATTCCAATTTCTTGCATCAATCTGTGTAGCTATATAGTTTTTTTTGTTGCATGACAAGTTGGCACATATTCAGCTTCGGTTGTTGACAATGATACTCTTTGTTGTATTTTGCTACACCATGTTATAGGATCATTATTTGCTTTGAAGGCATAACCTGTTACAGATCTTCTTGTTTCTTTGTCTTTGGCATGATTGGAGTCACAAAAACCTTCTAGTTCACAATTGTCTTGCTTTTTACATTGAATACTGTAGCGTAGCTTGGTGTTCGTTTCAAATATTTCAATAGCATTGCATTGTGCATTTGTTGAATTGTTCAAAAATCTACTCACAACTTCCACTGCAAAAGTAATATCTGGTCTTAAAACAATAGTAGTAAATATTAGAGATCCAACTACTTCTCTATATGAATTCACAAATGAATGATCTGTCGGATTTCTAGTTAAATCCTAATTAGGGTCAGCAGGTATATCAACAGGGTTTGCCTCTTTTATACCAGATTCAGGGCCGGTCCTAGCCCCTCTGCCGCCTTTGTGCAGGCATCATGAAAAAGCCGCCCCTATTCAAAACAACTACTTTTTTTAGTGAATATTATCTTATTTAAATTAGGGGTGTCTATTGTGAAATCGGCTCTAATTTTCGATACATCGATTTATCGTTATTTTTAATGGAATGCCTCAAAAACGAGAAATATTTAAGACGAAAAGCTCGCCGCAGGCGCCGCCGGAGGTAATTTTTTTCAGGTGCCACGCCCAAAATCGCGAGGGGTGGTTAACTGGTCAAAATTCGTGTACAAGTTGGTCAAAATCCCAGAAAATCTCAAAAGATCTACTCAAAATCCTTAAAAATCTTTGAAATCCTTAAAAATTTAACATAATCCTACAAAATCTCTTGAAATTGCATAAAATCCTTCTAAATCTAACAAAATTTCATTAAAACCAAAAAAATCCTGCAAAATCTCATAAAATCATTCCTAAAAAATATTTCCCTTGAAACTCCCAAAAATCCTTTGGAATCCCTAAAAATAAGTTAAAGTCTCTCAGAATTTCATAATTTAGTGAAATTTCGAGGAATTTCGGTAGAATTATGTTATTCTGAAAAAGGAATTACATGTGAATGTTTGCGGAGTTTCCATAGATTTACATTAAATATTGGTTCCTCTCGAATTATATGATCGAATTACACGAAATCCTAAATGAATTGCACGGAGGAATTCTAAATAATTATATAAAATTACACCGTAATTCCCAACATGAAATTTCAGTTCTTACTGAATTTTAGTAAAATTCCACAAGTGGAATGGCGGGGAATTTCCAGCTAAAAACAAGAAAATTCGGTGATATTCCGAAAAATTCCCATGTATGACATGAAATTTCAATATATTTCGGTGAATTTTCAAGAATTACTTGAGGTTCCATTAATTTTCCGAGAAATTCCTAGCTATTAAAAGAGAATTTCAGTGAAATTCCGAAAAATTCTTATGAAAATAAATCAAATCAAAAGTTCCTTAAAGTTTCATTGGACTTTCGGGAAATTTTCGGCTATGAACGTGGACTTTCAAAATATTCTCATTAAATTTTAGTGAATTCCGAGGAATGTTTAAGAAATTACATGAAATGTCAATGAAATTCCCAAGAATTTTATAAAAATTTTGTGGAATTCAAGGATATTTTAGTAGTGAAATTTTAGGGAAATTTCGGTGAAGTTAAAAAAAAATTATGGAATTTTTATAGAATTTTGAAATTGAGATTTTAGTGGAATTCCGAGGTATTACATGAAATCCTATACTGTAATTCCGAAATAATCTTGTCTAAGAATGCCATAAAATCTTTTGGTGAAATGTTAAGGAATTTCTATGGAATTACTTGAAATTTTCGCGGAGCTCCTATGGAATTCCTTGAAATTTTAGTGGAATTCCGAGGAATTTTTGTGCAAGAATTCCATTAAATTTTATGGTGGAATTCCATAGAATCTTATGATAAAATTCGGAAAAGTATTATGAAATCTTATAGTAAAATTTATAGAAATTTACGTTTTTCCATTGAAATTTATCACTTGAATGGAATTTCGAGGAATTGCATAAAATCTTCTGGTGAACTTCCAAGGAATTTCTATGGAATTGACTAAAATTTTCGCGAAATTCCTATGGAATAACTTGAAAGTTTAGTGGAATTCCGAAGAATTTCATGAAATCTTATATTGTAATTCCGAAGAAAAAAAAATCCAAGAACTCTATTGAATTTTATAGTGTGAAATGTGACATGTGAAATTTTTGCGTAGTGTCCATAAAATTCACATTAAATTTTAGTTCCTCTCGAATTACATGAAATTTCAGTGGAATTTCGATCGAATTACATGAAATCCTGAATGAGTTGCATGCAGGAATTCTCAAAAATTACATTAAATAACACCGAAATTCCCAACATGAAATTTCAGTGCTCGTTAAATTATATAAAGAATTTTAAAAAAGTTTCAAAAAATTGCATTATGTCAGAGAATTACATGAAATTTGAGTGGAATTTTAAAAAATTCACATCGTTTCGTAAGGAATTCCAGTGAAATTCCGAAAAATCCTAATGTAATAAAAAGAAGTTTTATTTTTATTCCAAGGAATTCCTAGTTAAAAACATGGCATTTTAGTTAAATTGAAATTGCGAAAAATTCCCATCAAATTACTGAATTTTAGTAAAATTAAAGAACTTTTCACAAGTGGAATTCCGAGGAATTTCTGGCTAAAAACTTGGAATTTCGGTGAAATTTGGAAAAATTCCCAGGTAATGATATGAAATTTCAATATATTTCGGAATTTCGGTGAATTTTCAAGAAATTACTTGAAATTTTATCAATATTCCCAGAAATTCCTGACTATTGAAAGAGAATTTCAGTGAAATTCCGAAAAATTCTTATGGAAATAAATGAAATTTTGAAAACAATTTTGAAGTTTCATTGGAATTTCGACTAATAAAGTGAAATTTCAAAAAAATCTCAGGTAATTATTGACGGAGTCAAACAGAAAATGGCTATATATAGGCCTCTGCCGGGATTCAATAAAGAGTTGATAGGGATGGACACACAAATTTGGTTTTCACCGATTCTATTTAGAGCAATAATGGTCCAATAATCCCACACTAACAATTGATTCTGAAAACCAGAGCAGCAGTAGGTACCTATTTATTAGACCAAAAATCTGAATTGACTTACCTCAGAAAAACGTGGCACCACCAATCGGCACTCACAATTAGATTTAAAAAAATATATATATAATATTTATATTTCAAAAATAGATAAGATGAGATTTATCAGGTAAAAACTTAACAATGATATGATAATATGCACCGATGGAAAAATGTATAAGGGAGAATCTAAAAATGTGAAGAAAAAATTATAAAAATAAAAATGACTGGCCTGCTAGAGCACTGTCAGAGAAAAGAGAATGTTTTAGAAATCAAACCCCTATAGAAAAGCAATCCTTTGTTTTTTATACTTAACTGCGTTTAGAAAACTACACCCAAAAGACCATATTCATTTAGAGAATAGATAAAAATCCACTAGAATTATTTTAATTGTTTACAAATTATAATAATTTAAATCAAGGTTATGTTAAAAACTAAAAATTGCTAAATAATTAGGTCATTAGGCCAAAAATGCTTATTTCAGAATCAGAAGTTAGAGAAACACAGAAATATATCCATTTGCTAAAAGTGAAATAAATATAATTTCTTTCAATGAAAATACAAATGACTGTCAAATGCGAAATAATTGAAATCATACTTTGAAAAATACATTCATCAAGTACTAGATGGCAGTACCTTCATTAAATAATAGATATTTGCATTTTATGCACATGATGGATAGATGGCAGTATTGGTATTATACCGAACTTTGTGGATATTTTTAGATTACTTAGATTATGAATTATTATTTTGCTGATTCTGAAATGGCAAAAATACAACTTTATAATGAAAATAAGAAGAGATGGAACATGTTACGTAAATAATAAATTTATCGGTGCAACAAAAACGTCTTGATTTAACCGGTCACGGCAAACGAAAAACCGCGGGTCTATTTTTTCGAACCACACGAAACGGGCGGAGTGTTTTTGAAAACTCATTTACTTGTCGGCAGTGTAAGGACTTTGCCGGTATCCTTTTTCAGTGTTTAACGCGCGCATTTTTAAAAGCCAAATTTAGCAAAGCCGTATCACATTCTTAGGCATAAAGCACGTGCAATTCAATTAGAATGAGAGAAAACGAAAATGAAGAAAAAAACCAACCCCAAATAGGATTCAACATCCTAAATACCCGATTTAACCTACAACTATATAGGTACAGGGCGCGTAGATGAAACTGATCAGTTACATTGCGAATCTCACGATTTACCCATACAACTAAAATTGTATATTCAGTACGACAAAAATCTTGAACCTTGTGAAAAATTACCTTATAGGGATCTAATTATGTAGGTAGATTCAGAATTGTTTTACTTTAAGGTTTTCCTGTTATTGGGTATTATAGATCCAGATACCTTCAATAACATACTATTGGTCATCTGAACAGATCTCTCTTCTTGTATCTCTTTCATATGATTTTCTCCTTGAATCTCTCCTTCGCTTCTCTCTTTCGTCTTCTTCATTAGGTTGGTAGTTTGGCTGTTTTTTTTTTCTTTGGCCCACTTTCATGGCTTTTCTTGAACTTCAAGCTCACATCAAATCTCACTCACTCATCCATCACTACAATATTTCCTCATAACTTCTTTGCCTTGGCACCGAATTTATCATGTTTGGGTAGAATGGTAAACAAACCAGGCTTGACACTCAAAAAAAATCTTGAACTTACTCAGATTATTTCCTCCATGGGTCCTATATAAGTGAAGTTCTATGTAGTTGGAATTCTACTCAGTTCATACACAGAACATTTTAAGAGCCTTATCTCATAGTGTTTTTTGAATACCTGAATCTATAATCTTGGTTCTTATTTTATTCAATATAGTTCTTTTCATTTTTTCAGTTTTTCTATTCTCTTGGAGGGTATATGGCACGGTATTCTTACAAAAATTCCTAAAATTACTCAACACAAATTCTCCATTATCTAGTCTCCTAAATGCTGGGGACTGCCAGCTTTTTTAAACCTAGCAGTCCCTTAGTTTTTTTTTGATTTTCTCAGGAACTAGCGGAGCACCTAATTTTTAATTGCATTCTGACACACCAACAAGTAAACGTAAAGCCAGCAGTCCCCTTATAATTAAAAAATAAATCTGTAACTCAGTTAATAATTAATCAATTCTATTTTTTCTGCGACTATTTAGGAGCACCTAAAAAGCACCTAATTCTGATACAAAAGAAAATTTTGGAAAAATATTTTTTACTATAGGGGACTACTAGCTTTCATAAACCTAGCAATCCCTTAGTTTTTTTCGATTTTCTCAAAAACTAGAGGAGCACCTAATTTTTAATTAGAGGCCCTAATTAGCACCTGAAAAGCACCTGATTATTATATAGATCCCGAAGTTTTTTCTACCTTGGGACTGCTGGCAGTGGCGGCTCGTCAGAGGAGGCAGGGGAGGCTAAACCTCCCCCAAAAAATTGAACCTGGCCCGAAGGGCCGGAGTTATACACGAGCCCGAAGGGCCAGAGTCTATAATTCTATTGGTCGAATCCGTTCATTGTTAACTGATATAGATTATTTTAATGCCAATCAAGAGCCGGGAATAAACAAAATTCGAATTCCCAAACCAATCAGGAGCCGGGAAAATTGAAAAATTCGAATTCCAAACCCGACAGGAAATTGGATTTTTTGTACCAACTGTTGCTACATAAATCTCACTCTAAACCTTTGTTTTTTGGAAAAAACAAAAGAATTTTTTTTTGAGATTGACAGCTGTCAAAATTTAAAAAAAAACCTACATGGATATATAGATTTAGCCTCGAAGAATTCGTAAGAAGTACCAATTTTTTTTTAACTGTATTTCAAAAAAGACGTTCGGCATTGCCAGCGTCAAATTCGATGGTACTTTTATTAGTTTATGTCATACGTCATTTGTCATTCATTACAAATGTCAATCTTGATTGATGGTCTAATATTTGTTTCGATTTGTCATTGTTTGTTTATTATATTTTTGACGTATCAATGGAAAAATTTAAACTTGAAAAGTAATTGGTGACGTCATATACTGGAGATAAAAAACAAAAAAAAATGTTATTCGATGACACAACTGCCAACTGCCAAAGTAATATGTCACAATAATTATTTACCCAATATTTGTATTTTTGCTCAAGCTTGACAGAGTCAAACGTCATTTGTCATATTATTATTCGAAGCGGGAAATTCAATTTTTTTTTCCTATTCCCGGCTCTTGAAAATTATAGTTTTCAATTAAGCTGATAATTCAAGATGGCGACGTGGGCATAACAAACTAGTGCTTTTACATTCAATTCAAATCGATTGCAATTTGAATGTAAACGTGGTGTGTTATTTCCACGCCGCCATATTGAATTAAAATAACGTCATTTTCAGTAATTTTATGTAATATTTAAAAATAAATTTTTTAATCGATTTTAGGCACTTGAAAATAGTCTATGAATTTCCAGAAAAAAAAAAGTACGTTTGTCCTTGTTTGTTGCATACAAACAGACAGAGATGAAACACAATTTGAGGCCTTAACTGATTGACATTTCTTACTGTGTTAATTATTCGACGTCATTGTTAATTTATTATATTTTTAACTATCAAGAGTCAAATTTGACGTTGACACATAATTAACATTTAATGTGTCGAAAGTATGTTTTTGATTGGTCGTTATTTGTTTATTATTTTGGACGTCAAATGTCATCTGTCACCCGCTGCAACTACTATTAATGTCAATTTTGAAATTAATCGTCTACTTATTTTTTGTTTCGATGTCGTTGCTTGAATTTGACACGTAATTTGATGACGTCATAGATTCCAGATGTGTCAAATGTCGTTCGATAACACAGTCAATTGATGACGACATTGGTTGGTCACAATTATTTGTTTGACAGAGACGAACCATGTGTCAGATGTCATTTATTCTATTACTTGAAGCGGGAAATTTATTGTCCGGTAGTATAGGCGAAATATACGAATGCGAAACGTCATTTGTCAATTGTCAACGTATACTACCATTTCCGATTGGTAGATATATTTTTTTTTGCGCACCGAGTGTATTTCCATTTCTTTTTCTCATCCTGCTAAAAAGAAACAAGATTTTCTTTTGCACTAATTCTACCAATCAAAAACAATATGATATTGATTCATTTGTCAACCGTTTTATTTATGTCATTAGTTGACAAATGACAAATTCAACCGGTTGACAAACTTTACCAATAAATTACCGAACAGTGGCACATTAAGCATCACTTGTCCTGTCAACTGTCAAAAAAAAATAGTTATTAATATTGTCAACGATGATTAAATCAAGTAGGCTTTGGATGGATGTCGGTATTACAGGTTGCGTACAAAATTTTATTCAAAACTTGCAAATTTTGATTATTCCCGGCTCTTGTTGTCACATGACATACGACATTTCATTTTATTCGATTGGTCAGTGAACTCAAACAAGTGAGATAGCGATATTGTAGGCGGAATGATTAAACAAACGTCAATTGCCAGTGAGAGTTTTGGGACCAAAGTCCTATTTAAAATGATGATATTTTCAAATCTTTCGAGATTATTTCTATCATGCGACAACGTCGCTTGTTTAATTAAGCAGGCCTTTGAATAACATTGGAGTCGGTAATACAGAACTCTGTAATACTTTTGCACTGCTAAAAGGACTGACAATATTGGGTCGGTAATACAGGAGAAGTAATATTTTGAGGTAACGTACAACATTTTATCTATATCTAACCAATCGTCCATGTGGTCACCAATATTGAAAAGTAGGCGATTGATTTCCAGATTGAAATTATAACTTTGACAGTTGCAGTAGATGACAAAATGACATTTGACATATCGTTCATCTGTCTAAATTATAACTAACGAATGACGTCAATTCGACTAAACGAATAAATGACCATTTTGGTATGACATCACGTTGGAGGGCAACCAATCATTTTGTTGTCAAATTTAAAGTGAAAAATGCCAAAATAATGTCATTTTTTTTTTTGGTTATAAATTAATGTTTGCCCTCCAGAGCAAATTGTCATTAGTCATTTATACTGAAATAGGTCAAGAATAACAGACACTTTAAGGTGAATTCTAACGATATCGAGTGACATTTATCATTGAATGACATGTGACATAGTGACGCCAAAAGTGGCAATAATAAACAATAACTTTGACAGTTGACATCTGGTCATATGTCGTACTAATAAATGTGACAAGTGACATTGACGATTAAAAAACGAAATACTTTGCATTATTTCCTGTCATTTTACAAGTTGATTTAAATTATTTAGCGAATTCTATTGTGTGTCTTTTCTATCAGCTTGTATAAAATAGAGATAGAAATACATTTTTTTTACATTAAAATAATTGATGTAATTATTGGCAACATTGCATTAGTTTGTAAATCACTTTTGACAGTTGTTTAATTGACAATTGACAAAAAAAAAAATCAATTTGGTGTTAAACAATCAAACTTATAATCGTTGTTTGATCAGTCTTGACAGCTGTCACTATTTTGACAAGTTTGTCAAATGTCGTTATATATCAAAGTCGAAATGCTGCGTTGCAAAACTGTTTTTTTTCTCCATTTTCAATAGTCCATTTTCATTAAAATTGGAAAAGAATTGATGTACTTAATTATTGGCAACATGGTATTTTCTATAAATACATATAAGGGTTTTTGTCTGGTAATACGCACGAATGTTTATAAAACCCT
Organism: Ceutorhynchus assimilis; assembly: GCA_917834065.1. Taxonomy (NCBI): domain Eukaryota; kingdom Metazoa; phylum Arthropoda; class Insecta; order Coleoptera; family Curculionidae; genus Ceutorhynchus; species Ceutorhynchus assimilis. The sequence goes on from OU892285.1 coordinate 35,928,337, forward strand.
CACTCTTCGGGTTCGGAATTAAAAAGAAAACCCCGGCCCGAAGGGCCGGAGTTATATGCGAGCCCGAAGGGCCGGAGTTATATGCGAGCCCGAAAAGCTGGAGTTATACGAACCCGACAGGCCGAAGTTATTTTAATCATGAGGCCGAAGGTCCGAGGTTATACGAGCTTGAAGGGTCGGAATTATACGAACTCGTTTATTGTCAACTGATTTTAATACTTTGGCTCTTCGGATCGTAATCTTTGAAACAAAAAGACGCCATTTTATATCGACTGTCAAAAAAAACCAAGGCCTACTTTGATATTTCAATTTTTTGACGTTTGTTGTATCATGAGCAGCGTTGCCATATGTTTTTATCAAATTTCGATTTATAGGTTATCATTGACATTTCTGAAAAATATTTCCTTTAAAATTCCCAAATATTCTTTGCAATTCCCAAAAAATCTATTAAAATCTCAGAATTCCACAATTTAATGGAATTTCAGTAGAATAATTATGTTATTCTGAAAACGGAATTAGATGTGAAATTTTCATAGAATTTACATTAAATTTTAATTCCTCTCGAATTACTTGAAATTTCAGTGAAATTCCGATCGAATTACCCAAAATCCTAAATGAATTACATGGAGGAATTTTAAACAATTACATGAAATTACACCGAAATTCTCAATATGAAATTTCAGTTTTTACTGATTTTTAGTAATGCCGAGGAATTTCCAGCTAAAAACATGGACTTTTGGTGATATTTTGAAAAATTCCCACGTAATGACATGAAATTTCAATATATTTCGATGAATTTTTAAGAAATTACATGAAATTCCAAAGAATTTTATGAAAATTTTGTGGAATTTCAGTGGTAAAATTTTGAGGAATTTTAGTAAAGTTAAAAAAACAAAATATGGAATTTTGAAATTGAAATCTTAATGGAATTCCTTTATGAAATCCTATACTGTAATTAGCCTCCTCACTTGAAATAGTCACGAGCCGCCACTGACTGCTGGGTTTATAGACCTCCAATAATCTCTTCAAAACTATTGGAAATTAGTAGAATAACATAAAGCGATGATTTAGTGACTTGCTGTTGATATTCTAGTCATGTCTAGACCAGTTAAGTTTTTGAAATAAAATAGATCTTCCATTGCCATCCATTGTGAAAAGTTTCGATAATTTCTATCCAGCTACTGTCAATGTGTATTTTCCATGAATGTTATGGATAAACTGTCAATATCGAGAGTCAAGTTGGAAACAAACTGCACAGAGTTTATTTATTCCTTTCAAAACTCTTTACTCGTAACTTTAATAACATAAAAGGTATTAATGGACGTTTTTTTAAAATCCCTTCAAAGTCGAAACGTCCTAGGACTATAATAAAACGTTTCCTAATACGTTTGTTCAAGAACGTTTAAAAGAAAATATGTTCACAAAAAATCTATAAACAAAAACTTTTGAAGCTCGTTGGTTGGAAAACTCCACAAGCAATAAAAACCAATTTTGCATGGCTTATTAGAATATGTAATATTCTTTCCTTCCAATGATCAAAGGTGGTTCTTTCAATATTTTTTCGCAAATCTTTAAACCCCCATATCTTGGTAACCAAAAGCTGTACTAGGACAACATTTTGAGGAATTGTACCTCCCAATAAAAGCTTCAAAATGGTACTTGAGTTGATTGAAATCGGTTTTTGAATTAAAACATTTCCTGTGCGACTAAAACAAAGAAAACAAACTATAGGTAGTCCAAAAACCTCATTCTCTACAAAATGGTGTGGCGCTTAAAACAAACGTTCCCACAAGATTTATTTCGGTTTTGATTAGTCAATCATAAATATTCTCAGTTCATTTCCTCATTTTGTAAGCCGGTGTTTGCTTCGATTAACATACATCTAGGCTTTCTGATTTCGCTCGACCTTATTCCGATGCAAATTAAAATGTATGCCAATAAATTACCATAGCATTAATTTATTATAATAATGTAATGTATACACCGTATTGTTTTTTATTTATTGTAAAAATAATTGGCAATAAATGTCTGTGGGGAAAATATTAAAATGCTTCAGAATCCCTTATACCTATATTTTTCCAGCAGGCAATATTTCTTTCTTAAAGTCTAGGGACCTTTAACCTTCTTTTTTGCAATCATTCCCACGAATCCACCTCCTACTCGATAATATAATATTAACCTAGAAAATTGAAAGTTTGTTGAAAGCGACAATTCGCAAATTGTCCACCCACTCTGATGTGATGTGTATACCATTAATTACGATGAGGTAGCCATCTAATTGTATTACTAATGAACCTCATTTCAAAATCAAGGTTGATATAAATGTAAGTATACAATACGCCTTCTTGCAAGGTTTGTTGAAATGAGCTCAACTGACCATAGCAGCGGATTGATGAACTTCCATATAACCATCTGCTTGAGAAAGATTTAGGGCACAATGAACGCCATTTATAAAAAGCTTCTTGTTTATAGCCAGGCGCGGATCTCACAGCTCAAGCCGTAAAAACCATTTGGTTGATGATCCTCATTTAATCTCTCTAGTTAATGGTAATTGCGTGTAGCAACTAAAATTTCTATGGGCCGTAAAAATGATGGCGAATTCCAAGTAGGTTTGGATATCTTTTGACAGTTAATTGAAAACAAACAAACAAACTTATGCCAAATTGATCCCGTATTTTTTGGGTCGGCGTATATGCAAATAGTTATTCGGTTGAGTTTGTTGATTTAGGTATAGAGGCGTAAATATTTGCCTTTGTATACGTATATGGGATTTGTTTAGAATAATGATTCTTGGTGGTTTAAGCTTCAATTTTAACCAACCTAATTAGGAGTTTATCAGGAAGATAGCATATCGAATTGAGGCGTCATGATAATGCTTATTCAAAACCTGCTTGAGTTCTAAATGTTTTTAAATAACCTTTTTGTTATTTACAATGTCCTCGCCATTACTTATATTTTGTGAAAAATTTTCTGGTACTGGAAGAAAGGCATTCACATTACGTCCAAACATAATTTCACTGGGAGATTTATTTATCTCAGAATCTATAGGGGTATTCCTATATTCTAGCGAAACGATATACGGATCTTGTCCACTATGTTCCGCCTTTTTGAGCATTGTTTTAAGTTTATTGTTTCTTGGATTGTTTAATTGCAAAATAGCACTCACCTTGTCTTTATCAGGACGTCAACCGTTTTTTGTAAACAAATGACCTATATACCGTAATTCACTTAACCCGAATTTACACTTGAGTCGATTGAAATGAACATTGGCACGTTTAGCTCTGTCTAACACTGCTTCCAGTCCATCATCTATGTGAATTTCCACTCCTGGAAGTCCATCAAAAATATTCTTGAATGTACGATGAAAAACTTCCGGTGCAGAGCACAATCCATAAGGCATTCTCTTATAACAATATCGCCCATAACACCCAGCATTAAATTTTGTAAGTATTTCACTTTCTTCATGCAACTTGATCTGATAAAAGCCCTTATTGCCGTCCAGTATTGGAAAAATATTTGTTGCTTCCATCTTGGATGCAATTTCCTAAAACGTTGGAAGCTGATACCGCTCACGGCTTCATTCAAGTTTTGTAGGTCTAAACAAATTCGAAGACTATTGTCTGGCTTTTTTACAATGACCATAGAACTGCACCACTCAGTTGGTTCAGTCACTTTTTTCAAAACGCCCATTTTATCTAGCTCACTTTTAACTGACTACTGAAGGCTGAGTGCAATTTTTCTTGGAGGTTCTACAACTGGCTCTACCTTTTTCTTCAACTGAATTTTATATGAATTTGTCAATTCACCAATGCTTGAAAAATATGGTCATATTTTTTACAAGACTATAAATCACATATTTGTCTTCCTGTTCTACCGATCCTACTCTCTTTAGTAGATTAAACATCTCAATAATTGGAAGGCCAATTATGCATGGAGCATTAAAGTTGACTACATTTTGTTTTTTATTATTAGTTTCACAGATAAGTGTAGTTTGTCCATAAGCACCCATTAAAGAGCCTTCATAGTTCAATAGCTTTGTTTTGGGATGACTGAACTTCAGCATTAAGTTCTCTAGCAGTTCTCAAGTTTAAAACATTTACATCAGCACCAGTGTTCATTTTGAAACAAATTTCCTTATTATTGACTATTACTTTTTGCATCCAGCTAACTAAACCTACTTTCTGAACTGTGCCTATAAACATTTTCTACTGTTCATCATCAGCTTCTACTGAATATACATTTTGAGTCATGTTTTTTTTTACGACAGTACTTTTGAAGATAACCAAACCTGTTACATGCTTTACATTAGAGGAATTCTAGCGTTTGACCGGTCGGTTACACTCGACAGATAAACAATGAAGTAAACGTCATTTGTTGACCAATTGGTCTTGAATGACGTAGAATGCGTTGCTCATCTGTCAAAGTTACCGACTGGTCAATCGCTTGAAAACTCCCATTGTCTTCTATATGCGGAATATCTTGAACCATGAAAATATCCACAAATGCCACACTGTTTTTATCAACTCTATTTTCTGAGTTTGTTCTAAAGCTATTTCCACTTTGATTTCGGGCTTCATATTGATCTTTTTGTGAAGTAAATTCTCTGTATTGTCTTGATTTTTGTGGTTTTTTTACAATATTAAAATTTGTCTCAATTTCTAGCTTTTTTGATTGAAGTTCAGCTAACTCCGACGCTCTATAGATATTTACACATTTTGTCAAATCTCATTGAGGCTCTCTTAGCAACCTATCTCTTACTTTATAGTGTCCTCTATTCCACATATAATCCTTTCTCTAACCAAACTATCTCGCAGATCTCCGAAATTACAATTTTGACTTAGTTTTCTTAAGTCAGTCACAAACATATCAATACTTTCACCTTGTAACTGCTTTCTAGTATGAAATAGGTGTCGATTAACATAGTCTCATTTTCTTTTGGTCTTTCTTATCATCATCAGGTATCTCTAGTGTGTCATAGATGTCTACATAGTACTTTCCTTTCAGCTGTTACCTTTGTATTATCTTTCAAACCAGAGGCATCCATATAAATAGTGAATTGCTGTTTCCATTTTTTAAAATTTGTGTGGATATCACCCTCAAGAGACATCTTATTTTAATTAGGAAACGTGGAGCTAAGAACGAATTTGACTTAACTTTCCTTACGACGAAATACTCACGTATTTTGTGGAAAATTCTTCTTCACAACTTATCCTATCCGCAGCGCAATGTAAGGTTCGGACATTTGGAATAAACGAAATATAGTTTCAAAGATTTATTTTAAGCTCAACTTAACTTAATCCGTCACTATATCTGTCACCCCTGCTCTGACAAATCACATATTACTGGTAATTACCTGACAAGTTGCCCTCTAACTGCTAAAGAATATAAAATGGAAATGAAAATTTCCAAATGCAATCACTAATATTGGACGTCAAAAACTTAGATACTTGTTTCCAACTTGACTTACGATATTGACAGTTTATCCAAAACATTTATCGAAAAGACACATTGGCAGGAGAGCCAGAAAATGTGAAGTCAATGATGATGGCAATGGATGATGTAAGTATTCCTTTTCAAAAACTAAACTGGTCTAGACATGACTTGAATATCAACGGCAAGTCACTAAATCATCGCTTTATGATGTTCTACTAATTTTTAATAGTTTTGATGAAATAAAACTGAAAAAGATAGAACAGTCATCATTGCAAAATCTTTCTTTGGAAAAAATCAACAAAAACATCCACCTACTGTTAAATAGTATGATAACGTGTAGTGACGTTAATTTTTGATAGATTGTCTGATGGAATGACATTAAAAAAAATCGTCTCTTGTTTTGAATTATTAATAGGTTTTAGCGGTATTAGTCAGTTTTTCCTGTTATTTCACATTTCACATTATATCTTCTAGTGAAAATCGCTTCCAGTGAATTTTTTGTCCATTAACTTCAAGAGGTTATGAGCCCAGGAGTGAACATTTGTGAAAAATAGCATCAGCAAAACTGTAAGTGTATTTTCGATTTTGCTCAAAGTCATTCTGGACTAAATAGTAAATTATGGAATTGCGATAAATAACAATACAGTACCACTGTTAATAAAGTGAATAGTTATTACTTACCGGAATATCAAGAGGTTATGGGCCCAGATACCCCAAAGATTATCTAACTGGAATTACGCTGGAATGTAAAACCCTTTGACGGAAAAAAATATTCAAACTAGGACTTTAGAATTAAATTATTGTTGGAATAACAAAGTGTAAAACATGTGTTAACTGGAAATTCTTCCGATCTAACAAATGTGATTGAATATGCAAAGTTTATAAAAGCTGACGTGAAAGCTTGAAAATTATAATCCCACTGTGTGTCTGGGACAACATTCTAAAAATGCTTAAAACTAAAAAATACCAATAAAATAGTGAAATGTTTAGACCAAATAATTTCTGAATTGAAATCAGCTGATGCAGTAAGTAAGAAGGTAGCTACGTTATGATTTAGATTTTGGAAAACTTTGAAAGGTCATAACTTGTTTTCTATTATAGATAGAAAGCTGAAATTTTCACTGAATCTTATCTCAATAAAGGGACTACAATCACTGAAAATTTCAACCCATTTGGACTCATAGTTCCTGAGATAAAATCGTGTTAAGCAATTTGGGGTTCTTTATCAACTTTTCAATTTTTCTGAGTGCCTTTTTTCATAGATTTCGGCTTCAAATCTGAGAATAATCTAGTGTATGGAGTTTGAGTGATCCCAAATGACCATTAAGACACAAAATCTCAACAAAAAAAAACTTAAAATTTCATCCATTTAATAAGAAGGTATCCACCTTATGATTTAGATTTTGGAAAACTTTGGAAGGTCATAACTTTATTCTATTAAAGATATAAAGCTGAAATTTTCAGCGATTCTTATTCCAGTAGAGGACTATAATCTTTGAAAATCTCAACTCTTTTGGACTTATAGTTCCTGAGATATAATCGTGTTAAGCAATTTGAGGTGCTTTATCAATTTTTCAATTTTTCTGAGTGCCTTTTTTCATAGATTTCGGTTTCAAATCTGAGAATAATTTAGTGTATGGAGTTTGGGGGATCACAAATAACCATTAGGACACAAAATCTCAACAAAAAAAAAATTTAAAATTCATCCTTTCAGTAATAAGGTAGGACCTTATGATTTAACTTTTGGAAAAATTTGGAAAGTCACAACTTTTTTTCTATTGAAGATATAAAGCTGAAATTTTCAGCGATTCTTATCCCAGTAGAGGACTACAATCCCTGAAAATTTCAACTAATTTGGACTCATAGTTCCTGAGATAAAATCGTGTTAAGCAATTTGCGGTTCTTTATCAATTTTTCAATTTTTCTGAGTGCCTTTTTTCATAGATTTCGGCTTCAAATCTGAGAATAATTTAGTGTACGGAGTTTGGGGGATCCCAACCCACATAACAAAATTGCATCCTTAGAATGTATTAAGAATGTCCTTTTTTTAGGAGGAATGTGCCTAGAATGTTCGCCAAAACCATTGCGAATGTCCTGAGAATGTTCTGAGAAAAGATTGTAGAAATACTGTTTGCAATACCCAAGAACTTCCTGGGAAATCCATTGGAATATTCCTAGAATATACCTATGAGATTCTCAGTACATCCTGAAAAGAATATTCCTGTTTGATTCTAAAAATATGCTCGAAATGTACATTCTCATATTCAAAGAATGTTTCTATGACATTATAGTTATGTTCTCAAAAGAATATTATACCAATATGCTTGAAATATTCTTAGAATATATCTACATATATCATTCTCAATATGCATCCTAGACATAACATTCTTCTTTGATTCTAAGGATATACTTGGAATGTTAATTTTCTTTTCCAAATAATGCTCCTTCCTGTCCTTTTATATTAAAGGCAGTGATAGAATTGTTGGAAAATTTCTCTGGAAAACACAAGTGTTTAACCAAAACTCTGGTTTCGAGCTTGTTATGCTCTCGCCCAAGCATGCCAACTGAGAGAAACAGGTTCCAAGGTGATTCAAACGCGAGGCAAGATGTAGGTCTTTAATAGCGCGTGGCTCCCTCTCTTGGAAGTCCTACAAAGCAAAAGAAAAAGAATATACCTATAATATTCTTAGTAGGTTCTAGATAGAGCATTATTGTTTAATTGTTCAATTAAGTTTTTGAGTAGGTACTTTAGATAATTAGGTGAACAATATGGAAATATTCTTATCATGGGCACCTACCTACATAAACTTCTCAGCACAACTTGGTAGTATATTCTTAATACTTGATAGAGATATTAGCCGAAAGAACATTTTTCAGGGTACATTATAATAATGTTCGTATGAGAATATTCAAATAATGTTATATAAAGTAGGTTCTTAGTACAATCTTTCAGGTAGGTGCATAGAACCACCATTCCTAGTACATAAATAGAACGTTAAAAATGAATATTTCAATCGAAACAATCTTAGAATATTTATTGAACATTCCTAAAAGAACATTCTAAAAAGTACTTTGAAGGAATATTCTGAGGATATGAATGTTCTGTCACTGTTATGTGGGAAATGACCATTAAAATCATTAAAATGCTTTGAAAATTAAAAACTAATTTGAGAATTTTTGGATATACCTACTTATGTAAAACTAGATGTGTAATGTGTCAATTACCATACACATTATGCCTGACAATTATTGTCACACTGATTTGTGTGCAGCAAAAACTTTTCCATAGAACAAGAACTTCGTTGAGTAACAAGGAAATGCGTTAAAACCCTCTTAACCTACGCCTCTACTACCTACAATAAACCCGATAAATAATGGCATTCGTTCGTAACACAACACCAGCACATTAAATCCGACAATAACAAAACCGATCAAATAATAATACATAATATATGAATAAACTAGTTTAGCTATTATTATTATTACGGCCACAAACCCATTTTACATAACTATAATGGTGGGAGCCTATAATAGTTTTCGTTTTATTATCCTATATAGTTTTTTTGCATCGTTTTTTTTTTTAATTAAAAACTTAAAATTACAAGCAATACAATTATTATTATTATTGCAAAGAAAACCTGGGACGCCCACTGAGAAGGGTGACCATATTTGGTAAGGACGGCTAAAATATATGGAGTAATGCGATACCAGACATAAAGAAGAGTGTAATTTGAGTTTTTTTTTTTGTAATAGGTCACGGTTACCATTGGGTGGTCGTTGTAGGAATTGAAATTAATTTACCAATTAGTTCCAAATATTTTATTGTAAAAATTAAATGACATGTGAGAGCCACTAGAAAACCAAAAGTGGAAAAAAATGGAGGAGGCCTTTGTTCAGTAGTGGATGTCTAAAGGCTGAAGAAGAAGAGAAAAATGACATGTCTAAAATATTTCTGCACTTATTTTACAATAATAATAATAATTGTTGTAAAGGTAGGTATTTGCATCATAATAATCCTTGAGGAAGAAAAAAGCTGCAACTGTGAAAAATGCATTTCTTCTTAATCTTGTCATATTGCTGGATGCGCATGAAATTGTTGGATTGCGCCTTCCTTCGCCATTATATCAGGATCTTTTGAATTCCAGTAGGTCTTGAATAGTATAGCAATTTATATAACAAGTAACATCTGCAAATAGATGGCGCGGAGAAAGGAAAAATCATTAGTCACAAATTGGCGAACTCGTGACAGAAATCTGTAAATAATTCCTGTTCTTGTTGGTGAATGCGCTTTACTTTCTTGTATACCAAATTAACATTAACATTTACTTATCACATTTTTTAAGCCTCATAAATATTCTAATTTTTAAAAATTTATCAATATTCATCTGGAAGTCTCTTGGGAAAGCAAACATAATTTGGCATCATTTCGTCTTTAATTAAGATGATATCAAGCTCTCATCATATTCAAATACCTAGTTAGTCCAGTTATGTAGGTCAAACTGTTGAAATAAATATTCCAGTCTGCTCCTGGTGAATATTCCATTTTCTCGTATCGGTCAGGAAACTCTTCAGCCTCGTAAACATGCCTGCGAAAGCGTGCAACTACATTTTCGCGTTTCATAATGCAACAACTTTGAAGTAGGAATTTTTCCTGAACTTCTCTATACACAGCGTAAATGAATATATTTTAGAGGGAAAGCAATATTATTTTATACAGGAAACAAATTGAAGTTTTATTTTTTATTATTTATTTATTTTATTTCTTATTTTATCGCAGTTTTTAAGGGTTTGTCAATAGCGAGTCACCCCTGGGTTAAGCATAACTCCAGGGTAAACATCATAGCAACTGGATACGCTTACCCTGGAGTTAAAACTAACCCAGAGATAGATGACTCGTTATTGAGAAAAATATAACTTCAAAGCCCCATCAAACTTAATTTTGTTGTGTCAAGTCTTGAGCCAAAGATTAGATTGAAAAATGCCTATAAATACTCTAGAGCTTTGTGATGTAGGATTTCAAAGTTGTGAAACAATCCTTAATTTCAAATGAACTGTAATTAAGACACTCCTTGAATATGTCATTTCAAATTCCTAATGTAAATACCTACTGAGTTGAAATGAATATAAATTCAATTACTGTAGTCATGTTTTGAAAATCACAGTTTCATAGTCCTTGGCTCTTTTTCTATGAAATTTTAGTATGTTAGAGCTAAAAGCTTGCTGAATAGAGAAAGAAATATCTGCCGCTCCCAGGAGTGCCAACTTTTGGGAAAAAAAATCGAGAATGCGAATAAAGGTCACATAGTAGAAATATCAGTTACTGTAATCATACGTTTAAAAAATCACAATTTCGTAATCCTTGGGCTCTTTCTCTATGAAATTTTAGTATGTTAGAGCTAAAACCTTGCTGAATAAAGAAAGAAATATCTGCCGCTCCCAGGAGTGCCAACTTTTGGGAAAAAAAATCGAGAATGCGAATAAAGGTCACATAGTAGAAATATCAGTTACTGTAATCATACGTTTAAAAAATCACAATTTTGTAATCCTTGGCTCTTTCTTTATGAAATTTTAGTATGTTAGAGCTAAAAGCTTACCGAATAAAGAAAAAAATATTCGGCACTTCCAGGGAGTGCAAACTTCTGGGGAAAAAAATCGAGAATGCAAATAAAAGGTTACATAGTATAGAAATATTAGTTACTGTACTCATACGTTTTAAAAATCACAATTTCGTAATCCTTGGCTCTTTCTCTATGAAATTTTAGTATGTTAGAGCTAAAACCTTGCTGAATAAAGAAAGAAATATCTGCCGCTCCCAGGAGTGCCAACTTTTGGGGAAAAAAATCGAGAATGCGAATAAAGGTCACATAGTAGAAATATCAGTTACTGTAATCATACGTTTAAAAAATCACAATTTTGTAATCCTTGGCTCTTTTTCTATGAAATTTTAGTATGTTAGAGCTAAAAGCTTGCCGAATAAAGAAAAAAATATTCGGCACTTCCAGGAGTGCCAACTTCTGGGGAAAAAATCGAGAATGCGAATAAAGGTTACATAATATAGAAATATCAGTTACTGTACTCATACGTTTTAAAAATCACAATTTCGTAATCTTTGGCTCTTTCTCTATGAAATTTTAGTATGTTAGAGCTGAAAGCTTGCTGAATAAAGTGAAAAATATCTGCAGCTCCCAGGAGTGCCAATTTCTGGGGAAAAAAATCGAGAATGCGAATAAAGGTTACATAGTATAGAAATATCAGTTACTGTATTCATACGTTTAAAAAATCACAATTTTGTAATCCTAGGCTCTTTTTCTATGAAATTTTAGTATGTTAAAGCTAAAAGCTTGCTGAATAAAGGAAAAAATATTTGGCACTCCCAGGAGTGCCAACTTTTGGGAAAAAAATTGAGAATGCGAATTAAGGTCACATAGCAGAAATATCAGTTACTGTCCTCATACGTTTTAAAAATCACAATTTCGTAATCCTTGGGCTCTTTCTCTATGAAATTTCAGTAAGTTAGAGCTAAAAGCTTGCTGAATAAAGAAAAAAATATTTGGTACTGCTAGGAGTGCCAACTTTTAGGGGAAAAAATCGAGAATGCGAATTACGGTTACATAGTAGAAATATCGGTTACTGTAGTCATTCGTTTTAAAAATCACAATTTCGTAATCTTTGGCTCTCTCTATGAATTTTTAGTAAGTATGTTAAAGCTGAAAGCTTACTGAATGCAAAAAAATCCAGAACTCCCAGGAGTGCCAACTTTTGGGAAAAAAAATCGAGAATGCGAATAAACGTCATAGTAGAAATATCAGTTACTGTACTCATACGTTAAAAAAATTACAATTTCGTAATCCTTGGCTCTTTCTTTATTAAATTTTAGTATGTTAGAGCTAAAAGCTTACCGAATAAAGAAAAAAATATTCGGCACTTCCAGGGAGTGCAAACTTCTGGGGAAAAAAATCGAGAATGCAAATAAAAGGTTACATAGTATAGAAATATTAGTTACTGTACTCATACGTTTTAATAATCACAATTTCGTAATCCTTGGCTCTTTCTCTATGAAATTTTAGTATGTTAGAGCTGAAAGCTTGCTGAATAAAGTGAAAAATATCTGCAGCTCCCTGCTCCCAGGAGTGCCAACTTCTGGGAAAAAAAATCGAGAATGCGAATAAAGGTTACATAGTATAGAAATATCAGTTACTGTATTCATTATTCATACGTTTAAAAAATCACAATTTTGTAATCCTATGAAATTTTAGTATGTTAAAGCTAAAAGCTTGCTAAATAAAGAAAAAAATATCTGGAACTCTCAGGAATGCCTACTTTCAGGAAAAAAATCGAGAATGCGAATAAAGGTCACATATAGTAAAAATATCAGTAACTGCTTCAAAATTGAACTTATCCTTATCGAACATTAAAAATTTCCGAAAACTGACACCGGGACAGTTTTTGCCTTACAGTTCCGTTAATTTTCATCTGATTTCAGTTTTGTCAAGCTCTTATTGAAGAAAATTAAATTCTGTATAAACCTGTTAATTAAGATTTCAATAGTTTCAAAAGTTTTAAACTTTAGAAACGAGAACTTCAAACATGACATCATTGAACATTGAAATGTTTCCAAAAATGACACTTAAACAGTTTTTTCCCGGTCTAAAATGTTTTGAAATCATTCAAAAATTAACCTATAACTACCGTTGGCGGTAATTCCTGCTGAAAGTCGAATGCTAATTTCACACTTGTAGTTATACCACAGCATTTATACATTGGCACGAGTCCAGGAAATGGAAAACCCTTTCCGTTTCACTCTGCCAGCGAGCACAGTTTTAATTACCCAGGCAAATTGAAATACACCTGGATACAGTTTGATCAAAAAAGTAAATTCCGATACCGGGAATCGAACCCGAGCCTCCTTGGCTTAGGTATCCTAGCCACTAGACCATATCGGATAATATTTGGAAAATTCTAGAAATTAATCCAGAATGTCACCTTCGGATAAACTGTAATAGAATCTGACGGATAAAACGCAAACTTTAATCCCATTGGTAGACCAGTTAAAATTATCTTGTAGGCAGTTTATCTGAAGATGAATAACCCGGGCCTAAGTTTCACAAATAAAATCCAACTCAAATTAATATTATACAATACAATACGATTATTCTTGTAGAACGTTGTCTCAATAAAGAAGTTCACGACCGTATTAAAACCAAACCCAAACCAGAGTAGCTTGAATTACCTAACAGTTATAATAATGGTTTGTTTAGATACCGTTTGTTCAACAACAACAAAAAAATAATTAAATTAATGGGTGACACTTTAATTTTTGGTACTGTTATAGTCAGGTTTTTTTCGACAGTCTGTCTTTGCTCATTGGCGCTGTGAAATTGTAATTTCCTTGTGCGTGAGAAAAGCACAAAGTATTGCAGGTTTTAGGGAAAAAACGGCGGGTAAAGTTACCTATACCAAACCTATACTAGCGAGACGGTCACATCCGTTCTTGTAGGTACTTTCCGGTGGGTTAGGAAATTTTGCACACTGGATTATTTAAAAACTATTTGAGGTTTCAAAAGGATAACATAATCGGCGATTTCCATGCAAATGATGGAACAAACAATGATTTCGACTTTATAAGATCTGACGAGAGTTATCTTCAGGTAGCAAGTTGTATAGTCTCTAAGACGTCTTTTTTTCGGCCATTATGTGATGTCTTTTGCCTGAATGAGGACGTCATCAAAACGTCACTTTTTGGACGTTTGTAGTGCAAAGAAACCTTTAGGACGTTTACCTGAGACTTTTTACCTAAGACCAATTTCGCAAACATTGTCCGAACAGAAACATTTTCAAGATGTCTCATTATAAACTACATTCTTCAAAAAGTTTAATATGACAGGACAGGAATTGAAAAAACATCTAGGTATTGAACATTGTCCAAATAGACTTTAAGATGTCGCATTTCAGACGTCTAAGAGAAGTTTGAGAAGTAGTTTTACTTAAGATTAAAGCTTGTCCGAATATAAGAGTATGTGGTGTTTATAATGTCACATTTCAGACGTCTCTAAGAATTTTAATAGAACTAATTTAATACATGGCTGAGAAGGGACCTCTTCAAGACGTCATTTATTAAAAGTCCTTGTTATAAACCATTTACAATTTTGTCTGACAATAAGACATTAAAGGGGCGACAATAGACAATAGAGGATGAGTAAGACGTTGCAGTCACGTAAGTTTTTAAAGTTTCAAAGACATCTTGAATAGACGTTTCATGGATTTGACAAATTGATGTTTTTGAACTTCACTCCTTTGGTCATCCGAATGACCAAAAAGTGACGACAACTTGTTACCTGAGATATGGTATCATCAATGATGTCATTAATGAAACTGACATTTTCTCAATTAAATTTAGAATTACTTATTAGGTTTTATGAATGTGTAGTAAACGATAAGAAATTATCATTATAGACTCATAAATAATGAAATACATTATTCCACATTCAAAGTCGATTTAATTTATAAATTTCACAAATTCCAACCTTCTTTTGTGTAGTTTGTTCCTGCCCCATCAGTGTCGTCTTCACATGTTACGCATGGGAAAAGCACCTTACAACTGTCGCGTAACGATTAAATTACACGTTATTTGTACCTTGTCTGTAGGTATATCGTTTCAATTATGTTTTCTTTGAAAATGTTCATTCAAGTTGGCTCTTCATTAAATTGTATATGCGGAAACCACTTGTCAAAAGATTGGATTATGTATTTTGTTTATTATAGAAATGGTGGCACTTGTAAAGAGAAACAAGTGGACATTTTTATATAAATAAAATCCGTTGAGTACAATAGACTGAGAACAAGTTTTTCACAAAGTGAACAAAATTCCCTTGCGGCCTGACAAATTTTCTTTCATTATTATTTTGGAAACTTTAAACAGTTTTTGCAACTTCCACCCAGAACTTTTTCAATTTAAAAGCTTGTCGACAATATAGAGCAATAGAGAGATGCAAGCGATATTTGAAATATGATTATTTTTCCTGAAGAACAGATCGGAAGAGAAGCACGAAATCATCAGATATCCATAATTTCCATAAAATTGAGAGACAAAACTGCTTATAACTTATCCAAAATTGATCTAATTTTTCAACTGCTTTATTGCCCGATTAATATAAGTATACTTTTATGTAAATCACTGTAGCTATTTCGCGGAATTTAAAAATACGAAGCCGCATTAACGGTAATGGAGTGGCACTTTGCGTGCATATTGGAGGATTTAAGGGGATTTGAAATTTAAATTTTAATCGAGCAAAATGTTCCAACCAAAAAGAATTCATTTATTCGGTATGGCTAAAAACAAGTCCCTTCCGGAGGTGATCCCTGATTCCTTTCCAGAGAGATCCAGATAAGGACCTGTCAAGCATCCTCTGAAAAGTGCTTATCAGTGTTGGCCGATCTCTCTTTTCCTACAAGAGTAGGAGATTTAAATCTAAAAATAGGCCAAGAAGTTTGTCTGGAAATTCGTAATTTTAATCCAGCCAGCTCGGACTGATATTTTCTTTCCAATTTCCAGTTCTATTTGAAACATTTATCACGTTTTTCCAAGTCTCAGGTGGTGCCGCACAGTAATAATTCAATTTTCATTTTACCGAAGTGTTATTAGGACTGGGAGTTGAAACCACAATCACATCAGTCGAAGAATAGGATATTGTTGCAAATTGCCGTTTATATTTTTATGGTAAAAGCGAAAGCCAACAAAGTAAAAAAAAAATGAAATTGTAGCCCCGCGGGGCCATTATTCGGGTCAATAAACTTCTAACTATAGGTATTAAGCTTCGTACAGATTTGAACATTGGTACAGACCTCAACAACAAACAGAACAACAAAAAACACTAAAGTGGAATTGAAAAAAAAAAATATATCAAATTTCCTTAAAACTCTTGTCTCTATTATTTATTTTTTCTTAAGTTTCAATTTTCAACTACCAGCTCCTAAGTTCCTGTTTCCATCCATTTCTTTATATACAGAGTGTCCTGAAATAAACTAACACATTTTGCAGGTAAATATCTCGAAAACGAGAAAAGATAACGAGATGCGGTTTGTTCTAGGAGAAAAAAGTTTTTTTTTTTCACATTCTAACTAAATAGTTGAAAAATTGGTCACTTTCACATTCTTTAGGTATTCAAATTATTGTATTCCCTCACTGTATCCTATAATTAATAAATTTTCAAAATTTCAAGCGGCATTGATAGCTCGAAAATTATTTCTTGAAAATCTTCAAATAGGATGTTATAAAAAAGTTCTATGTCTTTTTCCATCATCAATCAGTCGTATGAATAACGTGTAGCAAATGCTTTTACTATTTCTCCGTCTCTTCTTGCTCCATTGAAGCTGAATATGTTTATCTCAAAAAATTTAAGTAAAAGCATTTGCTTCTGTTTCATTCATATGTGCCATTGACCATTGAGGCAAAAATCCATTTGTCAAAATTCTCATTTTTTTCCAAAATAACATTGTGTCATAACTTTATTAATTCCAATCTTAACGTAATTGGGCGCTAAATAAAGCCAATTAAATCCTCTACGAATGTCTAATGGATAATTTTATTGCAGCTTCAATAGGTTCGCAGCTGCTTCATTGATTTTTATCGGTAATTCAGTAACCTAAATGTAAACAACACAGTGTCTGATCTGAACTACCATATTTGGCCGAGTTCGTTTTTGTCATCTTTTTCGTCGATTTGCTCATAAATTTTGACAGGCACGTGATTTGTAAATTGAAACTGTCTAATCCTGTCACGTGCCTGTCACAATTTCGGAGCAAATCGACGAAAAAGATGACAAAAACGAACTCGGCCATTGAATTTCGTTTGACAGATCATGGGATTGCCTAATTAGGCAATTTCGATCACGTAATTAATATGGCCATTCAAGTCAAATTTTGGTGACGTTCATAAAAAAAAAACACATTAATTTGTGACGTGACGTCACTGAATTGACACTGGAGGTAGGACAACCTAACCTTATCCCGTTTGTTTATATAACGCTGGAATGTCATGCTTTCTTCTTTTGATATTTTTTCGGTGTTTTAGTTATATTTTTGTTTGATTTGCTGTTTAATAGTTTATAAAGACATTTATTTACGTTCATACTGTATATTCGGCGGCATTGTTTTTACATCCTACAATGGCACAATACGAGGGTATTTTGACCCTATAGTCTACATACACTATCCCAGGAAGTGAATTATTCTATTTCAATAGACCTATCTATTTTACCAGACAAAGAGGTAATAATACGAAATCTTTATTAGATAGAAAAAGACGCAGAACGCTTATTGCGCAAGACGAGGCAAAACGTACCAAATTATGTTAGACTTACGTATAGCAATTCGTTCTTATTATTTGCACGGGATAAAAAAGGAAGGAGGAAAATCGCGTGACGTGCAACCTATCTGTCAATCAAAAACACAAACAATTGAAAATCGATCAGTTGTCAACCTGCGTCAAGTTGAATATCAAGCATAATTTTATCCTTGTCAGACCACGGGCAATGAACAAGGACAAGGAGATGCCCAGCGTGCAAAAGGATTATTTTACACCTGTACTAGTTAGCCAATAAAAATGCATTGCCTCGTGTTGCGCGCGCATACAGGTAAAAATAGATAGTTCTATTAGAAACAATTTTTCAAAGGATTAGGAGGGCTAGACGGCGAAATTTTGAAAATACACTAATTTTTAGGTTATGTTACCTCCAATGTGGTCACGTGCCGCACGAAACCCATTGTTATAGATGCCAAACATGACAATGCCAATGTTAAACCACAGCATATACAAAAACAATCAGCAGGCTAACTCTCACGCGCATCTTTTCTGCGCACGCCGCCATTAGGGGATACCATCCTGTCATTTAACGGCAGGGACTTCGAAATTTTATTTTATTTCTTTATTTGTGACGGAGCTCATAAAACCTAAATTATCGTTAATCAGGCCCTGTTTCGTATCCCAAAATGGGATAGCCTGCTGATTGTTTTTGTATATGCCTGTGGTTAAACCTAACTATCCAAAATGTGAAAAAATAGGCCTGTTCGTAGAGGAATCACAAACCAGTCAGAGTGAATTTCATTGGTTGAAACTAGTTTTCTGACTGTTTCTGACTGTTCTCAACCAATGAAATTCGCTCTGACTGGTTTGTGATTTCTCTACGAACAGACCTAATAAGTAATTTTTATCAGTACCTGAATGTAAGTAACACGGTGTCCGACCTGTACTTCCATATTTTTTTTCGTTTGACAGGTCATGGGATTACCTAATTCCAATGGCCACAACTGGTACTCATTTTCTGCAAATAGACACTTTTTAAAAATATATAAGCTGCAAATTGAGCTTTTATTTTTTTTTCTCAAGATTTTCGATAAGGTTTTACATTCATTTTTTGACAGGTGATACATAGTACAGTGGCTAAATAAACCTTTACATACAGTGGCGACAATAGAGGTCCCGCCGCCATTTTGTTCCCAACCTCTTGTTACTTTCAAATATTAACTATATAGGATTTAAATGGACATCCATCATAAAAAATTGAAATCGCCGTATTTGACGACTATTATGAGGTTCATTAAATACGTTGTTTTCCATGTTTTATGATGGATGTTCACCTAAATCCCATATATTCATATTTGAAATAGGCAATAGGTGGGAACAAGATGGCGGCGTTTTCAATATAAATACATTGGATTTTAGAACCAATCAAAAATAAGACAGCAATTGTCGCCACTGTGGGTAATAGAGTCACTGTAATACATAGGTACCGTACCTAAAGTCTGTTTTTTTTTTTTAAAGATAATTCCCCAAGTCAAAAATTTAGTAACTATGTTGGCAACACAAGCTTTTTCTACACAAAAAAATTGGAGCATTGACAATTTTACATTGTATTGCCAACATAATGTCATTTTGACTTTTATCTTTAAAAAAAAAACAGATTTTATCTTTCAACAATTGTGTCCAATTTTTTTCAAAGTTGCCAGATGCCTAGAATGATCACTAAATTGCATTAACTAAGTAGATTTGATCTGAATTGAGATTATTTTCACCCATTTTCTACTTAATTTTTAATTCTTTAATGGGTGTTGTAGTGACGTCATCGTCTTGCATCGTAGATGGCCATGGAAAGTTTCCAAACGCCTAGAATAATCACTAAACTAAATAATTTTCAATGTTGCATCATATTTGATCCTAACTCATTAATGGAGTCGTTCAAGTAAGATTTTAATCAAAAAATTCATTCAACAGTTTATTAATGAGTTAGGGCCGGTTTACCGCGTCGCCCTTGCCACGCTGCAACTAAAGGCCAGTTTACATTTTGTTGACTGCTAGTGTTCTGTGTAGAATGTTAATTTGACATATTCAGTGTTACTAAACAGAAAAATAGTACACGTTTTGATTTACTTGCACTTGTAGTTTGCACTTATCACTTGTCAGATCCGTTTACAACTAAACACAAATCAGGAACCAAAGTTTTTAATCCATACTGATCAAACTATAAACCGGCCTTTAATGGCTCAAAAGTGAGTAGAGCTCGAATAGCTGTATTCCTTACCAGAGAGTTTAAAACACTCGAGCTACTCGCTCCAGTGTTAGTCGCCCCCGATTTGAATTTGAAAGGAACAGATGCGTGGTGCAACAAACACTTTCGGAAAGGAATCAGAGATGTTCCGGAACTCCTCCTAGGTGTGAAATAAATACAACTGTAAAACTGATACCTATGTGATTAGAATTATTTGGTTTGTTTGTTTGTATTGTTCGAGGCAGCACTTCCTGCTTTGGTGCGTTCGTTTGTGATCGTTCTGTATCTGCCCTAATCTGAAATATTACAGCTTAGTTCAAGTTAGTGCGACACAAACAAACAAACCTATTATCTGAAACGTTTTTGATCCGTTCTGCCAGTGACCTCATCATCAGTACGTATATGGAAATTTGCCAAATACCTACTTTGAATAATCAAATTTGAATCAAAAATTGGAAAGTTTAGAAGAAGTTTCACTCATTAATGAGTACGATTTTGAACTGAAATTGAAGAAGTTTTTAAACTAATGAGTGAAACTCACTCAATTAATCAACTGTGAATAGTGATCGGGAATGATTCAATGGAGTACTTGGATAAAAAAAAAAAAGAGTTCATTGGGAGTTACTGCAAATGACTCGGTAATACGTATAGTTCCGGAACGTCTGATTCTAAAAAACAACTCTAGAGTGATTCGAAATCAGTTTAGTATGTTCATTTAGGCCCGGTTGTACAGTCGTGAGCATAAAAAATAAGACACCCGATTTTTTCTATTATGAAACGGGCTCACCAGCTACACCGTCGGCAATGACAGAAATTGTCATATTTGACAAAAAATCCGTTGTACAGAACCTCTATGGAAAAGACTGATTTACGATGACAAGACCTGTCAGTCGGGTGTTCCACTTTTAATGTTCACGACATACCAGAACCACAGCCAGAACTATACATTTGGAGTTACTCCTAAAAAGAACGCGAACTTATTGTTTTTGTTAAAACTCTAGAACCGGTAAAACCAAACCAGGTCTAAGGTTTCCATACACATTTTTTTTCACAAAAAGACAACCTGTTGGCCCGTGAAAACCGGAGATCGATATTTGTTTTGGTTCCAAAAATATTGAGCTTGAAAGCTAGGCGAAATTTTTCTTCTGTTCGAAAGCAATTGTTCAGCAGTTTAGTTCAGGATCTATCTGAAACTGATTTTAGTTCAACCAAGAACAAAGAACTGTAACTACAAATTCGATTTAGGTAGTGATCCACGATTTTGAACAGGACATTCAAATAATACTGATCCAGGTCAAAACTTATTTAGGATAGAACACATGCTTACGATAAACCAGTTCGAAGTTTTTAATAGAAATAATTCAGAATCGATCCGGAACTGGTTCTAATTAAACCAAGAACAAGATAACGAACCTACTTCGATCCAGTTTGGAACTTATTTATTTTATTGCGAACAATTTCGGGACACCAAATTGAAACTGTGTACACTTGGCCAAACATAAAACTGGTACAGGCAATATATTATGTATTTTAAATTTGCCTAGTGTGAGTCAGGCTTAACAATAAAAAGTCTCTTCTGAAAAACATTTGGGTTAGTTTGGGTTCTAACGATTTCGCCCCAGACTTTGTTTGGTACATTTTGACTTTGACATGTTTATTTGGACATGAGAGAAAAAGAAACAGAAAGCTACCAAACCTCCAGAATGGTACCTTTTTGACAGACCAAACTGAGGTACCAAACTGAGGCGAAATCGCCTAGGCTAGACAGTTTTTATCAATGTGAAAGCTGAACAAAAGTAAATGATCGTGTTTTTATGTTATGAATGATTGGTTTAAATATGACACTGACTTGATTCTTTTTGTCATTGTTGAGGTGATGAAAAAGGTCGATTTACACAATACAACGCAATAGGAAAATGCGTACCAGTTTTATGTTTGGCCAAGTGTACCAGTTAAAATTTACAAATATTAGGTGCATAAAATTGCACTCCTGATTCTCAAACTAGTAGAATTAGTTCAAATATGGATCCAGAACTGGCTCTAATTGAACCAAGAAAAACATAACGAACCAATTTTGAACTTAATTTAGGATAGAACACATACCTACTATAAACCAGAACCAGTTCGAAGTGTTATTTTATGCCGAACAATGTCAGGACACAAAATTAAAACTCTGTACCACTTAAAAGTTTGGAAATAAGCTGCATAAAATTGCACTTATGAATCTCGAACCAGTAGAATTAGTTCAGAATTGATCCGAAACTAGTTCTAATTTCAACACACCAAATTAGTTTAGAACAGTTCGTGAACTTCATATTCCAAATCTATGTAGAACATCTTACTCTATCTATTTTATATAGTAACACTAGTATCAAACTTTAATGTAAAAGAGACAGCTAATAATAATTATTGTTCATTTATTATTAAATAATATTTGAATATATAAATAAGCTGCATCAAAATAGAACACAATATTGCTTTGTTATTGTATTGCAAGTGACTCTGGAAAAGAAATTGAAACCAGGGGAAAAGTACTAATTTTAGGAGTTACTCCGAGTCGATTCGAATACATAGTTCCGGAATTTGTGATTCACAAAGCTCTATTTATACAGTGCAGAGTAACGTTCTCTAAAGAGTCATCTTCTACATAAGGAGTAACCCTTACAAAGAACACGAATTATTGGCACAGTCTTGTAAAAACTGAACTGGTAGAGGATAGCAGCTTTGAATATTTGCCTCGAACAAAGCTGATCAGATCACATACATAATGAACCTACTCCAAACCGGTTTAGAACTTATTTAGGATAGAACACATATGCCTACTATAAACCAGAACCAGTTCGATGTTTTATTTTATTTTGAACAATGTCGGA
Source organism: Ceutorhynchus assimilis (assembly GCA_917834065.1). Taxonomy (NCBI): domain Eukaryota; kingdom Metazoa; phylum Arthropoda; class Insecta; order Coleoptera; family Curculionidae; genus Ceutorhynchus; species Ceutorhynchus assimilis. Next base: position 35,951,186 of record OU892285.1, read on the forward strand.
ACACAAAATAACTGTATTTTAGGGTTCCCGAAATATGTCCGAAAAATTTTCTATTTTGACATATTTTTATACGATTATGTCAGAATAGAATGTTTTTCGGACATCTTTCGTCGGAAAAACGAATGCATGAAAATGTTTAATTCTCACTTGCGCGAAATTCGCTTTTTTTTGACATTGGCCGCGTTCACCAGATACAAACGTTGGTAAACGGTTTGCGATTGTTCTGCTGAACGCTACGTTGAATTTTCGTTAAAACCAAACACGTTTTGCAAACGGTCGCCATTTTTGCAAGCATTACTTCAGAGTGTTTATAATTTGCAACTCTGTGCTGGTGGTGACCTGTCATTCAAAAGGTGACGTTCTATCATTGAAAAGTTGAATCGTTCAGCAGAACCAAGAGTTTACTCAACATATTCTGTTGGTATTTGTAAACTGTTTACAATCCGTTTTGGTTCTGGTGAACGTAGCCATTGCTTCAAACATTTGACGTTTAACACACGCATAAAAAGTCAACCTGTCGAAGCAATGTCAATATAAAAGCGAATTTCGCTCAAAAAGAGCGAATTTCGCGCAAGTGAGAATGAGGCATAAGGCTCTACATTCATCTTTCAGAGGGACTCGAAACTTTCAGGATTTATTGAGCAGTGAGCAGGGTCTTTTTACCAAACAAAACAAACCGCAAATAGATCTCAGGCTCAGAAATGGAAATATGAATTTTCTCTTACTCAGGTGCAAACAAATTATACAAAATTTCTATAAAATCACCATTGGGAGCTTCTGAAAAATACTTCAAGCAATCAGAGGGACTTTAAACTTTCAGTATTTATTCATTAGAAACTTTTTGTCGAACAGAACAAACCACAAGTGGCTCTCAGGCTCCTTAATTTCATCAAATATTAGGATTCGGCAATATCCCGAAAAAATACTTTAAAAAAATCCTTATTTATTCAGAACAAATTACATCTCATTAGGTATCTTTTTTCGTTTTAGAGATAGGTAGGTATATCTACCTAAAAAATTTGTTAGTTTATCTTATATATAGGACACTCTGTAAAAGAATCAAGGAACAGTCAAAAACTTGGAATAAAATGTATTTCCATAAAAGAATCAAGGAATAGTCAAAATCTTGGACTAAAATTTTTCTGAAATTCTTAAATCCTTGGCCTGCTAGATCGTTAGGCCTTACCTTATTAGACCATTAACTTAGTAAACATGAATCACTGGGCAAATTATAACCACTCTAAGGCCTGGTTTATTCATCTTCAGCTAAAATTTATATTGTAGACAATTACCAGTCTATAATCCCATTGGTCAGCGGATAACTGGTTGGCCGATAGGATTATAGATTGCGTTCCATCAGTCAGATTGCATTACCTCAGAAGTTGAATAAACTGGGCCTTAGAAGGATGATACATTAATTAAATTGACAGTCTGGATCAGTCTCTAGAATTTTCCATATATAATCCGATATGGTCTAGTGGCTAGGATACCTGGCTTTCACCCAGGAGGCTCGGGTTCGATTCCCGGTATCGGAATTTACTTTTTTGATTAAATTGCCTCCAGATTGCAAAGTAAAACGGAAACCGGTTTCCCGTTTCCTGGACTCGTGCCAATATTACTAGGGTTTTAATTTCTATCTCCAGAATTCCAATATTTCATAGGTGCGCAAACACTAGCTTATTCGATTTAATATACATTTAGCCTTTGTATAATAAAAAAACTAAAATGGTTTAGTAGCTAATAAAGTCATCGATTTTTACAGACTGACCGACATCCAATAAAGTCAGTTATATAGGCTTTCTTTCGTATTTGTTGGCTCGTAATTCTCTTTAAAGATGAAAATTGATTCCAAACTCATATAAATAGTCACTCCCACAAAAAACCAACTGCCATTTTAATGCAAATCGCTTTATTCAGGTTCACGTATTTTTGGGTGCAGTCAATGGAACCATTTTTATGAGGGGTTGCACCTTGCACCTGCATTTTATTTTAAAACGAAATTTCGCATATTATGCATTAGCAGCATATCAAAGAAAAATGGTTTTATGGTAAATATCAAAAAGTGTTCGAATATTGTTCGGGATTTTTCAATTGCACTTGAGCAAATAAGAATAGAAAATTTGGTTGCATTTCAGATATCCAAAAGAGCAAAAAATTCTAATTGGCAATTCGGAGTCAATTTCATCCAAGAAACTGCATAGTGCACGTTCCCGAAGTGCATTTTCTTTTTTCGCTCCAGGCCTCACAAATATGGGGTTTCCCTCTGCTCCTCCCGTCTGGCTGGCCGTCCGAACGTATTATTTTTAAATCTCCGGGAGCTTGGAGAGTGTCGCGCGAACTAAATCCCGGATTCCAGGCTTCTAATAATAACCCTCTTTTTCCAGAGGACTGGAACGTGTAAAAGAGAGACACAAACTGGTGTTTTAGAGTTGAGAAAAAAAAAATAGAAGAAGATCCACTTGAAGCTTTAATAGTTTGGCTATCGATTTCTTTTTGAGAATTTAGTTGTCTGATGTCCAGCAATAAGAAAGGAATAGAATACCTTTTCTAATATGACCAATGTTTTCGTTCAGATTGAATCATTAATTAAGTGAATTTGGTATAAATATACTTAAGGTGGTTATAATTTTGTTAATGTTCATTAACTGGGGTGAGGTCTGGCGATCTAGCAGGCCAAGGATTTATCAAAAATTCATTGCTCACTAAACTAGGCTAAATCAATAATATTTATTTGAGAATGTTTCAAAATAGAATATTATTGCAAATATCCGGAAACAATGTCATTTCACTTAAACAACTGGGTTTGCGTCTAAATTTAACATAATAACGATAAAACTCGCGTGTCGGACAAGGCAGGAAATTACACTTTATTACACAAATATTTAACATTACAAAATGGATGAATCCACCATCCACCATTCGACATAAAAAGGTCTATACAAAATGATTCCTTGGGAAAGATTTTTTATTTAAAAACCCATTTAATCTTTCGACAACCGTTTGAAATTGTCATCTAGATCGAATTAATTTCCAGAATCTATTTTCGGACAGGCCTAATGGATACTGGGAAAAGGAGCGATGTGAAAAGGCACATGTGTGCTTTTGGATATAATTATATATGGGTGCGATCTATTTACACGTTGTGGAACTTAATCCAGAGTTAAATGATCTATGAATCAACAAAGAATCACTTTGTAAATGCCTAGAAACGGTTATGTCTACCCTAAAAAAATTCAAACGATAACCCAAAGTAAGGGTAAACTCATTAAGAAAAACCTGTCTCAATTATATGGATATCTAATTTGTATCTGATTGAAAAATGCCTTTAAGATATTTTCAAATTTAGGCCATGAAACAATCTAATCGTGAGGTGGCAATAAAAACCACCGATTGTGATTTCGTAACAATCATGAAAAATTAAGTCCAACAAGGCTTTTTTAAATTATCTTGGAAAGTTAATTTGGTGGAAAAAGAGCCGGGGAGAAAAAGACGACGAGTCGATTTTTCACAGGATTTTCAATTTAACATGTAATAATTTTCTTTTTTTGAGAAACTTATTAACGGTTGATGGAATTTCTTATGTAATCAGTTCAAGAAATAAGACTTTTTTGACACTTTTATAAAAGAGCTTTATGTCATGCTTCGTTGATTTTATGGCTGTTTGAAAATTACCTACATTAATTTTTCTTTTTTTTTCCAGGTGAGTCGATGAGCTGCTATTTATAACAGTTAAGGGTAAGTTTTGTCATGTTAAAATGTCAAAAAGAGGGTGTCGGAATATGCAGGAAACGCGTCCGCCTTTTAAAAAATTGGATGAGGAAGTGTTAACGCCTATATTAGAGTCTAAAATAGAATAATGATGTTGAATACAAGCTTTTCGACGTGTAAATATTGCATTTTAGTGAGTTTTCTATGTAATATAGGTGCTCATTTTAGAGGGGAATAATAAAAATCTGATTCATAATCAACTCTTGATTCACCTTACATCAATAAAGGCTTTCAAGAGGCGGTAATAAACTAAATTTGAACTATTCCCGGATCCTTACCTCAAGGATTGGTCCAAGTTTCTTATCCACTTTTTGGAACTTTTCCTCTTTTTTCGCTCTACCTTTCAACCTGTCCTTTTGTACTTTTTATTCCTCCAGTTTCCCCTTGTTTTGATCGTTTCTATTTAGCTTTTTTCTCTTACTTGTTCTTCAGCTACTCTTCCTGTTTCTTTTTCCAATCAGCACTTTTTCTAGCTTCTTCTGACGCTTACTTTTTTGTTCTTTGTTCAAGGTTTTGTTTCCCCGTTTTTTACTTGTCGCTGTTTACTCGGTATTTTTCAGTTTGTTTTTTTTTATCCAAAGTCTGTCTAGGTTCTTCATTATCCTTTTTTTCTCTGCTTCTAATTCTTCTATATAAAGCTCCGTTTTTTGTTTTTTTCTCGAAACATTTTCCTCCAGTATCTCTTATTATCTTTAAAATTTTTTCGGCTTTTCTTCAGATTTTCTCTTAAGATGTTCTCATGTTTTTTCCTTTGCGCTATTTTTGTAGCTTCTCTTTCCCGCTAGTATTTTTCTTGATTTGTCTATTTTTTCAGATAATATAGTGTATGGAGTTTGGGGGATCCCAAATGACTATGAAGACATGAAATCTCAACAAAAAAAAATTGAAAAACTTTGAGAATTCATAACTTTTTTTCTATTAAAGATATAAAGCTAAAATTTTCAGTGATTCTTATTCCAGTAGAGGACTACAATCCCTAAATATTTCAACTCATTTGGACTTTAGTTCCTGAGATAAAATCGTGTAAAGCAATTTGGGGTGATTTGTCAATTTTTCAATTTTTCTGAGTGCCTTTTTCCATAGATTCCGGTTTCAAATCTAAGAATAATTTAGTGTATAAAGTTTGAGGGATCCCAAATGACCATTAGGACACAAAAACTCAACAAAAAAAAAATTGAAATTTCATCATTTTAGTAAGAAGGTACCTACCTTATGATTTAGATTTTGGAAAACTTTCAGAGTTCATAACTTTTTTTCTTTCGAAGATATAAAGCTGAAATTTTCAGTGATTCTTATTCCAGTAGAGGACTACAATCCCTGAAAATTTCAACTCATTTGGAATTATAGTTCCTGAGATAAAATTGTGTTAAGCAATTTGGGGTGATTTATCAATTTTTCAATTTTTCTGAGTGCCTTTTTCCATAGATTTCGGTTTCAAATCTAAGAATAATTTAGTGTATAAAGTTTGAGGGATCCCAAATGACCATTAGGACACAAAAACTCAACAAAAAAAAAATTGAAATTTCATCATTTTAGTAAGAAGGTACCTACCTACCTTATGATTTAGATTTTGGAAAACTTTCAGAGTTCATAACTTTTTTTCTTTCAAAGATGTAAAGCTGAAATTTTCAGTGATTCTTATTCCAGTAGAGGACTACAATCCCTGAAAATTTCAACTCATTTGGAATTATAGTTCCTGAGATAAAATTGTGTTAAGCAATTTGGGGTGATTTATCAATTTTTCAATTTTTCTGAGTGCCTTTTTTCATAGATTCCAGTTTCAAATCTGAAAATAGTTTCGTGTATGGAGTTTAAGGGATCCCAAATGACCAGTAGGACACAAAAACTCAACAAAAAAAAATTGAAATTTCATCATTTTAGTAAGAAGGTACCTACCTTATGATTTAGATTTTGGAAAACTTTCAGAGTTCATAACTTTTTTTCTTTCGAAGATGTAAAGCTGAAATTTTCAGTGATTCTTATTCCAGTAGAGGACTACAATCCCTGAAAATTTCAACTCATTTGGAATTATAGTTCCTGAGATAAAATTGTGTTAAGCAATTTGGGGTGATTTATCAATTTTTCAATTTTTCTGAGTGCCTTTTTCCATAGATTTCGGTTTCAAATCTAAGAATAATTTAGTGTATAAAGTTTGAGGGATCCCAAATGACCATTAGGACACAAAAACTCAACAAAAAAAAAATTGAAATTTCATCATTTTAGTAAGAAGGTACCTACCTACCTTATGATTTAGATTTTGGAAAACTTTCAGAGTTCATAACTTTTTTTCTTTCAAAGATGTAAAGCTGAAATTTTCAGTGATTCTTATTCCAGTAGAGGACTACAATCCCTGAAAATTTCAACTCATTTGGAATTATAGTTCCTGAGATAAAATTGTGTTAAGCAATTTGGGGTGATTTATCAATTTTTCAATTTTTCTGAGTGCCTTTTTTCATAGATTCCAGTTTCAAATCTGAAAATAGTTTCGTGTATGGAGTTTAAGGGATCCCAAATGACCAGTAGGACACAAAAACTCAACAAAAAAAAAATTGAAATTTCATCATTTTAGTAAGAAGGTACCTACCTTATGATTTAGATTTTGGAAAACTTTCAGAGTTCATAACTTTTTTTCTTTCGAAGATGTAAAGCTGAAATTTTCAGTGATTCTTATTCCAGTAGAGGACTACAATCCCTGAAAATTTCAACTCATTTGGAATTATAGTTCCTGAGATAAAATTGTGTTAAGCAATTTGGGGTGATTTATCAATTTTTCAATTTTTCTGAGTGCCTTTTTTCATAGATTCCAGTTTCAAATCTGAAAATAGTTTCGTGTATGGAGTTTTAGGGATCCCAAATGACCATTAGGACACAAAAACTCAACAAAAAAAAAATTGACATTTTATCATTTTAGTAAGAAGGTACCTACCTTATGATTTAGATTTTGGAAAACTTTCAGAGTTCATAACTTTTTTTATATTGAAGATATAAAGCTGAAATTTTCAGTGATTCTTATTCCAGTAGAGGACTACAATCCCTGAAAATTTCAACTCATTTGGAATTATAGTTCCTGAGATAAAATCGTGTTAAGCAATTTGGGGTGATTTATCAATTTTTCAATTTTTCTGAGTGCCTTTTTTCATAGATTCCAGTTTCAAATCTGAAAATAGTTTAGTGTATGGAGTTTTAGGGATCTCAAATGACCATTAGGACACAAAAACTCAACAAAAAAAAAATTGAAATTTCATCATTTTAGTAAGAAGGTACCTACCTACCTTATGATTTAGATTTTGGAAAACTTTCAGAGTTCATAACTTTTTTTCTTTCGAAGATATAAAGCTGAAATTTTCAGTGATTCTTATTCCAGTAGAGGACTACAATCCCTGAAAATTTCAACTCATTTGGAATTATAGTTCCTGAGATAAAATCGTGTAAAGCAATTGGGGGTGATTTGTCAATTTTTCAATTTTTCTGAGTGCCTTTTTCCATAGATTCCGGTTTCAAATCTAAGAATAATTTAGTGTATAAAGTTTGAGGGATCCCAAATGACCATTAGGACACAAAAACTCAACAAAAAAAAATTGAAATTTCATCATTTTAGCCTTATGATTTAGATTTTGGAAAACTTTCAGAGTTCATAACTTTTTTTCTTTCGAAGATATAAAGCTGAAATTTTCAGCGATTCTTATTCCAGTAGAGGACTACAATCCCTGAAAATTTTTACTTATTTGGACTTATAGTTCCTGAGATAAAAATGGTGTTAAGAAATTTGGAGTGATTTATCAATTTTTCAATTTTTCTGAGTGCCTTTTTTCATAGATTCCAGTTTCAAATCTGAAAATAGTTTAGTGTATGGAGTTTTAGGGATCTCAAATGACCATTAGGACACAAAAACTCAACAAAAAAAAAATTGAAATTTCATCATTTTAGTAAGAAGGTACCTACCTACCTTATGATTTAGATTTTGGAAAACTTTCAGAGGTTTTTTTTTTTTTTTTTTTTTTTTTTTTTACGGATATGCGCACTCGCAAGGAAATGTCCTATCACGCTCGAGAAGCGGCAAGTGCGCGGAAATGTCGGTGTATGTTGGTCTTGAAACGGTTCAGGTCGTAACCTGAAGGGAAAACCGTCGCAGGGAGTTTATTCCACAGCGATGTTGTTCTCCAGAGATATGAATTCTGATATAATGAGGTTCTTGGTGCCTCTAGTTTGACAGTAAATTCATGGTTACCGTCTGTTTGACGGGTTCGCCTGGTAGGCGCTATTCTCGGTGGAATCATACGTGCCAACTCTTCAGAGCATTTTCCGTGATAGTACCTGTAGAAGAGAGATAAATCGCCCACAGATCTGCGATGTTCGAGACCATCCAAGTTACGAGTAAGTGCGGGGTCATTGATCAGCTTGATAGCTCGTTTTTGCACGGTATTCAAAAGCATTAAGGTATGTTTGGGTGCTGCACTCCATATATGTGAGCAGTACTCCATAGTTGGTCGAATCTGGGCTTTGTAGAGTGTCAGCAATTGGCTTGGTGTGTACAGATGTCTTGTACGAAATAGCACCCCCAGCTTTTGGGAGGCCCTTTTAGCAATATCTGCCACGTGACTGTGCCAAGACATGTTGGTCTCTGCAGTAACCCCCAAGATGTTCAACTGACTCTGTAATGTGACAGCACTTCCAGATAGCATGATGTTTGGCTCACCGGTTCTGGTCTTTTTTGAAAACAGAGCTGCTTGGCTTTTCTGCGCGTTGAACTGTACAAGGTTTTTGTTACCCCAGTCCTCTATTATCTCCAGGTCGTTATTTATCTGCGATATTTGAGTTAGTCTAAGATGATGGAATTCACGTGCGGAAAGACCTGTGGGTGGTATGAGTGAGGAGACTACATTGCCATCGTCTGCAAAGCAATAAAGTGGATTTACTGTTTTATCTATGAGGTCATTTATGTAAATCAGGAAAAGAGTTGGCGAAAGGATTGCTCCCTGTGGCACACCAGCATTTATTTGGTAAGAGTTGGAGTTCTGGCCATCCAGTGCAACATAAATGGATCTGTCCTTTAGGTAACTTTCAAACCAAGTGCAAAGTTTCGGCGATAATCCCATTGCTTTGAGCTTGTTGAGCAGATTTTCATGCCAAACTTTGTCGAATGCTTTAGATATATCTAAGGCAATTGTTCTTGTTTCACCCCGCAACTCAATCGCTTTTTGCCATAAGTGAGTGACGAATGTAAGTAAATCTCCAGTTGACCTATATTTTCGAAATCCGTATTGCTTATCGTTGATAATTTTGTACTTTTCCAAGTACTTGGTTAGGTGATTGTTCACAACTCTTTCCATTACTTTTGATATCACCGGAAGTAGAGCAATTGGTCTATAGTTTAACGGATCTGTCTTTTTTCCTTTCTTTGGAATGGGTTGTACTGTTAGTTAGTTAGTTAATAACTTTTTTTCTTTCGAAGATATAAAGCTGAAATTTTCAGTGATTCTTATTTCAGTAGAGGACTACAATCCCTGAAAATTTCAACTCATTTGGACTTATAGTTCCTGAGATAAAATGGTGTTAAGCAATTTGGGGGGATTTATCAATTTTTCCATTTTTCTGAGTGCCTTTTTTTATAGAATTTGGCTCCAAATCTCGGAATAATTTAGTGTATGGAGTTCAAGGATCCCAAAGGACTATTGAGACAGAAAATCTTAACAAAAGAAATTTTGAAATTTCATTACTGATGTCTTCCCGGGAAAGTGTGGATAAACCTTCTTTTTTCTATAACCAGTGTCATTCTAATTTATTCATTATTTGCTGGCATTATTTAGTTGTGTTGTTTGATATTGATTATCATCACCATTAAAGAAATACAAATTATGTGACGTCCTTTATTTGTTTGATAAATGCCGACTAGATGTTTTTTTAGGGTTTCAAGTGGGATTAAAAATACTATACAACCTTTATGATACCACAAGAAGTTAGACAAACTACATTCGATGGCACTGGAATTTGATGCCAAAAGACGAGCACATGGCAGACTTGTCACCAACGGCCATCGTACTTAGTTTTTGACATTAAGAGCCTGGAATAGACAAAAATTGTGACGAAATAGCAGAAATTGAAATTAAAAAAAAAAAAAGAAGAAAACTGGTGGGAAATTGAGTTTTTTCACAGGATTTTTTCGAAACATTTCCCAATTGATAATCAGTTTTGGTGCCTCACCCGAAAAAAAATTGACTGTATTGATTCGAATTAAGAGCCAAAATATTAGAAAAGAATCAAAAAATCAAAGGAAAAATGCATTAGGACTTGAGACTTGAATTTTCATCTCAAAATCCGACAGAAGACAGTTTATGCTGGAAATTTTTCTCAAGTTCACTTTCAGACTTTTTGATAATGAGCATTGGGTGGAAGAGCATCAATAATGAACGCTGTTCATTGGAAAAAAAAAAACACATAAATTTGAAATATACTTCAAATTAGTGATGAGATTTCAATGGAAACAATCGTCCACTGAAGCCAGATTATCCGATTAATTGTATTTAATCAAGGACCGGTTTATTCACCTTCTGATAATGCAATCTGATGGATAAACACGGAATCAATGATCCTATTGATAAATTTATCTTGTAGACAGTTACCAGTAAGTTTATCTGAAGATGGATGAACCGGGTCTAAGGTTCATTTTACTATGAAATTGTTGTTTTAGACTTTACTTCTACTTTACTTTAAATTCATCAGTTATAACCGCAATGAAACGATTATGCATAGAAAACAAACAAAGCAAAATGATAAAATACCGGAAATTAACTGAAATTTTTCGTCACCATATACATCATAAGCGACCCGACATTATTCCGATGTAAATAAATTAATATCGTTCGTCAGTAGTGCATTAGGGTCATGTAGCCGCAAAAATTACGAGTGTATTTTGCAATTTCCCGGCATGTTTATGTGTGTTGTCGAAGCATGTACTTCCATGTCAATCAATTGTATATTTTATACTGTACTCTGTGATTATAAATTAAGCTTTAAAACTGCGTCGTATTTTTTATAAGGTTCACTATTTAGAAGAACAGGTGATGGTAAACGTGACATGTGCCGGACGTCAACACAAAAAAACCTTGCAAGTGGGACAGCTGGGTCTTAAATTTGATTCCGCTATCAAGATGGGCGTAATGGGGCACTTTAGTTTTCGAGGCAGGTATCAGTTTTCGGTGGAAAAAGGTGCATACCTACCACCGACCAAAACAAATAAGTCTCTTGTTCAGATATCTGTTTTTATACAATTTCAGTTGGTGTGTCGGAAGAAGGAAAATGAAGTTCAAGTTACTGATCGAAATAGTTGAAGTAAAATTTAGGTAACTTGATCCTTATCTACTCTGACGAGTCTTCCTCTTTTACATTCTTATTTTGTTTCTCTCTTCTGCTTGCTTTATTCATCTCGCGATTTTTGTTTTCTTTTTTCAGATCAATGATTTGATTTTTTTTCTGTATTTTGTCCCATATCCCGTCTTCTCCGTAACTTGTAGGTTTTTGATGTTATTTTTTCACCCTTTTTTCATTTCTTCTTTCTTGTTCATTGTTCAGTTTCTTGATTTGTAATTTCATTGCATGTATTTTGCTCAATTTTGTTTTACTTTGTATATTCTTCTCTTGACTTTTTCATCAATTTCCGTAGTTGTTTTTATACTTGACAATATGCAATTATTATTTCAGTATTCCTTTGGGTTGTTCCAATTCTAAACTTTTCAAAAATAAAATTCCAAAAGAGTTGCTTCTTTGAAGAATTAATTAATAGATTGATTATTCCCGGCTCTTGATTTAAATGTTGGTCAAACTTGATTTTTTGGATGTTTAATTTCAAGAAATTCGGCTTGAGATTTTAGTATAAAATACTCTTCACCTTTTTCTCTAGATTTGAAAATTTTCAAATTTTTATTATTATCGGATTTTGTCAGTCAATTTTAAAGGAATCGGCTTGAAATTTTGGTACAAGATACTCTCAACCTTCTTCTATAAACTTGAAAAGTTTGAAGTTTTTATCAATATCTGATTTTGAGATGAAAATGTAAATGTCTCATACTGCATTTTTTCTTTGAATATTTGTCAAAGTTGAATATTTGGATGTTTTCTGATTTTGGAAGAAAGGTGAAATTTCAGTGATTCTTATCCTAGTAGAGAACTACAATTCTTGAAAATTTCAACTCATTTGGACTTATAGTTCCAGAAATAAAATCGTGTTAAACAATTTGAGGTGATTTATCAATTTTTCTGAGTGCCTCTTTTCATAGATTCCGACTCCAAATCTCAGAAAAATTTAGTGTATAGAATTTGGGGGGTCCCGAATGATCATTGGGACACAAAATCTCAACATAAAAAAAATTAAAATTTCATCATTTTAGTAGGTAGACAAATACTAAGGTATATAGCTAGGTACCTTATGCAATGATGCAATTTAAACTTTTTTTATGTTGAGATTTTGTATCTAAATTAATCATTGTAGATCCCCCAAACTCCATACACTAAATTATTCTGAGGGTTAAAGCTGAAATCTATAAAAAAAAAGACGTCAGAGAATTGAAGAATTCATAAATTTACCCCAAATTACATAACGCGATGTTATTTCTGGAACTATAAGTACAAATGAGCTGAAATTTTCAGGGATTGTAGTCTCCCACTGAGATAAAAGCGCTGAAAATTTCAGCTTTCTATCTATGTATAATAGAAAAAAGTTATGGTTCTTCAAAGTTTTTAAAAATCCAAATCATAAGGTAGTACCTACTAGAGATTTTGTACCTAAATGATCATTGGGGACCTCTCAAACTCCATACACTAAAAGATCTGTTTTTGCAGAAATCACAAACCCAGTCAGAGTGAATTTCATTGGTTGAAACTAGTTTTCTGACTGTTCCTGACTGTTTTCAACCAATGAAATTCGCTCTGACTGGTTTATGATTTCTGCAGAAACAGACCTAAATTATTCTAAGATTTGAAACCGAAATCTATGAAAAAAGGCATTTAGAAAATTGTGTGTATTTTGCTCAATTTCCTATTTAAAAGTAAATCTTCTATAATTTCTTACATTGTCATTTTTCACTAAATCAAAGTGTGAAAAATATTTTTCCAAAAATTTCTTTTGTATCAGAATTAGGTGCTTTTTAGGTGCTCCTGAATAGTCCAAGAAAAAATACTATAGGGGACTTCTAGCTTTCATAAACCTAGCAGTCCCTTAGTTTTTTTTGATTTTCTCAAAAACTAGAGGAGCACCTAATTTTTAATTAGAGGTCCTAATTAGCACATAAAAAGCACCTAATTATTATATAGTTCCCGAAGTTTTTTTGCCATTCTGACACACCAACATGTAAACGTAAGGCCAGCAGTCCCCTAATAATTAAAAAAAAATCTGTAACTCAGTTAATAATTAATCAATTCTATTTTTTCTTGGACTATTTAGGAGCACCTAAAAAGCACCTAATTCTGATACAAAAGAAATTTTTGGAAAAATATTTTTCACTATAGGGGACTACTAGCTTTCGTGAACCTAGCAATCCCTTAGTTTTTTTTGATTTTCTCAAAAACTAGAGGAACACCTAATTTTTAATTAGAGGCCCTAATTAGCACCTAAAAAGCACCTAATTATTATATAGTTCCTGAAGTTTTTTTCCACCTTGGGACTGCTAGGTTTATAGACCTTCCTTTTATTCTTGTTTGCACCCCAAAAATTTCAAAAGTTTCCCATCACTAGTTTACCAAAAAAATATCAAAATGTGAGAGGGTGTATCTGCTCAATTTCCTATTTTCTAAAATTTTAGTATGATGAGCTCTATTTTTTCCTCCCTTTCATCCAAAAAATTTCAAAATTTTCCCTTCACTCAAGTGGTTTTTCACAAAAAAATCAAAATATGAGAGGGTGTATATTGCTCAAATTTCTATTTAGAAGAAGATTTTCTAGAATTTCTCACATTGTCATTTTTCACTGAGTCGATTCGAAATTTTAGTATGATGAGCTCCTTTTCTTCCTCTTTCCATCCTGAAAATTTCAAAATTTTTCCTTCATTGATTTTCCAAAAAAAAAAATTTAAATGTGAGAGGGTGTATTTAGCTTAAAATCCTATTTAAAAGTAGGTAGATTTTATATGTAGAATTTCTCACATTGTAATTTTTAAGTGAATCAATTTGAAATTTTAGTATCACGAGCTCCTTTTCTTCCTTCACAAAAGAATCAAAATTTTTCCTTCAATATTTGGGTAATAGGATGTATTTTGCAACATTGCTAATATCTGTAATCTACAGTTTCTTCATTGTTACTAATATTCCCTATATGTTTAATAATGGCAACACTGCAAAATTTGAATTTTGCCATTGTGTATGTCTATTGTTGACCATTATAACTATAACTCTGATCGACCATACCAACATTGCTTAAAGTTTCTTAGCCTAAAATCAGTGCTGCCTTAGCAACTTAACAATAGCTTACTTAACAATGGCAATATTGTCACAGAGATCTTTTATTAAAATTTTAATTTTAAAATCAATGGGATTTCAGAAACTAAAATTCACTAAAAATATCTAATGGCATCAGAGTAGGTGGTTAACTGGTCAAAATCCGTGTACAAGTTGATCAAAATCCCAGAAAATCTCTTGAAATTGCATAAAATCCTACAAAATCTAACAAAATTTCATCAAAACCAAAAAAATCCTACAAAATCTCATAAAATCATTAACATTCCTAAAAAATATTTCCTTTGAAATTCCCAAAAATCTTTTGGAATTCCCAAAAATCTGTTAAAAAGTCTCTCAGAATTCCATAATTTAGTGGAATTTCGAGAAAGAACATCTCACACTTCTTATGGATTTCAGTCACCGACAGATTATGTTGAAAGTTTAGTATACTATTTTGGAAGTCGAAATAAGCATTTTCTTTCATTGCACCGACCTCGCAGCGATACAGGGTGATACTAAAAAATTAAGTCAAAGATTTTCAATTTTTATTACTGTGAAATATTGTAATTTAACTTTGGTAGATAAAATCAGGCAATTTTTTTCATATTCCATAAAATGGATATTATTTTAATTTTTAGCATGTACAGGGTGTCCCATTTTGGTTGTACAGGGTTTGTTCTTTATAATTAGTGCGGCTTCTACAACTTGACAAAAAAAAAAAAAAGAAAAAAAAGTTAAATACAAAAGTTGTAGGGTTTTATCTTTATTGTCTTTCGCACATGTCAAAATGGGCAAATGACAGGTGCCAACTGTCATAATGACAAACACTTGCATTTTTTAAATGGAACAACTTGTTTCGAAATTGTATTAAGCAACCCTCACCCTCAGGTTAATGTAAATGCATTTTTAAATTTAAAAAGCTTAAAAACAGCTGAACCAAATATCAACATATATGGTATATTTGGAATCCGAGGAAAAAAATCTATCATTCTACTTAAAAATATATAAGGTGTTCCATTTAAAAAATGCAAGTGTTTGTCATTATGTCATTATGACATTAGCAAAAGATATAATAATAGAGATAAAACCCTACAACTTTTGTGTTTAACTTCTTTTTCTATTTTTTTTTTTTTTTTTTTGTTTAAGTTGTAGAAGCTGCACTTATTATAAGGAACAGACCCTGTACAGGGTGAGTCACCATATTTTGACACCCACATGCAGCCGTAATTACAGGTGATAGGTAAAAGGTGTAAATACAAAAGTTGTAGCATTTTATCTGAACCGCCAGAATTTTCAATTAGAAATGAGCAACACAAACTGAAAAAATATGTCGATATTCACTTTTTTCAAATGGAATGTCTTTTATTTTCTTTCAAATTCTTAAAGTTCTCTTTTTTCTGATTCAGAATATATACATATCATATGTTAATGTTTCTTTCAATAGTTTTGGAAAAATCTGGAGTTTAGTTATTCAAGTTTAGAGTACATATTTTACCTTGATTTACCTGTCACTTGTCACAAAACATTTTGATACCTGAATACGTCTTTGAATAACTAAACTCCAGATATTATTCCAAAACTATTGAAAGAAACAATTAACATAGGTATTATGTATAATCTGAACCATAAAAACGAAAACTTTAAGATTTGAAAGAAAATAAAGTGCATTCCATTTGAAAAAAGTGAACATCGACATATTTTTTCACTTGCGTTACTAATTTGTTCAATCTAATTGAAAATTCTGGTGGTTCAGATAAAATGCTACAACTTTTTTATCTACACCTTTTACCTATCACTTGTAATTACGGCTGCAGGTGGGTGTTAAAATATAGTAACTCACCCTGTACATAAGGGATATTTTGGTTGCCATTTGAGTTGGATAGATGCGGTTTTCGCGAACGCTGGCTACTTTTTTGTTGAACGAAGGATGCCTGTACTAGGTACTGTGTTTGTTTACCAAACCTAACAGTGATATCACTCGTGGAATGCAAGCAAAAAAGAGGGATTTAAACTGAACAAAGGGAAGGTTTGAAAGACATAGTTGGTAGAGGATTGATTCTCGTGGTGTCGACTAGTAAGGATTATTGGCGTCTATTTTTTTTCCTTTTGAAATAATTTATAATAATAAGTACTACTCTTTTAAAAACGTGATTATTGCCTATACTTTGTGTCAGGTATTTGTGAGGCCTATGCCTTGTGTCAGGTCGTGTACCTATGCTTTGTGTCAGGTCGTGTACCTATGCTGTGTTTCCAGTATTTAACCACCTATGCTTCGTGTCAGGCTGGAATATATGCGTAGTAACATTTTGGAACAGTTAGTTGTGGGACCTACGCTTGGTGACAGGTCAACTATGATTAGGCTGAGTGGCAGATAATTGTGAATCTGCGCTTAACCTGTATGTATGATTTTGGGAGGCACGATTTAAATGGCGGGTGGCTTGTTAGAGACATATTGATGAGCAGTATCATCATATTATATTTGTGCGACTCAACAAGTTCATGCTGGAGACAATTGGTGCGCCGAGAAACTACAAGTTAATAACTGTCATCGCCCTTCTTGTTTTTCAGGTACAAATTGTTTTTGAAAATGTTGCATCTTGGGACACCCCTTGTATCTCGGTTCTCTCATAACTGATTGAAAAGGTAATAACGGGTTTTTATAGATCTTCTCACGTAGATTCCAGTGGCGGAGTTAGTTTGGGAGGTGATAGTTTTTAAATTATGAGCCAAATATACGTTTTTTCACATAAGACCTCATTGGCTAGTTCTGCTTTTGCTGATTTCAATGATATAAAGTTTGATAGGTACCTACCTATGTAGGTATATTTTCAACAGCTTTCGAGAATCTGTTTTTGTCATAAGAAACAATGTGTTACAAAGAGACCTTTCTCATTTTCCTTACAGATATAAAGTCCTCTTCTAATACATTGTTTCTTATGACAAATTGACAAAAACTGACATAATAGAGATCTATCTACCTACCTATAGCACTTGATATCATTGGAATTAGCAGGAGCAGATCTATCCAATGAATTATTATTATACAGCGTGTCTCATTTGGTGGAAAAAAAACGTATGCTTCGTTCATAATTCAAAAACTATCACTTCTAGAGAAAAGCTGTCTTCGCCTGGAATCTACGTAGAAAGATCTATAAGAACCCGTTGTCACCTTTTCGATTAGTTATGAGAAAACCGAGATACAAGGGGTGTCCCAAAATGCAACAAGATGGGACACCCTGTACAAGGTGGTGATATTCTCAGTTTTCTGATATTTTGCCAGAATTTCAAGATATTGGCCAAAGTCCGTTTTTCTAAA
Organism: Ceutorhynchus assimilis; assembly: GCA_917834065.1. Lineage (NCBI taxonomy): Eukaryota > Metazoa > Arthropoda > Insecta > Coleoptera > Curculionidae > Ceutorhynchus > Ceutorhynchus assimilis. Next base: position 35,968,695 of record OU892285.1, read on the forward strand.
ACAGAACACCCTATATTTTAATAACTCATTGGATAGCTCTGCTTTTGCTGATTTCAATGATGTAAAGTTCCATAGGTTGATCGCCAATAGTCTTCGAGAAAAAAATATCCGTTTTTCGGATAAGAAACAGTGTGTTAGAAAGACACCTTTCTCATTTTTCTTACAGACTCCTTTTCTAACATAATGGTTCTTATGACAAACAGATTTTAATTCCATTCTCAAAAACCGTTAAACATCAAACATTATAATATTGAAATCAGCTATCTACTGATTTATTGAAATATAGGGTGTTCTATTTTAAAATATCGGACTCTGGTCAACATCTCAAAATCCTAGCAAAATACCAAAAAAACCGAGAATGTCACTGGATTTTGCTTAAAAAAAAAGTCATTAAGAAAGTTTTTACGGAAATCAATTATTTTCATAAATCAAAAAGTTATGAAGCTTTTCCTATGAAAAGTGTCCAATTTGGACTACCCTGTACATGCTAGAAATTAAAATAAAATATCACTTTTATGGATATGTATTATTGTTTTTATTCAAAAAAATGCCTGATTCTAATAAGCAGAGTTAAATTACATATTTGAAAAAAAACTTTGACCCAATTTTTTAGTATCATCTTGTATCGCTACAAGGTTGGTGCAATAATAGAAAATGCTTATTTCGACTTCCAAAATAATATACTAAAATTTCAACAAAATCTGTCGGTGACCGAAATCCATAAGAAGTGTGAGATGTCCTTTCGGCAAAATTATGTTATTCTGAGAAAGGAATTACATGTGAATTTTTTGCGGAGTTTCCATAGAATTCACATTAAATTTTAGTTCCTCTCGAATTAGTGAAATTCCCATCAAATTACACGAAATTCTAAATGAATTGCATGGAGGAATTAAACAATTTATGAAATTACACCGAAATTCCCATACCAGAAAATTCCATAAGTGGAATGCCGAGGAATTTTCGGCTAAAAACATGGAATTTTGGTGATATTTCGAAAAATTCCCATGTAATGACATGAAATTTCAATATATTTCGGTGAATTTTCAAAAAATTACTTAGTTTCATTAATATTCCTAAAAATTCCTGGCTATTAAAAGAGAATTTCAGTGAAAAATTCTTATGAAAATAAATGAAATTTTGAAAAATTCCTTGAGGTTTCATTGGACTTTCGAGAAATCTCCAACTATGATGAACGTGGAATTTCAAAATATTCTGATAAAATTTTAGTGAATTCCAAGGAGTTTTTAAGAAATTACATAAAATGGATGGAAAAGCAGAGAAAATCAAGCCAAATATTTTCTCATCAGTGGATAATAGGTTTTCCTATTCTGGGTTTTCCCACGAACTGAATTTTGGTCCGCCGATTAGATAGTCACCATATTGCAGCAAAAATTACTGTTTGGTGTTGAATCTTTATCTTAGATGGCGCCACGATCAAATTTCGACCGTTGTATTACATAAAATGTCAATGAAATTCTGAAAAATTTTATGAAAATTTTGTGGAATTCCAGTGGTGAAGTTTTGGGGAATTTCGGTAAAGTTTTAAAAAAATTATGGAATTTGGAATTTCTATAGAATTTTGGAGAGTTTCAGTGGGATTTCGAAAAAAAATATTATGAAATATTCGCAGAATTTCCATCAAGTTATATATAATTTCACTTTGTATCGACTTACATAAAATTTCGATGGAATCTCGAGTGAAATTTCAACGAATTGTAAAATTCCAACGAATTCTCGTCGAATTACATACATAGAATTCCTTGAAATCTTATTGTGGAATTCCAGTGAAATTACATGCATTCCGAAGAATTCTCTTGGAATTAAACATGGAACCACGAGAAATTTCGACGGAATTCCGAAGATTTGAATTAAATTTTAGTGTAATTTCTTCCGAATTACATAAAATTTTAATGGAATTTCGAAAAATTTCATGAAATCTATTACTAATTCCGAGGAATTTTTATACAAGAATTTCATTGAATTTAATGGTGGAATTCAATAGAATCATATGAAGAAATTCGGAGAAGTATTACCTATGGAATCCTATAGTAAAATGTCTAGGTGTTTCCATTTTTCCATTCAAATTTGTTGAATTTAGTATTTCTAAAAACCTTTCAAAAACCCCTAAAATGCTCCAGGATCACCTAAAATTTTTTCAGCTCCTGTAAAATCGTGTAAAGATTTTCAAAATCCTCAAAATCCTACAAAATCAATGAAGATTTAAAATCTGTGTACATATTTTAAGAAGTTAACCACCCTTCAAGTATACCTAATTGGAAAAATGTTTCATTTTTCGAGTAAATTGATTGGAAATTTCATTATGATGAGCTCCTCTTGTTCCACTTTTCACCTCAGAAAATTTCCCATCACTAGCTTACCAAAAAAATATCAAAATTTGAGAGGGTGTATTTTGCTCAATTTCCTATTTGAAAGAAGATTTTCTAGAATTTCTCACATTGTCATTTTTCACTGAATCAATTTGAAATTTTAGTATGATGGCTCCATTTTTTCCTCTTTTCACCCAAAAAATTTAAAAATTTTCCCTTCACTAAGTGGTTTTTCACCAAAAGATCAAAATATGAGAGGGTGTATATTGCTCAAATTCCTATTTAGAAGTAGATTTTCTAGAATTTCTCACATTGTCATTTTCCACTGAATCGATTCGAAATTTTATTATGATGAACTCCTTTTTTTCCTCTTTCCATCCTGAAAGCTTCAAAATTTTCCCATCACTAATTTTCCAAAAAAAAATATTTAAATGTGGGAAGGTGTATTTAATTCAAATTCTTATTTAAAAGTAGATTTTCTAGAATTTCTCACAGTGTCATTTTTCATCCCTAAAGGTTTCAAAATTTTCCCATCACCAGTTTTCCGAAAAAAAAAAATAAAATAAAATCTGAGAGGGTGTATTTAGCTCAAAATTCTATTTAAAAGTAGGTAGATTTTATATGTAGAATTTCTCACATTGTAATTTTTAACTGAATCAATTTGAAATTTTAGTATCACGGGCTCCTTTTCTTCCTTCACAAAAGAATCAAAATTTTTCCTTCACTATTTGGGTAATAGGATGTATTTTGCAACATTGCCAACATCTGTAATCTACAGTTTCATTGTTACTAATATTCCAGTTTCAGTGGGATTTCGAAAAAAAATATTATAAAATATTCGCAGAATTTCCATCAAGTTATTATATAATTTCACTTTGTATCGACTTACATAAAATTTCGATGAAATTTCGAGTAAAATTCCAAGGAATTCTCGTCGAATTACATACATAGAATGCCTCGAAATCTTATTGTGGAATTCCAGTGAAATTACATGGAATCTGAAGAATTATCTTGGAACTAAACAGAATTTCCATGGAAATTTCGACGGAATTCCGAAGAATTAAATTAAATTTTACTGAAGTAATTTCTTCCAAATAACATAAAATTTTTATGGAATTTCGAGAAATTTCATGAAATCTATAACTGTAATTCCTATAGTAAAATGTCTAGGAGTTTCCGTTTTCCCATTCAAATTTGTTATTTGAATTTAGAATCTCTAAAAACGTTTCAAAAACCCCTAAAATGCTCCAGGATCACCTAAAATTTTAAAAATCTGAAATTGTCTGAACTGTAAAATCGTATAAAGATTTTCAAAATCCTACAAAATCCATGAAGATTTAAAATCTGTGTAGATATTTTAAGAAGTAAATCACCCCAGGTTTATAGACCTTCCTTTTCTTCTTGTTTGCACCCCAAAAATTTCAAAAGTTTCCCATCACTAGTTTACCAAAAAAATATCCAAATGTGAGAGGGTGTATCTGCTCAATTTCCTATTTTCTAGAATTTCTCACATTGTCAATTTTCACTGAATCAATTTGAAATTTTAATATAATGAGCTTCATTTTTTCCTCTTTTCACCCAAAAAATTTCAAAATGTTCCCTTCACTAAGTGGTTTTTTACAAATGAGAGGTTGTATATTGCTCAAATTCCTATTTTAAAGTAGATTTTCTAGAATTTCTCACATTGTCATTTTCCACTGAGTCGATTCGAAATTTTAGTATGATGAGCTTTTTTCTTCTTCTTTTCATCCTGAGAGTTTCAAAATTTTCCTATTACTAATTTTCCAAAAAAAAATATTTAAATGTGAGAAGGTGAATTTAATTCAAATTCTAATTTAAAAGTACATTTTCTAGAATTTCCCACAGTGTCATTTTTCACTAAATCAATTTGTAATTTAAGTAAAATGAGCTTCTTTTCTTCCTCTTTCCGCCCTAAAGGTTTCAAAATTTTCCCACCACCAGTTTTCCAAAAAAATATGAAAATGTGAGAGGGTGTATTTAGCTCAAAATTCTATTTAAAAGTAGGTAGATTTTTTATGTAGAATTTCTTACATTGTAATTTTTAACTGAAACAATTTAAAATTTTAGTTAGTCACGAGCTCTTTTTCTTCCTTCATAAAAGAATCAAAATTTTTCCTTCACTATTTGGGTAATAGGATGTATTTTGCAACATTGCCAATATCTGTAATCTACAGTTTCTTCATTGTTACTAATATTCCCTATATGTTTAATAATGGCAACACTGCAAAATTTGAATTTTGCCATTGTGTATGTCTATTGTTGACCATTATAACTATAACTCTGATCGACCATACCAACATTGCTTAAAGTTTCTTAGCCTAAAATCAGTGCTGCCTTAGCAACTTGCAACTTAACAATAGCTTACTTAACAATGGCAATATTGTCACAGAGATCTTTTATTAAAATTTTAATTTTAAAATCAATGGGATTTCAGAAACTAAAATTCACTAAAAATATCTAATGGCATCAGAGTAGGTGGTTAACTGGTCAAAATCCTGTACAAGTTGATCAAAATCCCAGAAAATCTCATAAGATCTACTCAAAATCCCAAAAAATCTCTTGAAATTGCATAAAATCCTACAAAATCTAACAAAATTTCATTAAAGCCAAAAAAATCCTGCAAAATCTCATAAAATTATTAACATTCCTAAAAAAAATTTCCTTTGAAATTCCCAAAAATCTTCTGGAATCCCTAAAGTCTCTCAGAATTCCATAATTTAGTGGAATTTCGAGAAATTTCGGTAAAATTATGTTATTCTGAGAAAGGAATTACATGTGAAATTTTTGCGGAGTTTCCATAGAATTCACATTAAATTTTAGTTCCTCTCGAATTAGTGAAATTCCCATCAAATTACACAAAATCCTAAATGAATTGCATGGAGGAATTATACAATTTATGAAATTAGTCCGAAATTCCCATACCAGAAAATTCCACAAGTGGAATGCCGAGGAATTTCCGGCTAAAAACATGGAATTTCGGTGATATTCCGGAAAATTCCCATGTAATGACATGAAATTTCAATATATTTCTGTGAATTTTCAAAAAATTACATTAATATTCCTAGAAATTCCTGACTATTAAAAGAGAATTTCAGTGAAAAATTCTTATGAAAATAAATGAAATTTTGAAAAATTCCTAGAGGTTTTATTGGACTTTCGAGAAATCTTCAACTATGAACGTGGAATTTCAAAATATTCTCATAAAATTTTAGTGAATTCCAAGGAATATTTAATGTCAATAAAATTCCGAAAAATTTCATGAAAATTTTGTGGAATTCCAGGATATTTCACTGGTAAAGTTTTGGGGAACTTCAGTAGAGTTTTAAAAAAATTATGGAATTTGGAATTTCTGTAGAATTTTGGAGAGTTTCAGTGGGATTTCGAAAAAAAAATATTATGAAATATTCGCAGGATTTCCATCAAGTCATATATAATTTCACTTTGTATCGATGAAATTTCGAGTAAAATTCCAAGGAATTCTCGTCGAATTACATACATAGAATTCCTTGAAATCTTATTGTGGAATTCCAGTGAAATTACATGGAATTCGAAGAATTCTCTTGGAATTAAACAGAATTTCCATGGAACCACGAGAAATTTCGACGGAGTTCCGAAAAATTGAATTAAATTTTAGTAAAGTAATTTCTTCCCAATTACGTAAAATTTTAATGGAATTTCGAGAAATTTCATGAAATCTATTACTGCGTAATTCCGAGGAATTTTTATACAAGAATTCCATTGAATTTTATGGTGGAAGAATCATGTAATGAAATTCGGAAAATTATTATGAAATCCTATAGTGAAATGTCAAGGAGTTTCCGTTTTTCCATTCAAATTTGTTATTTGAATTTAGAATCTCTAAAAACGTTTCAAAAACCCCTCAAATGCTCCAGAATCCAAGATTTTCAAAATCCTACAAAATCAATGAAGATTTGAAATCTGTGTACATATTTTAAGAAGTTAATTACCTTTCAGGTATACCTAATTGGAAAAATGTTCTATGTTGGCAAGGCTGATTTTGCTCAATTTTTGAATAAATTGATGAGAAATTTCAGTATGATGAGCTCCTCTTTTTCCACTTTTCACGCCAGAAGATTTAAAATTTTCCTGTCACTAGTTTTCCAAAATATTTAATATCAAAATGTGAGTGGGTGTATTTTGCTCAATTTCCTATTTGATTGAAGATTTACTAGAATTTCTCACATTGTCATTTTTCACTGAATCAATTTGAAATTTTAATATAATGAGCTTTATTTTTTCTTCTTTTCACCCAAAAAGTTTCAAAATTTTCCTTTCACTAATTTTTTACAAAAAGATCAAAATGTGGAAAAGTGTATTTTGCTCAAAAAATATGCCTTTTTTCATAGGATCCAGCTCCAAATCTCAGAATAATTTAGTGTATGAAATTTGGGAGGTCCCTAATGATCATTACGACACAAAAACCCAACATAAAAAAAATTGAAATCTCACCATTTTAGTACTAAGGTAGCTACCTTATGATTTGGATTTTTAAAAACTTTGAAGACCCATAACTTTTTTTCTATTATAGATGGAAAACTGAAATTTTCAGGGATTTTTATCCCATTGGAGGACTACAATCCCTGAAAATCTCAGCTCTTTTGGACTTATAATTCCATAAATAAAATCTTGTTATGCAATTTGGGGTGATATATTTGTGATTCTATCAATTTTTCAATTTTTCTGAGTGCCTTTTTTCATAAAATCCTACTCCAAATCTCAGAAAAATTCAGTGTATGAAGTTTGGAGCGGCGTTTGGAGGGTCCAAAAAGACCATTAAGAAACATAATCTCAACAAAAAAAAATTGAAATTTCATTATTTTAGTAAGAAGGTAGCTTACCTTATGATTTAGATTTTGGAAAACTTTGAAGGGTCATAACTTTTTTTCTATTATACTTAGAAAATTGAAATTTTCAGCGATTCTTATTCCAGTAAGGGACTACAATTCCTGAAGATTTCAGCTCATTTGGACTTATAGTTCCTGAGATAAAATCGTGTTAAGCAATTTGGGGTGATTTATCAATTTTTCAATTTTTCTGAGTGCCTTTTTTCATAAATTTCGGCCCCAAATTTGAAAATAATTTAGTATATGGAGTTTGGAGGTTCCCAAAATACCATTAAGACACAAAATCTCAACAAAAAAAAAATGAAATTTCATCGTTTTAGGATCTGTGGTTCTGGTAAGAAGGTACCTTATGATTTAGATTTTGGAAAACTGGCCTGGGTTCAGAACTTCCAGAAACCTTCAGAAACTTTGGATACCTCAAAACCATTTTGAAACAAGTTAGGATTCGAATTAAAACTTACTAAGACCTTTAGTAAACATTTTGAAACGCTTCAAAATACTCTAGATCTTAAACAAGATTTTCAGAACCTATTTGAAATGCTCCAGAACAATTTAGAAACTTTTTGAACCTTGTAGAACTTAAATTCAACTGAAGAAGTTTAGAAATTTTATAAATGACTCTCCTTAAGCTTAAATTTTAAATAAAGATGCATAAAAATCCTATTCCCGGCTCTACAAGAGCCAAACTTAAGCTTAAAACTCTGATTTGTAATCTTTCTTGACTTCAAATTTGAATCAAGAGCCGGGAATAATCAAAAATTGAACATGAAAAAAGATCAAATCCCCAAAAAAACAATCCCCCATCATCGAGCCCTTTAGCCCTTCGAAAATAAAAAACCAATTTCCACTATCAAACTCAGACAAAGACGTCCTCCCCCCTCTTTCTATATCAATTTAGACTTTTCTTTTTTTTGTGGTGCATCCCTCCTACTAGATTTCCTTCTTGAGCTCGAGGAGAAAAACTACCCTCAACCCTCAACAACCAAAAGGGGTTCGCGAACGATTACGACTGCACACGAATTCAATTCCTTTCTCGCTTGATGTTGGCGCTCGAAAATGTTGTCTTTTCAGTCAGTCATATGCGATCGTCGTCGCTACTACTACTCCGCGACTATATAGTGGAAAAAAGCCGCGAGTTTTAAATTGTGATGTGTGCATAAAACTCAAATTTAAATGGATTTTTTTTTGGATACTTGAAGAAATTCTGATGAGGACCTTGTCGGAAAACGATCGGAATACCATCCCCAGGGGTTGGGTGAGACAAGCTGTTATGGGGGTTCTAAGGTGGAAGGATGCACCTTCAGGAAGAAGTGATACTTTGGGGAAAGGTGTCAGTTTACAACAGGTATAATCATTATGACATCAATTTGATGATTGTAGATGGTGAAGACATTTTACAAGATTTTTATGCGTCAATCGCAACTTTCTTTTTTATACATACAAACTAAATAGGAAATGATAATAATTAAGTTGTTGTTTCTTGGTAAAAGATGCAATTTCAAAAATAGTTTCCTCATTTATTAAATCTCTAGCAGAAGTTATAATTAAAACTTCTTTAGCTGCTTCTCCAGATTTTTTTTCAATAAAGTTTCAATTAGTGCAGAAGAAATATGCTTTTTTTTGTTTGTACCTACTTCAAATTGAAAAAGAATTTAATTATGTATTTCTATAATTCCTAAGGGAAAGTTTTCATAATGTATAAGTCACTTGATGAGATCTTTTTTTTTTCTGGTGAAACACCAACTTGGATCGTCAGCTGGAAAATGTTTGGCATTCGAAAAAATTCAATTTCTCACCAGTTTTCTGATACAGAAAGATTTACTTTCAAGTTCTGGTATGGGAAAATCGACAAAATTCTGAATTTGACTTGGGGTTTCGTTTTCTAAAAATAAAATCGAACTTTTCTCTATCAGCGTTTGAAAAAATTGAATTTCCCACTAGTTTTCTGATGCAAAACGATCTACTTTCTAGTGCTGGTGTGGAAAAGTCAATTTGTCTACATAATTCTATTTTTTCGTCTCAATTTTTGTCTATTCCAGGTCCCTAAAACTCCAAAATCGAGGCTTGTCAATGTTTATTTTAATCCAATTTCGAAAATTCATAACTTTATTATTAGCGATTCGATCGCCTTGAATTTTTAGTATGTTTTACCTCGAACCTCTAAGAATAGATCCTCAAAATTTCATTTATGCGCCTTCAGTAGTTTTTGAGTTAGAAATTCCTAAATAATTTCCTCTTACTTCCTACGATTTCGTTAATAATTTCCTATATTTTCTTTAAACTTCCTGTGAAAATTTTCACTCTTGGTACTTTAAACTTCCTCAATTCTTTTTCAAACTTGCATAGTTTAAACTTTCTCTTATTGCTGCGGATTCCCATTATATTTTCTCATTTTTTTTGAACTTTTGTGGGTGGGTAGTTAATTGAAATTTGTATAAATTAAAATCTTCAAGAATTTGAAAAAATTAAGATTCGGTTGCGCTTGTGTTGGAAAGTAGATTTGTTCGATTCAAGGAAAACTTATTTGGAAATTTTGTAAACCTTTCAAACCTACGATTTGTAGCAGAAAAATAGCTAGAGAATAGTTTCTTGTCGATATTTTCAATTTCCTTTTTCTTCTCTAGTTTATTTTCAAATGTCTCAATGAAAAATTATTGGCTTGTTTCTTCCAAATTTTTATAAGCAAAAGCTTCATAAGTCATAAGCCAGAATCTCAGGCAAACATTGACTAAAAATGTATAAGGCTTTATAAAGAAAACTTCAATTTATATTTGTTGCAAATTTGAAGTCATTCTGAAGTCTGAAACATTTTTGAAAAAATTATCAAACTTTTAACTGCAAAAAAAAGTGTAGTCTGTGTATAAAAAAAATCATCACTCAGAATCTGAGGTAAATATGAACTAAAAATTAATATTACTCTATAAAGGAAGCTTCAATTTATATCTGCTTGAAATTTGAAGTCCTTCTAAAGACTGAAACATATTTGAAAAAATGGTTAAACTGTCAATAAGTGAAATTGAAAATGTTAAATAAAAAATCTCCTGTATATTATGTCCAATGGGCAAACCACCTTGAAATTCTTTGCCAAAAATATAGGGAATTTAGAGGAATTTGTTGGGAATTTGTAGGAACTCATCCGAATGTATGAGAATTTGGGGAATTTATAGGGAATTTGAAGGAATTTATGGGGAATTTGGAAGAATTTGTGAGGAATTTATGAGAAATTTAAGGGAAATTGTCAAATTTAAAAAATTCAAAAGAATAATGAATACAGTTTTTGTAGGTTCATTTCCAAAATTTTGCATGTTACTGTTTTTCACTGGAAAAATTTGAAAATTTGAAAAAATGATCTTACCTTCCTCTTTACATGCAAAAAGTTTTAAAATTTTCCCTTTACTAGTTTTCTAGGAAAACTTAGAAATATGTGAGACTGTATTTTCACTTAATCCAGTTATTGTAGGTTGATTTCCAAGATTCCTCATGTTGTAGTTTTCTACTGGAAAAATTTGAAATTTTGGGAAAATGAACTTTTCACCTTTCTCTTTACATACAAAAAGTTTCAAAATTTTCCCTTCACTAGTTTTCCAGGAAAACTCACTAGTTTTCCAGGAAAACTTTGAAATATGTAAGACTGTATTTTCATTTAATTCAGTTATTGTAGGTTGATTTCCAATATTCTTCATGTTGTTATTTTCTACTGGAAAAATTTGAAATTTTGGGAAAATGAACTTCTCACCTTTTTCTTTACATGCAAAAAGTTTCAAAATTTTCCCTTCACTAGTTTTTCAGGAAAACTTTGAAATATGTAAGACTGTATTTTCATTTAATTCAGTTATTGTAGGTTGATTTCCAATATTCCTCATGTTGTTATTTTCCACTGAAAAAATTTGAAATTTTGGCAAAATGAGCGTCTCACCTTCCTCTCTACATGCAAAAAGTTTCAAAATTTTTCCTCCACTAGTTTTCTAGGAAAACTTTGAAATGTGTGAGACTATATTTTCAACTAATTCAGTTTTTGTAGGTTGACTTCCAAGATTTTTCATATTGCTGTTTTCCACTGGAAAATTTTGGGAAAATAAGCTTTTCGCCTTCTTCTTTACATGCAAAAAGTTTCAAAATGTTCCCTTCTCTAGTTTTCCAGAAAAACTTTGAAATGTGGGAGATTGTATTTTCAACTAATTCAGTTTGTGTAGGTTGATTTCCAATATTCCTCATGTTGTTATTTTCCACTGAAAAAATTTGAAATTTTGGGAAAATGAGCTTCTCACCTTCCTCTTTACATGCAAAAAGTTTCAAAATTTTCCCTTCACTAGTTTTCCAGAAAAACTTTGAAATGTGTGAGACTGTATTTTCAACTAATTCAGTTTTTATAGGTTGACCTCCAAGATTTTCCATGTTGCTATTTTCTACTGGAAAAATTTGGAATTTTGGACAAATGATGAGCGTCTCACCTTCCTCTTTAGTTGTAAAAAGTTTCAAAATTTTCCCTTCACTAGTTTTCCAGAAAAACTTTGAAATGTGTGAGACTATATTTTCAACTAATTCAGTTTTTGTAAGTTGACTTCCAAGATTTTTCATATTGCTGTTTTCCACTGGAAAATTTTGGGAAAATAAGCTTTTCGCCTTCTTCTTTACATGCAAAAAGTTTCAAAATGTTCCCTTCTCTAGTTTTCCAGAAAAACTTTGAAATGTGGGAGATTGTATTTTCAACTAATTCAGTTTGTGTAGGTTGATTTCCAATATTCCTCATGTTGTTATTTTCCACTGAAAAAATTTGAAATTTTGGGAAAATGAGCTTCTCACCTTCCTCTTTACATGCAAAAAGTTTCAAAATTTTCCCTTCACTAGTTTTCCAGAAAAACTTTGAAATGTGTGAGACTGTATTTTCAACTAATTCAGTTTTTATAGGTTGACCTCCAAGATTTTCCATGTTGCTATTTTCTACTGGAAAAATTTGGAATTTTGGACAAATGATGAGCGTCTCACCTTCCTCTTTAGTTGTAAAAAGTTTCAAAATTTTCCCTTCACTAGTTTTCCAGAAAAACTTTGAAATGTGTGAGACTATATTTTCAACTAATTCAGTTTTTGTAGGTTGACTTCCAAGATTTTTCATGTTGCTGTTTTCCACTGGAAAATTTTGAAATTTTGGCAAAATGAGCGTCTCACCTTCCTCTCTACATGCAAAAAGTTTCAAAATTTTTCCTCCACTAGTTTTCTAGGAAAACTTTGAAATGTGTGAGACTATATTTTCAACTAATTCAGTTTTTGTAGGTTGACTTCCAAGATTTTTCATATTGCTGTTTTCCACTGGAAAATTTTGGGAAAATAAGCTTTTCGCCTTCTTCTTTACATGCAAAAAGTTTCAAAATGTTCCCTTCTCTAGTTTTCCAGAAAAACTTTGAAATATGGGAGATTGTATTTTCAACTAATTCAGTTTGTGTAGGTTGATTTCCAATATTCCTCATGTTGTTATTTTCCACTGAAAAAATTTGAAATTTTGGGAAAATGAGCTTCTCACCTTCCTCTTTACATGCAAAAAGTTTCAAAATTTTCCCTTCACTAGTTTTCCAGAAAAACTTTGAAATGTGTGAGACTGTATTTTCAACTAATTCAGTTTTTATAGGTTGACCTCCAAGATTTTCCATGTTGCTATTTTCTACTGGAAAAATTTGGAATATTGGACAAATGATGAGCGTCTCACCTTCCTCTTTAGTTGTAAAAAGTTTCAAAATTTTCCCTTCACTAGTTTTCCAGAAAAACTTTGAAATGTGTGAGACTATATTTTCAACTAATTCAGTTTTTGTAGGTTGACTTCCAAGATTTTTCATGTTGCTGTTTTCCACTGGAAAATTTTGAAATTTTGGCAAAATGAGCGTCTCACCTTCCTCTCTACATGCAAAAAGTTTCAAAATTTTTCCTCCACTAGTTTTCTAGGAAAACTTTGAAATGTGTGAGACTATATTTTCAACTAATTCAGTTTTTGTAGGTTGACTTCCAAGATTTTTCATATTGCTGTTTTCCACTGGAAAATTTTGGGAAAATGAGCTTTTCGCCTTCTTCTTTACATGCAAAAAGTTTCAAAATGTTCCCTTCTCTAGTTTTCCAGAAAAACTTTGAAATGTGGGAGATTGTATTTTCAACTAATTCAGTTTGTGTAGGTTGATTTCCAATATTCCTCATGTTGTTATTTTCCACTGAAAAAATTTGAAATTTTGGGAAAATGAGCTTCTCACCTTCCTCTTTACATGCAAAAAGTTTCAAAATTTTCCCTTCACTAGTTTTCCAGAAAAACTTTGAAATGTGTGAGACTATATTTTCAACTAATTCAGTTTTTGTAGGTTGACTTCCAAGATTTTTCATATTGCTGTTTTCCACTGGAAAATTTTGGGAAAATGAGCTTTTCGCCTTCTTCTTTACATGCAAAAAGTTTCAAAATGTTCCCTTCTCTAGTTTTCCAGAAAAAGTTTGAAATGTGGGAGATTGTATTTTCAACTAATTCAGTTTTTGTAGGTTGATTTCCAATATTCCTCATGTTGTTATTTTCCACTGAAAAAATTGTAAATTTTGGGAAAATGAGCTTCTCACCTTCCTCTTTACATGCAAAAAGTTTCAAAATTTTCCCTTCACTTGTTTTCCAGGAAAACTTTGAAATGTGTGAGACTATATTTTCAACTAATTCAGTTTTTGTAGGTTGACTTCCAAGATTTTTCATGTTGCTGTTTTCCACTGGAAAATTTTGAAATTTTGGCAAAATGAGCGTCTCACCTTCCTCTCTACATGCAAAAAGTTTCAAAATTTTTCCTCCACTAGTTTTCTAGGAAAACTTTGAAATGTGTGAGACTATATTTTCAACTAATTCAGTTTTTGTAGGTTGACTTCCAAGATTTTTCATATTGCTGTTTTCCACTGGAAAATTTTGGGAAAATGAGCTTTTCGCCTTCTTCTTTACATGCAAAAAGTTTCAAAATGTTCCCTTCTCTAGTTTTCCAGAAAAACTTTGAAATGTGGGAAATTGTATTTTCAACTAATTCAGTTTGTGTAGGTTGATTTCCAATATTCCTCATGTTGTTATTTTCCACTGAAAAAATTTGAAATTTTGGGAAAATGAGCTTCTCACCTTCCTCTTTACATGCAAAAAGTTTCAAAATTTTCCCTTCACTAGTTTTCCAGAAAAACTTTGAAATGTGTGAGACTATATTTTCAACTAATTCAGTTTTTGTAGGTTGACTTCCAAGATTTTTCATGTTGTTGTTTTCCACTGGAAAATTTTGAAATTTTGGCAAAATGAGCGTCTCACCTTCCTCTCTACATGCAAAAAGTTTCAAAATTTTTCCTCCACTAGTTTTCTAGGAAAACTTTGAAATGTGTGAGACTATATTTTCAACTAATTCAGTTTTTGTAGGTTGACTTCCAAGATTTTTCATATTGCTGTTTTCCACTGGAAAATTTTGGGAAAATGAGCTTTTCGCCTTCTTCTTTACATGCAAAAAGTTTCAAAATGTTCCCTTCTCTAGTTTTTCAGAAAAACTTTGAAATGTGGGAGATTGTATTTTCAACTAATTCAGTTTGTGTAGGTTGATTTCCAATATTCCTCATGTTGTTATTTTCCACTGAAAAAATTTGAAATTTTGGGAAAATGAGCTTCTCACCTTCCTCTTTACATGCAAAAAGTTTGAAAATGAGCTTCTCACCTTCCTCTTTACATGCAAAAAGTTTCAAAATTTTCCCTTCACTAGTTTTCCAGAAAAACTTTGAAATGTGTGAGACTATATTTTCAACTAATTCAGTTTTTGTAGGTTGACTTCCAAGATTTTTCATATTGCTGTTTTCCACTGGAAAATTTTGGGAAAATGAGCTTTTCGCCTTCTTCTTTACATGCAAAAAGTTTCAAAATGTTCCCTTCTCTAGTTTTCCAGAAAAAGTTTGAAATGTGGGAGATTGTATTTTCAACTAATTCAGTTTGTGTAGGTTGATTTCCAATATTCCTCATGTTGTTATTTTCCACTGAAAAAATTGTAAATTTTGGGAAAATGAGCTTCTCACCTTCCTCTTTACATGCAAAAAGTTTCAAAATTTTCCCTTCACTTGTTTTCCAGGAAAACTTTGAAATGTGTGAGACTATATTTTCAACTAATTCAGTTTTTGTAGGTTGACTTCCAAGATTTTTCATATTGCTGTTTTCCACTGGAAAATTTTGGGAAAATGAGCTTTTCGCCTTCTTCTTTACATGCAAAAAGTTTCAAAATGTTCCCTTCTCTAGTTTTCCAGAAAAAGTTTGAAATGTGGGAGATTGTATTTTCAACTAATTCAGTTTGTGTAGGTTGATTTCCAATATTCCTCATGTTGTTATTTTCCACTGAAAAAATTGTAAATTTTGGGAAAATGAGCTTCTCACCTTCCTCTTTACATGCAAAAAGTTTCAAAATTTTCCCTTCACTTGTTTTCCAGGAAAACTTTGAAATGTGTGAGACTATATTTTCAACTAATTCAGTTTTTGTAGGTTGACTTCCAAGATTTTTCATATTGCTGTTTTCCACTGGAAAATTTTGGGAAAATGAGCTTTTCGCCTTCTTCTTTACATGCAAAAAGTTTCAAAATGTTCCCTTCTCTAGTTTTCCAGAAAAAGTTTGAAATGTGGGAGATTGTATTTTCAACTAATTCAGTTTGTGTAGGTTGATTTCCAATATTCCTCATGTTGTTATTTTCCACTGAAAAAATTGTAAATTTTGGGAAAATGAGCTTCTCACCTTCCTCTTTACATGCAAAAAGTTTCAAAATTTTCCCTTCACTTGTTTTCCAGGAAAACTTTGAAATGTGTGAGACTATATTTTCAACTAATTCAGTTTTTGTAGGTTGACTTCCAAGATTTTTCATATTGCTGTTTTCCACTGGAAAATTTTGGGAAAATGAGCTTTTCGCCTTCTTCTTTACATGCAAAAAGTTTCAAAATGTTCCCTTCTCTAGTTTTCCAGAAAAACTTTGAAATGTGGGAGATTGTATTTTCAACTAATTCAGTTTGTGTAGGTTGATTTCCAATATTCCTCATGTTGTTATTTTCCACTGAAAAAATTTGAAATTTTGGGAAAATGAGCTTCTCACCTTCCTCTTTACATGCAGAAAGTTTCAAAATTTTTCCTTTTTTTAAAGGAATTTGTGGGGTATTTAGAGAAGTGTGGTGAGGTATTTGGAGGAATTTGTTATGGGGTATCTGGAGGAATTTGCAGGAATTTTGAGGAATTATGCGAAAAAAATTCCCGTTTGAGGAATTGTTTGTACCAATTTTGGGATGGCGGTTTAGCCCCTGATTATGTCTGACATGGTAAGCCTGATTGTACAAGACACAAAAAAGCTTGAGATATCAGAAAAACCAAAAGTTACCAAACAATTCTACAATTCTGAACCAACGTTAAGAAACGCAGGCGGTGAAGGTTCAAAAAGTATGGTTTGGTGGTTAATAAACAAGCGCCTTTTTTTCTTAAAGAAAACCATCAAATGTTTTATGAAATAATAACTCAGAATTTCTTCTAGAATGTTTTCAAAAATCCATAAAATCGCATAGTTCTGGCTCAATGACTCATGATGTAGAGAGTTTCTGAAGAAAAACTAGACATATCTAATAGTTCAGAACTCAGGATATAAAGATCCTAGAGTTTTTTTTTATGGAGGCACCAAGAAAGGGCCTAATAATATGCATAGAATCTAAATATCTTCAGAATCTTCTCTTAGAAAAACCAGGAAGTTTGCAGAGAAATTAATGCAGAATCTTAAGTTTCACATATCACAGCAACTTGAAACTTTCAGGATTTATTATTTAGAGTTTTTTCATGATACAAAACAAGTTAGAAGTTGATATGAAACTCACAACCACAGGTACGGAGTTTTTCACTGATTGATACCTGAGAAATCATAAAATTCCTGTAAAATCATCTGTGAAGGTTCCTGAAAAATACTTCCACCTATCACAGCAACTTGAAACTTCCAGGATTTATTAATTGGAGTTTTTTTGTTATACAAAACAAGTTGGAAGTTGATATGAAACTTACAACCAAAGTTACGGAGCTTTTTACTCATTGATACCTGAGAAATCATAAAATTCCTGTAAAATCATCTGTGAAGGTTCCTGAAAAATACTCTCACCCATCACAGCAACTTGAAACTTTTAAAATCTAATAATTAGAGTTTTTTTATGATACAAAACAAGTTGAAAGTTGAAATGAAACTCACAACCAAAGTTACAGATTTTTTCACTCATTGATAAATGATAAAATCATAAGATTTCTGAAAAATCAACTTTAAAGGTTCCTGAAAAATACTTTGAACCATCACAGCAAATTGGAACTTTCAAAATTTATTAATTATAGTTTTTTCATGATACTAAACAAGCTGGAAGCTAATATAACACTCACAACCAAAGTTACGGACTTTTTCACTCATCGAGTCACTCATTGATACCTGAGAAAATCATAAACTTCTTGAAAAATCAACTTTGAAGGTTTCTGAAAAATACTTTCACACATCACAGCAACTTAAAACTTTCAGGATTTATTATTTACTGTTTTTTCATGGCACAAAACAAGTTGGAAGTTGATATGGAACTCACAACCACATCTATGGAGTTTTTCACTCATTGATACCTGAGAAATCATAAAATTCCTGTAAAATCAACTTTGAAGGTTCCTGAAAAATACTTTCATCTATCACAACAACTTGAAACTTCCAGGATTTATAAATTAGAGTTTTTTCATGGTACAAAACAAATTGGAAGTTGATATGAAACTCCCAACCACAGTTATGGATTTTTTCACTTATTGATAGGTACCTGAAATACATAAAATTCCTGTATAATCATCTTTGAAGGTTCCTGAAAAATACTTTCATCTATCACAGCAACTTGAAACTTCTAGGATTTATTAATTAGAGTTTTTTCATGATACAAAACAAATTGGAAGTTGATATGAAACTCCCAACCACAGTTATGGATTTTTTCACTTATTGATAGGTACCTGAAATACATAAAATTCCTGTAAAATCATCTTTGAAGGTTCCTGAAAAATACTTTCATCTATCACAGCAACTTGAAACTTCTAGGATTTATAAATTAGAGTTTTTTCATGATACAAAACAAATTGGAAGTTGATATGAAACTCCCAACCACAGTTATGGATTTTTTCACTTATTGATAGGTACCTGAAAAATCATAAAATTCCTGTAAAATCAACTTTGAAGGTTCCTGAAAAATACTTTCACATGTCACAGCAACTTGAAACTTTCAAGATTTATTAATTGGAGTTTTTTTATGATATAAAACAAGTTAGAAACTGTTATGAAACTCACAACCAAAGTTACAGATTTTTTCAAGAATCAAATTGATTCAAAACTTGAGATTTTGAAATGATGATTTCTTTTCAAAGAAGAATCATGGAGCAAAGAAAAGCAATAATTTCACTATGCAGGTTATAACAATATGATATGATTTGAATACCTCAGAAATCAAGAACCAGGAAGTTTTCAAAATAATAACTCAGAAGATGGATCTTAAAATTTATAGTGTGTTCTCAGAGAACATCCGAGTATTTGCAAAAGAACCAAGAAAATAACGATTTAGATCTTAGAACAAAAAAGGTTGCAAAGAAGTAACTCAGAATCTAAAGTTTTCATAGAGTTTTTTCATAAAGGAATCAAGAAATATTCAAAGTTTGCAGGATTCAAAATCTGATGATCCGTAGAACCATCTCAAAGAAACAGAGGAAATTTGAACAATTCAGGACTTGAAAATTCTAAGAATCTGACAAAGTTCAAAAATCCTAAAGAGTGAATCAGAATACACTAACGCAGGAGGTTAGAGAAGAAATTCACACAATTTCCATTTGCAAAAGAAAAGAAAATTATTCAAGATCTAAAGATCCTAGAAATCTGACTGATTCTGAGATTATTCTTTTAAGAAAAAAAAGAAAGTTTAAGTGGTGATTCAGGAAACAGAATCTTGAGATTAGTAGAATTCGCTATAGGGGCAACAGAACATTATTGAAAGAGACTCAGAATTTGGACTTAGGATTCAGAAATTATAAAGAGCTCGTAGTATTTGAAGCTCCTCAGGATCTTCTTATAGAAAAATCATTAAGTTTAGGATTTTGAATATTTCAGAAATCAAAAATCAGGAAGTTTGCAAAATAATAACTCAAAAAGCAGGATTTAGACATTTCGATAGTCTTCTCATAAACAAGCTAGAAAGTTTGCTAAGTAAAAACTTATTATCCATTCACAATCCGATGTCCACAGGTACAGATAAATTTATCATCTTTCAATGCTATTTGATAGGGAAAGGTGATAAATTTATCTGTACCTGTGGACATCGGATTGTGAATAGGATATAAGATTTGGCATTTTCAAAATTTTTAGAAAAATTAGGAAATTTGTAAAAAATCAGAAATCAGAAGGCAGGATCTGAAGATCTTTAGAGTGTTTTCGAAGAAAAATGGAATATGTATTTGCAACAGAACCGAGAGAAGAACGATTAGGGATCTAAAGTACCTATAGAATAAGAAAACATCTCAGAACCAGAAAGGTTGCAAAGTAATGATTCAGAATTTGAAGTTTCTATAGAATTTTCTCATAAAATAATTAAAAACATTCCAAGGTTTACAGAATTCGAAATCCAAAAATTCGTAGACAAGAAGTTGGCGATACAGAATTTAGGACCCAAATGTTTTGGATTTTTTTTATAGAAATTCTAAGCAAAAAGGTTGCAGAATCCAGGATTTAAAGTTTCTTTGAGGTCTCTCAAAGGAAAACTAGAAAATCAGTAAAATTATGACTTATATATAGAATACACTAATTTTAATGTAATAATTTTCCCTCAATGTGCAGTAGGTATGTATTTCATTAAATATTCCTACCAAACGAAATCGTTTAATTAAAAAACATGATATGTACAAGGCAAAATGATAACGAGACGCAAAATTACTGCAGTCGCTCGTTAGTTTTCAACGCAAAATACGTTCGTTTTGTGGATTGTCCTAATCACCGCAATTAGACTGATGGAAATTGTGTATAAAGTGCAGGAATTTGTTGATACTAAAAAAAAAGATATATTATTACAAGCCATCTTCAAGGACTGACGTGTTCGATTTGGAAATCAAACATCAACATGACCTTAGCAACACTAATTTGAAAATAAACTAAATCACGAAGTAAAAATAAACATACTGTTTTTGTATTTGTTTGAATAGCAGAGGCTGTTTAATTAGAGCAATTAGAAATTGATAATGTCCATCAGCCTGCCACTTATGTACTCGATTACCACTCAGAAGGGGTAAATTGCACTATTGTATGCCAATTATCAGAAACTTCCCGTCAAAATCGTTGAGGCATTACTTCCTACAACAGGAATTTGTCTTGCATATACACCATGCTGATAATCAATGCAAATGAGTCTTAAAAGGCTTGTTTCTTCTTGAGTTAGCCTCGAACTACTTATGCGAACGAGACAAATTATTTGTTTTCGGTGAATTTTTCTTCTGACCTCGTTTTCAAACAATAATTATACAAACTAGAACGAGCCAATAGTTCATAGACTCTTGAAATTGAGAGAGTTTTTGCAAAAAAGTCAACGAAAAGAAATCTCGTATTACAAGGCGTGGGTTGCTCTCGCGATCTTTACCATACATTTTAACCAACACACGACTTGCTGAAACGCTGCTACAGAACCAATTATTATTGCACGCACATACATATGAGTCATTCAAACTAAATGAAAGTCTTCTGTAACTGAGATTAAAATGAGTCAATAGTTTGTTAACCTGAACGTATTTTCAAAATCTAAATCTAATTTTAGGAAAACCTATAAATCGCTTATTTGATCTGCAGCAAATTATCCAATTACCCTACTAACCTTTAAATATAATTTTATGAGGCGATTGTCTTCATATTGCAAAAGAGAAATCGGATCATCTCGCATCTGCAAACCGTATATGCACTAAAAACAAACGAGAAAACTAATATAATTAAGATTTGCTTTAATGATGTAACCCACAATAATCATAATTAATCGTACGTATATCTATATATAGAAAGTCCATATTTCTGAAAGTTGAAATTTATTCAAAGCAAGAGAATATAAGGTATTGATGAGTGATAATCAATCAATATAACAAAATTAAAGTTTGCCAACATTTCGTCACAGTATCTATGGAAATCATTTTGAAAGTTATTATCTTCAAATCAGGATGTCTGGAGGAAATTAAGAGAGCATTGAGAGATTCTATGTGAATGTAGAAAAATTGATAATTATTATGGAAATCTGAGGAAATTGGAGGAGTTTCTCATAGTTTCTAACTTTATTTTAGAATTACTTAGAATTTTTTGAAACACTGCTGATCTTAAGATCCTTTGTTAATTTTCTGGTTCTGCTAAAAGAAAAATCTAAAGATTAGTTAGTTTTCTATAGGACCTTTAGATTTTGAATTTTTCTTTTGAGAATGTTATGTTTTTGTTTGAGGAGACTACGAATTTTAAGATCCTGAAATTCTGCAAACCTCTAAAATTTCTTCTCTAACATTTTGCATTCTAATTCATTCTTCTTCTAAAAGAAAACTCTTATAGGATCTTAGAATTTTTGAACTTTGAGAAGACTCTACGGATTTTTAGATTTTCAATTTTGTGAACCTCAAAAGTTTCTTTATTCGTTTATAAAAAAATCTATAGAAAATTCAGATTCTGAGTGATTACTTTGCAACCTTTCTGGTTCTGAGACTTTTCCTCTTAGATGCTTAAAAGGGCTTCAGATCCTGAATCATTATTTTGTTGGTTCTTTTGCAAAGACTCTGTTTTCCTTTGAAAACACACTACAGATCTTCAGATTCTGCTTTTTAACTTTTTTATTTTTTTAAAATTTTCTGAAAATCTTAAATCTTGGGTCTTTACATGACAAACCTTGCTTGTTTATGAGAAGATTTTTAGGATCTTCAAATCCGGCGTTCCGTCTTCTAGGTTATTATTTTTCAAACTTCCTGGTTCTTGATTTTTGAAATATTCAAATCTTGTCATCAGGGTTTTTGAAAATTTTTATTGTGGTTTTCGGTTTTTGTAGGGTTTGTGTATTTACTTACAAAATTGTGTATTTGTTTTAACAGTTTTGCACCTGAAAAGTTTGAAAATTGAATTTATCCAACATTGAAAATTTTCCAAAAATGACATTGAGGTAGTTTTTGGCTCTAAGCTCCGTTAAATTTCTTCCGATTTCAGTGTAATTAGGTTCTAATTATAGCTAATTAAATTCTCTACAAATCCATTAATTAAGTTTTCAATTTGATTTTAACTGTTTTGTAACTGAGAAATTCCAAAATTGAAGTTATGGAACATTAAAAATTTTCCAAAAATGACATTGAGACAGTTTTTGCCTCACAATTCCGTTAATTTTCATCCGATTTTAGTGTAATTAAGCTCTAATTAGAGCCAAATAAATTCTCTACAAATCTATCAATTGAGATTTTAAATGGGTTCAAGTGTTTTGCACTTGAAAAGCTTCAAAATTAAAATCATCAAGCATTGAAAATTTTCCAAAAAATTAAGAGAGATTTTGCCTGAGAGTTCCGTTAATTTTTATCCGATTCCAGTGTAATTAGCTGTAAATAAAGCCAATTAAATTCTCTACAAATCTATTGATTGAGATTTTAATTTGGCTTCAACAGTTTCGTACCTGAGAAGCTTTAAAATTGAATTTATCGAACCCCTTGGTTCTTCACTAAGGGAAAAATGTGACAAGATTTCCTTAGAGCGATTTTGAGAGATTTCGGGTGATTTCGCAAATATTTTAATTTGATTTTAGACTGTTACTTAATATCTTATTGTATATTCGAAGGAATCGAATTAAGGTTATTATGAACTGAAAAACGATCGCGTTGACTGATTTATGAATTTTGGGCCTTTTCCTAGGGATTTTTGGGTCTGCGGAAAGATTTCTGAGAGATTTCGGCGGATTTCGGGGAATTCAGTTGGATTTCGGCAAGATATCGGGTATTTCGGTGAATTTCGGAAAGATTTCAAGGGACTATTCACTAAGGGAAAACATGACAAGATTTCGGATTTAGAGCGATTTTCAGGGATTTCCGGTGATTTCGAAGGGTTTCGGGTGATTTCGAAGGATTTCCAATGATTTCGGAAGATTTCGGGTGATTTCGCAAATATTTTAATTTGATTTTAGACTGTTACTTAGGTATATCTTATAAGTATATTCGGAGGTATATCAGTATAAACTGAAATCGATCACGTTGACCGATTTGAGGGATTTTTGGGTCTGCGGAAATATTTCTGAGAGATTTCGGCGGATTTCGGGGAATTCAGTTGGATTTCGGCAAGATATCGGGTATTTCGGTGAATTTCGGAAAGATTTCAAGGGACTATTCACTAAGGGAAAACATGACAAGATTTCGGATTTAGAGCGATTTTCAGGGATTTCCGGTGATTTCGAAGGGTTTCGGGTGCTTTCGAAGGATTTCCAATGATTTCGGAAGATTTCGGGTGATTTCGCAAATATTTTAATTTGATTTTAGACTGTTACTTATATCTTATAAGTATATTCGGAGGTATATCAGTATAAACTGAAAAACGATCACGTTGACCGATTTGAGGGATTTTTGGGTCTGCGGAATGATTTCTGAGAGATTTCGGAAAGATTTCGGGGATTTCGGACGAATTTGTGACACGATTTTCAATATTGAAAATTTCCCAAAAATGATACTGAGACAGTTTTTGCTTCATAGTTCCGTTAATTTTCATCCGATTTCAGTGTAATTAAACTTTAATTATAGTAAATTAAATTCTCTACAAACCCATTAATTGAGGTTTCAATCTGGTTCCAATAGTTTTGTGCCTGAGAAGCTTCAAAATTGAATTTATCAAACATTGAAAATTTTCCAAAAATTACACTGAGACAGTTTTTGCTTCACAGCTCTGTTAATTAAACCCCGCTTGACATATTTTTAAAATCTGAATTGCAAAATTAGATATTTTTATTTTCTTTGCTCCATGATTCTTCTCTAAAAAAAATCGACATTTCAAAATCCTAAATTTTGAGCCATTTTGCAAACTTTCTGATTCTTTTATAAGAAGATTTTCAAGAGTTTGGGATTGTACAAGCTTTTTAAAACTCTCAAGATTGATGAATTTCCAGTTTACCTTTGAGGACATTATTGATCTCAAGATTCATCTGCATCCTGAGTCATTATCACTTTACAAACTCCCGGATTTTTCTAAGAGAAGATTCTAAAGCTATTTTAATGTTATCGTATTGTTAGGTTTTTTAGATTTTGAATGGTCAATGTATTGTTTTCTTTTTGATTTCTGAGTTATTATTAAAAAAATTTTACCGAAAAACTATCAAGAATCTTGAGTCATTACTTCTCAAATATTCTTGTTCTTTTATGAAAACACTTGGGAATTTTTTTGACAAGTTTTCAAATTTCTTTTTTCCTACAGGAAAGGACTCATAAGATCTTCAGATTCTGAACTTTGCAAGCTTCATTCAAAATTATGGCTGGATATTTATAGCAGATCTGAGATGATCAAGAAGATCTTCTTGATTTTCTATGAATTGAGTCAATAATACATAATTCTTTAGTGTTAATCAAGAAATCAGATTGAAGATCAATTGAGACTCTGTTAGAATATTATCGAACATTCCAACCTCTATACATATGAAGAAAAGAACAATAAACGAAGATAAGTACGCAATCAGTGACTTCCAAGTCGGTACCCGTTAGCTTATTGTTCTCTTTTTCGGAAAATCAAGCATCAAGCGGGGCAATTAAAGTCGTTTTTTCCCTTTTGCCGCGATTTGCACACAAAAGATCTCATTAACCGTTTCAATGTAGTATTATTTTTATCGCTCGATGCCGCTTTTAATGGCTTATAGTGCTAATTTCAATTAGACTTTAGTTTTAATTAGCCGCCAATGGAAATTTGTCCAGATTATTTTTAAGTGTGTTGAAAAACGCAACGATTTTCCTTATTGAAATTCCGATTCAGCGGTTTTTTGCTTCACTAAATTCGGTCTCGATTTCAAGGATTATTAAATTTTAGGGGTATTGAAGGTGAGTTGCAAATAATCGAGCATAAACCTAGAACCAGAAATTATTGATTCTGTTGAATTATCAATGGCCTTATAAGGTAAAGTACCCAGTTGTTGACATGTTAAGGGTATCATCCTTGTTACGTGCCAATTTATTACGTGGCAAAACGTAACGGAGAAGTTAATGATAAGATGTGAGGAAGGGAGGAAAGTTAATGGGTAACTAAAAAGAGAAAGAATAGAAAGAAAGGCGTGGTTGGTGGCTGAAATCTAGAAACGTGATTTCGTGTATAGGGTTGCCGACTAGCTTCCAATACGGAGAGTGGTGTGGGTTAATTAATTAACTAAATGTAGAGCGCCACCTACTTTTTCCCTGCAGTACACGAAATCAACCGATATAACGAAAGCAGGAAACTTCTACGGAACTATAGCAGCACAACCTGAAATATAAACGTAAACAAGAAGAAAGGACAAAAAGTGAAACGCTTTGCTAAATACAATCAGGTACGGGTTTTAATTAGAACCAGAACAGGTTGACTCTAGAACAGGTTCAAAGAAGTAAAGAAATCGCCTAGACTAGGAGTACCTAACCTATATACTCTAAAAATAGTAAATACAACAAAAAAAAATTAACTCGAGTCCCTTAAAGTAAAGAGTACCGTACAACAGCAATAATACCTGAAATATAAATGTTCAATATACAAGCTCACTAAATGCAGTACCTTCGTAAATGGCCATTTAACCCCAGTGTACAAGTATTTACCTGTATTCAGTGCAGCAATAATCAAAGTAGAAGTAACAATACGTAACCTGAAGGGCTTTAATATTATGTAACAATATAGGTAGTATAGATACCTAGATACCTAATAAAATTGAAGTACCTAACCATGCATAACCTGGAAGGCAAGTTTCATAAAAAAAAAGGTGATGTAGTTATACTTAATTAAAAATTGAAATAGCAACACATAATCTGAAGGATAATTGTTAAGGTGGTAAATCTGCGTTGTTGTGGTGTTTTACTCCAACAAGGGGTTGGCAAGGTTTGATACTAGGACAATACAACACACTTATCAAACCTGAGTAGTCCCTAATCTCTTGGGGAGAACCTGACAGGTGAGATCAATATCTTCCAGTGTTTCCAATGGCCTGGGACTGGATCAAGGCCGCAACAAGAAGCAACTGGCCCTGGGCACTAAGGCTTCCAATTGTCTAAAGGAGGCTGAAGATTGTAGGCCCCACTCGAAGTACACAGTAAGCTCAACGTATAACGTATAACTCTTTACTGAAAGCTAGGGACTGAAGCGTGACGAACAAAAGGGGACATCCAAGGGTAAAGATTAAAGGCCTGAAACAAATGGACGTTATGAGACAGGGCGTGGAGCAATAGGTAGGTATGTCCGATATTCGGAATTTAACCGTATAATTAACAGAAACTATGCTTTTACATAGGGAATAGAGAAACAGAGAAGATTAATAAGAAAAACCACTTACCAAAATTACTTTTGGCCTTTAGGAACAAACAATTGACCACGTTGCTTTTTCGACTCACAAAAAAAAATCTGCACAAGGCGATTGGGTGCTAAAATAGCGGATTAGCCACCCTAGATCTATGAGCGATACTTGACAACTCAGAAATCGGCAAAATGTGCCTGAGGAGTTTTCCCAAAACTTAATCGTGGAAAGTCCTCGACCTGAATGACCTCTGATTGTCCCTGCAAGGTCCTTTAAAAAAGGTTCTGTCAAAACTCCAAGGTGGAAGGTACTGGGGAATTTTGATGGTAGTTGGGGCATGGTACTTATTCAAATTAAGTTAGTACCGGTCACTGACCCTATTTGGAGCGCTGTCAATCTAGTCAATCTACTCCGATCAGACATCAGCTGTTCTAATTGTAAATATTGTAATTTTGTTTGTTAATAAATTAGTTGACTATTTATTTTAACCCTACTAACAGGAAATCAATTCTATTAATAAACCTCTAACTTAATGATTCTGGGAAAAATAAAAAGTTTGATGAAAAGTTTGGCTACAACTATTGGATAGAAAACAGTGGCTTGAGGAAGGTATGCTATTCAGAGAGGTGAATAAGCTTATTTCCTTTCATTTTGGTGCGGGAAAAATCATCCCGTAACATCCTTGCTTATGATCACCACACATTTTCCAAATTTTCAAATCCAAGGCTTTGATATATTTTTTGGCGTGATTTCAAACTTATAATTAAATGTTTAGATATATTATTTACCCTATATTCCTATTATTTGTGTTATTATGCCAAAAATACCTGAAACGTGATAAAACCCCTATAGTTGACACCCAAAAAAGTTCACTTCGCTAAAAGTTGACACATTTTTGGTCCAAAGATTGACATATATTTTTTTACAAACCCAAATTTTTACTTTTAAGAAATTTTATCACCGTCTGTAGACCTAAGAAGTATATTTTTCTGAGTGTACAATTTTTTAAATGAAATATATGCACATAGTAACCAATTATTTTAATTTTTTCAAAACATATGTTGTGGTTCAATTACTCGACACTCTTGAAACCAATAGTTGACATGTTGCCTGTATCAGTAGAAACCCTAGTAGAAACATCGATAATGTAAGAATTAAACTTTTCATCAATAAAAAATAACATTGGGAAACTTTTTGTTGGGAAAAAAATACGAATCTCAATTCCAAATTTGTAATAAAAGAAATTGCTTGGAAAGCATTGGTACATTGTGTTTTTTTGCTGAGCTACAGTAAGCCCCCTATCGCAATCATCCAACACAGCAATCATGTTTTTCTAGTAGTTTTGGTGCATATTTCAGCAATTTCCATTTTTCATAAGCCATCTCTTGATTTAAACCTGAAAGGACCAATTGTTGACACTCCAAAGCTCCAAACATTGACAGGGGTAACAGAGAGGTGTCATCTATTGGATCTACGACCGTTACATTCCCCAAATCCATATCTAGGTTTCTTTTTAATCCTGAGCAATAAAAAGAGACAGACTACAATGTTTAAATATTTTTACCGCCAAAAATCCATAAGTTGACACCAGTGTCAACATTTGGATCACCTCTCGATTTGGGCTCCAATAGTTGACACCCCCCCTTAAAAAGTTTATGCCAGTTGTTTAAGAGATAAAACAATAATAAATATGTATCTTATTATACAGTAAGTATATATTATTCAAAAATGATCAACCCTACCTTAGCTTTGAGAACTTTTGTTTTTATATCTTCTTAACTACTTTCACTAGAAATCTTGAAAAAATTTCAAACAATTGCACCTGTTTACTACTTCTTGCCACCATTTTGAAAAAACTTGTAATATCATACATCAGCTATAGTACGCAAGATGGCTCCAACAATACTATAAGCTATTTCAGTTAGTTCTTATTTTCGGGAATAATATGCTAATGTGTCAACTTTTGGGACCCTGTCAACAATTGTTACTTTACCTTATTTATTTCATCTGCAGATGTTTTGCCTCGAAAGTAAAAAAGCAAATATTTTAACAGTATTTCTTACTAAGGCTCGTTTTTCTAGATAAACTTGCTGGTAACTTTCTACAAGATACATCAGTTTTTGTCAGTAAGATTACATTACCTGACAGTTTATCAGAAGGCAAATAAACCAGGCTTAAATGTCATAAATTAAATTAACCAGAGTAAAAGTCAAGGAATTTCAAAACACACAATTATTACCCAACAAATGTTGCTCTCGCAGATTACAAAAAGATCAGGTAAATACTTGAATTCTTCTAAGATAATTTCCTATTTGCGTTTTGCATTAAATCTGCCGAGTGAAAGTCTAACGTCAATTTCCTAAGTCCTTATTTGGTATACTGGCAAACGTGCATTGACCAACGCCATTGGTGTAACGATATAATGTAATAAAAATAATTGGCATTCACTTTCCGAGATATTTTAGGTTAACAAATTATATGAGCAACCAAATTTGTTTCAGAATTATTGTGAATTTGATCAATAATAATTATATACAGAATTACTTACCTACTAAAGTTTTGGCCCCTAATAAAAACATTATCAGAATTTCCTTGTCATTGTTTTATCCGATAAATGGGTAACTGATTTATGGGGTTGTTTTCCCCGGTAGGTATATTGTTTCTCTACTGAAACTAATGGGGATGATTTACAATATGATGGTGCCGTTTATTTGGGTCATTCAGCTTATCATTTTGGCTCTTTGACTTAACACTGTCTCTTGCTATGTGTCTCACTTATTTCCAGGTCAGAATCTTTTATTGATTACTTCTGGCAAAAATTTACAGTTTTTAAAATTTTTGAAAACTGGGCTAGAGATTGATTGATATCCTCAAGATTTTTCATGATTTCCTCAGGATTTCCTCTGATTGCCTTAAATTTTCCTTGTATATCTTCCTTATTTTTTCTAATTTGTACACCAGATTTCCCTTGGTAATTACTTTCTCCTACTACGAAAATAACCTAATTGCCAATCAGCGTACTTACCAGACGGTTTAGGATTTCTCGTGTCAACACCTCAGAAACTCAAAATCCATTCATACAAAAATCCAAGGGAAGTCGTTTGACGACCGGATGGCACGTGCAAGACATAAGGAGTTTATTCTTCCTTTTTTTTTATATAAGCGACAAAATCCTTTTTAATATGAATGAGCCTGGCTACGTGCTTTATACGAAAATAATAGGATTATATTATGTGAACGAACCCTTTTCTTTTATTCCACTGCTTGCTTAATTTAATTTCCAAACCAATGCACCTTTTATTGCTTTCTAAAACTCTAGGGTTGGAACTTTTAAAGAATCGAACGTGCACTTTTTTCCCATTGAAAATCGATCGTAATTACCATTAATGACTTTATTGGGATGCCAAGATCTATAAATTGGTTCAAGAAGATGATGTGATGACTCATAGAAATCGTAATTCTACAACACTCCTTTTTCGGTTCATAAATTTGTCGTTTTGTTTTATTGGCGTGTAAATGGGTCTATAAAAAAACTTCCCCCAAAAGGGAGCAAGTCGTTGTAAATCTTTATCTTTTTGGTTTAGGTGAGTCATAGTCGTCAAAAGGAACTGATCCAGTCTATCAAGATAAAGATTCAGTTGTAAGTTGTAAAAATTACTAAAAAAACTAATTTTTTTCCGGGAAAATCTTTTAATATCTTTTCAGTCTAGATATATGGGGAGTTGAACCTGATATTATCTGGTATAAAATGTTGCACCCCAAGGGTATTGACACGTAACGCTATCCTGAATTTGAATTTATGTTGCAGCAACGGGTGGTGAGTCATTGGTTGAGCTTTTTCTTTTTAAGAGCCTCACACTTATATTTTTCAAGTATCAACTGAATATGATGTTCTTATTCTATTTTGCAGAGCTTTTATGATAGTAGGTAATATTAATAGCAGATGTTGTGTTGCAGAGTTTGGATCTTGAGATTTGTAGAATCGTCTCAAACAAAAACAAAATATTTGCACAAGAATAATTCAAAATCTAAATAAAGGTCCTAGAAATTTGACAGATCCCGAGATTTCATATATATATGTATGTGTCGTTTTGGAACGTAATTCCCATCCTCTTCTATGGTCGCAATCCTCTGATGAGACTCATGGACTTTTGTATGGTCTTCTGCCATTCTAGTTTTGGTCTTCCTTGTTTTCTTCTACCTATTGGTTGCCAATGCAGCATTTTTCTAGGCCACCTGGCATTTGGAATTCGTTCTACGTGTTCGTACCAGGTGAGTTGTTTTCTTTCAATATGTCCTGAACTATCGTTCCTTCTATTCTCATTTGCTGTTTTATATTGTTGTTCCTTATTCTCTCTCTGTGGGATTCGCATGGATCTTCTAATAGCATCTATTTCAACTGCTGCGACTTTTTTCTTTTGTCTGTCTGTAATTCTCCAAGTCTTGGCCCTATATAGAAGGCTGCTCCTTATCATTCTCGTATATATTGAATTTTCTCTTCTTTATTATTTCCTTGCTCCATACAGACCATTTAGGCATCCTAATACTTTTTTGCTTTAGCTATTTGTTTTTCTATTTCTTCCAAGTCTGTTCCGGTGTTGTCGAATGTGATACCTAGATACTCATATTCTTAACATTGCAGAATTTCCTGACCATCGTCTACTTTCAAGTTTCCGTTCTGGTTGCGTACACATAGATATTTTGTTTTATTTATGTAAACACTCAGGCCCCATTATTGGTACTCTTCTATCAGCTTTCTAATCATATATTGCATGTCCTCTTTGTCACTGGCCACTATGATCTGATCATCTGCAAACTGAAAAGTAAAAACGCACCTATCATTTATCTCTATACCCATTCCATGGATCGTCATCTTCCAATTTTTCAGTGATACTGCTACGACGTATATTTTGAAAAGCGTAGGAGAGATACAACATCCTTAACGTAGTCTGTTATTCACTATAAATATGTCTGTGTCTTGATTTTGAGTCTTTATATAGTTCTTTAAGTGCCGTTATATAGGTGTGATTGATGTTAGATTATTCTAATACCTTCCATAGTCTGGATACTGGGACTATATCGTATGCTTTTTGTAGGTCCCCAAATGATCTCTTTTCTATGACTTGTTTCAGGCAATATACGTTGTCCGTACCTGATCTTCCTGCTCTAAAGTCGCGGTACTCTTCTTCTTTTTGCTGTTTTTAATCTTCTTCAATGAGATCACGTAGGATTCTACCGTATAGTCTGGTTAGTGTGCTTGTGACTGATATACCTACTCCGATAGTTATTGCAATCCAGCTTATTTTTTTTTTTGTGAATGGATGATATAAAAGCCGTTTTCTAGTCTTGTGGAACAGGATATCAATTTAAACATTTATTGATAATACATGTGAAACCTAAAGAGCTTCTCAGTTCCCCATTTCAGCATTTCGGGATATATCCTTTTTGAGTCGCTAGCTTCACCTGACTTAAGATTCTTAACAGTCTTTTTTACTGTTTTTTCAGATATCTCAACTACTTCTCCATGTACTTTAATATGTCTTGGAGAATCAAATATATGTATATTCCGATCTACTTTCTTGTAATAGACCCTTGTAGTGTTCTATCCATTGCTCTGATTTAATAATCTGGATATTAGCTCTGTTCTTTCCTGAGTTTTTGACATTTGATATGAATCTCCATACTTCTGAGCATTTCGTTCCTCCTATGTAGGTGGTAATTTCTTCACATTTTTTATCCCATGACTTGTTCTTAACTATAGTGATGCACGTTCTTAGTTGTCTTTTTGTGTAAAATTTCGAGGTCTTGTTCATTTTTTGTTGTTAACCATTTCAGATATTTTTTCTTCTTCTCTTGGACTAGCAGCTCAATCTCATCGTTCCATCAGTATTTCTTGTTGGTATTTTTTTCCTTCCTTCCTATTGATTCTTGGGTAGCTTCTATTAAACTCCTTATTATGTTCTCATTAGACTTAATTGGAGGTACATTCTTCAGGGTTCAATAGTTTGCTGTCGACCCGTCTAATATAGAAATACAGTGCTGTCATCTCTAAAACTGTCAAAATTGTACTTTGTTGTATCCATTGTGTCCGTTAGTATGGCATTGGTGTTTTATTCTTCTGGGTTCTTGTTCGTTTTCATAATTGCATCTTTATTTTTGCTCTTGCAGTTTCTGGGAATAGTTCTCCAATTTGGACAGTATTTCCAAGTATTTTCTGATATTTCCAAGTATTGCGCGGTACTTCTAAGTATTTTCCTAGATATTTCCAAAAACTAAATTGTATTTTCAAGTGTTGTTAAGTATTTCCTAAGGTATTTCCAACAAATAAAAATGTTTTCCACGTCCTAATTATTTCTTTTAAAGTTCAACATATTGTTATAGTAATCTAAACATGCCAGCTGTAGGCATTAGGTAATGTAAAATTAGGGTCAAAATCAAATTCGAAGGACATGAAACTGTCGTTGAATGTCTTTCCAATGAAAATAGGAAAAGTGTCCTCTATTATATACATTCTTATAAAGGGTTGTCCCTGAATTGTTGAATAGGTGTTTAAATACCTACAAGCTTTTTGTTATCCTAGGTTCAATCCCGGGTTATATCTATTTTATTTTTAAATCTTCAGGTAACTGGGAAATTTAATATATGAAAATAAAAGACGAATTTTACTAAAATACATTATATAATATATTCCAAGTACCTATTGTATTACAGTCGATAATGCACTCGATATTGCATAATCAAACATATTTACATTTTTGAAAATCGTTCAAGTAACTTCAAGTGTGTTTGTTATAGACCTGCTTAAGTTTTTTATGTGTTTGTTGTATTTTTATGTAATCATGTCTTTGGATGGAGAAAGGGCCATATCATCTCATGGATAATGGATATAGTCTCATAGGGCATCCTCAGGTTTTAGTCAAATAAAGTTATCTAAATCTTGCATAAGAAATTTTATTTTAAATTTTTCTTCTTCAGCTTTTTCAACTATTCGTCCTATCTGCCAAATTTCATCGTAATATACAGAATAGTAACTCTCTAATTCAATATTTAATTATAAACTTCAGGATGGATTATTCTAGTCATCAGAATAATTATCAGGTCC
Source organism: Ceutorhynchus assimilis (assembly GCA_917834065.1). Taxonomy (NCBI): domain Eukaryota; kingdom Metazoa; phylum Arthropoda; class Insecta; order Coleoptera; family Curculionidae; genus Ceutorhynchus; species Ceutorhynchus assimilis. The sequence goes on from OU892285.1 coordinate 36,002,529, forward strand.
ACTTTCAGTCTCAAATTTACTCTGCACCTTCATTTCTGAGATACTGGACTCACTTAATTCACCATTGTCTGATAATAGTCTTTTTCTCGGACATTCTTGGTCTTTTCAAGGATTTTGCCTTAGATTTTGCAGATTGATCAGATCTTCTGATTTGTTGGCTTGCAGGTATGTGTTCTTCTTGTTTGTGCACCTCTAACTTGTAACCGACCTCGTAATACTCTGTCACTTCATAGACAAACTTTTTCATTGGAAAAGAACCAACAAAGTGTAGATTTTTTGATTTTAATTTTTTTGCTATGTCACCAACCAATGTAAATCCCGAAAACGGTTTGCCTAAAAAAAAAAATTGACTACAACACTGGATTCTACGTAAAAATATCTATCCATAGCAGTTTTCAGTTTTTCTCTATCTTATAGGTTGTTCGAAATATGATATGATACGATACCACCAAAAAGCACAAAATTTCTATTTCACCCTGTAGGTATCTTGGGAGCGAAACAGAGTGGCACAATCCTGTTCACGGCATTCAAAGTTTCACGAAAAACTGATACGGGGTCACAAAAACTGCAAAGTTCTATCTCTGCTGGTTACTGAGAAACCCTCTGATTACAAGCAATTCGGGACACAGTGTACAAAGTGGTCGGCCCGAAAGTTGGTTTGAGAGAGTCCTAGATCTACCTTTATCAGTTCTCGAGTAAATTCCTCATAAATTTGAGATAGATCATATTTTAATGGCGAGCCTGCACGCAATTCTTGAGATTTCAATGATTATTCCACTCATGTGTTAGAAATCCCATAAGACAAGTGACGATTTTCAGAATTACAGCGAAAATTTTCTTTTCCATTTGTTTAACTAGAGAGAATTACAGCGATAATTTTCCCATGTTATTGTATACATGGTTGTCAGGCTAATTTTTGATACAAACAAACGGTTCCTGATAGCAACCATTTATTTGTATTGATTGTTAGGATGTTAAAATCGTTTAATACATATTTATTTCCATATTTTTTGCATTCTTATACGTGAAATAATCGGGGATTATACCACGAGAACTTCAAAATTACCGATAATTTTTCACGATTGCGTGTTTTCTATAATTTCACGAGTCCGTAGGACGAGTGACATTTGCAGAGAAAACACGCATGAGTGAAAAATTATCTGGTTCATTTAAAAGCTCAAGTGGTATTTAGAGGATTATTTCAGGTATGAGAATGCAAAAAATATGGAAATAAATATGTATTAAACGATTTGAATATCTTAACAATCAATACAAATAAATGGTTGCTATCAGGAACCGTTTGTTTGTATCAAAAATTACGATGACAACCATGTATACAATAACATGGGAGAATTATCGCTGTAATTCTCTCTAGTTAAACAAATGGAAAAGCGAATTTTCGCTCTAATTCTGAAAATCATCACTTGTCTTATGGGATTTCTAACACATGAGTGGAATAATCCTGTAAATACCACTTGAGTTTTAAAATGAACCAGATAATTTTTCACTCATGTGTGTTTTCTATGCAAATTTCACTCATCCTACGGACTCATGAAATTATAGAAAACACGCAATCGTGAAAAATTATCGGTAATTTTTAATCTCTCGTGGTATTATCCCCGAAAATACCCAAAAAATACGTTAAAAGTGAGGTTGGAAGTTATAGAAATTTACAAGTAGGTATTTACTTTCATGTATTACCATATTATTACCATATACTTGCAGATTATTCCTATGTACTTCCAGAGTATTCCCAAGGATTCCCAACTATTCCCAGAAAATTACCAAGTATTTCTAGATATTCCTAAAGTATTTTTCAACCAGTGTTGCCAGGTCATATTTTGTTTTGTCAATAGATTACTAGTCTAAATGTCAGTAGAAATTGTAGATAAGTTGCCTTGTTAAAGGGATAAACCATTAGGGTATACTCAATTAATTATTTTAACTACGTTTTTTCAAATGATTAAATCATTAGAATGTGTATTAAACTATGAAAACTTGCCTTAGAAAATCAAACACCAATACTTCTTATGAGAAATAGTTTATTAAGATTAAGACACATGAGATATGCCTATTAAATATGCACTACCTATGGGATTTCCTATATTTGGTTCTATATTCTTAAAGAGTACAATTTCCCGATTCCAAAATTATATAGTTTGTCCATATTTGGTTGAACCGGCTCCAACATATTTGGTTCTAAAAATTTTAAAAATACTATCAGTGAAAGCAAGATCCTACCTCAAATTTTACCTGCTGCTTTCACCTGTACAGGTAGAAGAGTTCAAATAATAGAAGGATAGTATTTTTACAATTTTCGGAGCCGAATATATGAAAGACTTTTCAATCAAATATAAACAAACTATATATTTTTGGAATCGGGGCATTATGCTCTTCAAGAATATAGAATGAAATATAAGGCATCCCATTTGAAAAAAGCTGGAAGCATGCAAAATTTCACATTTCTGACATTCAAATTTTGTTTCTGATCATAGTTTCTAAAAATTCAGCCAAAACTGTACAACTTTTGCATTTACACCTTTTTTCTACCTGTAAAGGTAAAGGAGGTAAATGGGGTGTCAATATATAAAAAAAAAAACATCCTGTACAAATAAATGTATTATTGCGGAACGTATGGGTGAACCTCTGCGGGACGAGCGCAGCGAGTTCCGCAGCCATCTACTCACCAATATACTGGTGAATTGTTCAGAAGAAACACTCACCTGAAACGTGTAGTTTTTGAACTAATGAGAAAAATTCACAACTGAGTGAATCAGGTTAGTATTGTACTTGAACAACATATTGGTGTAGAATAGATGGCTGGGTCCACCCATTATTTCCGCAACAATCCACTCGTTTGTACTTGAATAACTTGTCACAATATATTACTAGTTTGGTAAAGTAATATTACTAATTCCTGTTGAAAGGCGAATTGACAAAAAGTGAATAATTTTACAAATTCTGACTTTATATAATAAGTTATTTTCCAAAAACAAATAAGTGAATTGTTGCGAAACTTATGAGTGGACCTCTGCGGGACGAGCGTAGCGAGTTCCGCAGCCATCTACTCACCAATATACTATTGAACTGTTCAAGTGAGACATTCACTTGAAACATGTAGTTTTTAAACTAATGAGAATAACTCACATTTGAGTGTCAGGTTAATATCGTAATTAAACAACATATTGATGAATAGATGGCTGCGGAACTCGCTGCGCTCGTCCCGCAGAGGTCCACCCATAAGTTCCGCAACAATTCACTCATTTGTATTTGAATAACTTGTCACAATATATTACTAGTTTGGTAAAATAACATTACTGATTCCTGTTGAAAGGCGAATTGACAAAAAGTGAATAATTTTACAAATTCTGACTTTATATAATAAGTTATTTTCCAAAAACAAATAAGTGAATTGTTGCGAAACTTATGAGTGGACCTCTGCGGGACGAGCGTAGCGAGTTCCGCAGCCATCTACTCACCAATATACTATTGAACTGTTCAAGTGAGACATTCACTTGAAACATGTAGTTTTTAAACTAATGAGAATAACTCACATTTGAGTGTCAGGTTAATATCGTAATTAAACAACATATTGATGAATAGATGGCTGCGGAACTCGCTGCGCTCGTCCCGCAGAGGTCCACCCATAAGTTCCGCAACAATTCACTCATTTGTATTTAAATAACTTGTCACAATATATTATTAGTTTGGTAAAATAACATTACTGATTCCTGTTGAAAGGCGAATTGACAAAAAGTGAATAATTTTACAAATTCTGACTTTATATAATAAGTTATTGGTCAAGTACAAAATTTTTAGCTTCCTAGATAGGAAGCTATGGTGATAGCCCGATTTTGACCATGTCAAAATTTCATTAGATCTTGACGTTTTGGATCATTTTAAGCCTTTTTGGTAAGGTGGCACATTTCCGTCTGTGTGTATGTATGTATGTATGTATAGTTTGGCAAGTGGTAACTTGGTAGAGACGAAAGGGGGAAGAAAAGTGGGGCGTAACCTAAGAATATTCACTGACACCTCAACTGACACCGCCTCATGACAACCATGTCTTTGGGTTCAGTGGCACCGAAAACACCAAGGAAATAAACCAAAAAATTATTAGGAAAAAAATTCTTGAGTTTCACGAATAACCACGCCACTGGTGCTGTCGTTCAGGCTCTAACCAATAGAATCGTGTCTCTGAATAATCACGCCTCTCCGCTTCCTTCATTTCGTAATGTTTCCTATTCCAAAATACTACACGGCCCATATTACAAAAAAAAAATATGTCACCAACTTGTTTATTATTGTTTCTGTCAAGTTTCGCATAGCAGCAAATTCTTTTTGAGTTCGCCGTTTGGCTAGCCAGACTATATGTATGTATGTATGTATGTATGTATGTATGTATGTATGCATGTATGTATGTATGTATGTATGTATGTGTGTGTGTGTGTAGGTCAGTGTGTGTGTGTTTGCGCATTTTTCTGAGAAAACGGCTCGATGGAATTTGATGAAATTTTGGAAATAGTTATAAGAAGACGTGACGAAATTGAATGTCAGAAATGTGAAATGTTGTATGTTTTCAGCTTTTTTCAAATGAGATGTGCTATATTTGGTTCTATATTCTTGAAGAGCACAATTTCCCGATTTCAAAAATATAGAATTCTCCAACATATTTGGTAAAGGTAAAGGCTCTATGTTAGAGTGTCAATGTATAAAAAACACCCTGTACTATCAAAGATTATTTAAATGCAAAACTTAATTTTTCAATGTAGGAAATATCACATCATAAAATGTGTAGAATAGAAAAAAATAATAATATACAGGGTGTTTTATTCGAAATAAGTAAGTTAAGCCTTTATTTCGGGTATTACCACATTCACCCTGTATAATCCTGTATACATACATTGCCGGAAACTTTTGTTTGCTTCAATTTCGGAAAGTTCGGCTTAATAGAGCCAGGGTGGGTGCATTTGAGCAACAAACCACGGATATAGAGGCAAAGCCGTTAACGTCATTAGGAATTGTGTGCCTGAGGATCGTTAATGAGTTTTCTCTCTGCTGGGAAAATACAAATTGCATTAGATAATAGGTACTTTGTTTTAACGCCCCTACGATTTTTCACTGAGTTGAATAATTAATCTATACTAAAGCCCACATTAATATTCAATAGTTGTTTTAAATATTGCATCTAGTTCACCCACAATAATTATTGGTGTTTTGTTCCCCTTTTACCTCACGCCTATATTCGAAAATGTTTTTAATGACGTCATTAAATTGGAAAATTTAATTATCAAATATGGATGGAAAATAAAATGAAAACTGTATATGAGTTGGGCACGGTATAATCGTAGTTTTTCTTCACATAGAGGAATTTACGGTAAATTGATCTTAAGCCGCGGTATTAAATGACATCGAGCAGTATTTTACTTTGCAGGTCGTTTAAACGACTCGTTATTCCCATCGGGCGAGAGAGCTGAGGAAAAAAAATCCCGACATTAATAGCGTGTGCATAAGCACCATGGGAAAAGTATAATAATTTATATACTCTTCTTGTAGGGAACCATATTAAATTCTATGGTGAGTGAACTTCATCTTTTAATGGAAAAAGCAAGCCTTTTCTTCAATGATTCAATTCATACAAAATTACTAAACAATGATGTCATCTATTATAAATCTATGATAATATAAAAGGTGAGCAATCTTATATTGTTTTTTTATATTTTGCTGAGCCATAATGGCCACTCAACTAGAACAAAGTGGACCTTGTCAGCAAAATATATTGTTTTTAGAAGGGACAATTTTGAAGGGTCGTTGTGTTTTATAGAGCCAGGAAAATGTTTTTCTTTTGCTTTTATCAACAATACCGGAAGTGGATTGTATTTTATTGTTTTGAGAGGGGAAAACTGTACTCTTGAATTCAAATTGTCAGGACTCTTGAAGTCCTTAATTGCAAATTTTGTGATTTTGTTGTATTATCACTTTGTAGAGTTTTTGGTTCTTCTAGGAAAAAAATCTCAGGTTTTGCCAGATTTCTAGATTTTTAATTGTTCTTTTGCAAATACATATTCTGTATTTGTTTGACAAGATTCTACAAAACTTAGGATCCTAAAATTCTACAAACCTCGAAAATCTAACATGGTGCATTCTGATTCATTCTTTGTCTTGGAGAAAACACTTAAGATTTTTGAATTTTGTTCTCTTTTTCTTTGAGAAGACTTTGTGAAGAAATTCATCTTTGTCAAACACATTGTTTTCTTCATAAAGACCTTGTGGCGGATCTCTTCATAAATTATTTAGTTTTGGATAGCGCTGGAACTTTTTTGAGATTCCCTGTATAACTTTTTTTAATAAATTCTTCAAGTTCATCATTTTGCAAACATTTCAAGACCTTCGACAGGAAAAATTGGTTGAAACTAAGTGACATATTAAAATTTTCATTGAAACAATAAGTTTCAGAAGAAGAAAAAGAAAGAATATATACCCATTACCAGGTTCGTTTCAATGAAACTGACAAACAAAAAAAGATTCATATGGCTTAATATTGACTATATTTTTGTAAAATTGAATCCTACACTACTCTGCTCATTTTTGATGTCATAGACACGATTAAAACAACTTATAAAGAACCACATTATTACGTCATTATTACACTAAGCGACACTCGGATTACAGTTCAGGCTCGTACTTTTACTTTTATACTAAAAGCATTTACAGTTACAGGACAGGCAATATAATCTAACCTTGCGGCAATTGGCTGTATGTACTTTTTTTTAAAATTTTATACAATACATAGTTCCGAATCCAATTAAAACAAAAAAACTGTAAAGTGTCATTGCACTCCGGAACGAAAATGCTTTTTTAGCTATTTTCCGGTAAATTCGAACACATAATTGTTTCTGCGTTTCAAGGATCGTGTCGTAATGATTGTGTATTGTTCACGTGGGACGTGATTTGGTTCACACTTTGTTGTAATTTTGTGGGCTGCTTAATGAGTCTCGCAATTGATTTCTATATGCATAAATTGGCCAAAAGTACCTATAAGCAATAGAGATTTATTCCATGATCAATCAACATTGCGATATTGAAATTTTTTAACAAATTAACGTAATCAACATCCTGGCTGGGAAACTAATCAAGAGAAAACCTGAGAGGAAGCAAAAATTAATATGCAAGTTAATTGGCTCGGGACCTTGACCAACTAATCGACTTGCTTTAATGTTTTTACGACATTTCATGTTGCGTGCATACTTCCCATTAAAAAAATAAATAATAATTATATTTATTGCACATATTGACGACATCATCGATATTTCAATTATTTATTATTACGAAGAGGCGTTGGAAATGTCATTTGTCAAACGCTCGAGACGTCTGAAACTTTCGTGACGATTTTTCAAATCTAGAGAAAAACGATTCTGTATTTAGAGACCTGTAATACCTATAAAAGTTTAACAATTTTCGAAAATATAGGTATTAAGTAATACCTATATACAGTATATACAACAGTAGCTTCAGAGAAAAACTGCTGAAGCAGAACTTTCCTGATAATGAGAATGTCGTTTGTAATTTGGATAATTCTTGATTTAAATCCTAGGACAGTATGCGTATCAGATCAAATTTTTTTTAACAATAGACTCACGTATAGGGGCCACCAATGTAACCTGTTTTTATTACATTTCTCATAGCCGTTTAGAATTTTAATTATATTATTATACATAAAGGTAGCTACCTTTAAATTTTGGAAAACCATATTTTTTTTTCTATTATAGATAGAAAGCTGAAATTTTCAGCGATTCATATCCTAGTGGAAGACTACAATCCCTGAAAATTTTGGTTCATTTAGACTTAAAGTTCCAGAGATAAAATTGTGTTAAGCAATATGAGGTAAAGGACATGGCACTAAATATTAGAATGCTGGTGATTGGCCGATTTTTTTAGAACTGCAGTATGTTATTCTATACCTGAAAACAAGCATTTTTGCTTATGGTCACTTCTTTGTACGAGTATGGGATGTCCCAGAAAATTAAGTCCAAAGTTTTTATATGGAAGATTTTGTTTGAAGCATAAACTATGTTTATCTAATCTGTTATGTATTTTTGCAACTTATACATTAAAGATAAAGATATTTATGCAGTGTTGTTCAAAGGGCACAATTGTGCCAAAAGTGGCACTTTTCGCCCGCAAAATGCACGGTGGCACCACTTTGAAAAATTTGGCACGATTCACATTTATTAGATATTATCCTTTTTCAAATTTTTTGGATGAGAAAGATTGGATCTGGAGCAGGATTTTCTGTCCTCAGATCTGTGAGAATTGTGGTGGATCTGCCTTCGGATTCTATTTTATGAGTCGAGTCAAATTCTCTGTTATGACACTTGATATCGAATACGACAGCTCCGCACGTCCAGTCGTGAGCATAAAAAATGGGACCCCCGATTGTTCCTATTGGAAAACGGGCTCACCAGCTACACCGTCGGCAATGACAGGGATTGTCATATTTGACAAAAAATCCGCTGTACGGAAAAGACTGATTTAGGGCCAAATTATGGACTGACTGATAAATGTCTGGTTGTTACCTAGCAGGTACTTTCTATGCACTAGAGAATAGAAAGTACCTGCTAGGTAACAACCAGACAACGCCCTTACCCAAAATAGCGAAAAATGACAAAACCTGTCAGTCGGGTGTCCCACTTTCAATGCTCACGACTATACCGTGTAATACGGATCGAAAAATTGGCAAATAGAATCATAATATCTTTCTCCTTTTAATCATGTGATAAAAAGAAATAGATAAAAAGTCAAAAAACCCTTTCACATCACTTTTTACTAAGCGGCACCATTTGGCACTATTTGAGTGTTGCTGCAGGCACACACGAAATTTCTCCAAGAACAACACTGTATTTATGTAGTTAAGAACAAAAATTATAATACAGGGTGTCTCAACAATTTTATTTTAAACCAAACTACACTCTAAAGAAAGCCAATAACCAAAATAACGGTTAAAAAAATTGAGTTCAAAGTTTTTATATTAAATGTTTGATGTATCGGTTTAGTGATTTTGAATATGTATTGGTCTGTTGTATTAACAACCAGTGGCGGCTCGTCAGAGGAGGCAGGGGAGGTTAAACCTCCCCCAAAAAATTGAAAATTCAATCTCAATTTTTTATTCCTGATTTCTAATTAAAATAATAATTAACAAATTACACTTTCCAATTTTCGATATTTCAATGTAATTTAGAAAAATCTGACAACATTATTTCAATCAATCCCACGCCTCCATGACCCCCGAAGGGCCGGAGTTATATGCCAGCCTGAAGGGCCGAAGTAATACGAGCTCGAAGGGCTAGAGTTATACGCGAACCCGAAGGGCCGGAGTTATACGCGAGCCCGAAGGGCTAGAGTTATTTTAATCACGGGCCCTAGTTTATAATTCTATTGGTCAGCGGATAATTTAGAGCCAATCAAAAACCGAGAGTATTCAAAATGCGATTTTTAGCGTCCGATCAAAGAGTCGGGAATATTCAAAAACTTTAGTTTTATCAAATTGGCTTTGGAATGTTGGTTTTCTTAAGATTTTTACTTTTTTCAGAAAACGGTGGTTTTTGCAAACATATACTACTTTATCATTGTCTTTGTCTTACTCACTATAATTAATAAGGAAACCTTGTAATGTCATTTTCATTGAAATTAAACTAAAAACAAGTTTTCTATGATTTATTTAGGGAATTTTAATTATTAATAATCATTATTAATTAATTATTAAATTGAATTTTAAACAAAAAACCCTTTTAAAATGTTATTTTTGTTTTCCGAAATGAGATGTGGCAACGTTGCTTTTATTTGGCCATTTTGAAATGACGCCTTGTAATTTTTTGCCAGTTTTTCCTCGAATTTTTCACTTTTCCGGGGCTTTTCAATGAAAAAAGGCAGTTTAGTTTGAGTTTTCTTCATTTTCTAGCAAAAATGTCCAGTTTTAAAATGACATAAATAACAAAATCCCATTTAAAATGGTTTTTTTGAAAGTTTTGATGTGGCATCACCGTTTGTACCAACTTTAAATAGTTTTGTAATAAATGTCATTTGCCAGTTTTGACAATCGGCAATTTTTAATTGACGTGTTTACATTTCTATCCAGTTTTTCCTCGAATTTTACGCTTTTCCAAGCCGTTTTCAGTCAAGAAAACCAATTTGAAATAAGAGGCTTTGAATTTCCTATATTTTGTGCTAAAAATTCCCAGTTTTCCAATGGGGTAAGTGACAAAAACTCAAATTTCATCAAGTAGGCTTTGGAATGTCATTTTTAGAGGTTTTTCTTTGAATTTGTCCGCTTTTCCAGGGTTTTTTTGGTCGAAAAAACCTATTTAAAGTACAAGACTTTGAGTTTTCTTCATTTTCCACTAAAAATTTCCAGTGTTTTAACAGGATAAGTGAGAAAAACTTTAGTTTTATCAAGTAGGTTTTGGAATGTCCTTTTCGTTGGTTTTTTTTTTGGAATTTTTATTTAAGGTTTTTGGGGTCCGGGGATCGTTTTCTATCACTTTTTTTTCTCGAAATTCGCAAACGAACGTTGACAGCTGTCAATTTTTTTTGACACAAATCGATAGTTAGCGTCGCGAAACTGCCTTGTTCGCGATTTTCGTAGCTTTCATAGTAGAGCGGGGAAAAAGTCGAACCTGTGTCAAATTTGACAGGTGACATTTATCGATATTGCCAAAGTCTCGTGCGACAAAAGTTTTATCCGAACGAACCCGTTCATTGTTAACTGATTTTTCATACTCCGGCCCTTCGGGCCGTAATCTTTGAAACAAAAAGACGTCATTTTGTATCGATTGTCAAAAAAACCCAAGGTTTGAAATTTCAATTTTTTGACGTTTGTTGTATCATGAGCAGTGTTGCCATATGTTTTTCTTTCAAATCTCAAGCTCGAAGGGCCGAAAATATAGATTATTTTAAAGCCAATCAAGAGCCGGGAATAAACAAAATTCGAATCCCCAAACCAATTAGGAGCCGGGAAAATTCAAAAATTCGAATTCCAAACCCGACGAGAAATTGAATTTTTGTACTAACTGTTGCTACATAAATCTTACCCTAAAACCCACTAAAAAACGACCTTTGTTTTTTGGAAAAAACAAAAGAATCTTTTTTTTGAGATTGACAGCTGTCAAAATTTTAATGAGCATATAGATTTAGCCTCGGCGAATACGTAGGAAGTACCAATTACGTTATTGTTCAAGTACAAATAGGTGGATTATTGCAGAACTTATAGGTGGACATCTGCGGGACGAGCGCAGCGAGTTCCGCAGCCATCTATTCATCAATATGTTGTTTAATTACGATACTAACCTGACTCACTCAAATATAAGTTATTCTCATTAGTTCAAAAATTACACGTTTCAGGTGAATATCTTACTTGAACAGTTTAACAGTATATTGGTAAGTAGATGGCTACGGAACTCGCTGCGCTCGTCCCGCAGAGGTCCACCTATAAGTTCTGCAATAATCCACCTATTTGTACTTGAACAATAACTTATTATATAAAGTCAAAATTTGTAAGATTATCCATTTTTTGTCAATTTGCCTTTCAACAAAAATTAGTAATGTTACTGTATCAAACTACTAATATATTGTGACAAGTTATTCAAGTACAAACGAGTGGATTGTTGCGGAACGGTGAACCCAGCTACCTATTCACCAATATGTTGTTCAAGTTAGAGGTGGAGAACTATCGATAGTCCCGACCATCGATATTTATCGATAGTCGGGACCTTGACTATCGATTAATATCGATAGTAATTAGTTACAAGTTATAAGGAAATATTAAAGATATCTGTACGTCATATGAATGTAAATTACATTAGTTAGCAAAGGATAGATAGATAGACAAAAACCTTATTTTCTTTTTGACGTACTAAAAATAGGAAATAGTTTAATGATCTTTAAACATCAACATTTATCATTTGCGGAAAACATATTTTTTTCGGAAAATGAAAATATCCTATTCTGAAAGCCTAGAATTTTTGTATAAAAATCATTATCATTATCGATTATTTCAACATTCTTCAAGAACTTTTGTCAGAAATAATGGCACCACGCACCACAGTGAAAGTCTTTTTAGATTGCTTTTTATAAAAAATTTCCATTTTTAAAATTAGCTTTTCTACATTTAAAATCGACAAAAAAATTAACTCAAAAGCACAGCCTGAATTGCAAGCATTCCATTGAGGCCTGCGGGTGACGTCACCGCTATAAGGTACTGATAATTGTGACGTCACTCGCAGGCCTTGCCCACCTAAGAACTGGCAAACTTACGCCTTATGAGAATGAGCAATCGTTAGTAGTTTACGATTCTTGTTTTTGCAGTTCAGTTTCGTGTATCTAACCTAACTTTCGCTTATTAATGAGCGTTACAGCCAACTATCGAAAACTATCGATGGTTAAAAAAAACTATCGATATATTTCGATAGTCAATACTATCGATAGTTATCGATAGCGCCATCGATAGTTCTCCACCACTAGTTCAAGTACAATACTAACCTGACTCACTCATTTGTGAATTTTTTTCATTAGTTCAAAAACTACACGTTTCAGGTGAGTGTTCTTTTTGAACATTTCAACAGTATATTGGTGAGTAGATGGCTGCGGAACTCGCTGCACTCGTCCCGCAGAGGTCCACCCATAAGTTCCGCAATAATCCACTTATTTGTACAGGGTGTTTTTTTTATATATTGACACCCCACCTACAGCCTTTACCTTTACAGTTAGAAAAAAGATGTAAATACAAAAGTTATACAGTTTCAACTGAATTTTTAGAAACTATGATCAGAAACAAAATTTGAATGTCAGAAATGTGAAATTTTGCATGCTTCCAGTTTTTTTCAAATAGGATGCCCTATATTTCATTCTATATATTCTTGAAGAGCACAATGCCACGATTCCAAATATATATAGCTTGTTTATATTTGATTGAACAGTCTCTCATATATTCGGCTCCTCAAATTGTAAAAATACTATCCTGCTAGGTACTGATTTTGTGAACCATTCCACCTATACAGGTGAAAGCTGGAGGCTGGAGGTAAAATTTGAAATAATTGGTTTCTCTAATAGTATTTTCAAAATTTTTAGAACCAAATATGTTGGAGACAGCTCAACCAAATATAAACAAACTATATAGTTTTTGAATCGGGAAATCGTATTCTTCAAGAATATAGAACCAAATATAGCACATCCTATTTGAAAAAAGCTGAAAGCATGCAATAACATTTCACATTTCTGACATTTAATTTCTGTTTCTGAACATGGATTCTAAAAATTTAGTCAATACTGTACAACTTTTCTATTTACACCTTTGAAGGTAAAGGCTGTAGATGGGGTATCAATATATAAGGAAACACCCTGTACCTGTTAAAATTTTGCAATGTATTTCTCCCTTTCTTGTAGTCACGTATAACCCAGAGAAAAAATGATGCCCCTAGGCTTCATAAAATTCACAGGTATAGTAATTAGTATCCGGTAGAGGGATTTAATATTTACAACGGTTTTTTAGTGTCTATTTATTTTAACTTGGTAAATTCTGTTTTTTTTTTAAAGATAATTCCCCAAGTCAAAAATTTAATAACTATGTTGGCAATACAAGCCTTCCTTACATAAAAAATTTGAAAGCATTGACAATTTTACATTGTATTGCCAACATAATGTCATTTTGACTTTTATCTTTAAAAAAAAAAAACAGATTTTAAATAGTCCTTTTCCTACAGCCGTGCGGAAAAATCGATTTTCTGCACTGATATGCATGCGAAAAATGAGTTTTCCCGCACGGTGCGGTAAAACTTTTTTTTTTGACATATCAGTGCGGAAAAAGTTTTTCCGCACGGCTGTCAGTGCGGAAAAAATTTTACCGCACTGATATGTCAAAAAAAAAAAGAAAAATTTTACATTTTTTCGCCTGTAGGAAAAATATTGTACCTAACACTTGCGGAAAATATTTTTCCGCACTTGTTAGGTAAATAGCTATTTCAGCAACAAATTTCCTAAAGGCGTGTACATACACAACGCAAGCAAAATATCAAAGGTATAAATCAGCTTCAAAAATACGATTGATTTTTCTTGTATTAGGTCACTTTTCACTCATTAATAAGAGGCTATTTTTAAAACGAAAACGATGGTTAATTATTCAGAACCGGTCTATTGATTAGGCGATGTTCACACGCGAATTTGATTATTCGTTTTCCTATACTTATACAGTTTCAAGGTGAAAAATGGTGATTTTTTATTGTAAGTTTTATGTCAGAGATAGTCAAATTAAGTTAACCACTGAGTTTGCTAATTATCGCTATCGAATTTCATACTATACATATGATATTTCGTTTCTTTTGCTAAAATTTCAACAAACAACAAAGTAGTTTGTTCTTATGGTGATTGTGGTTTTGTATGTACCTAATTCAGTGACTTTATTTAGTTACCATATAAACAAACTCCTATTTGAGTTGGTATACAAGACTATATACAACAAGTATTTATAGTTAGTTTAAAACGGCTCTACAAAGTAGACCGAATCACAAATCACTTTGGGTTTTATGTGCTAGAGAGAGCCGAGGCGTTAAAATAAACTCGAGATACGGGCAGCCTATTTTCGTATATGCCCAGCTTGATAAAATATGGGTGCGTAAAGTGTCTATAAGTAGAGTGTATAATTTCGTATATCAAATTAAAGGTGTGCAGAGCTTTAAACCTATTGAAATTTTGATATTTAAGATGTTGGACAAAAAAGAAAAAGCAACTGAGTTACAGTACATAGAATAAGGTGAACAGAATTATTATAGTTTGAATTGAATTTGAGTAGAAAATTCAATATTCTCTTTATCATGGTAATATCTACTCACATTAGTGAACTTTGAATTGTACCAACAGATGGGGCTGATCTATGACCTTGTCATTGTTGACAGTAGCTCACGTGATCTTTCGCTCGAGTAGGATTTAGGCTGAAGAGTCAATGACAAATACAAGGACAAGAGACAGATACGAAATACCAAAAAATCGAAATTTTGAATCGTTGCATGGTAAGTAAATTATATCCTATATCCATTTATTCTCAGTTATAGTATTGATACATGTGTTATTATATCTTTGTCTCTTGTCACTTGTATTTTGTATTTCTCATTGTGTTTTCAGTCTAACCGAACTCTACTAGAGTAGGTGACGTTTACAAGTTTATTGACAGATGACATAGATTACAGTGACTCTATTACCACAGTGGCGACAATTGCTGTCTTATTTTTGATTGGTTCTAAAATCCCATATATTTATATTGAAAACGCCGCCATCTTGTTCCCAACCTCTTGTTACTTTTAAATATGAATATATGGGATTTAGGTGAACATCCATCATAAATCATGAAAAACAAAGTATTTGATGGACGTAATAATGGTCATCAAATACGTCGATTTCAATTTTTTATGATAGATGTCCATTTAAATCCTATATATTAATATTTGAGAGGTTGGGAACAAGATGGCGGCGGGACCTCTATTGTCGCCACTGTATGTAAAGGTTTATTTAGCCACTGTAACATAGATGACCTATTGACAGATGACATAAATGACATTTGATGTATTAGTGACTTTTTGTTATAATTTACCTTCTTACTGGTACATAAATTAATGTTTACATGAATTCTATTTAAACTCTACAAAGGGTTAAGGATACTTACTTCGTACAACAAAAAGCCTCTAATTTTACATTCGCTGGCTTGACACTTGACCGCTTTTAATAAGCACCCTTTTTCTGGGTCACGAATAATAAGGTCTAATTTTAGAGTTAAATGTCGTCTCCCCTTAATGGTTTTTTTCTCCTTATAATCAAGTGCTATAGAGATAAACCCCCCGGCTTGGAAAATTTATCCTTATACAATGCATTTGAATAAAAATAAAATAAGCTGGGACGAGTTTTCCAAGCATATTTGATATTCTTAAATCCAAAATTGATTCGACATCGCTCTCTATTTTCTATTATATGCATTGTGCAATCTATCAGCAAAAATAGAGATTGTGTGTGTGTAGCTCCATTGAAAATCGTTCCCTCTATTTGGAAGAGAGGGTTGATAAAAAATGCAATTATATCAGAGAGTTGATGACGGTGCATCGGGGATTTGAATTTAAATTGCACACACACATACAGGGAAAAATGAGACATTTTATTTTCGGCACTGCATTTTCCCGAACTGACTTCCTGGGTTTCGTTTATCGATGTTTCAATAAATAACCGGCCGGATCTTGCTTGAACGTCGGTGGTCTCAGGAATTTATATAGAATTCATACAAAATGTATTAAATTTTACATGGTGCTTTTGTTGCTATTAGGAAACTTATAATAACAAAGCATAATTTCGAAATGTATACTGTTTCCCACGCAAATGTATTTCGAGATTGATTTCGAGCTGGCTTGTCTGATGTTGAAAATCGCAGAAAATTTTCTCACAAAAGGAATTGAGGACATAGCAACAATGGATACATTAACTAGATTAGAAATAAGGCACACCATGTGTAACTAGATAAATTTATTTTTATAATCTTCTCTTATTGTGTAAGAATGATAAAATTCGACGAAAAACTAATGAAAATCCACCTTTAAATATATAAGAAGAGGTTTTTGGAAAGACAGGAAAAGAAAGTCAACCCCCTCCATTTTCTACAGGGTTCGAATTAAAAGAATACCACAAAATGGAGTCAAAACTAAATTAAGTAAATGTCTACATACAGGGTGTCCCCATTTAAACATTCATAAACAAAAAAGTTATGGAGGTTTCACAGTATTGCTCTAGACGTTTCTTATTGAAAGTATCCAGATTGGGACATCCTGTACAATGACACAATAATAGTTCCATCAAATTTGAAACGGAAATTTCGAAATTTATACATACAGAACCAAGGGGCAAACCACCTAGGAATTCTTTGCCAAAAATGTGGGGAATTTAGAGGAATTTGTAGGAAATTTAGAGGAATTTGTGGGTTATTTGGGAAGTTTATAGGGAATTTGGAGGAATTTATAGAGAATTTGTGAGGAATTTATAGAAAATTTTTATTAATAAAATTCTCTCAAAATTACACTTTACGATTTACAGATCCAAATTCAAAAAATTCAAAAGAATATGAGTACAGTTTTTGTAGGCTGATTTCCAAGATTTTTCATGTTGTTATTTTCCACTGAAAAAATTCGAGATTTTGAGAAAATGAGCTTCTAACCTTCCTCTTTGCATACAAAAAGTTTCAAAGTTTTCCCTTCACCGGTTTTCTAGGAAAACTTTGAAATGTGTGAGACTGTATTTTCAAGTAATTCAGTTTTTGTAGGTTGATTTCCAAGATTTTTCATGTTGCTGTTTTCCACTGGAAAAATTTGAAATTTCGGGAAAATGAGCTTCTCACCTTCCTCTTCAGATGCGAAAAGTTTTAAAATGTTCTCTTCACTAGTTTTCCAGGAAAACTTTGAAATGTGTGAGACTGTATTTTTAATTAATTCAGTTATTGTAGGTTGATTTCCAAAATTCCTCATGTTGTTATTTTCCTCTGGAAAATTTTGAAATTTTGGGAAAGTGAACTTCTCACCTTCTTCTTTACATGCAAAAAGTTCCAAAATTTCCCTTTCACTAGTTTTCCAGGAAAACTTTAAAATATGTAACACGGTATTTTCAATTAATTCAGTTATTGTAGGTTGATTTCCAATATTCCTCATGTTGTTATTCTTCACTAGAAAAATTTGTAATTCTGAGAAAATGAGCTTCTCACCTTCCTTTTTACATGCAAGAAGTTTCAAAATTTTTTCCCCACTAGTTTTCCAGGAAAACTTTGAAATATATGAAAGTGTATTTTCAGTTATCGTAGGTTGATTTCCAATATTCCTTATGCTGTTATTTTCCACTGGAAAAAATTTGTAATTTTGGGAAAATGAGTTTCTCACCTTCCTCTTTACATGCAAAAAGTTTCAAAATCTTCTCTTCGCTAGTTTTTCAGGAAAACTTTGAAATGTGTGAAACTGTATTTTCAATTAATTCAGTTATTGTAGGTTGATTTCCAATATTCCTCATGTTGTTATTCTTCACTAGAAAAATTTGTAATTCTGAGAAAATGAGCTTTTCACTTTTCTTTCTACGTGCAAGAAGTTTCAAAATTTTACCTCCACTAGTTTTCCAGGAAAACTTTGAAATATGTGAAAGTGTATTTTCAGTTATTGTAGGTTGATTTCCAATATTCCTTATGTTGTTATTTTCCACTAGAAAAATTTGTAATTTTGGGAAAATGAGTTTCTCACCTTCCTCTTTACATGCAAAAAGTTTCAAAATCTTCTCTTCGCTAGTTTTTCAGGAAAACTTTGAAATGTGTGAAACTGTATTTTCAATTAATTCAGTTATTATAGGTTGATTTCCAAGATTCCTCATGTAATTTTCTACTGGAAAAATTTGAAATTTCGGGAAAATGAACTTTTCATGTTCCTCTTCACATGCAAAAAATTTCAAAATTTTCCCTTCACTAGTTTTCCAGGAAAACTTTGAAATATGTGAGACTCTATTTTCAGTTATTGTAGATTGGTTTCCAATATTCTTTATGTTGTTATTTTCGACTGGAAAAATTTGTAATTTTGGGAAAATGAGCTTCTCACCTTCTTCTTTACATGCAAAAAGTTTCAAAATTTTCCCTTCACTAGTTTTCTAGGAAAACTTTGAAATGTGTGAGACTGTATTTTCAATTAATTCAGTTATTGTAGGTCGATTTCCAAGATTCCTCATGTTGTAATTTTCTACTGGAAAAATTTGAAATTTTGGGAAAATGAGTTTCTCACCTTCTTCTACACATGCAAAAAGTTTCAAAATTTTTGCTCCACTAGTTTTCCAAGAAAACTTTGAAATGTGTGAGACTGTATTTTCAACTAATACAGTTTTTGTAGGTTGATTTCCAAGATTTTTCATGTTGCTGTTTTCTACTGGAAAAATTTGAAATTTCGGGAAAATGAGCTTCTCACTTTCCTCTTTGCATGCAAAAAATTTCAAAGTTTTCCCTTCTCTAGTTTTCCAGGAAAACTTTGAAATGTATGACTGTATTTTCAATTAATTCAGTTATTATAGGTTGATTTCCAATATTTCTTATGTTTTTATTTTCCACTGGAAAAATTTGTAATTTTGGAAAAATGAGCTTCTCACCTTCCTCTCTACATGCAAAAAGTTTCAATATTTTTCCTTCACTAGTTTTTCAGGAAAACTTTCAAATATGTGAGACTGTATTTTCAGTTATTTTACGTTGATTTCCAATATTCCTTATGTTTTTATTTTCCACTGGAAAAATTTGAAATTTTGGGAAAATGAGTTTCTCACCTTCTTCCTTACATGCAAAAAGTTTTAAAATTTTCCCTTTTTTTAGAGGAATTTGTGGTGTATTTGGAGAAGTTCGTGTGGGGTATTTGGAGGAATTTGTGATGAGGTACCTGGAGGAATTTGTAGAAATTTTGAGGAATTATGCGTAAAAAATTCCCCTTTGAGGAATTGTTTGCACCAATTGTGGGATGGTGGTTTACCCCTTGTACAGAACATTTGGGAATTACAAAATGTATTTCAAGTAGCTACAAAAACATAATGACTTGGTGGCCATGAATAACTTCTCATATTATTGAAAATTGTGAAATACATATCATCATGATGAACCTCTTGTTACCGAATTGATTTCAAATTTGGAAATTTCTAGTTCCCAAACTGATAGATATGACATTTAAGCAGCCCTTATTATGTACAATCAAATGGTTTGGCAAAAAGTTCTGTGTAAAAACAGCTTAAGAAGATAATTTACTACTTATTAGTCTTTTTACACAAACAAATTTCAAACTTGGTAGTTTAGCATTTTCACACCTCACCTAATTATTCGTTTCCAATAATTTAGCACCAAAATCGGTTTTATACAATATGTCAATATTGATACTTGTAAATTAAATTTGGCAAATAAGTTTATTGTCAACCGAGGTATTTTTCTGTCTCTGAGATTAAGAGGATAAATCCAAAAAGACAACAGCCAGAATTGCATAGATATACATACACTCATTTTGATGACGATTACATTACTGCAATTTATATAAGGACAATTTCCCATTAATGGGAAATTTGTTGTTTACCAATTATTTTTTCTAACTGAGAATGGTCATTACGAATATAAACTATGCCTTTTGGTTCAAAAAATGCACCTTCCACTTTCCAACGAGTAATGGACAATATCCTTAGAAATATTCAAAATAAAGAATGTCTAGTTTATCTTGACGATATTGTCGTCTTTAGCACATCCCTTCGTAAACACATTAGCAGATTGACTGTATGGAAAAGCTTGAAGACCAAATGGGTATTAACCTCAATGAAGAAGTAAGAGATGGTTTGAAGCATTAGGAACTGGCATTTAATTCCACGCAAACTGATTGCGCAAAATGGGTTCTCATGGACAATTTATCAAGCTAGTACCTACTGTCATAGAGAGGCGGTACCTAGCAAGAATTTAATGAGCCGCAAGATAAAAATCTTGAAAAATAGCGGCAGCAAAAACACAAGAGATCCCAGCCTGTAGATAGGCGCAACAACGCAGCTTTCCGAGACATTTCAAAGATGAATTGGCTGAGATAAATGTGACGGATTTTTTGTTTTTCTTGTTTTGCAACTCTCTTCATCAAAGCTATACCTAAATAAACATCTAATATCAACAAAAATAACCTAGATCTATGTTGAGAATAAACACAATTGAGCTTTTGGCACTGTATCAAAGGAGAATAGTTTAGAGTGTCAATGGAGTGCTTACGAGATCAGACACAAAAAAGTTGCAGTCACACAAGTGCAACTTATACAGTTAAGTCTAAGAAGAACGTCTGCGTGTGCTCTGCTGACCCACTGACTAGTGGTCAAGTGGAAAAAAGGAGGTTTTTAACGGTGCATGAAAAATTTCATCCGAATAAAAGCTATATAGGGGCCATTATTGTGATTATTTTTTTTGTCGTAAACAATATTCCCGTGGGTTTTCCTTTTAATTTTATCCTCGACTTCCTTTTGTTTCTGTTGCGGCGTACACACGGCGATACAAACAAACCGCCGGCTTCGCTTCGTTCTGCCATCCGTTACACAGACTTTCAAGGCTTTGGTATTCAAATTATTAAGAGTCTCTTGTACAAGATGGAATCGGGAAAAATATGTTTTAGGCCTCTGAATTTTCTAGTTTTACTTTGGAGGAATATTTGAATTCAATCTTAGCTTCAATACTTTTTGATGTCTTAAACAACAAATATGAAAAGGTCAGATAAGAGAAGTCATTCAGAGTGTTAATGATTGTTGGCATATGATCGCACCCCCCAAAATCACTGTGGCTTTGCTGTTGCCCACTTTTATAATGCTTACCTGGTACTGATGGTACATTCAAAAACATAAAAGGAACTCTCAGTGGTTTCCTTTATCTTGAATTATATGGTTAGCTAGTTGGTACCTACACAGAGTCTTCTGAGCAAACACTTCCCAGGTAACAAACCAATAAACAGAAGTGAAAAGAGAGCGAATTTCAGGCGGCCCAATAGGGAGTACTAGGAAACCTGGATCACACAAATAATAAATATTTAACACCTCTTCTCAATTTGAACATTTTATACAATTATTGTAAATGAAAGAAAAATACAAAACAAAAATGAAATCTACACTGAACAAAATATTAACAAACCAAAATACCCTTTCTTTACATTCAATAACTTTTCTCTAAAAAATGTAATTTTCTCTTTCACAAAAGGTTTTGTTAATCTATTGTTATTCTCATTAGAGGAAACATAGAACACTTCTTCTATTAATTCTTTAGCTACAACATCTTTTAGGAAGTGTGCTTTAATGTCAATGTGTTTTGACATTTTCAAAGCTTCGATGGATCGTAGGACACTTTGATTGTCTAATAATAAAGTTGTTGTTGGGGTTTTCAAATCCAAAGCCTCCACAAATGATTTGTAAATAAAGAGGTTCCGAAACTGTTAATGCAGTAGCTAAATATTTAGATTCAAATCTGGATTGTGCCACAACATTTTGCTTCTTTGATATCCATGAAATCAAATTTCTGTTATAAAACACTGCACATCCACTTGTACTCTTTCTATAAGTTTGGCCTCCTTTCCAATCTGCGTCACTGTATACAAAATTTTTGGTCTCTTTGCAGTATTTGATTCATAAATAAGAGCGAGGTCAATAATTGTTTATTTAAGATATTTTGGTATCCTCTTTGCTGGTATCCATAGCTGTTGTGTTGGCTTCAGTGGCGGCTCATCAGAAGAGGCAGATTATCCTCTCCAACACAAATTATCATAAGTAGTAACACAGTTTGAACAAAAATACAATATGAATGTGATGTGACACTTGCAAAGCAAAATTCGCACGAAAGGCAATATGAATGTGACACTTGTAAGGCAAAATTTGAACAATTTCTACTTGGTGAATCTCGAACTTCTTCTTGCCTTAATCAAGTAGGTACCAAGTAAAATTTTCATTTGTTACACGATTTTCCCAAGGGTGATCAAGAGCCGGTAATAATCAAAACATGAACTATCATAAGTAGTGACACAATTCAAACAAAAATGCAATATGAATGTGACACTTGTGAACTTTAAACGAAAAAGCAATATGAATGTGACACTTGCAAAGCCAACTTTCTACTTGGTAAATCTCAAACTTCTTCTTGCCCTAATCAAGTACTAAGTAAAACTTCCATTTGTTACATCATTTTTCCAAGGGTGATCAAGATCCGGTAATGATTAAAATATGAACTATCTTAAGTAGTAACACAATTAGAACAAAATGGCAATATGAATGTGACACTTGTAAACTTTAAACGAAAAAGCAATATGAATGTGACACTTGCAAAGCAAACTTTCTACTTGGTAAATCTCAAACTTCTTCTTGCCCTAATCAAGTAGTAAGTAAAACTTCCATTGGTTACATCATTTTTCCAAAGGTAATCAAGAGCCGGTAATGATCAAAATATGAACTATCTTAAGTAGTGACACAATTAGAACAAAAACGCAAGATGAAAGTGACAATGTGATGTGACACTTGCAAATCAAAATTCGCATGAAAAGGCAATATGAATGTGACACTTGCAAAGCAAAATGTCTGGCTTGCCAAGGTATCTACTGAGATATATTACAGAGAATAATATATCAGGTTTGCTGATTGTTGCCACATCTAATAGTGAATATCAATTTGCCTAATTTCCCAAGTATTGTTCATTGCATGTGATATAACTATTCTTATGGTTTGATATAATCATTGTAGTGATATTCTTTTTGATATCCTTAGGCGCCTTTTTTAATCATTTCTGTTTAGTTCTGAATATCTAACGTACGTAAATGGACATTTTGCCTTCCGGCAAAACTGCTGCTTCCCATTTACCATATTTTTTGTGAACCTCTAACTCCTAACTCTTCATTTTCTCATTTTTGTCCAGTATTTATTGCTTGGTGATAATCTTTAGGCTCGTCTTCTGACAATAAACAATAGGCCTGACATACAACATAATCATTAAATTTTGCTGGTAATTTTCTCATTCTTTTATTGTTTGTTGTTTCAGATAATTTTGTCATTGTCATTGTCTTTAGTATTTTCATAAGTTTCTTCTTTTTAATCGTCTTGAATTATTCCATGCACTATGTCAGTATCCTCAAATCTAACATCACGAGTTCCATTTGTAGTGTATGCAACAATACGACATGATTCTGCTCTCGTTTCAAGTTTGTTTCCAGAATTTGGTAGTTTAAATGCCCATGCTTTACTGCCAAAAATCCTCAATTTGCTAAGATCTGCTGCAGGGGTTGGGAATCCTGTTCAGTTAAAAAGCAGCAGTTCTTATTGCTTCTCCCCATTGATGTTTAGGGAGATTTGTTTCTGCAAACATTGATCTAAGTTTATCAAGTGATGTTCTGTTGGCTCGTTCACTTACACCGTTTTGCTGAGGAGTATAAGGTAATGTATACTGACTGTAAGAAAAAATTGGATAATTCTAAAATTCTTGAAGTATCTCTGGTAGCTCATCTCACGTCAACAATTCTCATCACTAGCCTTAACTACTGGCTTTGGAGGTTCCTGAATTTTAAGTACATCTATAGAGATGACTGGTTTTGGTAATACGAGTGCCAAATAAATTAGTAAATTGGTTCCTTAAGTTTAAGTTTGTACTTTTTGAGTTGTTCACAACTCATTTTGGATTTACTTTGTTGGTCATTTGGGTCTTGTCACCTGACTTACTTGAATGATTTATTGAATTTTCTGGAGAACTCGAAGCTTATCCCACCACCGCACTACCTTTCAATAACTTATTGCGAAAATCTTCAGTGACTGAATAAATTTCCTCTCTCTTCAAGTTTATAGTGAGCGAAGACATGATTCGCCTACACAATACCCCGTGAATTCGCCATGAACATGCTGTTTTTCCTCTATTTATTTAGCTTTTTTTTTTGTGTTTTTTGACTTCTTTTATTTGTCTTTGTCACGTGATTCTTTGGCCTCTCTTTCTTTTGTGAGTTCTCGTTCCTTTTTGCTAACTTTAACAGGTGAAGGACTTCTTGACCTTCAAGGTTCAAGACTCATTTTCCGTTCTCTTTCCTTTTCCGCTTCGCTCTTTTATTTTTGTTGTTGCTATATTCCCTATCTTTCTTGTCATTCTTGGATTTTCTGTTGATATTGCTATTTCGATTGCTTCATCTTCAGTGTGCGAATCTAAAAGATCATCAACTATTAATAATGCATTTTACAGCTCTTGAATATTCATTCGGTCATATATTTTGCCGCATTTTTATTTTTTACAAACTGAACATTGCTGGTAGAACATGTAGCACCAAATGTCATCACATTCATAACATATGTTTCTAAAGGATCTTCAAGGTTGCCATTACGCTAAAGGAACTTTTGTGAATGTTGATCTTCTTCTGTAATACCAATTATACCCTAGGGAAATTAGACCAAAAAAAGGGCCATCTGCGTAATGAGGCCGAACAAGCTGAATTTTTGCAGAGAGCTTCGTTTTGATGTTCTAATGAAACACAAAAAAATCGAATATGCCTACCCTTGTGCGTCTTGAGATATCGAAGGTTAAAAGTCACGAAAATCGGTTTTCTGCGAAAATCTCGCTTCCAGTGCATCTGACGTCAAAGAACCCAAAACAAAACTTACGTAAAACAGTATTTTCTACAAAATTGTTCATATATATTTTTTTGTACGACCAACCGTTTTCAAAATATAGCGTGATAAAGCGGGAGCGCTCATTCAAAATAGGTGATACTGTATTATACAGGGTGCCCCCATTCAACTGATCAAAAATGCTAGGGTATATACAGGAACCATATATAGAGAAGTAATTTGAGACAGGACACCAATGGTCGGAAGTGCGTCATTTCCAAAATACAAGGTGTTGAAATTTAAACAACCCCCTTTCATATCATCTGAAGGGCTAATGCTAGGCTGTTCAAATTTCCAGGGATTATTGATGTAAGTATGATATTTAAAAATTCGTATGATGCACCCCCATTTTCTACTTAGAACTACCCAAAAAAAAAAAGTTTAAGTTTTTTTTTTTGGGACGGTTCCAGGTAGAAAATGGGGGTGCATTATACGAATTTTTAAATATCATTCCTACATCAATAATCCCTGAAATTTTGAACAGCCTAGCATTAGCCCTCCAGATGATATGAAAAGGGGTTGTTTAAATTTCAATACCCTGTATTTTGGAAATGACGCACTTCCGACCATCAGTGTCCGGTCTCAAATTACTTCTCCATGGTTTGTCTATATACCCTAGCATTTTTGACCAGTTAAACGAGGACACCCTGTATAATACAGTATCACCTATTTTGAATGCGCGCTCCCGCTTTATCACGCTATATTTCGAAAACGGTTGGTTGTACAAAAAAATGTATATGAACAATTTTGTAGAAAATACTGTTTTACGTAAGTTTTGTTTTGGGTTCTTTGACGTCAGATGCACTGGAAGCGAGATTTTCGCAGAAAACCGATTTTCGTGACTTTTATGTCAGCTGAAAAACCAAGAACTTTTTGATGCGGTAAAATTCTATCTTAGTATAGAAAGTTTAGGAAATCGAAAGAGCACGCCACCTACAAGAATCTACTCTAGTTCAAAAAGAAACCCTGTTCAGCTTCGTTTGCGCGCCCTGTATATATTTGTAGGTTAAATTGGGTACTTAGGATGTCAAATCCTATCTGGGAACGAAATTTGATTCGTTTTTTTTTTAATTCTAATTGAATTACGCTTGCTATATCCCTAAAAATTGATACGGCTTTGCTAAATTTGGCTTTTAAGAATGCGCGCGTTAAACACTGAAGGATATCTAAAAAGTCTCTACACTACCGGCAAGTAAATCAGTCGCCAAAAACACTCCGTCCGTTTCATGTGGTTCGAGAAAATAGACCTGCGGTTTTTCGTTTTGCCGCGACCGGTTAAATCAAGACGGTTTCGTTTGTACTCCTTCGCATTGGACTTGAACTTCCTGAAAGAGCTGGCCAGCTGAGTGGAGTTTGGAAGTAAAACCAGCTAAGGTGAAAAAATATCCTTTTCAGTTTCGATATCTTTCAATTTCAATTTAAAATTTTTCATCGATAATTTCGCACAAACCCAGTATCGGATTGGATTACTTTGGAAATACAATAATTTAAAATTACCAAATAGTTTTGGCCCTACAAAGACTGGAATGTATTGAAAGGCAAATTAGGTAAAGTTAATCCAGAATTAGGTATTAAAATGAACGAGCAGTTGCAAGATTTTCTTTAAAAAAAAAGTATATTACCAAATTACCTGAAGAAGAACTAGGCACTAGCTGACGTCACATACATAACCTCACTTCCGTTGGGGGGACAAACAAAGCGTTTGAAAGGTCCATTTAACACACAGGCGCTAGCTTGTCACAAATGACATAACGTGACTTTCGTTAGGGGGACAAACATGTCATTGAGGTTATATGTGAGACGTCAGCTAGCACCTAACTGTCTCAAAAACACCAGAGGATTTGGTATCTTCCAATATTCGCATTTTTCAATCCAAATAAATTCAGAATTGTTTGGGATATAGCAGCTAAAACTCAAAATATTCCACTTAATTCTGTTCTTCTGAAGGGAGATGATCAATTAGCATCCTTATTCGGAGGGCTTCTACGTTTTTGACAAGGAAAAGTTGGTCTATTAGCTGATGACATAAAGGAAATGTTCCTAAAAGTTAGCATTGTAGCACTAAATGTCATCACATTCATAACATAATGTTCCTAGATGATCTTTATTTCAGGGTTGCCATTACGTTAAAGGGATTTTTGTGAATGTTGATCTTTTTGTATAATGCCAACTTGTAGGAACATTTCCTTTATGTCAGCTGAAAAACCAACTTTTCCCTCTCGAAAATAAAGATGCTATTGGATCACTGACACTTTCAGGTCAATTTTGTGCACATCTGTAATCAAATGCTTTGGCATCTGACTTATCATACTGGAACTTTATCTCCATAGTCCTATTGACTTGTAGTTAACACTTCTTTCAGGCTTTCCTTTTCTAGTAATATTTCAACTCTAAATTTCCAGTTGTTGTAGTTATCACTTGTTAGCTATGAGGAAACTCCAGAACGCAAAATTTTACTATTGAAAGATATGATAAAAATTATGCAGGAATATGAATTGATAAAACAATCAAGCAAACCTTGAATCAATACTTTTGGAAAAAGGAATCATATTATGTCGAGAGTCGATTTAAAATCAATTATTCTTACGATATTTGTTAGTTATAGGAAAATATTTCCAAATCCTATTTGTAAATACATACAAATGAATCTATAACAATAATTCTTATTCAGTATATCCCATTCTCGATTAATAAAATATCGAATCCTTGTACACCATTTAGCGGCGTCCAGCTAAATGACCAATCAAATTGACGTATATATCGTTCGAATTATTAGATAAATAGGACAGCGACGATTGCTGAAAATCTAGTATTTGTCCGGAAGGCTAGCAGTTTTTTTGAGTGCCTCTTTGTGTCTTTTTATATACAGGAAGTCTTGTTTGTTTAGTGGACAAAATTACGTCTCTGTCTTGTGGGTTTAGGGTCAAATGTAAATATTGAAGTATGTTGAGAGGCAAGAGTTTCGATACGTTTCTGGACGATTTTCGAATCAAAGGAAAGAAGAAGGTAAGAGTTTTACATTGAACAATAAATCAGATGTGCATGTCTCAAGGTAATTTTGCAGTACAAAAATCGATCCAGTTGCTAATAAACATCGTGATCCATATTCCAGGGTTTTGGTATTATGATTGTATTTTGCATCCAGCAGATTTTTTATTAATAAAACTTGATGGATGATGCGTATATGGAAATCGCGTGCGAAAATAAATTGGAAATATGCACACAAAAAACCTGGTCAGTAATGGATGGCGGGTCTATTACTAGCATAAAAGATGTTCAGTCTGGATTCTGTTATTGATTAGTTATTGTGAGAAGATTAGACTGAAAGGTTTTTGCCTGAAACTCAACTTTGACAGTCGATAGCTTGAAGTCTTTATATAAGGCTTTAACATAAAATAACTATTCCAAATTATACAAAAGGATTAATCAAATCGAACTATTCAGCTAACAAGATTAGTAACCCGAACCTTTACCCGTCTAACACGATTTTAATTCCATTTGTTTTGAGCATTTATTTTTGATTGAACCGCATCAGCGCAAATCTAGTTAGCCGCTAATGCTCCCTGATTAAATTAAATTGGCCTTAATAACTCGCTATGGGATTGATTTATGTGCGCCGCACAAAAAGGTCAGAAACTGAAACGATAATTTATTTAGAAATCTTAATTATGTGTTTTCAATTTTTTTTTTTGCATTGTCTTCAATTACAAAGTGACTCGTTAGCAAAACTTTTGTCTCATTGTTTGTGGTGCGAAGTGTGTCGTTGAATTCCCACAAATTTATTTCGACAATAATTGCGTTTTCTATAATGAAAAACATCCTATGGGAAACTTGCACAATACAAGCATAAATCTTGAAAACTTTCACAACAGTTTCTGTTTATGTTTCAGCCACAAATTCAGCGTCAGCTTACCACCGGCTCGATCCCCAAAGAAAACCTGTCGCCCCGGCAAGATTCCAAAGATGACCTGCGACTGGGGCACAACAACAACATCAAAATATCGCCGGCCGGGTCGCCGCACCCTTTGGGTACCAACACGCCGCCCTTGTCGCCTCAACAGCCTCCTCAAGCCAGGAGGATATTGCAGGAGGCTTTGTCGCGACCTGGACCTTATGCTATGATACCTGGACCACCAAAAGGGTAAGAATCGATAACGTTTTTCTAGTACAAATTTCAGGGGTTTGAGAAAACTGAGTTGTAGGGTCAAAGCTATATTTTTTGATGACTGGGTACAATGAATCAAATTTTAATCTCCTAAACTCCTTACAGAGTGACCCAATACTTTCGTTAGCCTCATACAAAATTTGTACAAACTTTTTCAAGAAAACCCACTCGGATTTACCCTTATCCATAAAAATCCCCTCTCCAAATATTGGGTTTTTGGGTTTCAAATTATACTACCCATAGGCTCAGGTACAAGTTTGAATAATTATAATCTGCTTCCAGTCTTCAATTCTATTGGAGGAGAGGTCAGTTCTGGTTGAGAAAGGATTTTGTGATATTACAAGTTTGGAGTATAGTGGCTTTTTGAGCTTGGGAGTGTATGTTTTCATTGACCCAGTTGATGAAGGTGTTTAATGAATGTATTTGGCGCGATATCTGTTGCTGAGATGATAAAAGGAATAATTTTACTCAATACCTGCTAACATTTTACAACACCCAGATATTATGTGGTCTATTTGTTTCAGGAAGTAGTTGACATTTTCTACATTTGTCGTTTTTCACAGAGCCATATCCTTTATATGATATATTTTCTATACTTAAATTAATCACTTGAATCCTTCTGTCTCAGAGTGGAGCTGGCCCTTTTTTAGGAACACATATGTTGAATTTTCATCGATGTGCTTCTGATCTACATTATTATAATGTCTGCCGTATAAAGCGGCTTATACTTGACCATTTTTGTGTAACTTTTCTTATGTAGTATAGTGTATAATGTTTCATATTTTGTACTTGTTGTATAGTTTTTGTCAATTTTTACTATAGCTTTGTGTAATAATGGGTGTTCTCTATTATGGAAGTACGTTTTCAGTGTGTCAGCCTTCAGGATTGGACTTACCACGCACAAATTGTTTGACACCACATACCCCGGTGAATGGTATCATTTGTTCATCTATCGCGACTTCAGCTTTTCTTGGTAAGGTCAAACATATATCTCGAACTTTCTTCATGATAGGTCTAATTTTCCAAAGCTTATCTTTTTGGCGATATTCTTCTGAAATATCACCATCAATAACTACCTTCAAATGGTTTCTAATAACAAAAAATCTATCTCTAGTCATTTTTGAGGCTATAGCGTAAACTTTTGTTGTCTTTGCCCAATACATTCGTATTCTAGGATATTTTAAAAGTGACATCAGGATGCTTATTCCAAAAAAATGTTTAGTTTCCTTAACTGTTAAATGAAGAGGCTTTTGGTGTAGTGACATGTATTTTACGTTTGTGGAGTGGCAGATTTGTTGAAAATTATTGTCATCGAAATACATGGCAAGACACCGAGAAATTTTGCCTTTCGTCACAGTTATCAGTATTCACTGGAATATCGAAATGTGTTCCAGAAAAAGCCTCACAGTTTTTCCAGGTGTAATTTTATTTTTTGGATTTTTTCTTGCCATTTTTTCCTGCTAATTTAGTTATGTACACGCTTAAAGGTAAATCATCATCCGATTCCCAATCGAGTTCTTCATTTCGTACGCCATCCCTAGATGTTTCTTCGGCTTCTTCTTCTAACATCTCAATATTTTCTTCTTGGTCTTCTTCTAAAGTATCCATATCTTCCTCTTGGTCTTCATCCAAATATATTACATTATTTTCTTCATTCTCCGCTACATTCTCTTCAAACTCATCATTTTCTTCGCCGTCTTCAAAGCCTTCTACGTCAGACGAATCAACGTCCAATAATTGAAGTAATACATCGTCATCAATGCCCGGCCGTAAATATTTTTTCTCACCAAATATTGCTGGAATTACAAAAAAAAAATTCTTGAGAAAGTCCCCATGTTCACTTTATTGGACATAGCTAAATTTTAAATTGTCGAAAAATAGTCCTCACGTCCATCAAGATGGACGCGAGGAATTTAGGGCGATTGATAAGAAATAAAGCTTACCCACAAACATTTATAGTGAAATATTTACTTAATAAACTATAACACATAGTAATTTCCCAAAAAACAGCAATAAAATATCGATAAACAATAAAAAAAACACTACTTACCATCATACGTTGGTTTACGAAACGCCGCCATGATTGGAATAACAAATAACATGTGGTTATATCAGTATTTTCGAGCGCGCAGTGCTATAGATGGCGTTACAAACGGGTTGAATAGGATGAACATCAGGTTTCAAGGGGTATAATTTTGATAGGAACGAAATTAAAAATGTAAAACTGGATGTCCAATAAAATGGACGTTAGGTCTCAGGAGGATATAATGTACCTAGATCACGCCTTCCTGAAAGGCAAATTGACAAAAAGTGGATAATCTTACAAATTCTAACTTTATGTAATAAGTTATTGTTTAAGTATAAATAAGTGGATTGTTGCGGAACTTATGGGTGGACCTCTGCGGGACGAGCGCAGCGAGTTCCGCAGCCATCTAATGACCAATATACTGTTGAACTGTTCAAGTAAGATATTCACCTGAAACGTGTAATTTTTAAACTAATGAGAGTAACGCACATTTGAGTGAGTCAGTTTAGTATCGTGATTAAACCACATATTGATGAATAGATGGCTGCGGAACTCGCTGCGCTCGTCCCGCAGAGGTCCACCCATAAGTTCCGCAACAATTCACTCATTTGTACTTGAATAACTTGTCACATCATGCTACTATTCTGGTTAAGTAACATTACTAATTCCTATTGAAAGGCAAATTGACAAAAAGTGGATAATCTTACAAATTCTACCTTTATGTAATAAGTTATTGTTTAAGTATAAATAAGTGGATTGTTGCGGAACTTATGGGTGGACCTCTGCGGGACGAGCGCAGCGAGTTCCGCAGCCATCTACTCACCAATATACTGTTGAACTGTTCAAATAAGACACTCACCTGAAACATGTAACTTTTGAACTAATGACAAAAATTCACAACTGAGTGAATCAGGTATTGTACTTGAACAACATATTGGTGAATAAATGGTTGGGTCCACCCATAAGTTCCGCAACAATCCACTCGTTATACTTGAATAACTTGTCACAATATATTACTAGTTTGCTAAAGTAACATTACTAATTCCTGTTAAAAGGCAAATTGACAAAAAGTGGATAATCTTACAAATTCTGACTTTATATAATAAGTTATTGTTCAGGTATAAATAAGTGGATTGTTACGTAACTTTTGGGTGGATCTCTGCGGGACGAGCGCAGCAAGTTCCGCAGCCATCTAATGACCAATATACTGTTGAACTGTTCAAGTAAGATATTCACCTGAAACGTGTAATTTTTAAACTAATGAGAGTAACGCACATTTGAGTGAGTCAGTTTAGTATCGTAATTAAACCACATATTGATGAATAGATGGCTGCGGAACTCGCTGCGCTCGTCCCGCAGAGGTCCACCCATAAGTTCCGCAACAATTCACTCATTTGTACTTGAATAACTTGTCACATCATGCTACTATTCTGGTTAAGTAACATTACTAATTCCTATTGAAAGGCAAATTGACAAAAAGTGGATAATCCTACAAATTCTACCTTTATGTATTAAGTTATTGTTTAAGTATAAATAAGTGGATTGTTGCGGAACTTATGGGTGGACCTCTGCGGGACGAGCGCAGCGAGTTCCGCAGCAATCTAATGACCAATATACTGTTGAACTGTTCAAGTAAGATATTCACCTGAAACGTGTAATTTTTAAACTAATGAGAGTAACGCACATTTGAGTGAGTCAGTTTAATATCGTGATTAAACCACATATTGATGAATAGATGGCTGCGGAACTCGCTGCGCTCGTCCCTCAGAGGTCCAACCATAAGTTCCGCAACAATTCACTCATTTGTACTTGAATAACTTGTCACATCATGCTACTATTCTGGTTAAGTAACATTACTAATTCCTGTTGAAAGGCAAATTAACAAAAAGTGGATAATCTTACAAATTCTGACTTTATATAAATAAGTTATTGTTCAAGTACATACAATGTAACACAAATAGGTAAGCTTGTGACGCAGTGGTGTGCTACGTATAGTAATTTTTCAGGATTGGTGCAATGGTAACTTTTAATCAGAAAGGCGTGATCGAGGGGCTTCTCACCTACCAAAATTTGTACACCTATTTCCATTTTTCTTAACATTTTACGGTATTTCCATGTATTTTCGACTAGGTATTTTTAAGTAGTATTTCCAAATATTTCCTAGTATTTCAAAGTATTTCTGAGTACATATCTCTTAGTATTTCTAAGTATTTCCAAGTATTCTCTTAATATTTTAAAATTTTACCTACTAGCTGATTGCATTAAAACAATAGGCTAAATTTCATTTTGTTACCACTACATTGATTTGACAAGGTATACTGAAAGTAGAGGAAACCAAACACCTCTAAGGGCGGGTATTATAAAACTACTTTGAGAGTTAACTTAAAGTTAACTTCTGGAATTACATGTAATTCAAACAGTTAACTTCAAGTTAACTATCAAAGCAGTTTTATAATACCCGCCCTAAGTAGGTACCAACAAAACTTGGAATGGGCTGATAGGGCCAAAAAAAAAAATGTATTCTAAATCGCTCTACTATCTTCTCTTAAAGGCCATTCAAAATTGTCTAAATTTCTTTTTGAAAATTTCATGCTACAGGATTTTTTAGTCATTCTCGAAAGTCTGTTTACATAGGTACCAATTTTCATCAAAAATCAAAACACGATCATGATTTAGAGGAGCTATAACTTTTTAATGGATTCCATCTATTGAATGAAATGACAAAATATTAAAAAATACTTATTGGTATTGATCATTTCAAGATCAAGTTTCTGAATTCATTGAAAACTTTGAAAACGTATGTATCATTATTCAAATATTTGCAGATTCACGAGACTCGGGATTCAATGTTGCAGTCTTTGAAGGGTCAGAAGACTCCAGTCTCGATGTTGAAAACTTTAAAAAAATCAAGATTTTAGATTTCAAAGACTTCAGACACCCTATTACATTTTATTATTTTCCTAGAGAACTAATAAAGGGAAAATTGTAGAACTTTTGGGACAAATAGAGAAAAATTAGGAGTTCATCATAATATTGAAATTTCAAGTTTCCAATTAAAAACAGCAACAAGAGAAATTCATGTAAATCAACTTTAGAATGTATACGTCACTATTCAATCAAAAGTCCAAATGCTTATAAAGTCAAGATTCTGAAAACAGCACAGTCTCTAGTCTCGATGTTGGAAACTTTGAAAAATCAAGATTTTGGATTTCAAAGACTTCTCAAACACCCTATTACATTCTATTATTTTACTAGAAAATCAATGAAGGGAAAATTGTGAAACTTTTGAGACAAATAGAGAAAAATTAGGAGTTCATCATAATATTGAAATTTCAAAAGTTTCCAATTAAAAACAGCAACAAGAGAAATTCATGTAAATCAACTTTAAAATGTATGCGTCACTATTCAATTACTTGAAGATTCAAGAGATTCATGATTTAATTTTGAAATCTTTGAGTTCAAATGCTTGTAAAGTCAAACAACAAAATCCCTGAAGACTCCAATCTCGATGTTGAAAGATTTGAAAAATCAAAACTTGAGATTTTGGAGGCTCAAGCTCCAAAAAAAATTAAAACTTCAAGGATTTTATGATTCAAAAACACTGACTTAGTGCCGAAAACTTTGAAGAATCAAGAAATTACTCGTTACTGAAAAGTCTAGGATCAAGTTTATGAAATTTAACTAATTCGATGTTGAAAACTTTGAGAGCTGAGGAAAATTGAGGCATGACTCAAATGTTAGAGACCCTATTACAATCTTTAACTCATGATTTTGGAAACCAAAGATTTCTGAGTTCAGCTTCTCAAAGCCATTCTGAAGACATAAATGGAGTAAATAAAAATTCCTGATTCTTCAAGTTGAAACCTTTGACAAATCAAAATTTGAGATTTATAAAGTTCAAATTCCAAAATTAATAAAAACTTTGAAGACTTCATGAGTTAAAATCTGAGTTAATGCTGAGGATTTCCAAGGATTCTAAAGCCGATGATTTTCTGAAAACAACAAAAATTTTGGAACTCAAAGGCTGAAATATCTGACTTAAGAACTTTATAAATCAAGGTATTATTTTTAGGATCAGGAATCATTGTAACAACTACTGAATCATCATATTAATGTTTAAGATATTGACGATGAAAAGTTATAGCCGCCCTGCCAAACTTCAAACTTTTCAAAAACACCTCGTAGCATAAAAACGACTCGACATATGGAGATGCGGTTTTCATCAGTCAATCTCTCTTGAAAAGTGAGGCTCGCAAGTGGGGGTCAGGTTTTTTCCAACTTCTTTAGAAATACCTGAAACCTCCCCAAAACCATCGAATCTTGGACACCCTGTACATGAAATGAATATATATCTTGGGTTTGAACAAAACGAACAACCAAAATTCATAGACCAACATGTTGACCCCATTATAGAAATTGACAAAAGTGAAATGGAAGTCCAACAGAACATCATCAATTGGAGTAACCCAATAAATCAGACTGAATAAACCAGTACAATAAAAGCGGTAAACAATTTAATACTTGAAAGAAGATACAGACTTAGAAAATATACATCTCATCATATACGCATGTGCAGCTGCAACCATTAAACTAAATAAACAGAAACTAATAGATAGAGGCAGGTGCAAGAGACAAGAATGGCGAAACCAGGATGGCAATTGAGACTAGAGAGAAAATAGACAAACTTTGAAAAGATATATAGGAAGAACAACACAATATTTGCAAGAAAAACATACAAAATCCATTTTGAAAAATATCAGATACATAACTGATAACAAAGCACAAACAGTAAAGTACAACAGTAAATCTTGAAACAAAAATTCTCAGTCTGTCTACTCAGCACATCTCAAAAGATATAAGGAATCAAACGAGAGAAAATGGCAGAACACGTTATTCCAACAACGAGAAAAACTATTCTATAACAAAATAACGAGCAGCAACATAACACCAGCAACACCACCAAGCAAGGAACAAATAACAGAGTACTGGAGAACGCGTTACTTGGATAATAAAAGAAACAGAAAGGATGCAGAACGTACCGCAAAAAACAAATTACACTATCTCAGAAGAAGGGTTTAAATATACGTTAAGTGAAACGCACAACTGGAAATGTTCAAGTGCAGACCAGATACACAACTACTGGTATAAACCATAAACAATTTTCATCTACACATAAACACCTAACTAGAGAGATCAACAGAATAATCGAGAACCCACACCTTTTACCACTGTTCATAATAGAGGGCAGAACCTTTATAATACACGAAAGCCATGAAACAGATAACCCAGCGAACTATAGACTCATAACCTGTTTACACGCACTGAATGACATCAAATATGGATATAAACTCAAACAATGAAACACTACTGTACATAATATAAACCACCTCCTATACATGGAGGACATGAAAAGGACCCTGCCCAAAGTATACGGAAATTGTGTTTATGTCAGAATTGGCTGAATTTTCTATGTAATGTAGATCACGCCCGAGGGGCTTTTCACCCAAGGAAATCGGTGTACAAATTCCTGGGAATACTTGGAAGTATCTAGAAATACTTTGGAAATATCTATAAATGCTTAGAAATACTTGAGAATACTTCGAGGAATACCTAGAAATACTTTGAAATACTTGGTAATACGTACCGAATGATATGAGAAAACAGTTTGATTCTGAGCTTCTTCAGCGCTGCTTTTTCTCATAAATTACGGAGGTATTTTTTTTGGAATT
This sequence comes from Ceutorhynchus assimilis, assembly GCA_917834065.1. Classification (NCBI taxonomy): domain Eukaryota; kingdom Metazoa; phylum Arthropoda; class Insecta; order Coleoptera; family Curculionidae; genus Ceutorhynchus; species Ceutorhynchus assimilis. The sequence continues at coordinate 36,039,655 of OU892285.1, forward strand.
TTTACAGTGTTTTATTTGATTGTGAGAAGCTCGGATTATTCAAAAAAGAGGTCAAAAAGCAGTAATAACAAGGATAATAAAAAATCTTGTATTACCATTGAATTAAATGATGGTCGAAGTATATTGGCAATAAAAAAGTCTGCATTATGTTGGTGTTTCAATGCTAATAATAGCAGACTTTCTACTGACCGCATTTATAGAGTTTAAGGGATGAGAAACCACAAAAAGTCAAAATTCAGAAAAACAGTTTTCTCTAGAGTCTCTTTGATTAAATCTTGTAAAAGCATTAAAATTCCTTACAAAAGAATTTTTTACAGTGTGTCTTTAATGTAAAGTAACTAGTTTATGAGTCAATTCAAATGTATATTACAAAATTCTTATTAATTTCCAGTTATTGGGTGGACGGAACTGACCACGACGAACAATTCGACCCCCGAGGCGTACCCATAATCCCCCATCAAGACTGGCGATTGAAAATCGAAACCGACGAAACCGCCAAGTACTACAGGAGATTTTTCGTCGGCAGGGTAAGTGGAATAATTAATTTTTCGTTGCCACTAAGTCGGACAAGAAAACAATGACCGCACCTTCGTATACAATAATGCACCAACGATGATTGTTTCGCCTACGATCTGCCACAAGAAGGCGTACCTATATACAGAAAAATTCTTTCTATAGAGGCGTGGAACGTCTAGAAAATCTTTTAAAATAATTTTGGGTTTGGTCCAATATATAAAAAATGCCTGCAATAATTAAAAAGTGGTAATTAATCCGGCGCGCATACTAATCAGGAAAAGAATGTGGGAAGTTTCCCATTCTCATAGCTACGAACAATAGGGGCGTTTTGGGTTATTATTATTAGGCCGGATACGGTGGAGAGAATTATTTCCTCTCTATAGAGTTGAACTGTTGAAAACGCTCCGTTAAACAATGAAACGGTTAAAATGCAACAACCTGACTTTAATTTAAAAAATGATTAGTTTAATGGAAAAAAAAAGAAAATATGAATCCATTTTTGCTGCTTTCCTCTTTTGTATGTATCTATATTGTTAAGCCATCTCTTATAATAACATTTTGTGTATGAGCGGATTCACATTACATTTACGGCTGAAATAAATAGAGCATCAGCTATTGCTACCATGGTCAGAGGGTGTCGTCAAGGAGGTGTTCTTTTTCCACTACTATGGACATTGGTGGTAGACAGGTGTCATCTATCAAACTACAATTAAAACACCAGACAGGTTTTTTAACGTATATTTCAACCATTGATTTCAACAGATTTTATGAGAGGGAGGGTTCATTTTTTGATGTATCTCGCTCTGAACTTGCCATTTCCTAATGTCCAAATTGGACCACCCTGTACATAATAAGTTAATGATGCGTGAAATATGCAATACAAACAATATAACGATCCTCATAAAAATGGAAAAAGAGACACAAGACAACAAATAACGAATTCTATGGTTGCGCACGACTGGTTACCCAGACGTATGGGAAATGCGTTTCAAGATGGTTTTTATTTGTTTTCGAGATAATAAACCAAACTTGTCAAGAGCATATTGCTGACAGGATGAAAGATAATCTTGTACGATTTTTAAAAAAAAATCTATACATAGATGTGGTGTGGAACTTTTTAATTAAAGCTTGTTTAAATAGTATCGGAAAGTTCTGATCCGTTATTTGGGCGGAATGAAAAAGCCTCGTTCGCTCTCTCCGAGCTGATTATCTCCGACTGGGAAATTTTATACAATAATGCTTTCCAGAAAAGCCATATTCGAATTCGCTTGGTTTTACTTTACAGAAAAAAAGAAAAATACACGTATATGTGCACTATAGAGAGTAATCTAACATGACTGAGGAATATTATGTTTCTAAATTGCATACCTACCCTGGAATGGAATAATATAGAGCTTGTTTGTATAAGTATATATATATAGCTATATAATGTTACATTTTCTATGTATATGGAAGCTTTATTTATTTAATTTAAGTTGTTGTGGATATTAACAAAAGTCTTATAATGATCATGAGTGTAATATTGTTATGGTATGTATAGTTTTATCTTCATCTACATTATGTATGCCTTCAAAAACACACTTTTCATTGCATAAAACTGTAAGGATTCTCAATAAAGTCAAAATGAAATCAAGTTTTAAGCTCTTGACAAACCGACAAAAGCGGCTTTGCTCTTCAAAGTCTTACCGCAACAAGTCTCAATCCTGATTTTTCTTTAAGAGAATAAGCCAATAATGTAATTATTAACAGATTTAACGTCGAAAATAGCAGCGACAAAATAACCATCGTGGGTGCATTTTATTAATCTCCTCACACACGTACCGCCAAGTGTTTTGCGTGTATGTGTGGTCTCAAATCTCTAATTCAAACCCGTAATCGCTCCTGCTAAATTGTATAGGGCGACATTACATTACATTGCATGAGATAACATGTAATTTAGATTATGATGCGATAATACTCTAACGAGACATTGTTATGTTGCAGGAACACTCGAATTTAATAGGAACAGACGAAAATTTGGGCCCGGTATTACTTTCCATTAAAACCGAAAATGTGGCTCAGCAAGAACACCTCAGGATAATGCTGAGGCTCAGGATGACGACCAAACACGAAATATTGCCTTCAAGTTATTTCGGCCCGAATCCTAGTCCTTCCAGGATGGCGAAGTTACTCAACAACGAGGTCAACGTTGACAATTTTCAACCAGTAAGTGCTCAGTTATTGTTTTTTTTTTATGAATTATTTAAAATACTGAGGATACATACAGCCAATGTGTATTGCCCATATTACCATTAAAATTTGAACAAATCTGTTGTCTTTAGTTTCCGGTATTTGTATATCGTGCAAAAATTTATATGTTTTGTTCCCCCAAAATTCTAAATTTCATCATTCAATAACCTTCCTCTTTTATTTGTTTAAAATCGAATAAATATGCCGCAATTTCCTGGTTTATTAGGGTTAACAGATTTGGTTATAAGAATTGGACATATAACTCAAAAAGTACCAACACACGTGTGGCCATAATTCACCTATTTATTTACTTTGGCCTCGCTTTTAATATTCTCATGGATTTGATTTAGATGATGACTAAATAATAAGAAATTAAACGTTTTTTTTGGTATTTTAATTTAATTTGGGTCAATTTTTATTGGTTTCATTTTCCATTTATTGATACCTACTGATGTTCATTATTAGAGATTTAGTTTTAGATTATTTGATTACATTTAATTTTTACAGTGAAGACATTGTAAATTCACGGGTCTATTTTCCCGGGTCATTACAGTACCTTAGATTAGCTCTAGCAGAAGATAAACTTTTTGATTTAACCCTTCTGTCCATTGAAAATGATATAGCTCAGAATTGTCACATGAGAGGATCGTTAAGAAATTTGCAAATGCATAAGTGCGTAACAGAGATGTTTACATATAAGGGCCGGTTTACTCACCTTCTGATAAACTGTCAGGTAATGCAATCTGACGGATAAAACCGCTATATGCATTCCCGTTAATTGGCTAATTATCCGCCGACTAATGGACTAATACATTATAGGTCGGTAACTTTATCTTGCAGTTGACAGCAAGTTTATCTGAAGATGAATAAATCGAGCCTGAGTGTTAATAAGTGATATTATACTAAAGTTGAATATTGATTGCGATCTCATAAAAAAATATGAACCAAATCACAAATGTTAGTAAGTAAGCAAGAGAGAAAGAGCTTCCTACTTAATTATTATGAAATGGTATATGCTTGACCTCAACAAATTAACTTAAAGCTGTCACCACTTGTGTTCGATAGTTTTTAGTGTCCCTATGAACATATCAAAAGTCGCCGTCGCTGTGATTAGTGGAACATCCCCAAATCCAGTACGCCATCGTGATTTTTCGTTCTTTTATTCAATTTGTACTAATATCTCGAACACTGTGAGGTTTATCAAAAATTGTCAAGAGACAAAAAAGTTTCTAAATATGTTTTTTTCTGAAGAAGTAAGAAGCAATGAAATATAACAACATGGTTGTCTCTGCAGACCTCAATTATATTTTTCGTTTAGTAAATCTTGTTTTTAAAAACTATTTATTTTATTAAAACTAAGAAATTACAACAAAATATATTAGACTCTAATTCCATGCGGCGGAAAGCTGATAACAAAAGAATCTTGATTCTAATTACTGTAGTCTAAGCTAAAAATAATAGAATGAGGAGAGAAGGCTCTGCGCGCCGTACTTATAATAAAATATCGCTGACGGTGCAATCATGTGGGCGAAACCTTGATATGATGGTACTTTTCTAGTGCAGTAGAGGCGTACACTTATATTTAACATTGAGAAGCATAATTATGTATATAATAACAACATAGAAATGTATAATATAACTGCTTCAAATATTGAAAATACTACACTTACCTATGCCATTTCGGCTATCTATTTTTGTTAATATTTCATTTATTCACCCAAGGTTGTTTGAGAGAGGTAGGTTACCTAATAACTCTATAACGTCATCTGGGGTGCCTCAATATAAAATGCAAATCTCCATAAGGCACCCCAGATGCGTCATCAAGTTATCCATTATTAGACAACCTATTAACTTCAGGAACCTTGGTATTTACCTATGTCTTTTAGAAAACTGAGTAGGTAAATACCATCCATCTTTGCAGAGATTTTTGAGCAATATAAAAAGTTCATTATGGTTCAAATTCTACAGTGGTTTGTGGGCTCAGACCTATTTTATATCCAGTTCTTTTGAACTTTTTTCAAATTCCTATTTGTTCCCAAAACATTGGGTACATTCGTACATTCAGGCGGTGCCAGCGGCTAATTTCAGCCACTCAGCAGGCACTTTATTCTCGAAACAAGGGAGCAGCGTTCTCATGAGAACGAAGGTTCTGTCTTCATCGTCCGTATGCATATTTCCATAACACTGACAATTACAGAGCAATCGTTTTCATGACAACGGTTTCGAGAATAAAGTCCCTGCTGAGTGGCTGAGCTTGAATAAACCAAATGTATTGGGAATTTGAAAAAAATTCAAAAGAACTGGATATAAAATAGGTCTGAGTACTACTTGACAGCGCCTGAATGTACCTATTGTTGTCGCGAGACTCGAGACTGGTCTCGTCTCGTCTCGTCTCGTCTCGACTTTTCGAGACGAGACTGGCTTTTGGTCTCTTCTCGTGAAGTCTCGACGAGACGAGACCAGACTCGGCGAGAGTCTCGTGTGGTCTCGAGTCTCGAGATTACACCCAAAATTTTTCTTTCATAGCTTTATTATTGGATTAATCTGGGCTATTTGAATATGAAATCAGTAAATTAAATATCAGGGTTACTCTTCACTGTGATTTTTCACTAATTGCTTTTTCACTGTGGCAGTTTGGACTTCCGTTATAATATAAAAACAAAAACCATAAATACAGGGTGTCCAAATATTAGCGTAAAAACTCTCCACGTAGTAGAGGACCCTTTGAGAAACCCTAGAAAAATAAATAAATTTAAAAAATCCTTCACCAGCATTATTCTTGGTAATATGGAGAGGTAAATGTGAAAATTCACCTTCGAATTCGTCAGGTAGTTACATGGGTATTCAATTTAATTCTCTGACATGTCAACGGGATATTTTCAGTGTTGCCAATTTTAATAAATATTAAGATGCAAATAACTTTCCTAAGAATGCCACTAGATTTTTTAAAGTATTTTTCTGGGGTTCCTTGTAGGGTCATCCACCGCGGAGAGAAGAGTTTTTACGCTATTTTTTGACACCCTGTATAACTCGAGACCAGACGAGACCACTCGAGACGAGACGAGACTTTGTTACTCGATTCCGAGACTAAATCACGGTCTCGTCTCGAAATGTCGAGACGAGACGAGACCAACCCTAAGTCTCGTCTAGTCTCGTCTCGCGGCACCACTAATTCACTAATTTGTATTTGAATAACTTATCACATCATGTTACTAGTTTGATAAAGTAACATTACTAATTCCTGTTAAAAGGCAAATTGACAAAAAGTGGATAATCTTACAAATTCTGACCTTATATAATAAGTTAAGTATTGTTCAAGTACAAATAAGTGGATTGTTGCGGAACTTATGGGTGGACCTCTGCGGGACGAGCGCAGCGAGTTCCGCAGCCATCTACTCACCAATATACTGTTGAACTGTTCAAATAAGACAATCACTTGAAACGTGTAGTTTTTCAACTAATGTAAATAACTGACATTTGAGTAAGTCAGGTTAGAATTGTACTTGAACAACATATTGGTGAATAGATGGCTGCGGAACTCGCTGCGCTCGTCCCGCAGAGGTCCACCCATAAGTTCTGCAACAATTCACTAATTTGTACTTGAATAACTTATCACATCATGTTACTAGTTTGATATAAAGTAACATTACTAATTCCTGTTGAAAGGCAAATTGACAAAAAGTGGATAATCTTACAAATTCTGACCTTATATAATAAGTTAAGTATTGTTCAAGTACAAATAAGTGGATTGTTGCGGAACTTAAGGGTGGACCTCTGCGGGACGAGCGCAGCGAGTTCCGCAGCCATCTACTCATCAATATACTGTTGAACTGTTCAAATAAGACACTCACTTGAAACGTGTAGTTTTTGAACTAATGTAAATAACTGACATTTGAGTAAGTCAGGTTAGAATTGTACTTGAACAACATATTGGTGAATAGATGGCTGCGGAACTCGCTGCGCTCGTCCCGCAGAGGTCCATCCATAAGTTCCGCAACAATTCACTAATTTGTACTTGAATAACTTATCACATCATGTTACTAGTTTGATAAAGTAACATTACTAATTCCTGTTAAAAGGCAAATTGACAAAAAGTAGATAATCTTACAAATTCTGACTTTATGTAATAAGTTATTGTTCAAGTGCAAATAAGTGGATTGTTGCGGAACTTATGGGTGGACCATCTACAGTGCCGGCCCAAGCCTATTTTTAGAATGGAGCGAGATCTGTCTTTGGCGCCCCTAATTCAAATGTGGATCTTCTGAGCATGGATTTTGACTATATCTAATACCTATACTATTAGTCCAGGGCAATTAGGGGTCAGGGGTAAACAAATTAGCTTAAAGCTGCCACCACCATTATTCGATAGCTTTTAGGTTCCCTATGAACATACTGAGAGTCCACATTGCTGTGATTGGTGGAACATCCCCAAATTTGGTTATGGTCAGCCATCTTGATTTTTCGCACTTTTACCTAGTTTGTTTTTAATGGGTACATTTAGTGAATTGTTGCGGAACTTATGGGTGGACCTCTGCGGGACGAGCGCAGCGAGTTCCGCAGCCATCTATTCACCAATATGTTGTTCAAGTACAATTCTAACCTGACTTACTCAAATGTCAGTTATTTACATTAGTTCAAAAACTACACGTTTCAAGTGAATGTCTTATTTGAACAGTTCAACGGTATATTGGTGAGTAGATGGCTGCGGAACTCGCTGCGCTCGTCCCGCAGAGGTCCACCCATAAGTTCCGCAATAATCTACTTATTTGTACAGGATGTTTTTTTATATATTGACACCTCACCTACAGCCTTTACCTTCACAGGTAGAAGAAAGCTGTAAATACAAAAGTTGTACAGTTTTGGCAGAATTTTTAGAAACCATGATCAGAAACAAAATTTGAATAATGTCAAAAATGTGAAATAGTGCATGCTTTCAGCTTTTTTCAAATAGGAGGCCCTATATTTCATTCTATATTCTTGAAGAGCACAATGCTCCGATTCCAAAAATATATAGTTTGTCTATATTTGATTGAACAGTCCCTCATATATTCGGCTCTAAAAATTGTAAAAATCCCCTCTTTTTTATTCTCATCGGTGACTTCACCGATGAGTTAGCTATCTTTGTTTAGTGAGTGAAAAATGACAATGACGGCCATAAGAATGGTGGATCCACCAGTAAAATTTGATGAGAATAAAAACACAGGGAACACTATCCTACTATTGATTTTATGAACGAGTTATGAACCAATCTACCTGTACAGGTGAAAGCTGCAGGTAAAATTTGAGGTATTGGGTACTTGGTTTCTCTGATAGTATTTTTAAAATTTTTAGAACCAAATATGTTGAAGACGGCTCAACCAAATATAGACAAACTATATAGTTTTGGAATCGGGAAGTTGTGCTCTTCAAGAATATATAACCAAATATAGCATATCCCATTTGGAAAAAGCTGAAAGCATGCAATATTCCACATTTCTGGCATTCAATTTTCGTTTCTGACCATGGATTCTAAAAATTTAGCCAATACTGTACAACTTTTGTAGTTACACCTTTCATCTACCTGTAAAGGTAAAGGCTGTAGGTGGGGTGTCAATATACATATAAAAAAACAGCCTGTACAGGGTGGCCCAAATTCGAGCCTCATCATTGGGATCTCGGTAACCGTAAGAGATACGGGGTCGGTCAAATTATGGCAAAGTTGCGTAATTTTATGACCAATAGAATGCCGTTCTGAAACTAGAAAGATTCCGAATACTTCCGGAGATATTCGGAGAAAACCGAAATTTTGTAAAATCGTTCTTATTTTTTTCCGGGCTCATTTGAAAAGCAATTTTAAAATAAATGTCAATTCATCATTGTCACTTTTTCACCTTTAGAAGATGGTGTTATTAAATTTAAAATATGACGTTTCGTCTTCAAGCGGCCATCCTCAACTTCCTTGTTTTAAGTACGGAACTGGATTTTTTATTTGCGATTTTGTCATCTTTGGGCATCCTAAAACCGATACTGTTTATGATTTTTCAATAATACAGTAAAAAAAGCAGGTCCGCATTTAAAAAAATAAATGAATTGATGATGATTCCAGAGGAACGAAACGTTGAATTTCAAATTTCTCGCGCGCTAAATTGAGCCAGTTCAGAAAATGAATGTATAATGAAGATTTACTAGAGACGACTGTTAGGTCTTCAATATCCGGTATTTTTTGTACCTTTTACCTTTACCATATAACTGGTAAAGGTAGAGTTGAATAGTAAAGCATTATTACATACTTATTGAAATTCTCTATAAATCTGTGCTAAATTGATAGCTCAAATATTTTTCAACATAATATAACAGATTTCAAGATATTGAAGTTTAAGAAGAGAATAAACACTGGCTGTCGTATCCCCACTATTTATTAACTCAAATCAAACCATAAAACTTTCTAATCTAATATTTTTCCAGGTATTACACCCAAAAACATCTCAACTCATAGCAACTTACGATGAGCACGTTCTAGTAACAACCTTCAAGTTTGGAGTATTGTATCAGCAATTCGGCCAAACAACCGAGGAAGAATTGTTTTGCAACAATGTCACTAGCCCTGCTTTTAGTGACTTTTTAGATTTACTTGGCCAAAGGATACAGCTGAAAGACCACAAAGGATATCGAGGAGGACTCGATATACAAAACGGACATACAGGAGACACAGCTGTTTACGAAGTAATTTTTATTTCTATTTTTAAATACATAATATACTATGATGTGTTTTCAGGTCTTCAAAGATAGAGAAATAATGTTTCACGTGTCGACACTGCTACCCTATACAGACAACGATCCGCAGCAATTGCAAAGGAAAAGGCACATCGGTAACGATATCGTGGGCATAGTGTTTCAAGAGGAAAACACTCCTTTTTGTCCTGACATGATAGCCTCGCATTTCCTGCATGCATTTATCGTTGTACAAGTTTTGGATCCGAATACTTCAAACACTAGGTAAGAATTTTTCATTCATTTTCCGCTAAAATGTTAAACTTTGCATAATTGAAAAGAACTTTTTTTCCATTTGAAAATCTATTCACCAAGCCAAAAAGCAAGTACCTAGTTTCTTTGATATTTAAATTTTACTCCACATCACATAGGAGGCAAATTTGCATTTCAAAAATTGTAATTTTTTTTCAGGTACAAAGTGAGTGTAACGGCACGAGACGACGTGCCGTTTTTTGGACCGACTTTACCGACGCCGGCGATTTTCAAGCATGGTCCAGAGTTCAAGGAGTTCCTGCTGACCAAGCTGGTCAACGCGGAAAAAGCCTGCTACAAAGCAGAGAAGTTTGCCAAGCTCGAATTGCGAACTAGGACGTCGTTGTTGCAAAGTCTTACTGATGATTTAAAGGTAAGTTGTTGGAAAATATTTCAGTGTAAGTTTTAGTATAAGATACATACTCCTATCCTTTTTCTATACACTCAAAAAGTTTCAAAGTTTTATCATCATTGTTAAAGTCCAATGATGAAAATTCAAACATCTCACAATGTATTTTTCCTCAATATCACAATTTCAATTTTTTCAGGAGAAAACAGCTGAATTTCTTGGAGGTCCGAGTACTCCGCAAGTACCCGGTACACCTAAGGGCGACTCGGGACCCGGCGCCCGATTCATCGACACCGTAAAGAAAGCTTGGACTGCGGCCAAAGTGAAAACGAGCCAGAGCGACAACAACTTGGGCCCGGCCAGTCATCACCATCATCACCACGACAAACTGAGCAAGAAATCCAGTCAACCACCGATTTCAGAATCGACACCTTCGGTAAATACAATCTCGATAAAAATCATCACTTACTTACCAAGAATTTTTTAGAGTGGAAGATCAATTTCGAAGTCTTCAATAATATCAAATTCCAAAAAGTCAGGTGGTTCAGGTAGTACGGGCAGTGGACGGTCTTCAACAGCTTCATCTCCAGATTTGACAGCTCATGCTCCTTCCAGCGCTCGGCCAGCTTTAAGTGAAGCCAGCGACGACTCTTCATTGACCTCAGAAGATCTGGAGCATCTGGCTGGAGGGTAAGTTTCACTTTCCTATAAGGTATGTTCCAACAACCATTTTGTATACGAATTTCATGATAATACATTGTATGGATTTTTGTGTTGGAACAAAGCTATAATCATGTTACTAAAATAGCTCATTCTATAGGTATGTTGATAGTGATACTGGCCTGGAATCAATGTCTTCGGCGGAAACCGCAGCCAAAGCTTGTAATTGTCAAGAAAGGCCCGGAAGTAGCACTCCTGGCGGACAAAATGGGTCGCAGCAGGAAGTTTTGTCGCAAGAGGTTACCAGGTTAAAGTGCGATAAGTTGGATTTGTTAAGACAGAATGTGGTAAGTAAACTATGTTTAAGTACACCTTTCACAAATAAAGAATATGCATATTACAATAATGAAAATGTACAAGAAGATGACTTTAGTGGAATACAAATAGAAAATTTTAATTAATTATTGGTTCTACAGTCTTTTCCAAAAGGTTGTCAATGTTCCACATGTCTTGGTTCTTCTTTTATTAAATTTTTTTTTTTTCGGTTTTCTGCAGTCATGTGATATAACGACATTCTTAACAATAATTTTCATAATATCTTGTAATTTGAAGGTGGTGTTATTTATTGCTATAAATCCCTTTACTTGAGCCCATATTAGTTGAATCCGATTTAATTCGCAATGGTAGGGTGGCAAGCTCCCGAATCTATAGATCAATATCTACAATCCTTTAAACCTTCTGGCTACTGAATGCAATTTTCAACTTGGTGGAGGTAGTTGCAATCTCGTTTTTGGTACAGCAGCGTCAGTTCAGTAGTGAATAAAATTGATGAATGGGAGGGTATTGGCCATAGGCGCCGGAATTTTAACATTGCCATGGGGGCTTGGGATCCAAAAATTAACATAAGTAGAATTAATAGACACATAGACTTAAATGGGACCAGTTGACAGATACCCATTTCACGCTGGATCGTTGATCATCACTGCAGGTTTCTTCATATTATTGAAATTCGTGAATCTTCGGCAGCTCAGCTATACTCGGCTTCGACAGCACTATTGTCGTAGTCAGGATCTTGTCTTGGGGAGAGGAAGGGGCAAATTTGTAAATTTGCGAAAATAAAAAAACGCCGAAATTATACGCGAGCCCGAAAGGCCGGAGTTATTTTAATCAAGGAGCTCAGTCTATAATTCTATTGGTCAGCGGATAATTTGGAGCCAATCGAAAACCGCAAATATTCAAAATGCGTGTTCAATCAAAGAGCCGGGAATATTCAAAAACTTTAGTTTTATCAAATTGACTTTGCGACGGGAGGCAAACCACATCTTGCTCTAAAATCTAATATATTTTTTTTCATTGTTATTGCTCAATATATTGGGATATAGAATATCATCCAGAACTCTTTGAAATGTAGCCGGCGCGTTCTTGAAACCAAAGGGCATGCGCAAGAATTCATAGTGCCAGTTTTCTGTACTGAATGCGGTTTTTCGATGTCGTTTTCATGCATCTGGAACTGGTGGAAGCCGCTAGTATTTCAACACCAAAGGTACTGGCAGCGTGTCAGCTTGTTCAAGAGATCTGTTATGTTGGGTAATGGATATTTGTCATCTAAATCTAAGCTTTTTATATTAAGGGCCCTAAAATTTACTATACTATACTAAACAAAAAAAGTATCAAACTGTTTGTCAAAGTCAGTATAGCAAAAGCAACAAAAACATAAAACACACAAGTTTCATATAAAAATAAATAGCTAGGAATGTTAGGATCAGGAACTCAATATTTTTGTACCTACTCACTACATACAATGCTAAAATCACTATGGGGGCGAAGCCCCCATAGCAATTGCGTTACAGGGACTCAAGCTCCCATTGCCCCCATTGCCCCCATTACCCCTATTGGTTTCGGCGCCCATGGTATTGGCAGAGTCCAAAAATTATCACAGGTGGGTTCGGCTTGCTCACTCCGAGTGACTCCATTCGCACTCCAGCCATTCGGGTTAAGGTTCGAGTATTGCTTTTTACCGTATTAGGGGTGACTCCATTAGCTCTGTTCACTCCACTCCAACTCCGCGCTGAATAGCCGAACCTAGCTCACAATGGAAAAAATCGATAGACTTAGCTATTCAAAAAGGGTGATCAACGTAGACCAACTATAGGCCTGTCTAACATGCGATACACTAAAATGCAAGGAAAAAATGTTTGTTAAAGAACTGACAGCGTTTTTCTTTGAAATACGATGAATCTATTTTACTACGGGGAGCAATGTGGTGTTTATAATGTCCTTCAATATTGGAGCAAAACGCCTGTTCGTTTTGTCCTGTTTCTAGAGTATTGTAGGTCTGTATCAATGTACTGAAACTTCGATACCGAACGCATGCAACTGATACTTGTTTCAACGTGCATTATAGGTTTGTTCCAACACGTCAAAAACTGTCCCATAAACGGTTTCGAAAACACTCTGTAAATGAATTTCGGGTTCTACGCACACATTTTTGGCTCTGCGCAGAATCGTGACGGTAAGTACTTTTGTACGGTTTCTTGACGTGTTGGAACAAAACCTATGTATCACGCTACTAAAATATAAACAGTGTTATTTCCAACATGGAAAATCGTGACTTTTGGGAGGAATTTTTGAATTTACATAAATTATATCCACGTTGATTGAACAGAACTTGTTACTGAACCGATGTTTTCTGAGCTCATCAACATGTATTGTCTGTCGTTTTTAATCTGACACTTTCCGTATGAGGAGCAAGGGGGTGAAGCATATGGCAAAAACAGTTGTCATGTCAGGTGACCATTAGCTTTCACATTCATTTGGGGTATCAGATTAAAATCGACGGACTGTAGGAGCAGTTGAAACATGGATACAAATCTCAGATACATGTAGCAAGGCCTGTCGCGGAACAAGTACGGGGCCCTTTACTGATACTCTGAGACTGATACTGAGGCAAACTAATCGAGAAGACTGATAATGCTGATAATCTATGTCACTGACGTGAACCCTCTACCTGGGATTCACGTGCATGATATTGATATCTGAATCCTCTACCTGTGATTCAGCTTGCCTGATATTGATACCTGAACCCTCTACCACTACTTTTTTCCTAAAGAACCCCTGAATAGACTATAAGCCCACACACATCAATACTTTACTGATAAATCGCAAGGCCGCCTTGTGGTAGTTCGCGGCAAGTACAGTATATGAACAGGTTTTCAATGCATATATAAGAAAAACAGATTTTTAAACGCAGCAATAGCTTCATCGGTTTCATCCAATAAAGTAGACAGAAGGTTTGGAATTGGCTTTGCGACATTCAATTGATTCCAGAATGAGATAGCGCTAGTAAAGGGCAGGAAAATCTCACAGATCTCTCCTGTTCTCTCACTCTAATGTTGGCCGCAAATATATGTATTGAATAGATAGGCATAAGGCTATTCCAACCATCTTACTACTTCATTGGCTTTACCGCCTACTATTGGACAAATAACATAATTGTTGTGCACGCTGTTCATGTAAGTACACTCGAAATAAGCTGTATGAACACAACACGTTAATGTGTTCTCAACTTAAGTCTCAATGAGGCTTGTAATAATCGAGCTCAAATGGTTCAAATTCACTCAAAAAGCTTCGTATAAAATTTTATCAATGTAACTTCTATTGAGTGTAGTTCAAATTCTAATCCAGAGATCGTTCAAATCAAATTTTAGCTGCTTTTACCGCAAGAATGTAACGAAATGTTGATTTTGAGGAGGATTACGTCATTTAAAGCCGCGTACACAGACCGAATATACACCAAAGCCAACGCGTCCCAACATAGTTCACATGTGCCGTTGGCTAGCGTTGAAAGTTCGGTCTGTATGCGGCTTTAGATGGTACTTGTCAAAAATGTTCTCTGTGAAATTCTGATTTGGGTTTAAAATTTTGAACAAACCATCATCAGATCTGACTTCACGATGATAGACACTACACTCATGATTAAAACTCAGTTTTTCTAGTCTAGGCTTTTCTCCAAATTATAATTCTGGTGATATAACTGCATATTTAAGAGCTTGGAATAGACATAAATTGATACAAATGAATCATCATATTATTAATATAATTACTAGCACAGTAGAGACAGTAGAATGGGCTTCTCAATGTATAGACTAACTTTTATTAGATTCAAGTAACATATGTCATACAAACATATATGTATATTATCTATTCACAATCTGTAGTCCAAAATTACAGGTAAAATTTATCATCTTTCAATGCTATTTGATAGGGAAAGGTGATACATTTTCCTGTACTTTTAGACTCCAGATTGTGAATAGGATATACATACCCCAAGCTTCTACAATCATGACATGCTAAACTTTTCGTTAAAATTATTATACTCAACTTTTAACAATGAAAAAGACTGCTTTTCCTACATTTACAGGGAAAAACGTAAATCAATGGATATTTTTGACACTGGCGGTGCAACTTCCCACATGTCAGGATACAAAGCTGTTTTATTCAAGTCAAATTCGGAGAAACGATGATGTCATATTGGAGAAGTAAGTCACAATGCTTTACTGCCATTAAGAAAGTACATATATCAAAATTACCTTTTGTATGTGCCAGATTTGAAATGTTATGACAAAAAAAATGAGAGAAAAAGGAATAAAAATACAAGGAGATAAAGGTGAAATTATTTTTAACAAGGGATGATAAAGTAGTAGGGTGGGGTGGGTACCTACTACCATCTGGAAAATTACAAATTTTCTAAGAAGATAAGGACTATGGGATGGCTACACAAGAAAACGAAAATTTAAACGTAAGAGTTGTTGACTGAGAAAATTGGGACATGCACCAGTAGTCTCATCAACAAAATTGAGAAGTCAGTTGAAACACATATTCTATCATAGACTGTGAAGAGTGCATAAAATCCAAGATGATGAGAACTATTTCCAGAAAAGAAGGTAACGCCTGGGAAAGAATATTGGAGAAAGTTCATTGAGATGAGTAGGTACTTGTACCATTTAACGTTTATATTGATATTCAGAGGTACTTTTTATAAAACATAAAAGTGAGGTAGAAGGCCGCATCCGAGAAAATGTTCAGCGGATGAAGCTTGGTAACTTCAAAAGTGACAATATGGTGACAAATGTGTTAAATTCCCTGAAAAATTTCTTCAAGTGAGTTCATAAAGCTGTAAGATCCGATACGAAACAAAGAATGGCAGAAAGACCAAACAGAACTATCACTACTATGGTCAGAACATCACTCATTGATGCAGGTCTTCCGTATTTACTGTGGTATGAAGCAGTATCACATTAAGTCTACACAAAAAAAGTGTCTTATTAAAGATATTTTGGACAAAAAGAATTAATTTATATCAATAAAGAAATACGACCAAGTGGAAGCAAATTGTTATTTAGATCACAAGAATCTTTAGTGGTGGGACATGGAGGAAGAATGGTTGGTACAGTTTCTACAATACTCAAGGGGGGTTTCGATTGCAAAATTGCGTACACCAAACTTACTTCCTACTTGAAATTTATCCCCAGTTATCTCTAGTCATACCTGGTTATTCCCAGTTATCCCTAGGCATCCCCAGTTATCTCTGGTTATTTTTCGGATATCCGTTGTTATCCCTGGTTATTCTTTAATTACCTGCTCTAATATAGTCTTCTTTTACTGTTAATATATTTGTCTAATAACCACCAAATACCTGTCCAATGTTGCCAAATGTAATCTTCGAAGTTTAGTATGTTTGCTTTTTTCCAGTTATCCCCTGGTTATCATTTGGTTATCCTCAATTATGCTTCGGTTATCCCTGGTTATCTCCTTAGCCATGTACACCAAATATCCTCAGTGAAATCCTCTTCGCTTTTACCTAATGAAAATTAAGACTTCAAGCCAATAATATTGGTGTAACAATCAAAATTTGGAATCAGCCACTTTTGATTCCCTCTGGAAAAATGTATCAGTGATTCAAGTGCCGATAATCATCAAAATTTTATTCATTCTCGGCTCTTGAAGTTCCTGTAGAAGTTTTCCAAGGGATTTAGAGCGGAGGAAAGTTTAAATTTTGATTTTCACAGGCTCTTGATCAACTAATTCAATTTGTCCAGAGGCAATCAAAAACGTCAAAATATACTACCGATAAAACCGTACAACTTTCATATTTAAATTATTTTTCCACCTCGTATTGCTAAAGCTGTAGGTAGGGTCAAAATATTAGGAAACACCTGTACATCTTATATCCTCATTGAAATTCCCCTCAACAATATTATAGATTTTTATAAACAAACTTTATTTTGTCTGTATATTTTTCCTCAACAAAACTGAGTAAATCTTTCTCATATAATAAAACATTCAACAACCTGTATTTCCAGTTGTCGTAGTTATTTCCATTGAACAGAGGAATTTTGTATTTCTCATCATCTATTCTCTGAAGATTTGTGCTGAATGTTCCAAGAATATTATTGTCATACTGTACAATAGCACTACGGTTCCTAATAGTTATAGTTGCATTCTCCAACAACTATGATAATAGAAAATGTTAATAATATCCATTCATTTTTGTTCCAGAACTGTCAGAGAGACATTAAAAGGCTACGAGAAAAGGAACTGGTCCTACAAGGCGAACTAACGCAGGCGCACAAGGAAATAATGCGACTCCGGGAACTGCTTAAGGACTAAGCAAATTATTTATTGGATATTATCGAGACCAAGATTCCTTTCGCGGGAGCTAACGCTGATGGTGCCTTTATTTTGTGAATTAAAAGTTGGTTTTTTGGAATCTTGGTCTACGTTTTGTGTTGACCACAAACTATGTATTATTAAAACGTTGACTTTAGGAATTCCTATGATTTTTTTTTGTTTTGCTTTCTGACATTTATTTTCTAGTTACCGCATCACTTTTCTCAAATTATCCAATACATGAATAGATTTAGGTAATGTGTATACTGATTTACACATAACTTTGCACCGTAATAATATGTTTTTTTCTTCTACTGCTAAATTTACATCACCTAAAACTCTAACAACTGTTAGGTTTAGGGCTAAATTATGGACCTACTGATAAGTGTCAGGTTATTACCTAGCAGTTTTCTATGCTCTAGGAAATAGAAAGCACCTACTAGGTAACAACCTGACACTTATTAGTAGGTTCATAATTTGGCCCTTCTAGGCTTAATTATAAAACATTTATATTTTTTTTTTGTGATATGAGTTTATTTTTCTTTTTAGAATTAAGTATTTATTTTCAAAAAAGGGTTTAACATACTCTTATTATTTTGTACATTATTTTTTTGAGAGACACTATCATTACCAATACCTTATTTTATACCAAAGTAACATTCCCCAAAAAAAAAATGATTTTTGAGAAATAACTAAGTGTGTACATAACAAAGCGAAAAATAAAAGTATTTATTAGGTTTATTAAGTTCTTAGTATCTCACATTATAAATTGCCCGTGTAGAGCAAGAAGGGGTCATGTGTAAAACTGCAAGTTTGCAAACATTTCCTGTCTATATGAGTTTATATGTATGTGCCGCTTGTCATTTTTTACACAACGTAAGCTGTATCATTGTATTGAAGATGTTATGGCAGTTATCTCAAAAATGGTTCAATTGCCGCTTGGCCTCTTTTTGCTCTACATAGGTGAAATGTAATTAGTAATTTTTCTTTTGTACAATTTTCTTTTTTGCAATACTGTATTACTAGATTAGAGATTTATTTTTTACTTAAGGGTTTATTAATATTTAATTACTAAAAAAAATTACGTGTAAATACGTTTTGCTTTAATCAATGTAATTTTAGGGTGCAAAATATGATTTCGGACGAACAAAAAAAAAACACTAACTAAAGGCCTTTTCTATATAATAATGTAGTAAGAAAATTCTATTCTGTTAAAAAAAAAATTCAAATATTTATCGATGTGTGTAGTAGGATGTAGCAAGGTACCCTATTTAGACTGTGTTTCAGGGCTGGGATTCTGGTGTCTTCTTCTCTCTTTTCAAAATCAATAGAGATAAGACATCAATAGAGATAGAGAAAATATCTCTATTCGTTACAGAGTCCCAATCCAGTTTTCTAATACTCGAAATAATTATTTGTCCGATTATTAATATCCTACTGTGTAGGGATTTTACAGTTAATTTTTGATTTTCTTACAGAATTTTTGATTATTTTTTTTTTTGTGATTTTCGAGTTCGTTTTTGTTATCTTTGACAATTTACTACTGCAAAGTCTAATAAAATATATATTAATGTGATTTGTTTGTTGTTTTTTTTTTTTTCCTTTTTTATACCTTTGAAAGGACATATTTCTGATCCTCTGTGGATGATAAAAGCAAAAAGGTCAGAGCTATAAATGGTGTTTAAGCAACATCGCCATCTATATAAAGAAACCTGAAACGGGTATTGAATTTCACTGTTAATTAGCGAAAAGCCACTAGAGGGCGCTGATGGTCAAAATTTGCTGAACATTTAACCGCTATTAGGATATTGAAGTTCAGTTCAAATAGGAGTTTCAAACCTAAATAAATGTACTCGCTTCGGCGGTACATATACTAAAATTGGAACGATACAGAGAAGATTAGCATGGCCCCTGCGCAAGGATGACACGCAAAATCGTGAAGCGTTCCACATTTTTTTTAGTGGAAAGTTTTAGAATTCGTTACTATTGGCTTTAATATCGAGCCCTCAAAAATCTCCTACGAAAAATTAAAAATTATTGTATAGGTAGTACAAATAACAACCGACCGACTTTTTTTTTCCCGACAATTTTTTTTCCCGACTTTTTTTTCCCGACAATTTTCTTTCCCGAACATTTTTTTCCCGACTTTTTTTTTCCCGGCCATTTTTTCTTCCCAGCCAATTTTTTTCACGACCATTTTTTTTTCGACCATTTTTTTCCCGACTTTTTTTTTCCCGACCATTTTCATTTCCCGACCAACCTTTTTTTTTTCACGACCATTTTTTTCCCGACAATTTTTTTTCTCGACCATTTTTTTTTCCCAATTTTTTTTTTCCCGACTTCTTTTTTTTTCGACCATTTTTTTTCCCGACTTTTTTTTTCCCGACTATTTTTTTTTCCCGACAATTTTTTTCCCGACTTTTTTTTTCCCGACAATTTTTTTTCCCGACTTTTTTGTTCACGACCATTCTTTTTTCCCCGACCTTTTTTTTTCGAGCATTTTTTTTCCCGACTTTTTTTTTCCCGACAATTTTCTTTCCCGACCATTTTTTTCCCGACTATTTTTTTTTTTTCATGACCAATTTTTTTCCGACTATCTTTTTTCCCGACTTTTTTTTCCCGATTTTTTTTGTATCCCGACAATTTTTTCCCGACTTTTTTTTTCCCGACTTTTTTTTTCCCGACTTTTTTTTTCTTGACTTATTTTTCCCGGCCATTTTTTCTTCCCAGCCAATTTTTTTTTCACGACCATTTTTTTTCCCGACCATTTTTTTTCCGACTATCTTTTTTCCCGACTTTTTTTTCCCGACTTTTTTTGTATCCCGACATATTTTTCCCGACTTTTTTTTTCCCGACTTTTTTTTCCCGACTTTCTTTTTCTTGACTTATTTTTCCCGGCCACTAGAGGGCGCTGATGGTCAAAATTTGCTGAACATTTAACCGCTATTAGGATATTGAAGTTCAGTTCAAATAGGAGTTTCAAACCTAAATAAATGTACTCGCTTCGGCGGTACATATACTAAAATTGGAACGATACAGAGAAGATTAGCATGGCCCCTGCGCAAGGATGACACGCAAAATCGTGAAGCGTTCCACATTTTTTTTAGTGGAAAGTTTTAGAATTCGTTACTATTGGCTTTAATATCGAGCCCTCAAAAATCTCCTACGAAAAATTAAAAATTATTGTATAGGTAGTACAAATAACAACCGACCGACTTTTTTTTTCCCGACAATTTTTTTTCCCGACTTTTTTTTCCCGACAATTTTTTCTTCCCAGCCAATTTTTTTCACGACCATTTTTTTTTCGACCATTTTTTTCCCGACTTTTTTTTTCCCGACCATTTTCATTTCCCGACCAACCTTTTTTTTTTCACGACCATTTTTTTCCCGACAATTTTTTTTCTCGACCATTTTTTTTTCCCAATTTTTTTTTTCCCGACTTCTTTTTTTTTCGACCATTTTTTTTCCCGACTTTTTTTTTCCCGACCATTTTTTTTTCCCGACAATTTTTTTCCCGACTTTTTTTTTCCCGACAATTTTTTTTCCCGACTTTTTTGTTCACGACCATTCTTTTTTCCCCGACCTTTTTTTTTCGAGCATTTTTTTTCCCGACTTTTTTTTTCCCGACAATTTTCTTTCCCGACCATTTTTTTCCCGACTATTTTTTTTTTTTCATGACCAATTTTTTTCCGACTATCTTTTTTCCCGACTTTTTTTTCCCGATTTTTTTTGTATCCCGACAATTTTTTCCCGACTTTTTTTTTCCCGACTTTTTTTTTCCCGACTTTTTTTTTCTTGACTTATTTTTCCCGGCCATTTTTTCTTCCCAGCCAATTTTTTTTTCACGACCATTTTTTTTCCCGACCATTTTTTTTCCGACTATCTTTTTTCCCGACTTTTTTTTCCCGACTTTTTTTGTATCCCGACATATTTTTCCCGACTTTTTTTTTCCCGACTTTTTTTTCCCGACTTTCTTTTTCTTGACTTATTTTTCCCGGCCATTTTTTCTTCCCGGCCAATTTTTTTCCCGACCAACTTTTTTTTTTCACGACCATTTTTTTTCTCGACCATTTTTTTTCTCGACCATTTTTTTTCCCAATTTTTTTTTCCCGACATTTTTTTTTTCGACCATTTTTTTCCCGACTTTTTTTTTTCCCGACTATTTTTTTTTCCCGACAATTTTTTTCCCGACTTTTTTTTTCCCGACAATTTTTTTTCCCGACTCTTTTTTTCCCGACAATTTTTTTTCTCAATTTTTTTTTTCACGACCATTCTTTTTTCCCCGACCTTTTTTTTTCGAGCATTTTTTTTCCCGACTTTTTTTTTCCCGGCGATTTTCTTTCCCGACCATTTTTTTCCCGACTTTTTTTTCCGGACTTTCTTTTTTCCCGACAATTCTTTTTTCCCGACCATTTTTTTTCCCGTCTTTTTTTTTCCCGACCATTTTTTTTTCATGACCATTTTTTTCCGACTATTTTTTTTCCCGACTTTTTTTTCCCGACTTTTTTTTCCCGACTTTTTTTTCCCGACTTTTTTTCGCGACAATTTCTTTTCCCGACCATTTTTTTTCACGACTATTTTTTCCCGACTATTTTTTTTTCCCGGCAATTATTTTTGCAGGCTATTTTTTTTTTGCGACTCTTTCTTCTCTTTTTTTTTCTCATTTTTTTTTCTCGACTTTTTTTTTTCTCTCGACTTTTTTTTTCTTGACTTATTTTCCCCGGCTATTTTTTTTTCTCGACAACTTTTTTTTTTCATGACCATTTTTTTTCCCGACCATTTTTTTTCTCGACTTTTTTTTTCCCGACCATTTTTTTTCCTGACAATTTTTTTCCCGACATTTTTTTTCCCGACTTTTTTTTTTCCCGACTTTTTTTTTTCCCGACTATTTTCATTTTCCGACCGACTTTTTTTCCCGACAATTTTTTTTCACGACCATTTTTTTTTCCCGACCTTTTTTTTTTCGAGCATTTTTTTTCCTGATTTTTTTTTCCCGACAATTTTCTTTCTCGACCATTTTTTTCCCGACCATTTTTTTTCTCGACTTTTTTTTTCCCGACAATTTTTTTTTCCTGACAATTTTTTTCCCGACATTTTTTTTCCCGACTTTTTTTTTTCCCGACTTTTTTTTTCCCGACTATTTTCATTTCCCGACCGACTTTTTTTCCCGACAATTTTTTTTCACGACCATTTTTTTTTCCCGATTTTTTTTTTTCGAGCATTTTTTTTCCTGACTTTTTTTTTCCCGACAATTTTCTTTTTCGACCATTTTTTTCCCGACTTTTTTTTTTCCGGAGCATTTTTTTTTTCCCGATAATTCTTTTTTTCTCGACTTTTTTTTCTCGACTTTTTTTTTCCCGACAATTTTTTTTTCCCGACAATTTTTTTCCCGACCTTTTTTTGTCCCGACTTTTTTTTTCCAGACCATTTTTTTTTCCCGACAATTCTTTTTTTCTCCATTTTTTTTTCCCGACTATTTTCATTTCCCGACCGACTTTTTTTCCCGACAATTTTTTTTCACGACCATTTTTTTTTCCCGACCTTTTTTCTTTCGAGCATTTTTTTTCCTGACTTTTTTTTTCCCGACAATTTTCTTTCTCGACCATTTTTTTCCCGACTTTTTTTTTCCGGAGCATTTTTTTTTCCCGACAATTCTTTTTTTCTCGACTTTTTTTTCTCGACTTTTTTTTTCCCGACAATTTTTTTTTCCCGACAATTTTTTTCCCGACCTTTTTTTTTCCCGACTTTTTTTTTCCAGACCATTTTTTTTTCCCGACAATTCTTTTTTTCTCCATTTTTTTTTCCCGACTTTTTTCTTCCCGACAATTTTTTTTTCCTACAATTTTTTTCCCGACCTTTTTTTTTTGACCATTTTTTTTCCCGACCTTTTTTTTTTTCGAGCTTTTTTTTTCCCGACTTTTTTTTTCCACCTTTTTTTAAAAAAAAATAGTCGGGAAAAAAAAGGCGGGAAAAAAATAGTCCGGAAAAAAAGTCGGGAAGAAAATGGTCGTGGAAAAAAAATCGGGAAAAAAAATTGTCGGGAAAAAAAAAGTCGGTCGAGAAATGAAAATAGTCGGGAAAAAAAAAAGTCGGGAAAAAAATTTTGGGGAAAAAAAATTGTCGCGAAAATAAAAGTCGGGAAAAAAAAATCGGGAAAAAAAAAGTAGGGAAAAAAATGGTCGAAAAAAAAATTGTCGGGAAAAAAAAAAGGGGAAAAAAAAATGGACGAGAAAAAAATGGTGGAAAAAAAAGGCAGGAAAAAAAAAAGTCGGGAAAAAGAAAGTCGGGAAAAATAAAGTCGGGAAAAAAAAAGTCACGAAAAAAAAAGTCGGGAAAAAAAAAGTCGGTCGGGAAATGAAAATAGTCGGGAAAAAAAAGTCGGGAAAAAAAAAGTCGGGAAAAAAAAAGTCGGAAAAAAAGTCGGGAAAAAAAAAGTCGGGAAAAAAATTGTCGGGTAAAAATAGTCGTGAAAAAAAAATGTCGGGAAAAAAAATGGTCGGGAAAAAAAAAAGTCTGGAAAAAAATTGACCGAAAAAAAAAATTGTCGGGAAAAAAAGATTGGGAAAAAAAAAGTCGGGAAAAAAAATGCTCGAAAAAAAAAGGTCGGGGAAAAAAAAACGGTCGTGAAAAAAAAAAGTCGGGAAAAAAAATTGTCGGGAAAAAAAAAGTCGGTCGGGAAATGAAAATCGTCGGGAAAAAAAGTCGGGAAAAAAAAAGTCGGGAAAAAAAATTGTCGGGAAAAAAAAATTGTCGGGAAAAAAAAATTGTCGGGAAAAAAAAGTCGGGAAAAAAAAAAGGTCGAAAAAAAAATTGTCGGGAAAAAAAAATTGAGAAAAAAAAATGATCGAGAAAAAAAATGGTCGGGAAAAAAAATGGTCGCGAAAAAAAAAAGTTGGTCGTGAAAAAAATTGGCCGGGAAGAAAAAATGGCCGGGAAAAGTAAGTCAAGAAAAAAAAAGTTGAGAAAAAAAAAGAGAAGAAAAATTCGCAAAAAAAAAAGTCGGGGAAAATAATTGCCGGGAAAAAAAAATAGTCGGGAAAAAATAGTCGGGAAAAAAAAAGGTTGGGAAAAAAAATTGTCGGGAAAAAAAATTGTCGGGAAAAAAAAGTCCGGAAAAAAAAATGGTCGAAAAAAAAATTGTCGGGAAAAAAAAATTGGGAAAAAAAAAAATGGTCGAGAAAAAAAATGGTCGGAAAAAAAATGGTCGTGAAAAATAAGTCACGAAAAAAAAAGTTGAGAAAAAAAAATGGTCGAAAAAAATAATTGTCGGGAAAAAAAAATTGGGAAAAAAAAATGGTCGAGAAAAAAAATGGTCGGGAAAAAAAATGGTCGTGAAAAAAAAAGTTGGTCGGGAAAAAAATTGGCCGGGAAGAAAAAATGGCCGGGAAAAAAGAGTCAAGAAAAAAAAAGAGAAGAAAAAGTCGCAAAAAAAAAGTCGGGAAAAATAATTGCCGGGAAAAAAAAATAGTCGGGAAAAAATAGTCGTGAAAAAAAATGGTCGGGAAAAGAAATTGTCGCGAAAAATAAAGTCGTGAAAAAAAAAGGTCGGGGAAAAAAAAAGTGGGAATAAAAAATTTACAAGCGAGCGTTTTCAGTACTTTGCCGCGTAGGAAAAATCATGTGTGTATTACGAGCGAAAAGTGCCTTTGCCAATCTCAAGATATTGTCGGCAAAGTACCACTTTGCGCTCTTAATATACAAATAGCTATTTCTCTAATGGCATGAAGTTATAACTTTGTGAAGGAGGACTTTGTTGCAAATAAAAAAAAACCAAATAAATACAATTCAATTTATTAATTAAAATTTCACAAAATCTCATTAATTTCACTGTCACAAATTATTCAAAACAATCCACGAGGTAGCAAATAAATTAATATACATTTTTATACACGTGTCAGTCTTATACCTCTTATCCAATCCAAAAATTCAAACTACATTTCCACGCCTCCACCAAGGTACACCTTGCTCTTCGTCCATGGCCATCGTCCTCGGTCTTTGCGGCAAAGGTCTCAAGTTATGCACTTGCGGCAAATGTCTTTGGTTTTCTCTTATGCTGGGCAACCGATCCAAGTGGACTGGATTCGAACGGATATTCAAAGTCTCCATTTGAATTGGTGCTCTTTTCGCTGACTGGATTGCTTTGATTCGTCTTTTCGCCACGTTTTTCGCTCTACACTGAATTGTTAGTAGAAGCGAGCTCACCATTGCCAGCATAATGCCAATGTAGACTAGGACTTGAAGATTTCTGGCTGCTGATCTTCTTAGGACCAAACCGGCGATGCACAAAGAAACGCCTATGAGAATACCCATAGTGAATATTAACTGGAAATAAATTATGTTTTTGCAATTTGCATATATCATATAGATTTAGTAGCTTACTTGCAATAGAAAATAGCAAACGCTTTCGAAAGTTTGGCATTTGCCACCGCAACCGTAAACCATGGCATTGGTCAGAGCTGAACTCATAGAGCTTTGCGGTCGGTCTGATGTTCTTGATATCACAGGTCTTCTACCATTTGTGGTTTGGACTGGTATAGGACCATTATCACAGCTGGAATAAGGAAAGAAGGGTAAATTGAAATTTTTTGAGAGAATCAAAAACTCTTACGGTGTTTGAATTTCATGGTACAATCTATCTTCGAAAGGTTCCTCTTCCAGCTCGTCCTGCCTTATTCCGTGCCTCTGGAGCCTCTGGAAGCTCCTGTCCGAAAACGAGTTCCTGCCCTTATTAGATTCCTCGTCGAACTCGAAATAAGGCAGTCTAGTTGAGCCGCTATCATCGGAAAAAGTGACGTCGGTGTTCCTGCTTTCGCGCAGAGGTAGGAAAGTACTTCTATCTTCTGCTGCGCAGTAATCATAGTAGGTGTCTGTAGTGGTGGCATCGCTGACGCCGATGTCTACGGTAGTCTGTGGTTGGTGTGTAAATGATTTTCTTTGGTGATGGATTTTTTGCTGGTGATGGTAGAGTTGAGGGCGGGCAATTGTAGTGACCTGATAAAATATTGTTAAACTAATAGATGAAGAATTTTATGAAATTAATGGTCTTACATGGTAGGGGTTGTTTTCAGTATATCTGGGTTGGTGGTGGTTGGAAGCGCGACGTGACATCTGATCGAACTATGCCTATTTAGCATTGCTGGATTGCTGCAAAAAAAAATACATATGGTTTGTATTTAACTTGTTTAATTTTCAATTTTTGTACTGCTTTTTTAATAGTGTGTCCACTTAAGTTCGCAGCATATGGGAAACTTTTTTATTATCAATTTTACGAAAAAAAGTGATTCCTTTTAAAAGTTTCTGCTTCTTGAAAAAATAATATTAAACTATCAAAACTTGAAATAGCATGTACAGGGTGGCCCAAATTCGAGCCTCATCATTGGGATCTTGGAAACCGTAAGAGATACGGGGTCGGATAAATTATGGCAAGTTGCACAATTTTATGACCAATAGAATGCCGTTTTGAAATTAGAAAGATTCCGAATACTTCCGGAGATATTCGGAAAAAACCGAAATATGGTAAAATCGTTTTTATTTTCTCCCGGGCTTATTTGAAGAGTAATTTTAAAATAAATGTCACTTCATCGTTGCAGGGCCGTAGCTAGAGTCAAATTTAAGATAGGGCATGATAAATTTGACATAGGGCATACTCTACTTGCCCCCCGCCACCTTAAATTTTTTTTATAGGTGAACAAAATGGGGCTAATGGCGCCGAAGGCAAATTTTTCAATAAATCAAGGTTCAGGTCGTATGGCATAATGGGCAAGAATCGTAAACTTTACAGGATTGCTCAATCGGCTAAATTTGTTCACAAGTGCTGTGACGTCACGTGCATACCTGACTTTCAAGATGGCCGCCGATACAAATGATAGTTGAGTTTGCGCTGAGAATTATTTTATCGTAAATTCGAAGTTTATCAAATGTTATAAGTGTAATTTAAAGTTTCATTTGATGTGTGTAAGCATAAAAGACTCATGGCTGGAAATAATCGCGGAAACCCCAAACATTTTCTGGTTTTAGTGGTTTTGTAATACTGGATTTGTTGCATCAGGACATAGCTTTCTTTAATTCGTGTGTATTGCTTAGTTTTCTACTGCTAGTATATCCTAATCAAGTAATTATTTGTATTGTTTTTTTTTTTGTAAATCAAATAAAATAAATACTTAGGGCGGGTATTATAAAACTGCTTTGACAGTTAACTTGAAGTTAACTTTTTGAATTGCATGTAATTCCAGAAGTTAACTTTAAGTTAACTCTCAAAGTAGTTTTATAATACCCACCCTTAGTTGTAAGTTTCCTTTGCATGTAATTACTTACTCTTAG
The DNA here is from genome assembly GCA_917834065.1 of Ceutorhynchus assimilis. Lineage (NCBI taxonomy): Eukaryota > Metazoa > Arthropoda > Insecta > Coleoptera > Curculionidae > Ceutorhynchus > Ceutorhynchus assimilis. The sequence goes on from OU892285.1 coordinate 36,067,400, forward strand.
TAGAAATTAGTGTTTGTGAAGAGTAAATAAATGAATAAATATGTAAATAAATTTCTTTACTGGCGCGTTTACTATGGAAAACTTGCAGTGTTTAGTGTTTTTCTGGATTCTGATTATGAAAATATAAATTAGGTATCACTATTTGGCTTTGTGAGATAAGCTTTGAATATCCATAAAAAATGTATCTGCATTCAGTTTGTCCTTTCTTTTACAAAAAACTATCCACTCGTTTTAAATAGTTTTAGATACAAGATCTTTTCCTTTAAGAAAACGATAAAATTTACATTTTTGACTGCTTGCTTTTTGATCAAAATAGTTGTTATAACACCCATACACAGTACATCTCATTCCAGGCATAATCTATTATTATAAATGTACCTTCTTGCTTCTTGTTGCCGTTGCCCCTAATAAAAGGTAAAAAAAATGCATGCACATTTTGATATAATATTTATGTGAGTGTGAGTATTTTGAAATTACCCTGCTGATAAGCAGAGAACAAACAAACTCGTCTTCGTAATTAGCTAACGACTCAAGCATACAAACTTTTGAAGTCTGTTAAATTTAAAAAACACAGTTTTCAAAGAAAATAAACTCAAAAATAACAATTTTTCACGTTTGAGAATGCACACTGTCATAATAAAAAACAAACCGATCAAGGACTGCGTGACGTCACTTGCATTCCTCCATGTTCGATATTTTTATGAACGTATGTCTTATGGGATTGAGCAATCCTGTAGAGTTTACGATTCTTGGGTAATGGGTAACTTGATGACGTCTCTGATCTGGGATACCTTATAGAGATTTGCATTATGTTGAGGCACCCCAGATGACGTCATAAAGTTGCCAGGGCTGGGACTCTGTAACGTATAGAGATCGTAATCCCTATCGCTATGGCACTTGCTGTCTTCTTCTCTCTTCTCGAAATCAATAGAGAGAAAATATCTCTATTCGTTACAGAGTTCCAGCCCAGGCATCCTACCTCTCTCGCCTTTATCAAACAACCTTGCAATAAATAACATCTCTGGCAAGTAAACAAAATGGCGCGTATTTCCGCGCCAGCCACCTGGGCCATTCGCAATCTGTCAAATAAAAAAAAAACTTCCACTGTGCAAACGACAAACATTGTTCATTAGATTTAGGGCGGGTATTATAAAACTACTTTGAGAGTTAACTTAAAGTTAACTTCTGAAAATACGTGTATTCAAAAAGTTAACTTCAAGTTAACTGTCAAAGCAGTATTATAATACCCACCCTTAGGCATTTTCGGAAACATTCATCCTCGCTTAATCGATTTCAGACCTATCTACTTTAGGCATCATCTCATCTACTCTTAAATTTTTTAAAGAAACCTTAATGTATGTTGATTTTCAAAGGTAGGGCATCATCCTTTAAAAGAGAAAGCATTGCCCCCCCAATGCCCCCCCCTGGCTACGGCCCTGCATCGTTGTCACTTTTTCTCCTTTAGAAGATGGTGCTACTAAATTTAAAATTTGACGTTTCGTCTTCAGGCGGTCATCTTCAACTTACTTTCTTTAAATACGGACCTGGATTTTTTATTTGCGATTTTGTCATCTTTGGGCATCCTAAAACCGATACTGTTTATAATTTTTCAATGACACAGTGAAAAAAGCAGGTCCGTATTTAAGAAAAATAAATTGATGATGATTCCAGAGGAACGAAGCGTTGGATAAAAAATTTAATACGGCCATCTTGTAGAGAAGGAAAAGTGACAATGAGAATGTGAAATTAGTTTCTCAAAATCTTTTTAAATGAAATCAGGAAAAAATTTGAAAAATACAAGAAATTTTAATTTTTTTCGTATAGTTTTGATTTCTTCCTGATTTTATTTAAAAATATTTTGAAAAACTAATTTCACATTCCCATTGTCACTTTTTCTTCTCTACAAGATGGCGGTATTAAATTTAAAATCCAACGTTTTGTTCCTCTGGAATTATCATCAATTTATTTTTTTTTAATACGGACCTGCTTCTTTCACTGTGTTATTCAAAAATTAAAAACAGTATTGGTTTCAGGATGCCCAAAGATGACAAAATCGCAAATAAAAAATCCAGGTCCGTATTTAAAAAAAGTAAGTTGAAGATGGCCGCCTAAAGACGAAACGTCGAATTTTAAATTCAGTAGCACCATCTTCTAAAGGAGAAAAAGTAACAACGATGAAATAAGCATGGGAGAAAATAAAAACGATTTTACCATATTTCGCTTTTTTCCGAATATCTCCGGAAGTATTCGGAAACTTTCTAATTTCAAAACGGCATTCTATTGGTCATAAAATTGCGCAACTTTACCATAATTTATCCGACCCCGTATCTCTTACGGTTTCCAAGATCCCAATGATGAGGCTCGAATTTGGGCCACCCTGTACAGAGTGGTCAAAAAATAGAAAAATATACAGGGTGTTTCCTAAGTATGGTTCGTAACTTCGGGATGTGATTTCTTTCAAAACTTTGAGAAAAAAAGTTCCCATAACCATACGTCCGGAAATGCGTAGTTTCTGAGATTTCTGAGATACAGGGTGTCAAAGTTTTAGAAAAAATCGTTTTTTTTAGCTCAAAAATCCTTATTCCATTTTTTTTTTTTTTTTTTTCAAATTTGGCAAGTTTGAGATATCAAAAGGTATGTTTTGACTGTAATACGACTTGCTTAATCTGAAAAAAAAAATATCGAAGGTTTAAAAAAATAATGACGTGCGATTTTTTTGAGTGGAGACACTATGGAGTTTGAGCCAGGCGGTCCCAAATGAATATTCAGACTAGACTATTCATAGTCAAAGTCTCAACATGTGAATATTTCAACATTTTTGTGCTGAGGTGGGATACAAAGAACCTATAAATTATTTCCAATTCCAAATCTCTTCAAAAGAAGAGTTAACAAGGAAAATGGCAGATTTGAGGAAATGTGTCAACCAAATGGCGCTCACGTTGGAAAAGTTAGCAGGCAAAGAGAAACCGTCTACTAGGAGCAGCCCGCCACCTGTAAAAAAGTCAATTACAGCGTCGATTTCAACCCAGACCGATAGTGAAGAGACATCCCCTATTACGCAAGTGGTCATTGATTCCCGAGTCTGTCCCCCACCTCAGAATTCCGCCCTAAAAGAAAACTGGCATTATGTGGTAGTGTCAAAAATCCCCCATCCTTTTACAGCAAAACAGCTTGCTCATTTTGTAAAGGAAAAACTTGGACCACGGAGTTTATCAGATGCTTTCCAATGCTCCAAAATAAAGACTGCTCTCACACTGATTTCAAAGTTGGTGTTCAAAACAAAAATCACCTAAAGCAGCTTTTGGACAGAAACATGTGGCCTCCAGGTACGGGTATAGAGACTGCTAATTCATCTGCAACACTTTTAAAGGCATCGCCACCGTCGGCAGCAATTACAGTAGATCCACAGCATCAGTCTCATCACCATTTCAAACCCAACACTGCGGAGGGCCGAAGTAGACCACTAAACTCTGACTCAACCCCGATTAACCCGACTAAGGATGATAAAACTATCAGGATTGGTTCTGACAGGGAGGCTATAGCTGTTTCTAAGTCCCTGGCACTAGACAGCACAAAAATTGTTATGAATACAAGTTGAAAAAAAGATGAATCAATCATGGACCCGATGACTCCACCCATTGTGCGATTATCGCGAGCTTCCGATACAGCTGATGGTCGATATTTATTGGCTAGACTAAGAGACCCTGCCATTCTTAAAGCTCTTAGGCTATTCCTGGCTTATCTCCATGACCAACCATCCCTCGTGTGTTTTGATGGGCACACTAACACCAGCATCAAATTAATGTTAGCTTCGGAGGGACTTCCTAGTGACTTGGACTCATTGCGGAAGTTATATTTCCGTTTCCACAACGCGGATGGCATTGGTTTGGCTGAAGTTGACGCTGATCTCTCCGCCTTCAGGTCTTACTTCTCATCCGAGAAACTTCTCCGGTTACAGAATATTAGGGAAAGTCAGAGCAAATATTTCTCTAGTGGCTCTCCACGTAATAATAAAATTTTTTAGATAAGGTGACGCGACCAGAGGATCAAGCACCCTCTGTAAGGTTGGACGATGGCAAGCTTAGTGTATTTCTTATTAATATTCAGTCCTTAAGACACAAAACAGATGAATTATTTCTTTTATTAGAAGAGCTTAATTTTCCAGAAATCATCGCCATTACTGAACACTGGTTAAATATGGATGAACCTGTGTTTGTCAAAAATTACACCTCAATAGCTAGATTTAATCGAAGTAATTTATCTCACGGAGGCACTATGATAATGTCCACTAATAATGACTTTACGGCAATAACCAAGTTTGATAATTTATTATCGGAAAAAATATTTGAATTTTCCATCGTCTATCATAGTGGCTTTGACCTTTATATTGTTTGTTTATATCGATCACCGGACACAGACGCGCACATGTTTTGTCGGAATTTGCTGAGCTTGCTTGACTCCTTGCCCTTGAATTGCAAAATAATTTTATGTGGTGACTATAATATAAATTTTTCCTGTGTGTGCGCTGCTCAAGAATCTCTCCAGTCCATTTTCGACTCCTTTGGGATTGTGATGCATGTAAACTCTCCAACCAGAATAACCAAAACTAGTTCTACTACCATTGACTATGTCGCTTCATCTTTTGATCCAGAATTGGTCAACTGTTCTATTCTTAGTGCAGGGTTTTCTGACCACGAAGCAGTATTAACGAATTTCTCATTGAATTCCTTACGTAAGGGTGCTTCCCGCAAATTGGGCAGAATATTTTCGGACGGAAATTTTTTAAATTTCAGTCAACTTTGCTTATCAGTTGACTGGGTCGTCCACTCAGATGATGTTGACTCCGAGTTCTCTAGATTCATAAATACCCTATCTGACCTGGAGACTAAATCCTTTCCTCTCAGACCCATCAAAGTCAAACGGCATAAACCATGGTCCACTAGTGGCTTGCGTACTTCTGGAAAAAATATGCGATCCTTGTCTCATCTAAAAAAATTCTCGGATAGCGTCTTCTTCAATGATTACGTAAAATTATACCGAAAAGTCTATCAGAAAACCATAAAAGCCGCCAAAGACATTTATTATAATAGGAGGCTGGCAAACTCCAAAAATGTTGGAAAAGAAACATTGTCAATTGTTAATGACTTGAGGAATAAGGCTTCTTCATCTAGCAAAATTCCTACTTCACCTGAGATCCTTAACGATTACTTTGTTGATGTGGCTAAGAATTTAGTGAATACCTTAACTCCTTCCCAGGACCCACTTTCATATCTCCCGAATGCTAAGGTGAACTTACACAGTTTCTTCTTCACGCCTATAGTAGTTCCAGAGCTTCGCAGTACAATCAAAGATATTAAAAACAAATCTTCATCTGGGACTGATGGACTCACCCTCAAAATGTCCTGATTGCACATTAAAACATCTTACTAGTCTGATCAACAAGTCGTTTCTAAATGGAGCTTTTCCAAACTGTCTTAAGATGGCGATAATTGTCCCACTACATAAGGGAGGTGATAAGGAGCTAGCTTCAAACTATCGCCCCATTGCACTCCTTCCTACGCTATCAAAGATCATAGAAAGATCGGTTAAAAAGAGGCTTCTATCATTTCTCTCTAAATATAATATTCTAACTACCAGTCAATTCGGTTTCCTAAGTAACAAATGTACTAATGATGCAATGTTTTCCCTTTTCAATAATGTATACTCCAGCCTGAACTGCCACCACTCTACAGCCTCAATTTTCTGTGATTTCTCCAAAGCTTTCGACTGTGTTAATCATAATATCTTAATTAACAAATTACAGTTCTACGGTTTCAGAGGAATGGCTTTCGAATGGTTTAAGTCTTATCTTGGTAACAGAAGTCAGCTTGTGAGGGTGGACTCGACCATGTCCTCTTGTAAACCAATTGAATGTGGTGTGCCTCAGGGTTCAGTTCTTGGCCCTATTTTGTTCCTGCTATTTATTAACGACATTGCTAATCTGGATATTAGCGGCAAAGTTTGTCTCTTCGCAGACGATACTAGTTTCACTTGGAGCAACCCGGATATTACGGAACTCCATAGAACCGTATCTAGTGACTTAATCACCATCAAATCATGGTGTGACTCAAATCTCCCTTGCCTCAACCTCTCTAAAACCAAAGTTTTATCTTACAGAGCTTCGCTCCAATCTGTAGTACTGGATAACAATACCATGGAGGCCGTTGATTCCGTGAAATTCCTGGGGCTTGTTGTTGATAAATCTCTAAAGTGGGACCTGCATATCGACGCCTTAGCAAAGAAATTAAGTTCGGCCTGTTTTGCACTGAGATCTGTTTCCAGGGAGCTGAACTCGGCAACTTGCAGGATGGTATATTATGCTCTTTTTGAGTCGCATTTACGTTACGCCCTTCCATTCTGGGGCACGTGTTGTGCGTCTCAATTTGAACGCATTTTTAGACTGCAGAAGACAGCTCTTCGTTATTCTTTGGGACTTGGTAGTAGAACTCACTGCCGGGAATTTTTTATCAAGTCTAGTATATTGACTCTTCCATCTTTATTTATTTTCGAATCCGTCTGCTTAATTCGTAAGCACTTAATATCAGCTATCTCAGAGAGGCCATCTCACAATTATCCACTGAGGAACGCAGAGTTGGATCTTTATCTGCCAATCCCGCGCTCAGAGTTAGTTAAAAGTTCAATACTTTATAATGCTAAAAAGATGCATAATCATCTACCGCCTAACATCAGGTCCATTGCATCTTTTCTCGAATTTCGCAGGGCGTTGAAGGTGTATTTACTGGGGAGAGCCTTGTACATAGTAAGCGAGTTGTTTATGGTTTCCTAATTCTAAATTTTGAGCAGCTTACTCACAGGTTTTGTTTTTGTTCCTGTATCATGATAGGTTATTATAAGTTATTGTTTGTTTGTTTTTTTAGTACCTATAATATGCCTCCTCGCACAGTATAAGCAGTTAGACCTAGATGTTTGTTTATTAGTTTTAATCAAATTTTGACCATGAACTATTTGTTCAAGTGTTTGGTTTTGTCTGTGCTTTTGCATTTGTATGTTTTGTTTTTTATTTTTTCAGCTTTGTCCACAAAATTATAAAATTTTCTGAATATCAAGCAAATTCTTTCTTTCTTTCTTTCTTTCTTAAATATCATAGATATAATGAGAAATCTTAAATTATCAGAAAACTTTATTCTAGTGAAGACCAACAAACCGAAATTTTAGCTCATTGCGAGTTATAGTTCCTAGTTCCAGAAATAAAATCCCCCTAACCAGAATCAAAATCTCAAAACAGAAAAATTTTAAACTACATTTTTGAATTAAAAGGGGGTTTTTTAAAGTTGAATTTCTTAAACGTATGAAAAATCATATCTCAACTGTATTATATTATAGATATGAATATGAAATTTCTGAAGACTGTAGTAGTTGTAGTAGTGAAGGACTACAAATCCTAATATTTTGTAGTTTCAGAGATGCAAATTTGTTAAGGACCCACAAAACATATGATAATTTTATCATTCAGAGTCAAAATATCAACAAGAAAAAATTTGCAATTTCAAAGTTTATAAAATGTACAGTTGTTATTATTCCCAGCTCTTGAATGAATATATACAGGGTGTATCATTTTGAAACGAAATAGGCTAAAAATCTGATGTCACGTTTATTTAAAAAAAAAAATCGCTTTTTGATTTTCGAAGGGGGAAGTTTTCTGCAACCATTTTTAGCACTTCAACTTTAACTCTCTAGGTGGGGTGACATCAACCCTTACTATTTCAAATGGAACAAGGAGTGCTCCTTCAAAACAGGTATTACCTGAATATAAAACTGTGAAAAACTCAAAATTAAAAACTTCTTCGAAACTCTTGAAAATTTCTAGAAAAACTATCTGAAGGCAGATCTCAAAACTCGACAGAAGATCCAATAAATGGAATTATCAAATAAAGTAATAATAAAAATAAGTTTCCATTTTGAATTTGAAAAATTGGTTATCTTTCTAGGGGCGTAACCAAAAAGAAATGAAGGGAAAAATCAGAAATATTGCTATTTCGGGAACGGTTAAAGTTACGAGGGCGTTTAAATTAGAAAAAAGTTGCCATTTTTAAAGAATATTAAAAATATATTTTCGTTGTTGCCAAATTTCTATCAGTTTCGCAAATACAGGGTGATTTTTGAAAATTTGCAAAAACAATTTTAACAAATAATTTGAAATCTATTCATTTTAGAAAAATAGTTCAAATTCAAAAGTATTATATTTTTAATATTCCTCAAAAATGGCAACTTTTTTCTAATTTAAACACCCTCGTAACTTTGACCATTCCCGAGATATCAATCAATGCTGTCCCTATGAAATAGTTGGGACCCTGTTATAAGTAAAGCAATTTGGGACAATTTTTCCTTATAATAAAGCTCGTACCTACTTAAAAACTATAGGGTGAATCGTCAATCCAATGGTTAAAATACGCAGAATTGAACAAATAGCATTTGAGAAGCTTTTTATTATAATTCTGAAGCAATTTTTGTACCCTCCTTTATTGACTGTGAGGTTTTTAAGATTTGCATTGAGAAACTCTTCAAAATATTTGTGTTACACTACTGATGAGAACTAATAAATTCGAAACCGGACATTATTATCCATTGTATGGGAACAATTTTTTTTTTTTTTTGATAGAAGCCAATTTCCTTTTTATCCCAAATAAGTCGATATTTTCTAGAATATATCATCAACATATTTAAATCTATTTAAATATCTGATTACCAATGATTATAATATTTCTTATAAGGCAAGGCTAACAAGTCCTAAACCGGGCACGATTTTCAGTGGTGCATCATCTTATAAAACGGATACAATTAATTACTCTCTTCGTCTTTGCCTTGGCTGTAATAATAATTAGCTTAATAGGATAAAAGTGCATTAAAACATTTGATGTTCGCGCTTTAAGTAGTTAACAACTTTGAAGTAGTTAATTTCCTCGAAAAAAAAGGTAATTAATTTACTTTAAGTTAATAATAATTAATTATGTTAGAAGTAGCATTTTGAATTTGATGGCTTTCTATATATAGTTTCTTTAGTCTATTTTATTGCAGTTGATAGCTCCCTCTATGGTTTACGATGGTAGGGTTTTGCAATCACTAATCACTCGGTGGCCCTAACCCTGGGTTTTGAGCTATCCACTGCAATGGAATAGACTATATAGAAAGATAAAATGGGTTTATAGAAATGCGTTATAAAGATTTATAAAGCATTGGAGATAAGGTGTTTTATTAAACGGCGATGATGGAAATAAGTTTGAGTGAATATATAATGAAAGTATGAGGAATCAAAAAGGTGCGTTAGTACACTAAAATTACCTACTGCTATATGTTTAAAATCCAAATTGTTCACAATGTTGAAACACATATTATTCAAAACACAAATTTCAATCAAAAACCACACTACTGCTGACCTTGGTTTTGTTACAAAACTTTTAAGCTTTAAATAATTTTATTTGAAACATATTTGAACGCCATCATATTGAATTTCCCGATACATCGCGGTCTACTTATTTTAAACATAAAAATCGACAAAACTTCTTCTAAAGGAAGGAGCGCGTTTATTAAAGCTTTTATAAAACTACTTCTACAACTTGGCGCTTAGTAAGCCTGACTACATTTTACACATTACACACCAGTTAACGAGCCTATGGTTAACAATGTTGCCATTGATTTTCCCTAAAAAAGATATGTACATGTTTATTTTGAAAAATTTGCAGTAACATGACTAGTGTAGCTGATGAGTTTCTGGATACCAACATTAAAATCGTTTCAAGACAATTTTGCCTACTGTGAATAGCTACAGAAAAGACAATATATATAAAATATATAGTCATTTTGCATTTTATACGAACATCTTATATATGAACCAAGATACCTAATACCAAAGAGTAGGATTATCTTTGCTACTACATACTTATAGGAATAGTAGTTTTTTCTCTTTTATAGCGTAATTAAGCTGAGACACTGGGTCTGTTCTCACAGAAATCACAAACCAGTCAGTTCGAATTTCATTGGTTGAAAATGGTCAGAAAACTGTATCACAGCGATTCACACCAATCAAAAAACGCTCTGAGTGGACTGTGATTTCTGTGAGAACAGACCTTAAATATATTGAATCTTAGACTTAAAACCTTCATAGTCATGAACATAAACATAAATATATTGCAGAATTTATGTTATGTATAACATAATAATTGGTTTTATATACAATAAAGCAGTTTCTATAGAAGAATTTTATTTTTTGCACCTAGATGTAGTTATTACCATCTGTATAATATGTGCATACATACACACAAATGACTTTTCAGCTGCTGGAAGTATTGACCAAATTAAAATTCACTTCCTTGAAAACCAAGTAAAATTTGTAACTTAGTCAACAGCGTCGCCAAAAACCAATTTTTTTCCCTTTTTCGAATGCTGGTTGGTGTTGTATGATGCATGCATCTGTTTCAGTGGCGTAGGCGTCATCTACAGTTCGCTTTTTTTCACAGGGTCAACGAATCCTTGATTTACACAGAAATAATTACAGATGACGGTTTTAATATTCAATTAATAATGAAATTTAACACTTGAATTTTTCCTTTGTCGAGTTGTCTTCTTTTACCGATTTCACGATTTGATCCCACAACTTTTTGACCTCGTTTTGACAAAGTTTCAACTTTGAAGCTAAATAATTTGATTTTTATAACGAATAGTTTCGATTTATTCAATATGGTTTTATAGAGAATTTAATCCTCTTTCAGATAATCTTTAATTTGAGTTGATTCGTTGGAAATTATCGAAGTTATGAGTATTTATTTAGGAGCTGGTCAATTGATCAAAAATTTCCAAAATATACGTAGGTATACGATTTCCAGGAAAAAAGGCTGGAAAAAAAAAACCAAAAGGAACAAAAAGGAAAAACAGGCAAAATAAAATATGTATACCTATGCCAATAATTTCCTATACAAAAATTCATCCCAACAAAACCCCTATCGTCCCGACACTGTCCCAAAGCAATAACTCATATCGCCTAACAAGGCACCAACCTCGTTGTCCTTTCCCTCTCCCCGGGACAGCAGCCTCTCGAAAAGGCTCTTATCTTCAATCTTGGGTTCTACCTTGAAAAGGAACCAAGTCGAGAAGTCACAACCATAATACAGAACCGGATTTCGATTATGTAGGTTGGGCACGGTCCATCCCTGGGTCAAAAAAGGTGTAAACAAACATAATTTTGGATGGTCATTTTTAAACAGGTCAAAATTATGATGATGATGATTCCAGTCCAGGAAGGACTTTTGTTTACTTGAAATTATTTTATGTTTAAGCACTTCTGCAAAAACTCCACTAGGACCAGGAAGTTTGTTAATCCTTAAGGGAGTTTTGAATACAATCAGATGCCTATTATTGTCACAAGACCAGTAGGGAGAATATCACACTCTTGAGGGTTAAAAACTAAACGAAATAAATTAAAAGGGGGTTGAAAATTTGGTGCTGTTGCCATTTAGAAATAGATTTTAATCTTTTGTGTCTATTTTGAAACATAAAACTAGCATGTTTTGGCAACATCTGTTTCCTCTATTATTCACTTGTGGGAAACAGTTTTAATACTTTTAATCCAGTGACAGTTTTATTGAACTAAATTGAGTTATTTTTTTTTCTAAGGGGGAATTTTCGTGACTCACGAAAGATTTTTTAGTACCGTCCTGTTATTAGACTATAATCGTTTTGCATAATTTAGTACCTGGGCAGCTTTAAACAAACAAAAACGGTTATTGGGTAATGATATGTTTACCAGTAGACTAGACTTTGCCAGTAGGTTGGCAGAAAATCGGTGGTAGGCTGTTTTGGAACCTGTTTTTGGTCTACTACAAGATTCCAAAATGTAATTAGTTTTATACAGGGCGGAGTTCTGATAAAAAGTTGCGATAAGCCTTTGAATTTAATAATTTAGAATAAAGAAATATGGAAAAATCAAGAGTCTCCCACATAACAAAATTGCATCCTTAGAATGTATTAAGAATGTTCCTTTTTTAAGAGGAATGTGCCTAGAATGTTCACCAAAACCATTGCGAATGTCCTGAGAATGTTCTGAGAAAAGATTGTAGAAATACTGTTTGCAATACCCAAGAACTTCCTGGGAAATCCATTAGGATATTCCTAGAATATACCTATGAGATTCTCAGTACACCCTGAAAAGAATATTCCTGTTTGATTCTAAAAATATGCTCGAAATGTATATTCTCACATTCAAAGAATGTTTCTATGACATTATAGTTATGTTCTCAAAAGAATATTATACCAATATGCTTGAAATATTCTTAGAATATATATCTGCATATATCATTCTCAATATGCATCCTAGACATAACATTCTTGGTTGATTCTAAGGATATACTTGGAATGTTAATTTTCGCTTCCAAATAATGCTTTTTTCAGCCCTTTTATATTAAAGGCAGTGAAAGAGTTCTTGGAAAACTTCTCTGGAAAACACAAGTATTTAACCAAAGCTCCGGTTTCGAGCTTGTTATGCTCTCGTCGAAGCACGCCAACTGAGAGAAACAGGTTCCAAGGTGATTCAAACGCGAGGCAAGATGTAGATCTTTAATAGCGCGTGGCTCCCTCTCTTGGAAGTCCTACAAAGCAAAAGAAAAAGAATATACCTCGAATATTCTTAGTAGGTTCTAGATAGAGCATTATTGTTTAATTGTTAAATCAAGATTTTTGAGTCGGTACTTTAGATAATTAGGTGAATAATATGAAAATATTCTTATCATGGCCTACATAAACTTCTCAGCACAACTTGGTAGGAATATTCTTAATACATGATAGAGATATTAGCCGAAAGATCATTTTTAAGGGTATATTATAATAATGTTCGTATGACAATATTGAAAGATTGTTATATAAAGTAGGTTCTTAGCATAATCTTTCAGGTAGGTGCTTCTATAGAAGCAACATTCCTAGTACATAAATAGAACCTCCAAAAATGAATATTTCAATCGAAACAATCTTAGAATATTCATTAGACATCCCTGAAAGAACATTCCAAAAAGCACTTTGAGGGAATATTCTGAGAATATGAATGTTCTTTCACTGTTATGTGGGCTGTTGAAACAGGAAAAACTATGAGGATTCAAGACTTTGAATTGCTGATATTTCCTTATTATTACTAATTTTATAACTTTCAATTTTTGTCTATTCCAGGCACTAATACTATACTAATAGGATGTCTAAAATAATTTTGAAGTTTTTGAATTGTTCTGCTGTTGAAAAATGTTTTGGAACGTTCTAAATGGCTTACCTACTCAAATTCTAAAGTGTTCTAACTTGGCTTAAAGAGTTCTGTAGCATTTTGGAAGTTTTTCAGTAATTTCTAAATTGTTCTGACAGATCTTTAAGTATTTTAGCTCCAAAGTGTTTCAAATTGGTTCAAAAGAGTTCTAAAAGATTTCCACTTCTAATAAATTATTGTTCTAAAATAAATAATTGTTCTAAAATAACTCTGAAGTTTCTAAATTGTTCCATAATGATTCTGAAAATTACTTTAAAACTCTGGGAATTATAGAAAGAGAACCCTCGCAAAGTTGATTACAATAATCCGGTTCCCAATAATTAATAAAAACCCATTTGAAGATTCAATACTGTGAGAACCCTTATACTACAACTAAAATGACTACAATTTGATGATACTATTGCTACCACCTTTATATACCTACACGAAATTATCCCTTTATATTTCAGACTTGCTCCATATACCTAATTTGCTTCTAGGAAATCAATAAATATTGATCTTATAATTTTATAAGCATATATAGTGTGTAAATAAGAAGCTGTTTGTAAAACACACATATTTCAACATTTTATAATATTTTTCTAATTGCTTTGCCAATTATTACGATTTTTGCGTCACAAACTATAATTTTCTGTCACCTTGGTTCCTATAATTGGAGTCACCGAAGCAGTACCTAGGTACCTGCGATAGTCTGATGCACATCAGGGCAAAATGTAATTTATTTTAAAAGCAGAACTTCTAATGCATAAGTCATGTGGTTTTAAATGTAGTGGTACCCACTTATTGTTTGCACAATATTTTTTGTGTTACAACATTGATAAGGTAAGGGGGTTTTATAATAGTGAAAGCTTCCTTATTTATTTATTTATTTTTAGTAGGTAGTTAATTTATAGTGGTATAAAAAAAGTCAAACATTTTCAGTATTAATTATATTCTCTTTCTTGAATTATTAACAATATAAAATTTGAATAGATAACGAGTTATTTTTACTTATGCATCGCGCCAGCAGTACTTTTATCGCGGTGGTACTTTCAGTGTTATAAAGTCGTATTTGTTTTCGTGTATTTGAATTGGTATTAGTGTTTTTTTTTTTGTTTAAAGACAGGGTGTTTTATGTTAGCAGAGTTGGATTTTGGTAAAAGTAAAAATTTCCCAATTGATATTTTTTTGAGTAAATATCTCAAAGAGCTTCTAATTTATTTTTCTATCAAATCTATAAGTTTCAACCCTGAATAAGGCTGTGTGAGAAATGTTTTTCATACCGGAAGGTTGTTGCGGTTGTTGATCTTAAGGGCTAAAAATTCAAAATGGGAAAAACTCCTTAATCAAAAATAGTATCCCTCATCCCTCTAATATCATCAGTAACATTGCATTAGTAACCATTACAAAATAATAATTTGTAGGTGTCAAAATTTGCTACACCTTTTAGCACTGGTAGAAATAGTCATACTATTTCTAATATTGCAACTTCAATTCGAGTAAGTCCAACACTGTTTTAAATTTATTCTAATTACTACCGCTTAAACAAATATTTTTTACCACGTCAAAACATGGATAAAAGACTACCTTTTCCAACCTTTTGCGATAACAGCACACATTTCCATGTGCAACGTTTACGTGTCCGGTGAATTTATTCCTGAAAAATCCAACACATTATCGATCTTTGAATATATTTAGTAGGTAGTGTAGGGCGTCTATTATTGGGTTTGTGTTTATTTCAATAACAGGTATATCTTTATCACAAATTGACCTTTTTTCAGAAAATGTGACCATGGGTTTTGCAGCAATCCAAAAGAACAAAACGTACATCGTTCTTAGCACTATACTGCTAACGTTGACCTATTTTATATTTTCCGCACCGCGTGCTGTAAAACAATCTACTCTATTGATTGGTAATCTGGAAATCCGACCGCCTCCTTTAGACCCGGCGAAAATTGGCGAATGGTGGATGCTGAGAAATCCATCAAATGGAACGGTAATTGGTTTTCTGTTTTACAACGAATTTCTTAACAGTAGAGTACAATTATAATTGACTTTTTTCTTGTACAGCAAAAACTTTCAAAATTAGGCGAAGTTCTGTTTCTGAGCCAACCAGAACTACCTCAAGACACTGACAAGCAATACAAAATTTTGGTTTGGAAATACGGCCCTACCATTGAAAGGCGTCACCTGAAACACTTTTCCGAATCAAGGTTTGTTATTAAATACCGACACACTTGAACCTTTATTGAAATTGATTATTTTCAGAATAGATCCTTTCAGTTATTGTCCAGTGAAAAACTGCGAAATAACCTACGAAGACCAAGACATCAAAACAGCAGATATTGTAATTATTCACTTGCATCGTATAAAAGGAGTACACGATTTGCCTAATAATACTTACCCGAGAGATCCTAATCAAATTTGGACCTTTCTTACAGACGAAAGTCCTTTTAACACCTTTATGAGCTCCAACGATCCACTATATAAATATAATGGACTGTTTAATTGGTCCATGACTTACAGGTGAATACTATGAAAACAACCAAAACCAAAAACATTGATGATTATTTTAGAATGGACAGTGATATTCCAGTACCGTACGGTCGTACTGTTTTAAAAAAGCCCCCTGAAGAAGATGCTGGCTTAGTGGAGCTACTTTTAAACAAAAAACGCGACGTTTTAGTTGCAGTTTTAGGTTCAAATTGTGGCGGCCAAAACCACCGATGGCAATTCATTTATGCTTTGCAAAAATACATACAAGTGGACATTTATGGGGGTTGCGGCACTGAACTCAAACACGAGTAAGAATTTAAAAAAAAAAATACGATTTTTATTTCACTCTGCCAATTTTTTAACATAGATGTCCTGGACATTTTGGACAAGATTGTCCTGAAATAGGAGACTACTTGTTCTACCTTTCGTTTGAAAATTCCAACTGCGACGAGTACATAACAGAAAAACTATGGTGGAATGCGTTCCATAAAAACTCAATTCCAATAGTGATGGGTTCAAGCAAGGAAACCTACAAAAAACTTTTGCCAATCGACTCTTACATCAACGTAGACGATTTTGCTAATCCGCAAGCTCTGGCACAATACGTACAGCGTCTCAATGATACTGGCGAATTCAAAACGTACTACAGTTGGAAGAATAATTTCGAAATATTCAACGAGCACGGGTACTTTAAAAGTACCTCGTTTCATTATTGTCGCATTTGTCAGGCGATGAATTATAACGATCGAGAGATGAAGGTGTACAACGATTTAGAGAATTATTGGAGTGTGAAACGGGATTGTCATCATGCCTGGGACGATTGGAAAGAGGATAATCGATGAGGATGATTCAATAATACTGTGATTTTGTTTGTTTTATGTGATATTTGTTAATAGTTTTTATTATTGTTTAATAAATGTTCCCTTTATTACTTTTTGATGTATCTACACCTACTAGGCATCATCGGACATAATTTTATAAGGCTTCTTTATCTTGGACTGTTTGTGTCGAACGCCAGTACACAGACATTGTATCATACATAAAAGTGTAATTGATGTTGGATTGTTCTAATACCTTCCAAAGTCTGAATACTGGGACTATATTGTATGGTTTTTTTAGGTCCACAAATGTGAGATGCGGGTTTCCAAATGTCTAGCAGATCTCTTCGCTATGACTTGTCTTGGGCAAAATACGTGTGATCTTCCTGCTCTAGAACCTAGAACCGCACTGCTTTTTTCTTCTTTCTCTTTATAATCTTCCTCATCGTGTGATCACGCAGGATTCTACCGTATAGTCTGCTTGTGACTGATATGCTCCAATAGTTAATTTTTGCAGTCTTGCTTATTTCCTTTTTTGTGAATGGATGATATAAAAGCCGTTATCCAGTCTTGTGGAACAGGATGTCCATTTAGGCATTTATTGATAATACATGTAAGACCTTTAAAGAGCTTATTCTCAATTCCTCATTATAGAATTTCGGGGCATATCCCTTTTGGGCTGATTTTAAGATTCTTAACAGTCTTTTAGACTGTTTCTTCAGATATTTCAACTCTTCTTTCAAATATGAATCTGTCAACACGAGCAGATTTTGAGATATAATTTTTTTATTTCTACCCCTATTTAGACACCCTCTGACGGCCTATCGGGATCTGGTGTTAGGGTGAAAAATAGCAAATGCTTGTCATAATTTGTCCTGAAAATATGAATCTGTCAGCACGAGCAGATTTTGAGATATGATTTTTTTTTAAATGTCCACCCCTATTTTGACACCCTCTGACGGCCTATCGGGATTTGGCGTAATGGTGAAAAAAATTGCAAATGCTTGTCATAATTTGACCTGAAAATATGAATCTGTCAGCACGAGCAAATTTCGAGATATGAGTTTTTTGATATCTTCACCCCTACTTTGACACCCTCTGACGGCCTCTCGGGATCTAATGTTAGGGTGCAAAAATACAAAATGCTTGTCGTAATTTATCCTGCAACTATAAATTTGTGAGCACGAGCATATTTTGAGATATGATTTTCTTGATATCTTCAACCCTATTTTGACACCCTCTGATCTGGTGTTAGGGTTAAAAAATAGCAAATGCTTGTCATAATTCGACCTGAAAATATGAATCTGTCAGCACGAGCAGAATTTGAGATATGATTTTTTTATTTCCACCCCTATTTTGAAACCCTCTGACGGCCTATCGGAATCTGGTGTTAGGGTGAAAAAATAGTAAATTCTTGTCCCAATTTTTCCTGAAAATATGACCCTCTCAGTACGAGCAGATTTAAGGTTATTGTATTGTCTTATATTTCCGACGCCACTGGCCGTTCGGCAGTTTCCGGAAGTTTTGGAGGCTATCTTTAGAGGCTAATTTCACACCGGTTCGGGGCTTTCAGATTTAGCCTCCTTCTTCTTGTGGACGGGACAAGGATTGTTTTGTTTGCGTTTAGGGATAATCCTTCGCCTTCGCTCCAATTTTTAACGATGTTTAGGGCACTTTGCATTCGGCTTGTCACTACGCCTTCATGTTTGCCCTTGATTACAATGGCTAGGTCATCTGCGTAGCCTATGACCTGGTATCCAGCACTACTCAGTCTGGTAAGAATTTTGTCTACCACCAGTGCCCATAGTAGTGGAGAAAGAACGCCCCCTTGAGGACACCCTCTGACCGTGGTAGCGATAGCTGATGCTCCGTTTATTTCAGCCGTAACGTGACGGTGTTTCAGCATCGACTCTATCCATTTTACAATTGGGACTTCAACGTCCCATTCTTGTAATGCTCTGGCGATTGATTGATGTGAGGTGTTGTCCAAGGCACCCTCTATGTCGATGAAAGCTGTGAGAGCGATCTCTTCGCACTCGATTGTCTTTTCAATGTCTTTAACAAGGCAGTGCGAAGCACTTATTATTGTGGATTTGCCTGGCTGATAAGCAAATTGCTTCGAGTAGAGCGGTCTTCTCAATAGAGTTTCGCTTGTGATGTACTTGTCGATTGCTTTCTCCATTGTCTTGAGGAGAAAGGAGGTTAGGCTAATGGGACGATATGATTTTGGTTCGTCCTCGACCTCGGGTCGGCGACCCGTTTTTGGTATGAATATCACATTAGCTTCCCTCCAAGATAGCGGTATGTGCCCTAGGAGCAGGCTTGCCTTAAAGAGTTTTTGTAGGTGTACCTTTAAGTACTCGTAGCCTTTTTGCAGTTGTGCGGGAAAAATCCCGTCTTTGCCTGGAGATTTGTAGGGTCTGAAGCTATCGATCGCCCATTTTATTCTGTTCATTGTGAAGATTTTCCCAGCCAGCCTTTTGCTCCTGCCGTTAGGGCTTCAACGATTACCGAACCTGGAAAGTGAGTTTGTAATAGTACCTCTATATAGACTTTCTATATGATCGGTAAAGTGTTCTCCGTTTGGCTTTTTAAGCAGACCAATTCCGTTTGAGGGTTTTTTTGGAGCAACTTTTTGGAGACGTTGAGCTGGGGCTAATTCGTCTATCCCCTCGCAGAATTGTCTTCATGATTTCCTTTTTGATTTTCCTAATTCACGGTTGTACTTGTCTAGGGCTGTTCTATAGTCTGCCCAGTTGCCGTTTGTTTTTGCCTTGTTGAACAGTTTTCTGGCATCTTGTTTCAGACATCTCAGCTGCCCGTTCCTCCAAGGCACATTTCTGTGGACTGCCTTCTGTTTTACGGGACAACTGTTCTCATAGGAATCTTTTATTGCATCTGTTAGATTGTCAGATGATGCCTCTAGCTCTTCTATTGTATTTATGTCAAAAGGGAGTTTATCTAGACGCAGGCAGAGACCCTCCACATAGGATACCCAGTTGGTGAGTTTTGGGATTCTCGTCTGTATTGAGTGATTCATTACTGCCTCTAAGTCGAACCTTATTGCTTGATAGTCCGACAGGGAGGGTTCATTTGACACAAGCCAGTTGGTTATTGTGTTAGATGTAAATGTGTCAGCGAGAGTCACGTCTAAGACCTCTTGTCTGTTGGCGTTAATGAAAGTGGGTTTGTTACCTTTGTTGATAATGTCTATGTTGTTAGAGTTCAAATATTCAAAAAGATACTCACCCCTTACGTTTGTATCGGTGCTTCCCCATCCTACCTGGTGATGGGCGTTGGCGTCTGCCCCGATAATGTAGTGTCTGTTTCTCGCTTTGCACCACGTGATGAGTCATTGGACGATCTCTGGCGGTACTGAGTTATCATCACCTGGAAAGTAGGCTGAGGCTATGAGAATATGCCTTGAGCCCCCTTTCGTTGGCACTTCTACTGAAGCAGCTGCCAAGTCTTGTGTGATGACGTCTGGAACAGGTAAGAATTTTAAATTTTTGTCAAGCAGCAGTGCTTCTCTTGGTCTTTTGTGGTTAATGTAGATTAACTTACATGATTTAATATTTAGGCTTTTTATAGAGCCTCCATTGACCCAGGGCTCTTGAAGTAGCCCTACGTTGATTTTTTGTCCAAACATTCTTCTTCTAAGCTCACTAGTGGCAGCTTTTGAGTGTTGAAGATTTATTTGAATGCATTTGATGCTTGGTGAGTTGCTTCTCTTTGGTTGCTTGGAGGAAGCCATTAGAGTTGCACTCACTTTTCGGACCCCACCTAGACACTTTCATCTTAATGGCTCATTGAGTCTTTAGACGTGCCTGCCCTTGGTTCGGCGCCGCTTTTCTTTGGGGAGCTTGGTTGCTCCACAGCTGTTTTACTCCGGCTGCTTTGCGGTCTCATAGTCGTATGACCGAACTTGTAGCTTACGGCGTAGCCTCCGGATTTGAGTTTTTCTGCGGATGCACTGTCCACAGAAAGGGTTAAAGTGACCAGGTGGCCCTCGGCGTTACGTCGGATGACTCGCCAATTTTTGACGTTTAGGTACCTTAGGTACCTATATACTAAAAAAACTGTTAACTCAAGGGGAACAACTATAGCCAAGCAGAAAATTACAGATCCATAACTTTATCTGAACACACTGTATAAATATCCAATAACAACACTTTCCAACGACAATTTAAAAACCTACAGTGCCTGGAATTTACAAAAAATGAAATTTTTTATTAAGGTCTGTTCCAAAAACTGTCCCAAGAATGGTTTCAGAGCCACTCTGTATACGAATTTTTTGGTTTTGCGCAGTATCTTGACGGTACATTGTACGGTTTTCTGCTTTCATGGAACAAAGCTAAAACTTTTGAAAAAAATTTAATACTAATTCGGCCCTATATTGTTACTAACTAGAAAATTGGGATTTTCATTTACCGTCGGGTCGGTTGGGGTACTGTATTACGTAATAGTTTTTTTGCCCCACTCACTTATTCATATTTATATTTATTACTTTATCTGTTTATATTTTTTTTTGGGGGGGTTTTTGTCGGGCAAGGGATTTACGATTTACATTATTTAGATTAGTCAGTCGAGTACGGAACGTTGGAGATCAAGTACCGCAAAGTCGCGTCCGAGAATTATGGATTTTCTTCTCAAACAAGTTAGGATTTTCCGACTATTGTGTTGTGTGCCCATAGTGTAGGTACCAATTAACTTCTGGATTTTGGTAAGTACCTCAAAAATTATTTTTTTAGTAATTGAGATTTACTGAATCTGGAATAAACAACCCTTGATTTTTTTAATGTCTGGAGCAATCCAGAACTTTCTTAATTTATGTTTTTTTTTTCAATTCAAATTATGATTCACTTGATTCTCTATAACTATGGGCAACTAGTAAATTATACAGGGTGTCCAACAAAAATGAGTTTTCCAGAAAATCTTTCGCACATATTTTCATCATAATTTTTTTTTTTTGATTTGGCTTTCCAAAATTGCGTTGGTGAAGAAAGTGTAGATGAGCTTGTGTGAGGGTTGAATAATCCAGGGATGTAGATTGTTGTGAGATAGAATGCTGGGTTCTGGATATGTATAATGTAGGTTTTTTTACTGTCTCATTTGACTATCGATAGACTATGATAAAATGCTGGAGTGTCCCAAAAAAAAATATTGTTTTTCCCCAATTTTCAATTGAATGGCCACTTTACTACCACTAGCAATAACCCAACTAACCCAACACAACTAACCCATATTAACACACCTTGGGGTAATTGCTATTGGCAGTCCACTATAAACATTTTCAGCTATTTCCAAAATGATACAAACATCTTACACAATAATACTCTATAGCTGATCGCTATAAAGATAGTATAGCTATCTAGTTATGTGGCTATATTTTTCAAAAACGCAATTTGAAAGTTTTCAATTTTTTTGAGACATTCATCATGGAGGTTTTGGGTGCACTTTTGGAAAGCCAGTCATTAACGTACAATGATTTTTGTATTTTTTGGCCCTAAAATTTTTTTATTATCCGACATTGTTTCACAAAATGGTCCATAACTCAATCAATATTTTACAAATTCTAATGCATATTTATATATTCTTAATCAGAATTCGATTCTCTTTAAGATAAAACAATATTGAATCATTTATCTGAAATAGTTTCCGAGATATTGAGCCTCAAAGTTGGAACTTTGTCTTAAATTTAGGAAAACCTCAAAAGCCGATTATCTCGAAAACGAAGCCCTTGGGCTCGGTGTCTCGAATAAGCTTTTTTGAAGCCCCAATCAAGATCTAAAAGTAGGCAAAATTTCGTGCCGATAGCTTGTCTGGTTCCCGAAATACGGTCTATTGAAATATTTGAAAATTAAATTTCCTTGCATACCCCTTGGAAAAATTGGAAATCTGATTTTTCCAAATTTTTCAATTTTTGACTTCACGAATTAAAAAAGGGGATCAAATTTAGTGGAAAAGCATTTTCGTGATTTTTCTTTTTGAGGTTTTAATGCCTGTGAAAAATTAAAAATGATTTTTGCCTTTTTTGACCTAAAACAATTTTGATTATCCGAAATTGCTTCACAAAATCGCTCATTTCTTCAATAATATTTTACAAATTCTAATGCATATTCATATATTCTTAATAAGAATTCGATTCTCTTTGAGATAAAATAAGATTGAATCATTTATCTCAAATAGTTTCCGAGATATTGAGCCTCAAAGTTGGAACTTTGTCTTAAATTTTGGAAAACCTTCAAAGGCGATTATCTCTAAAACGAAGTCTTTGAGCTGGGTGTTTCAAATAACCTTTTTTGAAGCCCCAATCAAGATCTACAAGAAGGCAAAATTTCGTGCCGATAGCTTGTCTGGTTCCCAAAATACGGCCCATTGAAATATTTGAAAATGAAATTTCCTTGCATACCCCTTGGCAAAATTGGAATTTTGATTCTTCTAAATTTTTCAATTTTTGACTTTAAGAATCGAAAGAGGGAATTAAATTTAGTGGAAAAGCAATTTCGTGATTTTTCTTTTTGAAGTTTTAGGGCCTATAAAAAATTAAAATGTAGATTGTATATGCCAGAGAGGGATTTTTCCATTTAGGCCACCTCGGACATATACCTACAGGGTGACAATTTGAAAAGTAGAAGTGTGCGGTTGCCTTTTAGGCTGAGCAACTACCATTTATGGTGGAAGGAAGGGGAGGGTTCAGTTATTTACAGAAAAAAAAAAACTAGTTACAATTGGGTTGATTAAAATATTTACACTATCGAAATGGGC
This sequence comes from Ceutorhynchus assimilis, assembly GCA_917834065.1. Taxonomy (NCBI): domain Eukaryota; kingdom Metazoa; phylum Arthropoda; class Insecta; order Coleoptera; family Curculionidae; genus Ceutorhynchus; species Ceutorhynchus assimilis. The sequence continues at coordinate 36,090,758 of OU892285.1, forward strand.
CTGAAGCCTTTATTTACAGTTATGGGGTTTTATTTACATAATACATATCTGATGCATAATAAGTATACAGTGGGTACCGTACTGGGTACCTACATAAAAATAGTTGTTTTGCACTAAGTAGTTTTGGCCACTGGAATAATGATCATTCTCAAAAGGTTTTTCATCATATTTACGTAACAATCTGGAATTGGTGTTTTGTGCATTTCAGAAAGTAAAGGGCCCCATGCACGTAACGATTTATGTTTCAAGTATCGGTATTTTGATACAAATCTCATTGTGTATCAGTAAATTAATTTATCGTGGTACAAAATTGCCAGTTACCTGAGTGTTAGTTAACCCATCGGTTAAGCCTCTGGAGAATTATTCCAGGCTTTTACTCACATATTAGATATATATTTCTTTGAAGTCTTCAATCAAGTGCCTGCTCTACCGACAAGTTTGTTCTGGTCTCTATACAAGACAAGTAGAGTGTGTCTTGTTTTTGCAATCGCTGATTTTTTGACATTTGTCCCTTTTGTGAATTGCAAAGTTTCTACAAAATTTATTATTATTAAAGTTATCACTATTTGTGAATAAGTGTGTTTTCTTGGCTATAAGCCAAAGTGGTCCTCCGAAGAATTGTTCTTATTTACAAGAAATTGGCCCTATATGGATAAATCCTGACTGTTCAGGTGTGGCATTTAACGGTTATGTTGCCATTATTGGCTATAATGGATGAAGAGGAAAAATGGAAACTATCTTGTTTCTACAACATATGGATCTCAAATACATATCGCGAAACATGAATAGGGCCCTTTGATAGAAGGATTTACTTATCTCAATATTATTATACCTACCTATATTCATCCCTAGTTAAACATAATATTTGGTATTAGACTTAAAACATTTTGCTGTAAATGTTTTTAATAACAATAATTGAAGTTGCGTTTCACTGGATTATCCAGAGCAACAAAATTACGATTTGATTATTGTTTTTTGATAATTGGTGTCCCTTGGGGAGGCCGTCCACCATAATAGGTTAGGATCCCATTTGTTGCACGATTATACTATACATGGTAAGTGTAGCAGTGGGGCACAACCGAATACCGGCGAGAAATGGTGGAATTATAATTTGGTGTTGCGTGTCAGCTGCGCAACGTGAATATTCAGCCAATAATGGGGCTTTAATAGAATAGCTTAATGCTCTTCAAGTTTGCCGCAGGTAGATGAAGAGTCAAGTGATCATTTTCTATATATTGAAACTGAAATGAAATGGTCACGCCTTCAAAGAAGGTATCACACGGGGTAGTTTCTCATTTTAGAAAAATCATTAGGTGGGCAAGCCTCCAAATAACAGGAGGGGTTATATTGGAAATAGGATATTACTGTCATTTCCATAGTCACGAATTTTCACTATATTTCCGTATAGTGAATCACTGATACTTCGATATTCTTTGACAGAGTCCAATTAGGAATGAATTTCTATCTTTGACAGCTTTTGAATAATAATGAATTTGTATCAAATAGAAGGCAGTACCTTATAAAATCATACACCAGTTTAGGAAATTCCACCCCCAGATTAAAGAAAAGACATAGTGTAATTGTTTATTTATTTATTATACCTGATCATCCTCTCTCTAAGTGACCATCATCAAGTAAGGGTGTTTGGGGCGAAATTACCTGTTATACCTGAGCGGCAAAAGTAGACCTTTTGAAACTCATAGTCATTGGAGCGAATTTACCGGTACTCTTAATCCAACAGGTTACATATTTAAAATATTCCTAATAGTATTTTTTGTCTAATAAGAAATATTCCTGATAGCTATTTTTCAAATTGTCACCCTGTATATGCTTGACGTACACTTAAGCGTACTAGGCAGTGTCAAACATAGCTGCCCGACGATACGTATAGTATATTTCCTAATAGGATTTTAAAACATTTGGGCAAATTTGGCTATTTACTATGTTTTTTTGACATTTTTGAACATTGTATTATACCTAGCTTTTCCAAAGAGGTCAATGGTAATATAATAATCAATCATTTCAGCCTACTCTTTGATAAAAATTAAGAGAAAAACACACGTGGCCCTGTGGGTATATTTTCTCAATATACACGTGACATACAATGTGTTAAAGGATTTATGAGAATTGGGTGGAAAAATCCTGGACACATCTATTATCTCAAGATTTGTTTGTAAAAATCTGAAACTTTGTATTGACATATGTTCGTTATGTTTATGTGAGCATTTTATTTATATTTATTTAAAAACAAAACGTAACTTTCAAATGCAGGATTATGATGCCTCAACTTGTGATTAGGTATATAGGGTGGTCCACTATAAATTGAATGTTTTCCAAGTTATTTTGTTTTATAATACCTTAATTGGTTCTAATGTTCTCTTTAGTGTTGTTAAATTCAGACTCACTTGTTGTGTTTCATGTTACTTACTCTACAAACAATTTTTTCACTCAAAAACTGAAGTGAGTGGAAAGTTGAAATTTTCAGGACTTTTTCCTAAGGGTTCAATGTAAAAAATACTAAAAACTCAAAGGGATTGAATTGAGTTATTATTAATGGAGTTATGACTTTGATTCAATGTAAAAAATACTAAAAACTCAAAGGGATTGAATCGAGTTATAATTAATGGAGTTATGACTTTGATTCAATGTTAGAAATACTAAAAACTCAAAGGGATTGAATTGAGTTATTAGATATTAATGAAGTTATGACTTTTTTTAAATAATGTTGTTTTGTAAAGTAATACTCTACAATTTTTTCACTCAAAAACTGAAGTGAGTGGAAAGTTGAAAATTTGAGGACTTTTTCCTAAAGGTTCAATGTAAAAAATACTCTAAAAACTCAAAGGGATTGAATTGAGCTATTATTATTGGAGTTATGATTTTGATTCAATGTAAAAAATACTAAAAACTCAAAGGAATTGAATTGAGTTATTATTATTGGAGTTATGACTTTGATTTTTGATTCAATGTAAAACTCGAAGGGATTGAATTGAGTTATTATTAATGGAGTTATGACTTTTTTTAAATAATGTTGTTTTGTAAAGTAATACTCCACAAACAAGTTTTTCACTCAAAAACTGAAGTGAGTGTAGAGTTGAAATTTTTAGGACCTTTTCCTGAAGAACCAATGTAAAAAATACTAAAAACTCAAAGGGATTGAATTGAGTTATTATCAATGGAGTTATGACTTTTCTAAAATAATGATGTTTTTTAAAGTAATACTCTACAAACAATTTTTTCACTCAAAAACTGAAGTGAGTGGAAAGTTGATATTTTGAGGACTTTTTCCTAAAGGTTCAATGTAAAAAATACTAAAAACTCAAAGGGATTAAATTGAGTTATTATTAATAGAGTTATGACTTTTTTAAAATAGGTAATGTTGTTTTGTAAAGTAATACGCTACAAACAATATACGAATACCTACACTCTTTATAATACATATTATATGTGCATTATTCGGATTATCCGAGTTTTCAGTTATCCGAGGTGGGTACTACGACGGTACTACCCACCCCACGTTATTTCGGATAACCGAGGTTCTACTATTAGTGGTTTAGTATTTTGAAATGAAATAAAACACAGACATTGCTGCGTTGCCATAATGTTTTCATTCTATTCGGAAGACAAACTAATTGCAATTGTGTTTTAAAAATAATGACTCCCACGCCGTCAATGGCATATATGAAATCATGGAGTCATAATACAGTTGCATGCAGTCATAAAACAGTCGCTTGCAATCATCATAAATTCTGTGCAGTCACATGCAGTAGTGTACAATCCATATACACTCACGAAATATCGTAAGCCAGTCGCTGCGAGTGAAGCCTGCAATCTTGTTAGATATTGCTCAAAACTCAATGCAGTCAACTATAATCTTTAATACAATCATAATGCAGTCAAATATAGCAGGTGTACAAAATTTAGTTACTGAAACACCCCTCGGACTACCAAGTGTACAGTGTGCATTATATTTCACTTCAAAATCCTAATTGGATCACCCTCTATAATAATCGAGCATTTGGTTGTAAACTTGTCATTCACTCAATCAACAAATTAAAATTCCATTTCATCAATATCCTCCAACATTGGTGGTTTGAGCGTTTCTTTTCGGTACTAGCTGCGCCGCGGGGAACCTAATGCCATAGTTGCCCTGGTCTCATTTGTTGCACTAATATACCTCACGGGTATGTGTAGCAGTCGGCAAAACATACGGGCGAGAGCGGGTTGAATTCACGGATATGCTGTTGGGTGTTGGTACAATGTAATTTCGATATTGCTTCAAGCCCAAAAGGGACACGGAACAGCTGAATGCTCTCTTTGGATAATTCTGATTTGTGTGTTACAGATCAACAATGCAGCTTCTTGGACATAATTTGTTTCCAGAATATTAACAGTTGAATAATTTTTCTGTTTTGTGTGTTTCAGATGAAGATAACGTCATGACTTTTTTTAAATAATGTTGTTTTGTAAAGTAATACTCTACAAACAATTTTTTCACTCAAAAACTGAAGTGAGTGGAAAGTTGAAATTTTTGAGGACTTTTTCCTAAAGGTTCAATGTAAAAAATACTAAAAACTCAAAGGGATTGAATTGAGTTATTAATAATGGAGTTATGACTTTTTTTAAAAAATGTTGTTTTGTAAAGTAATACTCTACAAACAATTTTTTCACTCAAAAACTGAAGTGAGTGGAAAGTTGAAATTTTTGAGGACTTTTTCCTAAAGGTTCAATGTAAAAAATACTAAAAACTCAAAGGGATTGAATTGAGTTATTAATAATGGAGTTATGACTTTTTTTAAAAAATGTTGTTTTGTAAAGTAATACTCTACAAACAATTTTTTCACTCAAAAACTGAAGTTAGTGGAAAGTTGAAATTTTGAGGACTTTTTCCTGAGGGTTCAATGTAAAAAATACTAAAAACTCAAAGGGATTGAATTGAGTTATTATTAATGGAGTTATGACTTTGATTCAATGTAAAAAATACTAAAAACTCAAAGGGATTGAATTGAGTTATTAATAATGGAGTTCTGACTTTTTTTAAATAATGTTGTTTTGTAAAGTAATACTCTACAAACAATTTTTTGACTCAAAAACTGAAGTGAGTGGAAAGTTGAAATTTTTGAGGACTTTTTCCTAAAGGTTCAATGTAAAAAATACTAAAAACTCAAAGGGATTGAATTGAGTTATTAATAATGGAGTTATGACTTTTTTTAAAAAATGTTGTTTTGTAAAGTAATACTCTACAAACAATTTTTTCACTCAAAAACTGAAGTGAGTGGAAAGTTGAAATTTTGAGGACTTTTTCCTGAGGGTTCAATGTAAAAAATACTAAAAACTCAAAGGGATTGAATTGAGTTATTATTAATAGAGTTATGACTTTGATTCAATGTAAAAAATACTAAAAACTCAAAGGGATTGAATTGAGTTATTAATAATGGAGTTATGACTTTTTTTAAAAAATGTTGTTTTGTAAAGTAATACTCTACAAACAATTTTTTCACTCAAAAACTGAAGTGAGTGGAAAGTTGAAATTTTGAGGACTTTTTCCTGAGGGTTCAATGTAAAAAATACTAAAAACTCAAAGGGATTGAATTGAGTTATTATTAATAGAGTTATGACTTTGATTCAATGTAAAAAATACTAAAAACTCAAAGGGATTGAATTGAGTTATTAATAATGGAGTTCTGACTTTTTTTAAATAATGTTGTTTTGTAAAGTAATACTCTACAAACAATTTTTTGACTCAAAAACTGAAGTGAGTGGAAAGTTGAAATTTTTGAGGACTTTTTCCTAAAGGTTCAATGTAAAAAATACTAAAAACTCAAAGGGATTGAATTGAGTTATTAATAATGGAGTTATGACTTTTTTTAATAAATGTTGTTTTGTAAAGTAATACTCTACAAACAATTTTTTCACTCAAAAACTGAAGTGAGTGGAAAGTTGAAGTTTTGAGAACTTTTTCCTAAAGGTTCAATGTAAAAAATACTAAAAACTCAAAGGGTTTGAATTGAGTTATCATAAATGGAGTTATGACTTTGATTCAATGTAAAAAATACTAAAAACTGAAAGGGATTGAATTGAGTTATTAATAATGGAGTTATGACTTTTTTTAAAAAATGTTGTTTTGTAAAGTAATACTCTACAAACAATTTTTTCACTCAAAAACTGAAGTGAGTGGAAAGTTGAAATTTTTGAGGACTTTTTCCTAAAGGTTCAATGTAAAAAATACTAAAAACTCAAAGGGATTGAATTGAGTTATTAATAATGGAGTTATGACTTTTTTTAAAAAATGTTGTTTTGTAAAGTAATACTCTACAAACAATTTTTTCACTCAAAAACTGAAGTTAGTGGAAAGTTGAAATTTTGAGGACTTTTTCCTGAGGGTTCAATGTAAAAAATACTAAAAACTCAAAGGGATTGAATTGAGTTATTATTAATGGAGTTATGACTTTGATTCAATGTAAAAAATACTAAAAACTCAAAGGGATTGAATTGAGTTATTAATAATGGAGTTCTGACTTTTTTTAAATAATGTTGTTTTGTAAAGTAATACTCTACAAACAATTTTTTGACTCAAAAACTGAAGTGAGTGGAAAGTTGAAATTTTTGAGGACTTTTTCCTAAAGGTTCAATGTAAAAAATACTAAAAACTCAAAGGGATTGAATTGAGTTATTAATAATGGAGTTATGACTTTTTTTAAAAAATGTTGTTTTGTAAAGTAATACTCTACAAACAATTTTTTCACTCAAAAACTGAAGTGAGTGGAAAGTTGAAATTTTGAGGACTTTTTCCTGAGGGTTCAATGTAAAAAATACTAAAAACTCAAAGGGATTGAATTGAGTTATTATTAATAGAGTTATGACTTTGATTCAATGTAAAAAATACTAAAAACTCAAAGGGATTGAATTGAGTTATTAATAATGGAGTTATGACTTTTTTTAAAAAATGTTGTTTTGTAAAGTAATACTCTACAAACAATTTTTTCACTCAAAAACTGAAGTGAGTGGAAAGTTGAAATTTTGAGGACTTTTTCCTGAGGGTTCAATGTAAAAAATACTAAAAACTCAAAGGGATTGAATTGAGTTATTATTAATAGAGTTATGACTTTGATTCAATGTAAAAAATACTAAAAACTCAAAGGGATTGAATTGAGTTATTAATAATGGAGTTCTGACTTTTTTTAAATAATGTTGTTTTGTAAAGTAATACTCTACAAACAATTTTTTGACTCAAAAACTGAAGTGAGTGGAAAGTTGAAATTTTTGAGGACTTTTTCCTAAAGGTTCAATGTAAAAAATACTAAAAACTCAAAGGGATTGAATTGAGTTATTAATAATGGAGTTATGACTTTTTTTAATAAATGTTGTTTTGTAAAGTAATACTCTACAAACAATTTTTTCACTCAAAAACTGAAGTGAGTGGAAAGTTGAAGTTTTGAGAACTTTTTCCTAAAGGTTCAATGTAAAAAATACTAAAAACTCAAAGGGTTTGAATTGAGTTATCATAAATGGAGTTATGACTTTGATTCAATGTAAAAAATACTAAAAACTCAAAGGGATTGAATTGAGTTATTAATAATGGAGTTCTGACTTTTTTTAAATAATGTTGTTTTGTAAAGTAATACTCTACAAACAATTTTTTGACTCAAAAACTGAAGTGAGTGGAAAGTTGAAATTTTTGAGGACTTTTTCCTAAAGGTTCAATGTAAAAAATACTAAAAACTCAAAGGGATTGAATTGAGTTATTAATAATGGAGTTATGACTTTTTTTAATAAATGTTGTTTTGTAAAGTAATACTCTACAAACAATTTTTTCACTCAAAAACTGAAGTGAGTGGAAAGTTGAAGTTTTGAGAACTTTTTCCTAAAGGTTCAATGTAAAAAATACTAAAAACTCAAAGGGTTTGAATTGAGTTATCATAAATGGAGTTATGACTTTGATTCAATGTAAAAAATACTAAAAACTCAAAGGGATTGAATTGAGTTATTAATAATGGAGTTCTGACTTTTTTTAAATAATGTTGTTTTGTAAAGTAATACTCTACAAACAATTTTTTGACTCAAAAACTGAAGTGAGTGGAAAGTTGAAATTTTTGAGGACTTTTTCCTAAAGGTTCAATGTAAAAAATACTAAAAACTCAAAGGGATTGAATTGAGTTATTAATAATGGAGTTATGACTTTTTTTAATAAATGTTGTTTTGTAAAGTAATACTCTACAAACAATTTTTTCACTCAAAAACTGAAGTGAGTGGAAAGTTGAAGTTTTGAGAACTTTTTCCTAAAGGTTCAATGTAAAAAATACTAAAAACTCAAAGGGTTTGAATTGAGTTATCATAAATGGAGTTATGACTTTGATTCAATGTAAAAAATACTAAAAACTCAAAGGGATTGAATTGAGTTATTAATAATGGAGTTCTGACTTTTTTTAAATAATGTTGTTTTGTAAAGTAATACTCTACAAACAATTTTTTGACTCAAAAACTGAAGTGAGTGGAAAGTTGAAATTTTTGAGGACTTTTTCCTAAAGGTTCAATGTAAAAAATACTAAAAACTCAAAGGGATTGAATTGAGTTATTAATAATGGAGTTATGACTTTTTTTAATAAATGTTGTTTTGTAAAGTAATACTCTACAAACAATTTTTTCACCAAAAAACTGAAGTGAGTGAAAAGTTGAAATTTTGAGGACTTTTTCCTAAATGTTCAATGTGAAAAATAATAAAAACTCGAAGGGATTGAATTGAGTTATCAATAATGGAGTTATGACTTTTTTTAAATAATGTTGTTTTGTAAAGTAATACTCTACAAACAATTTTTTCACTCAAAAACTGAAGTGAGTGGAAAGTTGAAGTTTTGAGAACTTTTTCCTAAAGGTTCAATGTAAAAAATACTAAAAACTCAAAGGGATTGAATTGAGTTATTAATAATGGAGTTCTGACTTTTTTTAAATAATGTTGTTTTGTAAAGTAATACTCTACAAACAATTTTTTGACTCAAAAACTGAAGTGAGTGGAAAGTTGAAATTTTTGAGGACTTTTTCCTAAAGGTTCAATGTAAAAAATACTAAAAACTCAAAGGGATTGAATTGAGTTATTAATAATGGAGTTATGACTTTTTTTAAAAAATGTTGTTTTGTAAAGTAATACTCTACAAACAATTTTTTCACTCAAAAACTGAAGTGAGTGGAAAGTTGAAATTTTGAGGACTTTTTCCTGAGGGTTCAATGTAAAAAATACTAAAAACTCAAAGGGATTGAATTGAGTTATTATTAATAGAGTTATGACTTTGATTCAATGTAAAAAATACTAAAAACTCAAAGGGATTGAATTGAGTTATTAATAATGGAGTTCTGACTTTTTTTAAATAATGTTGTTTTGTAAAGTAATACTCTACAAACAATTTTTTGACTCAAAAACTGAAGTGAGTGGAAAGTTGAAGTTTTGAGAACTTTTTCCTAAAGGTTCAATGTAAAAAATACTAAAAACTCAAAGGGATTGAATTGAGTTATTAATAATGGAGTTCTGACTTTTTTTAAATAATGTTGTTTTGTAAAGTAATACTCTACAAACAATTTTTTGACTCAAAAACTGAAGTGAGTGGAAAGTTGAAATTTTTGAGGACTTTTTCCTAAAGGTTCAATGTAAAAAATACTAAAAACTCAAAGGGATTGAATTGAGTTATTAATAATGGAGTTATGACTTTTTTTAATAAATGTTGTTTTGTAAAGTAATACTCTACAAACAATTTTTTCACTCAAAAACTGAAGTGAGTGGAAAGTTGAAGTTTTGAGAACTTTTTCCTAAAGGTTCAATGTAAAAAATACTAAAAACTCAAAGGGTTTGAATTGATCGAGTTATCATAAATGGAGTTATGACTTTGATTCAATGTAAAAAATACTAAAAACTCAAAGGGATTGAATTGAGTTATTAATAATGGAGTTCTGACTTTTTTTAAATAATGTTGTTTTGTAAAGTAATACTCTACAAACAATTTTTTGACTCAAAAACTGAAGTGAGTGGAAAGTTGAAGTTTTGAGAACTTTTTCCTAAAGGTTCAATGTAAAAAATACTAAAAACTCAAAGGGATTGAATTGAGTTATTAATAATGGAGTTCTGACTTTTTTTAAATAATGTTGTTTTGTAAAGTAATACTCTACAAACAATTTTTTGACTCAAAAACTGAAGTGAGTGGAAAGTTGAAATTTTTGAGGACTTTTTCCTAAAGGTTCAATGTAAAAAATACTAAAAACTCAAAGGGATTGAATTGAGTTATTAATAATGGAGTTATGACTTTTTTTAATAAATGTTGTTTTGTAAAGTAATACTCTACAAACAATTTTTTCACTCAAAAACTGAAGTGAGTGGAAAGTTGAAGTTTTGAGAACTTTTTCCTAAAGGTTCAATGTAAAAAATACTAAAAACTCAAAGGGTTTGAATTGAGTTATCATAAATGGAGTTATGACTTTGATTCAATGTAAAAAATACTAAAAACTCAAAGGGATTGAATTGAGTTATTAATAATGGAGTTCTGACTTTTTTTAAATAATGTTGTTTTGTAAAGTAATACTCTACAAACAATTTTTTGACTCAAAAACTGAAGTGAGTGGAAAGTTGAAATTTTTGAGGACTTTTTCCTAAAGGTTCAATGTAAAAAATACTAAAAACTCAAAGGGATTGAATTGAGTTATTAATAATGGAGTTATGACTTTTTTTAATAAATGTTGTTTTGTAAAGTAATACTCTACAAACAATTTTTTCACTCAAAAACTGAAGTGAGTGGAAAGTTGAAGTTTTGAGAACTTTTTCCTAAAGGTTCAATGTAAAAAATACTAAAAACTCAAAGGGATTGAATTGAGTTATTAATAATGGAGTTCTGACTTTTTTTAAATAATGTTGTTTTGTAAAGTAATACTCTACAAACAATTTTTTCACTCAAAAACTGAAGTGAGTGGAAAGTTGAAGTTTTGAGAACTTTTTCCTAAAGGTTCAATGTAAAAAATACTAAAAACTCAAAGGGATTGAATTGAGTTATTAATAATGGAGTTATGACTTTTTTTAATAAATGTTGTTTTGTAAAGTAATACTCTACAAACAATTTTTTCACTCAAAAACTGAAGTGAGTGGAAAGTTGAAGTTTTGAGAACTTTTTCCTAAAGGTTCAATGTAAAAAATACTAAAAACTCAAAGGGATTGAATTGAGTTATTAATAATGGAGTTCTGACTTTTTTTAAATAATGTTGTTTTGTAAAGTAATACTCTACAAACAATTTTTTCACTCAAAAACTGAAGTGAGTGGAAAGTTGAAGTTTTGAGAACTTTTTCCTAAAGGTTCAATGTAAAAAATACTAAAAACTCAAAGGGTTTGAATTGAGTTATCATAAATGGAGTTATGACTTTGATTCAATGTAAAAAATACTAAAAACTCAAAGGGATTGAATTGAGTTATTAATAATGGAGTTCTGACTTTTTTTAAATAATGTTGTTTTGTAAAGTAATACTCTACAAACAATTTTTTGACTCAAAAACTGAAGTGAGTGGAAAGTTGAAATTTTTGAGGACTTTTTCCTAAAGGTTCAATGTAAAAAATACTAAAAACTCAAAGGGATTGAATTGAGTTATTAATAATGGAGTTATGACTTTTTTTAATAAATGTTGTTTTGTAAAGTAATACTCTACAAACAATTTTTTCACTCAAAAACTGAAGTGAGTGGAAAGTTGAAGTTTTGAGAACTTTTTCCTAAAGGTTCAATGTAAAAAATACTAAAAACTCAAAGGGTTTGAATTGAGTTATCATAAATGGAGTTATGACTTTGATTCAATGTAAAAAATACTAAAAACTCAAAGGGATTGAATTGAGTTATTAATAATGGAGTTCTGACTTTTTTTAAATAATGTTGTTTTGTAAAGTAATACTCTACAAACAATTTTTTGACTCAAAAACTGAAGTGAGTGGAAAGTTGAAATTTTTGAGGACTTTTTCCTAAAGGTTCAATGTAAAAAATACTAAAAACTCAAAGGGATTGAATTGAGTTATTAATAATGGAGTTATGACTTTTTTTAAAAAATGTTGTTTTGTAAAGTAATACTCTACAAACAATTTTTTGACTCAAAAACTGAAGTGAGTGGAAAGTTGAAATTTTTGAGGACTTTTTCCTAAAGGTTCAATGTAAAAAATACTAAAAACTCAAAGGGATTGAATTGAGTTATTAATAATGGAGTTCTGACTTTTTTTAAATAATGTTGTTTTGTAAAGTAATACTCTACAAACAATTTTTTGACTCAAAAACTGAAGTGAGTGGAAAGTTGAAATTTTTGAGGACTTTTTCCTAAAGGTTCAATGTAAAAAATACTAAAAACTCAAAGGGATTGAATTGAGTTATTAATAATGGAGTTATGACTTTTTTTAAAAAATGTTGTTTTGTAAAGTAATACTCTACAAACAATTTTTTCACTCAAAAACTGAAGTGAGTGGAAAGTTGAAATTTTGAGGACTTTTTCCTGAGGGTTCAATGTAAAAAATACTAAAAACTCAAAGGGATTGAATTGAGTTATTATTAATAGAGTTATGACTTTGATTCAATGTAAAAAATACTAAAAACTCAAAGGGATTGAATTGAGTTATTAATAATGGAGTTCTGACTTTTTTTAAATAATGTTGTTTTGTAAAGTAATACTCTACAAACAATTTTTTGACTCAAAAACTGAAGTGAGTGGAAAGTTGAAGTTTTGAGAACTTTTTCCTAAAGGTTCAATGTAAAAAATACTAAAAACTCAAAGGGTTTGAATTGAGTTATCATAAATGGAGTTATGACTTTGATTCAATGTAAAAAATACTAAAAACTCAAAGGGATTGAATTGAGTTATTAATAATGGAGTTATGACTTTTTTTAATAAATGTTGTTTTGTAAAGTAATACTCTACAAACAATTTTTTCACTCAAAAACTGAAGTGAGTGGAAAGTTGAAGTTTTGAGAACTTTTTCCTAAAGGTTCAATGTAAAAAATACTAAAAACTCAAAGGGTTTGAATTGAGTTATCATAAATGGAGTTATGACTTTGATTCAATGTAAAAAATACTAAAAACTCAAAGGGATTGAATTGAGTTATTAATAATGGAGTTCTGACTTTTTTTAAATAATGTTGTTTTGTAAAGTAATACTCTACAAACAATTTTTTGACTCAAAAACTGAAGTGAGTGGAAAGTTGAAATTTTTGAGGACTTTTTCCTAAAGGTTCAATGTAAAAAATACTAAAAACTCAAAGGGATTGAATTGAGTTATTAATAATGGAGTTCTGACTTTTTTTAAATAATGTTGTTTTGTAAAGTAATACTCTACAAACAATTTTTTGACTCAAAAACTGAAGTGAGTGGAAAGTTGAAATTTTGAGGACTTTTTTCTGAGGGTTCAATGTAAAAAATACTAAAAACTCAAAGGGATTGAATTGAGTTATTATTAATGAAGTTATGACTTTGATTCAATGTAAAAAATACTAAAAACTCAAAGGGATTGAATTGAGTTATTAATAATGGAGTTCTGACTTTTTTTAAATAATGTTGTTTTGTAAAGTAATACTCTACAAACAATTTTTTGACTCAAAAACTGAAGTGAGTGGAAAGTTGAAATTTTTGAGGACTTTTTCCTAAAGGTTCAATGTAAAAAATACTAAAAACTCAAAGGGATTGAATTGAGTTATTATTAATGGAGTTATGACTTTGATTCAATGTAAAAAATACTAAAAACTCAAAGGGATTGAATTGAGTTATTTAATGGAGTTCTGACTTTGATTCAATGTAAAAAATACTAAAAACTCAAAGGGATTGAATTGAGTTATTATTAATAGAGTTATGACTTTGATTCAATGTAAAAAATACTAAAAACTCAAAGGGATTGAATTGAGTTATTAATAATGGAGTTCTGACTTTTTTTAAATAATGTTGTTTTGTAAAGTAATACTCTACAAACAATTTTTTGACTCAAAAACTGAAGTGAGTGGAAAGTTGAAATTTTTGAGGACTTTTTCCTAAAGGTTCAATGTAAAAAATACTAAAAACTCAAAGGGATTGAATTGAGTTATTAATAATGGAGTTATGACTTTTTTTAATAAATGTTGTTTTGTAAAGTAATACTCTACAAACAATTTTTTCACTCAAAAACTGAAGTGAGTGGAAAGTTGAAGTTTTGAGAACTTTTTCCTAAAGGTTCAATGTAAAAAATACTAAAAACTCAAAGGGATTGAATTGAGTTATTATTAATGGAGTTATGACTTTGATTCAATGTAAAAAATACTAAAAACTCAAAGGGATTGAATTGAGTTATTAATAATGGAGTTCTGACTTTTTTTAAATAATGTTGTTTTGTAAAGTAATACTCTACAAACAATTTTTTGACTCAAAAACTGAAGTGAGTGGAAAGTTGAAATTTTTGAGGACTTTTTCCTAAAGGTTCAATGTAAAAAATACTAAAAACTCAAAGGGATTGAATTGAGTTATTATTAATGGAGTTATGACTTTGATTCAATGTAAAAAATACTAAAAACTCAAAGGGATTGAATTGAGTTATTAATAATGGAGTTCTGACTTTGATTCAATGTAAAAAATACTCAAAACTCAAAGGGATTGAATTGAGTTATTAATAATGGAGTTCTGACTTTTTTTAAATAATGTTGTTTTGTAAAGTAATACTCTACAAACAATTTTTTCACTCAAAAACTGAAGTGAGTGGAAAGTTGAAATTTTGAGTAATTTTTCCTGAAGGTTCAATGTAAAAAATACTAAAAACTCTACAAACAATTTTTTCAGTCAAAAACTGAAATGAGTGGAAAAATTAAATTTTGAGGACTTTTTCCTAAAGGTTCAATGTAAAAAATACTAAAAACTCAAAGGGATTGAATTGAGTTATTAATAGTAGAGTTATGCCTTTTTTTAAATAATGTTGTTTTGTAAAGTAATACGCTACAAACAATATACGAATACCTACACTCTTCATAATACATATTATATGTGCATTATTCGGATTATCCGAGTTTTCAGTTATCCGAGGTGGGTACTACAACGGTACTACCCACCCCACGTTATTTCGGATAACCGAGGTTCTACTATTAGTGCTTTAGTATTTTGAAATGAAATAAAACACAGACATTGCTGCGTTGCCATAATGTTTTCATTCTATTCGGAAGACAAACTAATTGCAATTGTGTTTTAAAAATAATGACTCCCACGCCGTCAATGGCATATATGGACTCATGGAGTCATAATACAGTTGCATGCAGTCATAAAACAGTCGCTTGCAATCATCATAAATTCTGTGCAGTCACATGCAGTAGTGTACAATCACTCACGAAATATCGTAAGCCAGTCGCTGCGAGTGAAGCCTGCAATCTTGTTAGATATTGCTCAAAACTCAATGCAGTCAACTATAATCTTTAATACAATCATAATGCAGTCAAATATAGCAGGTGTACAAAATTTAGTTACTGAAACACCCCTCGGACTACCAAGTGTACAGTGTGCATTATATTTCACTTCAAAATCCTAATTGGATCACCCTCTATAATAATCGAGCATTTGGTTGTAAACTTCTCATTCACTCAATCAACAAATTGAAATTCCATTTCATCAATATCCTCCAACATTGGTGGTTTGAGCGTTTCTTTTCGGTACTAGCTGCGCCGCGGGGAACCTAATGCCATAGTTGCCCTGGTCTCATTTGTTGCACTAATATACCTCACGGGTATGTGTAGCAGTCGGCAAAACATACGGGCGAGAGCGGGTTGAATTCACGGATATGCTGTTGGGTGTTGGTACAATGTAATTTCGATATTGCTTCAAGCCCAAAAGGGACACGGAACAGCTGAATGCTCTCTTTGGATAATTCTGATTTGTGTGTTACAGATGAAGGCAATATCAACTTCAACAATGCAGCTTCTTTGGACATAAGTTGTTTCCAGAATATTAACAGTTGAATAATTTTTCTGTTTTGTGTGTTTCAGATGAAGATAACGTCATCTTCCTGAACATAAGTTGCTTCCACAAGTCTTTCTAGAACATTGAATACATTTCAAAAAAAAGTTTGCTGGATATTGGAAGCTGAATAAATAGGTGATTTCTAACATAAAACATTCAAATTTTCACTAACCCAAAGTTGTTTTTTCCAGGCATCCCTTTCCTAGACACATAACTGACTGACAATGATGGATCCAAACTTTTATCACTTTTCCCTTCCAGGTGAAATTACATATGTGTCAATTCCCGAAAAACAGTTCATGTTTCGACTGAATCTTTAAAGCAGGGAAGCCCCGGGGGAGCCTATGCCATAGTTGCCTGGACCTCATTTGTTGCACTAAATATACAACGTAAGTATGGTAAGTGTTTGCAGTGGTGTCTTCCTAGCTGAGAAGTGAAGGTTGAATTAATGGATAGTTGACGGTTTTGGTTGTACAAGTGTAATTTCAAAGTGCATTAGGCCTAACGGGGAAAGCACTTGACAAAAAAAAAAACGCGCCGATAGCTCGTACCTCTAGGGTGGTGTGGAAACTGGGCCTAAATTTACAATTGGCAAACCTAATAAGGTAAATTATTGAAAATAATACTTTCCTTACTAAAATTATAAACTTTTTATTACAGGGCAGCACTAATAATCAATAGTTTTAATCTTATATCTGCAAGACTTATTGTGACTGGAATCCAGAATTATGTGAAGTCATGGCAAAAAACTTCAAAAAAACCTGGTAAGTTTTTTTCATTTTGGACATTGGAATCAAGAAGTTTGAGTTAATTTTTCCAGAAAAAAAATATCTCAGAACAACTTACCAGCTTCCAGAGACAAAATTCAAGTTTGGAAAATTTAGTTTTCATGATTTATATAGCTTTTTTGATCTATTTTGGCTATGTAAGTTGTAATTTTGAGTAATGAAAAGGCAATTTTACACGAGTTTCCAGACTCTGAAATTGGAAATTTGAAATTTTCAATCACAGGCTCTTGAATTGATTTTTTTACTCACATTCATTCCACTATATTATGCATGTACCTACATATATTTACATGTAATTGGCATTGTTTTTAGTCCACTATACAGTAGGTAGCTAATGAAACGAATTAGCCGAAATCTATGAAAAAAGGCACTCAGAAAAATTGAAAAATTTATAAGTCACCCCAAATTGCTTAACACGATTTTATCTCAGGAACTATAAGTACAAATGAGCTGAAATTTTCAGGGATTGTAGTCCCTTGAAAAAAAAAGTTATGACTTTTCAAAGTTTTCCAAAATCTAAATCATAAGGTAGCTAGCTACCTTCTTACTAAAACGATGAAATTTCACATTTTTTTCTGTTGAGATTTTGTGTCCTAATGGTCAATTTACATCCCCCAAACTCCATACACTAAATTTTTCTCAGATTTGATGCCGACATCTATGAAAAAAGGCATGAGGACATTGCGTTTTCAAGGTGGCCGATAATTGAAACATTAACGATTCACTTTTTATGTAGGTAGGTACCTTTATGCTTGAAAACTACTGAATATCTTTATATTTCCTAAGCGGTCCAATCTAAAGTTCCTTTTTTAAACTACCTACCATAGGGAAATCCAAAAAAATTATTTAAAAGATCCATTTGGTTGATATTTTAAGTAGCCCTATATAAATAACGTTAACGTTTACACTTATGATTGCGATACATGTCTATTTACGTACCACCTGCCGGCTACTAGTGTATTGTTGTTTGCATAAGAAAGAGGCAAAAACCTATAGATGATATGGAGAAAGGAAGTAACATGTGGTCAGATTATTTTAAAAGTTAAAAAAACATTAAATATTATTCTGGCTTTGAATTACTATAATTAAGTTGATGAGATCGATAAGCATTTATATTGAATTAATTTTGTCATAAAACTACAAGACTCGTTTCCATTCAAGTTATTCATTATTTAATTTATTATATTAGCTGAATCTATTGAAAATTAAAAGCTACTATGGAATAGCTATTTAATTGTACATATATTTCATTGACTTTCGCGAAGAGTTTGAATCTCGACTTCCGGCCCGCGCAGCACATCAACATTTTTGAAGATTTTTTCCATGAGGATACATTACATTTTCGGTGTGTTTTTAACTTCCTACGGCTTAAAATAGCCGACGATTATAGGAGTGAAACCATCTTTCGCACTTGTTGATAAACCTTTTGTATACCTACCTATACCCGATAACTAGAATTTCCAATAGGAACTGGTACTTTCTAGCCAAGTACGGAACGATCAAGAATTGAAATTCCTTCAAGAGAATAATTGTTAAGAAAATATAAGGAGTCCAAGATAATCACAGATAGTGAGTCAGTAGGGAATTGAATACGGTAAATTGTGAATTAATTGAACAAGTTGTGAATTGGACAGTAAAGATGACGGTTAATAGATAATGAAACAGTAAAGAGTTTTGAACATCAATTAGACCTGATTCAAGTGATTCGAATTGTTTTAAAGGTAGTAGTAAAGTAGTTCTAGTTTTGTCTTAATTCTTGTGTTTGGTAGGCACCTATTGTTTTTATTTTCAATAACATATCGACAGTTTTGATTTTTTTGCAAATCAACCTAAGTAGGTACCTATGTTTAGCAAATAGGTACAATTTCTCGCACTATTTTGAATGAACTTTCATGTAACAGGAGGTCATTTTCGCCAAAATGAAGACGTCCAAGTCCAAAGACGACTACAAAACGCTTGTTAATGTTCTACTTGTTGCAATTATCGAGCAACCTTATGTGTCTAGTCTACATTTGCCGTCAAGCTATAAATAATTTCCATCAATTGATATCTTCATAAATATGTTTGATGGCTTTTGATGAATATAAAAAAAAAATTGTCTAGCCAAGGGTGCAAAAATTTCCAAGGAAATCTTGGCGTGTCGCCCTACTCGCCCTACAGTTTCAGAAGGCCAAAGACAATAAAATGTAAATTTTAAAACGATAAGAAATTTTTCCTTATTATGACTTCATATTGAAAATAACAAAATAGATAATTTATTGTAGTTTTTCAAATTTGTCTTTTAGCTTAGCGTTGCAGAATCCAGTGGGGTACTGCGGATTCAATATCACTTGTGGCATTCTGCCCAAATATTCTATCAATTAGTAGCGTTAGATGGTAAATAGCGAGCGGTTCTATTGATGGTGTTTATTTCCTTCGGTAGCTACAAATAAAATTGTGGATGTGACTTTTTGCAAATGAGAGAAACAACTGCAATATATAAGGTTTTCATACATAAACTTTTATTACATAAAATTAACAGAGCCTTTCTTAAAATAATTAATTTTAAATTCCAAATTTTCCAACAGTTACAGTCACCTCTTTTTATTCGCTAGTTCAAGATTTTCACTTCAATTAGACAGAGCAATAATATATGATGATTAACACTCTTTGAAATTTAAATCCTTCCAATGCTTTTAATTTATAAATCTTAAAATCCGTTTTAGATTGAATTACAATGTAATCCAAAATCTTCAACCAAAAATAATTTACTCGACAGAACAATGTCATTCATAGATCATTATTGAAACTTTCTATGCCTCTAATTATAAATTTTTAAACCCCTTAAATTCGTTTGTTGTCCAAACATATGAAAATATTCAATCTAAAATCATTTAACTAGACATAACAAGATTATTTAATAATCATTAAACATTTTAAGTAGGTAATTCTTTTCAATAGTCATTGCCGAACCGGTGTGAAATTAGCCTCTAAAGATAGCCTCCAAAACTTCCGGAAACTGCCGAACGGCCAGTGGCGTCGGAAATATAAGACAATACAATAACCTTAAATCTGCTCGTACTGAGAGGGTCATATTTTCAGGAAAAATTGGGACAAGAATTTACTATTTTTTCACCCTAACACCAGATTCCGATAGGCCGTCAGAGGGTGTCAAAATAGGGGTGGAAATAAAAAAATCATATCTCAAATTCTGCTCGTGCTGACAGATTCATATTTTCAGGTCGAATTATGACAAGCATTTACTATTTTTTCACCCTAATACCAGATTCCGATAGGCCGTCAGAGGGTGTCAAAATAGGGTTGAAGATATCAAGAAAATCATATCTCAAAATATGCTCGTGCTCACAGATTTATAGTTGCAGGATAAATTACGACAAGCATTTTGTATTTTTGCACCCTAACATTAGATCCCGATAGGCCGTCAGAGGGTGTCAAAATAGGGGTGGAAATTAAAAAAAATCATATCTCAAAATCTGCTCGTGCTGACAGATTTGAATCCCTGCGATTACTTTTTATAGGGGGACTTGGAAGAAAAAGTCCCCGGAAGTGGGGCTACGTTCAATAATTTAGAAGAGCTGCGCAACCGCAACAATTGAGTATTGGGGAGAACTGCTGGAACAACGTAACATTGCCAACTTTATCGATTCTTGGCGTAGACGTTTAACAGGGTTGTTGAGGCCCACGTAGGGCATATCGCCCCTTAAATGTGTTTACTTTATTTTCTAAAATTCATAAATAAAAATATTAGTCGCATTGTCAGAAAACTTATCGTTAACTTTTTCAAAATTGGCTATGTTGAAGGAACTGGGAAATCCTTAATTTTTTCTCAACCAGTCAAAATCTTCATTTCGAATCCTTACCCTATCTATTTATCTTTCGAACAAGCCCGAAACAGAAAGAATATGTCGAGTAAAAAAAAAAATCTAGCTGAAATAGCATATCCTAGATTTTCCTGTCAATATAAAAAATTGAAATGCGATACATATTACCAAAAATTCAATATTTCAGTTAGTTTTCAACCGATTTTTTCTGTCGAAGTCTTAAAATGTTCGCAAAATGATGAACTTTAAGAATTTATTAAAAAAACTTATATAGGGTGTCACAAAAAAGTTCCAGCGCTATCCAAAACTAGCCAATTTTTGAAGGAGTCCGCCATTTTGGATTTTTTTCAAATGTCAAAAGTTTCACCCTGATTCGTTAGTCTGTTCATTTCTCGTTTAAACAAGCCAAAACAAAGGAAAATTGGTCAACAAATAAAAAAGTAACAGCTCAAAAACAAAATTCCGTTTTTTTTTTTGGACCACCCTATATTGTTCGTCGATTTTAATCTGATACTCGGACGGAATGTGAGCTGGTGGCTCCCTACATTAGAACGCCAATGGTTACCTGACGTCACACCTGTTTTTGCCATATGAAACACCCCTTCGCTCCTCATACCGCAAGTATCAGTTAAAAATCGACGAACAATACATATACCTACCATAGAATACGAATATTATTATAATTAAAAACAAAATAATAAATAGGTAAATGGTTATGTATTTTTGTGGGTAGTAATTTTCTGTTACTAATAAATAGAAGTATGAAACACAAAAATTGTTTCTGTCTGTTTGTCTGTGTGTCTATCTATGTCCGTTATAGACTTTGAAACTATCCGACCGATGTGCCTCAAACCAGTTTAATGTTTAATAATATGAAAGGCAATAATGATAAGAAGGTTTTAGACCACTAATGACAGATGTCAACTGTCAAATTGAGACAGTTGCAGATTTTGAACCATATCTTCACAACGGATTTTGCTGAAATTTAGCATACACTTCAAGTTCAGGTGATTAGGTGATAATACATTTTAGACCACTGATGACAGGTGTCAACTGTCAAATGTGACAGATGCAGATTTGTGTACCATTTCTTCGCAATAGATTTTGCTGAAATTTTGCATACAGTTTAAGTTCGGATGATAATACAATTAGAATATTCAACAGCTGTCAAATGTAATTTTTGACAGCTGTCAAATTATGACAGGTCGAGAGGTGGTCAAGTTGTCAGGACTACCCCCGTCTTTGAAAATTTGGTTTTTTTAACAAATAGAAAAATTTCAAAAATAAATAACCCATTTACACACCGATTTTCAAAATTTGCACACTCTTCTGGGGAAAGTTATATCGTATCAAAAATTTGCATAACCCCACCCGTTTTTAAAAAAATTGATAGACCCCTATGCTACTGGTTTCATCTAATTTTGGACAATTTTGCACATCTATTTCCAAATTTTGCACACTCTTCTGGGAAAAGTTATGAGGTGTGATAAATGTGCACTTTTTTACCCGTTTATCTGAAACTTGAAATAGTTATTTTCCTAACAAGTGCGGAAAGTGATACTTTCCCGCACGCGACTGCCGTTGACCCGAACGACGCGAAGCGGAGTTCGGGCAAGCAGTCGAGTGCGAGAAAGACACTTTCCGCATGAGTTAGGAACATTATTTTTTCTACGAGCGCGTTCAAATATAAAAACAAAAACTAAGTAAAGAGAAATTTAATTACAAAATTACTTATTTTTATATTTTTACGTTTACTTTCAAGAATGATTGAAAAAAATTATGTATCTATTAAATCGATTTGATGTTACAATAAACAAAATTTCTGAGCTAAAAGAACTGCCCCGCCTCAAAGGAACCAAAAAGACAAACAATGTCAAAAAAAATTATAACATTTTTGAAATATTCACAAATTAGAATAATATGGATTAAAATAGAAAATAGGAATATTTAATATAGTTTATGAGCGCATAAATTAGTATATCTAGCAAAAATGTAGGCAGACAAAATAGATAAAATGTTTGATTAATTAACAAAACTGACACTTCTTCTGAATGCCACTTAGAATTTTCCCGCACTAGTGCGGGAAAAACAAAATCGCGCACTAGTGCGGGAAAGTGACATTTTCGGAACTAAGATGCGTGCGGGAAAGTAATAAAAAATGCACGCTCGTAGAAAAAATTCTTATGCTACTCGCTTCGGCTAATTTTGCACTCGCTTCCAGGGAAAGTTAATAGGTACCAAAAACTTACATTTTCACCCTCGTTTTTCAAAAAATTTAAATTTTTTTCAGCTATTCGGTTTACCTTATCTTGCACAATTTTGCATACCTATTTCCAAATTTTGCACACTCCTCTGGAGAAAAGTATGAAGCTTAAAAATTTGCACTATCTCCGCCGGTTGTCGAAAAATTGAAAAATCTTATGCTACTCGCTTTGGTTTATTTTGCACAATCTCGCACACTCCTCTGGGGAAAGTTTTGAGGCACTAAAAATTTGCACTTTCCCTCCCGTTTGTAAAAAAATTGAAAGAGTTATTTTATTATGCTACTCGCTCCGGTTGATTTTGCACACCCATTTTCAAATTTTGCACACGCCTCTGGGGAAAGTTATAAGGTATATCCTATTCACAATCCGTAGTCCAAAGGTAAAGGTAAATTAATCACCTTTCCATATCAAATAGCACTGAAAGGTGATAAATTTCACATTGTGAATAGATAATATCAATAATTTGCATTTTCCCCCTCGTTTTTCAAAAAATTAATATAACCTCAATGCTACTAGGTTCACCTAATTTTGCACAATTTTACACACCTATTTTCAAATTTTGCACACTCTTCTGGGAAAAGTTATGAGGTGTGATAAATGTGCACTTTTTTCCCCGTTTATCTGAAACTTGAAAAACTCTTATGCTACTCGTTTCGGCTAATTTTGCACAATTTTGCATACCTTTTTTTTTAAATTTTACACATTCCTCTGGGAGTTAAATGTTGTATTAAAAATTTGCACGTTTTCCCCTGTTTGTCAAAAAAATTGAAAAACTCTTGCTACTGGGTTCACTCAATTTTGCACGCCTATTTTCAACCCGAATATAAGAATTTTCATTTTCTCAAAAAACCGGCGGGAAAGTGCACATTTTGAAAAATTTTAAAATAGGTGTGCAAAGTTGTCCAAAATTAGGTGAACCTAGTAGCATAAGGATTTTTCCACTTTTTGAAAAACGAGGGGGGGGAGAGTGGGGAGACAAGCATAGGATCTTTCAATTTTTCGACAAACGGGAGGGAAAGTGCAAATTTTTAATGCCTTATAACTTTCCCCAGAAACGTGCGCAAAATTGTGCAAAATTAGTCAAAGCGAGTAGCATAAGATATTTCAATTTTTCGACAAACGGCGGGGATAGTGCAAATTCCTTAGAGCAGGAAAGCGCTGTCCTACGGACATAAGGAGTAGGAACGCACCATTCTGCTTATGAAACTAAAGTGAAGCCAAATTTTTGGCAGGTGTTTGGCACCAAGATACAGGTAAAGCATTGAATTGCCATAAGCACCATTTTCTTGGTGCCAAAATACCTGGAAAAAAACGGCTTCATTTTCTAAATCCAGGTTACTACTCCTCTTTACCTTTACCTGCTCTAAGGCAAATTCTTTAATACTTCATAAAGTTTTTTTTTTTTTAAAGATAAAAGTCAAAATGACATTATGTTGGCAATGCAATGTAAAATAGGCTCGTTCAATAAAAAAAATTTAACGCTGTTTTTCACATTTTTATGGAGTATTACTCACATATAGCACATAAAAAAAAAATTTCAGCTCAATAGGCTCGTACAGCATATTTTTTTTATTACATATTCTAAAAGAGCATATTGAATTTAGCAGTTGTGCAAAATTTCATAATTTTCCGAGCACTTGTTCATATTCAAATAAATTATCAAAACGCTCCAAATTTGAAACACGCGGTGACGTCACTGCATCTCTCACGTTGGTCAAGGTGGTACAGGTACGCACCTGGTACGCCCGTCACTACGACATTACGGGCATTGTTTTGACAAGTTTTAGTTTGGCATTTTGGGTAGAACTGGATGTGTTCGATGTTTTTCTTTCGAATATAATAATGTATATTTGATTAATTCCCTGACTTTCAATATTTTATGAGCACAATTATGGAAATAGCATGCAAAAAGTAAAATTATAGATAATTCCGCGAAATCTGAAACTGTGTCCCATTTGCGCATTGACATTGCGTTATGCAAAACCGTGTGTGACGGCCTTTTGGCCTGTCTCGACTCGAGAGATGACGTCATACCATCTCTCAGCGATGAATTTCTGAGGCATAATGTTTTAATATTCAAAGACGCATAACTTTTTTAATATTTATCCAATTGAGCTGAAACTTTTTTTGTGTGCTGTATGTGAGTAATGCTCCATAAAAATATGAAAAAACGTGGTTAATGAAACTTCACTGAACGACCCAATTGGATAAATATTAGAAAAGTTACGCGTTTTTTTAATATTAAAACAGTTATGCCTCGGAAATTCATTGCTATGACGTCATAGCATCTCTCGAGTCGAGACAGGCTATAGGTCGTCATACACGGTTTTGCCTAACGCAATGTAAACTGATTTTCTATTGACAGTTTGGCACACAGTTTGCGAACCTAATACATTATTTTAAATTTTTCTTTTTGCGTGCTACTTCCATAATTGTGCTTATAAAATATTGAAACTCAGGGAATTATTTAAATATACGAAATGTGATTTGCAAGAAAAACATCAAACCTCTACCAGATACAAAAAATGCCAAATTAAAACTTGTCTAAACGATGCCAAACCAAAATTTGTCAAAACAATGCCTGCATTGTCGAAGTGACTGGCGTACCAGCACCGCGACGACCGACGTGAGAGATGCAGTGACGTCACCGCGTGTTTCAAATTTGGAGTACTTTGATAATTTATTTAAATATGAACAAGGACTCAGAAAATTATGAAATTTTGCATAACTGCTAAACTCAGCACGCTCTTTTAGAATATGTAATAAAAAAAATATGCTGTACGAGCCTATTGTCAATGCTTTCAAATTTTTTATGTAGAAAAAGCTTGTGCTGCCAACATAGTTATTGAATTTTTGATTTGGGGAATTATCTTTTAAAAAAAAACATACTTTAACTTTCCCCAGAAAAGTGTGCAAAATTTGAAAATAGGCATGCGAAATTGTGCAAATTTAGGTGAACCGAGTAGCATAAGATTTTTTCAAGTTTTAGACAAACAAGGGGGAACGGTCAAGCATGCCCCCAGTTCAAAAAACTGCTCTATTTAGTTTTCGTTGTGTTGTGTGGGTGTGCAATATTTTAGTCATAGTGTGCAAAATTATTATGGTTCATTTATTTTTGAAATTTGTTTAATACGGGCGGAAACTTGACCGACCCCAAAATTTACTTGTTGGTAAATAAACCGATCTACTGGAAAATAAATAAATAATTCATAATTCAAAATTAAACATAAATGTCTAAGTGGCAAATTCGCCAAATAGGTATACTGAAAAAAACCTAAAGAAAATGATAGAATAGCATCCATCTATGATATTCGTTGGTTAATTATAAAATATGTTAGAAATATATGTTTAACTTCCTAATTTCTCTTGGCACGCGTCTGTCTCCCTATGCATGCAAAGCAAATATGTTATAAGGGTCGTTTTCACGGTGATAGTTTTTGCGATAGTTGCTGTCGTGATAGTAACTATCGCACAAACTATCACCATGTAAACAACCCGATAGTAGCTATCATGCTGTCGCGACAGTGCTGTCGCACTATCTCGCTTGACTAGATAGTTGGGAATACTTTCGTGAAAGTAGTGATTTTTTATAGCGGCACGATGGCGAAAAATCAAAATATCGGAAATTATTTTGATAAAATTAAGCAGGGATTTGACGTTATACATTTTCTGGAAGAATATGAGAGGTTTCCATGTTTATGGAAGAAAAGCTCGGCAGATTTCAAAAACAGAGTGAAGAGGGATCATGCAGAAGAAACTCTGCTGCCCTTATCAGGACTTTCTACAATTAAAGAACTTAGGCAGAAAATTAGGAGCATTAGATGTACATATAATCAAGAAGTGGCAAAAATAAAGAAGTCTATGGGAACTGGAACGGGTGCTAATTACGTATATAAACCAAAACTTATATGGTTCTCCGTAGCTGATAGTTTTCTAAGGCACAATTTGGAAGAAAATGACTCAGAATCTAATTTGGTAAGTTTTATTTAATGTTTCGCAATTATTTACATCTTAAATTATATAAATATTGAAAGAAGTGTAGTCAAATTATTTATTTCGGTGTCTTCTCTCGATTGTTATTCTATCATTTTGTACTGCCAATCGAGTGCTCCTGTCCCTGTAAAATAGTCAGCAAAGTCTTCTCTTCTTTGTCGAGCTTCTGGCAAATAGTTACGCTGCAAAGCTGCTCTTACATCAACGACACCATTTGGTCTAGGATCATTGCGCCAAGATCCAGGAATTCTTCGACCTGTTGCATGTTCCTCAATATCTGCTGTTACTACATCATTTCCCACTTTTCGTATCCAGTTGTGCAAGGCACATGCAGCTTTTATTAGTTTCACTACTGTTTGAGGAGCAAGTGATATTGGGGATCTGAATACACGAAAACGAGATGACATGATTCCAAAAGCGTTTTCTACTACACGTCTCGCTCTACAGTGTCTATAATTGAAGACTTTCTGTGCAATAGTTAATTGGTTTCGTCGGGGATAGGGCTTCATTAAATATGTTTTAAGTGGAAATGCTTCATCTCCTAATATAACGGATCCGTCAGGTTGATGCAATAAATTTCCCTCAAGCGCTTTTTGAAGAGAGGACTTAGCAAATATTCCGCCATCTGAAATGCTGCCATAACTCCCAATATCAATAAAAGTAAAATTATAATTATGATCCACCATTGCCAGCAGTACAATGCTAAACATGCCTTTGTAGTTAAAGTACTGTGAACCGGAATTAGCAGGGCCTGGACCAAAACATGTTTACCGTCAATTGCTCCTATGCATTTGGGAAAATTCCAGCAAGTTTCAAATCCATTTATAATTTTGTTCCACTCGTTCTCACTTTGTGGTACCTGGAAAAGAAAAATCAATTGAAAATAATATTTTATTTATTAATTATTATTATTATTAGCAATTGAAATAAATTGAAAATAATATTTTATTATTGTTTTTGTTGCAGATGTTGCCAGGACAATTTCCAGAAGAAAATCAGACAAATGCACAGCCCGCAACATTAAATGAAGAACCGACGCAAGAGCCAGGGGAGCATATAGAAACCCCTTCTGTCAACCCAGTAAGAAATACACAGACAAGTTTCAAAAGTTTCAATGCACGGCCTGGAACAGCAAATGAAGAGTCGACACAAGAGCCTATAGGGAGTGTGAAGAAACCCCTTTCGTCAACGAGAAAAACAAAGACAAGTGGCAAAAGGCCCGCGAGTAAAGGAATAAATAAGGAGGATGATTCTTTGGACCAGGCTGTGAAAGTTCTGAAACAGGTGGCATCCCAAAAATCGTCTGTTCCTTCCAATGAATTTGATGCCTTTGGATAACATGTTTCTTTCCAACTTAAGTGCCTTCCATTACAAGATGCAATATTACTACAGCAGGATATCCAGAAACTAATAACCAATGTTCGCCTACGTTGTGTGCAAACGCAGAGTTCATCTGACAATGAAACACAGGCCACTTCTAGCTCAGTAAGGGATCTACAACAAGATACAGAGCCGTCAAATTCTTCAGGAAATGAACAATATCATAGCCTGCATGAGGTGCAGAAACCAGAGCCACGCCTCATGAATTTTTTCAAGAATTGGACTGGAGATGATGAAGATAGTTACGATTTTTATTTAGAATAGATACCTACCTATCTTATGCTTAAAACTTTTATGAAATATACTGTTTCTTTTGTATTTTTTTTTTTTTGTTTTATAAAAGACATATTATAGGTAATTAGGGTTGTGAATAACTATAATAATAAAAATAAATTAGGTAATTAGTATGTGTTAATTAATGATTACGAACGTACCATAACATAATCTTTCAGCACTTCGTATATGGCATCAAAGACGTCTGGTAGAAACTGGCTTATGGTACATTTTGGAACTCGGTAAAGGTACTGCAAAGATCCCAGTGAGTCGCCAGTAGCAAGATATCGACAAGCTATTTGAAGTTTTAGCTTTGCTGATAAAGGTTCTCGCATAACAGTATTATTCTTTTGTATCTTGCTGCTAACCTTTAAAAAACATAGATACTTAGTTAAACGGCTTTTATATCACTTCAAAATTTGCTTACCTTATTCAGTAACGTATTAAACATTTCCTCATTCAGGCGTAAGAAGTTTAAAAAACTTCTTGGGTCTTCTACAGCAAGTTCCTTGAGAAGTATTTCTGAAGCACCAAGTGTCCTCCTTCTTGCAATCCATTTTCTCACCCATATCTTCTTGGTTTTTTTATTTCTTTTTCGTTTAATTTTAACTATTTCACCAATTACAGCAGCTACCGCGTCAGTTAACTGCGTATCGGCCATTTTGCTATTGATTACTGTCAAGATAGTTTTTGGTAGGTGTAGACACCTCACTTTCACGATAGGACTATCGAGGTGACTATCATGAGAGCGCTGTCATGAGAGTACTCTCACCGTGAAAACGAGCCTTTACTCTAATAACTTTATTCAAGAAGCGGACACGGACGCTGGCTCGCTGGATGGACGCCGAATCAACAGCACTGACAACTCGTCAACAGTGGACAATAGACTCCAGCCAGCGTTCACACCGGCTAAAGCCGGCGTCCATCGAGGTATCAAAAATCAGAATACGCACGAGACTTCTAGAGACGTTAGTCTATAATATTCTTTGGTGTGCGTTATCCTTTCTATTTTATTTATTGCCTCAAATCAACTCTAAAAGTTGAGTTTTGATAGAGGAATTAAAGATAGAGAAGAGACTATTAGAAGAATCTATGGGCGGTTACACACGGATGTGGATATCTTAATACATATACGTGCATACATCAACGTGCAAACAACAACGTGCATGCCGCTTTTATACAGACGCTCGCACAAAACTGCAGTCTTGCTATTCTTGCTACAGTGTTCCGAGTGTGCATACAAAATTGCACATTCAAAAACGCGACGATATTTTGCATACACATTGATGTTCTTGTTTGCACGTTCATGTATGAGCGTACATGTTTTCATGCATCAACGTCCGTGTGTAACCGCCTTATAGCTTTCAAATGTAGTAGTATAGTATACCTACTTGATTTTGCAGCTGGGAATTCAGGAACTGGAAATTGTTATGAGAAAATTTTCTGGACTTGCCATCAATTTCCAACTTTCAGAGATAAAGAAATCAAGTGAAGAAAAATTGCTTTATGTTTGGAATAGACCCACTCCCAAATGGCAGTTATCTTTTTTCGTACCAGAGGCTCATTCTACATTTACATTATTGATTCAAATTCAAATTCAAAATTCAAATTCAAAAACAGCTTTATTGTCATAAAAAAAAAGATTAAAACATCTCATTGACAAAGCAGAATTAAAAACTAAAAAAAAAAATACCTAAAACATAATATAATGCTGACTTGTAAAACAATATTAAAAACACCGATAAGTCGACAATACAAAGAATACATAATAAAACGACGATACTAAAATTACACAGGAGGTCAAAACATAAATTAAAGCGGGTCTTAAATAAAATAAAATAAATGTATAAAAAATCACAGTCTAAAATAAGTCGTCAAAATATTCGATTTCTGAATAATAAGCTTTGTTCAAAAGTAATTTTTTCACTTCTCTTTTAAATTTTCTTTCATCTTCTATTTTTCTTATGCTTTTTGGTAGATGATTAAATATTTTCCTACCATTATAAATTATGGACTTTTTAGTTAAGGTGGAAGTAGGTATCGGAAGTGATGTGGTGTGGGTATTTCTCACAGTATAAACTGAAGTGGCCTGAATTTCCCTTTTAAACTTCCTATGAATCAAACAGGCTGTTTCATGGATAAACACGCTGGTCAAAGTTAGGATTTTATGGCTAATAAAAAAGGGCCTACAAGAATCTCTTCTTTTTAACTTTAGCATAAAACGCAGTGCTCTTTTTTGTAGTAAAAAAATTGTACTAAATAAATATCCAGAACAAGCTCCCCAAAAGCATATACCATACCGCAATTGTGAGTCTATCAGAGCGAAATATGCTTCCCTTGCTGCCGATAAGTTAACCTCCGACGCTATGACCCTCAGGGCATAACAACCCCCAGAAAGCTTCCTCGACAGTTGCAAAATGTGTTCATTGAACTTCAGCTGCTCATCAACCAAGAGACCCAAAAATTTATTCTGTGTGACATTGCCTATGGATTCCCTATTCAACAGCACCCCCTCTAAGTGACACTTAAAGCATAAAACATTTGTCTTGGAGACATTCAGAGTTAGGAAATTTGAATCGCACCAATCTTTTATTTTACCCAGATCCTCACTTACATAATTTGCCAATTCATTCGGGTCTCTTGAGTGCCACAAGATCGTAGCATCATCAGCAAACATGGTAAAGGAACCAGATATTTCCAAAGTTGCCAAATCGTTTATATATATTAGGAATAACAAAGGCCCGAGGACGGATCCCTGTGGTACTCCAGAAGTTATGGCTAAACTTGATGAAGTGCTATTATCGAAAATGACAGACTGATGACGATCTGACAAATACGACCCAATTCAATCCAAGACAACTCCCCTAAAACCAAAAACTTCGAGCTTGCCAAGCAGTACTCCATGGTCAACACAATCGAAAGCTTTGGTTACATCGCAGAATACCGCTGCAGCAATCTTTCCATAATTGAGTTGAATGTATAGTTCCTGCATCAGAGAAAAGATGGCATCATTTGTGGATTTTTTAGCCTGAAAACCAAATTGTGACTGATTTATGATGTTATGGGCTTCTAAAAAACTTATCATTTGCTTTTTCACAATTCTTTCCACAATTTTCGAGAGTGTTGGGAGCAAAGAAATAGGCCTAAAATTAACTGGAGCATTTGGGGTCACCTCCCTTAAAAAGAGGAATCACTCTGGCGATCTTGAGACACGAGGGAAACCTCCCGGCAACAAACGACACATTTATGGCTTCAGCCAAAGCCTCCAAAGAGATCTCTGGGAGTGCAAGAAAGACCTTCAAGGGCACACCATCCCATCCCGAAGAGTTTTTGTTTTTCATATTCCTGAGCACCTGTCTTATTTCTTCAGCATTTGTTGGATGAAAATAAAAAGAGTTGCTCACCTCACTGCTCTGCACATAATCCAAAGCACTCCTCTTAGGACTAATATTACGTGCCAGATCACCTGCCACAGACACATAAAATGAGTTGAACTGATCTGAAGTGACATTCGACTCTATAGGCTTTCTGTTCTTCCCCCTGAGATCGTTAACAATGCTCCAAGTTTCCTTCTGCTTGTTCCGTGATTGTCCCAAGCGATTTAAGTAGTACAGTTGTTTAGCCGTTTTTATGACACGTTTATAGATCTCTCTATATCTATTGTAGTAATTAATGAAAACTATACTATCCAATAAATATTTACGCATTGCATGCAAGGAACGCATATTTCGCGCCGATACCTTCATACCCCTAGTAATCCACGGTTTTCTTTTACTTTTTTTAAATGTTCTTATAGGAAAGGAGATATTAAATTTGAGTGTCAATACATCATGAAAATATGCAAGGGGGTCTTTAGAGCAAACCACACTCTGCCAATCAACTCCCTGGCAATGCCGCGAAAATACATTAAAATTATGCTTAGTATACATTCTTCCCCGACGCTTTGATGCCCTGGCGCGACCACATGTTATATTAAACTCACATAAAACAGCCTCATGATCCGAGAGGCCAGCACTAATCACCCCACAACTCACAAATAGACTGTCAGATAAGTTGGAACAGACATAGTCAATGAGAGTCGATCCCTTTCCGGTTACACGAGTTGGTTTATTTACATGCATACACAAGTTAAATGAACTAAGTAGATTTGATATCATGACAGTGCTACTATGTGAGATGTTAGAATAATCAATATTTAGATCGCCAGCCAAAATTATATTCGCTTTACATGGGAGCGCAGACAATAAAATTTCAAGTTTAGATATGAACAAGCTTACATCAGAGTTTGGCGCTGTGTACAAACAGATCAGAAATAGATTCAGTGTGGGTAAACGTACCAAGGAAAACTCAAATTCTTTTTCGACCAACATATCATTAAATCCATCCACACCTACAATAGAGTACAACTCCAAAAACCGCGTGTGAGCCAACACCATAGTGCCACCGTGAATAAATCTCTGCCTAGAAAATTTAGATTATAGTTAGGTAAAATTACATCCTCATCAACATTAAGCCAGTGCTCAGTCAGAAGCAGAATCTGAGGATTTCCGAGTTCCTCGAGAAAAATAGACAGTTTGTCTTTTTTATTTCTTATTGACTGAATATTTAAAAGCATCACAGTCGCCGATAGGTCGCTTGTTCTAAAAAAATCCCCTCTGA
This sequence comes from Ceutorhynchus assimilis, assembly GCA_917834065.1. Lineage (NCBI taxonomy): Eukaryota > Metazoa > Arthropoda > Insecta > Coleoptera > Curculionidae > Ceutorhynchus > Ceutorhynchus assimilis. The sequence continues at coordinate 36,123,897 of OU892285.1, forward strand.
CTGATCATGGTCAACCGGAATGTTCCTTTTTGAATGTGGAACAATGTGCTTGCTTGTGAAAAGGAAAAGCATCTGTGAACACAAAAACTTACACAAAAGAAATTTACTATTGTAAGATGGTTCTCCATATCTACCTCTTTCCTCATCCCGCATAAAGCTATCAAAAGAGAAAAACACCGAATTATTTGGATTATCGTTTACTCGGGTTTGAACCATTGAATTATTTTCGTGTATAAAGTCATTTAATATTCCTCTATCATAAGCAAAAGATGATCCTATCACAATTAAATTGTGATCTTTAGAAATAGTTAACAGTTTGTCCACATCTTCCTTTTTAATACTCCTCCCCTTCAAAGCATCACTATTGCCCACAAAGAATATTATATAATCATCCCGTTTTAATTTTGGAATGTACCTTTCACATTCAGTTACCATTTCATCGAACAAAAATCCTACATTATATTGACAATTTATATCATATTTAGCACGTGAATATTTCTTAAGTAAACCAGTGCAGCCAACCACACATTCCTTGCTTCCTATTACAAACAATTGAGGCTTCGTCTTCATGCATCCACCATGTACAACTCTTTCGGCCAATGTCGCATCTGTGTTTCGTCTATTTACCGATGAGCTGCTGTCTTCCAAAACATATCGTACCTTTAGTGCATCCGCGAGCTCCTCGGCGGACCTTTTGTTTTCTCCCTCCAAAACTCTGATTGCTTCCACCATGTTTCTGTTAATTACATTCAGATCCTCAACATCCTTTTTCAACTGATCGTGCCTTTTGGCTATAGCATCTAGTTCTCCCTTCAGCTCCTCATTATACTTCATCACAGATACCAATTCGGCTCTCAGTTTAGAAATAGCATCAGTTTTTTTTTTAATTTCCTGGACGAACTCTTCCTCACATCGAATCACATCATCCGCGAAATCTTGTGTACGTCTTCGTTCACGTTTTTGAAATGATTCCTTTTCCATCAGTTTAGAAGTTAGCTTTTTAATTTCCGAAGTATGCTTGTCGTTGATTTCCTCCATACATCTATCATTCTCACAAACAAGTTGCCTAAGTTTACCCTTCAAGTAAGCAATCGACTCGACATCTGACACTTCGGCACAGTCAGCGCAGAAGTAGCTTATATACGGCGATCTCTTCTTTACTGTAACACCCCTATGTTCAGAGGCCGATAGGTTAGAGCAAGTTGAACATAGTAATTTTTTACACAGATCACATTTGGCGTGTGCATAACTATCGCTCTCATTTCCCTTACATTTGCTACAATGTGCCATTGCGCCTAAATTATCATCAATGCAACTCAAATCTTTTGCTCAAATTGAATTATAATTAAAATTAAAATTTGAATTTATTATCTGCTTAAAATTCAAAGAACAGTTGTTTTTGTTTATTTGATAGAATTAGCATATGCAAATTATATTAACGATAAGGCTCGGGTATATTACCTCTTTTTTTTTGTATCCTTTTCTTTTGTAGCTGTAGAAATCTTGCCTTGCAAATATTGATTTTTTCTTGAGAAAAACCACGCTTTAGTGAAATTTTCCTACACTGAGAGACAGATCACATTTTTACTCACAAAACCATACCAAACACAACAACAGACTGCACTTTAAAACTCGAGAAAAACGCACAAATTACGGAGCGTAATGAAACGCGTCAATACGGAGCGCAAACACATCAGGCTAAAAATTCTTATCCAAAGTAGGTACAGACAGATTGAAATAAAACCCAATAAAAATTAATCGTAATAGTTATAATAATGTATACTCACAATACACAGTATTTTTTTTTGTTTATGTACAAAATTTACACAAGTAATATAGACATCACAATTTTCCCTATTATAAGTAAACTTCTTTTTTTTTCTGTAACGCTCGCTATAGTAAAAGTTATTTTATTTTTATTTTTACTTACAGCCTAAATACACTGTACAGAAAATTCGCCCAACAGAAAAAGTAAACTCGAAAAAAAAAAAAAAAAACCTTAGTAATTATAAATTAAAAAATAATTCTAGCTAGCTATTCACATTTTTTTGTTTTAAATATTTTACAAGAGTAAATAGCTCTGTTCCGACCGACATGAAAACTGTTCCAGAACCAGTAATTTCCAATGACAAATGTATTGATTGACTGGAAATTACCGTTCTAGAACGGTTCACATGTCAGTTGGAACAAACCTAATAATAATAATTAATAATAATAAAAGGGTTGCTTCATATTTTTCCCGTACAAAAAAAAAAGATTTACACTTCTATAATAAATTCCCAGAAAAAAAAATATACATCCTAAGTTTTCGACAAATTAAATTTTAATTACAGCCCTTAAAAACCAAGCTGCATTTATGTTACATTTCGCCAATAAGGTGGCAAATAACTGAAAAATTCCTTTTAATAATAAATAAATTAACAACAAGAAGCGTATATAAAAAATAAACTTTCAAACCATGTAACCCCACATTTAAACAATTAATTGAATTTTTTTTGGTTACCGGCGTACCATCTTTACAAATATTGTAAGGATGGTTCACGAGTTAAGAGGGTGGCGACTATATTTTGCCTACACTATCCACTTTGTTAGGGTAGGCAAAAGAACTGAAATTATCTTATGCCACCCTTTTAAAAATAATTTAAATTAGAAAATAAACCGCTAATATGAAAAATAAAGATCCTCTCCTAAACAAAGAAAAAAAACTCTTCGATATTATTATTTTTTTTTATACAAAACTAAGTTCAAATATGAGATCTTCTTATGTAGGTTAATTAATTAATTAATTTTTTTTTTTTTTAGATTTTTTTAAACATTTTTATAATATAGTAACGCATCTTTTAGAAATCACAGTGAAACTTTTTTTTTTTTTTTAAACAGTTTAAGCATAGTGTTTTTTTTTTTGTTGTTGTATTATACACACTTTTCTCGTACATCCAATTATTTCAACCGAGAGAAACACCAAAATCTCGGAGAACTCGAGGCATCAAAATTTAGACTAGCAAAGACACATTCGGGATTTTTTTGTTTAAACCGTAGTTATGACTATCATTAGATGGGCAATGTCGGCCACTCGTTCCAATAAACTTGGAGCAATCCTGCGAAGATTTTCATTGACAAAGTCACACGATGGAAAAATGTGGACCACATAGGCAGGCTGAAAATTATAATGAGAATATCTATGTATTTGTATGAATGAATTATTCTTACCGGATGAGTGGTTCCAGGGGCGGCTACATTTACAATGCCAGCGGCTTGTTTTTGTTGTAGGTAAGTGATGAAGCCCAATGTTAGATTGTTGGATTGTTTAAGTACGTCCATGTGGTCGTGGCCGCAAGGGAGGGCCAACAACATACAATGTTCTTTTTCCATCTGGAATGAATAATGTATTTTTATTTTGAAATAAAATCCATATAGGTGTGACAGTTTTCTACTTAAAAATGCAATTTTTATAAATTCTAGGCACTTGGAAATCGATTTTGATCCAATCCCAGTCTTTTGAAATTGATTCTATGGAACAATCTCACTTTGGAATACAATTTTTGTAAATACTGATAACTCGAAGCGATTTTGAAGATTAATTCTAAAGGTTCTAGAACTGATACAGTGTCCAAAAAGTTCAGCAACGACTTAGGAACCGAATTCTCAGAATTTTTTTAAAGTAGGTATCATATATAAGTACACTTTCAATTTTTAGCATTTTGGCATATTTACTACAGTTTCTTGAGAGTCTTAATTCGGATATCAAGTGACTTAGTGTGTCTAAAGGGCTTGGCAAAATTTAAGATCCAAGTTTTCAGTAGGTATCTATTTTGGTTATATTGAAGTTTAGTAAAAGATTTTTTAAGTAAATTTATATAAACCAATATAAAAAAATATTGAAGTTCCTTTAAATAACTTGAATAGTCAATAAAGTGAATGTTCAGGAACCTGTGGCAAAAGGCCTCGACACCAATTCAAGATCAAAAATTTTTCAGTCTCAATAAACTATCCCTAATTTGAATGTAAAGTATATTCAGTCCTTTGGACACAATAAAGTTCCTTGAGAAACTCAATCTCTTTAAACTGAATGTTCTAAGATTTTTGGCACACATCTAAGTCTAAACTCTCAAAAGTAATCTTTTAAAAGCTAATAAAATTATTTCTAAACTGAATTTTAAGTTTTTTGAACCCTTCTCTGAGAAGCTCAATTAATCTATAAACTTACTGTAAAAGTACCCCTTTAAATTTCAAGGATTTTGAGCACTTTGAGTATTTTACAATTTTTTGAGAAAATTAATAAGTCTTATTGAACCCTAGGGGTTAGTCACTGCAGAAATCTTCTCTCCTACAAGATAAAGATCTCATGAAAATCCATGGAGATCTGTGGGAATTCTTGAATTTTTAACTGGTACCTTGTAGGTCCGGCGAAAATCCAAATGATTTCCATAGAGATCCAATAAGGATATATGCCTTAAAATCTCAGGATATCTCTGGAGATCCAAAAATATCCATGGAGATCTATGAATTTACAAAAAGATGTTCACAAATGGAAATTTTCTGTCCTAAAAAATCACTATGTGGAAATCTTATGTGTCCTACGAGATGGAGATCTATGGAGGCTCGTGGAGATATGCGGAGATCTATGGAAATTAATGGATATCTGTAGAAATATATAGACAGGGGGTAAACCACCATCCCAGAATTGGTGCAAACAATTCTTCAAAGGGAAATTTTCATATCATAATTCCTCAAGATTCCTACAAATTCCTCCAGATACCCTATCACAAATTCCTCCAAATACCCCACCACGAACTTCTTCAAATACCCCAGAAATTCCTCTAAAAAAAGGGAAAATTTTGAAACTTTCTGCATATAAAAAGGAAGGTGAGAAGATCATTTTCCCAAAATTTAAAAGTTTCCAGTGGAAAATAGCAACATGAAAAATCTTGGAAATCAACCTACAATAACTGAAATAATTGAAAATACAGTCTCACACATTTCAAAGTTTTCCTGGAAAACTAGTGAAGGAAACATTTTGAAACATTTTGCATGTAAAAAAGAAGGTGAGAAGCTCGTTTTCCCAAAATTTCAAATTTTTCTATTGAAACTTTTTGCATGTAAAGAGGAAGGTAAGACGCTCATTTTTCCAAAATTTCAAATTTTTCCAGTAAAAAACAGCAACATGAAAAATCTTGAAAGTCAACCTACAAAAACTGAATTAGTTGAAAATATAGTCTCACACATTTCAAAGTTTTCCTAGGAAACTAGTGAAGGGAAAATTTTGAAAACTTTTCGTGTAAATAGGACGGTGAAAAGCTCATTTTGCCAAAGTTTCAAATTTTTCCAGTGAAAAACAGCAACATGAAAAATCTTGGAAATCAACCTACAAAAACTGAATTAGTTGAAAATTTAGTCTCACACATTTCAAAGTTTTCCTAGAAAACTAGTGAAGGAAACATTTTGAAACTTTTTGCATGTAAAAAAGAAGGTGAGAAGCTCGTTTTCCCAAAATTTCAAATTTTTCTATTGAAACTTTTTGCATGTAAAGAGGAAGGTAAGACGCTCATTTTTCCAAAATTTCAAATTTTCCCAGTAAAAAACAGCAACATGAAAAATCTTGAAAGTCAACCTACAAAAACTGAATTAGTTGAAAATACAGTCTCACACATTTCAAAGTTTTCCTAGGAAACTAGTGAAGGGAAAATTTTGAAAACTTTTTGTGTAAAGAGGAAGGTGAAAAGCTCATTTTGCCAAGGTTTCAAATTTTTCCAGTGAAAAACAGCAACATGAAAAATCTTGGAAATCAACCTACAAAAACTGAATTAGTTGAAAATTTAGTCTCACACATTTCAAAGTTTTCCTAGAAAACTAGTAAAGGGAAAATTTTGAAACTTTTTGCATGTAAAGAAGAAGGTGAGAAGCTCGTTTTCCCAAAATTTCAAATTTTTCTATTGAAACTTTTTGCATGTAAAGAGGAAGGTAAGACGCTCATTTTTCCAAAATTTCAAATTTTTCCAGTAAAAAACAGCAACATGAAAAATCTTGAAAGTCAATCTACAAAAACTGAATTAGTTGAAAATACAGTCTCACACTTTTCAAAGTTTTCCTTGGAAACTAGTGAAGGGAAAATTTTGAAATTTTTTCGTGTAAAGAGGAAGGTGAAAAGCTCATTTTGCCAAAGTTTCAAATTTTTCCAGTGAAAAACAGCAACATGAAAAATCTTGGAAATCAACCTACAATAACTGAAATAATTGAAAATACAGTCTCACACATTCCAAAGTTTTCCTGGAAAACTAGTGAAGGAAACATTTTGAAACATTTTGCATGTAAAAAAGAAGGTGAGAAGCTCGTTTTCCCAAAATTTCAAATTTTTCTATTGAAACTTTTTGCATGTAAAGAGGAAGGTAAGACGCTCATTTTTCCAAAATTTCAAATTTTTCCAGTAAAAAACAGCAACATGAAAAATCTTGAAAGTCAATCTACAAAAACTGAATTAGTTGAAAATACAGTCTGACACATTTCAAAGTTTTCCTAGGAAACTATTGAAGGGAAAATTTTGAAAACTTTTCGTATAAAGAGGAAGGTGAAAAGCTCATTTTGCCAAAATTTCAAATTTTTCCAGTGAAAAACAGCAACATGAAAAATCTTGGAAATCAACCTACAAAAACTGAATTAGTTGAAAATTTAGTCTCACACATTTCAAAGTTTTCCTAGAAAACTAGTGAAGGAAACATTTTGAAACTTTTTGCATGTAAAAAAGAAGGTGAGAAGCTCGTTTTCCCAAAATTTCAAATTTTTCTATTGAAACTTTTTGCATGTAAAGAGGAAGGTAAGACGCTCATTTTTCCAAAATTTCAAATTTTCCCAGTAAAAAACAGCAACATGAAAAATCTTGAAAGTCAACCTACAAAAACTGAATTAGTTGAAAATACAGTCTCACACATTTCAAAGTTTTCCTAGGAAACTAGTGAAGGGAAAATTTTGAAAACTTTTTGTGTAAAGAGGAAGGTGAAAAGCTCATTTTGCCAAGGTTTCAAATTTTTCCAGTGAAAAACAGCAACATGAAAAATCTTGGAAATCAACCTACAAAAACTGAATTAGTTGAAAATTTAGTCTCACACATTTCAAAGTTTTCCTAGAAAACTAGTAAAGGGAAAATTTTGAAACTTTTTGCATGTAAAGAAGAAGGTGAGAAGCTCGTTTTCCCAAAATTTCAAATTTTTCTATTGAAACTTTTTGCATGTAAAGAGGAAGGTAAGACGCTCATTTTTCCAAAATTTCAAATTTTTCCAGTAAAAAACAGCAACATGAAAAATCTTGAAAGTCAACCTACAAAAACTGAATTAGTTGAAAATACAGTCTCACACATTTCAAAGTTTTCCTAGGAAACTAGTGAAGGGAAAATTTTGAAAACTTTTCGTGTAAAGAGGAAGGTGAAAAGCTCATTTTGCCAAAGTTTCAAATTTTTCCAGTGAAAAACAGCAACATGAAAAATCTTGGAAATCAACCTACAAAAACTGAATTAGTTGAAAATTTAGTCTCACACATTTCAAAGTTTTCCTAGAAAACTAGTAAAGCGAAAATTTTGAAACTTTTTGCATGTAAAGAAGAAGGTGAGAAGCTCATTTTCCCAAAGTTTCAAATCAGTAGAAAGGTTGAAGGCTCATTTTCCCAAAATTTCAAATTTTTTCAGTGAAAAATAACAACATAAGGAATATCGGAAATCAACCGATAATAACTGAATTAATTGAAAATACAGTCTCACACATTTCAAAGTTTTCCTAGAAAACTATTGAAGGGAAAATTTTGAAACTTTTTGTATGTAAAGAAGAAGGTGAGAAGATAATTTTTTCAAAATTTTAAATTTTTCCAGTGAAAAACAGTAAGATGAAAAATCTTGGAAATCAACCTACAAAAACTGTATTCAATTATTCTATTGAATTTTTTAAATTTCAGAATTTCCTTTAAATGCCCTATAAATTCCCCAAATTCTCATAAATTCGGACGAATTCCTACAAATTCCTTCAAATTCCCCACATTTTTGGTAAAAAATTCCTAGGTTTTTTGCCCTTTTCATATAGATATCTGATGGAAATACGAAATACGTGGAAATCCACTGGAAATATGTGAACATCCGGTAGAAATACATGGAGATCCAAGAACTTTGGGTGGAGTCATATATAATCGGAAAAGCGTAATCGCATGCATATATCTAATACCGTGGTTATTATTGTATATGGAGGTTTGGAGGATATACACAGACATTCATGAAAATCCATTGGAGATCCAAGGATATGCCTAGAGATCCCATGAAAACCCTGGAAATCCAAGGATATCCATGCAAATCTATGGAGTTCCAAAAAGATCTTTGGCAATCCTTGGATATCCGTGAAGATCCAAGAATTTCGGTTGCAACCGTGTAGAATCGGGAAAGCGTATTTGCGTGCGCACACCATTTTAACTGGTACCCTGAAGGTCTGGTGGAGAAGATACATGGAAATCCAAATGATTTCCATAGAGATTCAAGGATATGCCTGGAAATCTCAGGATATCTCTGAAGAATATCTATGGATTTACAAGAAGATATCCACAAATGGAGATTTTCTGTCCTAAAAAATTGCTCCTAACTACCCCCTTGATAATTAAGCCTTTTTTCCAATATAGAGAAGGGAAAAGTGGAGGAAAAATCATTAACTAAATATCTGATATCAAAGCTAATGAAAAACAGCTATTTTTTAACACAAATGCAGGACAGTATTATAAGGTTTTCTTAGAAAACCACAAAAGAAAGTATTTTGGACACAATAAGGAGTAAGCGGCACAATAAAAATATCAATCTGAGGCGAAAATAATACAACAATCGCTTGTTCCTCTTACTTGTTATTGTGTCCCATCATATCAGATACAAAAGTACTATTGCTAAAGTACGAATAAATGATTTCAAGTATAAGTGGTAGGTGTATTATTATTTTGTAAAGTAACTATTAATTCCCTTTGAAATCAATTATGTTTTTGTTCTTTGAGGAGTAAAAAAATCATCAGCAATATAAGAAAAAACTAAAAATTGCTCAAAACATTCTCTTTTTTTCCTTGATTATCAACTTGGGCATAAAATTCCTCAACTGTGTTAAAAATTCATCAATGATCAACACAATCACAGTTTAATCAACAAATTATCAAAGATAAAGTTCTTACCTGCATTTTCCTGGCCACCCCTTCAACTTGCATCGGTTCCAATCGCATCCTCTGAAATATTCTAAGGGGTGGCGTTGAACCATCGGTATTTTTCGGTAAACTACTGTTCGCTACGTCATCGTTACCAGACACAAAGTACATCTGCACGGCGGCCTGGTCATTTTTGAGAGCCAACAGGCCTTGCCACATTAACGGGTATTGCTGGAACACAAACAGAAATTGAAGATTGTGCTTAAAACCTACTTCATATTATTTGAATATTGTTATACAAACATTATTAGAATGTTTGGATTATATCTTTATCAAGTGTCAAGAATATATCAAGTTGTGCTGAGAACAGAACTTTGAAGAGATAAAGCCACAAGCTATTGAAGATCTATATCTTTCTTATCATGTGAATCTCCTTTGAATCACTTGCAAAGCAAAATTTAAACGGAAAGACTATCTGAAAAATCACATAATAACACATTCGGATATTCATCTTTTCGAATGTGACACTTGCAAAGCAAAGTTTAAACGAAAAGGCGTTTTGAAGAGGCACATTCGGATATTCATCCTTTATTTGAATGTGACACTTGCAATGTAAAATTTAAAGAAAAAGGCGATTTGAGGATGCACATGTTTACACACTCGGATATTTATCCTTTTGAATGTGACACTTGCGAAGTAAAATTTGAACAAAAAGGCATTTTGACGAGGCACATGTTAACACACTTGGATATTCATCCTATTGAATATGACACTTGCAAAGCAAAATTTGTTCCTGAATAAGTTAGCGCTGATATTTCACTGACAAAAGTATAACAAGCCCGAAACTGTTCTGTAACTAGCGTCAGTATTCTACCCAATGATTAAGAATTCGGATTTCGACATTGTTTTATAAAGCAAAACTACCACGTTATAATTCTTTGAATGTGAGAATACTTGGAATGGGTTAGTTTCTAGGAATATCCTAATGGAAATTCCAGGAAGTATTGCAAATAGCATTTCTACAATCTATTTTTTTTTATGTGGGGAAGTGGCAGTAAACTTACTTTGAGGAGCATGAAAAGACTTTCCGCTTGAGGCGGCACCTGGCTGGCTAGAGGCGGCGTGGCCGCTTGAATACCACGTTGATTTGAAGCATCTATGCCAATATGTTTGGCCACTGCACCCATTAGGTTACCGGCTGCACCTAAACCTGCTCCAACAAGAAGTCGATCTGCAAAAAAAAAAAAAACACACTTTAGCCAAAACCCACTGTTAAAACTACAATAATTCTTACCAGCAGCATAAGATGTTTGAGTCCGTTCAGGTGTTCCGTGTGCCAAATGGGCGCTCAAAGGTCTTTCTGGTATCACTCCTGTAGGTCTGTCTGGGATTAAATGGGCGGTGGTGGAATGCACGGCCCCGTGAGCCCCCAGAGGCCTGTCGGGGGTGCCCAATGGTGGAATGTGCGGTAATCCGGCTCGGTCGTGCGATGTTAAAGGTCTATGGGCCGGGGGAGGTTCAGCGGGTTGTTGATCGAAATATCTGGTATGGTAGGGTGGTAGACGGGCCGAAAGGGTGTTGTAAACTTGACCAATTGCAGGTGATTCTAGAAAAAAATAATTTCATTATTTAACATAACATAAGTGACTGTTTTTAACTTATAATAATCATTATTATTAGAAATATACCTGTGGCACGATCATGAGGCGAATGATGAGGCACTGCGGCACCTCTGCCAGACAATGCTAAACCCACTGGAGCTTCTTCGCCTTCCTCGCCCGATTTATCAAGACTTGCCCTGTAAACAGCAATAGTTATAATTTGATTTGATTTATATACAAATTATATACGTACCGTTGTTGGAAATGTTGCTGTTGCTGTCTGATAAATTGTTGGTATATCATGTGCTGTGAATGCATATAATGGGCAGGATTCAGATGGGGTCCTGGGGCAAAGTGAGGTATTGGCTCGCCCTACAAAAAATAACACATTGCATTACTTGTTTGTTTTGGTTTGGGCCTGAAGTTGCAATCGTTTTACCACTGTACAAGATCAGAGTAAGAATAATGCAGTTGCTGATCCATTATCAACAATTTTTACAATAAACTTACTGAACACATTGAATTATCAACATTGGTTTGAAGGTCAATAATTAGAAATTATTACGTGAGAATCAAAATACCTTTGAAAATAACTCGATGAAATTAGAAGATATTGAAATTACAGATGTGTAGGCAAGTTTTTGATAAAAATTATTGTCTTTTACATCCTGGTTCTAAAGGTACAGAGACTTATTGAAAATAATTTTGTATGGCCAAATATGTAAAAGGAAATGAGTTTTTTGTTACATTCCGTGTCAAATAGTTAAAGTTACAAAACATGACAAGACAAGATTTCAACAAGTTCAATTGGCTGAATTGCTAGATTTGGAGTTCCAGAGAATTTACAAAAGTTTTGGGTATTTGTCCAGAACTTATTTATGCCACTACTGTTTGTTTTCCAGATGAGATGTTCTTTCAAAAACCTACAGTGCTTAGTTCCCAATGTATGTGAAAAGAGTTACAATAAACTATGGAAAAAATCAAACCTACAAGTACAATAAATTATAGCAAGAAGAACTTTTATAAAGATTTAGTGGATTGTTCACCATAAGCGCAACTAGGCTCCAAATTTGAGGTGTGCAGCACCATTTTTTTTTTTTTTTTTTCACTGGAAAATTTTGAAATTTTCCTCTTATGAGCTCCTCACTTTCTTCTTTCTCCTGTAAAAATTTCAAAATTTTCCCGTTGCCAGTTTTCTAGAAAAAAATTTAAATGCAAGAGGTGAATTTTCCTTAATTTTGCCTAAATAAGTCAATTTTCTTTGAATTTTTCCTGGAGTGATTTATCACTGGAAAATTTCGAAATTTCCCTATAATGAGCTCCTCACTTTTCTCTTTTTCCTGGAAAATATTCAAAATTTTCCCTTTGCCAGTTTTCCAAAAAAAACTTTAAATGTGAAAGGGTGAATTTTCCTTAATTTTGCTTAAATAACTCAATTTTCCAGAATTTTTTCTCGAGTAATTTTTTACTAAAAAATTTTGAAATTTTCTTACATTGAGTTCCCCACTTTTTTCTTCTTCTTCTGGAAAAATTCCACAATTTTTGCTTTGCCAGTTTTCCAGAAAAAAAAAATAAAATGTGAAAGGATGAATTTTGCTTAAAAAAGTCAATTTCCAGAACTTTCCTATCAACTTTCCTCTTTCCTCTACCCTATACTTTAGGGTAAGTCTTGATTTTAAGGTAATATTGTAATACCGGCCCCAGTTGAATAATTTTGTTCCAAGGCAGTAATAATTGCCAACGTGCTCTATGAATTAATCAACGACAAATACTTTTTTCTAAATTATGACGTCATCGATGGCGTAAGTAAGTAAAAAAATGCAAAAAAAAATAAAATAATTTGGTTGCACTAATTTTTTATATGTGTTAGGTAGTGCTATGGTGGGATGCCGAATAGGAGTGCTAATTTTTGCTTTAGCAAGCACCCCTCTAGTTGCGCCTATGTTGTTCACATGTACTTACTTGAATAGAACTAAGAAATCTTTGGAAAACCCTTACAGTGGTCCATACTTTCATTTATACGAAGTTCAGTGATAAAACGAAGCAACCAAAAAATAACCACAATCAAAAAACTATCAAATAAAAAAACGCCACAAACAAAAAAAAAATAATTAGTTGACAATTATTTGAAAAATCACCTTGGGAGAGTGCGGAGCATTTTGATGGGCGGGCGGCGGACTACTCCTATTATAATAAGCCCTCGCTTCTGCCATCTGATGCGATGCGTTAGTAAAAAAGCAAGTTAATTTCAATAATCTAAACCTTCAACAAGTTACTTACCAAACTAGCTTCGTAAGCAGGCACTGGCAGTCCAGCTAATCTAGCTTGAGGTCCAGAAGGACTCAAATTCGGCCTGGCCAACATGATGTTTGGCAAGTTGACATCAATCTTGGGTGGTTCCATGACTCCTTTACCAGTTGGGGTTTGAATAATCCTTTGAGCTTTTAAAACGGGACTAGACAAATGTTGCAACGGATGTTGGGGCTTTGTTTTGGTACCCATAAGTACTTGCTGGTGCTTCATGTGAGCCAACTGGGTGTTGACGATTTGTTTTGAAGCCAGATGAGCCAGCTGTTGTTCTCTGGCTTGAAGCATCTGTTTTTGGTTGTTTAACAATAAATGTTGAGTGGGTGATAAAACTGGTGGTTTGACTTCGCCTACAGGTGGTGCTCCAGGACGTGGAGACATTGGACCGACACTTTGTAAGTTGACTGAAGTAGGAACGTTGTTGGGAGTGACTACTAGTGGTTTGGCTGTTGTAACAACGCTTGGAACAGTGTCCACAACAGGTGCTTTCTGCACTATAGGGGTTTCGCTTACAACAGCTTTGGCTGCTTGACTGCTCAGAACGTGTGCCTTTAACGAGTGAACTTTAGGAGTTGATTGCTGCACTACAGTGACTTGATGAGGCTGGGCTATGACACTAGGTTTGATTTCGTTGTTAATTTTTTCAGGCACAACTACTGGCGAACTTCCTGGCAATGGAATATATTTGCCTTCGTCTAATTCCTTTACTACAGTCATGACTCCAGTAACAGGATCGATTAAACTCGTATGCTCTTGCTTGTTGGCCGACATTTCCCCTTTGAATCGTTTCAACATGGCCGTTTTTAAACTACAATGATCCACTTTCTTTTCCTTTTTCTCTTCTACAACAGGAGCAGCAATTATTATAGGTTTTTCAATTGGAGGTTCTGCTAGTTTAACAGGCGACACCACAGGAGTTTCAACAGGTTTAACTTCCTCTTTTAAATCTTCACTTGAAGAATTTTCAGCTGCTTCGGAGGCTCGGCGTGATGGCTTGCGACCTCTAGGACTTTTTCTGGGAGTTTCATCGCTTATAACACCCACAGTTGCGGGTGGTTTCTTTGGCTGACGCCCGGAGCGTCTTTGATTGGCTCTTGTAAGAGGAGTATTTTTAATTACATCCTCGATGGTGTCATCCACAGTGGTTCTAGAAATATCTTTTTCAGCTAAACGTCTTGATTTTCTTGTGTTTGCTGCTTGTGGACTAGTGAACTCTTCCTTTGTTTCAGCAACTGGTGAAGGCTGTTGAACTACCACTGGCGGTGGTATTTCAACAACAACTTCTTTAGGTTTTACGACTTCTTTGCCAATTTCCTTTGCTCCATCTTTTGTAATTTCTTTAATAATGGCTGTTGGTTGAGCATTGCTAGTGCTGGATGTGGTAGATTTAATGGTGAGTACTAATCTGGGACGATGTTCTTTGTTGTCGTCAGAATCTTCTTTGAATTCATAAACGTCGTTTGTTGATTCTGACTCTGATTTGCTGGATTTTCGTTCGCCGCGTACTTTGCCGCCTCTACCGCGTTTGCTGGTTGAATTTATAACTGGTTGAGGGGTCGATTGGGCTTCTTTAAGCTTACCACGTCTAGTCTGAATACCACCACGGTCGGTAGTGGTTTTGATTGCTTTTGTGGTACCTCTAGGCCTACCACCGCGACCTCTACGTGCGCTGCTTTTTGGTATAAGAATTTCTGGTTCTAGTTTTTGATCTTTTTCTGCTTCATTTGATTTTTCGTTTGCCTCTGGGTTTTCTTCAGTAGGTTTGTTTTCTTCTGTTGGAGCTTCGGCTTTTTCCGGTGATTTTGGAAGTTCCTCTTTGTCTGTTGCAACTATTGCTGGAGGTTTGTCATCTTTGTGTTCATTGTCAGACAATTCATCAGCAGAATTTAAAGTTTTTATTACAGAATCAATATTGACAGTGTTATTTGACCAAAAGTCATTATCATCTTTGCTGCCTAAAGGATCCTCCTCAATTGTTGCTTTAACTTCTATAGGTTTATTATCTTCCTCCTTTATTGGTTCATCTTCAACTTTATCAACCACAACAGGCACTTCTTCAGTTTTCACCTCTTCAATTTTGCTCTCGTCTTCTTTAACCTCCTCCTCTTTAACTTCCTCCTTTTTCTCCAAAGACAAATTCAATTCGTCAGTCACTGTTTCAATGGCCAACTTCAATGGACTTTGTGGTGGCTCAACAATGGCTGCTTTAACTTCAGGATTGGGCACAATAACAGGACTAGGAGTTGAAGTTCTACATTCCAAAGGTGGTAAAGCCAAATGAATCGGCTCCTTGATTTCTGCTATTTGTTCTTTTTGAACAATTGGAGGTTCTTCGACAACTTCTTTGACTGGTTCCGGTGGAGTCAAGTCTTTGACAGGCGACTGAGGCAAATCTGGTGTAACAGCTTTAGGTGGTGCTTGTACAATAGTCGAAACTTGTTTATTACTATCCACACTTGGCGTCCCTTCGATAATAACAGACTTTGGACTTTGCCTTGCAGACAATGGTGCCACAAACGCAACCTGAGTGGGATTATTTGTAGATTGAATGTTGATTACTGGAGCAATGGTTCTTGGTGGTTCGTTTTCGGGTGGTAATTGAACGTAAGTTGGCGAAATATACTGTCCATAATTAGGATGACGTGTGGGCATTAGCAAACCACTAGGATGTCTTAGATTTGGCCTCATTATTCGAGGAGGCTGGGCTGGAGTGAAAGCATAATGAGGTGGATAAACCATTCTAGGTCTCATCTCAACTGTGGTTGTTAGTTTTGGTGGTTCTGATGTAGAATGAGCCAGTTTAGGCTGAGGCAAATACACTGTGGTAGGTTGTAGAGGTTTTGAAACCATTACTGGAGTGATTGGGAGTCGATTTAAAACAGCATTATTGACTTCTGGAGGTTTGCAAACTTGTACTGGTAAGTTGTGGCGTGAATGTTGCACTACAACCGGTGGCTCAACTGGTACCAAAAGTTTAGTTAATGGTGGATAGCTTGGTGGCACTACTACTACTGGCTTGGTTTGTTCCAAAGCAACTTCAGGTTTTGTTTCCTTAAAGGTTTGCGCAATAACAGTTCTTTGCTCTAATTCAACTGGCTCAACAATCTTTTTAACTTCAGCCTTAATAGGAGTGAGTGATGGTGGACTTGGCAAACTTTTATAAGGTACTTTTTCAAAGTATTGCGCCTCAGGAGTTTTAGGTCTTTGTTCGCTTTGCGAAGCATCCTCTTCAGTGTCTGTATCGATTTGCAATTCATGTTCGCTTTGGGGTGTGTCTGGTTTAGAAAGTTCCCCGTCTACTTCGAGACTTTGTACTGCTTTGCGCATTTCTTCGTCGTCTTGAACTATAACTTCTTCCACTAACTCTGGAGGTGCTTCTTCAGTTGAAGTATTTTGCTCTTCTGTAAATTCGAATTGATGTGTGCTACCGCCAATCGAATGAAGTAAAGCTGCCACAGCATCTTCGGTTTCTTCTTGCGATATAACCACTCTTGGTTTATCTTGGGGTTGCAAGTCTACACTAGCCTCATCTTTGGTTTCTTCTTTTTTTACATCAGTAGCTTCTTCAATTTTACTATTAATAATAACTGAAGAAGGTTCAGATATGGACTTGATAGCGTCAATTTCGGCACCAAATGCTGGCAGGATTTTTTCCCGTTTAACTTTTGCAGAAGTTGGTGTTTTTGGTATAGGACTAATAAGCGGTACCATATCGCGCGTGTTTGGAGAAATGATAAATTCTGGTTTTTCATTTGTGGGGCTTTGTACGTCAACTAAACTCGGCAAACTTTGACTGTGGCTGCTCCCTGGAGTAGTAGGTGGAGGAGGCGGAGGACTTTTTTCTTTTTCCACTTTGATTTCTGGAATGTCTAAAGATAGAGGCGGCGGGGGTTCAGGAATTTCTTGTTTCACTTCTAAGTTTTTGGAAACTTTATGGTGATGATGGTGGTGATGATGTTTCTTTTCGTCTTTGCTCTTCTTGCGTTTCTTTTTCTTTTCCTTCAGTTCTTTACGTTCCTCTCGTTCCTTTTTGATATCATCATCGAAATTGTCTACTTCAACCTCAGAAGTGTCATCTTTAATGTTAGCTTCGAGTTGCTTAGACATATCGGCTAAATCCATGCTGTTATCGTTACTGTTTGGTGGTTCTTCTGCCGCTGCAGCTGCAGCTTCTTGTATGCGGCGTTCTTTTTCGCGCCGCCTCTTTTCTTTTTTGCGTTTATGTTCACGCTCCTCTTGGATTTTATTGTCTTTGTCCGAGTCTGTGTTGTAAACTGTAGGCACCTGAGCGTTTTCGTCTACAATAAACGTAGGTTTGTTGTTGCCAGATGGTTCAGAATCTTCCGATAGCGATCCAAAGATGTTTTCCATTTTGCCTTCGCGTTTAGGTTCAGTTTTGTCTTCGGATTTACTTTTCTTGGATTTTTTCGATTTGTCTCTACCTTCTTTTGTTTTATCACGTTTCTTATCCTTTTTGGAGTGATCTTTTTTCTTTTCGTGATGCTTTTTCTCTTGCAGATCATCCACCATTGAATCGGTTGTTTCGATTTTGCTCGATTCTTCACTGCTGACTGAATGTTTTTGTTTCTTCTGTTTCTTTTTATGTTTCTTTTCACGTTTTTCGGATTTTTCTCTTTTAATTTCCTCGTCTGAAGTATTTTCAAACACTGATCGATTATTGAAATCAGTTTTGACTTCAGATGGTTCAGTGTGAAGCACATCAAAATCTGTTTGTCCGAACTCTTGAAATTTACTATTTCTCCGCTCTTTTTTAACCAGCCTTTCCAATTCACTCTTAACAGAAGTGATTTTTTCGTGTTTAACTTCCAATTCTGGCTCAGTATCATTATCAAATAATGATTTACTTTTTTTCTCATATTCAGTATTAGAATTTAATTTATTTATAGTTTGTTTCTCATATTCATCTCCCGAGCTATCACTAGCTATTCTAGATTTCGATGTTTTAAACATTGGATGTTTTAATTTAATATCCTCATCAGTGCTGTCTTTAGAGCGCAAGTGCAAGGAATTATCAGAATCGCTATAAAGCATGTCTTTACGTTTGTGATGGTGGCCTTTTCGTTCTTGACTTTCATCTGAACTGTCTAACAGTTTTCTGCTTTTACGTTTAACATCTACATCCTTGTCTGAGTCACTGTCCTCATCCCAAGAAGTGGAACGTTTCTTTTCCTCCCTCCTTGCTCTGCTCAATTTAAGTTGGCTAAATTTGGCTTTGATTTTCTCTTGCCGTTTTTCTTCTTCTTGCTTTTGCATATTCTTGCAACTTCTTGCTTTCACCTTATCGTACATTGAGATGTATGGTGGGCCATCATCCACAATGTCGAATATTGAATGTTTCTTGGGCTCGTCCGAGTCACTGTCTGAGCTATTAGTGATTTTTCTGATGCGATCTTTTTTGTGTTTGTGTTTTTCAACGTCGGTTTGTGGGGATTTTAATGGAGAATCGCATTTTTTGTGTTTATCAGGGTCCATGTTGTCTTTGGAGCGCCGTTCTCTTCTTAATTTGTCCCGTTCGATTTCTTCGTTACTGCGCAAATTTAGTTTGGCTAAAAAGTCTTTGTCGTTTATTGAACTCGAGTCTGATGGTGGTAAAAGAATATCGACTGGAGATTCAGATTTGCCGTCTGTTTCTCTGCTTTTACTTTTAGATTTTTGTTTTTCTAGTTTGTGTTTTTTGTGTCTTTCTTCACGCTCCTTTTCTTTTTCTCTGCGTCGTTCCTCGCTGTGTTTCTCGTGCGAATTTGAACAATTGTTTTTGTGTTTACTCTTTTTGTCACTTTTAGTGCTGTCT
Organism: Ceutorhynchus assimilis; assembly: GCA_917834065.1. Classification (NCBI taxonomy): domain Eukaryota; kingdom Metazoa; phylum Arthropoda; class Insecta; order Coleoptera; family Curculionidae; genus Ceutorhynchus; species Ceutorhynchus assimilis. The sequence goes on from OU892285.1 coordinate 36,142,764, forward strand.
TTTGAGTCTCTGCGTTCTTTTTTATCGTGTTCATGTAGTTTGATTTTTTTAGCTTCATCTTGTTCTAAAGTTTCATGCGAACTCAGGCGTCTTTTCAAACCGACATTACTTGGTAAGCTATTGTTGCGCTCTTTTCGTCTATTTGGATCTAGAATTGAGTTTTTGTTGTCCAAATCCAAGGACATGTGTCTAGTTTCTACTACAGCTCTATCTTTGGTTTCGATTGCTACGAGTTTGTGTTTATCGTGGATATTGTTGTCTCGGTTTTCTTTGATGCTTTCTTTTCTGCGTTCAGCGTCACGTTCAATTTGTGTTTTCAGGTTTACATATTTGTTGAGGGTGTTTTCTTGATAGATAGAGGGTTTTTCTTCTTTGGTTGTACTACTGTGTTTGGATTCGCTATGATTTTCTCTATGTTTAGATTCACTGTGATTTTCTCTATGTTTGCTACTACGTTCGTGATGATTGTCTGATGGTTCTTTATTTTTAGTATTGGTTCTGTCTTCACTTCTTTTACGCTCTTTTTCTTTTGCTTCTTCTTTTGCTTTTTGTTCACGTTCTTCTTTTTCTTTTCGTTCGGCTTCTAGTTTTTCTTTAAGCTCGCGTTCTAGTTTTTCTTTTTCGAGACGTTCTTTTTCTAAGCGTTCCCGTTCCAGGTTTTCTTTTTCTAGACGTTCTTTTTCTAATTTAGCCTTCTCTTGTCGTATTCGTTCTTTTTCTGCTTTTTCTTTTTCCCGTTGTATTCGTTCTTTTTCTAGCCGTTCTTTTTCCAAGCGTTGTTTTTCCAATTCACTCTCCCTCTCCAAGCGTTCCTTTTCCTTTCTCTCCCGTTCCAGTCGTTCTTTTTCTTGTTTTTCTTTTTCCAATCTTTCTTTTTCAATTCGTTCTTTTTCCTCTTGCTCTTTTGTTTGTTTCTCGAATTCCTCTTTGGCCTTGTCAGCGAGTTTTTGCTCTTCGCTTTTCGTTTTTTCAGTGTCCTCTATCCGACGGGCGCACGTATCACTATTGCGTCGCGTTTTAACGTCCGCCCTAGGGCTAGTACTGCTCGAATTCCTTCGTAAATTCACTTTCTCACTGGGTTTTGAGGCTTTAGGTACGTCACTAACTACAGAAGGCGCTACACTATTACGATTTTTTATGCTAGAAGTTCGTGAGGAGTCACCGGGAACGTTCACCGACGGTTTCAGTCTATTATTTTCACCGTGACTAGGGTTCCGCACAGTAACACTACTACTTGTACTTATTGTTAAGGTTGAAGGAGACGGAGGTGTGGATATAACACTTGTTGTTGTTGTTGTTGTGATTATTGTTGTTGTTGCTGTTGTTAGTGCTGAAGGTGGCGGTACTGGTGACATTTGCAACGGGGGATGGCTGGGGAAAGGATATTGAAGACCTCTACTTGCTGCAATGGGTAATGTTGTTACACCTAAATCGATTTGAATTATAATTATTGATTGCCCTTGGTGGGTTTGTGTAGTGACTTACCTGAAGACCTGGGTGATAATGTGGTAGGGGTTTTGGGCAACTGAGAGGTGACTGAGGTAGCAATAATTTTCAAAGTGGGTGCAATCACAGTTAGAGGAGTGGCACTGATAGTGCTCACGCTGCTCACAGGTGTTGTTGGCGTTGCAATCGTAGACGGTAATCGGCTATAGGAAAACAAGTTTGTATTATTGAATTAAATGTTTGTTAAGCAACTAACCAAAATAATCCGAATTCTTTGGGTTCATATTTTTCACCCACACTCTCTAGCCGCTTTAAATCTTCATCAAACACTGACCTTTTGGCCATTACACTTTTCACTATTTCAGACGGTTGTACTTCTTTGAGATCTTGTATTTCTAGCAACTTGTGCCTGAGCCTAAATTTCTCCCTATTCGCATCCAGTAAAGCCAGCGCATCATTTCCAGCAGCACTTAGTGCCCTACTACCCGACCATTTTTCGTATTTTTCATCTAGCGACTTAATTCTTTCGTCTAGTGAAGGACTGGTGCCAGTTGCTCCGTCACTATCACTAGAATTCGAACTTAAACTTGGAGGTCGCGGAGGTGGTGAAGCTGGAGGCGGAACATGTTGCAGGGGACTAGGAGGCCGAGGCAGGTGCATATGTGAAACTCTAGGGCTGGTCGCCGCCGGAGGCGGACTAGCCAAAGGGTTCACGTGCTCTTTTTGGCCCTTGATTCCGGCTACCGAAATCGTACCACGTTGGAATTCTGGTGTAACCCTGACTTGCGCTGCCCATTTTGGTAAAGGCAACAGCATGGGACCTTCGCCTCGTTCTCTTGTGGTTCTTTTGGGAGGTTCTCCTGGTGGGAATTCAGGATTTTCGTCGCACAATGGTGTACCCGGTCTGGAACCTGTTGCTTGCTCTGAACCGTCAGAATGTTCAGCCTTGACAAATATTGATGAGTATACGGTCGAATAAGTGCAACAAATTAAAAACTTACATAATGTGAGTGAGTGCTCTTTGTTACTCCTCCATCGCTGCCTCCCGTTCTTCTTCGTTTGCAGCCCACTGTATGAGGGGCATAGTGACTATATTTGTTGTCCACTGAAGGTCTACGAGAATGATGACGTAGCGTTGACTCTGAGAGTTTCCGCACTTCCATGACCTAAAAATAATATTAAAAACCCTAAAAATTGACAACTTTTAAAACATTACCTTTCTGTTGTGATCTCGATTCGCTTCAATGATAACATCCCCGAGGGTTGGATCCAATAGGTCTAGCTTCAAACGTTTCTTAGGGCTGATAATTTCGTCGCCCGAACTGGGACAATCTTCCAGCTGCTCCAAAAGGTGGACGCGCTCCTTTTGCAAATTGCGAATGTCGTGCGGAGCATAAGGAACTGCGTCCACCAAGTTTTGTACTACACGTACCTGCGGATGAAGAAACTTTTTTCAAATTAGATAAAATTTGTGTTTGTTTGCATTAACTCACCTCCAACGAGTCTAAGTGGCCAGGGCTGTCGTGCAAATACGCTACTGGATGATCGTAGGGATCGTAAGGATCTTCGTGAGAGGCGGCCGAGCCTTGGCTATACTCGTCATAGCTTCTATGGCTCGTTGTATGCCTGACACTTCCTTCTACTAAAGCAGTGGCAGGATACTCCAAGTCGTATTCGTAATAGCGTACACGACCTCGCCCAGCGCGTGGTGTTGCACTTCCTGGTGTCCCTGGTGAGGCAATTGCTGCTGCTGATGATCTACTCGAGTAGCTGGATGTTCTGGGACGCGTTGGAGTATCGTACCTGGATATCCTGGATGGTGCACTAGATTCAAAACTCCTTGTACTCGATCGATCTTCGAAGCCCGCTCTATCCAATACGGTGCCTTGTTTTTCAAGCCTTTCGAAAAAACACTCTTGACACTCTCGACTCGCGAAATCCACTTGCAACTTCACATTTTTCAACACGAACCCCCGCATTTTATTAACAGCTTGCTGAGCTTGCGACACGTGCTCGTAAAACAACAGCGATTGCCCTTTTTCCCTATCAATAATACATTTGGTGATCGTGCCGAACGACTCGAACTGCATTCTCAGGTACTTTTCGTTGACGGTTTCCGCGACTCCGTCGATCCACACGCAGCTATACGCCATAGACTTACCGAACCCGAGCTTGATCCGGTTGTTGCCCAGGTGTTCACCGTCCATTTTCCGAATCGCCTTTACCACACTGATAATGTCCGAGTATTGGCAAAAAGCGTACGAACTCACAGCCCCTTGTTTCTTAATGTCGATTTCGATTATTTCTCCGAACTGATCGAAGTGTTTCCTGAGATCTGATGCGGTCACGTCTTTTTCCAGGTTGCCGATGAACAATGTACGAGTCGCTTTCGGATTGAACTCGTCGATTTCCGACTCGTAGCGACACTCGACTTCGTCGATATCGCATACGGCATAAGGAGCCACCTAATGGGGAGAAAGAAATACAATCAAATTCTAAGATTATTGAATATAATGAAGCTTAACTGGATTGTCTAGAATCAATTTATATCTAGCAAGTTTTGCATTATTATTAATGAGGATGTGATTGTAAAGCCTGCTATCATACATATATGTATATCTATGAATTTAGTGCTGAATTACAGAAGCTCTGCAACAGCAAGATACAAATGCAGGACCTGCAAGTCTGACTTTTTGTATTACAGAAGCAGAATGCATTTGCAAGTCGCCTGCAAATTTGCGCATAGTGAAACGGTCCTGTAAGTTCTTGTAGTCACTTTGACATTTCAAACTGAAAAATCAGTAGCGCCCAAACACTTTTTTGACAAATATGACGGACTTGCAGGTAATTTGCTCGTTCCTGCAAATAGAGCACATCTACAAGTCGGCCATATTTGCAGAACTGCAAATTTGCAGATGCAAATATAATGTAATTGGGGCCTTAGCCTTTTAGCCTATCCAAAATACGTGACTTTGACAAGTTTGTGGGCCTCTTGGCCAATGCTCTTGGCGGACATTTTTAAGTTTGACAGCACCTTGAATAGTCAGCCTCGCCTATCCAAAATACACTTGGCCAATCATAAAACTGGTACGCATTTTCCTATTGTGTTGTATTGTGTAAATCGGCCTCAACAGTGACAAAATAATCAGAAAATTGGACATTGGAAATGATGAGATAAAAATGCCGAACTATAGTAGCAACATTAAGAGTTGCTCATTTAAGTATCAATCAATGAAGTGATTATATCCGGCTCAATTCTAATCAAGAGCCGGGAATAGTCAAACTTTGAAATTTGATCCAACCGGTATCAAAATAATTTTTAAATTATAAACTATAAACATACATTTTTTCGAATGAGACACCCTGTAGGTATATTATTAACTCATTGGATAGTTTTGCTTTAGCTGATTTCAATTGTCCAATGTCTGTACTCACAGTACCTAATCACAAACCAGTAAGAGCGGTTTTGATTGGTACAAATCGTCAACCACCAATTTTCTGACTGTTTTTAACCAATGAAATTCGCTCTGATAAGTTTGTAATTTCTGTGTGAAAGAACGGTCTCTTTCTAAAACATTGTTTCTTATTCTTATAACAAAAACAGATACATTTTTTTTTCTCGAAAACTGTGCAACAAAGTATCTCTTATGTACAATTAAAATGGGATACCCTGTACAATGCAGTAGACTGGAAAAAATGTGAATGTAGCAATACCTTGAAATTTTGGGAAAAATATAACTTCTATTGATTACCCTGTATATATTAGATGTAAACAGGAAAATGTTATAATCGTGAATCCCCATAGAACAAAAATTCTTGCGAACCATGAGTTTCTAAAAATATTTCCATTTGAATTATTACCTATACAGGGTGGTCATTTAACTTGACATAAGTCTAATATCTCGGAAAAAAACGTGTTTTTGAATAAAAATTTACGCTGTGTGCTTAAGACCACACGACAGAAAAGTATATTCCTGGACAAAATTATCGCACCACTGCACATAAGCACCACCATAAGTAGTCGTGCGATAATTTTGTCCAGGACTATATTTAAAAACGTAGGTTAAATAAAGAAACATCCCAGATGCTTGACCTTTGCCGCCATATTTAATCCTGGCATTTGTGGTTTGGATCAAGTTTGTTTAAAAAAGGGAAGTTACCTAGAAAGTTGTTTGAAAGAAGAAGGTTGCCTGATAACTTTTATAAAGTTATCTGGGATGTCTAAACATAATGCAAATCTCCATTAGGTCCTCGTGATGACGTCATTTGTTCACCATTACCAAACAACCTATTAATTTTGGGAACAGCCTGATAACTTTTATGACGTGATTTCATCTGTATGCCTGAACATAATGCAAATCTGTAGAAAGAACCTGATGACGTCCTCTGTTTACCATTACTAGACAACCTTTAATAAGCAATCAACATTTTGCCAACGATATCGATAATGTCGCCAAAATTTTGAGGGAGTCTGGATTACCTAAATCCCAATTGCGCTCCAAGTTTTGGAAAAATAATAACTTCCATTGACCAATCTGCATAGTAGCAGTAGCGGTGTAAACAGAAACATTTTAGCTTGACTTTTGCCACCATATTGAATCTTGCCATTTGCAGTTTGGATCAGGAAGGAACCTTGGGTTGGGTTGCCTGGATTACTTTCACGACGTGACGTCATCTGTATGCCAAAATATAATAGCTCCTTTTTTTCTAACACCTATCTTAGCTAACCAAGTTGTTTTGAAAAAAAGGACCGTATGTTTATTTAAGGTTAGGATCCTTCGTCCATCTATGTGCACGCCTGAACTACAAGCTCAGGTTACAAGTAAGAATTTCAAAGTTAGCTTACATAAGACAGTATGCAGAAAAAAAGCAGCTCATGCAAATCTTTTAACCACCTGATGACGTCATCTAGTTGCCAGTACCAGACAACCTTTTACAAACAATCAACATTATTTTGCCAATGATATGGGCAACGTTGCCGAAATTTGTTCTAAGGAGAGTCTCAATTGAATCTCAATCGCGCTATATATGTCTCTCACTCGCTCTGCTGCCTGTTTCACTCTCTCGCTTGACGCTGAACTCGGCTCGAGCCGACCGTATCTGACCGAATCGTTAATAGTTCGGGCGTAACCAAGGTTCCTAAAGTTGATAGGTTGTCTGGAAAGAGGTAACTCGATGACGTCATCTGGGGTGCTTTACAGAGGCTTGTATTATAGCCGTATTCGTTTTTGTCATTTTTTTCGTCGATTTGCTCCGAAATTTTGACAGGCACGTGACTGGATCAGACAGTTTCAAATTACAAATCACGTGCCTGTCAAAATTTCGGAGCAAATCGACAAAAAAGATGACACAGGCTATAGCAAATCGAAAAAAAAGATGACAAATACGAAAAAGGCTATTGTTGAGGCATCCCTATGTTGCTAGTTGTTGATAACAATAAAATTGTTTCGTGAATTATTAATATTAATTAAAGCTGACAACACTGCATATATGTTAAAATGAAGTTGTAGACAGATGGCGTATGTCAAGTGAAGAATGTCGTTTTTTAAGTTGGGCGTTGGCTGTTGACGTTTTTGTTGAATGTTTTGCCTCCACGAGTATTTTTCTTATTTTTCAATAGAATAAACTTAATTCAAAGTTGTCTGGATTATTATTTGTTTGCTGACAATATCCATTGCGCTACACCCCAGATGACGTCATAAAAGTCAACTGACTTTTTTTTTCTCAAAAAAGGCGTCGTTTTCGAGATATTGAATTTTCTTAAGTTGAATGGAACACCCTGTATATTGAATAAAATTTAATTCTCCTTTATGCTAGTCATTAGACAGTGTTGCAACATCGTGCAAAATTTTCCCAACTTAAAAGATTTATGGTTTATTGTGCACCAAGTGTTGGAAAGAGTAGCACACGCATTATACTGTTCATTTTTTTCCTATTACTGCGAAATAAATAAATTCACATTGCGTTGAAATTACCAGAAAAATGAAGCAAAACTTTTTATTAAAAGAAAAAGTTACGTCGGCTGAATGCATAGCCTCGTGTGGGAGTTTATGGGAAAATGTCAAATTTAAATGTGTCATAATATTATTATAAATAAATAAACATCATTGTTTTTAAACAATTTGCAATTTGCATTATCTGAGTGTATAAAACTTATCCAGTAGCTGTGGTCAGGGGTAAGTTAAGTATGCTTTTCTAGAGCCTAATTTTCCATTTCGGACTTCAGGAGCATGGAACACCGAAATAAAGGTTGGTGGAAAGCACCTTAGGTCAGGAGTAGGAACGCGCCATTCTGCATGAAACAATAGCGTTTTCCATTTGTCGAATCAGTGCAAAAAAAATGTATCCCTATCCTTACATGTTACATGCTTTTAGAAAAAGATGTGGATACACTCAGTGGGCACTGATTGACAAATGGAAATGGCCATAAAGTGAAGCCAAGTTTTTGGCAGGTGTTTGGCACCAAAATACAGGTAAATCCATTTTTTTGGTGTCAGACAGAATACCTGAAAAAAAAAGCTTCATTTTCCAACTCCATGTCACAGTTTTCCATGTTACCACTCCTCTTTACCTTTCCCTGCTCTAAGAATGAATAGAATTGTGAAATCGTTTGTCGATGAAAGTTGTCCGTTTATTTTTATTATTACGAAAATTCTTACCTCGATCTTACAGCCAAAAAACAGCTTATCATAGCTGACCTCCAAGGCTTTCTCGGCGTCCTCCGGTTTCTTAAAACAAACGATCGCGTGCCGGTCAGCATTTTGACCGACAATTTTCACCCACGTCACTTTACCGTGCTTTTTGTACTCGTGAAACAGACCGTCTTTGAGCGAAGTATCGCTAGAACGTACCGGCAAGTTGCGCACGCAAATTCCGAGCGGTCGCCGGTCGTCGGACGCGGTCGCGTTCTGCGCAGAAGATTTTTTATAGTGCTTGCGATGTCTGCGCGTCCGCGACGGCGAAGAAGTCGACGAGGTACCGCGCGACGTTGATGATGACGACGAACTGCTGCTACTTCTTGAACCAGACCTGGATGGAGATCGCGTACTGGTACTACCGTTGGGCGATGGAGATCTTGAGCCAGACCTGGATGTGGTCTTTTTCCTAACGTTGCTGTCCGAATTGCGCCGGTCGTTCGTGTCGGACGACGGCGCCGAACTATACCCTGTTGTGTCCGACTGTATTCTTTCATTACTATTATTATACCTGGAACAAAAATCACCAATCAGGAGTGCAATTCAGGAAGAATAACAGGCACATAAAGTATAAAGGAAGCCATTAAAAAAGCTCCTATTGTAAGGGTCAAGAAATTTTATTGATCTATTTAATATTTGTTTTATAGTCGAGACCAGGCCAATTATATGACGATTTAAAAGGAAGCCAGTTAACCCGTGGTTGAATTTATTGCCGATAAAAACCATTATCTGTATCCTTTAATCGCCCCTTAGATTATTTTTATTACTAAAACAATCACATTTATGCCTTTGATTCTTTATAAGTAGACAATTAAAAAAATGTTCAATTACCTGGACGTGTTCGTGTTCGTATATATTGTAACGGGGGCGGTGGCGTTTGATAGTAATAAATAAAAGTTATATACTCGACAAGAAAAAGGGTTTATTTGTCACTCATTTGTAAAACGTCAGTTATCAAGTCAAAACATAAACAACGAAAATTGATTTTTACAAGGCACTGGCTCTACTGACTTGTAAAATTGACAGCTAAACTGTAAAAACTTTTTACAAGTCAGTAGAATTATTTATTTTTAAAAAATCAGTTTTATCATAATAATAATTGCTTGTAAGTACGTTCTGGAAGACTTATCTTGTGATAAAATGTTAGCTACGACTGTGGTTTCATTAATAATATCTTCTGGCACATTCATTTCTGGAAAAAAATTGCAAAATGCAAATCTTCCAGAAAACCTGTTCATAACTAGAAATAGCGACTTAACAACATCTCATTCTTTTGGGTATACCAACTACCAAGGCTTGTATGACAAAAAATCAAGGAAAAAAATTAAACTTTTGAAAATTTTGTAATGTATCAATTTTTTATTTGTTCCTATAGTTTTTACAAATGAGTAACAAATAAATTATTGTACATTATACGCCAGGTAGCAGTTTTTACTGGCTCTTGAAGGTGACAAGCTCGCCTGACGGCTCGCTAGTCATTTCCTTCAATCGCCAGTAAAAACTGTTTTACCTGGCTAATAATGTAAAATACTATTACTGTGTTCCCAATCTATTTCCACAATCGTTAAATTGAATAACTGTGACAGGTTATGGGCCCAGATTATCAGAAGATTGGATAAGAATACAGTAAAAAGTAAGAAAAATGGCTAGTGCAGTGGTAAATTTTCCTCAGCAATTTCAACAATTGGAAATTTATAATAATCACATAACTAGAAGAGGGGCAAATAACACAAGTATTGGTAAAAACCGAGACTGATTTTAGTACCAAGAGAGAGAGAGAGAGAAGTCACAGTTTGAAGCTAATGATGCAAGAGGAAAAAGCATAATAGACCAGTGTTTAATTGATAAACACTAAGACCTAGTTAAGCAATCAAAAATGGCAAAAGAAGTGATGAAAGACATAAAATGTATTCAGAAAGTTAACTTTGAAGCGTAATTTACTCACTTTAAAGATCAATAGAGACCTGAAAAATTAGAAGATTATTTTTTGATATTGTTACGATAAATTTATCATTCACGTAACATGTTCCATCTCTTCTTATTTTCATTGTAAAGCTGTATTTTTTCCATTTCAGAATCAGCAAAATAATAATTCCTAATATTTTATAAAAGTATCCACAAAGTTCAAAATAGTACAGGTACTGCCATCTATCCATCATGTGCGTAAAATGCGAGTATCTATTGAATGAAGGTACTGCCATCTAGTACCTGATGGATTTATTTTTCAATTTTCGCATTTGACAGTCATTTGTATTTTCATTGAAAGAAATTATTTTTATTACACTTTTAGCAAATGGATATATTTAGGTCTTTCTCTAACTTCTGATTCTGAAATAATCATTTTTTGGCTTAGGGCCAAATTATGGACCAAGTGGTAAGTGTCTGGTTGTTACCTGGCAGGTACTTTCTATTCTCTAGTGCATAGAAAGTACCTGCTAGGTAACTACCAGACGTTTACCAGTCAGTCCATAATTTGGCCCTTATTAATAACCTAATTAATTAACAGTTTTTTTATTTTTGACATAACCTTGATTTAAATTATTATAATTTGTAAACAAATAAAATAATTCTAGTGGATTTTTAATTATTCTCTTTTATTCCACGTGGGTTTTCATCATGATTTCATTGTAAAGTGAATATGATATTTTGGGTGTACTCGTCTGATTGGTTGAACTGGTGGAAATGCAGTTAAGTATAAAAAAACACAGGATCGTTTTCTTGTGGGGTTTGGTTTCTAAAACGTTCTCTTTTCTCGACAGAAGTCTGGCAGGCAAGTCCTTTTTATTTTTAATAATTTTTGCTCTTTATTTTTGGATTCTCCCTTATATATTTTTCAATATATTTTGCTCATCTCATCATCTAGTTTTTTTTGTAGAAATTTACTTAATTCTTCTTGTCATTTTGCCTGTTTCTGTTATACCCGTAGCAAACCCTATGGCTCTTTCCTCCGCCTAATTTGCAATAAATTTTAAATCGCTATCATGAAGGATCCAAGGTCAACCGGCCCAACAGTAGCCCAATGCAATAATCGCGATGAACCTCGCATCTTTATTGGCATTAACTTGTTGGGAGTCGTATAGTTCGACGTGCGTTACAATATATTTTAAACGGCGCATTCAATACCCTTAATTTTTTTTATCTAATTGTTGGCTTCCATTTTGTGTGAGTGTCGATTGGTTATGCCACGTTTATCTGAGTTAAGTCAATTCAGATTTTTGCACTGGACCATTTGCTCTAAATAGAGTCGGTGAAGACCAAATTTGTGTGTCCATCCCTATCAACTCTTTATTGAAACCAGGCAGAGGCCTGAATAGCCATTTTCTGTTTGACTCCGTCAATTATTATCTCGACTAAAGGCTATAACTTTTCAATAGAAATCCAAACAGGTCAAAAAATTCAGTTAAAAAGTTTTAATTAAAACATCTCAAGAATTATGACATATACTGGATTTATTAATTTCACCGTCAGACCAAATTATCGATCCTCTATCTCAGATTTTCCATTTAATTTTTTTATCGCAAGTAAAACGGCTTCGAACATGACTGAGCTATTAACTGTCAAACTTTAACTCTTTTAAATTTAATTTTAACATTCTCACTACATGTTGGATTTTGAGTGGTTTCATTTGCACATAAAAGGGCTACACGTTATCTTAATTTTTTGAATTCCACGACCCTAAGTTCTCGTATCTTAAAGTTCAAATAACCGGTGTTTATTTGTAACAACGCATTGGACCTGAACTTCCTGAATGAGCTGGCCAGCTGAGTGGAGTTTGGAAGGTAAGGTGAACAAATATCCTTTTCAGTTTACAGAAAGTAACATTTACTGTTACTCTATGTTACTATATAACATTGTAAACAAAATAAAATTATTGTTTGTTGGAATTTGAGTGGTTTCATTTGTACATAAAGGGATTACACATTATCTTAATCTTTTGAATTCTACGACCCTATAGGTTATCTTTTCTCAAAGTAACAAATGTCAATTAATTTGTAACAATATTTGACACACTGATGATAGATTTGGAAAATGCAGGTTCCAAACTGGATAAAGAAGACAATTGTTTGTCATTTATTGTTGTGTTTAAATGAAGAATATGAATCAGTCATACCAACCATAGAAACTATGGATACAAGCATCAAAATGGAGTTTGTTCAATTAGGGTTATTAGATGAGGAGATTAAACTTGAAAGTAAACAATTAAACCTGGTTATACTAGTAACCTGACATTCCATGCTAATATTAAAACTTGATTATTTCTTATAAACCTGGACCTTATAGACAATTGACTGGAGGACTAATGTATGTGGCAACAACTAGTAGACCTGATATTAATTATGCAGTATCATATTTAAGCAGATTTTTAAGACTGCCTAACATCAGAAACATGGACGGCTGGAAAAGGAGTACTAAGGAACTAAAAAAATGGGATTCACTAGAAATACAGATTATCAGATAATGCTCAAAGGACATTCAGATGCTGATAAGAAAGATAGGAAAAGTGTAAGTGGATACATAATTCCATATGGAGCAAACCCGATATATCATAATTTGCACAAAAGCAAACTTGTAGCATTATCTACAGCAGAAGTTGAATATGTATGTGGTACTTAGTTTAAGACCTAAACATCAAGGGTATTTTAAGAAACTTTAATTTATTTGACAAAGCTATTCTGTTTTGTGCGAGGGACAAACCACCTAGTGAAAATGTGTACACCAATTGCCAAACTGCCAAATAATGCCGTTTACTGCTTATAATGTTGTTTACTGCTTGTAATACCATTTATTTCTGAATAATGCCATTTACTGCTGAATAATGCCATTACTGCCTGTAATGCTTCTTATCGTTCAAATATCGACAATTTTTGAGAAAAAACACCACCGACAGATGTCGTGATAAATCACAAATATTGCTAGATCCTGCTAAATAATAATAGTTATTGATGAATAATGCTTATTACTGCCGAATACTGCTCGTTACTACCAAATAATGCTAGTTATTGCCAATAATGCCAGTACTGCCACCTGTTTGTACACCAACTGCCACTAGTGGTTGACCCCTCGGTTTTGTGATACCTAATAAAAACGCAATCCTAATATCAAAAAGCAATGAAAACTCGAAAAGGGTCAAACACATTGACATCAAGAATCAATTTTAAAGATCTGATCTTAAAGAAAGAAATTGTAATTGGATAATGAGAGATTTTTTTTAATTACCTGGACGTGTCCGTATATGTTGTAACGGGGGCGGTGGCGCCCCAAACGCCGGCCGCGCCGCCTCGGTGACAGCCGCCCCCACGGAACCGATCGCGGTTCCGGCCACCTCTGCAGGTACCGGAACCGGCTTCGGGGGCGGCCGAGGTGGGGGCGGCACCGACGCTGCCGCCAGTGCGATCGTAGAAACGAGTCGAGGCGCCGCCGACTACTATGTTGCTCGGGTCAGGGAAACCGTGCTCTTCAGAGGATCTAAAAAATAGAAAATTGTGTGTATTGAATAATAACCGAAGTCCTTTATTTTCTTTGTTGGTTGGATGCAAATTTGCAAACGACGCATCCGTGTATAGAAACTACTTCCTACGTGGTTTACGATTGGTGATCATTAGCGTACACACAACTACATCATAAATATTCAAGTATAAGAAGAATGTTACTCTGACTCTCTGACGTAAAAAAATCTAAATTTACATCAAGTCCACAAATCATTTGGCTTATTTTCGTCTGGCTGTTTATACGACGTAGACGAATTCCAGAGACGAGTGGAAATCGCCGCTACGCCACTGAAAATTGAAACAATGGCCCAACCAACACCGACATCCTGTTTGTCACAAATCACCCACCCAGACTGGTTTTCTCTTTGCTCTAGATGCATTTTTTATTTTGTATGCTTCACGGCTGGTGTATTCGCTCTTTTGTCTTTCTCCGTTACGGAATTGTGAATTGCCAACTACGAAATACTCCCTTCAGTCCCTTGAAGTCATTGTTTTCAAAGAGATCTGTTGATATATTAGTTGAAGAGATTCTCTAAATCGAATGTATGAGTCATATATGATGAGTGAAGTGTTACAGAAGTTTTGGAGGCGATTGAAGAAATGTAATCATTAGTTTTCAAGAAGTTTAAATAGGTTTTCTAGAGAAGCACATTATTAGTTTAGGCAGAATAATTTGCGTTGGCCCATTCCTACGTCATCACTAACAAAATAATGTTATGTATATACGAAAATATTAAAAGCTTAAGATATATTTGATTCAAAAGGGCAAAAGACAATTAGTAGTCTCTCTCCAGGAATTCAACGTTTTATCCTAATTAATTTTATATTTTTGAAATTGAAGTTCTTCTTCCCTGAAACTGCTCCTACAAAAAACAATAAGAATTATGAGAAAGACTTGAAAGTCGAAGCTAATTAACTTGGCTTGTTATTTCTGAACTTTAAGTCTAATTGAATAACTTGAAAGTACGCATTTTGTTGTGAAGTATTTCCAGGAGTTTTGGGATATTGGTTGGAAGGTGGTTCTGAAACTGCTTCAACAAAAAACAAGAAGAAGTAGAAAAGCTCATTTTCTCAAATTAAGAAGTACTTAGAGATGAAAAATACATCAGGGAAGTTTTTGATTGAAAAGTTACTCTTAATAAGTATGTAATAAATGCTTTACATTCCAAGTCAAATAAATCTATATTTTCAACAAGTATAACAAACTAACTATACAAAATGACAACGCTTCAAACTCTACCTTAACCAGTTATGGTAAAGGTGAGGTACAAAAATACCGGATGCTGAAGACATAACAGTCGTCCCCAGTGTTGCCAGAGAGCAAAATTAAAGAAAAATTGTACCAGACAGAGCGGGTTATCCGGCTACTCGGCCAGGGAGGACACGCTGATTCCTTCAGTGTAACGCGCGCGCGGCCCAGAACATCTAAGGGCATCACAGACCTGTATGTAATATTCATAATAGGTACTAAAATCAGTTCATAATGAACAGACTCATATACCTAACTCCGGCCCTTGGGGCTCGTATAACCTCGGCCCTTCCGACTCGTAACGTAATTAAAACAACACCGGCCATTCAGGCTGAAGATTTGAAAACAACATATGGCAATACTGCTTATGATACAACAAACTTAAAAAATTGACGTTTCAAAGTAGGCCTTGTTTTCTTTAAAACTCGATACAAAATGGCGTTTCTTTGTTGCCCTGTGGGCTCAAGATTGAAAACACTCTCGCCCTTCTGGCTCATGATTTTAAAAAAACGCCATTTTAATCCTCTAGCGTTACAGTGTTGCCAAAAGTTAAAAATTTCAATCAGCCTACAACATCATAGCAATCGTTTCTTGATATCAATTGCCACGTTTTACATTTACGATTACAAATGCTCCAAAATTACCGTTAAAATGTGGCAACGTTGCTGTTGTAGGCCTTGATCTGAATCACAAGGCTGTCAATTGACAAAAAAAAGTCATAACAATCGTAGGTGATCCTGAAAATCAACTCGTCAATTGTCAAAAGTCATATTGTATGTCAAAAAAAATTACGTAATTATTCCAAGTGTTTCAACCGGGAACAATCGAAAACTTACTCTGATGATAGTTTGGCTCGACCAACTGATCATTTAATTTGTTTCCTACTTTATCTCGTTCTTTATCTTACTCATTTATAATCGCTTTTGGTTTTTTACTAATGTATCCTACCTTATCTTCTTCTTTGTTTTACTCACTAGAATCTGGAAAAACATTATGTTTGAGATTGTAATTATGGCAACGTCGCTTTTGATCAAGTAGGTCTTGTAATGTTATGTGTCATTTGGCATTTTAGACAGTCGGCCATTTTCGAGTTTTTTTATCCAATTTCGCCTCGAATTTTCCACTTTTCCAGGCCGGTTTCGATCGGGAAAACTGTTAATTATATGCGAGCCCGAAAAGCCGGAGTGTTATTTATACGCGAGTCCGAAGAGCCGGAGTTATACAAGAGCCTGAAGGGCCGGAGTTATTTTAATCACGGGGCCCAGTTTATAATTATATTGGCCAGCGGATAATTTGGAGCCAATCAAAAACCGGGAATATTCAAAATTCGTTTTTTAGCGCCCAATGAAAGAGCCGGGAACATTCAAAAACTTTAGTTTTATCAAGTTGACTTTGGAATGTTGGTTTTCTATTGGGTTTTCTTAAGATTTTTACTTTTTTCAGAAAACGGTGGTTTTTGCAAACATATACTACTTTATCGTTGTCTTTGTCTTACTCACTATAATCAACAAGTAAACCTTGTAATGTCATTTTCATTGAAATTAAACTAAAAACAAGTTTCCTATGCTTTATCTAGGGAATTTTAATTATAATAATCATTATTTATTAATTATTTGACAATTTTTAATTGAATTTTAAACAAAAAACTCATTTAAAATGTTATTTTTGTTTGCCGAGATGTAATGTGGCAATGTTGCTTTTAGTCGGCCATTTTGAAGTGACTTCTTGTGATTTTTTGTCAGTTTTTCCTCGAATTTTCGACTTTTTCGGGGATTTTTATTGAAAAAAATCGATTTAACATACGAGGCTTCGAATTTTCTTTATTTTCTAGCAAAAATTTCCACTTTTGAATGTCATAATTAACAAAATCCCATTTAAAATGCTTCTGATGTGGCAACACAGCTTGTCGCTAACTTCAATGAAAGAGGCCTTGTAATAAATATCATTTGTCATTTTTGACAGTCATTTCCATTTGACGTGTTTACGTTTTTATCCAGTTTTCCCTCGAATTATACACTTTTCCGGGCTGTTTTTGATCGGGAAAATCAATTTAAAGTACGAGGCTTCGAGTTTCCTTCATTTTGTATCAAAAATTTCGAGTTTTTCATCGGGGTAAGTAACAAAAACTTAAGTTTCATCAAGTAGGCTTTGGAATGTCATTTTTCAATAGTTTTTCTTTGGATTTTCCGCTTTTCCGATCGAAATTGGAAATTGTACCAAATATGCCAATGTCGTACCAGCGTACTTTTCCAGAACAAATGGTACCAAACCTGGTACAATTGTACCACCTCTGGCAACACTGATCGTCCCTCGTAAATCTTCATTAAATGCATTGTCTGAACTGGCTTAATTTTGCGTTTAGATCTTCCAAAAGTCATGGTGTTTTGTAGAATAGAAGAATTCTGATCTTGTGTCTCCCTTTCCTCAGTGACATCATCCTTTTTTTTATTTGTTAGATTCTTCTTGTATAGTATTGCTAGTATTCTGAATGTTTTCTTCAGATTCTTCTTGTAAAGTAGTAGTACCTACTAGTGGTTTGAATGTCTTTATCTGTTACTTCTTGTATGGTCAAGTGAATATTATTATTGGTATTTTGGACAGTTCCATCTATATCCTCTTCCAAAAGAACTACAAGGTCATTAATCGTGTTTTTGGATACTTGTGTGTTGTGTGATTGCAATATGGTCAACGTGTCTACGCCATATACCAGACCATCATCCAGTTTTAATAAATAATGTAATAGCCCCTTTCTTTTTGCAATGTTACCATATTCCCATTTTGTATTTTTCTCCGAAAAATTACGAACTCTAATCCTGTCGCCCCCTTCAAATTTCCTAAAATTTTCTTCTCCAACTGTCGATTTCAAATTTTCTTATCCTTGTAGAGTAGGTTTATTGAGATCAAGTTTCCCTGGAGGTGTTTTGAACTTTGGTTGTAGCCTGCTAAATGTTTGGAAATCCTTTAAATTGTTCTTAATCCATGTTTATTTGTAAATAGGTTCATCCTCGTCGCCACTAACGCCACTAAGGGATGATCCATTATGATCGAGCAGAATTAAGATAGTTAATGACAGTTTTTGAAACAGTGATAATATAGGTACCCTGTTTGTATTGCAATTGAGTTCTCAAAAGTTCCTGGAAAATTTTCTAGTAGCAACCAAGAGCCGGTATGTAAAAATCAAAATTTCGACTATTAAGTCGTTATTTGAGTCTTTACAAACACGAAAACATCTTGACATGCAATAATCCTAAAACGAATCACACCATCACAGTCATTTACTCGATAGTTCTTCTCCGGTCGTTGTCGCTGCATGCAACTCGGTCATTAAATATTACTTAAAAGCTGACGAACCATTAAAAAGTTGTTTTTAATTGTGCTCCAGGATTATTATACAGATTTTAATAGGAGGTTTCTCTCGTGCCCTCCAGCTACGGTAGACTGTTTTCTCTAAGATAATTGAATAACGACTTAAAAAGCCCTATAGGGGTACCATCATTTATTTGACTGCAATGAAACATGTCACAAGTAATTTTACTTAAAGAGAAAAGTTGTTGAGGATGGACTGATTATCGGTCACGACCCTATCTTATTTTCTCTTTATTTGTGAGTTCAAAGACATTTTTGACACTGCAACGCTAACAAGGTGAATAGTAATTATCAAAAAATACAGTTAGGTATAAACAGTTAAGAATTATTGTTATTTAAACTATTATAGACACAGTTATCTATCTCTGTATACCTGAGGCTTGGTTTTTAGAAAAATTATTATTATTGTCTTACTGTAACTAACAATAGTGCAGCTGTAAAATTCTAACATTGTAAATCGACCTACTCTCTTTTGGGTGTCGGATGTCAGCCTGCAAAAAGCTATAGAGGATACTGGATATTTTCCCGGGGAGAGGGTTTTCGGGCAACCATCCAATATTATATGCGAACATCCCTTTTAAAGCTCAGGCAGCCGGGATGATGGATGGTCGACACCCGAAACCGTGTTTTTAACGCAGAGGCCAAGTCGTAGATCATTTTTCCCTGCTACCATTGAGCAATTTTTTATGTTTGTGAATTGTGTGGCGCCAGACTTATTACCTAGAGTCTGATGTTTACTTCCAGGATAAATAGGAAAGAAACAATAATGAATACAGAAGTTTAGTCATACAAGATACAAGGTATATAGAACTGATAAAAGATTATAATGAGAGATTGATTATACCTACATATTGGAAAATAGCTAAAGCCAGGTTTACTTGGTCCAAGTTCTCATCCAAAGTAGGTACACTTGGACCATGTATCAACAACAAGGCTTAACTAAATAGAGAAAGTATATTCTTACCCATGACCATTTGGAAACCTGGTAGATCCAGGAGAGGTAGATGTAGAGTACGGTGGTGGCGTGCCCTGGTGGGGCGAGGCCGCGGACGGAATGGCAGCAGGTTCGTAGTACTCTGTGTTCAGAGTGCGGTCGTCGATTTTCAGCTCGGAATTGTGCGCCTTGGACGCACTTTTGATGTCCATGAACGCCACCGTGCACGCCATCTGGACCTCGCTCGTCTTGTCCTCGGCGACCCTCGGCAATAGTTTAACGCTTTGCACTCGACCATATCTGGAAAATAAACGAGAAATGATGAATATTTGAAAAAGTTTAAACCAACCATAACCAATATATAATGGTATATTGTGTATATTCGGTCTGCAGCTACAAGCACTCTTATTGCATATTCTAGCTGTTTCTACAAGCAATATACAGGGTCACAGAAAGTCAATGATAATACTGAAAGGGCTGATGGAGCAACTCATTAGCATCCAGAAACACATAATATGACCTTAATAATATTATGTTTTTCTGAGTTGCCCCTTGTTGACTTTCCAAACACATTGTATAACTTCATGTTTTACCCAAATGTGTACGAATTTTCTGTGCAAAATGAAAATATTTTAGAATACAAATGTCTAGCTTTGAATAAAGAGCATGTTGTTTTTCCTCTCCAAACAACGTCACAGGCTAGAGACTACAAAGGTCTGTTCTAATCGGTCAAATAACTGTCCCAAGAATGGCTTCGGAACCACTCTTTATATGAATTTGGGATTCTATGCACAAATTTCACGTTTTGCGCAGAATCCTGAAGCTAAAATGTACGGTTCCCTGCTGAGTTGGAACAAAGCTACTTTTAAGCATCACAATCGAAAGTAGTATATTCTTGAAGCATAGGAGGAATATATCACCATTGAGATTTTCCCAAAACCATCAAAAATTGAAATTTTTGCAATTTTTAGGTTTTTCTCAGTATGAATCTTGAATTTGGTATCAATATAAGTAATCCCTGAAAATTTCAGCTCATTTGGACTTATAGTTCCGGAAATAAGATCGTGGTTAGCAATTTTGGGTGATTTATCAATTTTTCTGAGTGCCTTTTTTTATAGATTGAAGCCCAAATCTAAAAATAAATTATTGTATGAAGTTCGGGGGATCCCAAAGGACCATTGGGACACATAATCTCATCAAAAAAAAACTTGAAATTTTATCGTTTTAGTAAGAAGTTATGTACCTTATGATCTAGATTTTGGAAAACTTTTATAGGTCATAACTGTTTTTCCATTGAAGATAGAATGCTGAAATTTTCAGCAAGTCTTATCCCTGAAGAGAATTACAATCCCTCAAAATTTCAGTTCATTTGCACTTATAGGTAGTTCCAGAAATAAAATAGTGGTTAGCAATTTGGGGTGATTTATCAATTTTTCAATTTTTCTGAGTGCCTTTTTTCATAGTTTTGGGCTTCAAATCTGAAAATAATTTAGTGTATGAAGTTTGGGGGATGGTAATTAACCATTAGGATACAAAATCTTGACAAAAAAAAAATTGAAATTTCATCTTCTTAGTAAAAAGGTACCCTTAGCACTTAGATTTTGGAAAACTTTGAAAAGTCATAACTTTTTTCTATTATAGATAGAAAGCTGGAATTTTCACTGAATCTTATTTCAATATAGGGACCACAATTCCTGAAAATTTCAGCTCAATTGCACCTATAGTTCCTAAGATAAAATCGTGTTAAGGGTCATTTGTCAATTTTTCAATTTTTCTGAGTACCTTTTTCATAGATTTCGGCTTCAAATCTGAAAATAATTTAGTGTATGGAATTTAAGGGATCCCAAAGGACCACCAGGACACAAAATTTTCTACCGAGAGGTGGTTAACTGGTCAAAATCCCAGAAAATATCATAAGATCTACTGAAAATCTCTAAAAATCTTTGAAATACTTAAAAATTGAACCCACAAAATCTCTTGAAATTGCATAAAATCCTACAAAATCTAACAAAGTGTCATTAAAACCAAAAAAATCCTGCAAAATCTTTTAAAATCTTTCCTAAAAAATATTTCTTTTGAAATTCCCAAAAATTCTTTGGAATCCCCAAAAGTCTCTCAGAATACCATAATTTAGTGGAATTTCGGTAGAATTATGTTATTCTGAAACAATTACATGTGATATTTTTGCAGAGTTTCCATAGAATTCACATTAAATTTCAGTTCCTCTCAAATTACATGAAATTTCAGTGAAATTCCGATCGAATTATACAGAATCCTAAATTAATTGCATGGAGGAATTTTGAACAATTATATAAAATAACACCAAAATTCCCACCATGAAATTTCAGTTCTTACTGAATTTTATTAAAATTTCAGAAAAATGGAATGCCGAGGAATTTCCGGCTAAAAACATGGAATTTTGGTAATTTTCTGAAAAATTCTCGTATAATGACATGAAATTTCAATATATTTCAATGAATTTTCAAGAAATTACTTGAAGTTTCATTAATATTCCCAGAAATTCTTGGCTATTTAAAGAGAATTTTAGTGGAATTTTGAAAAATTCCTTGAAGTCTCATTGGACTTTCGAGAAATCTTCCGCTATGAACATGGAATTTCAAAATAATCTAAAATTTTTGTGAATTCCGAGGAATTTTTAAGAAATTACATTAAAGGTCAATGAAATTCCGAAAAATTTTATGAAAATTTTTGTGGAATTCCAGGATATTTCAGTGGTAGAGTTTTGGGGAATTTCAGTAAAGTTTTTGAAAAATTATGGAATTTGGAATTTATATAGAATTTTGGAGAATTTCAGTGGGATTTCGAGAAAAACAAAAAATTATCGAATGTAATAATACCACAAGAGGTTTCAGGATTACCGGATAATACTTTTAGGTAAAAGTATTAGGTAATCCTGAAACATCGAGTGGTATTCAAAAGGTTATACAACGAACTAAACTTCAATACTTCATTAATTTTTATTATTATTAATAACAATATTGCCACCAAGCGCGATAATCCCAAAAGGCTTATCACTTTTTAAGCCTCTCGTGTCATATGGGAATAATGTACAGTGAGTTGTATAACCTATGTAATATTCGCAAAATTTCCATCAAATTATATATATTTCGATTAAATGTCGAGTAAAATTCCAAGGAATTCGCGTCAAATTACATACGTGGAAATCCTTGAAATCTTATTGTGGAATTCCAGTAAAACTACATGGAATCCGAAGAATTCCCTTGTAATTAAACAGAATTTCCGTGGAATTTCCATGGAACCACGAGAAATTTCGACAGAATTCTGAAGAAATGAATTAAATTTTAGTGAAATTCTGAGTAATTTCTGCTGAATTACATAAAATTTTAGTGGAATTCCGAGAAATTTCATGAAATTTTTTACAGTAATTCCGAGGAATTTTTGTACAAGAATTCTATATTGAATTTTATGGTGGAATTTCGAGGAATTCCATAAAATCTTCTAGTAAAATTTCTAAAGGAATTTCTATGCAATTAACAAAAATTTTCGTAGAATTCCCATGGAATTAAAATCTCTAAAAATCCTTTAGGATCTAAAAACCCTTCTAACTTCCTTGAAATGAATGCTCCAAAATCACCTAAATTCTTTCAAAATCTTGTAAAATCATATGAAGATTTTCAAAATCCTCAAAATCCTACAAAATCAATGAAGATTTAAAATCTGTGTACATACACACATCAAAATAGTCTAGGGAACAAGATATGCAACTGAATAATTTGATAAGATTTGTTCGACAAATACCCACGTTATCTTTTTCGAAAAGTTGTTCTGTGTCAAAATTAAAAGACAAATATGTCTTGTTCCCTAGACTATTTTGTTGAGTGTATTTTAAGGAGTTAACTACCCCTCGGTAGCTACTGAGAGTAAACCAAAAGTTGAGAATACCAGCAACAGCTTTTTGAGACGCTCATTGGTTATCAAAATTTGAAATATTTCCGGCTCATGATTACCTCCATTTTGAAAGCCAATCATAATCAAAATTCAAACAATTAGTGGCACTTGATTGGTTTTAGAAAAATTATCCAGCAAATCAAAAGCCAGTAAAAATAAAATTTTAAATGAAGATTACATGTTTATACAGCCTGATTGCAAATACATTGAAAAAAAATTATGTTTTCTTCAGGAAATCTTTTGAAATGCTCCATAATTCTTGAAAATTTAAACATTCTACAAAGTCGAGCCTAAAAACAAGTAGTTTCATTAACCAGCTTGAATCTTGAATAACAATTAAATTCAATCGACTTTGGCAACATTGCACAAAATCCATCTCACGTATTCGCCTGTTGTGTCATGCGCCAAGCCACAACTCTCCACTCACAAGCCGAGCCTCACCCTTTTTGGCGACGTTGCCACATTTCGCTCGTTTCACTCATTCCAAGGAAAATACACTGCGACTTATATAATGGAGGTTTATGTGGCAACACGAAGCATCCGGGTGGGGAAAAAGGGGTGGAGCCGAGTACTGGAGCCACTTCACTTGGAGCGGGGCAGTTTTAACTGAGAGCTGCGAGGGTAAGGAGCGCGTCGATTCTGAGAGATTTTTTTTTCTTTTTTGTTGGCGAAAATAAGTGATTAGAAACGTGGCTTTTAGAATCGGATACCGGATTTTTTGATTACAAAAGCGATTTTTTGGGGCTTTAAATTCCAATTATTGGATTCAAAAAAAAAGGGTGTGGCAGGCTGCGCTTTTTTTTTCTTACAGTGTTTGGGATTTTGATATTTTAGGATTGATTTATATGGTTTTATTAAATTTTTCTCAAAAAAAAAAAACCTAATAAATTATAATTATTATCGTTTCTTCTTTAGTTATTATTATTACAGTGGCCGCTTGGCAACAGCGCAAACCTAACTAGGAAAATCGAGGGTCTAAAAGCAACGTTGCCAAATCGATTGAAACTTCCTCAAACACCATGAATTTATTAAAACTTAAAAATTATTATTATTTAATAGGAAATTGAAAAATGGGAGTAATAACCGAAAACTGTGTCAATGAATTGTTTTCATTTAAATCTTGCAATTAATGTTTAAGGCAACAATTTTATGCGTAGTTTAATAATTTTTGTTGTTGTTCAAACAAGGCCTGGCTTTGTTTGAATAACCTCATGGGTTGGCCCACGCACCAAAACAACATCCAACTTTCTAATCCACTGAATATTTATCGAATAAATGAACTCACCATAACCACGTGGTTTAATAATAAAAATAGGAAAAATTAGCATGTGTGTGTGTGTGTCGATATTTTTAACCTTCGATTTTTTTGTATTATTTTTATCTTCACATTAATAAACAAATATTATAAACGATAAGGATTTTTGACAGAGGCTTGAAATACTGCGTTGTTTTTCTATAGGAGAGGTTCAAGTATCTAATTTTTTGGTTCTCAAGGATGTATGGAGGAAAAATAAGTTCTCATTAGGCCGCAGGTGTTAATTTTTCAGTAACTTTGCAATAGAAAAATTCAATTAGATAAATAACAATTTATTGTCTATGTAGGATTACATAAGGAGAAAAATAACTACTAACTGTTACTAATAATTGATTGTTTAACTTTTTAGAATCAAAAGTTCCAAAAATATTGCTTTGATTTTGATCTACGTAACAATCTTCCAACTAATTTAGTCTTTTAGGACTTTTGTAACACTATTCCAGAATCATTTTTTTAATATACAGTAGAACCCTGGTTATCCGAGGTAACGTGGGGAGGTACCCACCTCGGATAACTGAAAACTTGGATAATCCGAATACATTATACAGAGTTAGTAAAAACTACTGCAACACTTAAATATCTTCAAAACCGCTTAAGCCGCGTTCACAAAATTCGGAATCTGACAGTTTTTGGACACACGAAATTGAACAGTGTTATTGGCAATATTGCCAGATTTCTCAGTTTTGCGCTACACGTAGTCTTTTTGTTATCTTAAATGTGTATCTTAAATAGAATGCCTCATTTATTTTTATTGTAATGAATCGGGCATGCCAAATTTGATAAGATCCCAAATTTTCAGAATTCTATCTCTACCAGTTGCTGAAATATGACAACACCGTATTTTCGGTGAAAAATATCGCAATGCTTGAATATATTCAAACGCCACTTAAGCACGTTCACGAAATTTGTCATCTAGGGGTTTTTGGGCAAGCGAAATTCAACTGTGATCTAGGCATTGTTGCCAAGTTTCTCACAGCCGTATTCATAGTCAATCGCCAGCAAGTCGCCAGCGAGTCACCGTATTTGGTCCAGCACACAGCGACTTCCTGGCGATTCACTGGCAATTGACTATGAATACGGCTGTCAGTGTGGCACTACACGCAATCTTGTCAAATTTGGCACACCCAATTTATTGCAATAAAAATAAATGGGGCATTCTATTTAAGAAAACAAAAAGACTACGTGTAGCACAAAACTGGAAAATCTGATATCACAGTTGATTTTCGCTTGCTCAAAAAACTCCAGATGCCAAATTTCGTGAAAATGCTTAAACGGCGTTTGAAGATATTTAAGCGTTTCGATACTTTTCACCGAAAATACGGTGTTGTCATATTTCAGTAACTATTAGAGATAGAATCCTGAAAATAAATGGAGCATTCTATTTAAGATAACAAAAAGAGTACTTGTAACGTAAAACTGGGAAATCTGGCAACATTGCCAATAGTACTGTTCAATTCCGCATGCCCAAAAACTGTCAGATTCCGAATTGTGTGAACGTGGCTTAAGCGGTTTTGCAGATATTTAAGTGTTGCAGTACTTTTTACTAACCCTGTATGTATACAGGGTATACCATTTAAAACCAAACAGGCTAAATATCTGATGTTTCAGCACTAACTTAACCCTCTAGCGGAGGTGGGACCAACCCTTACCATTCCAAATGGAACAGGGGTTCGAGTGATATCTGTTTCAAAAGAGCGCTCAATTTTTCTCCAAATAACATCAAATAAAAGAGAATTGAACACTCCTTTGAAAGAGGTATCACTCGACCCCTTGATCCATTTGAAATAGTGAGGGTTAGTCCCACCCCACCTAGAAGGTTGAAGTTGATATGCTAAAAATTATTGGAAAAAATTTCCCCCTTTAAAAATCAAATTACGTGTTCGAGCGATTTTTTGAAAAATAAATGTGGATGTTTTTTATATATTGACACCCCACCTACAGCCTTTACATTTACAGGTAGATGAAAGGTGTAAATACAAAAGTTGTACAGTATTGGCTAAATTTTTAGAATCCATGGTCAGAAACAAAAATTGAATGTCAGAAATGTGAAATTTTGCATGCTTTCAGCTTTTTCCAAATGGAATGCGCAATATTTGGTTTTATATTCTTGAAGAACACAATTTCCCGATTCCAAAATTATATAGTTTGTTCGTATTTGGTTGAGCCGTCTCCAACATATATTTGGTTCTAAAAATTTTAAAAATACTATCAGAGAAACCTAAAGTTCATTTCACCAAACGAGATAGTGACAGTAAACAAACTTTGACAGGTAAATCAATTCAAATTTTACCTGCAGCTTTCACCCGTACAGGTAAAATGGTTCACAAAATCAGTAGTAGGATAGTATTTTTTTCTACTACCGTGTGTAAAGTACTCACTTTACGCACTATTCAGAAGACGTAAAATTTCAGTTCACGCACTAGTGCGTAAAGTAATTCAACTCACACACTAGTGCGTAAAGTAATGTCAATGACAGACGTCGACACTGACAATTTGGCATTTCTCTAGTAAATTACTTCACGCACTAGTGCGTAAAGTGAAAATTCTTTACGCACTGGTGCGTAAAGTATTTGTCTAAATTTATTTTTAACACATATTTGATTGGTAGTAGAAAAAATTTTGTATGCCATTCGTGCGTAAAGCACCTTTTTTCACTCATGTGATTGTCGCACTCGCCTTGTGAAAAAAGGTTCACTTTACACACTTGTTACATAAATAACTATTTCCTACAGCCGTGCGGAAAAATCGATTTTCCGCACTGATATGCGGAGAAAAATTTTACATTTTTTCGCCTGTAGGAAAAATATTGTACCTAACACTTGCGGAAAATATTTTTCCGCACTCGGCTGCATCACCGAACTCCGCTAAGCGTCGTTCGGTGAACGGTAGTCGCGTGCGGAAAAATTCATTTTCCGCACAAATAGCTATTACAATTTTTGGAGCCGAATATATGAGAAATTGCTCAATCAAATATAGATCGGGGCAATGTGCTCTTCAAGAATATAGAGCATCCCATTTGAAAAAAGCTGGAAGCATTACAAATAAGTGGATTATTGCGGAACTTATAGGTGGACTTCTGTGGGAGGAGCGCAGCGAGTTCCGCAGCCATCTACTAACCAATATACACACATCAAAATAGTCTAGGGAACAAAATGCAACTAATACATTTATAAATTGAACAAAATATACTTTTAAAAGATTTTTAAATTTTGTTAAAGCCGATATGATAAATTTTACAAGAGTTGTTCAACAAATACCCATATGGTATCTTTTAAAAAAAAGTTATTCTGTCTAAAAATTAATAGATGAATATTTCTTGTTCCCTAGACTTTTTTGATGAGTGTACTATTGAACTGTTCAAATAAAACACTCACCTGAAACATGTAGTTTTTCAACTAATGAAAAAAATTCATAACTGAGTGAATGAGGTAAGTATTGTACTTGAACAGCATATTGGTGAAAATATGACTGAATCCACTCATAAGTTCCGCAACAATTTACTCGTTTGTACTTGAATAACTTGTCACATTATATTACTAGTTTGGTAAAGTAACATTACTAATTCCTGTTGAAAGGCAAATCGATAAAAAGTGAATTATTTTACAAATTTTGACTTTATATAATAAGTTATTTTTCAAGTACAAATAAGTGGATTATTGCAGAACTTATGGGTGAACCTCTGCGAGAGCAGCGAGTTCCGCAGCCATTTACTTACCAATATACTGTTGAACTGTTCAAGTAAGACATTTACCTGAAACGTGTAGTTTTTAAATTAGAATAACTCACATTTAATTGAGTGAGTCAGGTTAGTATCGTAATTAAACAATATATTGATGAATAGATGGCTGCGGAACTCGCTGCGCTCGTCCCGCAGAGGTCCACCCATAAGTTCCGCAACAATCCCCTCGTTTGTACTTGAATAACTTGTCACATTATATCACTAGTTTGGTAAAGTAACATTACTAATTCTTGTTAATAAGCAAATTGACAAAAAGTGAATAATCATAATCTTACACATATCCAACATATTTGGTTTTAAAAATTTTAAAAATACTATCAGCTATCAGAGAAACGGTATCTCAAATTTTACCTGCAGCTTTCACCTGCACAGGTACAATGGTTTATAAAATCAGTAGTAAGATAGTATTTTCACAATTTTTGGAGCCAAATATATGAGAGCTGGCTCAATCAAATATAGATCGGGGCATTGCGCTCTTCAAGAATATAGAATGATATATAGGGCATCCCATTTGGAAAAAGCTGGAAGCATTTAAAATTTCACATTTCTGACCATGGATTCTAAAAATTTAGCCAATATTGTACAACTTTTGTTTTTACACCTTTTTGCTATCAGTAAAAGTAAAGGCTGTAGGTAGGGTGTTATTATATAAAAAAACACCCTGTATATTCTAGAAACTCGGTTAATACAAAGTATGGACGTGCGTACCTCGGATAATCAGGATTTTTGGGTCTTTAGACTGACTCGGTTAATCCAGAGCTCGGATAATTGCGACTAGGATAATCGGGGTTCTACTGCGTAATCTCAATCTATAGTCTATTTCATTGCAGTTGACAGTTCAAATTGAGATTTAGGACCATAAAATCATTGTAAACCCTATGGTTTCCAATGGTTTTACAATGACTTTATGGTCCTAAATCTCGATTTAAGCTATCAACTGCAATGAAATAGACTATAGTTTACACATAAGTTATTAAATCTGAAATCATTTTCACTATAGAATATCTATCTGCTTGGTGAAATACCTACTTATTTTTATAAGGCATTAAGGAAATTAGCTAATACCTATGGATATTTTTGCAATGAGTCTTTCCTGCTGGGAATTGGTCAAAAATCAAAGGGCAAATGTATAGTTTTTCTTAATTTTCAAACCTTTCTTTATCTACTCAGGAAATTTCAATCAAATCCCTGAAACATTTTTGTAAGGAATTAAGGAAATTAGGAAAAAATTACCTAGAAACAGGGCTGCCCCAAGCGATTTTGATAGCGTACTGAATATTGAACAGAAATTGTACTGAATCTGAAAAAATTGTACTGAATAGCGGCAAATCCAAAAATTGGAATGTATAAAAGTGGATTTATAAATTTAGCTGAATGAAGTTAAAACAATTAGGTACCGGGTGTTAAGTTATAAAGTACCACCACCTGTAACTTTTTTATGCATGGTCAAAAAAACAAAAGTTACAGGTGGTCAGGTGGTGGTACTTTATAACTTGACACCCTATACATATATATTTAAATATCTTTCGCTCTGCAATTTAGAAAATTCGAGGATGGTGAACGAAAACACATTTTCTCAATAGCTTTGTTCTGATACGTCAAGAAATCGGACAATGTACCGTCACGATTCTGCGCAAAGCCAAACATTTGTGCGTTGAACCCAAAATTCGTATACAAAGTGGTTTCGAAACTGTTCATAGGAAGGTTGTTGACGTATTGGAACAAACCTTATTTTGGAAAATGTAGAATATGTAATATAGATAAATAATGAAACATGATCAGGCTCAACCCAGAGCACTTTTGCAGTGCACGAGTTCACTTGACTTGACATCTCTGTGACGTCACGTTACTCTGTACTCTGCTCGCTCGGATTTGATAAATACATTATTTAAAGTTGAAGTTTCGTACTGGAATTGGGTGCTTTTTCAGAAGGTTGTACTGATGTACTGAATTTGCTAATTTAGTACTGAATTCAGTACAATTCTACCGAAACGGTAGCCTTGGCCTAGAAATCCTTATTAGGAATTAGAAGGAATAATACAAGGGATCAAACACTCTGTAAAAATGTGTACACGCATTGCGAAAATGTCGGTATTTCACAAGTATTTCGCGAAATTCAAAGTATTCCGGTGGTGGTAATTCGAACCTAGTTTTTTGTGGTATTGTCGAGTACTTCGAAATATTTGCAGGTAATTCGAGATAATTCGAAATATTTCGAGGTAATTCGAAGTATTCTCGGTAAGCCGAGGTATTTTGAGCTTCGAACAGGCGAAATCGAGGGTTAAAATATATTGATTTAATTGTTGTTTGTGTATCAAAATAAAATCCATCAGATCAAAAGACACAAAAATCCGGGCAAAAATTCTTCACTAGGATCCACAAGAAGAATCGTTATAAACAAGATTTTTCTCTCTCGGCCCGGGTACTTCGACGGTAATTCCATGGGATTTCGCGTACTTCGACGGAAATACCTAGTATTTTGAGGTACTTCCCGGTATTTCTAGACTTCGAAGTATTTTGGAGGTAATTCATCCCAAGTGTACACGTAATTCGGGAAGTGGTTGACCCCTCAAAATAATAATTATGGGAAATCTCTTATTTCTTCCTATCAATTTCTGTCTATCCCAGGCTCTTGAATTTTAAAAATTTCTGAATTTTTCTATCTTAGGCTCTGAAATTCTCTGTCTTATGGACTAATATTTTGCAAAAGGATAAAAAAACCGTTAAACTTTCCTTGTGTTGGACATTTTGATAAAAAATCAAAATTAAAAGACTTTGCAGCTGCGAAACTTTCGAAGCTGCATGGAAAAAACAAAGATTTGGATAAGATTTAATCAACTTCAATTCAAGCCTGATTACATTGAAATCGGATTGAAATTAACAAACTTATTTTAGCAAAAATTTTTGACAGCAATACAGGGTGTCCGGAAAATAGTGTAAAAGCTCTCCACTACGTAATAGGGAACCCTTTGAGTAACCCTGGAAAAATAATTTAAAAAATCCTCCTCGACCATTCTTGGAAATATGAAGAGGTACCTAAATGTGGAAATTCAACTTCCTTATTTTTGATTTTTTTCTTTCAAATCGCAATACCTATTTCGTCGTACAAAGTGTTAGGTATATTTTGTTTATTCATTAGACAATGGTTTATAAAAAATTGATGTTTACCTTTGAAACGCATTATGGAAATTGCAAAATCTCTAAATTACAACGGGAAAAATTGATCTGACAACATTTTTTAGTCACCTTCGAATTTTTCAGGTAATTACACAGGTACAATTTAATTAGGCAATTCAATCCAACTGTCAAAAAGGAAAATTCAATGTGGCGTGGCGGCCAAGTAAGTTTGTTTTGAATATGTTTTTATGCGTATTTTAAATTATTTTGCATACAGTTTTGCTTACAACTTTGATTTTCATTATTTAATAAAATATTTGTTGATTAGGTAGCTTAACTATTAATTTGGGCAGAAACTAGATATTTTTTTGTGTTTTTTGGCCCATGTGTGGCCGCTACGCCATCTTGAATGTCACGTGGTTTGAATTGCCTAATTCTGTGACAAATTGTCAAAGGGATATTTTCAGTGTTGCCAATTTTAATAAACATTAAAATGCTAATAACTTTCTTAAGAATGCCACCAGATTTTTTAAATTATTTTTCTGGGGTTTCTTGAAGAGTCCTCCACCATGTAGTGAAAAACTTTCACGCTATTTTCCGGACACCCTGTATATTTGAAAGATTGGATTGAAATTTTACAAATATATATGGAGGATTTATCGGCTTTCATTTGAGCTTAATTAAGTTGTGATTGGATTAAAATTAAGAGAGTTGTGAGGCAAAATGTATATCAATGTTATTTTGGAGAAAATGGAAATTCCCAAAAATTGACATTGGCACACGTGTTATTTTTTTTTTTGAGGGAAATGTTTAAAGGATCAGATTGAAATTTTGCAAATGAATAGAGAAACCATTGAAATTTAAGAAATAACCTTTTTATGTTAGTAGGAATTCCATCCTATGTACAGGGTGTTTTTTTTTTATATATTGACATCCCACCTACAGCCTTTACCTTTACACGTAGAAGAAAGGTGTAAATACAAAAGTTGTACAGTTTTAGCTGAATTTTTAGAATCCATGGTCAGAAACAAAATTTGAATGTCAGAAATGTGAAATTTTGCATGCTTCCAGCTTTTTTCAAATGGGATCAGTGGCGTAGTGACGATAGTCCGGGCCCGCGTTCAAAAATTTTATCGGGCCCCCAGGCCCTACTCCAGCGAGATAAAAAAAAATTGGAAAATGAGAGATATATATATTTATTTGAAATATACAGGGTGAACCTCGGGCTGAACCTAAAGTATGGAAAATATTCAATATAAAATAAATGAAGGCGTTTTGGAAAAAACGCTTGAACACGTCGATTTTGTTTTTTTGCTTGAGATTTTTTAACGCCAAAATTTTTATACAAGTTATTCTATTAAAGAATAGCTGTACCATTATCAACTTTATTTTCTTTAAATCGTACCCTCTGTATGTTATGATATTTCTGAATTATGGAAAATTCAAGACATATTTCATGTACAATCTATAGGTTTACATAAGAATGTAAGAAATGAAGTCTTTACCACCTGAGATATACAGGGTGATTCCATAAGTTCTCCACTACGTCGTGGGGGATCCTTCAAGGGTCATTTACATCCACTTAACTTAACTTAAAGTACGGAAAATTATAATTGAGGTACGAAACTGAGAAGGTGTGTGTTTACAATGAAATTAATTTTCTTATGTGAAGCATGCGTACTTATAAACTCAACTGTCAAGTCAAATTATAAGCACAGTGTGTCACGTTAATTTTCTTAATTTTCAAGTGAATGTTAATAGTTAGGTATAACACATGATCTTCAACTTTTCTTGTAAATTTTCCGTACGTTAAGTTCAGTTAAGTGGATGTAAATGACACTTTTAGAGATAATAGACATTTTACAGTTTGCAAAATTCATTTTAAAAGGTAGAATGAAAACTGATGTGATCTTTTTTGTCACAGATCAATAAAAGACCTCTGGAACCGGAACTTGATAGGGAATATCGCAGTTTCAAAAAAAAATCGGAAATAAAGAAGTTGATTTCTCAACTTTATTCCTTCATATCACCACCAATCTTCAAGAAGGATTTTTTTCACTATTTTTCTGGGAATCCCTGAAGGGTCTCCTATGAGGCAGTGGAGAGTTTATGCGCCATTTGGGAATCACCCTGTAGATATATTATTTTTTATTTTTATATAAATTAGCCTCAAATATGTAAAATGTATTTTTATTTTACTTATGGCGTTTCCGATTGGTAAATTCAGTGCGCACTGAGTGTATTTGCATTCTTTTAATCGACCTGTAGAAGAAAAAGACAGAAATAGAAAAAATTGCACTAGTTCCGCACTAAATCTACCAATCGGAAACGCCATTTGTAGGACGCGGAACACGCGGAACACCGGTGACTACGCCCCTGAATGGGATGCTCTATATTTAGGGTTTCCATAAAGGTTTTTGGGAATCCAGAACCTAAGAGTCAAGAAATCCGGACAAAATCCGGACTTCGCCGATAAATTTTTTATGAGGGATGAATTTTATTTACTTTTTGCAAACATAAATTTTTACAGAAATTAATAGATACGCTTTAGTTCTTTTCACGTGGCTCCGGTTTAAACTAACCGGGTTACAAAACGGTTAGAGAAATGACCTACCGTTTTCTAACCCGGTTACACAGTGACGTGATGGATACCTACCACTCGAATTTGAGCAGTATGTTGCGGTTTGTTAAACCGGAGCCACGTGAAAAGGGTTTTTGAGCATTTTTACCGTTAGACTGAAGAAACAATGACAAATACAAGGTACCAATGACAAGAGACAAAAATATAATACGTGTATCAATCCTATAGGCTTTGCTATAGGCAATCCAGAATAAATGGATACAGAATACAATTTATTTGCCACCCCACGATACAACATTTCGAATTTTTGGTAGGAGAATACACACTCTAAGGACTCTAAGGAGTGCTTATCTCTGGCTTATCGGCCTTGTTTTTGGTAACTGCTGCCATATTGGTGTGAAATGAAAACCATTTCCGACGTCATCAGCTGTTTAAACAGCCTACGTCAAGGCGAAAAATAACATGCTGCCTACGTCACAACTGGTATTTGGGCGTGGGGAGGATTTCTACTTTAAGTTTCTGGTTTGTTACACACAGGCTTTATGAGGATAGGTCATCCTGTAATAGTAGTGTGTATCATCACTATCATTCTTGGGTATCTCCGAGTTTTCCGGACATTATTCCGAATTCCGGCCGGACGTCCCCGGACACCCTAAAAACCCAAACATGTCCGGGTAAATCCGGACGTATGGAAACCCTATCTATATTTCATTCTATATTCTTGAAGAGCACAATGCCCGATCTATATTTGATTGAGCAATCTTTCATATATTCGGCTCCAAAAATAATAAAAATACTATCCTACTACTGATTTTGTGAACCATTCTACCTGTACAGGTGAAAGCTGCAGGTAAAATTTGAGGTACTTGCTTTCTCAGATAGTATTTTTAAAATTTTTAGAACCAAATATGTTAGAGACGGCTAAACCAAATATAGACAAACTATATAGCATTGGAATCGGGAAATTGTGCTCTTCAAGAATATAGAACGTAAACTTTGATCAAATATAGCACATCCCATTCAAAAAAAGCTGAAAGCATGCAACATTTCACATTTCTGACATTCAATTTTTGTTTCAGACCATGGATTCTAAAAATTTAGCCAATACTGTACAACTTTTGTATTTACAGCTTTCATCTACTTGTAAAGGTGAATAAGGCTGTAGGTGGGGTGTTAATATATAAAAAAACACTCTGTACTTAAACAATAACACTTTTTGTCAATTTGTCTTTCAACAGGAATTAGTAATGTTACTTTATTAAACTAGTAACATAACGTGACAAGTTATTTAAGTACAAATGAGTGAATTGTTGTGTGGAACTTATGGGTGGACCTCTGCGGGACGAGCGCAGCGAGTTCCGCAGCCATCTATTTATATGTTGTTTAATTACGATACTAACCTGACTCATTCAAATGTGAGTTATTCTCATTAGTTTAAAAATTACACGTTTCAGGTAAATGCCTTACTAGAATAGTTCAACAGTATATTGGTGAGTAGATGGCTGCGGAACTCGCTGCGCTCGTCCCGCAGAGGTTCACCCATAAGTTCCGCAATAATCCACTTATGTATTTGTACTGGGTGTTTTTTTATATATTGACACCCCACCTACAGCCTTTACCTTTACAGGTAGAAGAAAGGTGTAAATACAAAAGTTGTACAATTTTAACTCAATTTTTAGAAACCCATGGTCAGAAACAAAATTTGAATGTCAGAACTGTGAAATTTTGCATTCTTCCAGCTTTTTTCAAATGGGATGCCGTATTCTTGAAGAGCACAATGCCCTGATCTATATTTGATTGAGCAATCTTTCATATATTCGGCTCCAAAAATTGTAAAAATACTATCCTACTACTGATTTTGTGAACGAGTCTACCTGTATAGGTGAAAGCTACAGGTGAAATTTGAGGTACTTGGTTTCTGTGATAGTATTTTTAAAATTTTTAGAACCAAATATGTTGGAGACAGCTCAAACTATAAAGTTTTGGAATTAGGAAATTGTGCTCTTCAAGAATATAGAACCAAATATAGCGCATCCCATTTGAAAAAAGCTGAAAGCATGCAATATTTCACATTTCTGACATTCAATTTTTGTTTCAGACCATGGATTCTAAAAATTTAGTCAATACATACTGTACAACTTTTGTATTTACACCTTGTGGTGTCATTATATAAAATAACACCCTGTACATCAATTTTATGTTGGAAAAAATTAAATTTCCAAAAAACGACATTGATGGACGTTTAATTTTTTTTTGAAGAAAATATTCGAAGGGGATTGAAATCTTATAAATGGATAGAAAAAGGATTGAAATTTCAGAAAAAATATACAGGGTGTATATTTTAAGTGATACCACTATGGCTATATCCGAAACGGTAAGAGCTACAAGGTCGCTTAAATAAGAAAAAAGTTGCCTTTTTTAATGCTCATTCAAGACCTATTTACAGTGTTGCCAAAGTCCTTTTAGTTTATGAAATACAGGGCGATTTATAAAAAAGGCCTAAAATTATTTCGACAATTATTTTGAAAACTATTGATATTCGGGACCTAATTTAAATTTGAAAGTTTTATAATTTTTTTCGCTCTACAACATGGCATCTTCAAATTTTAAATCCGACGTTTCGTGATCGAAATACCATCATCAACTTCATTTTTTTAAATGCGTACCTGGATTTTTTATGTCATTTTTGGAAAGAGAATTAAGGGCGCTTTCTAAAAATGACATAAAAAATCCAGGTCCGTATTAAAAAAAATGAAGTTGATGATGGTATCTCGATCACGAAACGTCGGATTTAAAATTTGAAGATGTCATGTTGTAGAGCGGAAAAAATTATAAAACTTTCAAATTTAAATTGTGTCTCAAATATCAATAGTTTTCGAAATAAATGATGAAATATTTTTGGACGTTTCTTAGAAATCACCCTGTATTTCATAAACTAAAAGAAATTTGGCAACACTGTAAACGAGTCTTAAATGGGCATCAAACAACGCAACTTTTTTCTAATTTAACCGACCCTGTAGCTCTTACCGTTTCGGATATAGCAATAGTGGTATCACTTAAAATATACACCCTGTATAAATTTCGTTCTCAGTAAGTTCAACATACAAGAGCCTGAAATAAATAAAAAACTACACGAAAGAAATTAGAAATGGAAAGAAAAGAAATTAAAAAATACAGTGAAAAATGCTTCAAATGGAGAAAAATATTAAACCGATTTCAAAACTACCCTCATAAACGTAATAAGCCAAATACACATAAAGCAGTGGCGCCACCTCCCTTATTTAAATGATTTTCAATAGGTTATTACGTTCATAGGGTGGCTTCAAAATCATCAAAAAAAAACTCAACTCAGGAAAATTGTCAATCAACAAAACATCTATTTTCGTCATAAATATTACATAAAAACCTGCTGACAGCAATTTAATGGAAACTTTACTTTTCTGGCAACAAGCTACCTAATTTTCACCCAGATGTTTTTTAACTGCTCAAAAATTAATAATACCTAGTTATACAATCAATTGAGTATATTTTTGTTGAAACTAATCAACAATACAATTGTGGGGGGGCCAGGGAAAAAACAAGCCCCCCAAATGTTTCCTTTATATTTTTCAAATATTTCGCTTCTGTACGTATAAAAATAACGAGCGACGTTTTCAGGTCTCCTAGTATCGATATGAGTCAGCTCCAGTCAGCTAAAAGGCGGCCATTAAATTTTCCGTGCCGTGCCTTTGCGAAAGCAAGTGCCACGAACAACGTTGCCAACATGTCAGAAATATCTGATATACTATTGAAGAAAGCTTATCTTTAGACTTACAAAGAGAACTTATTATAAAACGCTTATGAAGATAAGCTTGAAAACAACTTAGGTATAAAGATTATTGCAATTCAAAATGACGTCAGAAACTCACAGACAACTTTTGAATTTTAAGCAATTAAAATCGTATTCAAAACAAAAAATATTCTGGGACGAAAATTAATTCATCCATCGTCAGTCTGACACGGCGAAAGGAGGGGAGCGGACAGGCAGGTTCTGTTGTTTCTCATTATAAATCAGGCTTCTAATGACGTCACAAAGCAAGTCTGGCAACGTCGCACAGTTCCCCACTCGATTTCGTCGAAATGGGTGGCAGAGATCGTGTCGAGCGACAGACTGGGCGACTGTAGTCTTAAAAAGGGGATACCCAGTTATATTATGATAGTAATGAGTTTTTCTCGTTTGCCAGAGAACTGGTAGAGAAAGTAGGTAGAGGTTTGATTTAATGTTGGCTGGAGAATGGTTATATAGAAGACGATTTTTGGGTTTTTGGTTTTTCAAGATTTGAATTGTTGTTCATTTGAGTTTTGAAGAAATTTTTTATTTTTCCTGTTCTACTTGGGATTTGTTTTTTTTGATACTCTTTCAAAGCATTTCAGTAGTTTTTCTATTATTGCTATTGGGTACCTCCTTCTTCAGTTCTTCATTGATCTAAGTAGAGGTTTTCATAAGAATGAGAAAATTGTTAGACTTTTGCCCTCTGTTCCATCTTTTGGAATTCTTACGTCTCTGATGTAATGCTGATTTGTTGGTATTTACGTATTTAGGTATTTGACAGTTTTATAATCGATCTGAAATCGATTTTTCTTTTTACTCCAAGAAAAATCGACTCAAAAGGATTCTTTTGTGAAATGGTTTAAAAAAATTTTGATTATTCCCGGCTCTTAATTGCCTTCAAGAGCAAATAGGAAAATTTATAGTTTTTCTTAATTTTCAAGCCTATCTCTATCCACTCAGGAAATTTCAATCTGATTAATCGAAAATTTTCCTAAAAAAACAAAACAACAATGTCGTTTTTTGGGAATTTACAATTTTTTCAAAATGACATTAACACACAATTTGCTTCACAGCTTGGTTAATTTCAATCCGATTTCAATGTAATTAGGCTCAAATTGAAGCCGATGAAATTCTCTACAAATCTCTAATTACTATTTTCAATGCAGTTGCAATGGTTTGCCAGCTGCAAAGCTTCAAAGTTTTTTAACCTAGGTTTTTATCGAATTGAGCGAACAGAAAGAAATGTATATGTTTCTTTCTAAAATTTCAATCTTTTTTTTATTCATTTGCAAAATTTCAATCCGATCCTTTAACCATAACCCTCAAAAAAAATAAAACGTCTGTCAAGGTCAGTTTTTGAGAGTTTCCATTTTTTCCAAAATAACATGGACATACCTTTAGCCTCACAACTCCGTTAATTGCAATCCGATCAAAACGTAATTGAGCTCAAATGAAAGCCGAATAAATCCTTTCCACATTTGCACAATTTCAATTCAATCTTTCAAATATATCCCAAAAAAAAATGTCAGTTTTTGAGAATTTCCAAAATAACATCGACATATATTTTGCCTCACAACTCCAGTAATTTCAATCCGATCTTAAGGTAATCAAGCTCAAAAGAAAGCCAATAAAATTCTATACACATACATACACAATTATTTCTGTCAAATAAAATTATCTTTTTTAGGAATCTAATATAACATCGAAGTAGGTACATTTTGCCTCAAAACTTTGTCAATTTCAATCCGATCTCAATGTAATTAGGCTCAAATTGAAGCCGATCAAATCCTCTACTAAGCCCCGGTCAACAGAAAATCAAAACCGACAACCTAGTCTTAAACTGGTTCTATGTAGCTGAAACCAAAATATAAATCAGCTAAAAATTTCATCATAAGAAATGTCAAGGTATTAAATTTATACCTGAACATCAATTCAACAACCACAGCAGAAGGTTTTTTTTCATCTAAACAACCAACACGGAAGGTAAAATTTGCATAAATCTCAAGTTTGTTGCTCCACCACGCCCACATAGTCCCAGCCTTGACTCAAATGGCATCGACAAACCTCTGGTTTTTTTTTTATGGTGTAATTCAATCCGATTGGGTTTTGTTGTACGGGTTCGCTTTTGGGAATTGGAACTAATCTTCCCAGGAAATTCCATTGGTAAATCTGCAGTCATTGATATGAAAAGATATGGTTGTCGCACGTATCTTGAATTACAAGAATTCTTGGTCTTGGGGTAATGGGATTGATAAAACGAAACAGTTTTAGAATAAATTGGTTCTTTACCATTTGAGGCTCAATTATTTTGTGTTTTTGAGAGCCAAGAATAATTGAAAATTCATTATTGAACTGCATTTTATATAGAATTTAGACATAAAATTGACCCCATCCAGATTCCAGGAACCTAAAAGGGTATTGTGATATTGATATTTCCAAGATATATCTACATCTGGTAACCTTTTACACAAATTTATTCCAGTGTAGAAATATTAGCCCAAGGATGTAAAATTAAATGACTAAATTAAGTAAGAACAAAATCTTTTTGGGTTCATCAGGGAAGGGGCCTCGAAAGTAAACCAGTTCTTTTGTCTGGGTTTCAAGGGCCCAACCAGAAGCAACGACCCTGAGGCCTACCCATCAAAAAACAAAAGCGAATCTTAAAAAAAAAGGGTCCCAGCAGCAGCAGGTAACCATGTCTTTCTTCATTCATTGACTTTGGAAAGTGAACATTACGTATATATGTGCAATAATGAATTATTGCGTTATTGTGCATCCAAGAATCAATTTTGAAGAGTTGCATATTGCGAAACGAATCGATTATACATGGATTTGGAATGGTGAGGCGTTTTTGTTGTCGGGGAGATCGACTCCGGAAACGAACCAAACGGAAATAGACGCAGCGGATCGTAAAAATGCAACAAAGAGATTTCGGTTTTATCAGTCATCCTCTTTGCGGTGGATGTCTGGATTTAATTACAGAGTCCCTGAAGCGGATTCTTGATTGAAATAAAAGTACAATTTTTATTGTTTCAGAACCAATTTCTAGGTAGGACAGTTTAACAATTTTGTCCTGGGGTTCAGGATTTAATTGAATGAAAGAAGAGATGGGATAAAGAATCTTCCTTGGAATCAGAAATATATTTTCTTCAGGTTTTGAATTAAATGAATCATGAATCACCAGAAAAATTGAATAATGATTAAATTTCGAATTTCCTCCTCTTAGTAGAATAAACCTTTTTTCAAGGCACAATAAGGTAAAATTTAGGTAACTCAAATGTATGATTGCCTCATTACTCAATTAAAATTTCGCAAATTCTAATGCATATTTATATATTCTTAATCAGAATTAAATGCTCTTCAAGATAAAATAGAATTGAATCATTTATCTCAAATAGTTTCTGAGATATTGAGCCTCAAAGTTAAAACATTGTCTCAAATTTTGAAAAACCTTCAAAGCCCATTATCTCGAAAACCAAGCCCTAGGGGTCAGTGCCTCAAATGACCTTTTTTGAAGCCCCAATGAAGATCTACACTTAGACAAAATTTCGTGCCGATAGCTTTCCTGGTTTCCAAAATATGGCCCTTTGAAATATTTGAAAATCAAATTTCCTTGTATACCATACCCCTTTAGAAAAATTTCAAATTTGATTTTTTTAGATTTTTCAATTTTTGACTTCACCAATCGAAAGAGGGGGTTAAATTTATTGGAAAAGCATTTTCGTGATTATTCTTTT
Source organism: Ceutorhynchus assimilis (assembly GCA_917834065.1). Taxonomy (NCBI): domain Eukaryota; kingdom Metazoa; phylum Arthropoda; class Insecta; order Coleoptera; family Curculionidae; genus Ceutorhynchus; species Ceutorhynchus assimilis. The sequence goes on from OU892285.1 coordinate 36,184,173, forward strand.
TGAGGTTTTAGGGCCTGTAAAAAATTAAGAATGATTTTTGCATTTTTGACCCTGGAAAATTTTAATCATTTGACATTGCCTCACAAAATCGCTCCTAACCCAATTAATATTTTGAAAATTCTAATGCATATTTATATATTATTAATCAGAATTAAATGCTCTTTAAGATAAAACAAGATTGAATCATTTATCTCAAATATTTTTTGAGATATTGAGCTTCAAAATTGAAACTTTGTCTCAAAATTTGGGAAACCTTCAAAGCCCATTATTTCGAAAACGAAGCCTTAGGGCTCGGTGCCCCAAATAACTTTTTTTGAAGCCCCAATGGAGATCTACGATTAGATAAAATTTTGTGCTGATAGCTTTTCTGGTTTCCAAAATATGGCCCTTCGAAATATTTGAAAATGAAATTTCCTTGCCCCCTTAGAAAAATTTCAAATTTGATTTTTCTAGATTTTTCAATTTTTGACTTCACCAATCGAAAGAGGGGGTTAAATTTAGTGGAAAAGCATTTTCGTGATTTTTATTTTTGAAGTTTTAGGGCTTGTAAAAAATTAAAAATAATTTTTGCATTTTTTGCTCTGAAAAATTTTGATCATCCCACATTGCCTCACAACATCGCCCATAACTCAAATAATATTCCAAAAATTCTGATACATATGTATATATTCCTAGTCAGAATTAAAAGCTCTTTAAGATAAAACAAGATTGAATCATTTATCTCAAATATTTCCTGAGATATTGAGCCTCAAAGTTGAAACATTGTCTCAAATTTTGAAAAACCTTCAAAGCCGATTATCTCGAAAACGAAGCCCTAGGACTCGGTGCCCCAAATGACCTTTTTTGAAGCCCCAAACAAGATCTACGATAAGAAAAAATTTTGTGCCGATAGCTTCTCTGGTTTCCAAAATATGGTCCTTTGAAATATTTGAAAATCAATTTCCTTACATACTCTCCCTTAGAAAATTTTCAAATTTGATTTTTCTAGATTTTTCAATTTTTGACTTCACCAATCGAAAGAGGGGGTTAAATTTAGTGGAAAAGCATTTTCGTGATTCCTATTTTTGAGGTGTCAGGGCCTGTAAAAAATTAAGAATGATTTTTACATTTTTGACCCTGAAAAATTTTAACCATCTGACATTGCCTCACAAAATCGCCCCTAACCCAATTAATATTTCAAAAATGCCAATGCATATTTATATATTCTTAATCAGAATTAAATTCTCTTTAAGATAAAACAAAATTGAATCAGTTATCTCGGATAGTTTTGGAGATATTGAGCCTCAATGTTGAAACTTTGTCTCAAAATTTGGAAAACCTTCAAAGCCCATTATCTCGAAAACGAAGCCTTAGAGCTTGGTACCCCAAATAACTTTTTTTGAAGCCCCAATCAAGATCTACAAGTAGACAAAATTTCGTGCCGATAGCTTTCCTGGTTTCCAAAATATGGCTCTTTGAAATATTTGAAAATTAAATTTCATTGCATACCCCTTTGAAAAATTTCAATTTTGAGTTATCTAGATTTTTCAATTTTTCACTTCACCAATCGAAAGAGGGGATCAAATTTAGTGGAAAAGCATTTTCGTGATTTTTCTTTTTGAGGTTTTAGGGCCTGTAAAAAATTAAGAAGGATTTTCGCATTTTTGAGCCTGAAAAATTTCAATCATCTGACATTGTCTCACAAAATCGCTCCTAACCGAATTAATATTTTGAAAATTCCAATGCATATTTATATATTCTTAATCAGAATTAAATGATCTTCAAGATAAAACAAAATTGAATCATTTATCTCAAACAGTTTTCGAGATATTAAGCCTCAAAGTTGTGACCACTTTCTGTCAAGTTTTGGAAAACCTTCAAAATTGATTATCTCGAAAATAAAGCCCTAGGGCTCACTGCCTCAAATAACCTTTTGCAATCACTAAGACGAAATTTTGTACCGGTATAGCTTTTCTGGTTTTGTAAATTTTACATAAATATTATTAGTATTTACATAAGATTCACGTTATAATATGATATTGAAAACCTATGTGAATGTTATATTATAATATAAATAATAATAATAGTTATTGTCGCATACATTTTATATAAATGTGACTTTAATTTACGTAAATCTCACATAATCCAATGAATATCCTCATTACTATTCTCCTTCAGATAATAACTACGAAATAATATGACTGGCAACAAAAAAAATGCTGATAAAATTTGCCTTTATGTACATTTATGTACACTATTCAATTATGTAAACGCTATATTTATTTGATATTTCAGGTAAACCTTACACATAAACAATTACTTAGGTTTACATAGTATTTACATAAACTTGAATAATGCATAAACTATCTAAGAAGAAGAAAAATTTAAACATAAAAGGAAGCTTCCATTTAAGAATTCCATCCAAGGAGTCACCTCAAGACAAATTTATTTATAAACAAAAATGTGTTGAGAAGCTGCGCCTGGCTCCGTCTCTAATTAGCCTAAAAATATATTTGTTTATAAATATCCAGAATCCGATGCCAGTCATAATTCTGGCTCTTGTACAAAAGCTATTGTGGCAGTGGTGCCTATATAGTTTTTCCCCAATACAAAAATGGTGGGCGTGAGATATAAATATTATGGAAATAGCATGTATATGGTATCCTAAAAATTGTGCCACATTTGATGACAAAGCTAAAAATACGGTTTTCCTTGATGGGGGTGAATATATACAAGAAGAAGAAAGAAACAGAGCGATAATGGTCCCTTTTGTGTATTCTAATTTGAATAAAAAAGCAATTTTTATGGAAATTCTACAATCTCAAACAGTACAACAACCGTAAATCAGACATCATATTTCCTGGCACTATTATATAATCCTCTGGGTTATCCATTTATAAAGGCACACTTAATTTCACTTGAAACACTATAAAAACTACTCCTTGGTCACACACTGGGTATTGAATTATGCATGTCTAATTTAGGTTTATTTTTGTTGAGTTGTAGATTTTAGGATTGAGAACTTACCCTGGATCGCTTAGGTTGCAATTATACAATTCGACAACGTACCTGAAACAAACAAAAAAAATATTTATTAATACAAACTAATTATTGTTTCAACTCATATTCTACACAAATTGGAAACCGAATAAATTATTATCTAACAAACAAAAACAACAGGCTTTGAAACGGGTAAAGGTCGTTTCCAAATTGAAGGTCGTCACTTATTCTATCATAAACAGTAATTTTACGTCATTCGATTTTGTGATTATAGACACACAGAGGACAAAAATTGCTTCTAAGCTTAGAACCATGTTCGAGGTACAAGAGGTAGAACTACCTTAAGTTTTTGTATGAGCAACAGCAAAAAAGTCTTGAAATGTAATTTTGAATCAATGTAGCTTAGATCAACACTTTATTCATTATACCTAGATTGGGTAAAAATTGTTCCAGTAATTTTAACTTAGTAGGTACTTGAATATTTGTCTAGAAAATAGGATTCCACGCTATTGCATTGATGTGGTAAAAGAGAAGGACTTTTCCAGAAATTTTACGAACAAATAGTAGACCTGCCAAAAGATAATCTCATGATTTAAGCACTCTAGAGCTTAGAATGAAGATTCTACTGTTGATTTTTAAAATCTGGAAAGGTTTCAGACTCTAGATTTTTTGATCCAAAATTTGTAAATTCCGGGAACACAAAATGCTCAATCCAGAAACGTTTTGTAAAAATAAACATTTAGATATCATGCTGGTTCCATCAAAATACACATTTAATAACAAAAAAAGAGGACTTTACAAAAAAATCCCATCATCAACATCCAACAAACAAACAATGAATATGAATAAAACATTTATTTTTAAACATCAAATTTTCTTACAGAGCCCCTCTAGAACTATCGTCCATATTGAGAACTGCCTGAAATCAGAAAATAATCTTATTACAATAACATAATTATAATAATTTGTATTTCTAATCAACCCTTAAGGACTGGATTGATGTAATTAGGCCTTATTTAGGATGAAGATGGAGTTTACTTAAAGAAAATCCAACCAAAAGTAGAAGAATTTCAAAAATACGAAACTCCACAATCAATCATCGTCGGCAGATTTCTATGGGTCCAATAATTGATCCTCGTCCACGTAATTTTTGCAGGAACACAATTCCTAATCAGTCGATCTGGCAACGTGGCCCCTATGATGAATAATCCCCCGACCCAGGGGGGTGATGAGATGTGGGTGCAAAATCGATACTGCCGCGTTGCCACGTTGTGGCCATTTTTTATTCGTATAATACAACAGGGAGAATTACAATTTGAGTAAGTAAATATTGACTTATGAGGTATTTCTCAACAAATATTATCTTGTTCTGAGCTCAAGTTATTAAGTAAATAGGTATCAGACAACAGTAGAAAGATTTGAGTCTAAGATTATTTGAAAATCAGCATATTAACCGTATTCAAGATTCTGAGAAATGATAGTTTAGGCATCAGCTAGAGATCAACATATGGAATTTAGTCAATATAAGAGAACACTTTCACAATCTAAATTAAAAGGAACTGGTTCAATTCACGATTCTGGAATGATCCCACAAAGTCTTAAAGACAGGTCTGGGTCTGCATTATGTCTGAACGTCTTAGGATAATGGTTTATGTATTGAGAAATTCTAAGACGTTTTTAAAACCTCTCGTTGAAGACGTCTCTAGAATGTTTTAGTCCTAAAGATGTATTTTAGGTAGACGTCTGAAAGACGTTGTCTCGAATGTCGTTTGTGTACATCTTAGGGACGTTTTCAAAAATTTTCCACAGAATTTATTTCTCATTCAATTTAGAAGTTATAGATTATGAGGAAAGTCGTTTCGGCTTTCCAGCCGCTCAGCAGTGCTACCCTACCTTTACAGATATTAATTTGTCTCCAGGGTCCTTATTCTTGAAACAGGGGAGCAGCGTTTCCAGGAGAACGAGTGTTCCATCTTTCTCAGTGAAATGCAAATGATAATATAAGTAACAAAGACAGAACACTCGTTCTCCTGGGAACGCTGCTCCCCTGTTTCAGGAATAAAGACCCAAGAAGCGTAGAGTTCTGCCAAAAGAAGCTATTTTTCTGAGTGTCAGTTGGCCCACTTCTTCTGACAACCTCTTTGAGGCTCTGCCCATTAACTTTAGGTGGTATTTCACCAGGCAACTGTAGGTACGTAGAAAACTGTTTATAAACTGCTGGACAATTGCTCTCGAACAGAAGAAAAATTTCGTCCAACTTTCAAGCTCAATATTTTTGGAACCAGACCAAATATCGACCTCCGGTTTTCACGGTCCAACAGATTGGATTTTTTTGAAAAAAATTGTGTATGAAAACCAGAGGTTGATGTTTGGGTTAGTTTGGGTTAGCTTGAAAGTTAGGCAAAATTTTTGTTCTGTTCGAAAGTAATTATCCAGCAGTTTATTTTAGGCAGACGTCTAAAAGACGTTGTGTTTTGTAACATGCGACGTCTTCAAGGTAGTAAGCAAGACGTCTCGAATGTCGTTTGTGGACATCTTAGGAACGTTTTCAAGATGTATACAAAAATTTCCCACAGAATTTATTTCTCATTCAATTTAGAAGTTATAGATTGTGGGAGGAGTCATTTCGGCTTTCCAGCTGCTCAGAAGTGCTTCGCAGATATTTTGTATGTGACTCTACATCTTAATTTGTCTCTAGGGTACTTATTCTTGAAACAGGGGAGCAGCGTTCTCAGGAAAACGAGTGTTCCATCTTTCTCAGTGAAATGCAAATGATAATATAAGTAACAAAGACAGAACACTCGTTTTCCTGAGAACGCTGCTCCCTTGTTTCAAGAATAAAGACCCAGGAAGACTTCTTCCGAAAGAAGCTATTTTTCTGGGTGTCAGTTGGCCCACTTCTTCTGACAGTGTTACCCCTTTGAGGCTCTGCCCATTAACTTTAGGTGGTATTTCACTAGGCAACTGTAGGTACGTAGAAAACTGTATATATTTTAGGCTGACGTCTGAAAGACGTTGTGTTTTGTAAGGTAGTATAAGCAAGACGTGTCAAATGTCGTTTGTGGACATATTAGGGACGTTTTCAAGATGTCTACAAAAATTTCCGATTCAATTTAGAAGTTATACATTCTGGAGGGAGTCGTTTCGGCTTCCCAACCACTCAGCAGTGCTACCTTTGCAGATATTTTGTACGTGATTCTACATCTTAATTTGTCTCCAGGAAGCGTAGACTTCTGCCGAAAGAAGCTATTTTTCTTGGGTGTCAGTTGGCCCACTTCTTCTGGTGACAGTGTTACCCCTCAAAAAATTTGAGCCTCTTGCAGAATTGGGCTAGACATTCGCAGAGCAGCTATTGCGTCTGAGCAGAATCTGCATACATCGTCTTCTTCTCTGCCCATTAACCTTGAGTGGTATTTCACCAGTCAGTGTCCTGTGAGCAGTCCTACGACCATTCTGATGTCTGGTCTACTCATGTTTAGGAGCTGTTCAGCTCTTTTTTCTGGAAGGATGATAAACCTTTTTGACTGTCTTAGTCCCGGAGTGTGTCCCAATATGATGACAGTTGGTCTTCTCCCAGGAAAATATCAGTGGCGTACATTCTACATAGGAAACTGTATGATTATTCAAAAACTGTACATAGGATTGAATTCATACTAACATGGAAAGGTTGCGTACATTCGATCAAGCTACGAATGCAGAACCATACGACAATAATAAGAAACTGTATGATTATTCAAAAACTATATATAGTATCAAAATCAACGAAAAAATTCGAACAAATTTCAACTTCCAAGCCTTGATTACTCAATTCTTACCCTTAAAAAACTTTTCAATGTAGTTTTTAATATAACAACAGATATATCTTGTTATAGGTTTTTAATGTTTCCAGTTCGCAAGCTCCTGGAATAAGTAAAAATTTAAGCAAATATCTATCTAGGTATATCAGAATCACCGAAAAAATTCAAATAAACGTCAACTTCCAAGCCCTTTTCAGTCAATTCTTAACCCAAAGGATGACTGAACCAAAATCCAAAACTAAGTGTTTCTGAGTCAATTTTTGCTCAATTCTTTGACTGACTTTGTCCATCGTTTACTCGAAATCTCGGCAACATTGTACAATTTTTTGGTCTGTTTGGTGTTAATGCTCAAAGCGGGTCTATAAAAAGGATTTTATCTGTAGGTGAAACGGCTAAAGTAACGTTATATCGTCTTTTATGTGCCTGTGTTCGAGATATTTCAAGCTTTTACGGGCTTTCTACCGATTGGTTTATTAGCGGTACCCGAGAGAAGATATTCCATTGAATGCGGCCATAAGATATACGACTTCGATATTGAATTAAAAAAGATCCCTATTTCGGTTTGTCGCCGCACCAATTTTTCTGGATGCCTCGTTTCGTATCGATTCTCATCCCAAAAACCGCTGGGATATAACGAGAGACCCAGGGTCCCGAAGGAACTGCCTGCCTGGATATTTCCAGCAAAGAGTGAGCGAGAGAGATAGGGCCAGGCTTACATCTGGATTGGAATTTATTTTTCCTTGTGTGTCACTCAATTGTGAATGATTTTACCAATCAAAAGAGGAATAGGAAATGAATCCAATAATAGAAAATTATTATCAATTTGTTATTGCAATTTTGTTATTGTTTTTCAATCAATACTCGTAGATTGTGTTGAATGAAGTTTTCCATGGTGAAGAATTGTAAGTTATAAGTTGTAGTTTTGTTCTCTTGACAATAATTGCTCATTATTATAGTTCAAAAGCCTGGAATAGATCAAATATGAGAAATTAAATGAAGCCAGGACTGATTTAGTTGTTGACTCATTGTATTCAAATTGAAATGAAGAACCAATTTCTAATGTATATCATCCATCTAAATCCTAAATTGACCCTAATAGAAAAATTGGACGGCAAAGGTGAATTGTCCAGATGCATTTTTAGCAATCCGACCTTTGACGCCGTGACGCATTCAATTTGGATTAATCGCCACAGTTATATTTTGATCTTTGTAATTTGTAAATTGGCCAATTTAAAATTTCATCTGATCGCCGACAGGGGCCTGATTCATAATAAAAATTAAGATTTGAAGAACGGAATAAAGGAAAATTTCGTTTCATTGTTAGGCTGTTCGTTTGTACTTGCTACCTGCTCAAAAAATCAGGAAGATCTGCTAGGAGCTGCTATTTATGAGCTTATTACATGGGAACTATAGGAGAAGTGAACGGAGTGGCAGCTGAGAAGTCAAAAGTTGAGAAGTGAAGAATTGAAGAAGGACGAGTTGAGGAGTGAAGCATTGAGAAGTGAAGAGTTGGGAGAGTGAAGATTTGAGGAGTGAAAGAGTTAAGGGATGAATAATTAATAGTTGAGGGGTGAATTAATTGTAATATTATTCAACAATGTTTTTCAGCTAAAAGCCAGTTTACACTTTGATCAGTATCAAATTGTAAACGGATCCTGTCAAGTAATAAGTGCAAGAAAATCAAATCTCAACACTCAAACACTCAAAATGTCAAATTAACATTTGACACTAAACCTTTGCAGTTTATCAAACGTAAACCGGCCTTAAATGAAGAAATTAAGCCACTTTTCGTGATAAGAAAAAAGAGGAAATTCTCATTTGCTTCTCAACTCTCTCGTCTATTTCTCATTAGAAAAATGCACCAGTATTCTTATAATTGGTTGTCCAACAAAACTCTCCATTACACACAAAAGTCCTGAGGGAAGAAAATCGACAACGTCGCCGCCAGGAAACTTTACAACCACCCGGGAACCGGGTCGTCCGAAACTTGTTCCATACAAAACTTTCGTTTCGGAGAGCCCTCTCCTCCCTCCCGGAAAGTCTGTAAGTTCGTTCTGCATCCGTTGGGTCGCCCCCCTTCTTCTTCTCTTCGGGGATAAAACGCGTGGGAGGGTGTTGCAAAATAGAAATTGCCACCCTCCCCCGAAAAGGGCGGATGTCGGGGAGATAGCGGCCGCGGGAGGAGAGCCGACACAATGGTTTGTAAGGTGCCGGATTGTGCAAGAATTTTGAGACGTTTGGGACATGATTGGATCAAAGGCCTCATTTGATTCAATTTTTGATTATTCCTGGCTCTTGATTTGTGAATTATCATTTGAATCAATAATTCATCAATGTAGCATTTAGATATTTTATGGTTTTAGGTCAATAGGAAGCTTCAGGAGTGGTATCAGAATTAATATGATGAGCCAATCTTTCTCAATGTTCAATATTTGATTATTCTCGGCTCTAAATTGATTGATTCCTCAATGTAGCAACTCTTTTAGCAGGCCCGACAAGAGGGGGTAGACGGGACAAATTCCCGGGGCCCGGATTATACGTTTAAATTTTGCTTTACAAGTGTCACATTCAAAAGGATGAATATCCGAGTGTGTTAATATGTGATTCTTCAAAACGCCTTTCCGCTTAAAGGACCCTGCCCAAAGTATAAGGAAATTGTGTTTATGTCAGAATTTTGTATATAATGTAGTTCACACCTTTCTTATTAAAAGTTACCATTGCACCAATCCTGAAAAATGACTCCACGTAGCACACCACTACGCCATCAAAGCTTACCTATTCTTTACACCTATCGTGCTACATTGAACCTTCATTACAATGTTTTTACTTGCTATCTATGAAATTAATTTCCTCAAAAAGAAATCATTTTTCAGGATTGGTGCAATGGTAACTTTTAATGAGAAAGGCGTGATCTACATTATATAAAAAATTAGGCCAATTCTGACATAAACACAATTTCCATATACTTTATTTGGGCAGGGTCCTTTCGCTTTACAAGTATCACATTCAAAAGGATAAATATCCAAATGTGTCGAAATGTGATCCTTTAAATTGGTTTTTCATTTAAATTTGGCTTTGCAAGTATATGCAAAAGGATAAATATCCGAGTGTGTTAAAATGTGATCCTTTAGATTGCCTTTTGGTTTGAATTTTGCTTTTCAAGTGTCACATATAGACGAATATCCAAATGTGTAATTGAATGATATTTCAAGCTTGTTTCGGTCTTAAATACAGTATTGCAAATAAAACATTAGAACTTCCTAATAACAAACAAATTCCCGGGGCCCGTAAGACCTGGGAGACCCGAATTTTAATAGGGAGGGACTAAAAAAAAAAAGAAAAAGGGAGGCCCGGTAATATTATTATTTTTACCGGGGCTCGACCACTGATCTAAAAAGTAAATGGATAAACAATCATACGGCTTGATTGGCAAAATTTGGGGTCAATATTCTACGAACAGCTGTGCAACGGAACAGCCTAACGCCTGCGCAGTGTCTTATCTTTCGAACAACTGTTCTAAATTTTGAAATTCCTCCATTTTTATTGGCCAGATTTTGTACATGTATCTACTGCGCACGCTCACAGCTGTCTCACTGTCCCAGTTGTTTTTGTTTAGATTATGACCTCGAAAATTAGCAGCGTTAGAAGCGTTCTTTGTTTATCCATTTATTTTTGAGATCAGTGGGCCCGACCCAGCACTCGGCGGCCCTCTATCTTTTAAAATGTTGCTCCTTTAAATCCGCCATTTTATGTTCAATATTTAAAGGTTTTAGATCAATGGGGAGCCTCAAAATGACATCAGAATTAATATGATTACCTGATCTTTTCCAACATTCAATTTCTGATTATTCCCCGGCTCAATAATGATTCAAGCGCCGCTAATAATCAAAATTTTCAGCAGAAAAATGTACCAGCCAGTAATAATCAAAATCAGAATCTTTCCTATGGCACTTGATTTTCTTTGGAAACATCTCCTAGTGATTCAAGAGCCAGTGATGATCAAAATTTCAAATTTTCGGCTTTTGATTTCTTCTGGAGAAGTTTTTTAGTGATTCAAGCGCCGGTAATAATCAAAATTTCCACTAGAAACAGAAACATGTCGTAGCCGATGATAATCAAGCTGAGAGTATTTCCCAACTCTTGATGATTCCCAGTGATGATCAAAATTTCAAATTTTCGGCTTTTGATTTCTTCTAGAAATGTTTTCTAGTGATTCAAGCGCCGGTAATAATCAAAATTTCCAACAGAAACATTTTGTAGCCGATGATAATCAAACTGAGAGTCTTTCCTGACTCTTGATTTCCTTTGGGAACATTAGTGATTCAAGAGCCAGTGATGATTCACGCGCCGGTAATAATCAAAATTTCCAGCTGAAAAATGTTCCATCCGGTGATAATCAAAATAAGAAATCTTTCCTAGCTCTTGGTTTCCTTTGGAATAATTTCCTAGTGATTCAAAGAGCCCAGAGTGATGATCAGTATTTTAAATTCTTGGCTGGAGAAGTTTTCTAATGATTCAAGCGCCGCTAATAATAAAAATATTCAGCAGAAAAATGTTCCAGCCGGTGATAATCAAAATAAGAATCATTCCTAGCTCTTGATTTCCTTTAGAAACATTTTCTAGTGATTCAAGAGCCAGTAATGATCAAAATTTCAAATTTTCGGCTTTTGATTCCTTCTGGAGAAGTTTTCTAGTGATTCAAGCGCCGGTAATAATCAAAATTTCCAGCAGAAAAATGTTCTAGACGCTGATGATTCGTATTTTCTACGAAAGTTTGTGAAACAATTTCTGAAACAACCTGTATAGATAACGGAATATGAGGAAACACGAGAAATTCAGTCATGTAACTAGATCCAGCGAACTCTTGCAACTGCCAAAACCAATCTCCAATTTCATATTGTCGAGTTATTCAATCTAAGAGCTCAAATTTTCCACCATTACCAAGTACGGTCATATTTGTGCACCTGCCTTTTACTTTACTTTGTTTACATCTATAATTTATGACCTTCTATATGTTGCATTTTCTTTCCAAGAAATTCGTTTGTCCACCAACAACTAATTGACCGCTGATTCATTTTTAATTACCATCATGATTAGCGGTCCGAGTTGGCAACGCAGCAAACTGAAAAAGAAAAAAAAAAAGCTCGGGCACCAACCGAGAATAATAATTTTCTCTCCGTTCCCGTTCCACACGACCAAAATCGATGGCAACGCAGCAAAACCAGACCCCGGTCACCTCTTTTGTCGCGGCTCGGCAACATTGCCGAGTTATGTAAGCAGCTGTGTCAGGTTGTCTGACGTCACATATATACTGGTCCTATAAAGAAGGCTTTGGCTCGTTTGGTTTAGATCGAGGAATAAGTTTTTGATTGAAAATTGTTTGATGCTGGAAATATAGGACCAATGGTTAATTATCTGAAACCAACTGTAGTTGGTAACTAAGATCTGATAGCTAACTATTGGTTCTTATGTTGTCTAACATGAAGTTCTACAGACTTATTCTTTTGATCAAGGAAGTTGGGTCTTCTTATCTGCTAGTAGGGTATTTCTATTGTAGGTTCTTCTTTTGAGTCTTGAACAGTTTCTTCTATTTGAATAATTCTTCTGAGGCTCCTGGATCGATTCTACTGCTGCTATAACATCGATCAAATAAATTTCTTTGTGGGTATATTTTCGAAATTTAGCCAATTTAACTATAGAAGTTGGGTGTTCCCTTTTAATCAAGGGATCTATGTATATGAGAAATCAAATTACTTATGTCTTCTGTTTTGTGCCAGATTGGTAATCTTCTGAGTTCTCCAAGGTGTAATCATTGATAAATGTGTGCCTGATCATCATGAACTGGTGTCTTTATGCTTTTTGGACCACATAAGGGAAAACTTGACAGAAATCTCTAAAGTGAGCTACATAGATTGATTGTTGGATACAATACATCAGGATGTTCTTTATGTGCTTAGGTTTATGCTCGAGTTTAGGTATATATGTATTATAAATTGTTAAATACATTCAAGAGCCTGGAATAGATAGAATTTGACTTAAACCTAAATAATTGTGAAAAAGAAAACTTGCTATATTCAGTCCTTCAACAAAGAGAGAACCATGTGCATGTATAAAGTCAATTATTTAACTCGGGTGTTATAGTTGAAATCGTGGCTGCCATATAGAAACGTGCCATATCACGTTAAGCTCTTTTGAGCCGAGCTTTTTTATTACAATTCCGTAATGTGCATGCAGATTTCAGCATAATGTCAAAAACCATGTACGGCATCTCTAGTAACTTGATCTATGTACTAGTAAAGAGACCATTTGATTGCTGGAATTTTTATCAGCAATATATTATACCTTAGTCATTTAAGTTTAAGTACTGATAAGCTTTGATATAAGATAATTAAGATACAAACAAAAATAACAGAATAAATGATAACATACAAATTGAAACAGTTAATCATTGGTATACCTAATATCTAATATGTTTATCAAGGACAAACAATAAAATTGAATTGGGCACTTTAGTGCTACAGAAAATAAGAGTTTTTTGATAAAAATAGGGGGATATTTTGAATGTGAAAGTGATTATTTACAAAAATCAGGAATTTTCTGTGATAAAATACTCCTAACTTGAAATTCACTTTGCTTTTATTTAAGGCAGTCAAGAATTGGGTTAGATGGGGTTTTATATCAACATCTATTAGCCCAAGAATCAAAAATTGAGATGCATGAAATTTCCTTCTCAACATAGAAGAGGGAAATTAAAAATGATTTAGAGTATTCTACTACTAATCCAAAGTTTTTCTCTAGAAGCCTAATCTAAAGTTGCAAAAGTCACTAAAATAATTGTGATTCAAACCTCTTTCAAAATCCTCCTGTTTACAGCCACACAGAACCCATTCACCGTCATAAGAAAACCAAAAATCGACCGAAAGAAGATGAACAGGTTCCTAAAACAGGATGCTTGGTGTGGTTGCTGGTTTTTTTTTCCCCGGAGACATCTATAAGTGGTTAAATACTGTAAGGAGGGACAGCATCAATATTATAAATAAGTGGTTTCGAAGTTGAAGTTAGAAAACAAGTCCTGCAGGAAGTGGAGAATTAAATGATAAGCAACAAGAAGAAGGTGAAGCTCTCACGGCACCTGTCTTTTTTTTTTGGTGAAAACAATAAAATGTACAGGATATATGTAATTATATGTTTGAATAACGTACAATGTTTTTTTTTTAAGACAGTTGGAAAAGCCAAACTTAAACTACTATCAACTTCTAATAGCCAAAGATTGAACATTGGATTTTATGTATTTCATGGCCTTGATTGATTGGGTTTTAAATACTTAGTTTTCTAACAAGTTGATCAATCAAAATCAATTTGGATTGATTAATCGCAGCTAAAAAGTTTCATGTGACAAAACAATTTTGAGAAGAAATAAGCAGTTCATCATGATTCTTTTAGTCCTACTGAGAACTGAAAAGTTAATAAATATGCATTATATTGAACCAAATTTAGGAATGGGTTGCAAAAAATGAAAAGAATGCCAGGAACCCAAGGAAATTCACATAAAAATTTCCAAGAATAACCAATAAAGGAAGAAAAATTAGAAGGTTCATAGTAAGTATGAGGGAGGACAACAAGTTGAAAAAGAAAATCATGGCCTTTGTATGTATTGTATATGGTACATTCTTGCAAAATATACCTACTCTCCATATATTTTAAATGAAATCAATAAATAAAAATGCAACGTTTAGATTTATGGAATAGACAATGCCAGCACTATACGCCTCTTATCTAAATCTATTTAAAATTGCAAATGTATTCCAATCGAACAATGACACGTCATTAGCCCGAAGTGGGTTAAACTTGAACAGTATAATGATAAATTATTTATAGGAAAATGCATTTTAAATCGAATCCAAATGGCGTCTGAATGTACAGTTGGTGGGATTTGTCATAATAATTTATAAGAAAAATTCTAAGTATTTATAGCAAAGTAATGGGTATTTTAAAAATTATACAGATACCTCCATTTAATACTTATTGATGTTTAGTATACAATCAAAAAAATCGACTTTCACAATACAATACAATGTTAGCAATCTTCTAGTATTTCAGATCATTATTGGGAAGTTTTCCTAAAGAATTTAAGATTAATTTAAATAATACAAAGAGAAAATGATTCACTACCAATATGGTTGAAGCATTATGTATTCAAGATGACCGGATTTTTGGAACATGCTGGTAGCGGAGCCTATACCTATGTTTAAATATTCAAATTTTTGTATAGGTATAGATAAGTTGTTTGCACAAAATTTGATGGCAAAGTCTATTAATTTTTCTAAGAGTGTTGTAACTGATACTTGAATAAAGATAGTGAAATTATATAATTGATAGCATTTTTTTATGAATAACTTCTTATTGTAATAATATGATTATTTTTACAAGTGCCGAGAATAATTTACAATATTGTTTGGTAAATTTGTATTTTTACTATTTTTGTAATTTTTCAACCCCTGACATGCAAAAGACACGTGTTTTAGACACAGGATACAATTTTTCAAGAGCTGCACCTTGTTTCCTGTTAGAGGCACCACCGTATTACACAAACACATAGGGTGTATACATTGCTTATCAGTTTAATTGCCACGGTTAACACGATTATTATGCATGCATGTGCCTCTATTGTTAATTCATTTTGCTTAAATAAGGGGTATTTTCTTTCAAAATTGAACTTTTCTCACCAAAATGTTTATTGAAGAATTTACATGCTTAAGGGCTTGAAACTACTGCCAAAATACTCTGCTCTATTTCTTATTTTTCTAAAGCTTAAACTTTTTGCAGGGTGGAATAAAAATGACGAATCTCATACTGTTTTTCTCATTTTTGTTAGTTCGAATTTTGTCTATTCCAGGCTCTTGGATATTCGTTAGTTTCTCAGTCAAAATTCATGGTTTTCTTAATTTGTTTATTCCAAGCTCTTGAATTTTTCGAAGCTACAAAATTATCAAGAGGTAAACCACTAGGGGAAATCATTGTACATTTTTTTGGGAATCACATAGTAATCAATCAGGAATACATGGAAATTACTTGAGAGTCCCTGGGATTCGCTAAGAATTTCCTAGGACTCCATGAGAATCACATAGGCATCCATTGGCAATCGCTGAGAATCATGTGGTAATCGCTGGTAATATTGATCTCATTCTAATCCAGAAATTGCATATCACACGTACCTACGTTTTATAAAGGATATGTACCGGTCAGTTAATTGTGACTTTAAAACTAAGTTTTAAGCACCATTGAGTGCTAGACAATTTGAAATGAATTTAATATTCCAACGAGTTTCCCAATAACTGAGCCAATAACTGAACTCGAGACGAGCGTTTTTGATTGGTGCAAAATGCCAACAACCAGTTTTCTAACTATTTTCAACCAATCATATTCGCTCTGATTGGTTTGTGATTTCTGTGAGAACAGACCTAAAGTATGACAATGTTGCAGATCATTATAGGTCTGTTTCTACAGAAATCACAAACTAGTCAGAGCGAATTTCATTGGTTGAAAACAGTGAAATGAAATTCACTCTGACTGGTTTGCGATTATGCAGACCTAAAAATGAAAACATGAATCTTGGAACCTCTTTCGAAACCAACTTACCAAGAGAAGACACAGAATTTCTTCCCACATCAGGGTTTAGCAACTGCGATTCGCTACAATTAAGAGAATTATTCAGGGCTCAACTTTAATTTGGTTCTTTTCAGAGAAGCATAAACATTTTTCAATCGAGTATCAAGAGCTATATGGGATTGTCCCTGAAAAAGACACAAAAGAAAAAGTTGAGAATCTAAGACAGTAAAGAACTTGAAAAGGGAAAGTAGAAGCAGAGACGATAGCACATCTGAATCAGAATCAGAAATAAGTTTGTCAAGTGAAACCCTAACTGAAGATGTCTCTGATTCAAATGAACTTACATCCTAGTGAAATCAAAGAAATCTCCATTGTTCTAGATCCATATTATGCAGTGTAGACACTAGAAATTCAATGGTATCTAGGACTCAACAACTATTCACACCTACAACAAAATCAGTGTGAGTGTGGACAAACATGAAAATACAAGTGGCTAACTTTTGGAAGAGTTGCAAATACAGAAGTTGCCAATTTTTCAGTGAAAACGTGTTTTTATAAGAGAAAAGACTGTTTATTTTGGTCATATCATATCAATGCGAAGCTTAACAACTAGACAACGTTTTCGTAATAAAATCAGCTGGAAATCGGATGATTGTTAGAAAATCATCCAGAAAATCAGGTAATCAATTGGAAATGATATAAAAATCCCTAGAAAAAATGGAAATCCCCTGGTAATCATACAAAAATATCTGAAAATCTTTGTCAATCAGTCGTCGCAATTCATGGGATGGGAATACATGAGATGAGATTCATTGATCATTCTCAATTACTCACAACTTCAAAATATCATATCAGTATCATCGAACATCGAACTCGTAGGCAGCTGATAATTCAAGATGGCGGTGTGGGCATAACAAACTTGATGTTACATATACAATTCCAATTAATTGCAATTTGAATGGGAAATGGGAATTGAATGTAAACGTGCCTCTATTAGGGTTGTCGCAGTATGTAATCCCCACGGCGCCATATTGAATCGGGACAAACAAATGAGGACTATTTAAAAAAGTACTCAAATAAATGTAAATATCGTTTGTTCGTCCGAATCACATGTTTGACCCCCTATCAAAAGTGACGTTATGTGATTTGTGACGTAAAGTGTGTAAATTTCAAGGTTCCTAAGAGACAAAACTTAATAATAGGTTGTCTGGGATGTCAGATCTCAGAATCTCAGCACCAGATCAAAGTTCATTTGTCCCATATAAAAGCTCATAAATAGCAGATCTTTCTGATTTTTGGAGCAGGTAGAGCAAGTACAAATGAACCAAGGAACATACACACCTACGGGATTGCTTATCGCCCTCGTTTTTGTTAATTGCCGCCATATTGGTGAAATTAGTGTGTTATCATTTCTGACGTCATAAAAAAGTAGTCAGTTGTTTAAGCAGCCTCGTCAAGGCGAGAAATAACATGCTGACTATGTCACAACGTAATTTGGCATGGGTGGGTGGGGAGGGGGGGGGGGGGGTGTTTGTTACACACGGGCCTAATGAGAATAGGCCTTCCTGTAGTAGTAGTGTGTAATGTCCTTGCACATTCACAGCCTATTGATGACACAGCTGGGCCGAATTCTCGTCTGGGAGTAGAGTTCCCAAATAGAAGAACAAATGTTTTATCCTTGTCAATGTAATCGAAAAGTAAATGAGAATGATAAAGACGAAATTTTTTTTCTCTCGGTGAGCTCTACTTTTTGGCTTGAGAATCAGTCCCCTGGGGTGCCTTATGGAGATTTGCATTAGGTTGAGGCACCCAAGATGACGTCATGAAGGTACAGTGCCTTTATATAAGTATTAAGTCACTGCGTACATGAAGGTATCAGGGTTGGAACTCTGTAACGGATAAGGATCGTTATCCCTATCGCTATGGCACTTGCTGTCTTCTTCTTTCTTGTCGGAATCAATAGAGAGGGGACAGCAATAGAGATAGAGAAAATATCTTTATTTGTTACAGAGTTCCAGCTCTAGCAACCTATACCTCTCTCAAACAACTTTTTGTGTAAATCTCAGATGTGCAGTGTAAATAATAGATCGTGGTGTAAATAGTCTTGAATAGTTTGTCCCCAAGGTTCTTAAAGTAAATATAGGTCGTCTCGTAATGGGTAACTTGATGACGCATCTGGGGGGTGCCTTATGGAAAATGGAAATTTACATTATGTTAGGCACCTTAGATGACGTCATAAAGTAATCAGCTACCCAACCTACCCCCCCAAACATCAAAAGTAAGGTTATGTATGTGACTTTAAAATTTCAAACTTTTAAATTAAATATCAGATCCGAAATGTTTTTCTTTACTTAGCTTAGCACACGGATAATATAGGCTTACCACTCGACTTCGACTACTCACTACTAACAAAAGTAACTCTGCTAGTAGCACCTAGTAGCTTGACTTGACATTAATGACTGAAATATCAATTTGTTGCCAACTTTGAAACAAAAAAACATTAGCATTATGGGTAATTAGGCAATCCAAACATCCGTTTGCCAAACCGCCCAAACCACCTGACTTTCAAGAATGCGTGGCGACCACACATGGACCAAAAACCACAAAAAAAATATCTAGTGTCTGCCCGACTTGATGATAGTTTACATAACTAGTCAACAAATATTTATTAAATAATCAAAATCAAAATTGCAGGCGAAACTCGAAGTAAAATAATCAAAATACGAGTAAAAATACATATTCAAAACCTTGATTCAAAACAAACTTGCTTGGCCGCCACGCCATATTGAATTTTAGTTTTGACTTTGACAGATGGATTGGATTTGGGTGATTGGCTAATTGGCTTGGGTAATGCAGATCAAATTGGGCATTCCAAAATCTAAAAAAGTAGTGAGTACTGTAAGTAGTCAAAATTAATTAGTGAAAAAGAGAATATTTTGGTAAGTTTTCATCAATTCCCCTGTCCCCTGTATACCTATTTCCTCTCAAGTCCCATTGGCTAGGAATATATGAAACTAGATAATCGAGAGATAATCCTTGGAAAAAATACAAAATCAGGGGCTACCCAGAGACAGTGGAGCCCCTTTTCCTCACAAAACTACAAAACGAAACATTTTATAAACAGAAAAAAGGTCCCAGAGGGTAAAATCCAATCTTAACATTCATAACCTCACTTTTCACTTTCTCACTTCTGTAATTTGTTTATATTTTATCTACGAGCGTGCGCAAAGTAACTTTACCGCACTGTCCGCACTTATTTGCAATTGGAAAGTGGCACTTTACGAGTGTGTGGTAAAGTAGACTGAAAAGTGTGTGATAGACTGTGACTTTGGCAGGTAGGTACCGAGGTAGGTACTTATATTTATATTCAAAAGATGAGATACAGATGGTCATATAGGTGAAATTTTGTATCTAACACATGCGGAAAGTATCTCTTTCCGCATTTTGTAGGTAAATTAAATAACTAATATTGCATTTACTAATGTAGAACCATTCCTTGAGATCATATAAGAAAATATACAAACACATACAAAAATTGAGCTATTTTTTGAAAGATAATGAAAATTACAGCTTATTTAGCTAAACTTCTCCAACTGGGTGTTTCCAAGAAAGAATAAACGTGCTTTCAGCCTTTTTTTTATTTTTCCCAAGCCAAGTCATGGCAAATTTAAAAATTTATAGTTCAATAGCCATAGAAGTGAATTTTTCTCAATGTGATTATTTTTAGCAGTATCTTTTCATAGTGCTGACAATAATGATATTGGCCTATAAGATGACACATCATGAGGGGGTTTTCTGAATTTTGATATCATGATTTTGAAGTTTAGGTAAAGTCTGTTTTTTTTTTTTAAAGATAATTCCCCATTTCAAAAATTTAGTAACTATGTTGGCAACACAAGCCTTTTCTACATAAAAAATTTGAAAGTTTGACAATTTTACATTGTATTGCCAACATAATGTCATTTTGACTTTTATCTTTAAAAAAAAAACACATTTTACATATCTAAGCCTGAAAGACACATTGAAAAGATTGCATAGTTTTACTATTGCTTTCCTGTGTAGTTGACGTAGAGGTTTTATTTCTTTCCCAGAAATCAGGTCCTGTCCTGGAGCTTTTTACAGACTTATACATTGTGTGATATCTGCTAACATTAAATTTCTCTTTGTGAAGTAGGCTTAATGTGGCCTTTTTGATAAGGTTTATTCCAGAAAAGATTTTCATCTTGTGCTTCGTTAGGTTGAAATGTCTTGCAAAAATTTCTAATTTTTCTTCACTCCTCCTTGCCCATTTGTTGACTTGACTTTCTTAGGGGTGGAATTTGGGCAACTGGCCGTTCAAGGCCTTTGGTTGCTTTCCAAAGAAAATAATCAGTGTTTTGTCGTGTGTGAGTTCACTGATAAATATTATTGGGAATTGTTTTGTCATGGGAATCTTGACTTTCCTGTTTTCTGCAATAAGATCTCTAATTTTTTTTGGGTGGTTTTTTCCCTAAAAAATTCTCTTAGAGTTTTGTGAAAAGCATTTTTACACTTCTCTGTGTAGATTATGACCTGTGTATGAGTTTTTTAAACCACTTTAGCTCAACTTTCACTATGAAAATGGTCAGAAATCAAACTTTCATACTTCTCTAGTTCAATTTCAACTTCATGGTACCTGAGAATAGAATCCTCGTGCTCCTTTCGTCCAAATTTCAGCTTTAGGAGAGTCACGATTGGATTTTTTCATCTTTTTTTTGTTAATTAGTTCTTGAATTGCAAAATATCAGAATCTTATAAACACCTAGGTCAAATTTGGCTTAACAAGAGCCGGGAATGAGATTCTCACATTTTTTCAGTTGAATTAACTCCAGATTCAAATGTAGAATGGTCAAAAGTTCAAATTTTGACTCTAAAAGCATTGCGAATCGAATCTTTACACTTCTCTAGTAACATTTTAGATGTGTAAAGGCTTTTGTCTACTTCGTTGCAGTTGATAGCTCAAATCGAGGTGTAGGACCATATAACCTTCAATAAAACCATTTTAAACCTTAGGGTTTACAATTACTTTATAGTCCTAAGTAAACCTCGATTTGAGCTATCAACTGCAATGAAATATAAGTACATAGCCCAAGTTCCACTTTATAATGGTCAGAAATCAGACTCTAAAAATTGAATTTTCATGTTTCTTTTGTCTAAAATTTAGCTTAAGAAAAGCCAAGCTTGAAATGGTCAATATTTTCTTGTTAATAAGCTTCTGAATAAGATTTCCATTTGAATTAACTTCAACTTCAACTCTCGCTTCAACTTATAGAAACTAATGTCGTTGCCCCCAACAATATACAATTAAATACTCCTTTGTGGCCAACCAAACTTTGTCTCTTATCCAATTTAATACAAAACAGCTTATTAAATTAAGCATTCCGATACCGAGACTAAACACAATTAAAATTATCAACTAAAGAAGTTTGAACTTTGCTTGATAACTTATCAATAATCAATAGAATTGGGCTAATTTCGATAGCAAAATAACAAAAACCCATTGCCAGCGCCCCCGAAAACCAACTCGACGTTTTCAGAACGTCTAGTCACAGCCCGGGCGCCCCGATTGTGTCGATTTTTATTCCTACCCCTGATGGTCAAAAATACTACAGCAGAGGGGTTGTAAAAGTTTATATAGAGAGGGGTTAATGTCGATCTTATTGCACCCAAAACGATGTTTGAGTTCAAGGAATTCAGTCTCTATTATGTAGAAAATCAAATACACACACATAGTTCCTGCTGATTACATTAAAATCTGTTGATTACATGCAACATACATAAGCCATCAAGTATATGAAAACCGTAAGCCGTGAACACAGAAATGGCAGGTGCCTGATGTGTAGCAATACAATTCGGTTTTAAAATAGAAAATGTATTACAAAATAAAGTACGTTCACCTTTTGGTAGGCTCTCATCAAAAACAAAAGAACCAGCTAGTATTGTTTTGTATTCGTATTGGTGCGATCTCTTCCCTCTATGGCTTTTGTATTTTAATTTTTCCCATTGTTTGATGGTGGTTTACCGGTATTCCTGCTGACACATACATTATTGGTCAATAAAGGATTTCTATTTTTTTTCTTTTAGGTTTTCCTATTTTTTGGCTAGTTTAGGCAGAAATTTGCAATAGTGTTTCATTTTTATATAAATATTTGAATAGAAGTTTCAATGGTAGGTACTTATTTGTAAATGCCAAAACTAAAACGAACTAATAACTTTTAAGTTTATCAAACAAAAATAAACCTTTGTCTACTGTAACAATTTCTAAGTTAAGGCATTGATAAATAAGCTTCTTTTAGTTAAAAAACTGATAGTTTTTATAGTAAATTCTAGATGAGCTTCTTATTTGTAAACTTTGGTCCTCAGAGTAGCAATAAACGAAAAGGCAAGTTTAAAAGAACTTTTCAAAGATGAGAGAACAAAAACAACTTTAGAAAAGTTTCTCGTATAGTAAGTTTGAGAAAATAAAAAAGCTGGTTGCTTAGAAGCATCAAAATTGGCCCCTGGATTTAAGCCAATGAAAATGTTTGGATTTCTTTATTTTTACCCAAAAAAAACACAAACCAACTAAAGTTTGTACCTATGTTTCTCAATACTTTTGGGTCCAAAAATCATATACTTTTAGTACCTACTTGTTATAGGGAATAGTAAATATTCAATAAGTATTATTATAGTCTATTTCATTGCAGTTGATAGCTCCAATGGAAGTTTAGGACTATTAAACCTTATGGTTTACAATAGTTTTACAATCACTTTATATGGCCCTAACCCTGAATTTGAGCTATCAACTGCAATGAAATAAACTATAGGTACGTTTAATTCCCATTTTTTATTAAATTTCTTCTGTATTTCTTATTGTGTTTCAAAATGTCTATTCCAAGATCTTGGATCTTGTATTCTGGTTGAAAATATCAAAAAACTCAATAAAACTAAGGTTTTTATACTGTTTTTTTGAGATTTCATCATTTTCTGAGCAAGAACTCCTTATTTTAAAGTTTAGTTCATAGACATATAACATAACATATTTGAAGAAAAGCTAGAAGCATCAGTGAAAAAAAATTCATAATTCCTTTTCTGAGCAGATCCAATGGAGGTTTGTTCTGTTCAATAGATTCTGAAAGTTTAAGGTCCCTTTGATTGCTTGGAGTATGTTTCAAAAGCTCCCAAAGGTGATTTAAAAGAAATTTTACAAGATTTTCTTGGCATTTAAGTGAGAAAAATATCATTATTCCATTTTTGAGCCTGAGATCCATTTACAGTTTGTTCTGTTTCATTCAATAAATTCTGAAAGTTTGATGCCCCACTGATTGCTTGAAGTATGTTTCAGAAGCTTCCAAAATTTATAGAGGACTACAATCCCTGAAAATTTCATTTCATTTGAACTCATTAGTTCCTGAGATAAAATCGTGTTAAGCAATTTGGGGTGATTTATAAATTTTTCAATTTTTCTGAGTGCCTTTTTTCATAGATTTTGGCTTCAAATCTGAGAATAATTTACTGTATAGAGTTTGGGGGATCACAAATGACCATTAGGACACAAAATCTCAACAAAAAAAAAATTGAAATTTCATCGTTTTAGTAAGAAGGTAGCTACCTTATCATTTAGATTTTGGAAAACTTTGGAAGGTCATAACTTTTTTTCTATTATAGATAGAAAGCTGAAATTTTCAGCGATTTTTATTCCAGTAGAGGATTACAATCCCTGAAAATTTCAGCTCATTTGCACTGGGGTGATTTATCAATTTTTCAGTTTTTCTGAGTGCCTTTTTTCAGAGATTTCGGCTTCAAATCTGAGAATATTTTAGTGTATCGAGTTTGGGGGATCACAAATGACCATTAGGACACAAAATCTCAACAACAAAAAATTTGAAATTTCATCGTTTTAGTAAGAAGGTAGCTACCTTATCATTTAGATTTTGGAAAACTTTGGAAGGTCATAACTTTTTTTCTATTATAGATAGAAAGCTGAAATTTTCAGCGATTTTTATTCCAGTAGAGGATTACAATCCCTGAAAATTTCAGCTCATTTGCACTTATAGTTCCTGAGATAAAATCGTGTTAAGCAATTTGGGGTGATTTATCAATTTTTCAGTTTTTCTGAGTGCCTTTTTTCAGAGATTTCGGCTTCAAATCTGAGAATATTTTAGTGTATGGAGTTTGGGGGATCACAAATGACCATTAGGACACAAAATCTCAACAACAAAAAATTTGAAATTTCATCGTTTTAGTAAGAAGGTAGCTACCTTATCATTTAGATTTTGGAAAACTTTGGAAGGTCATTACTTTTTTTCTATTATAGATAGAAAGCTGAAATTTTCAGCGATTTTCATTCCAGTAGAGGACTACAATCCCTGAAAATTTCAGCTCATTTGGACTTATAGTTCCTGAGATAAAATCGTGTTAAGCAATTTGGGGTGATTTATCAATTTTTCAGTTTTTCTGAGTGCCTTTTTTCAGAGATTTCAGCTTCAAATCTGAGAATATTTTAGTGTATGGAGTTTGGGGGATCACAAATGACCATTAGGACACAAAATCTCAACAACAAAAAATTTGAAATTTCATCGTTTTAGTAAGAAGGTAGCTACCTTATCATTTAGATTTTGGAAAACTTTGGAAGGTCATTACTTTTTTTCTATTATAGATAGAAAGCTGAAATTTTCAGCGATTTTTATTCCAGTAGAGGACTACAATCCCTGAAAATTTCAGCTCATTTGGACTTATAGTTCCTGAGATAAAATCGTGTTAAGCAATTTGGGGTGATTTATCAATTTTTCAATTTTTCTGAGTGCCTTTTTTCAGAGATTTCAGCTTCAAATCTGAGAATATTTTAGTGTATGGAGTTTGGGGGATCACAAATGACCATTAGGACACAAAATCTCAACAACAAAAAAATTTGAAATTTCATCGTTTTAGTAAGAAGGTAGCTACCTTATCATTTAGATTTTGGAAAACTTTGGAAGGTCATTACTTTTTTTCTATTATAGATAGAAAGCTGAAATTTTCAGCGATTTTTATTCCAGTAGAGAACTACAATCCCTGAAAATTTCAGCTCATTTGGGCTTATAGTTCCTGAGATAAAATCGTGTTAAGCAATTTGGGGTGATTTATCAATTTTTCAGTTTTTCTGAGTGCCTTTTTTCAGAGATTTCGGCTTCAAATCTGAGAATATTTTAGTGTATCGAGTTTGGGGGATCACAAATGACCATTAGGACACAAAATCTCAACAACAAAAAATTTGAAATTTCATCGTTTCAGTAAGAAGGCTACCTTATCATTTAGATTTTGGAAAACTTTGGAAGGTCATTACTTTTTTTCTATTATAGATAGAAAGCTGAAATTTTCAGCGATTTTTATTCCAGTAGAGGACTACAATCCCTGAAAATTTCAGCTCATTTTATAAGATTTTCTTGGCATTTAAGTGAAAAAAAAATTCATAATTCCATTTCTGAGCCTGAGATTTATTCAAGGTCTGTTCTGTTCGATAAAAAGACCCTACTCAATAAATCCTGAAAGTTAGAAGTCCCTCTGATTGCTTGAATTATTTTCCAGAAGCTTTCAATAATGATAACATTTTTATTTTATTATGTAGTGACATAGGTTTCTTGGAAATTGTTTATTGTATTCATTCTTCACTTGGAACTTTCAATAATACTCTTTTATTTTTCAAAAAAAAAACAATAACAAAAATGGAATTCCCTTACTTGAAAACGTATTTTTGGAACTTTTTCGTTATCTCAATGATTTCTCTGTGGACTTCAACCATAATTTTTAAAAATATGAGGATAAGTTTTTCACAAAAGTGGCTCATTTTGAAGGGTAGGTACCTAGATTTTGGGGTGTAAAAAAAGGTCTAGATGTTCTATTGAATTTAGGAGCATAAATGTAATGTCTAACATTTTTTACCCTTAGAAAAATACATAAAACATACCTACTTTTATGATATTTTATACAAATTGCTTAATTTTGATGAGCTCTGGTAGTTTTTACACACGTTATATTATTTTTATAGGGCAGCATGGAAAGCTCGATGGAAAGCTTCAATAAAACTGACCTAAGGAAATGTTTACCAAAAGTGTTGTGTAACGGTGGCAAATAATGCCAACTTTACATTTATAGATGTCGTATAAATAAATAAATGAAATAAGCCAATTGAATTTCAAAGCTATTTTCAGTAATTTTTTTGGTTGGACGTATCTTACCTTGAATTTTCGGAATCCATTCAGTAGAATTAAAAACCTACGAAAAAAAAAAAATAAGGAAGTTCAACCTTGATCTGTTGTAATTTGGAATCGCAATATATATTTCTTACCTGACGTCAGTAAAATGTTTCTCAAGCGAGGCACCAACTATGAATTATGAATTTTTCGGTTCTATTTTCGGGTACCTACCTGATATCTATAGTAGATATTTTGGGTACTTATTGTTTATTTTGACTTTGGTAGGTACAAAAAAAGAAAATCAAGAGGAATTTGTTGTAATTGGAAATAAAATTCAAAATTAATGTATATTTTGGCACCTGAGTTATATGGCGTTTTCTAATTTATGAATTATTTGACGATTTTCAAGCTATTAGACTCGATCGATTAAGGATTTCATTTTGATGTTCTAGCGTCTGGAGGCTTATTTCACTATAAAGTTTCCATATTGTAGTTATGTTATCTATATAAAGTTAGTGCAAATTTGTACATTTCATCATTGCAACATGTACGTGTATTGTTAATCACTTATAAAAGTGAATTCTTACCGTTTAAAATGTTCCCTTATACGATCTTCTCTGATATTCTCGGGTAAATTTCCTACCCACAAGTGTCTAGTCTCTCTGACCATCGTGCCCTAAACTCCACATTGAGGAAACGTTGTTTTTTTTGCGGCGCACTGAAAAACAACACTATTTCACATAACCACCACAGAACCACCGCTGCCTTTTCGACCTCATGTTGCACCACTTCTATTTCCTTTTAAAAATTTAATATCTAGAAAAAGAACCCTCGGGGGTTGTTTGGCCACCGCGCGCACCACAAATTCGCTTCTTTTTCGGATCACAAATTTCACATGTTTCACCACACTTTTGCACACGGAAACCGAGAAAAAAAAAACACACCTCGGAAAATTTTGCACACTTTTTTTTTTTTCACTCTCGCCCCCTTTTATGTGCCTTTTTTTCGACTTCTTCGGAGAGTTCTGTTCAGGCTCCACAGTGACGCGCGGTCGAATTGCTACGCTAAGTTCCTCCTCGGCGCTTGTGCACCACGTTGCCGCCTCGGACTCACCCGAAATCCTTATTTTCTACACCCCCCGGAGGGTGAGTTTCAAAAGGGGCTGGAGAAGAAGGGTAGTTATTCTTTGAAAAATGTCCCTTTTTCATTGTTTGAGCTTTATGAGAAGAGAGTTTGTTGCTGGTACCTGGAATTATGCAAAACGGTAATAGAGGGCTCGAGATTATGTATATAATAAACACTGAATCATATTTGAAACTCAAGATTTATTTGTGTTTTAGATTTTGTGAAGAAGATATCCATCTAGAATCAGTCCATCACCAACCTCCTAAGACGAGATGTTTCAAAGTCATATTCTCTGACTAGGTATATTGGTTTAATATTTTGTGAAGAAAACGATATGCAGCCCATCTGGAATCAGTCTAGTACCAACCCCTACCAAGATGAGATGTTTCTGGAAAAAAGAAAAGAAGAAATTTGATTTTCAGTACCATAAAGTCATATTCCATGAAATAATCATCAGACAATATTGGACTTTTGGTTCTTTTTTGCTGATGAGAGAATTAAACCATTTAGTAGAAAAATCAGTATGATTATTCCCAATTATAAAGTTTCTCAAAGAAAATAGCATGTGCAAAATATTGAAAAACCAAACGAAAAACTTGGGGTTTGCTTTTCCTGGCTCCCCAGTTTGAAATAACAATGTTCTGTTGATTTAGAGAGGGTGCAAGGCAAGATAGAAAATGAATAGAGATATTTTGGCAAATAAATGCACCCTCTACAATTAAATTGGTTAATATCTTAAACATTACTTATACAACTATCATGAGTATTTCATGGAATTCATAAGTTTAAAATCATACTAACCAATCCAAAGATATCTTCAAAGTGTTGGCATCGTCGCATCGACCTCCTGAGCTTATCAACGACCTTCCTCCACCAACCGAACAGCTCGTCCTCAAAAGTCAGGTCGGTTTTCGCTTCGTACGATTTCGTGTAGCCGCCTATAGCGGTCCTTTATCTTTCGTCTCTGTCGATTCGGACCTCTGGAGGTCTCCGGGGTTCGACGAAACGACCGACTACGCAAGCTGAAAACGTAACTTTCTATTATTTGTGTACTCGATTTTTATAATGTTTGTTTTTTTTTTCATGTTCTGATGGGTTTGTTTGATAGACAGGGACATGGGTTTATATGGAAATTTGAGCTGAAATTTACTTCTTAGTAAAGTAGAAAAATAGATTGAATTCCAAACGTTTTGCGATTGGAATTAAATGACCTGATTATTCCTTTTACAGTATAATAATCATTAGCATACCAATAATATAAATAAGTACATACATATTATATCTAAAATATTTCAGGTATTTTATTCTACTCAATTGTAGTACATATTTCAACTCTACGAGGAAATTTGAGCTTTTCTACAATTCAAATATCTGGTATCTGAGTCGTGAAATGAAGATTCTATGACTAGTAGTGTAATATTTGAAAACTACTTCTTCTACTTCAATAAGGACCTATTTTTATAACACTCCTATTGAAATTATTAGAAATTGCTACTCTTGAGTTGCAAATAAGATCATACATTAAACCCAGCTTCTTTTGAAGTTTTGTGTAAGATAAGCTTCAATTAATGATTTTTGACAGCCTCTGAACCTTCAATTTTTATTAAAAAGTTGTCTCAAGGGACGGTATTTCAATGTTACCTTAAAATCAAGACTTACCTAAGGTACCCTCAACTTTAAGGTGAACTTGCTGGCTCAGGTGGCTTAAGACCCACCTTGAATTAAGGGAACTTTAATATACGGTAAAACTTGTATTAGGGATGACTTAACGTCATTCTGTACCTTAAGGTGACATTGAAATACCGGCCCTAAGTTTGATTTTTATCTGAAAATTGCCATTGAGTTGCAAATCATCACTTCTAAGTCAAATATCAACTTCTGACTTTAAAGGCCGGTATTTCAATGTCACCTTTAGAAGTCATCCTTAATACAAGTTCTACCGTATATCAAAGTTCCCTTAATTCAAGATGGATCTTAAGCCACCTGGATGAACCGATTTCAAGTTCACCTTAACGTTAATTGTACCTTAGGTAAGTCTTGATTTTAAGGTAACATTGAAATACCAGCTCTAAGTTTCATATAAAAAAAGCTTCACTTCATGATTGTTTGAAATTTCAAATTCCTGAGAAAGTTGGATCAGTTTCAACAGCCTGAGAACTCTTTTGAAAAATATTTTAATGTTTTTCTAAAACTTGTATTGACTGGCGATTGAGATTACGACTGAGCTTATGAGTCTGAGTATAAACTTTCAGCTTGAAACTTCAATTATCCCTTGTTGAAAATATGAATCCTTTTTGATAGCTTGTTGACCTAAACCCAGAGCAGTTGGAAAAGGAAAAATTCTGGTACAAACAAAGAAGATGTTTTGACGTTATCAGACGTATGGTACGTTCCTCTGACTAAAAATAATTTATTTTCGGTTTTATATGTATGTACAAGATTTACAGCCTACATCAAAGTTTACTTCGAGCACTGAAAATGCAGTTTTATAGTTGAGGGTGAAACCAGACTGACAGGTGAAAGAAGTAGATTTGGAGGACTGTGCAAACTAGCATTACAGATCATTAAGCCAAAGGAAACAGGTCAAATCAACATATGTAGTTTCAAATGATAACTTATTGCAACTATACGACACATCAGAGATATTTTGAGTCGTAAGTTTGGCCTGAAAGTGACCGAAATATGTGAGGGTTGTATTTATGGTAAAATGCACAGGAAAAAGTTTGAAAGTGCAAAGGTATCAGGAGAACTCTTACATACAGATGTTTGTGGGCCTTATGAAAAATCCAAAAGTGGCTAAAGATACTTCGTACTCTTCAAGGATGATTTGTCGTTATCGTTATGTTTACTTTCTGAAAGAAAAATCTGATAATTATGTTAACTGGAGTAAAAACAGTTCTTAGGATATATAGTAAAGCAGCTACTCTAAGATAATGGTGGAAAATTTGACAATGGCCAAAAAGGAAACATTCAACAAGAAAGTGGAATCAAACAGAGTCTTGTAATGCCTTCCTTATACATCAGAGTAAGACATATCGTACCTACTATCGTTGAAACTGCTACATCCATCATGTATACTAATGAAGATTTTTCATAACTTTTGTGGGCTGAAATAACATCGGCAGTGACGCTTTAACCTTTCTCTGGCCCGTAGGTCAATTATTTGGTATGGCCTTTCATAAGTGATTGTTTTTTTTTATAGGGTTAAATAAAATCATTCAGACGATTTCAAACTACTAACCTGGCAGAATATGAAGACAAAAAATGTTGCCAAGTAGTATTCGGTAAAATCAAAGAAAGGTACTACAAAATGATGGAACAAGAATGGTCACAAAATATGCTATATGGTCGGAATGTCCTAAAAGAAAATGATGGCATTGAGCTCCCAGCCTACCAATCACCACATATGGATGCTGGGGACTAAGTGTACTTATGGGTGCTTCGGAAGAACAGTTGCAAGGCTTGGGATCAAATCCATTAGCGAGGAAAAGATGCATAAAGGGTTGCATCTCTGAGGAACATTCGTACCACGTTGCCTGTGCATGTCCTACAAGCTCAACAACAACAAGGCACGACTCCGTGGTACACTGGACCCTTAAGACACTGCTCAAGTCCCTGGATGCTCCAGAAGAAGCTCAAAGAAACTTACAATGTGGCAAAGCAGCGCAAACACTAACAGGCTCCTGCTGTAGTTGTTGCAAGTTGCCACGTGCCCGTACTGCGCTAAAGACGCGACGGCGATTCAGCGCAGCTCGGTGACTCTAGGGCGTGTTCCGGATTGATGCTCGATGGAGCGAGTGGAGGGATTCCAGAGCATCGTGAAGTCAGGCAGTGCACTCTGGCCAAACCAAATGTGCTTGTGTAGTGTGAATTATAAGAATTAAAGAGTATTGAAATATATGCTAGTCCTGCTATTAAACAAGTCGATGTTTTTAGTATAGTGGGGCAGTGGGCTTTTATATTTTATATTATAAATCAAAAGCCAGCAGTTGGCCTTCATTCTCTAGTGGCCCGTAGGACATGACCTAATTGTCCTAACGGATAAAGTGTCCCTGAACATCGGCGTACATTTTGAATAGGACTGGTAATTCTAGTATCGAAGAACTGTGGTATGAAAAAAAGTCTTCTCTAGAACATATGAGAATTATTGGGACATCCTGTTATGCCCAAGTACCAAAGTCAGGAAGAAAAAAAATTCATAAAAAGGCAGTGAAAGGCACACTTATAGGATATTGTCACAACCCCTATACGTTTCGTCCTGGGACGTCACAACAGGAGCGTGACCTGGGGGCGTAGGTGGGGTTCAGGTAGAGAGAAACTCGCTTGGTATAAGTATAATAAGATAATGTATTGAATAATAATAATATTACCCTAGAAATTGTATTATGACGTCTCTTCTAAGGAGGAACGTACTGCGTATAGACCACTCTGTATTATGTACACTTGGCGTGACTGAAGGACTGAAGCTGGGTTTGAGACAGGTCCAGAAGGACGTTTCCCAATAAAGGTAGTTTGCACTGGATCTAGTCGGCTGCGTTCAATGCTTCCAGAAGAAGCTAGGTTTGAGACAGGTCCAGAAGAGCGTTTCTCATTAAAGGTAGTTTGCACTAGACCTAGTCTACTGCGTTCAATATTCTCAGAAGGTCGTTTCCCATTAAAGGTAGTTTGCACTGGGAGGAGACTTAGCTAGAGGGGCTTTTCCCATTTGAGGTACTTTGCACTAGCCTTAGTCTGCCGGTAATGGATTTCGGCGCGGTATTTATACCAAATAAATGCTGACTCGTCGGCACACTTCAGTAAAATTGATGTACAGAGTGGTATTTACTTAAGTAGTTGACAATATGACCAAGATGATGGATATCGGATTTGGTGTAAAGAATCTGAGAAACTAGTCAGATCGAAAGATGTGATATTTAACGAAAAACTCATAATTTCAACGTTGTCATTGTTGGAAGACCCTGTTCGAACTTCTCAGCAAAACAATTTTAAGATTGTCAGAAGCAGGAAAAGTACTTCAGAACAAGAAACTAAAGAAAACAATGGATAAGACGGCGAAGAAGATGATAGTTAGGGGAATCATAGTTTTTCTGACACTCGTTTTGAATTTCTGGGAGAACTTGCTCGGGAATTGGACGTGGTTCACCTCAAAAAAGTACATGTCATAGGTATTCTTGAAAATGGGACTGAAGTGAAAGTTCCGAATTCTATAGTTCCCATCCTCTTACCCAAGAGAAAACGAGCTCTCGCCAGGGTTTCTAACCTCAAGACTTGACGTTGTTTTCGTTTTCTCCTTCCAAATTCAAGGTTTTTTCGTCATTATGTTGTGTCTTTTCATTAAAATGAATGTGGATTTTTTTAATGAGATTATCTTGATTAATATAACATAATCCAAGAAGACATGTAAAATGCTGCAGAAGCAAAAGAAATAGGATGGGATGTTCTGCCTCAAAGAATTCCTTTTCTTTTGATCAGAAATTCGTGAAATTTTTTAGAGTAAGCAAAAAGGTATGCTGCCACGAAATAGTGGATATGGTTACTCTCGTATGTTACCGCGAGTCTCAACTTTATTCTATACTCGGCTTTAAGCAAAAAACAGTATTCCAGAAGTTGATGAGCTGCACGAAGTTCAGGAACAGGAATACGGAATTTGTGATGCGGAAAATTATGTAGAACTTTCCCTCATGTATCCACATCCCATAAGAAGAATACAATTATCGAAAACTTACAGGCTTACAGCGATGATGTTCATAGGGTAGTTAAAAATAAATATATTAAACAAATGCTTTCAAAATTTGGGAACACTCTTTTCCCAGGCAGTCAAGTATAGGGGGCCAGAATCACCAGATAATGACATTTCAAAAGAAGTTCTATGTAAATGTACCAAGTAGACAACTGAAAGATAGAAATCACATACAAAAGCCCATGATGGTTGCTGCAGACATTATGGAAATAAATGAGCCAATTACGTACCGAGAAGCTATGTCAAGTAATAGAGCAAATTACTGAAAAATGGCTATGGGATGAGAAATGAAGTCTATGGAGAACTGTGTTTGGACTTTAGGAAAGCTACCCAATAATAAGAAGGCTATACCAAATAAATGGATGTACAAGTTTAAATACAATCCAGATGGATCTATAGATAAATTCAAAGCCAGACTAGTCGCAAAAGGTTATTCACAGAAGAAATATTGCCAGTGAAAATTTAAGTCTAAGCCAGTTTGATGTACCTATGTGCAGGATTTCTATATGGTGAGCTTGAAGACGAAGTATACACATAGGCGCCGAAACCATGGAGGCAATGGGGGCTTGAGCCCCAGTAGCGAGCCCCCATAGTGATTTTGGCATTCTACGTAGTGGGTGTAGTCAGTAGGTACATAAATATTGAGTTCCTGATCCTAACATTCCTAACAATTTATTTTTATATAAACGGATATCTTGACGCTGCTAGTATTTCACCACCTAAGATTTAGCTAGCGGCTTCCACCAGATCTAGATGCATGAAAACGACATCGAAAAAACCGCATGCAGCACAGAAAACGGGCATTATGAATTCTTGCGCATGCCCTTTGGTTTGAAGGACGCGCCGGTTACATTCCAAAGAGTAATGGATGATATTCTATATCCCAATATATTGAACAACTTCAAATTTAATATGAACAATTATTGTAGGTCCGTCAAAAATGCAATTGTTACTTTCCCTGATGTCAGAATCATGACCAGACATTTCATACGCAGTCAGTGTGGCTTCAAGAAGTTTGGAAAATCCAACTCACAAAGAGTTTGTTCAAGTAAAGAGAAATTTCCGTTACATTCAAGGAACACTCAATTATGGTATTACTTTACAGGCCAAGCACCAGAAGTGAGAAGAGGTTACCTACAAGATTTTAGTGATGCTAATCATGGAGGGAATATATAAACAGGACGTTCCACAACACTATATTATTAAAATTCAACATAACTTTATGGTAAATTTAATAAAATGTCACAAACATGCAAAGTTGGTATGGCGATAACAAGTTTTAGTGCTCCTATCTCCTATACATATGTATAGGAACGTAAAGTGTAGTAGGTAAATAAAAATTCGAGTTTAAGAATATGAAAATATTTATGTTAACTTCTGGAATGACGGTTTTTCTCGTAGTAACTCCAGAAGTTAACATTTAGTTATCTGTCAAAATAGTTTCATAATACCTACTCGCCCTAGAAAACCTGATATTTGTTATACACAAATAAAAATAAATCAAATATTAATTGATAATTTACGTAATATAGTCTGTTTTTTCCTTCTCATAAATATACTACTCAACCGTTAAACTTCTCAACATAAAATAATAAAACTATAAAATAAGAAAAGAAGGCCACACACGTAATATTGATGTAATATTGAAATATATCATGATATTTATAACATAAATATCAAGATATATATCAGGATATTTATCGCTGATATATATCCTGCCAACCCTGATGCTGAAGGTGCTATATCCTGGATGAATCAGAGACAACCTTCAGTTGCAATTTCTACAACCAAAGCGGAGATTGTTGCAGCTAGCGAAGCTTCAAAAGAACTTGTATAGTTGAAAAGAGTATATGAAGAAATAATAACACTGAAAGAAACTCCAGTTATTAGTTGACAACGAAGCAGTAATTTGTTTGGCACAAAATCCTGAGAACCACAAGAGAACCAAGCACATTCAGACATTCCTATATGAAAGAGCTTGTCTTAGAAGAAACTTTGAGTATACACAAAACATCTACAGAAACTCAAGTTGCTGATGTAATGATAAAAGCCTTGATCAAACCAAGACATGATATTTTATGTGACAATATGGGTTAAAGAACATTCTACATCTCATGGAAGTCTTAAGACCAGTCATTCATTTTTATCTTAAAAAGGTGTATGACAGGAGTGTCAATTATTGGAATCAATGAATCATGGTTTCTCAAACTTTAACAGATTATCACTGAAAATTTAAAAGCTCTCATATAATTGGAATATTTTTGACAGTTTTCTCTTGAGAAATTGTCAAAGTTGAATTTTTTTGTAAAATTGCCGAGTATGAGATCATAACTTTCAGCTTCTGAGTCAGCTTTTTACTTCAGATTTCGTATCAGAGAAGCTTCAATTAATTATTTGATACCTAGAACAATTATTGTAAGAATTTCCAAAACCACCTACGATAAAATTTTACTATTTCAACAATTTGACAGCATTATGATATGAGTTCCATGGCAATCTACTATTTGAATTTATCAAAACTTGCAAAACAAATACAAATCTAGTATTTCAATACACGAATATATTAGTGGCTTTAAATTTAGCTTTTTGCCAGGCAATATAACACCTTGTTATTTGCGAATTCGAACCAAGTATTGTGCACTTTTTTTTGTATTAAATAGCCTTACATAAAATTTTGTACATTATATTAGACATTAGAAGAAATCACCTGAGAACTGCAGAAGAAGTACCTAGGAGAAGTTTCAAGGAAGTTCATCTTCAAATAAATAT
Source organism: Ceutorhynchus assimilis (assembly GCA_917834065.1). Classification (NCBI taxonomy): domain Eukaryota; kingdom Metazoa; phylum Arthropoda; class Insecta; order Coleoptera; family Curculionidae; genus Ceutorhynchus; species Ceutorhynchus assimilis. The sequence continues at coordinate 36,220,364 of OU892285.1, forward strand.
GCTATATTGACTTCAAAGATTTTTCTGATTATGCAAAAGAAAGCCTGATGGAGAAAGTATGAGAAATTATAAAGGAAATTGTTGGAGAAAGTTCAAAAGAAGTTTCAATGCAAAATTTGACAGGTGGTTTCGCTTTTGGGTGAAATCGAGCCTGCTGCCTATATACCTAATAAATCAATGTGAAACTACTTTTTCAGATTCATCAGTTTCATCTTCTATATGATATCTGAAGAACTTTGAAAAAATACCTAGTAGAAGTTTCAAGGAAGTTCATCTTCAAATAAACATGTTATGTTGACTTCAGAGATTTTTCTGATTATGCAAAAAAAAACCTGGAGAAAGTATGAGAAATTATAAAGGAAATTGTTGGAGAAAGTTCAAAAAAAGTTTCAATGCAAAATTTGACAGATGGTTTCGTTTTTGGGTGAAATCGAGCCTGCTGCCTATACCTAATAAATCAATGTGAAACTACTTTTTCAGATTCATCAGTTTCATCTTCTATATGATATCTGAAGAACTTTGAAAAAATACCTAGGAGAAGTTTCAAGGAAGTTCATCTTCAAATAAATATGTTATATTGACTTCAAAGATTTTTCTGATTATGCAAAAGAAAGCCTGATGGAGAAAGTATGAGAAATTATAAAGGCAATTGTTGGAGAAAGTTCAAAAGAAGTTTCAATGCAAAATTTGACAGGTGGTTTCGCTTTTGGGTGAAATCGAGCCTGCTGCCTATACCTAATAAATCAATGTGAAACTACTTTTTCAGATTCATCAGTTTCATCTTCTATATGATATCTGAAGAACTTTGAAAAAATACCTAGTAGAAGTTTCAAGGAAGTTCATCTTCAAATAAATATGTTATATTGACTTCAAAGATTTTTCTGATTATGCAAAAGAAAGCCTGATGGAGAAAGTATGAGAAATTATAAAGGAAATTGTTGGAGAAAGTTCAAAAGAAGTTTCAATGCAAAATTTGACAGGTGGTTTCGCTTTTGGGTGAAATCGAGCCTGCTGCCTATATACCTAATAAATCAATGTGAAACTACTTTTTCAGATTCATCAGTTTCACCTTCTATGATATCTGAAGAACTTTGAAAAAATACCTAGTAGAAGTTTCAAGGAAGTTCATCTTCAAATAAACATGTTATGTTGACTTCAAAGATTTTTCTGATTATGCAAAAGAAAGCCTGATGGAGAAAGTATGAGAAATTATAAAGGAAATTGTTGGAGAAAGTTCAAAAGAAGTTTCAATGCAAAATTTGACAGGTGGTTTCGCTTTTGGGTGAAATCGAGCCTGCTGCTTATACCTAATAAATCAATGTGAAACTACTTTTTCAGATTCATCAGTTTCACCTTCTATGATATCTGAAGAACTTTGAAAAAATACCTAGGAGAAGTTTCAAGGAAGTTCATCTTCAAATAAATATGTTATGTTGACTTCAAAGATTTTTCTGATTATGCAAAAGAAAGCCTGATGGAGAAAGTATGAGAAATTATAAAGGAAATTGTTGGAGAAAGTTCAAAAGAAGTTTCAATGCAAAATTTGACAGGTGGTTTCGCTTTTGGGTGAAATCGAGCCTGCTGCCTATATACCTAATAAATCAATGTGAAACTACTTTTTCAGATTCATCAGTTTCACCTTCTATGATATCTGAAGAGAAGAACTTTGAAAAAATGGATTATTGTTTAAAGGAAATCTAATAATAGAGGGAAGTTTTCCTTTGCAATCAGAACCAAATTTAAGCAACTGATTAATTATTGAACATATAATATTCCCTTCTTCAAACGATAAACAACAATTACTCATATTTTAAAAATATATATAAACCTGTCTGGTTTCCTGTTGGCTTTTCATTCTATACACACAAAAATCGTCTACTAAAATTAAATTTTTATTTTAGGCCTGTGTCCTCTCTTCTGCGTGTCGATAAAACTCGAAGGAACCGTTGGCAACGTTGCCGAGCGAAACTTTTTCAGCACGCATAGTAGATTATGCTGTGTTAATTGAGGCTGGGACGGACCAGTCCATTCGGACGAGGGGAGGCAAGTCGGTAGGTAGAACTTTTATTGTTCTAGAACGGTACAGGATTTTGTTTGTTGAGAGATGAGGCATTGTTATAAGGGACAAGTGCATTCTTTGTCTATAGGAAGATAAAGGGAGCTTTACTATTGAAATAACGTCTAAATAAGTAACAATTTGAGCTACCTACACACATACCTACCTATAATGAGTAGAAATGAAAAAAATAAAATTTATAATAGCTCATTATACAACACGCAATCCAACAAAAGTAATAATCCAAATATCTGATAAGTAATCCAAAAAAGAACGTGTCACTGTAATCCATAAAAGTGCCCGTTTCCTTTGTTCGTTCGTACCTACAACATCTGCTCAGAGCGACGTTTGAAGCCAAAATAAAAGCTGAAACTCAAACTGTGATGAAAGTGGCCACTCCCATCCGATACTCCCACCACGCCACGGCGTTTTACCCAAAACCAGGTCGATATGAAAATGGTGTAGGCCTTGGTTGGGCAACAATTCTAATTTCGAGGTTGCGATATTTTGTTTTCGAATGATAATTAAGTTTGTAAATTTAGCCTTAATTTCCATCTAGGTAGTGATAGGATTGGTAGTGGCAGTTGGCCTTGTTCAGGCAGTAGGGCGACATCTGTTTTCGTGCTTTGTTGATGTCGTGTAAGAATCTGTAATAGCTACAGATGCCTCCTTTCAATCCTACTTTTTACCATTTTGTCGCTTGTTTTTCTATCTCAATTTTTGTCTATTCCCGGCTGTTGAATTTTCGTTTTCTTCTAAATTTCTCTAAGAAAAAGGACCCCGCAATATTTAAACGGAAATTGGTTACTCGTGATATTTGGATGAAATTTAAATATGTTATTGGTGATGGCGTAAGCAACATTTTTTACCATGGGCGCAACCATGTATATATGACAGATGAGGCGGTATCGGCTGTCAAATATTGGAATTTATTATTCAAAAGCAGGGTAATTATCGCAGATTTCGATGAAGCAAGTATCGATTCCTACTAAGTCGACCAAGGTTAATCAAAAAATGTCAACCATTTTGACATCTGTCAAAACCCTGCCAAACGGCAGCACTCATATTTTTCAGTTTTCAATAGTTCATGTGTGTCATTTGACAATTTCAACCTATGTAAATTCTGAGTTCAAAAATTGAAAAAAAAAAATACAGAACTGTCAAAACCTGTAATTTTTTTTAGTAAAAAAAATATTCCAATTTGGCTCTTTTTCGTTATTGATGATAAAACATTAAACAAAGCTCATAGACATCAAATTTTGACAGCTGTCAGAATCTGACATTAGCTTTAATTGTAAAAAAAAAAAACTGAACTCTAGCTCTGTTCCAATTATTTAAGTTATGCTTATTTATTATGAAGCATAAAAATAATTTATAAACAGGTTTCAAATTTTGACAGCTATCAAAATTTGATGTCGATGAGCTTTGCTTGATCACCTTGATGTTTTATTACCAATAAACTACCTTAAAACAAGAAAGAACCAGAGATGAATATTTTTTCCTACTAAAATAAATGACAGGTTTTGACAGTTCTTTAATTTTTATTTCCAATTTTTGATGATTGTCAAATGACACATCATGAAATATTGAAAACTGAAAAATATGAGTGCTGCGGCCGTTTGGTAGGATTTGACAGGTTTCAAAATGGTTGACATTTTTCGATTTACCTTGGTCGACTTAGTAGGCATCGATACTTGCGTCATCGAAATCTGCGATAATTACCCTGCGTTTGAATTCCAAAATTTGACAGCCGATACCGCCTCTCCTGTCATATATACTAGGTTGCGTCCATGGTAAAAAATGTTGCCTACGCCATCACCAATAACATATTTGAATTTCATCCAAATATCACTGGTAACCAATTTCCGTTTAAATATTGCGGGGTCCTTTAAGAGTCTGGAATAGAAAAAACATGAATGTCTCCTTTTGTCTACCAATTAATTTTTTCTCAGTTTTTCTTACATTGCTCTTCTATTTCTCAATTTTTGTCTATCCCCGGCTCTTAAATTTGTCGAAATAAAGAAAATTTACGAGCCTGCTGGAATAGAGAAAACATGAATATCCTCTTATTTACCAATTTTTTCTCAATTTTTCTATTTTTTCTGTCATTCAGTATAATACAATGTATAACAACTATATAAAATGAATAAAACGGAATATAATTAAAATTAAAAAATAAAGAAGTATCAAATTTCGAAAATCTCTTCCAATCCAGTCTTCCCCGATGGTACCCCGGTACCCATTACAGAACAGAAGCTGCGTTGCCACTGTCTATTCCCGGCCCTTGAATTTATCCAATTTCTTTCTCAATTTTACTTAAATTTCTCAATTTTCCCAACTAATTTCAGTGGCGGATTTATAACATCATTCTTTGGGGAAGGAAGGGGGGGGGGTAGAGCTGTAGAGCTTTTCAACCAGTGGTGGTATATCTATACTTGAAAGGGTTCACGCCCAAAGTAGGAGGACCCAGTAAGTGAAGCCCGAGGCAGAAATTCTTCTATCTCATTTTTGTCTATTCCCGGCTCTTGAATTCGTTCAGATTTTTTCTCAATTATTTTTAAATTTCGTTTGCTCTATTTCTCAATTTTCCCACCTCATTTTCTGTCTATCCCTGGCTTTTGAATTTGTCCAAATAAAGGAAATTCAAGAGTCTGGAATAGAAAAAACATGAATATCCTCTTATCTACCAAATTTTTCTCAAATTCCTTCTCTCTGTTTCTCAATTTTTCCAGCTCATTTTTTGTCCATCCCCGGCTCTTGAATTTGTCCAAATAAAGAAAATTCAAGAGCCTGGAATAGAAAAAACATGAATGTCCTCTTATCTACCAATTTTTTTCTCAATTTTTCTTACATTTGTGATAACATACCATTGGTAAAGAAAGAAGAGTAACTATCGAAAACATTTATTTGGGAAAATCCAGCGAAAACATCCACCTAAGACACTGAAATTCGATTAAATCAACCAAATAGGGGAAAAGCAATGTTGAATCCGATAAAAACAGAAATATCAGATTTCATCAAAAATTATCTATCTAAAATCAGGTCTAGAATTCAGTTTCGACCGAGGGGTGTGACACTCCTGAAATCAGGTGTACACTTTGCTTAAACTCAAATAAATCAATAGAAATCACCGAAATCTGTAAAATCAAGCAAAATCACATTAAATCCCTTAAAATCATTGAAATCTTGAAAAATTTCCCAAAATTATTCGAAATCAATGCAAATCAAGTCTATCCGAAAAATCAATCAAAATCAAGAAAATCCTTTTAAATCACTTAAAATCATCACAAATCACATACAATTTGTTGAAATCCTGAAATCGTTGTTTTTAAAGGCTGTGCCTCCACCAATAAAATGTTCAAAATTAGGGCCTTTTTTGTTTTATTGTTTAATTTTGGCCCAATTAATAAAATGGGCGTATATGCGCATATACAAACACTGTGTCCCAAATGGCCAAATTACTTGTAATTACAGGGTTTCTCGGTAACCAGCAACTTTGTGTTTTTCGCGACCCAGTTTTTCGTGAAACTTAGAATGCCACAAACAGAATTATGCCACCTTGTTTTGTCCCAGAGATACAGAGTGAAATAGGACACCCTGTAAGATAGAAAAAAGGTGAAAACTGCTGTAGATAGATATTTCTACAAAAAATTCAGTGCTGTAGTCAAAATTTTTTTTAGACAAATCCTTTCGAAATATACCCCGATTTTAGTATTTTATAAATGAGACACCCTGTATTTTTTGGTCCCAAAAAATTCGGATTTTTTTCTCTTTGAAATGAGGCATCACACTTTGCACTATGACTCAAACTAACCCTTAAAAACGCAATAATGAAAGAAAAACGTAAGTTGGCCATGGAATTATAGGTACCTATTAAAGTGTCCACAAGCAAAATTGAATAAAATTATTAATTTTTTAAATAACCATTTTTTACTCTGAACTTGAAAAACTTTAATAATCTTAATGAACTTAGTGAAGCAATATTAACTATTGACTACAACACTGGATACTACATAAAAATATCTATCTATAGTAGTTTTCACCTTTTTTCTATCTTAGAGGGTACCACCCCAAAAAAGCGCAAAATTTCTATTTCACCCTGTATCTCGGGAACGAGACAAGGTGGCACAATTCTGTTGCGGCATTTGAAGTTTCACGAAAAATTGATACAGGTTGGCGAAAACCGCCAAGCACAGAACCGCAAAGTTTTATCTCTGCTGGTTACCGAGGAACCGAGTGATTACAAGTAATTTGGGCACAGTGTACATGAGGTGCTGTTTCCCCCTTAAAGATTGTGGAATTTGGCAGTCAGTGATCTCAGTGTACCTACACATTTTGGGTCAGCTATTCACCCTTCGCCTGACGCCTATACTTTGCCTATACTACCCAAGATCGAAATTACTCACAGTACAGTATGGTGTAATTTCTGTGAAGTGGTAGTATTGGCACAGTAAAACTTCTCGACTTTATTATGATGCCACTTATTCGATAAAGCGTTGCTAATGGTATGAGTCATTACCAATAATTTCGATCTCGACATATAGTAAATGGTAATGAAATCATGAAATCTGTGTGAATCTAGTAAAATCACATTTACTCTTGGGAAATCAATGTAAATCTGGGAAATCAATGTAATCAACAAAATCAAGTGGAATCAGCAAAGTCAAGTAAAATCAAATAATTATCTCAGGAAATCGTTGAAATCAAGTGAAATCATGAGATTTTCCAAATCGAATTTTTGATTTCATTGATTTCCATTAAGGTAATGAAAATCAAAAATCCAGGTGTACAAAATACTTGGAAGTGTCATACCTTTCGGTTTCGACACAGAGAAAGGGACTTAAAATAGATGACTATTTATTTTAAAATCAATAATTTAGAGCAGATTTTGCAGTTTAGGTATTTTACGTCATATTTGCTCATATTTGGGTGATATTTCAAATGTGTATTTCAATACACCTGTAATATATTGATGATGTATTGGCATTGACAGAAAGTAATTTACAACTCCAATTTTACAAAATTCCAGTCAATAAAATGGGTTCAAAAGACAACGAAGAGTTCAGAAATGCCCTATTGGACATTGCCTCATTCATAGTCAAGCTAGATTCACCATTCGGTAAGAATTACACCCCAAAAATTGTTCATTTACTAGTTTCAATACAGATAGGGTGAGATGTACCGAGTGGACCAAAAAACTCGCCTCCCTGCCCGACGACAATCTGGAAACCTCGAAAATCAGAAACGAATACGCCCAATTTCTGAGAATCCAAGTGAGAAACAAATGCTTGCACGGCCCTTTCGAACATCCACCGCCTGAGGGACCTTTGTGTCCTTTGGCCGAATGTTTAGGCAATATTATTTGCAAAGAAGTATGATATCCCATTATACTTTGTCCAACGAACCTACAGAGTAAATATAACAATAACGGCCCGGTTCACACTGACATCACTTTACAATGTAAATCGGCCTGAAAATTGACCAATAGAAACGAACCTTTTGAAGGTTATGTTGTTTTTTTACTCCGTAGGTTGATTGGATTTAGAAAGAGAGTAATATTTAAGTGATTTTTTTAAATTACTTTTTAGATACCCTTTTTGCCCAAAATGGGCCCAATTAACCCAGTATTGCACCACAAATCTCCAGACGGAAGGGCTTACGTGACCGCCAAACAAATTCCAGGCGGTGGAGTTTTGTGCTACATGGCAGTAAGCCCTGACGGCTTAGAATTGTAATAAAACCAATAAATGCATGTTTAATTAACGTCTATATAGCGCAACAATAATAATAATAATATAAAGGGGGCTTAAATATTTTCTTCTAATCAAAACTTATCAATTCTCCAGTTTGTGCTTGTTCATCACTCTTTTGAGGAGGCGGCTGATTTTGAACAACCTGTGGCGGAAATCCCATTTGAGGAGGACCTAAACAAAAATTATAAATAAAACATACTTACTCTAATTACAATTACCTTGTGGTCCTGGTTGTGCCATCACAGGATTGGGTACCACCATAACACCAGGAGGAGGATTAAATTGCCCAGCTTGCTGCGGAAAAGCTTGAGGATGTGGACCCATTTGAGCCATATTCGGCGGAGCGGAATTCGGAGGCGGCCCCATCATTTGATATTGCCCGTAGTACCCGCCAGGTGGAGCCGAATTAGGCGGTTGATATTGTGGCACGTAGCCAGCAAACTGCGGAGCTCCGCCCATTAAATATTGCTGTTTCTGTTGCTCTTGGCGCATTTGCATTTCGCGCTCTTGCTCTTGGATGCGCTGCAAGGCCAGTTGACGCTGGTACTGCAAGTATTCTTGCTTTTTCTTGCGCATGATGTCAAGTTTGTGCGCCATCTGCAGTTGGCGTTGGCGTTCGATTTCTTCGGCTTCGCGTCTAAGCTTTTCGCGATGCTCTTCGCGTAAAGCGTCCAAAGCAGCTCTGGCGTCTTTCACTTGAGTTAGTTTGTCTTGCAAGCCTTCATAATGCAATCTTCTATCATCATGATCCTGAATGTATCTGAGCAATTTTGAGTGCATATTTGTTATGCTCATGAATAGAGTTTGGACGCTGTTGTCGTTGGCGATTGATCTGCCTCTGCTAGAGTTGCTTTTCATGCGGTTTATGAAAACTTCCACTTGGCTTTTGAGAGTTGTAGTGAATTCTTCCAAAGCATGATCACCAACTCCGTTTTCTTTGGCTTTAATAAATTTGAGTGGTTCATTGTTGCTTATAATTGATGAAGCTGGTGAGGGGGCTGAAGGACTAGTAGGCCTGTCTTTGGAATCATTGTTTTGTAAAGATTCCCAATAAGAGCGATTCAAGTAACGATCGAGCTCTGGATTGTTTGTAGTTTGTGGTTCTTCAGGCTGTGGAGATGGACTACGGCGAGCCACAACAGGCTCTGGTTCTTTTTTGAATGAATTGTTAAGCAACGCATTGGTGACTCGAAGTTTTTCTTTTTCCTTAGCCTCGGCCTCGGATTGGCTAAGAGCCAGAGCCAATTGCAATTCCTCTTCTTCTTTTAGGTCTTCTTCAGATTTGCGAGGCGGCTCTTGACTTTGTTGGGCCAAAGAACTGCTCAAATATTCGGGAGGCAGTTCGTATTCTTGTTTGGGCGACTTTGGAGCAGTTACAGGCTTGGTGGCCTTCTCGAAACAAGTGTCGCACACTCTTACTTCTTTTTCTATGCCGAATTTTGGTAAGGTTGTTGTTTTTGTGGTACATTGACTGCAGAAAACTTGACCACAAGCCCTAAGGAACTTACTTCTTAGCTTTGTGTGCGACTAAAATAATAAATATTTTACCTGCAATGATGTTTTCTTTGAAGCAAAGTGAATTGTACGCGGCATCTGTGGCATGAATCGCCGTCGCGCCAATCGGGAGCAGTGTCTGCGGCAAACATGGCGTCGCTTTCTCGTAGCACTGGAAACTTGTGGCCTTCCGCTTTCATTGCGGCCATCAAATCCTGGAATTCAGGTTAATCTTATTAAGTTTACAAATCGATAAGACATCAATTTTTAGATACATCTGCACCTGTTGAGGTCAAAAATAGAGCAATTTATTTTTGCATTTGTTCAATCTTAGGTACATAGTACAAAAGAAAACTTACCCATGTATCTGCTCCTGGTATAAAATCCATATTTTTATAAAATTTTACACAAAGAATGAAATCATCTGATACTTATAAATAGCAAACAAACAACAAGATAAGATTTCTATCTACATCTCAAGTAAATCCTTACCTGCAAGTTGCTGTGTTTCGGATTCTTCCTAAAAGCAAAATTCCATGTCTGAATCAGCTCGAGCAATTTTTGTTTGACGTTTTCGTGTTGGCTGGTTTTTGCCAGTTCGTGCAAGAAGTCGCAGTTGGGCTTTAAAGTTAGTTCTTGAACAATCAGAGCACCTGTGAAAAAATTTGAAAATTCATCTTTTTAGTACTGAGATAGATTTGGATTTTTAAAAACTTTGAAGACCCATAACTTTTTCTCTATTATACATAAAAAGCTGAAATTTTCAACAATTTTTATCGTGTTAAGCAATTTGGGGTAATTTATCAATTTTTCAATTTTTTGAGTGCCTTTTTTTCATAGTTTTCGGCTTCAAATCTGAGAATAATTTATTGTATGGAGTTTGGGGGATCCCAAAGGACAAAAATTTGAACCTTATGATTTAGATTTTGAAAAACTTTGAAAGGTGATAACTTTTTTTCTATAAAAGACTGAAAGCTGAAATTTCAAGCGATTCCTATTCCAGTAGAGGATTACAATCCCTAAAAATTTCAGCTCATTTGCACTTATAGTTCCTGAGATAAAATCGTGTTAAGCAATTTGGGGTGATTTATCAATTTTTCAATTTTTCTGAGTGCCTTTTTTCCTAGATTTCGGCTTCAAATCTGAGAATAATTAAGTGTATGAAGTTCAGGGTTTCACGAGGGACCATTAAGACACAAAATCTCGACAATTTTTTATTTTTTATTTTATCGTTTTAGTAAGAAGGTATGGCTTTTTACGTTATATTTAGGATGACGTCACATTTAGTAAATTTCTGCTGCCAACCTAACAAAAATAAAAGTACTTTTCAACGTATTTAAAGTAAAGTCTGTTTTTTTTTTAAAGATAATTCCCCAAGTCAAAAATTTAGTAACTATGTTGGCAACACAAGCCTTTTCTACATAGAAAATTTGAAAGCAATGACAGTTTTAAATTGTATTGCCGTGAGGCATGTAAGTAAATTACCTATTTTCCGTTTCGTTTGACAGAAAAGACCTATCTATTTTTACCTGCTATGCGCGCGCAACATGAGGCAAGTCTTTTTATTAGCTAACTAGTACAGGTTTGAAGTCTTCGTTTTGCACGCTGGACATCTCCTTGTCCTTGTTCATTGCTCGTGCTCGTGGTCTGACAAAAATAAAAGTACGGTTGATATTCAACTTGACATAGCTTGACAAGTGACACTCAAAAGAAGTTTGAAATTTTCATTGATAAATATACGTTGCAAAACACGCGGTTTTTCTTCTTCTCTTTTTATCCCGTGCAAATAAGGAGGATGGATTGCCATACGTAAGTTTAACAAAATTTGGTACATTTTGCCTCGTCTTGCGCAATGAGCGTTCTGTGTCTTTTTTTATCTAATGAAGTTTTCGTATTATTACCTCTTTGGTTGGTAAAATAGATAGGTCTACTATCACGTGACATTCTGATAAATTAAAAGAAAAAATATAGGCATTGACAACATTGTCTCTTTTTGTTCTATGACGTCATCCTAAATATAACTTAAAAAACCATACCTCCTTTATGATTTTTTTGGAAAAGTTTGAAAGGTCATAACTTTTTTTCTATTATAGATAGAAAGCTGAATCTTTCACTGAATTTTATCCCAATCAAGGGGCTACAATCCCTGAACATTTCAGCTCATTTGCACCTATAGTTTCTGGGGTGATTTATGAATTTTTCAATTTTTTTGAGTGCCTTTTCTCATAGATTTCGGCTTCAAATCTGAGAATAGTTTAGTGTATGGAGCTTGGGGGATCCCAAATGGCCATTAAGACACAAAATCTCAACAAAAAAAACTACCTTATGATTTAGATTGTGGAAAACTTTGAAAGGTCATAACTTTTTTCTATTAAAGATAGAAAGCTGAAATTTTCAGCGATTCTTATCCCAGTAGAGGACTACAATCTCTGAAAATTTCAGCTCGGTGGTGAAACGCTTTAGTGCAACACGTAGTTTCTTATAAGATGCATTCCTAATGTTGTAGTTAGCCTTTTTGGACCGATTTCAATATAAAAATATGCGGATTATATTAGTTTCAAGAAAAATCTATAAATTAAAGTGGTTCAATTTAAAGGTGTGTTAGTTTGGGTTAGTTTGCATAGGACTAGTACGCATTACGTGGACGGGTTAGCTTGGGTTAGTTTGCATATTTTTGGTTAGTTTTGGTTACAGTTCGTATCTACTGGTTATAAGTGTACTGATTGAGAACACAGCGCGCGAAGCGGGCTTTGTTTTTTAAATTGGTATGATTAGGGCTCTCGGGAACAGGGTAGAACGCATACTCCGATTGAGTTCATTTTTGGTTTACATATAAAGGCCGCTGAAAGAAATTTTCCCAAGAAAAAATTGACCTTAACCGCGACCTTGACCGTGACCTTGACCAGTGAAATTCACATAAATATCAATTTATCGTACAGAAATTATGTATAGCGCCGAAGAGCATCATAAATAACCCACATATTCAGAGATACGGCAACCCCGCATTCTCAGTTTGGGCTCTCGGGAATGGGCTAGAAGGCGTAGTCCAATCGAGTTCATTTTTGGTATACATATAAAGGCCGCTGAAAGAAATTTCCCCAAAAAAAAAATTGACCTGGGCCGTTGGCCGTGAACTTGACCGTGACCTTAACCAGTGAAATTCACGTAAATATCTATTTATGGTGCTGAAATTATGTACAGGGTGGGCCAATTTGGACACTTTTGATAGGAAACATCATGATATTAAATATTAATTACTTATCTAAAACTGGATACATTGTACTGATTAACAACGACAACCAAGCGCGACAAGCTAGATAATATAAAAATGTTCAAGGATACTAGCATGCATTTCAAGAATGGGTTAAGTTGGGTTGTTTTGCATTATTTTGTAATTCTCGATTAGATAGGTTTACGGGGACTAGCACGCAGTACAAAGACGGGTAAGTTCGGGTTAGTTTGCATATTTTTGTTCAGTTATGATATAGCACAGTTATTGTCGGTTAAAGTGTACCATTTCAAAAGTTCAGTAGATATTATACGCTTTATCATTACTCAATAATGTTTTTTTCAAAAATGGTTTGAACACTTAGCTCTTCTCTTCATTCGAATATCTATCACATGATGCTTTTTACGTTTATTAAATTTTTATCTGCTAAACAGAGCGATTGTGATATTAAGCTGATAAGAATAGATATTATATATTGATCTGTGTCAAAGGTCGAGAAGAGGATTCATTCAATATTTATAAAATCCAATTTATAGTTATTTGCGCCAACATTTTCGATCATAAAACAATATTTTGGGATCAAACTAAACTATCTATAATGAAGAAGCATGATATTTTTTTTGAAGGATCTTTACTGAACTGTTACCTGTTACGGCCTAAATATGTATACCAAAAATGAACTCAATCGGACTACGCCTTCTACCCTGTTCCCGAGAGCCCAAACTGAAAATGCGGAGTTGCCGTATCTCTGAATGTGTATGACCTTGAAGGCTAAAACTCGGTATATAGGTTACTTGAGATGCCTTTCAACACTATACAAGTTTTCAGCACGTTAAACTGCCATTTACGTGAATTTGATAGTCAAGGTCAGGATCAAGGTCACAGTCAAGGTCAATTTTTTTTTGGAAAAATTTCTTTTGACGTCCTATACCGGGTGTATTTCAAAAGCCGCTCACCCCTATAACTTTTTCATTTTTAAAAATAAACAAATGAAATTTGGTATGCTTATTTATGACCCGAAAGTGCATTATTTGACCTATTCAATTATTTTTTATCATTTCCGGTTTGACCGGAAGTGACCCTAACTTTCTTATTTTAAATGAGACGTCATATATATTTTCTCTTATTTCAATAGAAAACTACATTACGAGTACAATGACACCTCATTTGTCACTTTTTGACATTTCATCTCCAAATTATTTAAATTTTTACTTTTTAATCTAGAGCGCCACGAATTAGTTAAAATGCTTAATTCTGTTCCAAGGAACCTGAAAAAATTTGTTTTGATCTTATTTTGTATTTTATATCATCAACAGACTCATTTAAAGATAGTAGAAGCGCATTTTTGGAATTATATCAATTTTTTCAAATGGAAAGGGTATGGCTCATTAGCATATTCCGACGGAGCATTTTTTAACGAACAATTTAGTACCACACAATCACTAGTTTGTGTGGTACTGAATTGCTCGTTAGAAAACGCTCTTTTGGAATATTGTGATGAGCCATACCCTTTCCATTTGAAAAAATTGAGATAATTATCAAAATGCACTTCTATTATTTTTTATTGAGTCTGTAGAGGATATAAAATACAAAATAAGATCAAAACAAATTTTCCTAGGTTCCTTGAAGCAAAATTAAGCATTTTAACTAATTCATGGCGCTCTAGATTAAAAAATAAAAATTTAAATAATTTGAAGATGAAATGTCAAAAAGTGACAAATGAGGTGTCATTGTACTCGTAATGTAGTTTTCCTTTGAAATAAAAGAAAATATACCTGGCGTCTCATTTAAAATAAGAAAGTTAGGGTCACTTCCGGTCGAACCGGAAGTGATAGAAAATAATTGAATACGTCAAATAATGCACTTTCGGGTCATAAATAAGCATACAAAATTTCATTTGTTTATTTTTAAAAATGAAAAAGTTATAGGGGTGAGCGGAGTAGATTGTAGATTTCGGGGGAGTCGTTTCGGCTTTTCAGCCACTCAGCACTGCTACCTTTGCAGATATTTTGTGCGTGACTCTACATCTTAATTTGTCTCCAGGAAGCGTAGACTTCTGCCGAAGGAAGCTATTTTCCTGGGTGTCAGTTGGCCCACTTCTTCTGGTGACAGTGTTGCCCCCTCGAGGAATTTGAGCCTCTTGCAGAATTGGGCTGGACATTCGCAGAGCAGGTGCTCTGCGGTTTCTATTGCGTCTGAGCAGAATCTGCAGAGATCGTCTTCTGCTCTGTCCATTAACGTTAAATGGTATTTTACTGGGCAGTGTCCTGTGAGCAGTCCCACCACCAATCTGATGTCTGGTCTGCTCATGCTTAGGAGCTGTTCAGCTCTTTTTGCTGAAAGGGTAATAAACCTTTTTGACTGTCTGAGTCCTGGTGTGTGCCTCCAATATGATGACAGTTGGTCTTTCTCCCATTTGTTGAGTTCTGCCATGATGTGGCTTTTCATTAAGCCACAGTAGGGCTCTGGTCCATGGTATGGTGTTGAGGCCCCTTCCTTTGCGAGGCCATCTGCCTCTTCGTTTCCTTCTATGCCTCGATGACCAGGCAGCCACATCAGCGTTACCTGGTTATGTGTAGCTAGTGTTTTTAGGGTCTGTTTACACTCCCAGACTAGTTTTGACGTGCATTTGAAAGCGCTCAAGGCTTTTAAGGCAGCTTGGCTGTCCGATAGTATGAAGATGTGTTTTCTTTTGAGGCTTTGGTTAAGACACTCTTGTGCACATATATCTATGGCAAGCAGTTCAGCTTGAAATATTGTAAGATGTTTACCCAATGCCTTGGAGAGCTTGAAGTTAGGGCCGGAAATGCCCAGTCCAGCTCCTACCATTAGCTTGGATCCATCTGTGTACCACAGAGATGCATTGTCTGCTTGTGGTAGTTCTTTATTCTCCCATGATTGGCGGTCGTTTATTACCACTGCGAAGCGGATCTCTAAGTCCAATCTGACCATCATGTGGTCACTTGGTTTGCTGGCATTCTCCAGTGTTATTAGGTCAAGGATTTTCAGATGTCCCCTCAGATCGCCAGGCTTGAACTTGTCTATTTGGAATAGCCTGAGAGCGCTGGTTATTGCCTCCTTTTTCACACATAGGTGAAGTGGGGGCATGTTGAGTAGCGTCTCTGGGGCTGCGGTGGGGCAAGTTGACATTGCTCCCGTTATTCCTAGACATATCAGCCTTTGCACCTTTCTTAGCTTAATCTGAACGGTGACTTGTGGGCCACCACACCAATGAGGCGTATGTGACCATGGGCTTTATTATGGTTTGGTAGATCCAGAATACCATCTTTGGCTTTAGCCCCCATGTTTTGCCAACAAGTCTTCGGCATGACCAAATGGCTGATGTAGCTCGAGAGCATGTTTTCTCTAACTGTTTGTTCCAAGTGAGGGTTTGGTCCAGGGTGACCCCTAAGTACTTCACTTCGTTGGAAAATGTTAGTTGTGTACCGTTAAGGGTCGGGGCTTTCAAATTTAGCTTCCTTCTTCTTGTGAACGGGACAAGGATTGTTTTGTTTGCATTTAGGGATAGTCCTTCGCTCCAATTTTTAACACGATGTTTAGGGCACTTTGCATTCGGCTTGTCACTATACCTTCATGCTTGCCCTTGATTACAATGGCTAGGTCATCTGCGTAACCTATGACATGGTATCCAGCACTACTCAGTCTGGTGAGAATTTTGTCTACCACCAGTGTCCATAGTAGCGGAGAAAGAACACCCCCTTGAGGACACCCTCTGACCGTGGTAGCGGTAGCTGATGCTCCGTTTATTTCAGCCGTAACGTGACGGTGCTTCAGCATCGACTCTATCCATTTTACAATTGGAACTTCAACATCCCATTCTTGTAATGCTCTGGCGATTGATTGATGTGAGGTGTTGTCAAAGACACCCTCTATGTCGATGAAAGCTGTGAGAGCGATCTCTTTGCACTCGATTGTCTTTTCAATGTCTTTAACCAGGCAGTGTAAAGCATTTATTGTGGATTTGCCTGGCTGATAGGCAAATTGCTTCGAGTAGAGCGGTCTTCTCAATAGAGTTTCGCTTCTGATGTACTGGTCGATTGCTTTCTCCATTGTCTTAAGGAGAAAGGCGGTTAGACTAATGGGACGATATGATTTTGGTTCGTCCTCGGGTCGGCGACCCGTTTTTGGTATGAATATCACATTAGCTTCCCTCCAAGATAGCGGTATGTGCCCTAGGAGCAGGCTTGCCTTAAAGAGCTTTTGTAGGTGTACCTTTAAGTACTCGTAGCCTTTTTGCAGTTGTGCGGGAAAAATCCTGTCTTTGCCTGGAGATTTGTAGGGTCTGAAGCTATCGATCGCCCATTTTATTCTGTTCATTGTGAAGATTTTCCCAGCCAGGCTTTTGCTCCTGCCGTTAGGGCTTTGTGGCCCTTCGATAGGCGGAGTGATCTGGTTCAGGGCTTCAACGATTACCGAACCTGGAAAGTGAGTTTGTAGTAGTACCTCTAGACCTTTTTTTAGTCACGACCCTTTTACAGATTTGTTCATAAGGTCGCGACCCCCCTACCTATTAATAAATAAAAAACAAAATTTCATTTATTCGAGAAATCTAAATACAAAAATTGAATTTTTATTTTGTTAATGTGATGACTGAGCTTGCATCCCCGTAACAACTCTCGAAATTCTTGGTTGAGTTTTTGTTAAAGCCAATCTTATCATCTTAAACACCCAGTCTATTTCTGGCCTTTGTTCTAATTCACAAAAGGGTTGAAAACCCCACTTTCACGAAGGTAGGTAGAGGCAAATGGTATTAGTATCCGAAAAGAAAGCTCAAGGAGGTCGACATAAGGATATGAACTATGCATGGCACATTAAAATTAATTCAAGAAGTTCTGCTGAAATAGGGCCGGTGCTGTGGGATTAGGGTTGGGTAAATTTCACTTTTCACTTCATCTGGAAATTTCACTCTGAAATTTTCATGGAAATATAGAAATTTTTTAAGTTTCCGTGAAATTTTCAAAATTTCTGAATTTTTCTGAAAATTTCCAAAATATCATGAAATTTTCAACACAATTCAATTGTGATATCACAATGTGACATGACTACGTGACTTTACATATTAGTTTTAGTATTGTGTTTATGAGGTGGTGGTAGGGTAAATACAATAATAAATAAGTACAATGGTTGGACATTCTTCAGACATTTTATTCGGGCTTCGGCTTAAGTGTCGAATGTAAAAATAAACAATAGCTATTTTCCTAATAAGTGCGGGAGGAGAAATTTCCGACACGAGTGTGCGAAGAATCTGTGATGCGAAGCGCCCAAGTGCCGAAAATTTCTTCCCGCAAGCTTTAGGAACTATATTTTTTCTACAAGCGTACTAAAGGTGATGTTACGAAAAATGTAATTTAAATAAAATGCAATGGTGGAGAAGGTAAATTTATAAATGTATTGAAAGATCATTGATATTGGATTGAACAGTATTTATAAAAAAAAGGTAAAGGTAAAGGTGTATCAACAATACAAACAATTCGACGTCAAAGGGATTATTTCAAACTCCCAGTGCGGGAAGAAAGTCTGCCCGCACAGCAAATATTGCGGAAAGAGCCATTTCCTGCACGCTCGTAGAAATAACACATTCTACCTTTCTGTTATTTATTTCGTATTCAGCTGAGTGGAGTAGCTCCAAATATAGTTTTTTGGTTTAACTGTATTTATCATAAGTTTAGGCTTCCAACATGAAATTCACCTGCCTTGGAAATTTGTTTCGTCATTCCAACCTTAGCTGGATTAAGATTCAAAGATTTCAACAATCCAAAACAAGACAACCAGCAATACATTATACAACCAGTGAGCAGCATTGCGAGTTACGGCGTTGCTATCATAGGTTGCTATTATTGCCAATAACTCCTGGTATTTCCCGACGAAACATGTACAATTTTTGAAAATTTCGATGAAATTTATGAAATTTCCAGTGAAACATATGAAATTTTTAGTGAAACATATGAAATTTTCTACAAAGTTTGGGAAATTTCAAATTAAAAATTTCACATTTGAATATTTCAAACATGAAAATTTCATTTGAAAATTTCAAACGGCACAACCCTATGTGGGATCATTTCTCAGCTCTAAAAATTGATCCTGTACTTCATTAGGAACGTCAGCAACATCTAACGAGGCTAAGGTTCCTTACTACTGCAGCGCCCAGCGCCCAAGCAACGCCACGCGGCTTTTGAGGTGAAGGCCAAGGCGTGTTGCCAAATGCAGAAAAATATACACGGTGGTCCATTTAACTTGCGATAATCTATCTCGAAAACGACGCGTTTTTGAAAAAAAAACAAATAGAAGCTATGGTGTCACGGGGAAAAGAAAATGATAGCAATGATTTTTGACTCTTTCAACTTTTATTTGAACTCTTTTTTTTAAACGCGCCGTTTCCGACATATTAGACTGTCTCAGGCTAAATGGACCACCCTGTATATTAATATTGGCATTGCGACCCCTCCAAAAACCCTATGCGACCCCCTTAGGGGTCGCGACCCACCGGTTGGGAACCGCTGCTCTAGACTTTCTATATGGTCGGTACAGTGTTCTCCGTTTGGCTTTTTAAGCAGACCAATTCCGTTTGAGTGGTTTTTTGAAAGAACTTTTTGGAGACGTTGAGCTGGGGCTAATTCGTCAATCCCCTCGCAGAATTGTCTCCACGATTTCCTTTTTGATCTACAATCTACAATCTATAGGGGTGAGTGGGTTTTGAAAAACACCCGGTATATGTGTACCAAAAAAGAACTTGATCAGAAAACGCCTTATAGCCCGTTCCCGAGAGCCCAAAAATTACCTTTTAATTCAATATCAACATACAAGGACTCGCACGCATTACGTGGACAGGTTAGTTTGGGTTAGTTTGCATACTTTTGGTTAGTTTGAGTTACAGTTTGTTCAATATCTACTGATTTAATATCTACTGGTTATATGTAAGTAATTGTGAATGTGAATATTCGCTTACTACGGCAAAAAACGTCAATATCCGCACTTAAATTGATACAAAACCAACCGTATAAAGGATATATCAACTAATTTTTATAGAAAATTTGTTAATTTTTGTTGTACTAAAGAGTTTTACACCCTTCAGCTCATTTGGACATAGTTGCAGAAATAAAATGGCGTTAAGCAATTTGGGATCAATTTTTCAATTTTCCTGACTTTTTTTTAAGATTCCGGCTTGAAATTTCGAAATAATTCAGTGTATGATGTTTGGAGGATCCCAAATAATCATCTGTACTACTCACCACAATTTTTTACCATACTCTCGAGACACAGCAAGGCGTACAAAGCAGAATGAGGATTGGGAGCGACCAGTTTCTTCTTAACTGCAGCCAGAGCAACTTTTGGCCTGAAATAATTCAACTTCAAATGCAAAAGGACTCAAAAAGAACAAAAACCAACTCACTGTATATCGTTTTGCCTTATCAAATCGCAAATTTGCAGGATGGAAGGCCAATCTGGTTCCATCAATAGATGACTCGTAGCTTTATCTACAGAAAAAGGGAATCATTTACAATAATAATAATTATTAATACAAATATATTTACCTAGAAGTTTATCAAAGCCTGCAGTGGACCGAAACATTGTCTGAATATTTTAATAATAATTTAGTTATTTTGTAATGTATGAAGTAGAATTTTTTAAAGGGGCGAAAATTTGATGTTTTTTTTATTTGTATTTTTTTCTTATGAATGAATCATAATGAATGACAACATCTGATTTTGACAATTAGTACTATCTTTTTTTCACATGTAATATATTTGTCTTTGTTTAGTACATAGCAAATGACAAAGACCGACATAAAGTGGTTGTTTTTTTTTTTTTTTGCAGTTGGTAATCGATTTCTTTTTTGACATTGGCGTTGGCCTAGAGGAAAATTTCATTTTGCATTGCAAGTACAAGAAAAGTCATTGAAAATAGTGGTTTTCCTCCAATAATTGACCACGTAAGTAGTTAAAATACATTTATTGATGAATTTCCAGTATAAAATAATCTTAAATTAGTGCCACATGTGCAGGCTTGAGCTCCCCAATTCCCCATCAAACCAAATATTTATGCAATAATAATTATTTAGTTGATAAGGTTCTTTTATTGTTTATTTGGACATTAATCTATTTCTAGATAGAAGTGCAAAAATCATAAAATATTTATTATACAGGACATAAGACATGAAAATCTACATAAGGTCATAGTAGTAAGTATTCAAACAACCAATCAAGTTGGTAATTACCCTTTGCTATAATGGTATTTGAATCTATTGTAGCTTTTAAAATGTTTCCTCTTGTAAATATCTGCGGCTTGAAGCAAATATTATTATTGGAAAAATTACTGATGTTAATAATGCAAACCTACAAACCGCAATTATCTGTTATTAACTGTTAAATAACAATGAAAACAGAATTTTCTTGACCAAATAATTGAATATGGAAATTGAATTTACACAATTAAATAAGTACACAATACCTTGATATCCTTGAAGTGGAGTGCAGCAACAAACATTTTATATTATAGTCAATCAGTTCATTATTGGGTGGATACTTACTGGTAATAGTTATTTTAAAATGCAAAATTACAATTATTTAGGTAATTTTTTAAATGGTGAAATAATTGAGAATAGATGCAAAATACATTTCCCCTTGTATTTTGCATCTATTCTTCACTATTTATCCATTTAGGTACATAATACATTTCTCCTTATGGGCCTAATGTGGCCTAACTGTTGTGGCATACTATACCACCCGGCACCCTCTCAAACTTACAGATACATACCCCCTTATAATTCGCCAATTTACAATCTATTTGAGGGGCTTAAGAGGTCCAATGACAAATTTATTTTTTGATTATGACAAATGTGTTCATTTAATTTGTAGAATTGTTCACTGTTAAGCCTGAAAAGCCCAAGGAACTGTACAATTAAAAACTTCCTGAGGTGGACTTTTGGTCAATGCATTCATCTGCCCAGTCTGAATCTAGAAAACCAGTAATAATGTTCTCACTCGCGACTGGACTATAAATATTGTTGATAATTGTTGAAAACCTTTGTCCATCAGTGGCGGCTCGTGACAATCCAAACTAGTGAGGCCCATGCTTAGCCCATGGCCCATCAAGTTAACCCAAACAAACCCAAACACAATATTCAAGTGTTATACGCCCAAATTTTGACCCAAAATTTCATTAAAAGAACATCTCGGATATTTTTTTTGTATATTTCTAATGAAAATTTTCATTTCTCACAGTTGCAAAACAACAGCAGTAGGTACATAATTCTTATTTTAATACAAATATTGAGTTTCAAATTAACAATATAAATTCCAAAAAACAGTTTTTTAACCCGCAACAGACCAAAATAAAAAGTATGAGCCAATTAACCAATTAAATACTTGTCGCAGCAGCAAGAGATGCAAGCAAAGTCTGCATGTTTCTTATTAACAAGCCCAAAATTGTGCGCCTCAATGCCTATAAAAATTCGCTATCGTCTCACCTACAGTTGAAGGGTTGTGGTGGGGAGTGCCGTGGCATCGCTTCGGCGTTCTGTGACGCACATGAGGCCAAAATTTTTGGGATTGCTATTTTATTTTAATGCTGTCCGGCAACGATTTGAGTGCCTATAAGGATAAAAAATAGGTAGAAGCGCGCGCTAAATTCAAGAAATAGTATTAAATAGGTATATTTTATTGAAAATTCGATGTTTTGTTTCTTTTAATGATTGAAAATAGTTAAAAAACGTTAAATATTTAATAAATATTATTTCAAAATTTTACATCATTATTGTAATTTTTACATGTGAGGCCCGGCCTCAGTTGCTTTATACGACGAGCCGCCACTGTTGTCCATAAGCCTTGCTTTATAATCTGCTACATTACCACCTTCGTCTTTCTTCTTCTTTTAAATACCCATTTGCATGTTGTTCAAGAGAGGTAGGTTGCCTGATAACTTTATGACGTCATCTGTATGCCTCAAACATAATGCAAAACTCCATAAGGCACCCCAGATGCATCATCAAGTTACCCATTACCAGACAACCTATAAACTTTAGGAACCTTGGCCATGACCTATTAACACAGATAGACAGAACAATAAACAATAATTCTGGAGTTCTGGAGTTTTGTTAAAAACAAATCAAGTCCTGGAGGAGTGCCTGGAAATATGATATATGATGGTAATCTTCACTCAAATGCCCATGATATAGCTAATGCCTTTGCTCATTATTTTAAATCCGTTTTTGAAGAACAGGATTCTAGTCAATTTTTTCAGAATGGCTGTGATAATTTATTTAGTTTGTTTAATTTCTCTAGTATATCTGAGAAAGAAGTGTACGATAGTATAAAGTAATTGAAACCAAAGAAAACGACTGGAACTGATAACATTCCAGCATATATTTATAAGGGTATGGTTGATTATTTTAAAAAACCCCTGACTCATATTTTTAACTTATCATTGAAACAAAAAGAATTTCCAGCCATATTCAAAAAAGCTTTAGTGTCACCATTATTTAAAACTGGGCTGACAAATGATGTCAGAAGCTATCGCCCCATTAGTCTCATTAATGTGGCTGCAAAAATTTTCGAAAAGATCTTATACAACCAATTATATATTCATGTAAGTCATCAAATAGCTATACAGCAGCATGGATTTTTACCTGACAGATCAACTGTCACAAACTTATTATTATTTTCTGAATGTTCAGCAAAGGCGTTTGATGATAAAGCCCAACTGGATGTAGTCTATACTGACTGCGAAAAGGCTTTTGATAAGGTAAGCCACTCAATTCTTCTGCGCAGGCTGGTTGATTGTGGTCTATCGGGTGATGCATGTCTTCTTATGAAATCATATCTAGATGACCGCGAACAAAGAGTGAAAATTGGTAAGTGTGTCTCTGACCCTTACATAGCCACATCTGGAGTACCACAGGGTAGCAATTTAGGTCCCTTATTGTTCCTAATTTTTATCAACACGCTGCCAGATGTGGTCAGACACTCAAATTGCCTTATGTTTGCGGATGATTTTAAACTCTTTAAGATTATTTACACTCCTGAAGATCACCAGCAACTAAAGTCTGATTTGAGGAGAGTGATTGATTGGTTTCAATTGAATAAAATGTCGTTGAATAGCAAAAAATGTACAGCAGTTACCTTTACTAGAAAGATTGATGTGTCTATTGTTAACTATTATATAGGTGAAGAAAAAATTAGTCGTAATAATGAAGTTAGGGACCTGGGAGTGTATTTTCAGACTAACATGAAGTTCAATACCCATTTCAACCATATTGTAAGAAAGGCCTTTAGGTCATTGGGGTTTGTAATCAGAAATAGTAGAAATTTCCAGATAAGCGTAATTGTCAGGCTCTATAATGCTCTGGTGAGGCCACATTTGGAATATGCATTACAAATATGGATGCCATCAACAACAACTCATATTAATCAAATTGAAAAAGTTCAGAAAAGGTTCTTGCGTTACTTATATGTGAGAATGAATAATGCATACCCTTATATGGTCTCATACAGATCTATGCTAGATAGCTTTAAACTTGTTAGATTAGAAGACAGACGAAACATACAAGCTGTGATGTTTGTATTCTGTATTGTTAAGAACATCAAATACAAAAACTGTATGTTAATTAACTTTATAAACTTTAATGTTCCTAAGATTTATTTAACGCAATTGAATCGTAAACTGTTCGCAATTAATTATGGTAGTGTATCGCCTTTTAATAACATGCTCCAGATGTGTAACAGTATTGTTGAAACCATGGATTTTGATATTTTCAGTATCTCGGAGGTACAGTTGAGGCTGGTGCTTCGTAGTCTGTTGTTGTAGTTGTAATTGTTCTTTTTTTTTGTTTTTCTCTTGAATTATGTTTTTAATTATATTGATATGTAGATTGTAGATTGTATTGCTTAGTATTTATTACCTTCACATGTAATTACCATTTATTGGTGTTTGTAAAGAGAATCAATAAAATAAAAATAAAAATAAATAATATCAGTTGACTACATGCCAGGAACAGCATCTCTCCTCACTACTTATTAATCCTTGTGTTATTTTGTATCTTTCTCTAAAACGTGGAAAGCGTTTATTTTTCAATGGAAATTAGCAATGCTGCAAAAAAATAAATCCCACCTCGAATTCCACCTTTCCACCAATCAGCGGCTTCTATTCAATTGTCATGTCAAAATGTGACCTGCAGGTATTTTATGACAATTTCCATTTGTCAATCAGTGCGCAGTGAGTGTATCCGCATCTTTTTCTAAAATTATGTAAAATATAAGGATAAAGATACACTTTTGTAGCACTGATTCTGGTTTCATTTTCAGAGTTGCCAAGTATGCGATACTAAAATGGAGGCAGAGTTAGCAGAATCATTTGAATCCCTACTCCTAGCCGCTCTCACAGCTCACCCCCCCTGGCCCATAAACATGTAGTCAACCAAAACAAAGCTATTTTATCAATGGGATGTCTATCTGTGTTAATAGGTCATTGGTATTCACAGCTTCTTTATTATTTTTTCTACTGACGTTTCATAATAGCAACTTTTCGATTGTCATTTCAGTTTTGAAACGACATTCTTTTAGGCACTGAGTGCGTGAAAGTTACTTTTAGGCACTCAGTGCGTAAAAGTGACTTTTTAATGCGTAAAAGTGACTTATGAGTGCGTAAAAGTAATTTTTAAGCACTAGTGCATAAAAGTGTCATTCATTATTCAGAAATAAAAAACACACTAAACACATATTTGAATTTTGTTTTGTATTTATTATGAATATTGAAAATGGAATTACTGAATTGAACGTTTGGGTTACTCAAAACAGAACTTTGTGTTATTACCAACTTTCTAGGATTTTAATTATTTATGTCGAATTTTGAAAAGAAAATCGCATGAAAAGTGACAGGTGTCAAGTAAAAGCAGGTAACAAAGATTTTGGATGTAATCGACTTATTCACATGAAATAAAATTGTGTTATTTTATTATAAAATGCCAGTAGAAAAAATCTTGTATACAATACGTTACGAAACGATGTTCGCTCATTTCGTAACTTATTGTATAAATAGCTATTTCGAGTCACTACTAGCCATTGCATCATCATAAGTTAATGGTTCATCATCAGAGAATGTTCAGAAACTCCATAATCATTGATGGTCTTTATCTCTCTTCTCAAGTTGTATGTACTATTGCAATCTTCATATGAACTATACTTTATTTTTTTCCAAGATAGATTTTGACATTGTCAACTTTGAAACATAAACAATGCCACTTTTTGGCCGCTATTGTAAAACTGATGTCAACCTGCAGAAACACCTCATTTTGCGACCAATCAGGGTCAGGCGTTATTGTTTATGTTTCAAAGTTTTCAATGTCAAAATCTATCTTGGAAAAAAATAAAGTATAGATACCTACTGCTGTCACTTCCATAATTTTCTTCCCAATTTCTTTCTCTTTTTATGTGATTATTGTCTTCTGTCTCATCTTTGATAATGTTCACAGTCTCATTTGATATGTATATCTTATCATCATTCGTTTTCTTTCTTTACTTCAATGGTATTTTCTGATAAGAATATAACATCTCGATAGAATTCTACTTTATTTTGTTCTGGTATATAAATCCTATTCCCTTTCATGTCTTCACCATATCCCAGAATAATTCCCAAAGTATTTTTAGCATCCCACTTCAATATTTTCTCCTTGGGTATATGAACAGAAACTTTTGAACCAAAACTTTCAAAATTATTCACATTTACTTCTTTTTGAAACCATAATTTATAGAGTCTTATTTTTCTCTGAGCTTGTTCCTGTTTGATTCAATAAGTATGTTGCATTGTTAACAGCCTCTGCTCAAAAATGTTTCTATTTTATGTCCTTGAATCACGGTACAAGCTGTTCCACTAGGGATGACAGATACCTTTTGATTCTTTTTTTTTTTTCTTTATTTCAATATGATAGTTAAACATTAGATATAGAGACTCTGAGCTTGAAAGCTATGCAGGTCATTCAGTATCATATATAACATTAAGAGAAAATATCCAGTTCTACAAGTAGGTACTGTATCACAAAGTTGTTGCATTTATGAATATATTAGTTCTAAATTGCAGATAAAGTCTTTCATTGTACAGTCCCAAAGTATCCATCGAAAATTAGCTGCTTCAGCTTACACTTGATACAAGTTATGTTCAATCTTTTAAAGGATTCTGAAATTCGATTGTCCTTCTGATAAGATGCTGTGTTGGTCAGTTGTAGTGTTCATTGCCGACGTTCTTAAGTTTTCATTGAGTCTGGTAGTGTAGTGAATGATTGTGTTGGCTGGGATGAGATTTATTGTAGAGTGAATATTGGAAGTCTTGCAAGAATGGATAAAGATGCAGAATTGCAAGATATACAGGGAGTGAATGTTCAGGATGCCATTCGGATAATATAAAAAATCCCAGGTATTTGATGCAGTCTGCATCAGTCAATGGGAGGCCTTGAAAGTTTATTGTGAAGTCAGGCCAGGACTCAAACTTTGATATTACCATATAGCTTGATTTTTTCACATTTAAACTAAGTTTGTGGTAACAGAGCCAATTAATTATTTTCTTTAAGTCTTTTTCAATGATGATTTTTAAGTTTTTAGGGTCCTTGTCAAAATAAGTGATGCAAGTATCATCTGCATATAAATTGAGAGAGCCCTGAGGAGGTATGTATGACAGTGAGTTCATGTAAACTAGGAAGAATATCGATCCCAGCAGAATAACACTTCGTGTGCAATGTTTTCCATTTTACACTCTTAACTTTCACATTCAACATACTATAGTCTGCCCTATAGATAGTCCCTAAACCACAGTAGTGCTGAACCTCCAATACCAGTTTTTTCAAGCATCTCCACGGGAATTTTGTGATTTATTGTGTCAAAAGCTTTTCTTAAGTCCAACGAGACAAGTACACACTTATATCTCTTATCAACCTTTTCATAGATATTTGTAACTAGGTTTGTAGTTGCTGAGGAGGTATTGTTGTGTTTTCTGAATCCATATTGACCCGCATACCAAAAATTTATTCCATCCAAATAACTGGTTCATCTCATATTTAAATGGGCCTGTAGTTGTTTAGTTCTGTGCTATCACCACCCTTAAATAAAGAGACAACCTTTACCATTTTTAACAAACTTGGTACAGATGCAGTATTGAAAACAAGATTTATCAACTTACATAAAGTAGGTGCTATTTCATTTTTCAATTCCTTGATTGTAACAATGCCCAAGCTGTCAGTTCCAGGTGATTTTTCTGGTTTTAATTTGTTTATAACTGCAGTAAAAGTTGGTTGGAGTTGAGGGGAAAAAATTGTTGGGTGGATGTTTTTTGCTAGTTCTGCAACAATTCCGGAAAAGTATTGGATTAGCAAGTTGGCAACATCCTGTGAGTTCTGCACAGTGTGTCCTTCATGTACTAACTTGGGTAGCAAGTGGTCTTTCCTGGGTTTGAAGTTGTTGATAATTAATAATAATAACTAATAATTCTTTCATCTTTTTATTCAGAAATTTCAAGCCAAAATTTTCATTGTGTGTCCCGTTTCTCTCTCTGCTAAATAAATGAAAGTTTCTATGTTTTTCTTCACTTCCGATTTCTGTTTCATGAATTACACATATCTGTAGCTTGAGTAAACATCTTTCAGCATTAAAAAAACAACGAGCTCTGCCTAAAGATTCCTGCTCTATAGAACCACATACATCACTATGCATTACCTCCAAAGGTTTACTTGCTCTTGATTTGCTTTATTCAGAAAGCAATGGGTGTTGCTTGCCTGTTAAACATTGTTGGCACACAAAATTTTCTTCAATAAAATCAATATGGTTTCTTTTCAAAAACTGTCTAACATAGGTTACATTCTGATATGTACTAGTCTGGAATACCATGTACTTAAACTTTCTATTATTTTGGCAGTGTTGCATTCAGAAATTAGTAAATCATTTATTTCTGTTTCATACTTTAGACCTCCACAAAGGAATTTACAGAAGAAATTAGGATTATTGTTAAACATCAGTCATAAATTTTTCCAAAAATTTTAAATGACTATGTAAAGATTAAACAGTAGCAAAGATACTGTTCATTCTACAATAGAAATTAATGTACAATGTTTTGGGGTTTACCCAATACATAATTCCAAATCAAACATTATAATAATAATTTAAAATACCACCATGTAATTTAAATAAACATTTATGCAAACACTTTTCTAAATATAAAAAAACTCGCTTCATAATCACAGGAAATTCTCGTCGCTTATCAGTGGCACTTAAATTCAAATCACCAAGCGTGCTTTTTTGCCTTGAAAAAAAAACATATTTTTTTTATTCCAGTAATGTTCAACATGCGTCTCAAAATAGGCACGACAGGCAATACAGAGTGGAGATGTTGCCTGTGTCTCCACGTCAAAACCGCCACAATAGCTTTTGGGGTATGGCATTTAGTAAGTAATTTTTATGCCATTTTGCTTATCTGTTAATAATTGAATCTAATTCTACATAGTTGCTCCATGTATTGGCCCTTACCGTTTTGGCCCTGGTAATGCGAAATCACAGCTACTTCAACCAGAAACACGAATTCGAAGAGAGCGACTTTTTGCCTACGCCCCTGAGCAAAGTTAAGGACGACGACAATCCATATTATTTGCCTACAACTCAAGATGGAAGACCGATTTTGCCTTGTATGTTTTCAAAATTGATAAAATACTTTTTTCTTATTGATTATTTTGCAGCTGACGTTGATATGGGGGCAATAATGACAATTTGCACTCTATCTATTACACTGTTGATGGTTTATGGAGCTTTGAAAGGCAAACCCAAGCAAATTTTGCCGTTCTTCTTTTTGCAACTTTTCGATTTTGCCATTACAACGTAAGTCAAAAAAATTTGTAAAAAACATGGATCTAAACTGAATCCATATTTTAGCTTGACAGCCACAGGATATTTTTGCTATTTACGCTCAGTGCATCGCCTTGTAGCTGAACACTGGCACAACTTGCCTTTCCGTCAAGAATTGCTGTCTTTGAGCCCTCAAAATCTTTCACTTCTCGTGCTGGTATCCTTTTTGGTATCTATGGTATGGAAAGCTTATTGGATTGGCGTCGTTTGGCGTTGCTACAAATATCTGACCCTCAAACAACAAGCTACCCATAATACCATTCATTATATTTTGCCTAATGAGGGAACAGACAGAAACGAGCCTGATTATGCTGCAATGTTTAGGGATAATGAAGCTGCATTGTTTGGACCAATGAAACAAACTCCACCGCCTTCTTACCAGGTATGTACGTTAATAGATTGAAACTTGAGGATTTTATAGATGAGTTATTAGAAGCTTTTTTTTTTAAGTTTTCATAGTATTGGATAAATTAGCATTTTCCAGAATTAAAGTGAATAGTAGTTTTGAGAGGATGCTGCTGTGATTTTCTAAGTATCAAAATAGGAAATGAAATATTGAGCAACTTATCATCAACTTAGTTTATATTTGAAAAGAAGGTACAATTTTTAAATTCTGGAAGTTTTAAGACCCATCATAGTGGGTCAGAGTATTTATCAAAGACCTACAAAGCTGATTTTTCAGGTATCAATGAGTAAAAAAATCTGTAACTTTGGTTGTGAGTTTCATATTAACTTCCAACTTGTTTGGTATTATGAAAAAAATCTAATTCATAAATCCTGAAAGTTTCAAGTGGCTGTGATGGGTAGAAGTATTTTTAAGGAACCTGTGAAGGTGATTTCACAGGAATTTCATGATTTTCCCAGGTATTAATGAGTAAACAAATCGGTAACTTTGATTCTGAATTTCATATCAACTTCCAACTTGTTTTGTATCATGAAAAAACTCTAATTAATCATTCCTGGAAGTTTCAAATTGCTGTGATGTGTCAAAGTATTTTTCAGGAACTCATAAAGGTGATTTACAGGAATTTTATGATTTTCCCAGACATCAATGAGTAAAAAAATCTGTAACTTCGGTTGTGAGTTTCATATTAACTTCCAACTTGTTTTGTATCATGAAAAAACTCTAATTCATAAATCCTGAAAGTTTCAAGTTGCTGTGATGGGTAGAAGAGTATTTTTCAGGAACCTCCAAAGGTGATTTTACAGGAATTTTATTTTTATAATGAGTAAAGAAATTTGTAACCTCAGTTGTGACTGAGGGGTTTTTCACCTAACAAAATTTTACACCGATTAGTACTAACTGAGATATTTCCATGTATTAACAGATATTTTTATGTACCATCGTCACCAAAAGTAACTGGGACAGCATCATATTAGCACTTATACTATTATATGAATTTTAGTGTCAAACATTTGACAAACTATCATTTAAATGCATTGAAATGAATGCTGGTAGAATTAGTCCAGGAGATTAATATAAATTATTTTTGTCCCAGATACTTTTGGTGACGATGGTACCTAATAACACAACTATTTTCATGTATTAACAAAATATTTCCACCTATTGCCAGGTATTTCCCTAGTATTATCACATATTACCAGGTATTGCCATGCTATTGACAGACTAAAATCAAATATTTGTCTTGCCAGAATTCTAGGTATTGACATATCCACAGGTATTTACATGTTATTAATGGGTATCAACCAACGACATTAACATATATTGCCTAGATATCTAGAAGTATTGACATATATTACCTACATAATTAACAAGTAGGTATTGCATAGTATTGACATTATTGGCATAGTATTTACCTGGTATTGACATATATTAACCAGTGATTTGTACACCGATTAACAAGGTGAAAAACCTCTCGGTTGTGACTGTCATATTAACTTCCAACTTGTTTTTCATAATGAAAAAACTCTAATTAACTAATCCTGGAAGTTTTAAGTTGCTGTAATGGGTGAAACTATTTTTCAGGAACCTTGAAAGGTGATTTTACAGGATTTCAAATTCTTGTGATGGCTGAAAGTATTTTCCAGGAACCTACAGAGCTAGGAATTTTATCAATTTCAAAGTGGAATAAAAATCATAAACTCTTTTCTGAGATACATTATTAACATCCAAGTTGCTTTACAACAATTACAAAAAACGAAAAATTATAAATTTTGAAGTTGCCAAGAACTTCAAAAATCCTATTGTAAAGCAAGTTTTTTCCATTTTTTTTTTGACCAAAATAGAGCCAATAGGCCATTACAATAATTATTCTGAAACTGGATTTTTGAACCAAGAAATAACTAAATTTGGATCATCTTTTAGGATGTTATGGATGAACAACCACCACCGTATCCAGCCACCACAACCACCACAGTAGTCCAAGAAGTCCCAGTTCGTAGATTCCTATTCTCATACGCCCCAGACAACGCTGAAGAACCTCAAACCGAAACCGTTGCCACTACTGAAGAAGCCGCGACTCCGAATCCTGAAACTCCTGCTCCAGAATCGCCTCAGGCTTCTTGCTCCAGATCGACTCCGTATTTGAAGAAAAAGGACCAAGAATTGGTTGAATTGAAAGTGGCTGACGAACCTGAATATGATTATGTTGATGTTATCACACAAGAACCGGATCAGGTGTCGGTGAAATCTGCTAAAGTAGAACATGTTTAATTTATTAGAAGATCTGGGGCTTATTTTGATTTGATATCTCTTTTATTTTAGTTTAGGGTAGTCTTTTGTGTACAGGGTGTCCAAAATGATTGTCTTTTTTTTTTTTAATTGCAAGACTGGTCCATGTGTAGTTTTTTGTTTTTTTTGAGGGTGTATTTATAAAGGGATAATTGTTTTGCTCACCAGCTACACAGACTCACACACAAATTTTGTCCTATGATTGAACGAATCAAAATTATAATGAATGATTAACTTGTGTAGTGTTTTAAATGTGTAGTGTTTTAGGCCATAATTATTATAGTAATAATACATTTATCTGTTATAATAATATTTTGGTTTGTTTTTTATTTTATGAACGGGTTTTTTTTTTATCCGTGTATGTGAAATTATTTCCTAAGACCCTGTTCAGATAAACTATCTGCAAGATAAATTTACCGTTCTGATTTTATTGGTCGGCGGATAATTGGACCCAGGGGCCTTATTCTGTAAGAAACGAACCGTTCGATTCGGTAGAATTTCTTCGATTGTGACGTCATTTTCGGTTTGGTTTTCGCGCTACCAAGCGCTACGTAATCAGCCCAAGGAGGCGAACTTTTTTTTTTTCTACGAGTGTGCAGAAAAGTACACTTTTCCGCACGCATTTTAGTTTGGAAAGTTTCACTTTACAGATGTCAATTTTTAAATTATGAGCTGACACACTTACACAAATATCAGCATTGAGAATTATTGACACAATAACGTTATTTATTAAATTATTTTGGTTTAAACTCAACTTTTCTTCTGAAATTACTATAGAATGGTTACTTTATGCTTAAAAATTTCGAAAATTTCATAGTACAAATTATTGTTAAAAGTTCTCGATTTTATTGTCTTCAGAATAAGGCACATTATTTCAGAATTAGTTTTTTTTTTTATTAATAAATAAATGAGTTTTATTTGTAAAAGTACCTTATTTATATTAAGAAAAAATTACTCGATTTGTTTTTAATACCAGGTGTTGAAGAAGAAATATTATCAAATATTGGTGTTAAAATAATTTACATTACGTAGGTACGTTCCTTCTAACTCGTAGAAAAAATAGTGTTCCTAACTCGTGCGGAAAGTCTCTTTTCCTCACTTGATTGCAATCGCGTGCGGAAAAGTGGCACTTTTCGCACTTGTTAGGAAATATACTATTACCGGGTGCCACGCCCAAAATCGTTTACTTTGAGCCGTCAAAACATTTCTCTACGAAAGTGGGGAAAATTAAACAGTGCGGAAAATCGATTTTCTCGCAAGGTGCGGCGAAATTTTTTCCGCACGGCTGTCAAAAAAAAAACAATAATTTACTACAAATTATGTAGGCACAGTGGGAGTCATTGCAATTGGCACACACTTTAAAAACATCCCCCGTAATGTGTTAAAATTTTGCTTCTTTGACACACAGGTAATCTCAAAATCTTGTCAGACTGATAAGTCAGTGGTGAACATAATAGTTTTAATAAACTGTTAAAGGAAAAAAATATTTGTTTGCTAAAATCAACTAAAATAGTTTACCATATGCTTATATAACAATTACGAAAGGACAAGAGGCATTTGACCCTATAAGTTATGACAGTAACGCCATAGTGACATCATGAATTTGAAGGGAAAATGGGTCGACAGGAGCTAAATTATCATGCACACCACTGCACTAAACAAAATTATTGGTTAGAATTTTGACTTGATACGAGGGATGTTAAAAAAGTTTGTGCCAATTGCAATGATTTCCACTGTACTTATTTCCGCATGTCTTTAGAAAAACTATTAGTTCTTTTCACGTGGCTCCGGTTTAAGTAACCGGGTTACAAAACGGTTAGAGAAATGACATACCATTTTCTAACCCGGTTACACAGTGACGTGATGGATACCTACCACTCGAATTTGAGCAGTATGTTGCGGTTACAGTGGCTAAATAAACCTTTACATACAGTGGCGACAATAGAGTTCCCCCCGCCATCTTGTTCCCAACCTCTTGTTACTATTTAAATAGACATCTATCATAAAAAATTAAAATCGGCATATTTGATGACCATTATTAGGTTCATCGAATACGTTGTTTTCCATGTTTTACGATGGATATTCACCTAAATCCTATATATTCATATTTAAAAGTAACAAGAGGTTGGGAACAAGATGGCGGCGTTTTCAGTTTTCGATTTTTCCAGTATTAAGTATGACATTTGACTACGGGATCACCAGGTTTACAGTGGCTCACCTTGCGTTCGGTATTTTGCTCGAAGAGCAGAGCGTGCAGAGCGGAGCCGTAACCACGTGACCAGCGAACGAACAGAGCAGTTGAACGCTGTATAAAAGTGCCAGAAATTTTAATAAACGAACGCGAATGAGGATACACCGAGTACACTTTTTGAATAAACGAACGGTAAAGTCAAGCACGGAGAACTCAGACCAAAATAACGAACGCACGGTAAATAAACCTTTACATACAGTGGCGACAATAGAGGTTTCGCCGCCATCTTGTTCCCAACCTCTAGTTACTTTTAAATATTAATATATAGGATTTAAATGGACATCTATCATAAAAAATTGAAATCGACGTATTTGATGACCATTATTAGGTCCATCAAATACGTTGTTTTCCATGATTTATGATGAATGTTCACCTAAATCCCATATATTCATATTTAAAAGTAACAAGGGGTTGGGAACAAGATGGCGGTGTTTTCAATATAAATATATGGGATTTTAGAACCAATCAAAAATGAGACAGCATTGTCGCCACTGTGGGTTATAGTGTGCCCCCAAAAATATCAAGAATCAAATAAATTATTTCTTGTTAGCATTAATTAAGGCCTGATTCTATTATGCATCAAAATTAACATAACTTTGGGACAAAATAGACCTTCAATCAAACCATTTTCAAATATTTGAACAAAATATATATATTATGAGATATTATGAGCAATTGGCAACACCGATTACGTGTCATTAATGTCAAAAGTCAAATGACGACGCTCTTTTCCCTTCTTATCGCCATTTTATTTTTCTCTCAATTTGAAATATTTGAATAATTAATAATTGTGGCATCTTCTATTGAATAATTCAATAAATTTTCTCGAATAAATTGTCCCTATAACGGTATCACCATTGCGAACGACAGCAAAATGAGTAGCTACGGCCGGCCTCCGCCCCGTATCGACGGAATGGTATCCTTGAAGGTGGACAATCTCACCTACAGGACCACCCCGGACGATTTGCGAAGGGTTTTCGAACGTTGCGGCGAAGTCGGCGACATTTACATCCCTCGCGATCGTTTCACAAGAGAAAGCAGAGGATTCGCTTTCGTACGGTAAGTTTTCAAACTTTGCCAGCCAAAATCACACATAACCTAAACAACAGATTCTACGATAAACGGGACGCCGAAGACGCGCTAGACGCCATGGACGGACGCATGTTGGACGGCAGGGAGTTGCGAGTCCAGATGGCGCGTTACGGGAGGCCCACTTCGCCCCACAGAAGGTCTCGTGGTGGTAGAAGAAGGTAGATGGTTTGAAGGCTTTCGAGCTTGAATTTTGAGTAATTTTTATCAAGGTCTAGGTCTCGCGGCAGGAGGGACAGCAGGTCTAGGTCCAGGGGCAGAAGATCGGCCAGTAGGAGCAGGTCCAGGTCTGGCAGCAAGAGTTCCAGAGGGGGTTCTCGGTCGCCAGTCAGGGAGGCTTCCGGGTCCAGGAGCAAGTCTAGATCCAGATCCAGGTCTTAGGTAAATTAATTCTTCAATTTTACATATTGTTTTATAATATAGAAAACTGAATTTGATTGTGGATATTTTTAAAAGACAACAGGTTTATCCTCCAAAATTATTCCAAAAAAAAATATCTAGACTCTTAGAGTGACTTCCAATTTTGGAAGCAATTTCCAAAGCATATTCATAAAGTCCTAAAAATAAACTTTAAATTGT
This sequence comes from Ceutorhynchus assimilis, assembly GCA_917834065.1. Lineage (NCBI taxonomy): Eukaryota > Metazoa > Arthropoda > Insecta > Coleoptera > Curculionidae > Ceutorhynchus > Ceutorhynchus assimilis. The sequence continues at coordinate 36,256,402 of OU892285.1, forward strand.
CTTCAAACAGTAGAACTCCGGTAAGTTCAGAGTCACTTGGAGCAACATCCAAAAACTTAGAGTGTCCAGAGTTGTTTTTTAAACATATGCATCTAAATAAAATTTAAAGCATCTGAAACATATTTAAGATTACAACTATTTGCACAACTATAGATATAGAGTGTGCAAACAATTTTTAAGAAAATATAGGAGGGATCTCAATAAGTCCCTGGACTTAATGGCAATATCTACTTTTTCTGGATTGAAATTTATAGTATTGATTTTTGTTCTGGAGTAGGATTCAACGGGAAGTGTTGGTCTAATATCTATAGGGCTGAGTTTAGTAAAAAGACTCTGGAATTGCTGTGCAAAAGAGTCTACACTACAACCTCCTGGTCAAATTCAATAATTCAAATGGGACTAGAGTTGCTTTGTTGACAATACTAAAGTGGGTGTGTTTAGAGTTGAAGTTAACGTAGGAAAAGAACTGTTAGGTGTTGTTCATCAGATTTTGTTTATATTGTTTTAATGGCCGTTTGCACTGACCATTTTAAGGAAGTCTTAGCGATAAGTATTCCTTAAAGTGACGTTACTCCATGTAAAAATATCATTTTAAGGAATACTTATCGCTGAGGCTTCCTTAAAATGGTTGGTGCAAACGGCCATGAGACAACTTTTGACCTTATTATTTTGATTTTGGTACTGTTGGTCATTTTTTTTTTCAGTATTGTTGTGCAATATCACAAGTCTCTTCTCCTTTGTATTTCCCTAAATACTGCTTTAGTTAACCATGGGTGATCATTTTTTCCAAGGGGTGCATACATGTTCTTGTACATCAAAAATTAATTTCTTCTCATTTACAATAGATAGCTGTAGAAGAGATTTGATTTGGAATATTGGTCATGTAAGAGTCGAGAAATTAAATTTGAATCTTACGAGCCAAGAGGCTCTTTTCTAGTCTACTCAGCCTATTGATGAAGTGGAAAGATGTGTTTTCTAGATTAACTTTCCTTTGGTGAAATATTTTACTAACATCTATTTCGCTCAAGGGGCGAACCACCTAGGAATTCTTTGCCAAAAATGTGGAGAATTTAGAGGAATTTGTGGAGAATTTGTAGGAATTCATCCGAATTTATGAGAATTTGGGGAATTTATAGGGGATTTTGAGGAATTTTTGGGGAATTAGGGAGAATTTGTGAGGAATTTAAACGAAATTGAAAAAATTCAAAAGAATAATGAATGCAGTTTTTGTAGGTTGATTTTCAAGATTTTTCATCTTACTGTTTTTCACTGGAAAAATTTGAAATTTTGAAAAAATGAGCTCGTTACCTTCCTCTTCACATGCAAAAAGTTTAAAAATTTTCCCCTTCTCTGGTTTTCCTGGAAAACTTTGAAATGTGTGAGATTGTATTTTCGACTAATTCAGTTTTTGTAGGTTGATTTCCAAGATTTTTCATGTTGCACTGGAAAACTTTTAAATTTTGGAAAAATGATCTTGTCTCCTTCCTCTTTACATGCAGAAAGTTTCAAAATTTTCCCTTTTTTTTGAGGAATTTGTGGGGTATTTGGAGAAGTTCGTGATAGGGTATTTGGAGGAATTTGTGATAGGGTATCTGGAGGAATTTGCAGGAATTATGCGAAAAAATTTCCCTTTTGCACCAATTCTGGGATGGTGGTTTACCCCTTGATTTCACTAGATCTCCAAATATGAGTAGGAAAACAAAAACACTAATTTATTTGAGAAGGAGAAGGAACACAACAATAGAAGCTAGGAAGCCTGTTATTTGCCATATTTGGGATGATCCTTTTATCTTTAGAGTTTTATAGGGACTTTCTAAGCAATCTGTAAAATAAGAACACTGTAATACTTTAACTAATTATTTTTTTTGTTATAGATTTTTCCTGCATAGTGCATTGGGTGAAGCCTATTACGCAGTCTGGCTAGCAACTAGCAAGCAGAGCCTGTTTAATTTGGCCAAGGTATTTTTATTGATTTAGATTTAAGAATTTCATCTCCCATTTTATTTTAAACAACTTATTGTCTTGTTATCTAGATACAGGTTTTTTTGCTGCGTGACACTTCTTTTGAAATTTGTACCTAGATATTTATTTACTTGGGGGCCTAACAGTTTTTGTCTTCTTTTGATTGTATATTTAGTTTAATGTATTGATAACCTATATATATTAGGTTTTCTTTTGTATTTTGCCCCTGGTCTAAGTTTGTTTTTTTTTTTCTTTGAAATTATTTCATGTACACCTTCCAGGGGGTATGTAATTGATTTGATAAGTGCTGTTCTTGACATTAAAAGTCGGTTTTAACAAATAATTTTTGGGGAGTTTATTATTATTTTTAATTATTACTTAAAAAAGCACCCATATACACCAATTTAGTTCACATTTAAGCTCTTTGTCCATTGCTGCAAAAAAATCTTAATTGCAGCAGTGGACAAAGGTCATTATTGTCCTTCAAAAAAAAAAATCACTAACGCCTCTTTTATGTGGTAGCAGGCGCAGAGAGTATGCGGTTTAAGCGGTTTTGGTGTGTTGCGGGGGTTGGTGAGAAAGAGAGAGAGGAGCAGAGAATGGTTGGCGAGAGCAGCAGAAAACACTTGGTCTTTGTAGAGCTGACAGCCAGCCAATCAAATCGCACCGTTTGCTGCTGTTCCTGACAAGACTCGAACCGATCCAGCGATTCTTTTTAAGTTATTTTTTTTTGGCCCCAAAGCAACTTGGTTGAGGTTTAAAGTATAAAATGGTAAGTAATTGTGCTTTGACCTTAAACAAGTTGCATTAAATTTAAAATTAAACGAGCGGTTTTATTGAATTTATGCAGTTATAAAAGATTTTTGTTACAGTGCCCCTAAGGTAGGTATAGTCATAATTATATTTATAATGATGGTTTGAGGGTCTTGTATAAACCTTAGTGTTTTATACAAGGCCTCCAAATGATTTTGAATAATCTCCCATAAATTTAAATAAAGTAGTTTTAGCCTAATAAATATTATAATAGATATTTTTTTGTGTATTATTTCATTCCTTATTATATACTATGAACCAAATAATGCTTTTGGTTTTCAGTAGATTCTTTTTGTGTTACTGAAAGGTATGGCAAATGATATAGGAATATATCTGGAGGTTTCTATGAAGGAAAAAATGTTTTTTAATAAATAAAAAGAGATTTATAGAAAACAAATTAAAGAAATAGCTTTTCTAAGTGCTAAGTAGCATTACGGATGCTCCACCTACAGTAGGTGGAGTATAGTAACTATTGTCAAATTTTCCAGAGTTGGTAAAAAGAATTGCAAAAGAGCCCGTGCAGTAAGAATCACATTAAGCTGCAAAAATGATGTACATTTACTGATCCGAAACCGAAATAAACTCATTGGTAAGAAAGTGTATATGAGTTTTTACCTGACTGTTAAAACAACAACAAACTGAAAAGAAAATTAGAGCTGAATTTAATGAAAGAAAGACAAAAGGCGAAAACTTACTTAAAATCAAATACATCAAAGGCACTCCTCGAATTGTTTCCGATGAGGAAAACTAATAATTGACTGCCAAAATTCAAAATTTAAATTTAAAAGTAAACTACATGTTTACTACCAAAATGTGAGGGGGCTACGTGGCAAACTCATCACTCTTATATGCAATGTTTCCACAAACAACTATGATGCAATCTTACAGAATCAAATCTATCAGATGACATTTCAGATAATGAATTGGGCTTGAACAACTACAACATTTTCAGGAGGGACAGATCCACTGACACCAGTGATAAGAAAACAATGGGAGGCTGCTTAATTGCAATCCGCAAATCCATTACATGTATTCTCGTGCCAACTACTCCTGAATTAGAACAGATTTTTGTGAAAATCGGATCAGGAAAACCATTGCGTATTCTTGGCTGCATTTATCTTCCACCAAATTCTCCAACTGAAAAATATGTTCTATCAGGTATCACTGATATTTGTATTACTGGAGACTTCAACATTCCTAAAGCCACATGGATTAATACTGTCGACTCTTCCATAGCTATCCCTCGTCAAGAAATAGATGTTTATATGTCTCCACAAACTATTGAAAAAATTTCTGCAATCTCGGATATATGTGCATACCATGGTTTCTTCCAGCTTAACAACATACAAAACGGTAATGATGTGATTTTAGATTTAGTTTTTTTTAATAAGATATTTGATGTTCAGAACTGTGATCCACTTGTTAAGATTGATAGTCATCATCCGTCCCTTTCATTTAATATTTTAGTGTCAAAAAATGAACATATTTCGATTAGTCCTCAGGCAAACACTTTTTATTCGGAATTTAAATCAGCCGACTATGCAATTATTAATGAATATTTGGGACTGGTTGACTGGGACTCAATTCTCTGTTGTCTTGATGTGCATGAAATGGTAAATACTTTCTATGAAGTCTTAAATAATGTAATTCAGGCTTTTGTTCCTTTAAAAAAGGTGGCCAGTAAAAAATTCCCCATCTGGTTCTCTCGAGAACTCATAAGCCTCACTTGTGAGAAAAAAATTTGCTCATAAAAACTACAAGTCCAACCCAAACCAGCATAACTACATAATATTTTCTAACTTACGTTCTCAATGTAAATTGATGTCTAACCAGTGTTATAAAGGCTATATACAAAACATTGAGACTGAACTGGATGGCAATCCAAGACAATTTTGGAACTTTGTTAATTCTAAACGTAATTCATCCGCCATTCCATCGGATCTCTATCTAGATGATGAGCACTCTGAGATGGGTGTCAAAACCGATCTGTTTGCTCGATACTTTGGCTCCGTTTATACTCCAAACCAGCCTGAACACCAGGCAGACTTTTCTTTCAATGACATTAATATTACAAATCACAATGTGCTCATATCTGATATCTACACCCTACACCGAACTGGCTGGTTTGGATGTATCTAAGGGACCTGGTCTAGACAATATTCATCCAATTCTCTTAAGAAACTGTGCATTTATTCTTTCTAGACCTCTTCATGGAATTTTTAATCAATCTTTGAACTCTGGCTAGTTCCCTGACATTTGGAAGATCAGTTATGTCATTCCTATCCATAAATCAGGTGATAGATCTAATATAAAAAACTACCGACCTATCAGTATTATGAGTGCAATACCAAAATTGTTTGAGAAACTAGTGGCGAGATAATCATCAATGCTATCACCTTTGATAATTAACGAACAGTTTGGCCTCTGTGCTGGTCGAAGTACGGAATCGAATCTCATTTCCTACACATCTAGTATTGCAAGGGGACTGGAGGTTCACTCAATATATACAGATTTCGCTAAGGCTTTTGATAAAGTTCCTCACAACATCAGTTCAGTTCAGTTCACTTTATTTGATCTTAAAATATAAAAATAAATTTTGTACTCTTTCAGGTGTATTTTTTAAAATTGTTCTAAGACATCTCTTTTGCAGAACAAGTATTCTCTCGGCGTATGTAGAGTTACCCCAGAAAATGACACCATATCTTACACGTGATTGCACAAAGGTGTGAAAGGAAGTCAGAGAAGCAGACAGAAACACTGTGTCTTTGATCCTGCTCAACAAACTGAGAACATGTGGGATCTCTGGTCCAATGCTCAACTGGATTCGGACTGACATGACTGGTCGAGTCCAGAAGGTCAGGGTTAACAATTTTGTATCTCGTGAAATACCAGTGACCTCTGGAGTTCCACAAGGTTCACATCTGGCTCCACTAATTTTCAATATCTTTATAAATGTTGCAGCATCCTTTTATTTGCAGATGATCTAAAGGCATTTAGAGTCATTTCCAGTCCTGCTGACTGTCTGGACTTTCAGCGCGACCTAAATGGATTTGTGGAATGGAGCTAAATGCGTCCAAGTGTAAACTCATGATTTTTTCACGAAAACAAGTAAAAACTAACTTTGATTATCTCATTAAGGATGACGTTCTTACAACAACTGAAACTATAAAGGACCTTGGTATCATGCTTAACCCTGAACTCTCTTATGTTGATCACATTACTGTCATAGTGAACAAAGCTTTCAGGATGCTCGGGTTCATAAAGAGGAACACTCATGATTTTGCCTCCTACCGTACGCTTAAGATTCTTTTTTGCAGTCTTGTTAGGTCTCATCTAGAATACGCGTCCTCTGTGTGGACTCCATACTATCAAATACATTCTTCAAGAATTGAGAGAGTTCAGAGAAAGTTTCTTCGCCATATTAACTACAAATTTTTCAACAATGAGAGCACATATCCTGTACTTTGAGAGTTGAATCTCCTTCCATTGGAGACTCGCAGGGATCTCCATGATCTTCATTGTCTTTTTAGAGTGTTCAATTCAATGATTGATTGTCCGCAACTCACTGGTAAGATTACTCTAAATGTTCCTCAAGTTAATACTCGAAATCATCTGTTCTTTAATGTACCATTTTGTCGTACTAACTATAGTAAAAACTCTTTTCTCCCTAGAGCCATGTCTCTGGCCAACAGATTTCCTGAGCTTGATTTCACTTGCACAGAGAACCATTTCCTCAGACAGCTGTCTCAGGTTATTCCAGTCCTGTATCCATAAGTGATTATTGCTTGGGTCTAAATTGTAATTGTAATTAAATTATATTATATATTTATATTTTTATAACTTGTAACATAGTTTTAAGCTACCAACCTTAGGCTTAGGTTTAGGCTAAGTCTTTAGTGTATAATATTTCTCACTGTGAATTTTTGTAAAGAAAAAATGGACATTTTGTCCGTCAATAAATAAATAAATAAATAAATTTTCTCTTTTTCATCAAGTACAGTAGTATGAGGAGATTCAATTTTTTTTTTTTCTATTGAAATATTGAGAAAAATGTACCGGGTGTCCAAGATTCAATGGTTTTGAGGGATTTTGGGTATTTCTAGAGAAGTTTGAAAAGTTCTGACCCCCATTTGTGAGCCTCGATTTTGGTGAAAACCGTATCTTGATATGTTGAGTCGTTTTTATGGTATGAGGGGTTTTTGAAAAGTTTGGAGTTTGGCAGGGGGGTCTACCACTTTCTTATTTATGAAGATTTTGTCCACTTTCTCCCTTGTAGCTTAAAAACAAATCGAAATATTGAGATGCTGGTTACACCGGATTGAAAATCGATGCTCGCAAATGGGGGTCAGATTTTTTCCAACTCCTCTAGAAATTTCTATAAATACCCACAAAAGGATTCTACATTTTCCTGGTAAGAAAACAATTATATTACCAAAATGTACTTTAATTCTTAGATTAAATTTAAAACTATTGATCTTGAGATATAAAAGGATTGGGAATCGATTCCATCCCGTCCATGGGACATATAAGTACCACGCTGGTGCCCCTGCACACAACTAGCCCCAACTCCCTCGTATCTTCGGTCAATTTGTAAGGGTCGTCCGTATCCCTCAAATATTCCAAAGTATTGTCCAGTACGAGGTTTAGCAAAGGGTCGTAGCCTTTTAGGATGCCGCTAGCCTCGCGGCCCCCTGCGAATTTGACTCTGATTGTTTTTTCCAGGTACTTTGAGAGGTCTAGAATGGACTCTTTGCGTTTCTTTTCTTTTTGGTCCTGGCTAGCGTTAGATGCCTATAAATACAGTATGGATTTAAGTCAATTAGGGATTTATGGTTTTTAAAGGTTTACCTTTCTTTTATCGTCATTTGAAGCCATATTTATATCTAAATTAGGTACTAAAAGCGGCTAAGTTTTAATAGGTTTCGTGCAGCACGTGACCTGTCAACTACCCTGGAGGTACAATAACCCAACATTTGTATGTTGTTTTCATTGTAAATTTATTGTTTTAAAATTTGTTTTCACTTTTACTCGCTAATTAGGGAGTAATTTGAAATGGTAAACCCTTGAAATTAAACAGTAATCGTTTATTAAGTTTGTTGAAAGTGTATTTCAAGATCCCACAAGCTAAACTTTTGTAAAAATGCCCTCATACTGTGCTGTTGTAAAATGCAATAGCAATGCAGCCAAAACAATAGGTATAAAGTATTTCAGGTGAGTAATTTATTATTATACTATCAGTATTATTATTATTATACTATCAGTCTGTAATACTTTACTTATTTTTGTTTTGGGGCAACATTTTGTTAGATCTTCCTCGAGACCTTCATCGAAGTAAGTGATCCTTTATTTTCCTCGATAAACTGTAGGTACAGGATTTGTTGAATATAAAACTAAAATAAAATAAAATATCAGTGCTTTTTTAATGTAAGGGATTTTTGTAGATTTCCGTCTGTGTTTGGTGCAGATAGAAAAGTTTGCCCACTTCGCTCAGAACGTTTGCAAAAGTGGATATTGGCACTAAAAAGAGAAGATTTTAATAACAAAAAGGCAAAATATGCACGCGTTTGTTCTAAACATTTTCAATCGGGTGGGTAATTTAAGTTAAACCTTTATCTATATAGTTCTTTCACTATCAGGTACCAAATGTATGCGTTTTATTTGATAGGTTTCTAAATTACTAAGTCTTAAAGGGTAACATTGGGGATAAACTGATGATTTTTTACAGGTGAGCCATCAGATCTGCATGAAAAAGATCATCCAGACTGGGTGCCTAATGTGAATATGGGTTACAAAAAAAATTATTTTTCGAAGTCGTTAAATCGATTCGAAAGAGCTAAAAACAGGTCAAAGGTATTTTAAACTGCATGAAAAATTGAGTGAAAAAGAATTAACATTTGGCTTGAAATGCTATTGCATATATTTAATACTAATACTTACAATGCTTTTATTTTTTTTTGTTGTAGGAGCAAAATGGACCATTACTTTAATGTGGATGTAAAACTAGGGTACATTACCAAGCTTTGCTTTTTTTTTCTAGAGGCCCAAAGGACATTATTTTGTTTGTTTTATATAATTATTAAGATTATTTCAGGCTGAAGCAGAAAACACAGAAACTGAACCTAATGACAATCAACCAGCAGTTCAGCATGAAGTTGCAAATTCAAATATTGCAAATACTGCAGAAAATCCAAGCACGGAAGATCTGTCCTTAGCCTTGAGAACGGCTAATAAAAAAATTTATAATTTGGAATCAAAACTGTCACTCTACATGCTGAATGAATCCTATTTTAAAAATAATGATGAGAGAGTAAACTATTACACAGGATTTCCTAAATTTGATTATCTTAAGAGTGTTTTTGATTTTATTCAACCATTTTTGTCCTCAAATAATGTGTTATCACAATTTCAGCAACTTATTCTTACCTTAATGAAGCTAAGGCTTAATTTACAGTTTACAGATTTAGGAAATAGATTTCTTTGCCACAGAACTACAGCTTCAAGAACGTTTGAAAATGTTTTAAATATTTTATTTGCCCGCTTAAAATGCTTTATAACATGGCCTTCAAGAGAGGATCTCCAACTTAATATGCCAAAATGCTTCAGGAATATTTTTGATAACAAGGTTACAGTGATAATAGATTGTTTTGAACTATTTGTCCAAAAGCCCTCAAATTTAGAAGCTTCTGCAAAATTATGGTCAAATTATAAACACCATCATACTATAAAATTTTTAATAGGCATATCACCACAAGGCACTATAATGTTCATTTCAAATGCTTATGGAGGCAGAGCAAGTGATAAATTTATAACAAAAGATTCGGGGTTTTTAAATAATTTAATTAGGGGGGATTTAATTTTAGCAGATAGGGGTTTTTCTATTGACGAAAGTGTACAGATATATTCTGCTAAAGTAATGTATCCAGCATTTTTAAAGGGAAAAAAACAGTTAGACGCCAATGACACAGAAACAACTAGAAAATTGGCAAGTGTCAGGATACATGTAGAAAGAGTGATAGGTCACCTTAAACGAAAATATAGAATATTGACAGAAGAATTTCCCTTAAGTTCTTTACGTAAAGGAAGCCCTGATGTGGCTCAAATAGATAAAATTGTTGTAGTTTGTTCAGCTATGCTCAATTTATGCCCATGCATAATCCCACTTTAATTTCTTTTTAATAAATAAATCTTTAATTCATTTCAAAAAGAAAACTCAAAGTCTTCCTCCACAGAATACTTTAATTAACTCTTAAAGAGCTCTATGTTCCAAAGCTAGAAAGCCTCATCATCAGGGGCAACATGTAGGGCTCTTTGAGAGTTAATTAAAGTATTTTGAGGAGGAAGGCTTGTGTTACTTTCATTTACTTTTCAGTTTTAAAATTATTTCCGACATAATAATTTGTTTATAGGCCACCAACAGGAAACAAAACATTTTTAAAAATATCCTATGTAACTGCGTTGATGCAAACAAAAAAAACAAAAAATATTAATTGCAGTCATTGCAGATGATTTTAATGTTCAATTCCTAAAGCCTAATGAAAACAGAACCATCTATCATCACCGTTGCCCTCTTTCAACTTAGAACAGACCATTTTTTAAAATACATACTAAGATCACTGCAAATATAGCTAGTTGGTATAGTTAATAGGCATTTTTATAAATTTTGAATGGGTAAGCTTAAATAGTTAAGTTATAGAAGCATTAGCTCTAATCATACTGCTTAAAAAATAATTTTAAATGATAAAATAAATTTGTATATAAAAGAATCTTCTCACTTAATAATAAAAATACATTTTTAGGGGCTCTAAAAAAAACAAGATTGGACAGGGGTATATACAATTGACATGTCTAATATCAATGGACAATGGCAAATGTCTACAAATGCTTCAATTAAATTGAATAGAAAAATAGCATTATTGTTTTATCAGGAGTAAAAGTGGTATTTTTGTGACGAGTCTGTAAGTTTGCTTGTGAAACAGAAGACTCACAGAAGTAACTTCTACTCCGAATAGAACCGATCCACCAACTATGTTACCAAATATTAATTTTTCTTATTTTATTAATAATCAAATTAAGAGAAATAATTAAAACTTTAAAAAAATGATTCTTTCTTTTTGGTGATAGTATTTTGTGTTAATTATTTTTATATAATATTGTTCGTAACACACTTGAAAATAAGGAATTTTGTATTGTATTGACTGACTAAATTAAAATATAGTACATAGACAAATACAAAAAATGTGGTTTTATTTCATTAAATATTTTAGTAAGGTATAAATAAATAAACAAACTTTTAAAATGTAAAAAAATCTATTCTGAATCAGAATAAGCCTTGCAAATGTCACAAATCCAAACTGAGCTGGGTATTTTTGACAAACCTACACACTTGAGATGATACCACTCTATTCTGCACATTTCTGCTTCACAGGCAATCATTGGAGTAACACCATCATCTTCTTCCCTACAGATGCAATATAATTTCTTGCAGGGTCCTGGTTCTGGAGAAGTTTCTTTCTCCTTTGGAACATTACTTGGTCCAGGCTTTGGTGATGACACTTCTTCTACATTTTCGCTTGTAAAAACTAGTTCTTCGTATAAATCGATGTCAAGAGACTCCTCAGGAGACTCCTCTATTTCTTCTTCTGGAAATTCTGCCAAAACATTGGTTTGCCTGCTATAATACCTGCCTAGACATTCTGGCAAGATTATATCGAAAAAAAATTGTTTTGCAATATCACTATTGTCGGTCCAAAAACTGGAATTAAAAACAATTTTACAGTATGCAAAGTCTTTTCTGCACCATCCTACCAAATAGGAATATTTCAATTTTGTTATGGCCATTTGCATTTGCACTTGATAATAATAATCATGGTCTTTTTTAATTTGCAATTCACCATTCACTTCCTTTAAAAAGGAATATTTGTTCTGGGTTAAATCCAATATACTTTTGAACTGGACACAGTAGGGGCATTTTATTTCCAAGACACCGACACCACAACAACTACAAGAAACTATGCCATCTGGAGTAGCACCAAAAAACCATAGTTCAGGATCTATGTAGAGACCACATTTCCTAATTTGGAAATTATGGTGTTGTTGTGTCATATATGATAGGAAGTCTTTCAAGGCATACTTTTCATGTTCGCAGCCATATTCCATTGCCCTCACCCGAAGTTTAGTGGGATAACAAATTCTTTTTATCAAAGATATGGAAGGCTTATCAATTTTGGTCCTGCAACACTTTTTAAATAAAGATGCAGTGATCCTTCCTAGACGGTGAGTAAACCAAGAATTACATTTCGATTGCTGCCTCGTTTCTATTTCAATAACTTTGCAGTCTTCAATGGACATAAAAACTTGCAACTTTTGGCCTAAAATAATATATAAACGTTATTTAAACAAATCGATTACCTACATTTGCATTTTATTTACCCAATTCTCTCAATTCCTGTAATGACTTTGTCTCATACTCTTGCTTATAAAAACGGAGAAAAGACAATTGATTTTTCTCCTCAATCTCCTTGTGTACTTCTTTGGAGAATGGAGGGATTATATTATGCAAGGCACAACCCCCTGCTTGCTTCAAATTTTCAAGAAGGGACATTTGGTCTTCTTTTGAAGGCGCAAGAACAGCCAATCTGACTTCTTCTCTTTGGAATATAGGTTTGTCCTGGGATTTTTGCTTTGCAGTTCTGAAATCAATTTTGGCAGTAGTTGATGGATCTGCTGGTTTGTTTGTAGGAGGCATCCAGTAAGCCTTCACCCCCGTCCTAGTTACTTCTTCCCTAGATCTTCCTGCTTCATCCAAAGAAAACAGTACAGCTCCTATATGGGTACACACTTCTCCCAATCCTGCAACACAATCGCAGTGAGCACTATGTACAGTTCCATCTTCGTTAGTGATTATCCATGGAGACAGTAGCTTTTCGTTGAGTCGTTGCGAATGCATCACCTTAAATATATTTTTTTAAATTATTCTCGGCACAATGTGGAACAAACAGACTTAATATATATTAATTAAAAACATCTCACAGATTAATTAATCAGTTACCTACCTTGCCTAATACTAATTTATAAGATGGAAACACCTTCACCCCAATTTTCTTCACCCAACCACAAGTAGCTTGATTATAAGCCTCAAGGCTTTTGTAGGCTTTTAATTCTTCCATAGTGTATGCACTTTTTGTATGTACCAAATACATTACAATGTCGGGGTAAAAAGTTGGAGGAAAGTCTTCTAGGCGTTTGGAACAATTTTCAATGTTTATAGTGTATGGATCCACTCCCAAGACAGATATCTTCTGCAAATATCTTATGGAATGAGAACCTTGCAACTCCTTGGCATAAGTACTTAGATTGTTGTCCATTTTGCTGAAAATTATAATGTATTGTGAAAAATAATTTGAATTATACAAATATTATCGTATACATAAATATATAGTGCTAGATTTTATTAGAATTAAAAAGAAATTACAAAGAAATTATATGGTAGAAAGTCCTTGTCCTTAAAACTTACCAAAAATCGTAATTTCGATGAATGCAACACAAAGTAGTCTTCTTATTACTAAAATATTGTCTCTTACAAATCCAAACCAAACACAATTATCCACTAAAACTCAAAAAATCCAAATAAAACACTCAAAAAACAATCAACCAACACGTTGTACATATACAAACAAATGGTATAGGTTATGTTGTTATACCTCCAGGGTTATTCTGTGACGTCACGCGCACGAAACCTATAATAAAAAAAAAATACAAATTTTCTAACCTCAACTCAACTTCAAATCGAAACGAAAATTAGTCGTTTAGTTTAGAGTGGCAACACTGCAAAAGCTTCATCTCCCCAACTGACAATTAGAGAAGGGTTTATCGATATTGTTATCGACACGATATTCTTTTCAAAGTCTACTTCATATCGATATTATTATTTATGAGAATATATCGATACTTATGATACGAAATTTCTCAATTTTTCCTGCTAAATTTCTGTTTATTTCCGGCTCTTGAATTTGTCGAAATTGAAAAAATTCAAGAGCCTGCTATAGAAACAATGTAAAATATTGCTAGAACAAAACTAAGGGCCGGTTTATTCACCTCATAAACTGTCAGATAAGCAATCTGGCAGATAAAAACGCAATCTGTAATAGTTCATTGGTAATAGCATTGGTGGTCCAATCAGTGGCGGACCCAGGATTTTCTTCAGGGGGGGGGGGGCGTAGGTTTAGAATTATCAACAATGATTTTTGATACACTTATTTCGACTTTTCTTACTTGTAGACTAAAGAAAGTACAGGGTGGTCCAATCTGGACAATTTTATAAAAAACGTCAATTTCTGAGCGAGATATAAAAAAAAAACCCATACGCTGAGCCTCAAATATAGGGTTTCCATGCGTCCGGATTTACCCGGACATGTTTGGGTTTTTAGGGTGTCCGGCCGGAATTTGGAACAATGTCCGGAAAACTTGGAGATCGTGAAAACACTCATACTCACTCAGTTTACGCACTATTCAAAAGACGTGAAATTTTACTCCATGCACTAGTACAGAAAGTAATTCACTTACACACTAGTGCGTGAAGTAATGTCAATGAACATGTCAACACTGTAATTTTTTCCTAGTAAAATACTTCACTTTACGATTTACGTACTAGTTTTGTCTAAATTTATTTTTTCACATTTTATTGGTAGTAAATTTTTTTTGTATATGCAATACGTGTGTAAAGTGAAACTTTTTCCACGAATGTGAATTTTATCGCACTCGTCTTTCACTGTACACACTTGTTGCATAAATAGCTATTTTGGCGAAGGCCGGATTTTGTCCGGATTTCTTGACTCCTTTGTCCTGAATTTCGAAAAACCTTTATGGAAACCCTACTCAAATATCATGAATTCTTGATTGGTGCAAACTTTTTTATTTCTAAAAATAATTGATTTTTTTATAAGCTTCCTAGAAAAACTTTTTCAAGCAGAATCCAATGACGTAGGTACTCAATTTTTTTCTACTTACTTGGTCCCGATTTTGAGATATTGACCAGTCTTATTTTTTTTTTGCGAAATTTTGTGTGAATATTAGGGGGACTTTTCCTCAATTGTAGAAAAAATATCTAATCAAAATATACAGTGTACAGGGGGAGCCAACAGCCAAGTAAGAAGCAGTTTATTGACTTGGAGGCCGTTGCAAAAATAAATTTTTAAAAATACTGCTTTTGACTTGGCTCCCCTTATATATTTTGATTAGATATATTTTCTACAATAACTAAGGAAAGTCCGCAAAGGCCCCCTAATATTCACACAAATAAAATTTCAGAAAACACCGCCGAATTAAAAAATATATATTCAGAGTCAAATTGGGTTCCAGATAAATTGGACCCACAACAATGTATATTAATAACTCAGTTTGTGTTTATTCTAATGGTACAAGGTTTAATAGGTGTATTTCTAACCACCGGCGTATACAAGCGGGGAGTAATGGGGGTAATTACCCCCCCCCAAGACCGTTGCGATGGACGAAAAATATGTACCCTACACCTTACAAATAAATCTATTTTTCTATGAGTACGTATTGAATAATATGCATAATATAGGTACATCTATTTTCTATTGATCAATGTGAATGATTACTCATACAGTGGTTTTTTTTTTTTCAATTATCAGCTCGTTGAATATTATACTATTTTTATATTTTTACTTTTCAGCAACTGGCCCTAACTTGTTTTCTAGTTTGCACAGTGTCCGCATTGCCCGCATGCCATTTATAGCGAATTCTACTCAAAGGGATAGTGCACACTGAGTGTATTCGTGTCTTTCTCTACTAGCTTGCATAAGAAAGAGATAAATACATTTTTTGTATTAATTCTACCAATAGAATTCGCTAAAATCAAAAAGTTTTAGGGGAATCCCATAACGAATTCCACTGGTAAAATCAGTGCAAAAAGTATTTATATCTCTTTCTTATACAAGCTGGTAAAATAAGACACGAAGACACTCGGTGAAGCAGCCGATTGCGGAAAACAGATATTCCGCATGTGTTAGGTACGTGGCTCCGGTTCAGTGTTACCAATGTGTGAGCATTTGCTCACATTTGTGAGCATTCGATATATCTGGGGGTAAAAATGGGAGCTTTGGCAAGATGTGAGCATTTTGTGGGCATTTTTGGTATTTATTAACCGAAAAAAATAAAAATTAAATTAAATTCATCCCAACACGAGAGCCATGTCATAACTCGTGGCATAGCAAAGAGCAAGCGCCCAACTTTTTAGAAAAGAACCATGTATGTCACGTCACGTGTCAAGAGGCCGTTTTAGAAACGCTGACTCCATTCAAGGATGATACACACTCACCACTACTACAGGATGGCCTATCCTCGTAAGGCCTCTAGTGTAACAAATCCCCTCACGCCAAAATACCAGTTGTGACGTAGACAGAATGTCATTTCTTGCCTTGACTCTTGCTTGACGTAGCCTGTTCAAACAGCTGACGACTTAGTTATGACGTCGGAAATGGTATCACACCAATATGACGGCGATTACCAAAAACGAGGCTGATAAGCACTCCTTATTGCCCTATTCTCACTTGCGCGAAATTCGCTCTTTTTTGACATTGTATCGACAAATTGACGTTTTATACACGCATAAAACGTCAAATTGTCGAAGATATCCCCTCTTTTTTATTCTAATCGGTGACTTCACCGATGAGTTAGCTATCTTCGTTTAGTGAATGGAAAATGACAATGACCGACATAGAATGGTGGATCCATCAGTAAAATTTGATGAGAATAAAGACGCAGGGAATGTCAAAAAGAGCGAATTTCGCACAGGTCAGAATGAGGCAGAGTGTGTATTCTCCTTGGATTGCAACAGCCGATCACCAGCTATTTGTTATTTATTTTTTTCTAATAAACACGATTGAAAAAAGACAACGTACATCAACCTGGTTACAGTGGGGCACATGTTTTCTTGCGCCATCTCGTGACAATTGAGTGTAGCTTTACTATAGCCGAATTGTTTGAAAATGGTTTACAGGCTTATTTTGTTATTTTATAACAAAATTATGTTAATTTTGATGCATTGTAATGTAATTAGGCCCTAATTGAAGCCAAATAAGTTTATTTATTCGATTATAAGGTATTTTTGGGTCGTAAATTTGTAAAATCCCTCTCGATTCTAGCGACATCTCGTGGCAGTTAAGTGTAACATTCGGGTATCGATGGACATGTGAATCCCCTAGGCCAAATTGTTTGGAAATTAATAGGTCTGTTTCTGCAGAAATCACAAACCAGTCGGGGTGAATTTCATTGGTTGAAACTAGTTTTCTGACTGTTTTCAACCAATAAATTTTGCTCTGACTGGTTTGTGATTTCTGCAGAAACAGACCAAATATCCTCATATCTCTAGCATTTTTTTTGAAGTGAATACTTCTTTGGCCGCATGAAAGTGATTTTTCAGAGTCGCGTCTCGACACGATTTATAAAATTTTCGTCTCGCAAGTGAGATGAAGCATAATATGATGAATATGAGGGAGAGAGAGAGAAAGAGATCGCGATAAATAAGTATTCACTTCTATCATGTGTACTGAGCTGCACGCGACTTTTTTTTCTCAATTTTTCTTACATTTCTCCTCTATTTCTCAATTTTTTTCTATTCCCGGCTCTTGAGTTTCCGTTTCCATTTCATGCGACCAACGACTAGTGACTCCCATTCATAGAATAAAGTCCCATTCTCATTTAAATGGGATTTGTCGGACGTTTACAAACGACTTTCGATTAGTATTTGCAATTTATAGCCAGTGCAGGTTTTTATTTCTTCATATATTGTGGATAATTATGGATTGTGAGAAGCTAATTTACGAGGCGAGAGAAAGAAAAGCATTTATGGGATATGAGAAACATTAGATATCATACTATAGGGACGTCCAACGCAAATTCTGGAAGGAGGTTGCGCAAAAAATGGATAGTGAAGGTAAGTAGGTACAAAGTTACAGAATATTATGAATATATCTGCGAAGTCTATTTCAATCACTTTTATCTAAACACTACCAACACACAGGCCACACTTGAACATAATGTTGTGAAGTAGTGAATTCATTATTAGGTACTTAAATAATCCTAATGTTCACTACATTTTCTCTTTTACAAGTTCCACCATATGTGTAATTAAGTCCCAAGTTTCAGTTTTATTATAACAATACTTTATGCTGTTACGGGGTTCAAAGACGATGCCGGCTAGAATTATTATATAACTAATGTCCTGTTCACACCAATATCTCGAGAGTCGGTATTTCTATTGCAGAACCCCAATTGTGTAAACATAAAAACTAAGTCAAATACAGCCCATGGGAAGAACTCTTGCCGCCAAAGACATAGTACCTTCCCAGGCCCTTTTTACTATACAGATGGCGAGAATTACTACCCCTAGGTTAATTTTAGGTTCATGATTGTACAAACGTTTTGTAACATTTTAGCACCTAAATAAAATATGTTATTAGGATAAGTATTAATTTTAGGAAATTGTAAAATACCCTTCTTTAGGGAGGTCCAAACTTGGCTTCCTTGGTGGAAGATAGTTGAAGGCAAGGTATTCAGATTCCGAGCTTCACTCTGAACAGTCGGGTTGCCTCTCAACATTTTTAACTAAGGTCTAAGTGTCCCCCCCTCAACGAGAATTTTAATAAATGAAACATTTTTATACAATACCGAGTTTCAATTATCGAAGTACGAGATTGGAGCGAGCTGGTTAATCACGTGACTTCATTTATGCTGTAAACAACGTTTCAGTCGGCTGATGGGAACCCTCGCGCACGCACTGCTGGTGAATAGTTGCTATTTGTAACAAGGAGTCAGTGTTTCGCCAAAAATGGCAGAACTCGTATGGACATCAAACGAAATAGTTCAGTTCCTGAATAAATACGAGAAATATATTTATTTGTGGGATGCCTCATAAATGAATAGATTCCCACCTGCACTGCACCACTGGCACTGACCTTTAAATGTACATAAGAGATTTGAAGCTGTCTCCAGTTGCAAGATACTATGATGAGTGATGAGTAATCTCAATTTTGGTTCTGCATGGAATAGCTGATCTCAACTGAGTATATTTTTTTCTTATAATTGGTTAAATAATTCTAAAAATCCTTCGAATTTTGGAACTGACAATCTCAACAGGTTCTTATAGGTGTCAGGATCCTCCTCTGCAAGCTCTTTTAAAAGTTTTGATGAAATCCCTAATTCAGTTCTACAACTTATCCAATCTCTAACCCAGATGCGTTTTTCCTTGAACAAAACCTGTTAGCAAAGCTCGTTATTGGCTTCTATTCTCAATAATTTTATTGAAACCTCTCTTCGTGGAGCCACAGGAAGACATATTTTTTCCACCAAATTCAACATAAAATTGACACAACACTGATTTTTCTCGCTAGCAGCAGCAATAATATCTACCACTATTTTTTAAAACCAATCTGAACCCAAACCAGCGGCTGCTTGCTGTGGCTGTTTGCAGCCAGCAGCCATCAGCGGCTGGTAAAGCAGCCTAGTCTGACTGCCGCTTAAGACGAGGTGCAGTCGTTTGTCCGGGATTGTTCTTATTCCCTACACAAGAAAAGCGTTAAAACGTGAAAACGTCTTTTTCACTGTAGATCAAGTGCTGGTTCCTGTCACTAATTCTGGATCTTATAACGAAAATCGCATTCAACTTTTCATAAAGGGGAAGTACATAAGTAAATTAAACTTAAGCGAAAAAAAGGGTGTGCCAAATTTCGGCGTTAATAAATTTTTGTGCGTGCGGACCCTCTGAGAGCTTAGAGAGTACTACTTGCTGTAACAAGCTGTAACTTGCTAGAAGTTCGTCTAGCTACCCTTTTGGTCTCTGCGATGTTGGGATGTTGAGATTTGTGGCGCAATACTTTTTAGCCAATGATAAAAAGAAATAATATATAATTTTATAATATTTACATTATGTGAGGAATCGAACAGTCGTTCACATTCGTACGATCAAAATAGTCCGATTATTCACGACCGCAAAGTCGTACGACTACGCATCCAATGGACGGGCAGGCCTAGACAATTTGACGTTTGATTCGCGCATAAAACGTCAAAGACGTCTTTAAAACATCTCGTTGAAGACGCCTTTAGGATGTCTTATCAAAATGCCCTGAAGTCTTTAAGCAGATGACTTGAGTTTTGTAACATACGATGTCTTTGAATCTTTTTTTGATAGGTACATAAACCATAAAACCAATATCCACTTTTAGGCCCGGTTGTACCAAATAGTAGCTCAATTGAACTCTAGTGGTACCTACTTGATCTTTCCCATTTAAAATGCGTTGATATCAAAAAATATACAGGGTGGTTCTGTGGTAAAACTGTATTTAGGATAAATATTCATATGTTTATTTTTTTAAATTTATATACATAGTTATATCTGAAATAGTACAATGCCTTTTTAGATACTGTGTCTATAAGACAATAGCGCTGGAAACAACATTCAAACATTGTTATATAACAAGGCCTCTCAAATAAAAAAAGGTTACTTCAGCCTGAGAATCAAAGAATGATAAATAAGTAAAGTGTCGTCACAAAGCGAAATTATTTGCACATCAAAACAATATTATGATCCCGTTCAAGCCGATCTTCCAACTGTTGCGTCGCCACTCCAGTGGCGCAACAAACTTCGTCCATAGTACAACTTCCAGTAAACGACTTTTGCAGCTCCGAATTTTCCCCAATCAAAATCGGATACTTTTGGATCCTTCTTATAAGTCCTTCGAGCACTCCAAATTGTACCAGTTTCCTTTCGTTTATTCTCATACTACACAAGTTGAACCTGCTGCACAAATCTTTAATGGTGGTACCGCGACTCATTGCCGCATAAACGCGAAAAACGTCTCGCACATTTGGAAATTGTCGATGTGAACGGGTTACGTAGTGCAAACAACGCTTTTGTAACTCGTTATCGTGAGCCAAGGTGCGTAATTTTGGTGTGGAGCAATAAACATTTCCATATTGAAATAATGGCACTAGAGCCACTACGTTATAGTATACCAAATTTTGTATGCAAGCTTTAACTAAACTGTTATCTACATCTGAAAGGGCTGCTATTCTAGCCACATGATTGAACCCATCGATATAAGGGGTAACTTGCTGAGTAGTCAAATCCCATTGATTTGCAGGCAAAGCCTTAACAAATATGGGCACTTGATGGTCGAGCACCAGCTGCGGATCACTGCGAATTTTGCAAACTTTTAGGTGAGTGGCAATAGGACCTTCAGTCAAAGCACATTCCCCTTTTGTGTTCAAATCGTGTAAAACTTTTTCTAAAATCGGCGTCAGGTTATCACTCGGATTATTAGCCGAAAGAAAGGCACTTTCAATTTCCATGGACAATAAATAGTCTGATAGTTTCGTAACAACGTGCTCATATTGTACGGTTCTGGTGTCGCTATCGCACACAAAGCACAGGTTGAAGTGGAAAGCGTTTCGGGCGTATTTTTTGTTGTCGATTCTAATGGGGAATCCTAAAACTTTGTAGTCTTCCAGGGTACTGCAAAAAATCGATAATTAGATACATACATTCAGTTGGGTATATAGCCCCATCAGAAAAATTAATTAGTTTTACATAATATGTACAGGGTGCTGCAATTTGGAGTGTTTCAACAGGAAAAACATAC
Organism: Ceutorhynchus assimilis; assembly: GCA_917834065.1. NCBI lineage: Eukaryota > Metazoa > Arthropoda > Insecta > Coleoptera > Curculionidae > Ceutorhynchus > Ceutorhynchus assimilis. The sequence continues at coordinate 36,277,836 of OU892285.1, forward strand.
TTCCAGACCAGATGGAGGAAAATTGACTAAAACGTCATGAGATCGATTTTCGAGAAACGTCGATTGTCAAAAACCGTATCGCGATATCTTCAATGGTACCATTGATACAGGGCGATTTCCGATTTTCCCCAATTATGAAAAATACCTATAAGTTTTTTATTTATCAATTTTTTTTATTTCTGTAAAAACATTATGGAGACACTTTTTTGAGCACAATCCAGTGGCGGACTAAATTTTTTTCTATATCGCTCCGATTTCGAGATATAGACCAAAGTCCGATATTTTCAAATGTAACACCCTATATATTAATAGCTCATTGGATAGCTCTGTTTTTGCTGATTTCAATGATATAAAGTTCGATAGGTTTATCTCTAACAGTTTTCGAGAAAAAAAATTATATCTGTTTCAGTCATAAGGAACAATGTGTTAGAAAGAGACCTTCCTCATTTTCCTTACACATATAAAATTCATTTCTAACACATTGATCCTTACGACAAAAACAGATATAATTTTTTTTCTCGAAAACTGTTAGAGATAAACCTATCGAACTTTATATCATTGAAATCAGCAAAAACAGAGCTATCTAATGAGCTATTAATATATAGGGTGTTACATTTGAAAATATCGGACTTTGGTCTATATCTCGAAATCGGAGCGATATAGAAAAAAATTCAGTCCGCCACTGGATTGTGCTCAAAAAAGTGTCTCCATAATGTTTTTACAGAAATAAAAAAAATTGATAAATAAAAAACTTATAGCTATTTTTCATAATTGGGGAAAATCGGAAATCGCCCTGTATTAATGGTACCATTAAAGATATCGCGATACGGTTTTTAACAATCGACGTTTCTCGAAAATCGATTCCATGACGTTTTAGTCAATTTTCCTCTATCTGGTCTGGAAGTATGTTTTTCCTGTTGAAACACTCCAAATTGCAGCACCCTGTACAATACGTACACCCTACACCAGTAAAATAATTATTTTCAAGGGAAATTTGAAATAAATTATCAATAATTTAATGAACAATATTAACAAGACTAAAGCCTGGTTTATTCATCTTCAGATAAACTTGCTAATAACTATCTGCAAAATAAATTTACCGTTTCCAGGAGTATAGAATTTATACACCTGATTACAAATACATTTAATTAGCAGTAAATGATTTGTTATCAAGTGTATTTCACTGTAATTGAGTGTATTTGAACATAATTACAAAGTAATTCAAGTACTTTCCCTCAGATTGTATACCTGAGAGTTTATCAGAAGGTGAATAAACGAGCCCTAAATAAACTAATACAAATTTATATTTTTCAGCTAAAAATTAGTTAATTTTCTGATGGAACAACATCCAATAATTAAGTAGTAAAAAATGCTTACACTGTAATAGTGCTCCGTTGCAGTTCAGCCTTAGTAATTATATAAACGCTAATGCTGTCAAAGAGTTCCTTTGAAATATAATTATCGGGGACCTTAAAATGGAAATTATTACATTGAGGCGCTTTAAAAGATACTTTTATATCTTTTCCAATTGTAATTTAGAAAACCACAAATGTATTGTCCCAAAACGTCAATTGTAATTCAGAATTTCCAAATTTACCTACGTACTTAATTTAGAAAACCTCAGATTTTTTAAATGTAATTCAGAAAATCCCAACTGTTTATCAATATCTACCAAAAGCCCAAATAATATAATACCTATTTATAAAACATTGAAAAAATTCCTAAACCGTCCCGTTCGGAGTTACTCTGTATACAAATTTCAGGCTTTGCGCAGAATGTTGACGGTACATTACATTGTACAGTTTTTTGCTTTGTTGGAACAAATCTATTCACAAGTTTTTAAAAAAAATTTAACACTAATTCGGTCCTGTAACTAACTAGAAACAGGGGATTTACACACTTATTTGCCGTCGGGATACGGGATATTAATCTACTGCGCAGTTAGTTTTTTTGTTCATGTTACTTACTCATATTTATTACCTTATCTGTTTACCCTATTTTTTTGGGTGGGCAGGGGTTTGAGATACGATTTCCTTTCCCTGTTCCTGAACCGTGTTGTTATGATTTTCATGCTTTTCAGAAAATGATATGTTTATGAGGATTTTATGCTTTTCGGGTAAGGTAGGATACCCTGGGACACCATTGGAATTCTAGGGTAGGATGCTCTGAACACCGTTGAATATTTTTTTTTCAGGAAATTGAATAGGCAGGTAATTTTTAATATAAAACATTTGAATTTTCACTAACATAAAGTTGTTTTTTCCAGGCATCCCTTCTCCAAATTTAACCAGGCAGCTAGCTGGGTTTTGGCCCTGGATATGATACAAATGACTACCTAAATCCAGTGTGTCCTTTGGTTTCAGCTCTGGACATGGCACAAATGTACCACCTGGATCAGCAGAGGCCTTATGGATGGTTAATAATAATAATAATATATTTTTGTTTTTTGCAGGCATAATAATAATACATTTATCTAACATTCCATGTCCATTTTGTCTTAATGTCTTTCCAGTTAGGTCATCATTGCTTTGGACATTGGACAGCCTTTCTTGCAAACTGGTTGTCATTCTGGACATTGGACAAATGACTGGGAATGGTAGACATAGCCACAACATATGGGCATGGATCCAAGAGTTGATTGCTTTTCTCTTTCAGGTGAAATTACATAATGTGTCAATTCCCAAAAAACAGTTCATGATTCGACTGAATCTTCAAGGCAGGGAAGCCCCTGGGGAGCCTAATGCCATAGTTGTCCTGGATCTCATTTGTTACACTAATACACTATGTATGGTAAGTGTTTACAGTGGTGCCTTTGCCTTCCTAGCTGGCGAGTGAAGGTTGAATTAATGGATAGTTGACGGTTTTCGCTGTACAAGTCTAATTTCAAAGTGCATTAGGCCTAAAGGAGAAAGCACTTGTGTGGTGTGGAAATTGGGCTTATTTAAGCTACAATTGGCAAATATAATAAGGTAAGTCATTGAAAATAAAACTTTTCCCAACAAGAAACTTTTTCTTACAGGGCAGCACTAATAACCAAGAAGTCATGGTAGGAATTTCAAAAAAATCTGGACCCCATATGGTAAGATTTCAATATTTATTTGTTGTCTAGTTTTATTCATTTTGAACACTCTGGAATCAAGAACCAGGCCAAATTCAAATTGGGAAGAAATTACTTTCCAATGTTTCAAGTTTGAGTCCATTTTTCTGTTTACTGTTTTAAATGTAAGCAGAAATCTATGTACTTATTATGTAAGTAGTACATACAGGGATGGTTAATTACATACAGGGATGGTTAATTACATTGTTAAATTTCAGTTGAGATTTTCTGAATTAGGTACATTTAAAAAATCTAAATTATAAATAGAGTTTTCTCATTATAGGTGTGTTCTCACTCACAAGAAATATAAACCAGTCAGAGCGTTTTTGATTGGTGCAAATTGCCAACAACCAGTTTTCTGACAATTTTCAACCAATGAAATTCGCCTTGACTGGTTTGGAATTTCTATGACTAGTTGAAAACAGACCTATTGAGATTTTCTCAATTATATTTGAAAAATCTGAATTACATTACTGATACATACTGAATTACAATTGAAAAAGGTCACAACAAGGTGTAGTGGTTACCTGGCAGGAAATAATTGGCCCAGCAGTGTGGTGAAACTCGCAAAAGAAAATACACTTTATTACGCCCTCCTTGCTGCTAGGATAGGGCTTTTTGGGAAAAAGATTCATTGTTATTGTTAATAAATTGGTTATGTATGTATGTTGTTGTTTTTTAAAAATAATTGCTATTTTATTGCCATCTCTTTCTTTCTCTTAAAAGTGATTGCCTTCAATGAACTAAACAAGTAAATTGAGTTCACTGATGGATAAAATTTGACATTTTTCCTAACCTCACAAATCTTGTGTGTGTGTGTAGTTTTTCTTGGTTTTTCTTTTGCAAAGAAAATCTTGCTGCTGAAAAATGGGTATTCTAGAGAAAATATCCGAAATCGAAAAAGAAATATCGCGTACCCAAAAGAATAAAGGTAAGCCACATACCATAAACCACCCCACAATTAACTTACCTTTAAAATTTTTGCAGCAACCGAGTACCATTTGGGTCTCCTGAAGGCAAAACTAGCCAAGTACAGGTCTCAATTACTGGAACCCTCTAAAAAAGGTGAAAAGGGCGAAGGATTCGATGTATTAAAGAGTGGAGACGCTAGAGTGGCCCTTATAGGCTTCCCTTCAGTTGGAAAGGTAAAAAAAAACAACCCTCTCTAACAAAAATACACATAATAACCTTAAACAAATTTCAGTCAACATTGCTTTCTACACTAACAAAAACCGAAAGTGAAGCTGCCTCCTATGAATTCACAACTCTAACTTGCATTCCAGGAGTAATCGATTATAATGGGGCAAATATTCAATTACTAGATTTGCCAGGTATCATTGAAGGTGCGGCACAAGGCAAAGGTAGAGGTAGACAGGTAATAGCTGTGGCACGCACTGCCGATTTAGTTTTAATGATGCTGGACGCCACCAAAAAGGATGTCCACAAAGACTTACTGGAAAGAGAGCTGGAGAGTGTCGGCATCAGACTAAACAAGCAAAAACCCAATATTTATTTTAAAATTAAAAAGGGGGGTGGTATTTCGTTTAACTCGACTTGTCCTTTGACAAAGATTGATGAAAAGTTGGTCCAATTGATTTTGCACGAGTATAAAATTTTCAATGCGGAAGTGCTTTTTCGTGAGGATTGCACTGCTGATGAACTAATTGATGTCATTTGTGCTAATAGAGTGTATCTTCCTTGTTTGTATGTTTACAATAAAATTGATCAAATATCTATTGAGGAAGTGGACAGGATTGCTAGAATGCCTACTAGTGTAGTTGTAAGGTAAGTGTACAAACAACTAAATAATTGAAAATATATAAATTTTTTCACAGTTGTAATATGAAACTAAATCTAGACTATCTGTTGCAAGTGCTTTGGGAATTTTTGAGTCTTATTCGTGTCTACACAAAGAAACCAGGCCAACCTCCGGATTTTTCTGACGGTCTGATCCTCAGAAAAGGTGTCACTGTGGAACATGTTTGTCATGCAATTCACAGGACTTTAGCTGCTCAATTTAAATATGCATTAGTCTGGGGTACTAGTACCAAGTATTCACCTCAAAGGGTGGGCCTTTCTCACATTATGGCCGACGAAGATGTTATACAAGTTGTTAAAAAATAATTTTTGTATTTAATAAAATAGAATTACATTATTAATGATCAGTTTTTTTTTATGGGGCCATGATTATTGGTGAGTTCATAATCAATATGATTTTATTGCCAACTGCATGGTTTGGGCGTTTTTCTGAAAACCTTCAGTTTTGAGAACTAAAATTAGCCAGAAATAGTTGAAATTTAACTTGAAATTCAATTTTTGATTATTCCTGGTTTTTGATTGGTTTGATTGTGCCTCAGGCTTGGTTGCTATACACAAAAACCTATAAACTGTCAAAGATAGATTAGGTAAGATATACAATGGGGATGTGCAGATAGTGTTCAAGCAACAGATTGGGAATTTCGTCTAGCCCCAAGGTATTTTTGAGATCTTATCATAAATTTCCTCTACAGAAATAGGCGCAAAATCAAAGGACTTCGAAAAATTCTTTGAAAGTTCAGAGATAGAGAAGTAATCCAGGTTCCTCAACAGTCTCAAAGTATTTTTTAAATAAATTAGCTACATCTTCGCCACTATAGTGGCACTCTCATTATGGTAAAACATTGTTTGTGGAAAGGCATTATTTGATTTGAGATCACGGATATATTTCCATAAGTACCTACCTCAAAATTCTTACAAATTCCTCTTGATATCCCATCACAAATTCCTCCAAATATCACACCACAAATTTCTCCCAATACTCTACAAATTCCTCTAAAAAAAAAAAAATTGAAACTTTTGTATGTGAAGAGGAAAGTGAGGAGCTCATTTTCCCAGAATTTCAAATTTTTCCAGTAGAAAATTACAACATGAGGAATCTTGAAAATCAATCTATAATAACTGAAATAATTAAAAATACAGTCTCACATTTTTCAAAATTTTCCTGGAAAACTAGTGAAAAGAAAATTTTGAAACTTTTTGCATGTGAAGAGGAAGGTGAGGAGCTTATTTTCCTAGAATTTCAAATTTTTCCAGTAGAAAATTACAACATGAAAAATCTTGGAAATCAACCTACAAGAACTGAATTAATTGAAAATACTGTCTCAAATATTTTAGAGTTTTCCTGGAAAACTAGTGGAGGGAAAATTTTGAAACTTTTTGCATGTAAAGACGAAGGTGAGAAGCTCATTTTCCCAAAGTTTCAAACTTTTCCAATGAAAAATAACAACATGAAAAATCTTGGAAATCAACCTACAAAAACTGAATCAATTGAAAATACAGTCTCACACATTTCAAAACTTTCCTGGAAAACTAGTAAAGGGAAAATTTTGAAACTTTTTACATGTAAAGAAGAAGGTAAGAAGCTCATTTTCCCAAAATTTCCAATTTTTCCAGTGGAAAACAGCAACATGAAAAATCTTGGAAATCAACTTACAATAACTGAATTAATTGAAAAGACAGTCTCACACATTTCAAAACTTTCCTGGAAAACTAGTAAAGGGAAAATTTTGAAACTTTTTGCATGTAAAGAGGAAAGTGAGGAGCTCATTTTCCCAGAATTTCAAATTTTTCCAGGAGAAAACAGCAACATGAAAAATCTTGGAAATCAACCTACAAAAACTGAATAAGTTGAAAATACAGTCAGTCTCACACATTTCAGAGTTTTCCTGGAAAACTAGAGAAGGGAAAATTTTGAAACTTTTTGCATGTAAAGGGGAAGGTTAAAAACTCATGGTCCCAGAATTTCAAATTTTTCCAGTAGAAAATTACAACATGAGGAATTTTGAAAATCAACCTACAATAACTGAATTAATTGAAAATACAGTCTCACATATTTCAAAGTTTTTCTGGAAAACTAGTAAAGGGAAAATTTTGAAACTTTTTGCATGTAAACAAAAAGGTAAGAAGCTCATTTTGCCTAAATTACAAATTTTTCCAGTGGAAAACAGCAACATGAAAAATCTTAGAAATCAGCCTACAATAACTGAATTAATTGAAAATACAGTCTCACACATTTCAAAGTTTTCCTGGAAAACTAGTAAAGGGAAAACTTTGAAACTTTTTGAATGTAAAGAAGAACGTATGAAGCTCATTTTTCCAAAATTTCAAATTTTTCCAGTGGAAAACAGCAACATGAAAAATCTTGGAAATCAACTGACAATAACTGAATTAATTGAAAAATATAGTCTCACACATTTTAAAGTTTTCCTGGAAAACTAGTAAAGGGAAAATTTTGAAACTTTTTGCATGTAAAGACGAAGGTGAGAAGCTCATTTTCCCAAAGTTTCAAACTTTTCCAATGAAAAATAACAACATGAAAAATCTTGGAAATCAACCTACAAAAACTGAATTAATTGAAAATACAGTCTCACACATTTCAAAGTTTTCCTGGAAAACTTGTAAAGGGAAAATGTTGAAACTTTTTACATGTAAAGAAGAAGGTAAGAAGCTCATTTTCCCAAAATTTCAAATTTTTCCAGTGGAAAACAGCAACATGAAAAATCTTGGAAATCAACTTACAATAACTGAATTAATTGAAAATACAGTCTCACACATTTCAAAGTTTTCCTGGAAAACTAGTAAAGGGAAAATTTTGAAACTTTTTACATGTAAAGAAGAAGGTAAGAAGCTCATTTTCCCAAAATTTCAAATTTTTCCAGTGGAAAACAGCAACATGAAAAATCTTGGAAATCAACTTACAATAACTGAATTAATTGAAAAGACAGTCTCACACATTTCAAAACTTTCCTGGAAAACTAGTAAAGGGAAAATTTTGAAACTTTTTACATGTAAAGAAGAAGGTAAGAAGCTCATTTTCCCAAAATTTCAAATTTTTCCAGGAGAAAACAGCAACATGAAAAATCTTGGAAATCAACCTACAAAAACTGAATAAGTTGAAAATACAGTCTCACACATTTCAGAGTTTTCCTGGAAAACTAGAGAAGGGAAAATTTTGAAACTTTTTGCATGTAAAGGGGAAGGTTAAAAACTCATGGTCCCAGAATTTCAAATTTTTCCAGTAGAAAATTACAACATGAGGAATTTTGAAAATCAACCTACAATAAATGAATTAATTGAAAATACAGTCTCACATATTTCAAAGTTTTCCTGGAAAACTAGTAAAGGGAAAATTTTGAAACTTTTTGCATGTAAACAAAAAGGTAAGAAGCTCATTTTGCCTAAATTTCAAATTTTTCCAGTGGAAAACAGCAACATGAAAAATCTTGGAAATCAACCTACAAAAACTGAATAAGTTGAAAATACAGTCTCACACATTTCAGAGTTTTCCTGGAAAACTAGTAAAGGGAAAACTTTGAAACTTTTTGAATGTAAAGAAGAACGTATGAAGCTCATTTTCCCAAAATTTCAAATTTTTCCAGTGGAAAACAGCAACATGAAAAATCTTAGAAATCAACTGACAATAACTGAATTAATTGAAAATAGTCTCACACATTTCAAAGATTTCCTGGAAAACTAGTAAAGGGAAAATTTTGAAACTTTTTGCATGTAAAGAGGAAGGTGAGAAGCTCATTTTCCCAAAGTTTCAAATTTTTCCAGTGAAAAATAACAACATGAAAAATCTTGGAAATCAACCTACAAAAACTGAATAAGTTGAAAATACAGTCTCATATATTTTAAAGTTTTCCTGGAAAACTAGTAAAGGGAAAATTTTGAAGCTTTTTGCATGTAAAGAGGAAGGTTAGGAGCTCATTTTCCCAGAATTTCAAATTTTTCCAGTAGAAAATTACAACATGAAAAATCTTGGAAATCAGCCTACAAAAACTGTATTCATTATTGTTTTGAATTTTTTTATACTTGACAATTTCCTTTAAATTCCTCACAAATTCTCCCAAATTCCCCATAAATGACTCCAAATTCCCTATAAATTCCCCAAATTCTCATAAATTCGGATGAGTTCCTTCAGATTCCTCACAAATTCTTCTAAATTTCCCACAAATTCCTCTAGATTTCCCACAAATTCCTCCAAATTCCCCACATTTTTGGTAAAGAATTTCTAGGTGGTTTGCCCCATGACCTGGAATTAGCTTTAAACTCAAGATCAACTTTAACCAAGTAATTGCACCAACATTCCTCTCTAACTTTTTTGCACTCCAAACGTAACCCAGGAAATTTTAAGTAGTCCGTGGGTGACCTAGATTTGACATAAGCTTATGTGCATTTCTTTTTTGGAAGGTAAGATCACACAAATCATGTGAGAACCATTTTGGGTATGTGCAAGATCTGCATTTCTTTAAGGAAACAAAACAGGCAATACCTATACCCAGTATCTCATTAAATATTTCGGTAGCCTTATTATTGTTACACCGAGACAGGCATCGCTCCCAATTTACACTAGCTAAAAAATTATTGAGTTCAAAATAATTAGCATTTGTGAAGTTATAATAAAAATCTTGTTGAAATAAATTGGATTTCTGTTTTCCATTCAAATTTCTTATAACAATTACATACCTAACATGGTGAAAACTATCATCTTATATTGGGTCCTTAACCTAAACCTACTGTCATTAGAAAAAATAAGATCTAAGAATAAATTTCTGTTGTTAGGAATATATAACTTGGTAAAGATGTAGAAATCCAAAAGACTGAGCAATCTGAACACCATACGATGTACCTACCTGGGCAATTAACTTGAACTCCATATTCATCATCAGATTATAATTGCCAAAAACACAAATTTTCTGAGAACTTTGGAGGCGTAATACATTCTTGACTGCCTCACTATGAGCTATGCAGTAAGTTTCTGGCATGTTAGGAGGAATGTATACTCAAGCTATAGTGAATTTAGACTATATCATAGGATGAACTATTCACAGCCAGTTTCTGAGATTCTAACTCAGTGCGTAGCCCACTTACATTTTGACAGTATACAACAATGGGGTATTAACTAGTTTTCCTGGGGCGTCTTTTTCTCGACAATAATTGACATTCCATTCCTATATATTTAATCATAGGGTTGTCCTCACCATCACGTTTCCTATGTTGCACCTTGTCATAAGCAACTTTGAAAGCTGCTTGCTACATTTTAGTGGAATCATACCTAATCTTGTAGGGAGAGGACCATGCTGTCAGTGTGTTCTGTGATGTCAGTATTACAGCAAACCAGTTTTAGAGGTCTCAGTATTTTTGATTATTCCTGGCTCTTGATAAGAGCTAGTTTAATTTATTTCGACTCCAACATATAAACCTATCCAAATCCAAACCAGAATTCAACTTGGTAAGTATTTTCAAGACAATTCAAACTTCATTTCTATATAATTTTAAATTTTATTGATATATAAAATTGATAGCAACATTTTTTTTTTTTTGTTGATTATTTCAATAATTGTATAATAATTATAAAAGACTAAAAAACAAAGTTTAACAAAAAAATTGTTGTTTTTTGCAAGTATTATTACAAAGTAAGCTAAATATAATTTTTAAGTTTTCGTCACGGTTCGAGTAACGAAAATATAAACTCTCTTTATTATTAGTTTTTTTTTTTTTATTTACATGGTTTACACTCAATTCAAAGAAAAAAGTAGCTCTGTTCAAACCGACATGAGAACCAGTAATTTCCAGTTGCCCATCTATTTTTCAATAAGTTCAACGTTTATCCTAATTACCAAATGAATTGATCGACTGGAAATTACCGTTCTAGAACGGTTCTCATGTCGGTTGGAACAGAGCTTAAATTATCCATTTGAAAAGGCAAATTGGAGTAAAAATGAGACGCGGTTTTGGTTTTTATAGGGCCAACTTTTCGCTTTTAAAAGTGAAAATGTATTTGAATTAAAAATAATATATATCACAATAATTACTCGTTTTTATGTTGGACTTTGATGGAAAAAGTATAATACCAGGAACAGTGTTTCAATCCTGCAGAAATTAAAGTGGATCCCATAATTTTTCTAACTAAAAGTTGGCCCACTTGTCAAAAGTCAATTTGAAAATAATAAGACAAGAGGTATTTTTTTTTTCCTTCAAATAGCACCACTGTGTCTCACAACAATTCCATAATATTATTGAAAAAAAAAATTGGTAAAAATAACTTTTCAAATACCTCCATCTCTTTGCAAGATTTCTGAAAAAAAAAAACACCACACAATATTGTTTGTTGCACTATGACAATCTAAATTTTTAACAATACAACTTAGATTTAGAAGGGCAGAGTGCAACTTTTAAATTCTAGCAGCAATTAAGACTCGGTTTTAAAGGGTGGAGTGAAATTTAGTTGAAGTTATTATTTTCAAATCCACTGTAAATTATTGTCAAAATAGATGAATCTTAAGCTCCCAAGGCCGGGATTCTGTAACGAATAGCGATATTTTCGCTATCTCTATTGACGTCCCCTCTCTATTGATTTCGAAAAGAGAGAAGAAGACAATAACTGCCATAGCGATAGCGATAACGATCTCTAATCGTTATAGAATCCAGCCTCAGTTATGTGTTTCTATTGAAAAAAATACCTGAATCTAGGGAGAAACACTCTGACCCAAAAAGATTTTGCCATGTTGCAATATATCTCGAAATTTTTATCAACTCCAAAAGAAAAATATGGAGGACTTTGGTCTAAGGTGGCCTTATACCTACTGCTAATTTTTGAGGCTCAAACTTTGTCTTCCAACTTGAATGTTAAACCATTGTATATATACACAAATTTTTAAGAACAATTTTAGAGGTTTTCCAGCTCTCGTAAACATTCAAATAATCTCGGGACAAAATTAAATAGTGAAAAAGTTGAGAATAATTAAAATATTTAGATAAAATAACTGAGAAAAACTCAATTTCATTTATTCCAAGCTTTCTAATTGTTTTATTCCAAAAAAACAATTAAAAAACTCAATTTCCAAACTGAATTTCACTCACCCTGATAAGAATTAAAAAAATAAATACAATCAATATACACAGCAACCCAAATAACCTGTTACTAATAAACTTAAATAAGGCAGATAATAATATCGTGTTCACTTCATAAAAAGGGGAAAAAAAACTAAAAATTAAAGCAGGAATAATCGATCAATTTTTTTTTTCGCACCCATAATTAATTAATTGTTTTTCTTTCTATTTACACGCACAGAGAGAGTGAATCTTCTTGTTGCAAACTGAACATTGTGTGGTGCTAGCAAAGTCCAGATGTTATTCGTCCTTTCTGTAGGATAAATATCAATTTTTTTTTACTGCCTATATAGTCTCTAGAAACCTGTTTACTCCACCAGTTTGAGGACTTTGCCAATTGCAATCGTTCTATCTGTAATTTTTGAACAATTAGAATTAATCAAATAAAAATTGCCTTGTACTTACTCTCATCTCTTAATGTAAATCTACCCATTTGGGGAAACAGTTTAAAGGGTTCTAGACAAATAACTCCCGCACATTCTATTCTCATAATTGCTACTTGATCTTGTTTCACGAACCTAGGCCTAGTCTTGGATTTATCTCCACTTTTCTTGTCAATTAAACAGATTAAAGCCTACAAAAATAATGATTAATATCTAGATTCAAATAAAAATAATTATTATACCTTAACGGTTATTTCTTCTGCAGCACAATGGATGTGCATAACAGCACTGTATCCGGCGCAAATAATAGATTTGTGCTCAATTATAACAAGCTGAGCGTCAAAAACTCTGCATGTGTGCACAGGATTGACAGAGTCGCAAAGCACAAAACCAGGACTGACATCTTCTTCTTCCACTCCTTTCACTTTGATTTTGACATTTTCGCCAGAGACTACTCTAGATACTTCATCTTCGTCACTAAGAAGCATATCCACAATAACTGGAGTCTGTAGAAGAAAAAAGTGTTTGTAATTATTCCAACTGGATCTTTTTTATCAATCCATTCTTACCCTATTAGGCATGATAACCAAACTTTGTCCCTTTCGACATTCGCCGCTTTCAACTTTGCCCATAACAACAGTGCCCATATCCTTGTATTTGTCCACAATGGGCATCATAAAAGGACCATCTTGTTTCCTACTGAGGGTAGGTAGGTCATCAATAAACGGAATAAAGGCTTGCCCATCGAACCAAGGACAAATAGATTTTTCTACTGGTTCCTTGAGATTCTGACCGAGTTGGCCCGAGCAGGGCAGGAAGAAAAGGTCTTTATTGAGATTGAAGCCAAGCTTTTTGAGGTAGGGAAGTATTTTGTCTCGGCATTCGTTGTACCTAATAATAATTATTCATAAATAAAAAAAAATTAAAAACCAAAAAAACACAAAATTACCTAACTTCGTCCCAATTAACAGTGGGATCATCCATTTTATTAACTAAAACAACTAAATATTTAACTCCGGCGGTTTTGGCAAGCATAGCGTGTTCCCGGGTTTGCCCGCCTCTATCGAATCCAGTTTCGAATTCACCTTTCCTAGCTGAAATAACTAAAACCGCCAAATCGGCTTGGGCGGCGCCACCAATCATGTTGGGCACAAAACTCTTGTGTCCGGGCGCGTCCAAAATTGTAAAATGTTTTTTGTCAGTCTCAAAGAAGGCGCGGCCCACCTCGACCGTTTTGCCCTTGTCCCTTTCCTCTTGGTTGGTGTCCAGCGCCCAGCTGAGGTACCAGCTCTCTCTGCTTTTTTCGCAAGCCTCCCTCTGGTATTTTTCCAATGTTCTTTTGTCCACCATTCCTGTAAGCGCCATAATTTGTCCTCCTATGGTACTTTTGCCAGCGTCCACGTGCCCAATAAATACTACGTTAATGTGTTCCTTTTTGTCTTCAACTTCTACTTTTTTGGGGGATTTTTTCTTTTTTAATTTGGGCGCTTCTTCGCTGGATATCTCCTCATCATCGTCTTCTGGCGTTGTCGCTTGGGCAGCACCTAGAAATTCGTTATTTTTATTTTGGGGTCAAAAAAATTTTGATAGGGAGTTTACCAGAAGCCGTACTATCTTCGTCAGCAACATCCTCCCAGGTACCACCAGCTCCGGTGGGGCTACCATCACCTGCTGCTGCAGGCGGAACAGGAGGAGGTTCTTCAACTTCAGGCGGTTCAGAGGATGATGAGGGAGTACCTGATTAATAATTATGAGATGAGAATTATTGTGTTTCATTCATCTTGTACATATGTATCAATGATAATAAGATTCAAGTAGAGCCAACAATTTTTGAAATAATGCAATTTTAAATTTTGTCCTCTTGCCTTAACGGATTTGTCTGTCTGGAATTACAATTTCAAATGAATTGAAATTATCAAGATTTGTAGTTCTCTACTACAACTACACTTTCAGAAAATTTCAGATAACTATCTACGATATGATTGGAGATTTTTCATAGTTTTCTTAGTGTATGGATCTCGACATAAATTCAGTACTAGGCTGATTTGGATTTCTGAAAACTTTGAAGTGCCATTACTTTTTTTCTATTATAGATAGAAAGTTGAAATTTTCAGCGATTCTTATCCCAGTAGAGAACTACAATCCCTGAAAATTTCAATTCATTTGGACTCATAGTTCCAGAAATAAAATCGTGTCAAGCAACTTGGGGTGATTTATCAATTTTTCTGAGTGCCTTTTTTCATAGATTTTAGTTGCAAATCTGGGAATAATTTAGTATATGGAGTTCGTAGTATCCCAAAGGACCATTAGGACACAAAATTTCAACAAAAAAAAATTTGAAATTTCATCGTTTTAAGCTACCTTATGATTAAGATTTTGAAAAACTTTGATGGCCCATAACTTTTTTCCTAATACAGGGTGTCCCACGGTGGATGGCGTATTAGACGTTTATGAAGAACTAAAAAGCGGATCATTTTGAAAATTTGGCAACCGGTATAAATGACCATGATCTACACTTCAAAAATATTTTTGTTTATGCGGCGTTGCCGCTTCTACTCTAAACCAGTGGCAACATAGCTATTTTAAATGGAACACCTTGTATGTGATCGCATTTGACTTTTTGCAACTTTGACAGGTTGTAAAACCTGAAGGGTTAATTTTAGAGAAAAACCGATTTTACATTCCTATCTTAGATTTTCATAAACTATCATTTGACACTAACTTTGAATTTAATCCATGATTAAAAATTCCAATTAAATTTAATCTCCGGTTAAATTCAAAGTTGCTGTCAAATGATAGTTTATAAAAATCTGAAATAGGAATGTGAAATTGATTTTCCTCTAAAATTAACCGTTCAGGTTTTACAGCCTGTCAAAGTTGTAAAAAGTCAATTTTCAACTGTCAATATTTCCAAAACAGTTGAACTTAGGTATAGGGTATATCACATGAAATCTGCTCAGAATTTTACATAGAATCTAAATATGCAATCACATACAAGGGGTTTCATTTAAAATAGCGATGTTGCCACTGGTTTAGAGTAGAAGCGGCAACACCGCATAAACAGAAATATTTTTAAAGTGTAGATCATGCTCATTTATTCCGGTTGCCAAATTTTTAAAATGATCCGCTTTTTAGTTCTTCATAAACGTCTAATACGCCATCCACCGGGGGACACTCTGTATAAATAGAATGCTGAAATTTTCACTGAATCTTATCTCAATAAAAGGACTACAATCCCTGAAAATTTCATCTTATTTGTACTTCCTGAGATAAAATTGTTCTGAGTGCCTTTTTTCATAGATTTCGGCTTCAAATCTGAAAATAATTTAGTGTATGGAGTTTGGGGAATGTTAAGTGACCATTAGGATCCAAAATCTCAACAAAAAAAAAATTGAAATTTCATTGTTTTAGTAAGAAGGTAAGCTACCTTATGATTTAAATTTTGGAAAACTTTGAGAGGTCCTAACTTTTTTTCTATTAAATATAGAAAGCTGAAATTTTCAGCGATTCTTATCTCAGTGGAGGACTACAATCCCTGAAAATTTCAGCTCATTTGGACTGGTAAAATTTGAAAGGACCCCGCACACTACTTATGGGATTTCTGACTGTGATCAAATTCAACCAAATTTTAGTATATTATAGATCTCACCTTTCTGATCAATAACTACCATGAGCACAACTCGATCCTATGACTAGTTTTTGAGAAAGAGGTAGTTTAATGTCCAAGAAATGTACACATTTTATATGCATCACCTAATCATGACTCAGAATCTGAGATAAATATTGACCTGTGGTTTGTACTGCTTTATAAAAAAATAAGCTTCAATTTATAATTACTGTAAATTTGAAGTCGTTCTGAAGCCTGGAATATTTTCAAAATAATTGTCAAATTATAAAATCTCATCTTTTTACCCTTAATAGTCTGGTACCTGGAATTAAGTACATATGTATAACTCCTAATAAACTGAAATTTTTAGCATTTGTAGCGTTTTATTGTAACTACATTTTCAGAAAATTGCAGACTTATAATACAGTTTTCGTAACTGTCAGAAAGTTAAACTGAAAAACACCCTCTTCTTTCAAAAAATGATTGTCTTCACACCAGCTGAAGAAATTGTTGAGTTCTCCTTGCAAAATTTCACAATCATGGATATTTTTTATAGTGACTTAGAGAAATTTAGTGTTTAAAAACATTCTTAACGTCATTTGAGAAAATATTGTGAAGTGATCTTAATCTCTGATGAGACTGAGTTTTCTATCTTCACTCTCTGTTTTCTTCCCAAAAGATGGTCAATCACCCACCTCAAAAATGATTCATGAAACCCCATAGGTACTTTCCAGCTTTTTTTTCCAGAACTTTATGGTCGACTGTGTCAAACACCTTGGAGAAGTCGGTATATGCCCATCTGATACCCCTCCTCCAATACATTAAACAGAGTTTGCTTAAACTCCAACAAGTTGGTAACTGTGGATGAACCCTTTTTTTGTGGGTATTTAGACTATACTAACAGTAACAAAATTACACTCTGGGCATCGTATCCATTTTGTCTATATTAGCTAGAGATCGTTTTCATTTGATTTCTAAGCCTTCTGAAAGGTCTCCCAAATTAGATAAAAAACTACTAAAACAAGTATGAATTAAATTTTTTATATGCGTTATTGTGGATTGTCCGAGGGATTGTGATTCATTTTCTTGGCTTCCATTATTATGAAAAAATGTCGAGAAATTATTTTCCGAACGCTCATCTGCGTTGAATCTCTGTGCTCAGGCTTCTAGGCTTCTACAAGTTTTTTCATGTTGCTTACTACGTCACTTACGTTCCAAATATGATGTCAAGCAACTAAACAAATGTTTCTATTGAGGATTCCATATAAATATTGCACAAATCCAATTCGCGATCAAAAGCGTGTGGCAAGTGACTGTGAATGCCGCGACTAAACTCCTCAGAATTGTTGTGAATACCAATGAATGTCGCGTGACTTCCAGCGACTACCGCGCGACTTCCAGTGACTACCAAGTGAGTTCTAGCGACTACGCGGAATTGCGCCACTGACTGCCAAACTTCCAATGACTACTAAGCAGGGATCGACCGATACGGTTTTTTTTTCAAAAAACCGATATTGCCGATACCGATACGATATGGCTTTATAGAAGGCCGATACCGATATAAGGCCAATACGGATTCTCGCACTTTTTCCTTTAGTTTGAATGTTTTATTTATTTGTTTTCTTCTAGTTTTAATATTGTTTGTTCGAATTCAGATAAGCAGAAAGTTTAGTTTTTTTTTTTTTTTAAATAAATAAATAATTTTGAATTTGAGTTTAGATTCGCAGAATGTTAAGTTTTTTTTTTTATATAAATACCTAATTAATTTAAAATAAATTTATGAAAAACAATAGACCTATCTATTTTTACCTATTATGCGCGCGCAACACGAGGCAATTTCTTTTTATTGGCTAGCCAATACAGGTGTGAGGTGATCGTTTTGCACGCTGGACATCTCTTTGTCCTTATTCATTGCACGTGGTCTGACAAGAATAAATCTAAAGTTGATATTCACCTTGGCAAATGTAATTCAAAAGTTGTTTGACATTTTCATTGACAAATACGTTGCACAACACGCGGTTTTTCTTCTTCCCTTTTTATCCCGTGCAAATAAGAAGGACGGATTTCTATACGTAAGTTTAACATAATTTGGTACATTTTGCCTCGTCTTGTGCAATGAACGTTCTGTGTCTTTTTTTATTTGATGAAGTTTTCGTATTATTACCTCTTTGTCTGATAAAATAGATAGGTCTATTTCTAATATTTACTTTCTTCTTATGGCCATTTTCACCAACTATTTTAGGAAAGCCCAAACAAAACAGGTGATAAATCGAATATTTCCAATTTTCGGCCAATAAGTGTTATAAATAATTTTTCAAAAATCTTCGAAAAGTGTCTTAAAAACCGATGGGTCAGCTTCTTTCAATCTAATGATATTTTTTCGAAGAGTCAGTTTGGCTTTAGAAACGGGCTTGGTACTGAACATGCCATATATGAATTAACAACCCAGATAACAACATGCCTCGATAAGAACAGGAAATGTCTCACTGTATTCCTAGACCTTGCAAAGGCATTCGATACGGTACCTCACCTACAGCTCTTGGATGTCCTAAATATCTACGGGGTGAGGGGGACCGTGTTGGATGTCTTTAAAGACTACCTGGCAGACAGACAGCAGGTGGTGAAAATAGGGGACACCCGAAGTAACCCCCAAACCGTTAAGATTGGCATCCGTCAGGGTACCATTCTGGGTCCAGTACTTTTCATTACGTATATAAATTCCTTAACAAACATGAATATAAAAGATGGATCCATCATATCATATGCTGATGATACAGCCGTTACATTTGTAGGAGACACCTGGGCTCAAGTGAAGGAATCGGCAAAACATGGTATTTCAAGAATAAAAACATGGCTAGACTCTTTCAAACTAACATTAAACGCTAGTAAATCAAACTTATATAGCCTTCTCCCTTACATCCTCTAATCGCCCTTCTTTTAAAGAGCTTGACATCAATAACGTAGACTCCCCATTGCTCGAAGTAGACTCTACAAAATATCTTGGTGTTATCATCGATAAACACCTTAAATGGGGACCTCATGTATTGAAGTTAACCTCAAACATAAGAAAGCTTATACATAAATTCTACATCCTCAGAGAAATAATGAACAAAAAATTACTGATTTCAGTTTACAAATTACTTGTCGAGCCCCTAATAAGATATGGTATTGTTGTGTGGGGTGGAATGTATGAGAGCTCGTTGAGATCCTTGAAGGTGACTCAAAATTTTATTTTAAAAACAATTTACAAGAGAAATAGGCGATACTCAACGCAGCTACTGTATTCAGCAGACGTACTAAATGTTCGATCTCTTTATGTTCTTTCAATCTCGGTTTTTGTTCACAGAAATCAAAAATTGAGATCTTATGTAGATCATTTATACGAAACGCGCAATAAGGTTAATAGGCATTTAATAATTCCAAATAGTAACACTAATATGAACACTAAATCGATATGTTATCTTGCCCCGAAAATATATAATATAATCCCAAAAGAAGTGAAAAGTAATAATAATATTAAAAGATTTAGCAACCTTTGTAGAACATTCAGTTCTACTAGTTATGGTAGGTTTTGTATTTTGTTCTAGTGTGCCCTTTTGTTTTATGGTTGGAGTGTTTGGATTGTGATTTTGTATCTTTGCTCTCGATATATGCATACTTACTGTTAGGGTATTTTTTTTTTCTAGAATTAGTTTAAGTAAATCCTGTTCAATTAATTTTCATCCAAAAATAGTTTTGTTACCTTGCACATACAGGGGTTTAGTCCCCTAGGTGCATCAATTAAATAAGTATAATGCGAACATCCTTTTTTTTGTGTATTAAATCATACCTACTTGTAAAATTGTATCAGATTGTATGTAATATATATTATTATTATTATATATTATAATAGGTATGTCCTTAACTGACATTTCTCCATGTAAAAATGTCATTTTAGGGAATACTTATCGTTAAAAACTTTTTGTTGTAAAAAAGATAAAATAATAATGTCGACATTTAAGTGTTGTAAAAACAAGGAATCATCAATATTTTTTTGCGTAGTCTGTAAAAATGCGCTCCATAGAAGCTGTTTGAATAGATCAAATAAGCAGTTTACTACTATAAAAGATAGCTTTATCATATGCTCTAAAAACTGTACACAGGAGGCGGCGGACCAGGACCCGGGAACGTTTGACATACTAAATGCCATCATTGAAGAGCTATATTGAAAGACTCAAACGTAATTCGAGGTCTGTGGTTGAAGACGCTTCACGCTATGAGGAAGATTTTATAAAAGAAATTGAGGAGAAGGACAGTAAAATTCAGGCACTGGAGAAGAAGCTTAAAGAACAGCAAAAAGTTATTGATAGCAATAACAAGGAGTTAATGGAAAAAGACATGGCTGCACAAACCCATCTGTCTGTTACAAACTCGGATTTATTAAATAAAATCCAGAAGCTGCAAAATATTAATGCGGATCTTATTGAGCAAGAACAAGACAAGCAAATAATATAACTATAAAAAAACTTAATACTGATCTGCTAGAGCTGAAAAATGTAAAAGACAATATGATATCTGCCTTAGAAATGCTTCAAGCTGATAATAAAATTTACGCAGAAGAACTGAGACAGGCCAATATATCTAAAAATGTTACATCACTTTTTGAAGAAATGGAGAAATCAACGAACGATAATAATAACAGTGAAATAAATAGTAATAATAAATTTCGACTGGTGGAAAGAAAAAAGTCTCGAATCAACAATGGTGCTATAAATGGTATTGAATCTACATCGAACAGAGAGATTACAGACACCAACCACGTTCTGCTTTTGACGGATGGCTATGGCAAATTCATGTATGACTATCTCCGAAGAAACATAAGTACAGACTATTCTGTCCAAACGGTTTGCAAGCCTGGGGCACCTTTTGATGTTTTGGTGAAAGACCTTGATAGCTATATTGAAGGTTTTACAAACAGGGATTACATAGTAGTTTTGGTAGGGCCTGAAATAAAAAGATTGTCTAAAAAATATCTCACAGTTCTATCAAACAAATGTTTTTTCTCAAATCTAATTGTGTGTACAACTCCAATTAATAGTTTCTGTTCTTACAAAAACTATTCTTTGGTCAACAGGGAATTTTATAATATAATGACGTATTTGTCAAGTTTTAACAATAATATTAAAATGTTAACTTCAAACACAAACTTAACCACTAATTGTTTTGTAAAGAATTCACCTTATCTTAATAAAATAGGGCTAAGTGTAATGGCAAGGAATATTGGGAATGCTATCGAAGGATCCTGTTTGAGTAACAATAATTCTTGTAGTAGCCTGATTCATGTCAGCAGAAATGACGGTCTTTCAAATACACCTGATATGGATCCTTTTCAGGGTGGCAGTGATGTTCAAAGCACATATAATAATTTTTTGTTGGCTGATCTATCAGCCTCTGATACGCCAGATGGAAATTTTCGCTTACCAATGGCGGGAATACTAGTAACATAAAAAATCAAAATATTTCAATTTTTTACCAGAACTGTAGGGGTGTCAAAACGAAGTTGGATACACTTAGATTTGGTATTTTAAATAATGATTATGATATAATTGCTCTATCAGAAACTTGGCTCAATGAATCAGTGAATACTGCAGAGTTTGTCTTTGGAGACAGAGTCTGTTTTAGAAAAGACAGAAATAGATTAATTACTGGCAAAAGGCAAGGAGGAGGAGTTTTGCTTGCTGTCAAGGATTGCTACCTTATTACAGAAATGCAAATTTTTAATGGCGATCAAGAAGCTTTATGTATCCAAATTAAACTTAACAATAATACTTTCTTATATATAGTCTTGGTGTATATTGTTCCAGACAGTCCAAGTTTTATACATGAGAACTTTTTTGAAAAAATAGAATCTAATCTAATTAAGAATTCAAAATCTGAACTGATGATAATAGGTGATTTTAATATCCCTACTTATATTAATCCTATATCTTCTTGTGCCAACTTAAATATTCTTAAATCATTTTTAGCATTTAATAACTTGTCCCCGATGAACCAAATTAGAAATAATAATAATGTTATACTTGACCTAGCTATAACTTCATTTGATAACATATGTGTAGATAGGACACATGACTGTCTAATACCTATAGACAATCAACATCCCTGCCTTAGTGTCTGTCTAAAAACTAAATGCCCTATCAATGCCTGTAAGGTTGTATCTACCACCAAATTTAACTTTAAAAAAGCCAATTTTCTGTTAATGTACCACCTTTTTAAAAATCAAAATTGGGATATCTTGAAAAACGGTACAGATGTAAATACATCCATAAACGCCTTCTACACTATTCTGGGGGACATTTTTGAAAGATGTGTTCCTAAGTCCACCCAAATTGATAAGAAATATCCTGTATGGTTTGATAGACATATTATTATACTCATTAAAAAAAAGCATAAGTACTTTCTGAAATCAAAAAAATACAGATCAAACTACTGGAGGTCCAAATTTGTGGGCCTACAGAACAGAATTAAAGACAAAATGAAATTAGCCTACTCTAAATATCTGCATGACGTAAAAATTAGTTTAAAATCAAACCCTAAATTCTTTTGGTCATATGTAAAAGGCCTTAAGGATCATCCAGATGTTCTTCAGGAAATGATTTCTGATGGCAAAACGTACACTGGACCTCAAAACATTGCTAACGGCTTCGCGGATTTTTTTAAATCAGTTTTTATTGATGATACTGACGTAACTTGCAGTAAATTTCCTGTAAAGTCGCACTTCTGCGACAATGTGATTAGCATGACTGAAATTCAAAAGGCTATCATAAAGATTAAGGGTAACAAAGCAATAGGTCCTGATGGAGTACCTGCTTATATCATAAAGGGCTGCAGTGAATATTTGGCGTTGCCTCTTGAATTTCTATTTAATTTTATTTTGAAAACGTCTGTGTACCCTGATAAATGGAAAACAAGCAAAGTTATACCTGTCTACAAGGCTGGTGCCAGGAAAGACATAAAAAATTATCGTCCTATCTCAATTGTATATATTGTCTAACGCTTTGTCAATGAGATGTTTTAATCTTTTTTTTTATGACAATAAAGCTGTTTTTGAATTTAAAAATTTGAATTTAAGTTTTCGAGATAATTATTTTTGATCGATTGTATAGTGAAATTTCGGGCAAAATAACATCATGCCAACATGGTTTTTTTCCTAAAAAGTCAACTTACACCAACTTAATCACATTTTGTCAATATATTCACGATGCAATAAATGACAAGTCACAAGTTGACGTAATATTCACAGATATGGAGAAGGCGTTTGATAAGGTGAGGCACTGCGTAATTTTAAAAGCCCTAAACAATATGAATGTATCATCTTATCTATTTTATTTATTACAATCCTATCTTAGCCATAGATTTCAATATACAGAAATCAAAGGATCTAAATCTGTTGTGTACAAGAGCACATCAGGGATACCCCAGGGCTCTAATCTTGGCCCTCTTCTGTTTTTAGCAGCTATAAATGGTATCATGGGCAATCTTGAAGACATCAAGGGCTTACTGTTTGCGGACGATTTCAAATGTTTTCACTTAATAAATTCCATCAAGGATTGTGAAACTCTTCAAAATAACTTTTGTAATGTATCTAATTGGGGTACTGCGAATAGCTTTAATCTAAATGTGAGTAAATGTAAGTGTATGTCATTTACCCTTAATAAAAACTCTTATCAGTATGATTACACTTACAATAATACTAAAATTGAAAGAGTTGACAAACAAAAAGATTTAGGTCTGATCTTTGACGTGAATCTCACTTTCACTGATCACATTCTTGCAAAAATTGAAAGTGCTCAGAGGGTAGCAGGATTTATTACAAGAAACACTAGAGACTTTGGCATAGACATAAGTTTACATCTTTTTGACAGCTTAGTTTTGCCTATATTGGAATATGGTTCTGTAATTTGGTCCCCTCAATATGATGTGTGGATTACGATTATTGAGGGGGTGCAAAGGAAATTTTTAAAGTCTCTTTATTTTAGAAAATATGGATTCTACCCACAAAGAGGTTGTAGTAATGAATATTTGTTGGGTGTCTTTGGAAGAGTGTCATTGGAGAAAAGGAGATTTAAAATAATTCTTTGCACAATGTTTAGGTTGCTGAAGGGTGAAATTGATGGTCCTGATATTCTTGGCCAATTGCCATTTGCGATAAATAGAATTAATTCTCGGAATTCAAACAGTTTCTATTTAGCGTTTCCCAGAACCAATCTGTACAAGAACTCACCTATATTTAGAATGTGTTCAGTTTTTAATCGGTATGCTTCAGGTATTGACATAGACATGATAAATATTGAAAAATTTAAAAAACTAATTGATAGTAAACTGCGGGATGAGATTTAGGACGTTTGTGTTTTGTACAGAATTGATTATAACCAACCATTTTAATTATGTATTGTTTAGTTTTAGTAAAAATGTTTTAGTGTTTAATACATGTCTTTATTTCTTTTAAGTGTATTGTTAAGCTTTATGTTACTGTTAGTCTTAAGTGGATGTCTGTAATTGGCCCCTGGCTGTTGATGTCTGATTGATAAATAAATAAATAAAGTTAGGGCTCTCCTAAAATAGTTGGTGGAAACGGCCATTAGTCACTCCCATATGTACGAACCACAATTATTAGCTCTTTTGAGCTTTAAAAAAACCTTAGTGATGATTACTGATCTTTTAAAATATGATTTGTATCGGTCTAAAGTTATCGGCCAATGAAGGGCTGATATACCGATACGCCGATATACCTGAAAAAGGCCGATACACCGATATACTGATATGCCATATCGGTCGATCCCTGCTACTAAGCGAATTCCTGTGACTTCCACAATACAATCAAGAAAATGTACATGTAATTCCAGAAGTGACATACCCCTCGGTCCTCGCCTAAACCTCTGTTACATTATGACAGTTTTGAGTCCCCAAGTTGCAACAGTGTATTTATTCCTGAGAAAGTAATAATTTAAAAATCAGTGCTTCAAAAACCATGAACAGAAGATTCAGAAAAAGCAATTATGTTGATATTGCAAGTGACCCATCATCTCTTCCAGAGAAACCAATAAATGAAGTAGAACCGAGAGTAGAACAGCTTCAGAACCATACATAGAAGCTTATGAAATGGCTGTAAAAATTGAAGAATAACAGTTTCAAGTGCAGAGAACCTATATTTGCTTCTCCTAGAAAACAAATTTATACAAATTAATACCAGAAGCTTCAGAAGACAATCTGATCTGAGAGATTAGATTATGAAGATTTAAATGAGAAATCTAATTGTTATAACATAATAATAATGTCAAATTATTTTTTATTTTTTAGTCCAAGTTGTAACAAGAACAGTGTCTTATTACTGAGAAACTGATAATTGAAAAATCAATGCTTCAAAACCATGAATGGAAGCTTTAGAAAAAGCAATTATGTATGTTGAAATTGCAAGTGACTTATCATCTCTTGAGAAATCAGCTTCAAAAACCATACATAGTAGCTTCAGAAGTGGCTGTTAATATTGAGGAATAACAGTTTCAAGTGCATTTGCTTGTCCTAGAAAACAAATCCAATAAAATAAATACCAGAAGACAATCTGAGAGATTAGATTATGGAGATTTAATGAGCCTAATGGTTTTCCATTAACACGCAATAATTTTTTGGAAAAAGTTGGTAATACAAAAAAAAATCAGGTTGATGGCTGGCATAACCAGTATAAACCGGTAAATGTAGATCAACAGTTTTTATCAATATCCTCCCAACGTTAAAATAGCTGTTTTGGTTTTCAATTAGTCCATTGTTGTGTTGGCTAAAAATATGATTTTTATGGGGGCACGTACTTTCAAATGCTACAATATGGAATTAGGTATTGCCAAGGACAATTATTAAAAACCTTGTTACATAAGGGTAGCAATAATTTACAAAATTTCAGTGAAAAATTGAGGACATCTAACCTAAATTTGTCCCTGTCAAAAAAAAAAAAAGGTAAAAGGGAAGATTTACAGTTACAATTACCGTTGACTACTGGTTGGTGTTGGGGCGAAGCCTCTTTGCTCGGCCCCGTTTTCGGACTGGCGGCCTCCTCTTCTTCGGGGGCCGCCGAGGGTCCAAAACTAAACGAAGGCACAAATTCAACTGCGTTTACGTTCAACGTGGAAAATTTCGTGGTGGTCACATCTGTACCGTGACTGGGGCTGCTGTTACTCGAATTGCTGTCCGCTTGCGATTCCCAACTGTCCGGGGCCGTGTTGTGGGACATTTTTTCTCGTTTCTGGACCGATTTTTTTAACGGAAAATTACGGAAAAATCGCGAGAAAAACACGAAAATATCCGCCCGCGTGCGTTTCCTCTGTCACCTACCTGAACACAATGGCCGAAACGTCACTTTAATTTTTCCGACGTTGCCAACTTAAACAAAATTTACTGTGACAAATGACAATAATTATTTATAATAATTAATTAAATTTGCAATTAATATTAATAGGATCTATTTTTCAATTAATTACAAATAATAAACATAATGAATTAAGCCTAAAATCAATAAATAGTTTAAAATTAAAAGGAATGTTTTGATCTTTTTTTTTGGCAACAGCGCCCCTGCAAGAAAATTGATGACAATAGATGGCAGCACTAAAGGTACCAATTTTTTTCCAAATACAAAACTAGAGAAGGATTTATCGATATTCATAGGACGATATTTTTTCAAAGCCTTCACTTTTTTATATGAGAAAATCATTATGGGCACAAAAAGCTATAGATTTTGTAGGATACTTATCGATATTGACGAATTCATATCGATATGCACCATCATCAAGGGCGTATCGATCGATGTACATTTCGATACATCGTATCGATAACCCCTCCACTACTTGGACAATAATAAAAAAAAAGAAAAAGGTGACAAGAGAAAAGTGAAAAAATCGCTTCTTTTCTCCAATTTCCCAAGTGAAAATAGTGATTTTCTTCACAGCAAAAAGCCTCAAATTGTATCCCCATACCCCTCGTGTAGTGTTACAGTGAAAAACCCCATTAAAATCTCAGTGGGAGCCCCCATCTGGTTTATTTTGGAAAGGTGCGACCTTGCCCCAAACAAAAATAAAAACAAGAATTTTGTTGTTTTACAATGAGCTAAAAAGTTTGCACTTTTTGATTTAAAATCCGATTATGGTTGCAAATACACCAAGTCCACTGGAATGGCTGGGGAACTTAGTAAACCCCCTGAAAAACAATATGATTATCTTCTAAAGTTTCTGCTTGTCGGCGACAGCGATGTTGGCAAACAAGAAATCCTATCGGATTTGGACGACGGAGCGCTAGAAAGTCCGTTTTGTAGCGGTAGCGGTAAGTGTACGTATTGATTCAATAAATTATTTATGAATGTTTGTATCGTGTCACTAACTATTGGTATTTTTAGCTTATAAAACCACAACGATACTTCTCGATGGCAAAAGAGTGAAGCTGCAATTATGGGACACTTCAGGACAAGGTAGATTTTGTACTATAATCCGGTCTTATTCAAGAGGGGCCCAAGGAGTCTTGCTGGTCTATGACATCACTAATAGGTCAATATAATTATCATCCTAGACTATGAGATACTTAGGGTATTGTTGAGTGGAGTCTTGATTTTCATTTATAAAATGATTGTTTATTTAGCAAAAATGCTACATAGAAAAACAATATAAATACATAGCATTAATCAATAAACTGCCATATATCTCCTCAGGTAGAAGTATAGTATTCTCCTACATTTCTCCCTTATTAAGTCTAAAATGAAATTGTTTAAGAAAATTTAACATTCTGCATTGTCTTCTAAATTTGAATCCTATATTGTTGTTAGACTTTTTTGAGTCATCATTTTCTTGTGAAATGTTCATACCTTATTTATTTTGAAAGCATCCAATAACAAACATGTAGTGGAATTCCATTGTTGATTTCTTCACCTGATCATTATAGCTCATTTTCAGCTGGCTGACATTTAATCTGAAAAGATGTGGACAATCACCTGTAGAGGTGGGCCAACCTGCGATTTTAATGGAGCAGTGACAAGACGTGACTGCTCCAGTCGTGTCACTGTGACAAATAGCAGTGATTTTTTGGAGCAGTTTTACCTTAGTTGGCGGCCGTACTGCTAATATTATGTTAATGCTATATCGCAATAAGGCATAATCGCAGTTCGCAGTCACGGCCGGGAGAGATGTTCCAGTTTCTAGCCTGCCCTCTACAGTAACAGTTTCTATTTAGCGTGACCGCGATGCGATTTATAACATTATATTATTAAATTTGCATCACAGCTCCAGTTTTGTCCGCGCTGCATCGGTCGGAGCTTTAAGCGGGCAGTGACAAAATGTCACTGCTACTTGACTGAGACTGGAGCAGGCTGTGACTGTGACAGACAAGTAGCAGTGACAAAGTCACAGTTCGTGAAATCGCAACCCACCTCTAATCACCTGGTACTAGCACATTATACATAATATATTTCTTTTAAATATTTTTGCATACCATAGCTTCTTTATGATAATGAGAGTAATTATCATCATGGGAAATATGTATTTCTTCTATTTTGTGATTCTTAATATTCATCCACAATGCTTGATTTGTCTTGCAAATCCATTACTATCTGCATTTTTTTTTCCCAATAAATGTTCCATATCTGGAGAATTGACATTTAGTGTAAACCTATATGGTGCTAGAAACTGGCTTATATGTTGTTCCAATCCTGTCGCTGTTCCTCCCTTATTATTTTCATCATTGCTATTTTCAATGTATCCAAAAATCTTTCAGCTTGAAAAGTGGATTGTGGTGAGTATGAAGCTGTACAAATATGTTGTATGCCCTTATTTAAAAAATAATTCTAAAAATTTACCTCGAAATTTACACTATTTGGTAATATCTTTTTTTTTCTGAGTGCCTTTTTTTATAGATTTCGGCTTCAAATTTCAGAATTATTTAGTATATAGAGTTTGGGGGATGTTGATTGACCATTAGGATACGAAATCTCGCCAAAAGAAAATTGAAATTTCATCGTTTTTTTAGATTTTGAAAAACTTTGAAAGGTCATAAGTTTTTTTCTATTATGATAGAAAGCTGAATCTTTCACTGAATTTTATCCCTTTCAAAGGACTACAATCCCTGAAAATTTCAGCTCATTTGCACTTATAGTTCCTGAGATAAAATCGTGTTGATGAGTTGGGAACTAGGGGTAATTTTGTTAATTTCATATCTAATATTTAAGTGATTTGTATCAGAGTTTATGTCGAAGTCACCAGTTATGATAACTTGATTATTTTGCATCGGCTCATAAGTTGTGAGAAAATCTAATAAGTTTATTTATTTATTTATTTATTTATCAATCAGACATCAACAGCCAGGGGCCAATTACAGACATCCACTTAACAATACACTTAAAAGAAATAAAGACATGTATTAAACACTAAAACATTTTTACTAAAACTAAACAATACATAATTAAAATGGTTGATTATAATCAAATCTGTACAAAACACAAACGTCCTAAATCTCATCCCGCAGTTTACTATCAATTAGTTTTTTAAACTTTTCAATATTTATCATGTCTATATCAATACCTGAAGCATACCGATTAAAAACTGAACACATTCTAAATATAGGTGAGTGCTTGTACAAATTGGTTCTGGGAAACGCTAAATAGAAACTGTTTGAATTCCGAGAATTAATTCTATTTATCGCAAATGGCAACTGGCCAAGAATATCAGGACCATCAATTTCACCCTTCAGCAACCTAAACATTGTGCAAAGAATTATTTTAAATCTCCTTTTCTCCAATGACACTTCCAAAGACACCCAACAAATATTCATTACTACAACCTCTTTGTGGGTAGAATCCATATTTTCTAAAATAAAGAGACTTTAAAAATTTCCTTTGCACCCCCTCAATAATCGTAATCCACACATCATATTGAGGGGACCAAATTACAGAACCATATTCCAATATAGGCAAAACTAAGCTGTCAAAAAGATGTAAACTTATGTCTATGCCAAAGTCTCTAGTGTTTCTTGTAATAAATCCTGCTACCCTCTGAGCACTTTCAATTTTTGCAAGAATGTGATCAGTGAAAGTGAGATTCACGTCAAAGATCAGACCTAAATCTTTTTGTTTGTCAACTCTTTCAATTTTAGTATTATTGTAAGTGTAATCATACTGATAAGAGTTTTTATTAAGGGTAAATGACATACACTTACATTTACTCACATTTAGATTAAAGCTATTCGCAGTACCCCAATTAGATACATTACAAAAGTTATTTTGAAATTTGAAAATGATTTAAGAATATTTAAGTTGGCACAAGAAGATATAGGATTAATATAAGTAGGGATATTAAAATCACCTATTATCATCAGTTCAGATTTTGAATTATTAATTAGATTAGATTCTATTTTTTCAAAAAAGTTCTCATATATAAAACTTGGACTGTCTGGAACAATATACACCAAGACTATATATAAGAAAGTATTATTGTTAAGTTTAATTTGGATACATAAAGCTTCTTGATCGTCATTAAAAATTTGCATTTCTGTAATAAGGTAGCAATCCTTGACAGCAAGCAAAACTCCTCCTCCTTGCCTTTTGCCAGTAATTAATCTATTTCTGTCTTTTCTAAAACAGACTCTGTCTCCAAAGACAAACTCTGCAGTATTCACTGATTCATTGAGCCAAGTTTCTGATAGAGCAATTATATCATAATCATTATTTAAAATACCAAATCTAAGTGTATCCAACTTCGTTTTGACACCCCTACAGTTCTGGTAAAAAATTGAAATATTTTGATTTTTTATGTTACTAGTATTCCCGCCATTGGTAAGCGAAAATTTCCATCTGGCGTATCAGAGGCTGATAGATCAGCCAACAAAAAATTATTATATGTGCTTTGAACATCACTGCCACCCTGAAAAGGATCCATATCAGGTGTATTTGAAAGACCGTCATTTCTGCTGACATGAATCAGACTACTACAAGAATTATTGTTACTCAAACAGGATCCTTCGATAGCATTCCCAATATTCCTTGCCATTACACTTAGCCCTATTTTATTAAGATAAGGTGAATTCTTTACAAAACAATTAGTGGTTAAGTTTGTGTTTGAAGTTAACATTTTAATATTATTGTTAAAACTTGACAAATACGTCATTATATTATAAAATTCCCTGTTGACCAAAGAATAGTTTTTGTAAGAACAGAAACTATTAATTGGAGTTGTACACACAATTAGATTTGAGAAAAAACATTTGTTTGATAGAACTGTGAGATATTTTTTAGACAATCTTTTTATTTCAGGCCCTACCAAAACTACTATGTAATCCCTGTTTGTAAAACCTTCAATATAGCTATCAAGGTCTTTCACCAAAACATCAAAAGGTGCCCCAGGCTTGCAAACCGTTTGGACAGAATAGTCTGTACCTATGTTTCTTCGGAGATAGTCATACATGAATTTGCCATAGCCATCCGTCAAAAGCAGAACGTGGTTGGTGTCTGTAATCTCTCTGTTCGATGTAGATTCAATACCATTTATAGCACCATTGTTGATTCGAGACTTTTTTCTTTCCACCAGTCGAAATTTATTATTACTATTTATTTCACTGTTATTATTATCGTTCGTTGATTTCTCCATTTCTTCAAAAAGTGATGTAACATTTTTAGATATATTGGCCTGTCTCAGTTCTTCTGCGTAAATTTTATTATCAGCTTGAAGCATTTCTAAGGCAGATATCATATTGTCTTTTACATTTTTCAGCTCTAGCAGATCAGTATTAAGTTTTTTTATAGTTATATTATTTGCTTGTGCTTGCTCAATAAGATCCGCATTAATATTTTGCAGCTTCTGGATTTTATTTAATAAATCCGAGTTTGTAACAGACAGATGGATTTGTGCAGCTATGTCTTTTTCCATTAACTCCTTATTATTGCTATCAATAACTTTTTGCTGTTCTTTAAGCTTCTTCTCCAGTGCCTGAATTTTACTGTCCTTCTCCTCAATTTCTTTTATAAAATCTTCCTCATAGCGTGAAGCGTCTTCAACCACAGACCTCGAATTACGTTTGAGTCTTTCAATATAGGCATCTCTTTCAGTATTTCCTACCTTCAGCTCTTCAATGATGGCATTTAGTATGTCAAACGTTTCCGGGTCCTGGTCCACCGCCTCCTGTCTACAGTTTTTAGAGCATATGATAAAGCTATCTTTTATAGTGGTAAACTGCTTATTTGATCTATTCAAACAGCTTCTATGGAGCGCATTTTTACAGACTACGCAAAAAAATATTGATGATTCCTTGTTTTTACAACACTTAAATGTCGACATTATTATTTTATCTTTTTTACAACAAAAAGTTTATTGTTATAAATTTGTATCAGTTTATCCGTTTTTGCTCCTCAGGTTCAAGATAAGAAATTTAAATTTTAAATTTTAATAATCACCAGTAATACAGTAGCACAGAAGCCTCAGTCACTTAACTTTTTATATATTTTCCGCAGACATTATAGAGAAAAATTTGCACTACATTTTGATACTGGTCACAAAATTTTCCATGTAGTTTATCTTCCACTAAAGTTCGATTGATTGGGGCACAAACTAAACACTGTTAAATACTTAAATGATTGTCTCTGCTCTGGTAATGGTGCATTTGGTTGCATAAATATTGTAAAAATATAAAGAAAATGGTGGTTAAAATGAAGCTTACAGCCTTAAACATCAATATCTAGAATCTCACTCAAATCCTATTTTGACACACTTATGTCTAATACAAAGTAGTCATCATGTTCATTACATCCAAGCAGTACAGTTTTTCCTATAGTTACTGTTGAATATGTCGTGGTCATGAAGTCCGTCCTGTAACCGTGTCTCAGTAACCACCACACAATAAGACATGGAGCAAAAAAGTTTTTTCCGGGCTATAATGCCGTGGTCCATTAGTATTTCTACCTAACGTTTCGTCTACTCCTGCGGTAGACATCTTCAGAGGCGGTGTGGTAGAGGACGAAGTGTTCTCTTCCGTGTTTCTCCGATGACTGAATTCGACTTTGAGGGAACTGCGTTATTTATATCCAGGGTTGTGGGCGTGGCTTGGATTACGGTATTTTCCTTGTCTCGTTCTCGGAAAGGAAGGGTCTTTGTTTTTCGGAGAACTGGCAACCAGCTTTTATTGAGGTTCATGCCCTCTTCTTTTCTGTTGAAGTTGTTGTGGTGTTTCTGTATCTCTATGGCTTCTCTGTGGAGCCTGGTGTAGAAATGTTTGGTTCTATCCAATGTTTGAGTCTGGTAGAACCAAACATTTCTACACCAGGCTCCACAGAGAAGCCATAGAGATACAGAAACACCACAACAACTTCAACAGAAAAGAAGAGGGCATGAACCTCAATAAAAGCTGGTTGTCAGTTCTCCGAAAAACAAAGACCCTTCCTTTCCGAGAACGAGACAAGGAAAATACCGTAACCCAAGCCACGCCCACAACCCTGGATATAAATAACGCAGTTCCCTCAACGTCGAATTCAGTCATCGGAGAAACACGGAAGAGAACACTTCGTCCTCTACCACACCGCCTCTGAAGATGTCTACCGCAGCAGTAGACGAAACGTTAGGTAGAAATACTAATGGACCACGGCATTATAGCCCGGAAAAAACTTTTTTGCTAGATTTGACCGGCCGTGAAAGCCTTCATTCGTTATTCAATAAGACATGGCTTTAAAGAAATCATGTATTTTGCCATTTTTAAGCCCCTAGTATTTTGGTTAGTAGTATACTGAAGAATGTTCTTAAATTGTTCAAATGTCCTCTGAACAATCTTCTGTCCATTCAAATTTCTCGTTTTTCTTCAAAAGTTTATCCAATGGATTTCTGAAAGTATTAAATGCTCTTGATGAATTTTCCATAGTAATTTATGGGCTCCAAGAAATATTCTCAACAACTAAACATCGTG